>OZ014533.1:89045851-90296773 GCA_963966105.1 Volucella zonaria | reverse complement strand
TGAGGTCCTTCACTCTGAGAGTCAAGGAGCGTCTTCACATTCCAGAAACCAATCTTAGTCCGGGTACGATAGCCAACGTCAACGTCAACGTGTTATCAGTCCTTATCTGAGGCATTAAGTCGGTTTCCGTAGCGGGCTGGTTTCGGTAAGGCGAATTGCTGGCCCAGGTTACCTAGTCTAGGCAATTTCGCCCTTGCAATTTTGGCCTACCTGTATAAGGATTTATACACGTAGTTGCCCGTAGTTTACCTCGAGGAGGTAAAGCAAGCACTACATTACGAACTTAATTGTTGCGCTACTGGTCCAATCCATGTTTTGAACAGTCAGTAGTTTCCCGATCAATCGCTAAAGCGACCGAATTTACCTCGTCGTTTAGTTTATTTTTACAAAAGCTGATCTTCAAGTTTAGAGCTCTCTTCTGGCTGGCACTGCCAAAGGGTATCTCAATTTGTTTTTCGAATAAAACGACCAATTACTGAGATATCTTTGAAACATTTATTGCTTTATAAAGTAGACATATGGCTATTACTTATGGAACATACTATTTTCTTGAAATTTTCAATCAATCTTTCACATAATTTGGGCTCTATCTCGGCAATGGCGTTTTCAATGTTCGCTTTCAGAGTTGGAATTGTTTGCGGTGGTTGGCATGGACCTTGCTTTCAACATAGCCCCAATAAAATAAGTCTAACTGTATTAAGTTGCATCTTGGCGGCGAATGAGTGTCTCCGAAATTGCGAAATTACACGGTCGGGAAACTTGGTGCTTAATAACTCGATTTTTTTGCGACTTGTATGGCACGTAGCACCATCCTTTTGAAAGTAGAGGTCGTCCGTATCCATATCTTCGAGCTCCAGCTACAAACATTTTTTTATCATAGCTCGGTAGCGTCCGTCATTGACCGTTTCGTTTTTCCGGCCTCATTTTCGAAAAAGTGCGGCCTATGAAACCTCTGCTCCGTAAACCGCACCAGATACTTGGTCGTTATGGATGGATTGACATCTCTTGAATCTCTCGTAATGTGGAAATGAAAGCACGATGTTCTGGCGGAAAGCAATGTCAACATGCATGTTTTCCAGGATCCAATCCGAGAACACACGGTGCTGCTGGTGGTCGGCCGGCATCAGTTCTTGCGTTAATTGGAACTTGTGCGCATGGAGAGCCAAATCTTTCGTCAAAATTTGGTGCAGTGTGACTATGAACGGTGACCAATGGAGGTTTTGGGTCGTTTTCGACACGTTCATTTACTGCGGCGAAATTTTATATTGAACGTCTGGGGCGAATATGTTTCGGTTTCTTCATACCTTGTACTGCGCCCATCTCTTGCAATTTTGTGATTGTATTGCGCACACACGTCTCGGAAGGCACGTGATTACGTGCAAAATTGGCACGAGTTTTTCATATCGTTGCAACGATTGAACATGAATTTTCATTGGATTTTTTCTTTCACTGAGTAGGGTTCCATGGTAAATTATAAATGACATCTGCCACCATATGCAAACCCTGCATGCGTCAGCTGTAAAACAATAGGCCTTTCAAATCCTATACCTCTTGTTGAAACAGCGTAAACATTCGGGTGTTGGTTGATAGTCGTAGCTGTGGGTTCTTAGGCTTTTACTAACATTCTTTTGCCCACCGCTTGATAAAAGATTTTTGATCGACCTCCAGTGTCGTCTACAGTTGTGTCTGAATTGTTGGGGTGCTACAGACATTCGAAGTCGATGTCTGCTGCCAATGGCTGTAGTAGAAAGCAAAACTTGAGTTATCGTAGTTGGCATTCGCGCTATAAACCGATGACGTCCCATTGCCATTTTCTGGCATCGTAAAAACAGCATCGTAAACTTTAAATCGTCAATTAATCGCAATGTTGTTTATCCGGTTCAATGTTCGCTGCCTGCCAGTTAAGACTCAGATGACGATTTGTATTACTGAAATCGATAAACCGGTCGCCATTGGCGATTGGGTCTGCTCTGGGTGTACTTGTTTAGAGTTGTGTTATCGTTTCCTACTTTGATGTTGAATTCTCCCTCCCATTACAATCGAACATAAAAGTTGTCCTTTTCATCCTTAGAAGAGGTTTCCACCGGCGTATCGCGCTTTATGCACGGTTTTCAGGATACATATGGGCTTCGTTCATGCTGTTGGTCTTACAATCAGGTTTTCACCATCATATTTTGCTCATGTGTCGCTGTCTGTCTTGCCCCATAAATTCTCTGTTAAATTGAACAAATCTAATGTTTTGGGGACCTTCCTTCATGTTCGAAAAACTGATCTGTTCGTGTCAGTCTGTATCCGAAAAGTTTATCTTCGTTTGGAAAATGTTGATGGTTTGTCGTTTGTTCTTTTCATTTCGCAATCTCCCAAGAAATTCCCAGATATTGTTTTACAACTGCGTTTATTTTCATGTATTCCACATATTCCAGCTTTGTCTTCTCCTCTCTTCATCACAGTGGATACTATGTAGTATAGGCTTGGGGCGATAATGGATAACATGGTAAGTTAACATACCCTATAATTTGCTTCTCACGACATCCCCTTTCTTAGTCTTCTTGTTCAGATATCTGAAAAGTGGCTGATTATGTAAGCCAGAAGTGGTGTCTTCAATTCTATTTGCATAACTTTATTTATGGGTTCATTCAGAGCTAAGCTTGGTCAATCTGATGAATGAAGATACTAAGGTCTTCGCCGCTTCCTCCAAATAGAGACTTGCATCTCCTTAAAACTCAAGTACTATTGGAACTCACCAGCAATTATTTTCACTTAAGAAAAATGCATCTGTCCATGCGAGTCTTTTTTTGTGTTTCGGTTATTTATGAACGATAAATGACAACCATAACAACTTGAAAACATGGTCATACTGATTTTGTACAATTTTTCTGCCTCTAAACATTCTCATAAAAAAGTAGAATAGAAGCCGGTTCCGATCACATCTTGATTGGAAAAAAAAAAAACAGATTATTAAATATATCTCCCTTCAAAAATCTTGACTTGTGAAATGACACTCAATTCAAATCTGGATTGCATGCATTCAACAAGCGACCGCATTTTTAATTCGATGAAATCACCTGTCACATTAAATTAGGTCCGAGTCCGTTCAGTTCGTTCATTACGCTTTTTAACAATTTATCACGTTATGATTTCTTAAACGAGGTGTTTTTTGCTCGAGTTACTCTAGTCGGAGTGCGTTATGAAATGTTGACCATAAATACGAACGCATGTATCGCAAAAAATGTCAAAATTTAATTGGGCTAGCTTATGAGGGGAAACTGGTTACGGCACTGAGTACGATTGCTAATAGGAGAACTAATTCTCCTGTAGAAAATTACAGGATCATTGCGGATGTATTTAGGTAGACCCTACCCAGATGAGTTTTAAAAATTTCTTCACATTTGTAAAGCTTTTTACGTGAAGAGTTTACAGCTGAAATGCTGAAACCGATTAACAACTCGAACGAGAAAAATCGAAGGATATTAGCATTCATTGGCTATGTTGTAAGTTGTTGCCGTCTTTAGGCATCTGCACCTCTCGGTCTACCTCGATCAAAGGAGTAACGCAGTGGTTAAGTTCAACTGATTCAAGCTTAACAGATACTAGACAATGTTCTAGGTTTCCTATCCTAATTCCGACAAGAAGTTAGACTATATGTCAGGATGGGATATACTGCAGATTTGGCCATTCATTCATTGTATACCTACGAATTTGTAAATAGTAGTAGTACTCATCGTAGTAGTAGTAAAATGTTCTTTACTTTTCAACTATTTACGAAGGGCGTTCAACATATTCTCGATATCGGGGTGAAGCTGTGGTTGTATATATAAATTGACTTATTTATCAAGTAATACTATTATTTTAGTGCATTCATGTAAAATTTCATATAAATGTGATCATTAATTCGCGTTTTATCTCTAGTTAAACAGAATCATAATGGCAACTGAAACGATGATGGTGAAAATTGAGCATCGCGCTGTAATTAAATTTCTCACTAAGCAAGGAAAAAGTCAAAAAACTATTCATGAAGAGATGGTGGCTGTTTACCAGGGTTCTGCACCTTCATTATCAACTGTGCAAAAGTGGTCAAGTGAGTTCAAGAGAGGCAGAGAGAGCATTGAAGACGACCCCCGCTCCGGCGCCCCGGCTACTGCTTGTACGGGAGAAAGCATCAAAGAAGTCGAAAAACTTGTTCTTGAGGATGTCCGAATAAAGGTGAAAATGATGGCAGAGATCACCAAGCTTTCAATTGGTACCATTCACACCATTCTTCATGACCATCTTAACCTTTCAAAGGTCAGTGCAAGGTGGGTGCCACGAATGCTCACAGCGCCTCAGAAAAAAGTGAGAATCGCATGCTGTAGAGAGCTTTTGGAGATGTGTAGTGAGAACGCGGACGGTGTTATGGATCGAATTGTTACTGGGGACGAAACATGGGTCCACCACTATGACCCTGAAAGCAAACAAGAGTCCATGCAGTGGCATAAAAAAGGAACAGACCCCCCGAAGAAGTTCAAAGTCACTCCGTCTGCCGGGAAGTTCATGGCCACAGTTTTTTGGGACTCAAAGGGAATCTTGCTCATTGAGTACAAAAAAAAAGGTGAAACCATCAACGCCACATCCTACGCTTCCACTTTGCATAATTTGCGGGAGGAAATTAAAAAGAAAACACGGGGTAAACTCGCAGCCGGTGTGTTGCTTCTTCATGACAACGCTCCTGTTCACACGGCGCGAGTTTCCAAGGCTGCTGCGCGAGATTGTGGTTTCGAAGAAATCCAACACCCACCCTATAGTCCAGACCTTGCCCCTAGTGATTATTTCCTGTTTCTGGATTTGAAAAAATGTCTTCGTGGAAAAAGATTTTCGGATGATGAAGAACTCAAGTCGGTATTTTGCAGATAAAGAGGAAATTTATTTTTTTGAGGGTTTAAAAAAGCTTATCTCAAGATGTAACAAATGCATTGATGTTAGGGGGGATTATATTGAAAAATAAAAACAATTTAAATTGAATTCACATTTTCCTTCATATCGATACCGAGAATATATTGAACGCCCCTCGTATATCGTAATGCTGTTTTGTTCGATCAAACGACCACCTCCTGAGTTGATGCACATTTGTGCTCGTTTTACGGCATTGTGAATTGTTGTTCACAAAATATCCGGCTCCAAATTGGTTATTTCTTCTTCAATGTTAGCTCTAGAGACTTTGCAAGGTTTATGGTTTGTTGTGGTAAACGTGAGATTTCAAAAAGCCCCAAAGGAGGAAGTCTGCTGCCGTCTGACCTGGCTGGCCAGTTCAAACTACCAAAACGAAAGATCGCAAATTCTGGAAATTGGTGATTCAAAATTTCCACCGTTGCTCGAGCTGTGTGAGCGTTTGCCCGTTCGACTGGAACTAACAATGCTCGAGACCCATTATGGAGATGGAAATGATGCCCAATGCTGAATGGAATATGCCGCTTCGATGGGTGTTTCAGCACGATAATGACCCGAACCACACGTCGAAGGTTGTAAAGGATTGTTTAAACGTCAATAGGGTGCAAGTTCTTAATTGGCGGGCACAATCACCAGACTTGAATTCCATTGAAAATTTATATGGGATACTAAAGCGACGAAGAGCGTTTTACGAATAAGCAAGAACTGTTTCAAGCATTAAAAACTGAATGGCAAAAAATACAGGAAACCACAATTTCAAATTTAATTTCTTCATTGCCACGCAGATGTGCTGAAGTTATTAAAAATAATGTCTCTTATACAAAGTATTCGATTTGTTGTTTTAATTTTCTTGTTATTTTCTTATATACGAGTTGATATACTTTTGGATAATACACTATTATGTTTCTTTTTCCTCATTACAAAAATCTACGTTTAATTTTCTTTAAAAAGTTGATTAGGAAAAAAATTATTTTCATTTATACGTTCGAACTAAATTTGCTGCTTTTGTTTTGCACAATACTGTGTGTGCTAGCAAAACCGTGGATATGCTATTCCGTACATAGCCCTATACTCTATACTTTATGAACCAACAAACCTTTTACAACTTTTAATTATAATAAGCTCGAAAGTTGAACTAGCCGTTTGCTGATATGTATAGGTATATGGAGTCCTACGGGATGTAGGCTAAATTAAAAGATGCAAATGCCGGTCTGACATTGTTTGTACGTTCTTCTAATCGAAAAGCTTAACATGTTGCGAACATAAGGCAGGATTCTTCAATATGTTCAACCGGTCTCCGTTCTTCAATCTTGTCGACATTGGTTCTGCTTGTGTCGTGGTCCTTTGTTTATCCTTTTTAACTTTCCTTCCTAAGACATAATATATTTTACGTTTATCTTGATTTTTCCCAGTTATATCATCGGACATGACATGTTTTTATTAGCTCCGCCGTTTCAGAGAAGAATTTACGTTGATCCTGGACAAGTACTCGTAATTCTGACATCATTGGTAGAAGTTGTTCAAGTCTATTATTTTTTTAACTTACAATATACGAGTACAACTAGGAATTGTTTACTCTGACCAATTACAAGTGAAATTATTAATCGACATTGCCCTTTCCACTACCGACGTTCGGGTTAAAATAAATAAAAAAAAAAAAAAAAAAAAACCTTCAAGTGATTTTCAATTATGAAACATGTTTAAGTAATTTTCGAACAAGTTGACTAGATAACGAATAACTGTTGTAGTATCTTGACAATGATAAGAGCGGACCATATCACAATCAGAGATTTCTTTATAAAAATGTTTTGATAAGATTTATCGCCGTCGGTAAGTGTTGTTATAATTTTTTCAAAACATGTAAAAATAAAATTGAGTTAACAAAAAATTAAAATGCCGACACTTACTTAGACAGATTTTGACTTTGATTTTTCGATTTGGTGTAATTTAGGAAATGGTCTGCCATGAATGCAGCACCCAAAAGTCGCACTTAGTAACTTTAAGAAGACTTACTCCTTCCGTGTTGCAAAAGCTCGAAAGAGGAACTGATGCCAACTTTGACCAGGATCTTCATTGGCAGCCTGGCATCGGCCTTTATATCAAACTCCTAACAAACTGTGATAGTATCTTTTAAACCGAAAATCGTAATATTCATCACTAAGAATTTTTAATAGAAAATCAGATCAAGTATGGTCCTGTGGATGTAAATGGCTATAAGATTCATTCTATGTAGAGTATACCGTCTTGATCAAAAAGTTCGCGGGGGACATCACCATGTGGCGCTCCCATTGTTCCGATTTGAGCTCTGTTTTTTTTTTGTTAAGTTGGTAAATCTGTTGTTGACATTCCCTCTAAATCTTAGCGTCATAGCTTGACATTTGCAAAAGTTACGTGGCCAAGAGTACATCTATCTCTGTGTGTGTTGTCGATTTTTTACAATTTTAGAAATGGACTTTTACTTTTACTTTTAAATTCATTTTTATTATTTCTTTCTATATGCCAACTTACATACTAGACAAAAATGATTAAATCTAATTTGACAGGGACCGTTTCTGAATTTAGCTTACTGGCTCTTACCGAGCGCTCTAAACTTAACGATATTACTACAATTAATGTCTTTCGACCTTAAATCTATCCTAGGACTTAGCTTATATAACAAACTTATTTACATATATGATTCTCTAAGAAAATTATTGCCAAAAAAACCTAGATGTTTTATCTTTTTTTAAATTTTATTGGGTCTACAAGTAAGTTTCCAGCGTTTTTTTCGAAAATTTGAAGTTTTATTACGAAAACATAGTTACAATGCTTTATTCAAAGTATCGTCCATCGGAAGCTACAACTTTCCCCCATCTTTCTGGCAATTTATGAATTCCGGACCACAAAAATTTCTCGTCTTTCGAGCCCAAGAACGTATCGAGCCAATTTTTGATTTCCTCTACTGAGCTGAAGCGTATTCCCGTAAGAGCGTTTTGCATCGAACGAAGCAAGTGGTAGTCAGATGGCGCCAAGTCTGGACTGTAAGGCGGGTGAGGCAGAATTTCCCATCCACTATTTCCCAAATAGTTTTTCACCGAAACCGCAACATGTGGCCGAGCGTTGTCGGGATGAAAAATGACGGACTCATGCCTGGTCTCATATTCTGGCCGTTTTTCTTTTAATGTCCGCTTCAAACGAATTAGTTGGGTTCGATATAATGGTCCTTTGATGGTTTCACCACTCGGAAGCAGTTCGTAGTATACGACACCCTTTTGATCCCACCATATGCAGAGCATGACCTTATTCACGTGAATATTTCGTTTCAGCGTCGATTGGGCGGGTTCGCCGGACTTTGTATATGATTTTCTGCGTTTAGGATTATCATAATAAATCCATTTCTCATCACCAGTGACAATACGATGCAAAAATGATTTATTTTTATACCGCTGCAGTAACATTTCGGACATGCAAAATCGCCGTTCGACGTCTCTTGGCTTCAATTCGTACGGCACCCAGTTTCCAACCTTTTGAATGAATCCCAGTGCTTTTAGGCGCAGGGAAACGGCTTGTTGCGTGACGCCCAATGATGCAGCAAGTTCTTCTTGAATCTGACACGGATCCTCATCCAGAAAAGCGCCCAATTCCTCGTCTTCAAAACTTTTCGGCTTTCCGGGGCGATCTTTGTCTTCAACTCCAAAATCACCACTTTTGAACCGTTTGAACCACTCGCGGCACGTCGATTCACCAATACATTCCACCCCATATGTTTCCGAAAGCAAACGATAGGCTTCAGCCGCATATTTCTTCATATTAAAGAATAAAAGCAGCGCTTACCGAAAATGACGTTTATTTGGCTGGAAACTTGCCATGATTTTGCTCGATAAAATGTACGACACCGATAGAACTGCTCAAATATAACGCTGCAAAGTTGTTGACAGATACAAAACCTACAAATAAAACACATGGGGTCTGACATTTCTGCCCGGGATCCACTGGTGGCGCTATCTCTGACAAACGCTGGAAACTTACTTGTAGACCCAATATATAAAACTTAAGCTACCTATCTACTTAACCTACCTATGCTTCTTAATTTAACTTAACTATAATCCAGATGGCGAGCACTCGTTTTCTTTTGCTCCGAGTGGTCACCATCTCGATTGCGTTTTCGGACGCCTGGCAGTCGTCATCACGGTGCACATGCTCCTCCGAAACTTGATCAAGACCGTGTAGCGTCGGTCAACTCTCGGAGGTACAGCTACGTGATAACAAGCCTCTGCACGAAAACCCCCTAGCTAACCCTAATCTACTTATACCTAGGAGAAGCTACACAAGTAACACACCGACCTAGGAGAGCGTATCGCCTCTCTCCACTTCTTTAAGCCACCAGTATTCGGTGTACTGCTTTTCGGCATCGATCCTATCCCTGTCCGCGATTGCATTGTTAAAACGGAAAAGCTCCTGAGCACTGGCGACGTACCCGTCGTAGTTGAGTCGCTTTTCCCTCGCACCGCGGTGGCGGTGGTATAATACCGGAATACCATCCCTACTTTGCACTAACCCTTTAGCGTCAATATGGAGAAATGCTTCAGGCGGGATATAGCCAGATTGAAGTGTACTTTCGTGGTACATTATATTGGGGTAATATGCCCCAAAGATCAGGCTATTATCGCTCGTCATTGCTCTTGCGATGTGCCTTCGAATCACGTTAATTAGAAAATTGTCAATCCTATTTAGTCCAGCTCCCTTGTAAAGGACTTTGTTGGGATAATATTTAATGTACTCAGACTCTGGTGTTCGGTACAATCGAAGACAGATTCTAAGACACTGTCTCTCAAACACACGAATCATTTCCATGTAAGACGGCGCTACATTAAACCACACCGGACAACCGTAAGCGATGATTGGCCACGTAGCATATGACTTTCACCCTGGAATCAAGTTGACTGTTTTGAAACAGTTTTCTTGTCAAAGCTAAAGCCTTCTTATTCCAAGCCAGACAAGCATCTATATGTCTATCAAAATATAGATACTTATCAAGCCAGATACCAAGGTACCTAACTGCGCTTCTCACCGCTAGTGGTAGTCCATGCTGTCCAATGATGGCCAAATTTCGCCAGTTATTTCTGGTATCCCAAGAGGCCCTTCTCAATGGAGTTCTAAATAAAATTGCTTCTGACTTTTGGAAATTAATTTTCAATTTCCAATCATCGCAATACTCCTTAATATGATCGAAGTCACGTTGCAAAAGGGTGTTAATGGTTTCGATTTTTGGTCCTGACCTGTAGGCCACTAAATCATCTGCATACGCTGTAGCGTGATTGAGAGTACCTATTAGATCACTTGCGTAAATATTGAACAGTATCGGAGAAATAACCGACCCCTGTTGTAAGCCATTTTAGAAATGGATTTAAATTTCCAACAACGATCTGATACAAGTTTTGCGTAAAAAAACGGATTTAATGGTGCGCGAACGTCGAAAATGTTGGAAAAGTGTTTCGGCAACGATTCTCTAAAGAAAACTGTCGTTTACCAGTGGCACGAGCGCGAGCGGTTCAAAAGTGGTCGTGAGTCAATCGAAGATGATGAACGCAGTGGCAGACCATCTACATCGAAAACCGACGAAAATATTGATGAAGTACTCGTAAAAGAAATGTTGGTCAATAACTGCAAATTAACCATGCAGAACATTGCATATGGATCAGTCCAAGACATTTTGGTCAATGATTTGGGTTTCCGTCGTGTAGCAGCAAAGTTGGTGCCAAAAGACCTCAATTTCATGCAAAAAAGAGACCATGTTGACGTCGCAAAAGAGATGATTTGCGAGGCTGAATCCGATCCCACATTCATCAAAAGAATCATTACTGGAGACGAGACGTGGGTTTATGAGTACGAGATGCAATCCAGACATCAGGCAAGTTAATGGCGTTCACCAAATGAGTCGAGATCAAAAAAACCACGTCGTTTTCAGTCAAAAAAGAAGACAATGCTCACGGTTTTGGTGGATTACAACGGTGTAGTGCATCATGAATTTTTGCCAGAAGGCCAGACAGTAAACAAAGAGTATTATTTGGGCGTTATGAGACGTTTGCGTGTAGCAGTTCGCCGAAAGAGACCAGAATTGTGGGCAGAAAACTCGTGGATTTTGCATCATGATAACGCACCGTCGCATAGTGCCATCATTATTCGTAATTTTATTATGCAACAAATACCACCCAACAGCCACCGAATTCACCTGATTTGGCTTCCTGTGACTTCTTTCTGTTCAATCGAGTTAAAAACCCACTACGGGGAACGCGTTTCAGCAGCCGAGAGGAAGTAATGGAAAAATCGCAGGAAGCACTGATGGACATAGCGAAAACCGAATATAAAAAATGTTTCAAGGATTGGATCAAGCGCTGGCAGAAGTGTGTTGCAGTCGATGGGGATTACTCTGAAGGGGAAAATATAGATTTAGATGAATAGACTTGTATTTCCAATTTTCTGAATACATTCCGGGAACTTTTTGATCCAGGTAGTATGTCTTTCATCCGAAGTGCTGGACCCTCAACTACCATATCTTCCATTCCATTCCTTTGCACACTCGAGTTGAAATGACCTTGCGCGCTGATTGTTTTTTGATTTGGTACTTATGGACGTTCCGTATGACGAGTTTGGAACTGTTGTGTGTGTAGTTTCAGTGTTGACTTTGGCCAGAATTTGAGCCAACACTAGACATAATTTTTTCTTAGGTAAACGTGCGATACTTCCAAGAGGAGACTTTGTCCATGAAATAAAGCTAGAGTCCATTCAGATAAATGCCGTCTTAGCGCTATTCAACTTTTTCCAACTGTATCTCGCTAGTGACGTGGTCCAGTGGGTAAGTTCGGTGACTACTGCTGAAGAGCATCTGGGTTCAAAACTCGGCCAACACTAAAAAAGGGACAAATAATCAATTTTTCCGACGTCAGTACGTTTTTTGTGGGAAGGACTGTGAGTGGAAAGCCTAGGCTGTCGCGCCAGCAATCTATTCGTCTATTTATTGCTGACGGCTTTATTAAGTTTAAACTGATCTTAAACTAAAACTAAGTGAAATGAGGAAGTTTATTATCGGGAGAGCGATTATTAAGGTTACTGAAGCCGCAGCTTGGTTTGATGTTTTTAAATTATATTATAAAGTGTTAAAACCTTCCGGGTGTCTTAGTGGGGTGGACCTGGGTCTGAACTTGTGTGCACCTTGTTTAGCTGCATGTGCTTATCGCCATTCGTCGTTAAACCAGAAGTTTCGTTATGGTGGCCGAGTGAAACCCGGCACATCAGAGGCGGTACCTCTAATGGCTTTTTGGCAATTTTCCAACTGGTCTTCGATACTATGATGGTGGCGTTGAACGCCGAACTTCCTCAAAGTATTAGTCTGTCTTTGCTATGTTCGGGATGTCCGTAACCGTACCTAGCATAGAGCAAGGTAGTGGTCCGAGTCGATATTGGTTCCTTGGAACGTTCAGATATCCATAATACTGGAGGATTGATTGAGCAGGTGTTCTCAAAGTCTACGATAATGTTTCACCCCTCCGCAAAGTCGATTAGCCTGAATCCTTTATCGGAGCGTTGTCGTGCGGACTATATCTTCCGACAGTACTACCAAAGATGTCCTCTCTTCCTAACTTTGTATTAAAATCACGGAGGGCAATTTTAATGTGATAGCTAAGGCACTGCTCGTAGATCTTGTTCAACAGCTCGTAGAAACTATCTTTAGTGTCGTCATCTTTCTCCCATGTGGTGGCGTGCGCGCATACCATATATACGGATTGTTATAAACTTAAGACTTCTTGCCTGAATCTGCCTCTAACACCAAATCCGCATCCAAATAGGCGCTGCTTTTGCTGTCGATAACAATCACCGTAGTTGATGTGGCAGTTTTTCATCTTTTTTTTTGTCCGGCCCATCCAGTCCAGGGCCTCTGTTAGTTGTTTGGCCTATTAAGGGACCTAACATTCCACGAGCAGATCCGAAGTTTGTTGTTCTTGTTTCGTTTGGAGGGGATTTCAACAGTAGATCCGTTTGCATCCGAGCCTTGTTGCTTCGCAAGTTGGTTTATTTTTTCCATGGCCGGACAGTTTCCCCCGGCGGCACAACCCTAAACCTGTAGGGCCAGTTCCATTATGGAATGGAATCCCGCATAACGATTGATAGGTTAGTCCGAAGCCAGTTAGTCCGTTAAGGGCACATCCGCGACCAGGTCGAAATATGTCGGAGGAGTATTATTTGTTATATTCTGAGATTTTACAGCACAGTTGATTCCATCTGGGGCATTCATACGCCATCCCGTTTATGGTCTGCTGGTCAGCACTCGAGCTTATAGCTTTGGCAAGTCGAGTCCGGAGGGACATCGACCAGCACCAGATGGTTACCACTTGGAGGTAAAAAAGCACAATTGATGTGTAGAAAGAGTTACAACACTACCTATCACCAGTGCTCCATTGAAATTGAAGTGGCTTTAATTGTTGCAGTAAATGAGAACGCAAATGGACTAGGTTCTTCCAAGTAGAATTTAACCCTAGAGATCAGCGCAGGTTGAAAATTAAGTGCATTGCGTTTTTATCAAATGACAAGAACATTACACCATAAATTATGTTTTCAAAGATCTTGGGGATGCAGGATAGGTTATCAATGGGTCTGTGGTTAGTAATATCATGTTTGTGTGCTTTTTTATAAATAGGAATTATTGTGAGAGATCCCCTCGCAGATCGAAAGACTGAAGATACTTGCGAGTCGTTAATTATTGACATATTCTTTCGGAATAATATTACATTATAGTAATCCAATTTTTATAAAAGTTAAAATAAGCTGCAACAAAGTCACACAAGCCAGATTCAAAGAGTTTGATTTTAGGACCATCACTATTTCCAAGGTAGAGTTATGTCATGTCATAAAGCTCCAAATATCAGGTTAAAGTACCGAAGATAGTACCATCTAGGTGGATCAGAGAGCACACGTTTGCAAACATCTGCGCTTCTTTCTTCTACCGAATTCTTTTCCATGCAACTTTCTCTCAATCAATTCTGCACTTACAGAATTTAATTCTAACCATGTGCAGGTTTAAGTAGTATTTGGCTATCAGGTTTCAATTAGATGCCTTAGGAATTTGATATTGATTGCAAAAACTGCTATATGCCAACAACCTACATGTGGTAACAAAAAAAAATTGGGAAAATGATAGGTGAAAATAAACAGCCTTGTGGAAGATCAAAGTCAATGACAGAAGGCACAGTGTTGTATACCGGATTTGAATATTTCATTCTGTTCAAGGATTTAGTGAATTGTTTTTGGAAATGTGTGCGATGCAGAGACCTTTTCCTTTAAGGAATATGCTGCAAGAAGCTGTGCTATAGTCATAAATCAGTCAATTGTTTATTTTAAATGGAATTTTGGTTTAGATAACTTAAAATTCTCTGGTCAGAAAAATTTCGATAACTTGCCACTTGTACACTTGTATCAATTTTTTATTTAGTTATGTTTTTCGTTCTGTTGTGAAGGCTATTTAAAACCATATCTCCCGAATGCACTCCGTGATAATCCGTTCAGGTATTGTAAGAACTTACAGTGCAGAGGAAACCCGAAAAAAGTTTAAACGAGCCAGAAATGACTGCAACGTCTTTCTTAAGCGTGTGAAATTCCAATATGACCAAAAACTGTGGTAAAAAATATTACAATGTCCCAAAGGCAGTAAAAATTGTTGGTCGTTCGTCAAATATATTAGAAATTCTGTCTCATCCACCACCCCAACGCTCATTTACAATGACATTCCAGCTGTCAGCTCTTTGGATAAGGCCAATCTGCTTGCTGCAGACTTTGCGGCCAGCTCAACACTCCCAGATTGTGCTTTATCCCCGCCTACACTTGAGTGCGTCGAATCTTGGGACTTTCGCACTCGTGTAGTAGCAGATGGTATATCTCCCCTTCTTCTGAAGAGGTGTTCTTCCACGCTGGCAAAACCACTGTGTAAGCTTTTTCATCAATCCTACTCTTTAGGACTCTTTCCAAGCAGATGGAGAACAGCATTTGTCCAGTCCGTCCCTAAAAAAGGCGAATCTTCTTCTCTCTCCTTCTACAGGCCCATTGCACTTACGTCCCTTCTCCCCAAGGTCATGGAAATGCTGATAAACCGTCAGCTATTGAAATATCTCGAAACACGAAAACTTCTCAATGACCGGCAATATGGTTTTCGTAGCAACAGGTCCACTGGTAATTCGATGGCATGTCTCACCGAAAAGTGGAAACAAAGCGTACATCAATCTGGCGAAAGCAAGATAGTTGCACTTGATATTTCTAAGGCATTTGACAGAGTTTGGCATCAGACTCTCTTGTCGAAAATGCGTGCTCTTGGGATCGATGACTCTCTTCTTCAATGGATTAGAAATTACTTTTCGGAATGTTCAATTCAAGTTGTCTTGGACGGTTTCAAGTCTGATATTCACAAAATAAATACTGGTGTACCCCAGGGCTCCGTTCTGTCACCGACACTCTTTTTAATTTTCATTAATGATCTCTTGTCTGCTACTTCTAATCCAATTTATTCCTTTGCTGATGACAGCACTCTCTGCTTTTCATATCCGTTCTCGGACTCACACCCCTGCTCTTCGGCTGTAGAACGGGAACGGCAGCGAAATTCAAATACCTAGCCATTGTCCATGAGGCATGAATGGCACTTGCATCGTCGACACCGATGAACTTTCCATTCTCGGTATGTGTATCAACGACAACCTACGTTGGAATGCCCACATATTCGGTGTCGTCAAAAATGCTGCGAAATATCTAGGTTTCCTCATGCGATGTAAGAAATACAACATTCCCAACTTAACCACAATTTGGAAGAAAGGAATTATTTTCGAGATGAAAATAGCGTCGATGAAATAGCAATGATGGTCAGGTTACGGAGAGAGCTGATACACCTAAACTTTATTCCTCATAGAGAATATTTACCCTTCTTGTGGTCTTTGTGTAACTTGGGTGAAAGAGAAGATATTATCCACTTAATGGGGATTGTCCTATTTAAAGGGAAATAAGAAGGAACACTTTGGGATCCAGTTTTTTGACGGAAAACGAAGTTATATCTCTGCTAAACAAAATCGAAGTTAAAAAACCAAACCAATACTGCAATCTGGCTCTAACCTATAGGGACCGTATAATTAGCGAGAGTTTTTAAGATTCAAGAATTCTATTTTATTAAGTTTTGTATTTATCGTAATTATCGTATTTATTTTGATGGAGTATTGGTCTATAACTTAATTCGTGCTAAGAGATGGAGTAACTTGTATTCCATTGGAACATGCGCTGGAAAGCTACTGTCATTGTACGTCATTTCAGTATATGTCATTCATTTGAAGCGTAAACAACAATAATTTTTTTTCACTCAAATATGTCGCACTTTGTGCCTGAAAAAGTGCTTTTGCGGGGAGTTCTTCTGCTGCTGCCGAAAGTCATCGTATTTTGGTGGAAGTTTATGGTGAACATGCGCTAGCTGAGCGAACGTGCCAAAAGTGGTTTGCAGGACTTAAAAGTGGTGATTTTGGCTTGGAAGACGATGAACGTCCTGGGCAGCCAAAAAAGTTTGAAGATGAAGAACTGGAAGCATTACTCTATGAAGATTGTTGCCAAACACAAGAAGAGCTTGCAGAACCTTTGTGTGACACTCAAACAGCCATTTCAAAACGTTTAAAAGCAGCTGGATATATTCAAAAGCAAGGAAATTGGGTTCCACATGAACTCAAGCCGAGAGACGTCGAAAGGCGGTTTTGCATGTCCGAAATGCTGCTGGAACGCCACAAAACGAAGTCATTTTTGCATCGGATTGTTACTGGTGATGAAAAATGGATCCATTACGACAACCCCAAGCGCAAAAAATCATATGTGAAACCCGGCCAACCAGCCAAATCAACGGCAAAGCCGAATATCCATGGCGCGAAGGTAATGCTCTGTATTTGGTGGGATCAGATGGGTGTGCTATATTATGAGCTGCTAAAACCGGGTGAAACCATCAATGGACAACGCTACCGAACACAATTAATCCGTTTGAAGAGAGCAGTGGCCGAAAAACGTCCGGAATATGCGACCAGACACGAGTCAATAATTTTCCATCATGGCAACGCTCGGCCCCACGTTACTATTCCGGTTAAGAACTATTTGGAAAACAGTGGATGGGAAGTCTTACCCCACCCGCCTTATAGCCCAGACCTTGCCCCTTCTGAGTACCATTTGTTCCGGTCGATACAGAACGCCCTGGGAGTTTGACATTTGATTGACACGAAAGTGGAAGCAAAAAATTTATCTCCGGATCAAAAAGCAAAAAAGAAAAGTGTTTTAAGTGAAAGTTAATTGAGGAAACACATTCACCTTATAAATTAAGAGACGCTTTACCTCAGGCAATTGAAATTCGAGTAAGTTCTAACACCTAAGCTATTTTATAGTCAAGTTAAAAATTCCATCGTTAAACTAACCTATAAATGGTAAAAAGGGGAATATCCCACACCTCTCCGGAACACCCAGGAAACAAAAAACGCCACCAAAGCTTGAGTGAAATTGAACCAAAACTCGCTATGGGATCTATTTCTACCCCGAGTGTTGAGAGAATGCAGGAAATTCTACTCGAAAACAACAAAAAACTTGTGGAACAATTAGCCTCAAAGGCAGATCTGCAAGATTTCTTTAAACAAATCTCAGCATTGTGTATGCGACAAGAAGAACTTGAGCAAAAAGTTGTGTATCTGGAAGAACAAAACAAACGTCTTGAGAACCAGCTTGACCGACTCGTACAGATGAGTACTGAAGCGAATCTTGTTGTTCACCTGCCTGTTGAAGATCAAGTAGACATGAGCGAAAAGGCAAAATCCATTTGCGCCGGGTTAGTTGACTCAACTCCGAATCAAATCGTCGAGTCTGCGTATAGGATACACAGCCATAACACGAACAAGTCTACGATAGTTCTAAAGATGAGATCGAAGGAGTCTGCCTGGAGCGTGATGAGGAATGCCTTCAAATTGAAGGGTACTAGAATAAGCATCCAAAAGGACTTACCCTTTAACGTTAGACAACGTCGGGCAAAAATGACTCCAATCATAAAATAGCTTCGTCAAAAAGATGCATCAATAAAAATTTCTCTACGGGATGACAAGCTCCACATTGCCAAGAATGTCTTTACTTGGGACTCTGCGCTTGGATTGAGGTGTGGTGAAAAAAGTGGCATTGCAATAATACAATCTATTTTTGGTGACATTTCGTTAAATAAAAATATTTTTATTAATGAAATCAGAAATACAAACAAAAGAGTTACGAAAGAGAAAACTTCTCACAAAACTTCAAATTTGACGGCTAATGTCAATCGCAGCAGTGATGCCAAACTTAGCAAAACACCAATATGCAAAAAATCTTTGGGTCCATCCACAAGCTCTAAGGCGGCTGTACGTGACGCATGATGTGCCCATGTCTACCAGAATGATGCTGAAAAAAACATAGTTATCAAGAAAATAAAAATTTTAAGCTACAATGTGTCAGGTTTAAAAAACAAAATGAATTTTGTAACATTTTTTTAATTATGTAAAAAGTTTTGATATTTTTGTATTATTTGAAACACATCTATTAGATAATGAAGAAATTAGATTTAAGAATATTTTCTCAAATTATGAATTAATCTGGTCTCCTGCTATAAAAACTTCACTTTTTGGGAGAGGAAGTGGTGGAACACTATTCGGCTTTCGTGACGACCTCGAAGGACTGTATACGAGTATCTTTGTAAAAGCTGGCGAAATGGATATTATTAACTTAAAATTGAATACACTGGATGTAGTTTTGGTACCAATCTACTTAAACTGTAATCATTGGCAGCGTGATTTCGATAAACTCTGCGACTCACTGCACTCCTTGGACTGTACGGATATAATGCTGATTGGGGATTTTAATGGTCGTGTAGGACTCACACAAAATAATTTCGCATCGGGATACAACAGTACCCTGCTGGAACCGTGTCGTAGATCTAAAGACCTAATTTGTGATAACAAAGGAGCAAAAATAATTGAACTTGCTGATGAGTATGACATGTGCTTGTTGAATGGTAGTTGCGAAGGAGATCCAGATGGCGAATTGACCTTTATCAGAGGAACATCATGCTCAATAATAGATTACTGTTTTGTTTCGGGAAATTGGCTTAAGCTTCTAGACAGTTTTCAAATAGGAACCGAGATCTTTTCGGACCACATGTCCTTGAAAGCAACCCTTAATTCTACTGCTAGCGGCAACTATGCTTGCACAAAACCATTAAGCCTTCTGCCGAAATTTGTCTGGAATGACCGAATAATGGAATCGTATCAGCGAAACATGAATGTGAATCTTATGGAACTACGCATACAGCGTTATACAGACAATATTGAAGCTCTAACGGAAATAATAAAGAAATCCATTCCGCAACAGAAAGATTTAAAAACTCATAAAATATATAAACAAAAATGGTATGATTCTGATTGCATGAAAGCTAGAACCAAATCTTTTAAATTTCTCAAACTTCTAAAGTCGAATAACTCCAATATCTTTAAAGCACTCTATCAAGATGCCAGCAAGGAATACAAACACATCTGTTACATCAAAAAAGTAGCCTTTGAACAACAAAACATTGCGATTATAAATAATTCAAAATCTTCTGCTCAGTTCTGGAAAGCTGTCAAATACCTAAACGGACACAAGTCTAACATCGCTGTAACTCTTAAAGCCCCGCAACTCAGGACTCATTTCGATAAACTTCTTAATGCCCCATTAACCTCGCCGCTACATCAATATGCAGCCGCTCTGCTCTTAGACGAAAAATTAGACTCTGCATTTACTCTGGAAGAAGTCAATGAAGTAATATGCAAATCGAAATCAAATAAAGCACCTGGTATTGATCGCATCCCGTTTGAGTTCTATAAAAATTGCACATATGAGTTTATGAATTCTCTCAGAATCGAATATTCGACTCTGCTAATATCTCCGACGTATTCAGGAAAGCAATAATTTTTCCCCTACACAAAAGAGGCGATTACAGGGACCCGAAGAACTACAGGGGAATCACATTTTTAAATACTTCAGCCAAATTGTTTACTTCATTAATTTACAAAAGATTGTATGAATGGGTACAAGAACATAACATCCTTAAAGAGTTCCAAGCTGGATTTAGGAAAGGTTATTCTACAATCGACCAGATATTCTGCTTAACAAACATTGCTGAAACGTATAAGTGCAAGAAAAAAAAGTTGTACGCCTTCTTTGTAGATTTTCGAGCAGCGTTCGATTCAATACCACGTGAAGCACTCTTTTACAAGCTTTCCAAAATCGGTGTATCAAGTAAAATTATTCGAATCCTGAGAGCCTTGTATCAGAATAATATTGCATATGTGTGGGATGGAGACTTAATTTCTGAAGAGTTCGAAACTTCAATGGGTGTTAAACAAGGCTGTATTTTAAGTGCTCTGCTTTTTATATTATACATCAATGATATAACAGATGATGTCAAAGGTGAAATAAGATTCAACGGTGTATCAATTCCTGCGCTGATGTATGCTAATGATATCGTCTTTCTGGGTGACACAACCCAAGGTATGCAGTTAATGATAAACAGGCTTAATGCTTTCTGTAAAAGTTGGAATCTCAATGAATCAAAAATGATGATATTCAGAAATGCAGGAGGATGCTTCTCACATTTGGAAAACTGGAAGTTAGACGGAGAAGAGATTGAGGTAGTATCCAGATACAGATACCTAGGTATCCTAATATCGTCCTCCTTAAATTTCAAACCACACTTTGAGGAAAAATTAGCTGTTGCTAAAAGAGCTGTCTGTTCGATTTGGGAATGTTGCTTCAAAAATAAATATGTATCGCAAAGTGCAAAACAAACTTTGTTCCACTCAACCGCAGCGTCGATAATGGGGTTACAAAGGCTACGATGCTGTGGGAAAATTTCTTCGCTACTTTTTGAAGAAGATTTTCCGATTACCAAAAAAATACCCCGAACTATATGCTACATCTTGAAACGGGAACTCCTCCTTTGCTCTTGTACGCGTTCAAAATGCACTTCAACTATATCCTAAAAATACTAGAAATGAATGAATGCAGAATACCAAACGTAGTTATAAGAAGCATAATTAGAACAAACGGAGGCATTTGCGAGGAATGGAAGAAAACAGCTTCTGAATGCGGATTAAATCTGTCTATTCAAGTGAACGAGCATCCTCATCTTTTAAGAGAAAAATTTAACTTGGTTTTGGAGAATTTTGGCAGACATACATATGACCAATATGTTGAAGAAGCTGAATCGTCAATGTTTAGGAAGCAAACTAAACCATTTTCTAAATGAAAAAAACATACTTCCTAGATAGTCACGCAGTTGACAAAATAAGTACTATTTTCAAACTGAGAGGGGAACTCGTTCAACTAAACTTTATACCCCATAGACCAGATTTACCAATACTTTGTGACCTCTGCAACATGAAGAAGAGAGAAGACATCTTACATTTTCTTGGTGTTTTTTTCCGATTTTAAAAGAATTTCGACTATCAATGTTCGGAAAATATGATTTAGACGAAGATGAAGTAATGAGCATTTTAAATGGAGAAAGTCTTATATGATTACTCAGTAGCAGCACTTTGTTATAGAAAGCGTATCATAGATGGAGATTTTTAATGTAAAACTTAAGTATGTATTTTGTCAACCTGGTAGACGGCCACAGGCCAAACCATTAAAGACTTAGGTTAATCGTTACATTGTAAAACATTTATTGAAAATAAAAGTCAACTAACTAACTAACTAAATAACTACAGAACGCCCTCACTGAAATACGGTTCACATCAGAGCAGAATATCAAAAATTGGCTTGATTCTTGGCTGCCAAGCCGGCGCAG
Source organism: Volucella zonaria (assembly GCA_963966105.1). Taxonomy (NCBI): domain Eukaryota; kingdom Metazoa; phylum Arthropoda; class Insecta; order Diptera; family Syrphidae; genus Volucella; species Volucella zonaria. The sequence goes on along the minus strand of OZ014533.1, from coordinate 90,274,974 downwards.
TTCTTTTGGGATGGGATCCACAAATTGCCAGAAAGATGGGAAAAAGTCATAGCTTCAGATGGGCAATACTTTGAATAATACTATTGTACATGTTTTTCTTAAATAAACGTTCAAATTTTGTAAAAAAAAAACCGCGTGAATTAAGGTACGGGTATATACCCAATATTAAATTTCCAAAGTATTATATGCGTAAAAAATTATGTTTTGCCAACTAGGCAGAAGGCAGGAAAGCCAACCTTTTTGTTGATCACCAAATAAAAATTTAATCTAATCACAAATTCTGAAACCGTAATTGGTCTTCTAGTCAAAGAAATTTGGTTCCTTTCTAGATCCTTTGACATGTCATGGCAGTTGATAGAAATCTATATATGTGTGTGTACAATCTTGCCACCGTTACATACTCGTAAACGAGCATTGTTGGCCCTTACATTTTTATCCTTGGGAAAAGCAATTTAATGTATCAATTTTCAGGCTGTGATGGTGCTAAAAGGAATCTTTATGCTGATTACGTACCACCCATAGCGCCGTTATGGGTGAATGTGAAATACATTTCCATTATCCGTAATTGACGTACGCACTTCAATCATTTTTGTGGCGTTTCAAGCCTACTCCCTACTAATGCAAATGACTGAATTTCATTTCCCTTCTCAGAAGGACGCACAGAAGGACTGTAAAAGTTCAGCATGTCGCTCGTATTGCAGAACAAGCAAATGTGAATAAAAGTACTGGAATACATAAATCAATTTAGGATGTAATATGCCGGGTAGGGATTACAAATAAAAAGGATTTCTTTCTTCTTTATTGCGTTTTTATTCAGAAGTAAATGGAAGTGCGAGAGAGTGATAGTGTTGAGGGTGATTGGGCAACAGTGTGGGGGTGTGTTCTCATTTTTTTATTGCATCAACTTCCAGCAGATTAACCTGAATAAGGAAATCCCTCTTCGTGTCGTTAAGCACTACACTCGCACAAATCCCATCAACGCTAATAGAATCAATCCCCCGCATAGTAAATCTTCGGATCTACTTATATTTGCTTTCAGAAACTGAATTAATGACCTCGTCCGCGTTGTCAGTACGTACGAGTATATCAACCTATACATATGGTTTGTGGAGATACAGCATCAGCAACAGCATCGGCTATTCGAAACGTTGAAGCAACAGGGCATTGGAATGGCAAGGCTTTTGAGCCTCACAGAATCAGCATCAGCATGAAACGGGGGTAATTACTTAGTAGGCGAGAATACAATATTAAGTCGTACCATATCACTACCAGAACTGGCAGCGCAACCTTGACCAGAACTAATGAAAATTATTAATAATGGTTGCTCCAACGCCAAACAAACAGATACTCAGATACGACTACATACACTGGCCTATGGCGATGTCAATGCCGATTCCAGAGTCCCCAGTTGTCAATGATGTTGGCGTTGTTGTCGCTGTCGTTGCCGTTGCCGTTGCCGTTGCCGTTGCTGATGCTCTCATTGTGTCGTTAGTGGAGTGTTGATTCTGTGATTCCATTTCAGAAAATCCTCTTGAACGTGACAAATGTCCGCCTTCTTTTCACTTGGAGAAGAAAAGAAAAACAAATTATCTCGTTGAGTCTCCTCTATTCCTGATGCGATACAAATATGAGTATGACCTAAAATGTCATACCATACCCTCACTATTCTTCATCAGTCCGGTCCGGCGTCATCTTCTTGGGGCACAGCACAATCGTATTGTTCCACTAAATACATGGAATCCAAGGCAAAGTGCGAGTTAATTGAGTAATCTTTCTCGGGCGGATGCCGAACGCGTTGGAAGTGCAAACTTTTTATCAAATTTTCGCTCGTTTCAATTGCGCAGATATTCGTATGTTCGTTTATATTATATTGTACGATAGATACGACTACAAATGCGAGTATGAATATGAGAACTCCTACAAGATACGACTACCACCATTATGATGACATATGACTACGAGTACGATGCCAGTTGTTCGGTATCTGTATCTCTGAATTTACATTTGCTATTTGTAAATGGACAAATTAATAACTGACTGGTTGACTGACGGATCTGGCAGAACTAACAGAACGAACGGAGAACGGACGAGGTATGGTTTGTCATGTCTTGACTGTAACTTGGTGCGTCTATTTGTACTCGGATGTTGTTGCGCGATTGGATTTCTGTGTTTTGGAGAATTTTGCTGCGCTGGACAGAAAACAGTTGTTATGCCATGTTAACCAATGACAAGCGGGAAACATTTAAACAATTTGTTATAGTTAGCAGAATTTTATTTTCTTTTATTTTTCACTCGGACAGTTGCGTTTCGTTTGTTTAAAAGTTGAGATACTTTTTTCGGAACTGTTTGTTGAATAGAGTAGTTTTGAGATTGTGTACGTCAGCAAAGCAATCGGATTGAAGAATAGTTTGTCGGAATGGACAAATTTAGTCGGTTACGTTGGACTACAGAGAAGTCGAAAAAGCAAGCAGATATGCTGACCTTAATTTTAGAAAGTGATTGTTATTATTATTTATTTTTGTTTTTAGATTATTTAATTGAAGTCACTTGAAAGGCTTCTCTTCACTTCTGAATATTTTTAAAATAAAATCTGGTGTTTTGCAAGGTTCTGCGCTATGGCCTGCACTAGTACCTATTCCAATTAGCGATTTTTTCAAGGAGCTTCAAATCATATATAGTATGCGCTCGAAAGAAATTGTAGGATAACGTTCCCGATTATGTTGGCCGCAGTATTCTGTTTTTGTTTGCCAGTATGGCCTTCATATATTCAGCATTAATTTTCCTCGACAGCTGGTTATTTCTACCGAAATTCCCAAAACTGTGAAAGTTATGATAGTTATACTTCTTTTAAAGGATCCACATTTATTAATTTGTCGTCTTTTCTTTCAAAAACATTGCAACACAAATACGAGTTACGCAGTTAGGCCTATTGGCCCATTGTGATGCCACGTGGATCTTTGATCCTCTTACTGATGGAACCAGTTTGAGCTTATGATCAAGCGTAGGAGACTATTTACGTCTATATTTTTTAGATCGTTTAGGTCGTTGTAGAAGAAAGCTCCTAAGTGAAGTTTCCTTCTCTGGGAGAGAACTGGACATGTACAGAAGGTGGAGAAATCGTTTGTAAAGGCGCCAAGCCTTCTTGCGTGCTTGCCTATGAGGCAGTGTTCAGTGATGACACCTATAATGGCGCTGAGATGTTCCTTATTTAGAAGGATCAGACACTTAGAGCGATTCAGATCCAGTTTTTGGCCAGATCTGTTTCGTCGCTAGACATGTTGGTCTAAAAGTCCACCTAAGGTCTGTTGTTTTATTGGCATCCAGCTTTAATTTTAGTTTGCACGTAGCGATTGGTATACCTATGCTACCCTTTTCCGGTAGAATAGTTAGAGTGGTTCCAATTTTGGCGAGTTCATCGGCTCTACAGTTCACTGGAATGTCTCTGTGGTCCGGCACCCAACAAAGGTGAAGGTTAAGGTGCTCTGCCATCTCCATAAGAGATGATCGGGTAGATGACTACCCGAAAAGATGCGGATATCCTTTGCAGATATCACGTTTTTCTTCAGCCAGGACAGAGCTTCTTTAATCGCCAAAATTTCCGCCTGGAACACGCTACAGTGATTTGGAAGACGGAAAGAGAGGCTTCGATTTAGCTTATCTGAGAAAACACCGCCACCAACTCCGCTATCGGTTTTAGATCTTCATCCCAGAAGGATCTAGAGGGGAAGCTTACATGGAAGTTTTTGTCAAACCAAAGTTCAGGTGTGATGTAATCGATGTTCTCTGTGAGAATTCCTAGTGTATTAAGAATACTGGCGTGGCCAAATGGCTTAGTCGCTTTATTGCAGTCGCAGCTATTTGCCTGCTGAAAATATCGAGGGGTGTCAAATGAAACAGAATGTCTAATGCCGCAGAGGGATAGACCGCAATGCACCGCTTATGCATTGACTCTGCTTATTTTAATGCAGTTGACTGCACTTTCTAAGGCCGGTCTTATGACCGAGATGTGTAGCCAGTGGGTTATACGCGGTTTAAGGCCCCATTTATTCCCAATAGCTTGTTTGCAAGAGAATAAAGCTATTTTAGCTTTATTGACTCTTTCTTGAATGTTAGGTTTTCAGTTTAGTTTTCTGTCAAAAATGAGACCCAGATATTTTGCTGTATCGGAAAAGACTAAACTGGTACCGTTTATTGAGAGAGGGTCTATAATTTCAATTTTGTATTTCCTGGAAAAGAAGACAAGATCAGTTTTATGGGGGTTTACTCAGAATCCATAGCAATCTGCCCAACGGGTTAATCTGTTGAGATTTAATTGAAGAAGTTATTTAATGGTATTAAGATGCCTATCTGAGACGGCTATAGCAATGTCATCCGCATAAATAATTATCATACTACCACCCGCTTCCAGGTATATCAGCAGTTCATTAACTACTAAGTTCCAGAGAAGGGAGAGGGGACACCGCTTTGAGGCGTACCTCTGTTAACACATCTTTTAGCAGAAGTCCCACCCAGTTAACGGGTGACTGACTCGAACTTTTGGAAAATACATAAATTTTCAAATTGTATCGGTAGTTTTCAATATGTCCACCTTTGGTGCGAATAATATCCTTGAGACGGCCGAAGAAAGCATCACACTGCGGTATTTTGGCTCATCCCCGGCGAAGTGCTTGTTTGAGGTGGTCCAAACTTTGGTATTTTTTAGTGCCAACCAACCAACGGATTTGCATCCGGAGAATTTGCAATCCATTGTGTCGAAGAAATGAAGTGTGGAATATTGTTTTTTACCAATCTTGGTTGACGCGCGCTATGTCAGACAGTGCCGAGTCTTGTTGAAATGTCCCCGGTCTCCGACCGAAATGATTGTTTGCCCAAGGCTTCAATACTGCCTTTAAGACAGTTTCACGGTATACGATCGCATTAATTTTGACGCCACGGTCCAAAAATACGAGCGGAGAGCGACCATCGGCGGTTATGGCGGCCCAAACCATCACCATCTGTGCTGCCTGCTTTCTGGTGGCCGTCCGAAGGTGTACATTTTCGAAGGACCTCTCTGGCAAGTAAACTCGGTCATTTTGTTTGTTGACATATTGTTCGGTAACAAATGGCGACTCATCGGAAAAAACCAAATTCGGCAACTCACCAATTTCGTGCAAGCGTAGCAACTCTTTCGCTCTTTCGACTCTAACTTTTTTCCGTAGCGGTGTAAGATCGTGTGCTTTTTGGAATTTCAATGGCTTGAGCCCAAGCTCATTTTTCAGTATATGTTGCATCCGTTCCAACGATATTTTGAGCTCACTAGCCATTTTTCTTCCATTTCGACGCGGATTTCGCTCAATTCGAGCCTTCACTTTCCGAACCATTTCTGCCGATGTTGGTGTTTTTTTATGACCACCTCCATGGCATTTTGCAATGCTGCCAGTATCACGGTAACGAGCTATGGTTCGAGACACAAATGATTTATTCACGTTGAGGTGCTGGAGGGCTCTAACGATAGCTACTTGTGGTTTTCCAGCCAAATATAAAGCAATCACACTATCACGTTTGAATTGCATCGCGGATAAAAATTTTTCAACACAACTGAGACGCAAATCGTTTAAAAGGCTTGTAAATAATAAAATTATCTGTCATGTGTCAAAATTTGAGCTCACTATCATGAACGGTTTGGAAATTATAGCAGTCCGAAGTTGGTTGCAGTTCGAGTCAATCAGGGTGTAGAGTTGATTATCGTTCTGATTAGCATAAGACTGATCAACTCCCCAAGTGAGTCGTCTATCTGCAGAGTTGACAACACAGTCGTGATTGCGGATGTGTTGACGTTGTTAAAGGCAAATTATATGTCAAAGAATGCGACCATGGTGTACTCTCTATATTGCAGGTATCATTCAATGTGGCTAGTCAGTGAATACAGAGCCGTTTCCACCGACTTTCCTTTACAGTAGGCATGTTGAGCCGTTCATCACTCGAGGTCATCCAAGGGCCATCTGTTTTTTCAAACTGCTAGGCATCATAGGATTTGTAGAAAGGATTTTTCTTAGCCGCGCTGCCTCAGAGGTTTCCGTGATTTTGTCACAGAATGACCGACAGGATTGTCGCTTTGACTTTCTCAGTTCTTTTTTGTATAATTTGGGCGGTTATTTGTATGAGTCCCAGTCAGTCACTTTTCTTGTGCCTTTTGCTATGCAGTCCTAGTTCTGAAGTCCACCAGTGCGGCTTTTTCTTACCTCTAGTTGAATAAGAGGTCAGAAAGCGGCCATTTTCCAGAGAATTTAACACATGCTGAGGCATTATAAGTGTATTCATACCCACTTGAGTGTTAAGTTCTTTAAAAAAAAAAAAAAAACAGAATTTTAGTGAAAGACTTACACATGTTCCCGTACAAAGTGCAAACAGTGTATCAGTTAATGCCTCCTGACCGTCAGTCGCGTGTGAATTACTGTAAAGCCATCCTTAATCTCAAATCGTCGAAAATCATCATGAGCGACGAGGCGCATTTCCACTTAAGCGGTTACGTCAATAAGCAAACTTTTCATTTCTGGGGCACTGAAAATCCGCATGTGATGCACGAAGTGGTACTGTATGGTGCGGCGTTAACGTGGGCGGAGTGGTTGGGCCGTATTTTTTTGAGGACGCCATCGGCAATACGGTCACTGTTACTGGCGAATGCTACAGGGCCATGATAAACGACTTCTTACTGCCGGAATTGGATGAGCCGGGCTTGGTGAACATGTGGTTTCAACAAGACAGTGCAACCGCACACAGCACGAGCCACAATGGATATTGTGAAGGAAGCGTTTCCTGGTCGCGTAATCTCCCGTTTTGGCGATTTGGCATGACCAGCAAGATCGCCCAATTTAGCCATCCCAGTCTTCTTTCTTTGGGGCTACTTGAAGTCGCAGGTTTATGTCAACAAGCCTCAGACAATCGCAGCCCTTAAGGAGAATATTCGACAGGAATGCGAACAGTTATCCCCGGAAATCTTGCGGAAAATGAGATAAAACGGGCACAAATGTGTATCAACACTGGCGGCAGCCACTTGGCGGATATTATCTTTTCCACTTAACAGAAACAATTGTAAAGGTCCAAATAAAGATTTCCATCACTCAAAATCATTTTTTTTTATTTAGTAAAAAAGTAATTCAAAAACAAAATTGGATGATTAATTATGCGCCATTTTGTATAAGTTAACGTGGAAATGGTTTTAGGATCTTAATCCTTCCCATCCGGCTAGATCTGCGCATATATTCGACACTCTAGCGCATTTAGGCGAATCCACATAACAGAAATAGATGGTGAGATGTTTAAATCGTTCGTTAACCTCATGTAAATACATCCTTATGAAAACTGTAGTATGTGCACCTTTACTAGGACCAACATGATTAGTTCTGCCTGTTCCGATACGTTTTCTTGGTTCGAGACCTACATATGTATGCGAAAGGATATGGTTAAATGATATCTGACAAGGAGTTACTATCATGCTTTGCTTTGGCTGCCAATAGCGTCAATGTATGTTATGATGTTACATTGATAAACTGAGCTTATCTCATAGCCGAACAGATTAAGACATTTGATATTTTAACAAGAAAATGACATGAGTTTAACGGTTACGTGACACGCAGATCAATTCCCAATTTGATGGCTGATTTTACATACATGCCCTCAATCACAACCTAGTCGATTGCAAGGATAAAATCCAAGAACATTTATAAACGCATGAACTTAATACGTTTTCAATAAACCATGCCGCTGATCAACAACAAATATTATGCACACGAATATTGTTTACGCGCGGCCATTACGCGAAATGGCAATTTCCATTCATATTTCTGTAACCCAACACGCGATGCCAATTTAAATGTCAAACCAGTTTAGGTTTACTCGTTAATATGCAACGTTAAATGGTTAAATTCTCTTTAAATACTTCTTAAAGTCAATATTGTCTTTCCTGTTGAACGAAATAATCCTTTCTTCCTCCTTCCATCTTCCATTTTTATTTCGGCAAACCTCTAACCAAAGCTTTAACTATTCACAATTGAAATGACGTAACCAAACACCTAGGTTAGTATGAGTACAAAGAGCAATGTTTGACATGACTTGTTATACAAGTAATTGACAGCTGTCACGCTATCTGTCATACGAGTAGTTTAAGACAAACCACAAGGGCACCTCAAAAGAACTGTACATCCCTCCCCATTGTTGCGGCTTTAATTAGTAAGTGAAAATATATCAGGACAATTAAAAGCCACCACTTGACGTAGTCTCCTGACATAGTGGGGGCGTACTGTTGTGATGATAATAGATGCTCTCCCGCAATGAGAACATTTTCACTTAGCCCAATCCATACTATGGGAAAGTATTCATACGCAACCACCCCCACTTTTTATTGTGTCTCGAAAAGTCCTTGTCGTCTCGTAGGCGAAAAACACCCTCAAAGTCCTGACTTGGCGAAAAGTTATACTCTTTACTCCTCCATGGAGGTAAGTGTATAAAAGTCAATGGCCGTATGGTAATTATACTCTTGACGTCAACAAAGAACATACACACAAAAACGCTAACACACTGACACACCGGGCAGACCCTTAATTTCACATTCAGACCAGAAACAGAGGGGTTGGTGGGTTTTTTTTTTTTTTTGTTGGCCACCCAGTTCAGTAACATCCGTTTGAGTAATTCTGTTGCTGAAAAACTCTTCGAATCTCATTTGGAATTCTGTGTGTCGCCCTACTTTATCGTAAGGTATCGGCTGGATCGATATTTTTACAACGTACGGGTACTCCGGCAAAGGGGTTGAAAATGGTAAACCTTACACACTCCCCGTTACACGATACAAACACCTAAAATACGCATACCGTAGGTGCAAAGTGAAAATCGGAGAAGTGTTTTTTTTTTTCCAGGACAAACGATTATTTTACGAAGTGGAGGTGTTGCCTAAGTGTTTACCTCTTTCACGGATTTCGGAAGGGACCGGCATCCATGGTTCGGCTGCGTGTATTTTTAGTGTTAATGCGCAGTAATCAAAAATGTCGTTTCTAAAATTGGATTTCTGTTCGTGTCGTTTATATCTTTTGACTCGAGAACAAGCATAAATTGTTCTTCGTTGAGAATTGAAGGGCAAAAGCAGTGCTTGACACATTAAAAATTTTCTGTAAAGGGTTACTCCTACTTGGGTTGTAGGGTCGACTTAGTTTTTAATTAGACGAATTTTCGGGTAACGGCAAACCTGAGTGTCCTCATCTCAACGGGCATTTGTTTATTCATTTATACAGCACCATTTAGCACTGCAAGAAATGCGAGAAAATAAGGATAAGGAAAATAAGGCCCTCTGTGAGGGCCTGACAAGCAATGTAGGACAACACGGAAGCGAACTTGAAAAATAGGCTTTTCTTATGAACGTGTTAAAAAAGTATTACACCTTTCATGTTTAAGACACCACGGGTATGTACCTTTTAACTACTAAATAACAGAAGTAATTCTGGCAGACATTGCATTTATCAGCGTCTGACAATATTCGGTTGTTATTGCATTTTGCCAAAATTCGCTTAAATGATTTTCTTAAATCCTTCCTTGGTTTTGGTGTTCTTCTTACCAACGAATCGTTTTAGCAGGCATAGCAATGTTCGATTGGGTTCAAATCAGGGCTATTTCCAGGCCATGCCAAAATTTTTATACTGCAGTCCGGGGTGGACCTGGGCCTCAATCAACAAGTGTCTCCAGCCAGCTCAATCTATAGCTAGCTGCCTCCAGTTTCATACACTAACTTAGCTCAGGTCCCTTTCCTCTAACGTGCGCCACTTGAGTCGTCGTCTTCCTCTACTGATCTACAATACATGACTCAGGCATATAAGTCGTTTGACTAAGTTGATGTTGCTGTGGGCTGTACAGTTCTCCTCGTCCGAAGGATTTTTTTCTCAAAGCAGGCAAGAGCTGCCTCATTCATTTTTGATGAAGGTCATGCATCTGCGCCATAGAGCAGGACTGGAATTATTAGGGTTTTATATAGCGTCGCTTTTGTTCCAGAGAGGGTGTTGCTAGTCAATTACCTTCTTAGCCCAAATAAGCAGCGATTGGCAATACTTATTCTTCGTTTGATCTCAGCATTGATCTCGTTGTCTAGCGGAGCCTAGGTAGGAAAGGTCCTTAACTATCTTAAAGTTATATCTGCCGAGGGCGACATTCTGTCCGAGACGTCGGTGTTGGGTGTCTTTTCTTGTTAAAAGAATATGGTATGCTTGGCCTTACCCTCATTGACCGTTAAACCCATCTTCTCTACTTCCGCCTCAATACTCGTGAAAGCTCCTCATCAAAGATCTCGATGAGTTATTTACTGACCTTAGTGGAGCTCCATCGTCATACTACACAAATGGACAAGTTTGGCAGGGATGTCAAAACAAGACATTGCTTTGTATACCGCGTTTCTATAGATGCTGACATATGCGGCTTTAAAATTGTTGTATGAGTGGTGTGTCTCGATTTGGGTTTTTTTCAAGATCTGTCGTAGTGTGAATATTTGGTCGATGGTGGACTTTCCTGGCCTAAAGCCACACTGATATGGACCTATCAGGTTGTCGGTTGACGAATGGCAGATAGGATTTTGTAGGCGATGTTAAGAAAACAGATGCTCCTTACCAAGTCATCGCCTAGCGGTTTGAACAGCTCGGCCAGTTAGGCCGTCCTTTTCACCAGCTTTGTTGGACATAAGATTAGATATGACTTCATCCAGGTCGGGTGGATGGAATTGTTGATCTACATCGGTTCATTCATTATACAGTCTAAAGAAATGCTCTTTCAAAATCCTCAGCATCGATTGCGACTCTATTACTATATTCATTTATTCGTCTCTGCAGGCTTCGGTTCGGCGTTTGTGTCACTGGCATGGGTTTATTACCTTTTGATAAAACATCCGAATCTCATTCCTGGTATAGCATCTCTCAATTTCCTCCTCCTTCTTTTTCGTCCTGAGAAGTCGGTGTTCTTCTCTCTTCTTCTGCTCTTAGAGCTCGTGAGCAGCACTAGTCATTCTATGTAGCGCCGCTTTGTATGCCTTTTTCTTAGTTGCATGTGCTTGCCAGCACTCGTCGTCAAACCAGAAATTTCGTTTTTGTAGCCGAGAAATGCTTTGGCGTTCGCCTGCGATTGTAGCCTGACTTTGCTATGTTCGGGATATCCGTAACCGTCCCTAGGATAGAACAAGGTAATAGTCCGCGTCGATGTTGGACCCTCGCTACATTCGGATATCCATACTGGAGAAGTGCCTTGCGTCAATTGCAATGTGGTCAATCTGCTTCTTCCGGCTTTATGCCGGAAATTCAAGACTTGCCAAAGCCTTTTGAAAACTGATATTCAATATCCAATCGACGCAATACGCCTTAATATGATCGAAATCACGCAACAGAGGAGTGTTGATGACTTTGATTTTTGGACCTGATCTGTACGCCACTAAATCGTCTGCGTACGCTATAGCGTGATTGAGAGAACCTACTATATCACTTGTATAAATGTTAAACTGTATCGGACAAATCACCGCCCCCTATTGTAAAGCGTTTTTAATGTCAAAGATTTTGCTCGATATGAGGTTGCCATATTTTACATCGAACTTCTGGTTCTTGCATTTATTCCATTATACTCCTATGTCAGCGATCAGCTTTGACGCAGCGTGAATAGTGTCATACCTAGCTCCAAGACCAAACTATATATATGATTTTCCTCAACCCACCTCTATGGACCACTCTCTCGAATACCTTGTTAATTTTCGGAAGTAAACCAATTGCCCGAAAATTAGTTCTGACTTTTTCCTTTTCGGAATAGGATGCACCACTGCTATTTTTCAATGCGCTGGATAATGTGCATTATTCAGAGCATATTTTGGAATACCGCCTACTCCTAACGACTTTTTGTTTTCCAGAGACTCAAAGGCTCATTCTTTCGCACAAACAAATGTGAGGAAGCGCGTTCATGGACGATCAAGACATTTGCTGCGTTTTCTTCCCTGTGATTCTTCAACCTCCAATTTTAAAGTTCGTTGCGCAGATAATAGTGATTTACGTAGGCCCTGTTGTCTGTCAGTGTCGTGATTACGGCGAACCGGATTGTTCACCATATAAACGGCCTCGAAAAAAGCGTTCACTTTCTGCTATAGGGCTTCAATCACGAAAAGACCGTAGCCAGAGTCGGCACTTTCTGGACTTATGCCAATGGTCAGTATTGCCTGTCCGTTTTCTGTGGTCTGTGAAACTCGACACATCGAATGTCATTGTGATCTTTCCGCCTGAACAATTTATTTATCTGCGGGACTACTGGATTTTATAGTTAGGCTTAGTGTTCCGACGCAATACATTGCAATATCTAACGCTTACAATAACATAGGAACCAACGGTGCTTGTGGGGTTTAATAAATTTGGCGCCCTCCTGGTTACTGAGGCCAAAAAGCTCCGATGTTATTGCATTTCAGATTTTCAATCATTTTTCTTTAAGACTCTTCTTCGATTCTCGTCTGAAGCTTGTGCATCATAGGTTTCATAAGGTTGAAACTTCCGCGATCGAGAGGTCTTCTTATAAAATCAAGTTTTGTTACACCCGCTGACATTGGAAACAGTTTCGTGCCTTTCGAATTTCGTCCAACATTGCAATCCCTATGTTAAAGCTGGACAAACGACTGTTGTATACGAGTATAACAAACCCTTAAGTTTAAGTGGGATTTTTTTTTGTCGCAAAATACTGCGAAATATTCGCGCTATTTAAGCCGCCCCACGGTGGTTAACCTTTTTGTGACATCGTTATCGAAATTTTTTGGTGATTAACGACAGATAGAGCTTTGGACTCCCTTATGCGCTGCTTCAATGTCCGCTCTGCGGATCTATATGTGAGCAACTAAGTTCGCACAAGATGGTTTTTATCAATAGATGGCTCCAGTAGTATGTAAGTTCTGGTCGATTTTGACATGGTAAACAAACCGTATTGACACATTAGTGATTTTGTTTTGGCGTCATATACTTTTGGTTGTGTGAAAATGTCTGATTTTGTGCCAAATAATCGTCATTTGCGGGAAGTGTTGATTTTCTTCTTTCATTCGAAGAAAACGGCAGCTGAAGCGCATCGAGAGCTCCAAAAAGTTTACGGAGATGTTGCTCTAAGTCAAACAACGTGCGGTGATTAGCTCTGTCGCTTCAAAGACGGTTATTTCAATGTTGATGACCGTCCGCGTGATGGAAGGCCAAAATCCTTCAAAGATGCTGAACTGGAGGTATTGTTCGATGAGGATCCGTGCCAAACGCAAGAAGAGCTTGCTTCAGCATTAGGAGCTACACGCCAAGCCATTTCCAAGCGATGGCATGCGTTGGGAATGGTTCAAAAAGAAGGATCTTGGGTTCCTTATGATTTGAAGCCAAAGGACGTTGACCGTCGTTGTCGTTGTTTCGCCTGTGAGCAACTGCTCCAGCGGCAGTAAAGGAAGAGTTTTCTTCAACGCATCGTGACGGGTGATGAAAAATGGATTCATTACAGTAATTCAAAGTGAAAAAAGTCATGGGGACTGCCCGCTCATGCTTCTAAGTCGTCAGCTCGGCCGAATGTTCACGCTACGAATGTTAGACTGTTAGACTGTGTATTTGGTGGGACCAGGTCGGTGTTATTTATTATGAACTATTGAATCCCAACGAAACCATCACTGGGGAACGGTGTCGACTTCAATGGACGCGACTGAGACGAGCACTGCGCGAAAAACCGTCATAATACGAGCAGAGGCACGAAAAAGTGATTCTACATCATGACAACGCCCTGCCTCACGTTGCCAAATCCGTTAAAACCTACCTGGAAACGCTCAAATGGGAATCTCACCCCACCCGCTATATTCCCCAGCTGACTAACAACAAATCCGCATCCAAATATGTGCTATTTTTGCTGTTGATAATAATTGCCGTAGTACGAGTAAAAGCCGTAGTTTTTCATCGTCTTTTTGTCTGCCCTATCCCATCGGATTTCCTGGATGGCGGTAACGTCTGCTCTACAGCAATCCAGGGCCTCCGCTTGTTGTTCGGGATTTAATTTGTTTCGTTTGGAGGGGTTGCCAACAGTAGATCCGTCCGTATCCAAGGCTTGTTGTTGCTTCGTAACCGTGGATTTTTTTTTCCCATGGCCGAGCAGTTGCCCCGGCGGCACAATCTCTAATCTGGAGGGCCAGTTTCATTATAGATACACCTAGGACGAGGATAGTTAACCGTTCGGGGATGAACACCCGTTGGTCCATTAAGGGCTCATCCGCCATCCTCTCTTTTTTAAGACCCTGAGTTAGTCTCGGAAATCCACACTGCCCTGAGTTCCAAATATGTCGTAGTAGCCAGATTAATGTCTTATTTTTTCTATTCCGGGATTTTAATTTACCGTTGATTCTATTTGGGAATTCATCTACTGTACCGTTTATGCTTATAAATTTGGCAAGTCGGATTCGCAGGGACATCGACATCACAATAGATGTGTAGAAACAGTTACAACACTTGCCATCGCCAAGTTGACAACTCTCAGAGCCTACTATACTTCTACAGCGGCCAACCATCACGTGTTAGATAGCTGGCATGTTTTCGGAGTTTTCCTAAATCCATCATATCTCGTACGGTTCCGATGGTTTTTCGAAAAACTTAGAAATAGAGGTCCCCAGCTAATGGGATATAAGGATCCTCGGCGTTATCAAGAAGGGCAAGTCATAGTTTTCCAGCCAGAAGGACTTTATCATAGATTTGGCGGTCGTACTTGAGTGAATGTTTTGATTTCTGTGCAATCTGGGTTGTTCATATTTTAGTCACTCCCAGCATTTCCGGAATTGGACTGCAAAGGGCTTTTATAACATATCCGCTTTGTTTCTTAACTCCCGACATGTTGGTCTTCTTCATATGCACCGTTTTCCTTCCAATCCAATCGTATTTATGTCCAATCGTACTTTTGATTTCGAAAATGTTTCATGGCCAACGCTTCTGGAAGAAGACGCTTCAGGTGTGCTCAGATTGTTATCCAACTTGTCGAGTCTATTAATGCTTCCACTTTTACTGGTTGCGGACCTGATTCTACTGGTATTTTCGCAACTTCGCTTCCGCGAATAGATGTGTCTCATATATCTTGTGCTGTTTCTATCGTCATTATTTTGCATTTTCCAATGGTCGGTGTTAATTTTTGACATTCCTTGTTTTTCGGTTAGCACAAGACTAAACGCAATCGGCTCTCTTGGAGGACGTGCAACTTTTCCGACACTTTCCGATGCTAGCCCTACAGATCACGATCGAAATTCGTGGCCTAAATGGGCTATTGGTTCGAGTATAAACGTGATCTGTAGAGATCCTGCCCCAGTCCTGTACGTGATCCGTTTGTTTATTCATACGAGTATGTTTTGAAATTTTCATACTTCCCTTGTATGCTTGTAGTTCTATTGAAATTCGATGACTATTGCCTCCAACCCACCAATTTCCACAAACACGGCTATGGACGTCTACGCTACAGTTGAATTTCAAGTTAACAGGTTATTGCTGGAGCTTTTTAATAAGCTTAGGTGTGCATGTTTTGCATGACATGACATGATTCTAGAGGAAAGATATGATTAGTAGTCCTGCATCTGTCAAAAAGTCGCTATGATGCTTGTAAACGTGCTGTAATAGGAGCCTCATCGAGTGCTTAATGTTCCGTGTCAGGCTGTAGGTAGATCTAATTAGTTGAGTTTTTGAAAGATGCAAAAGTTTGACATACCCGTATTTCCTTTGAGTTTTCAAGATATCAGCAACTTCTTCCACTATATCATCGTTGACAAGTGTCACAATTTATTATTATTATCATTTTTGCTAAAGGAAAATCACCCCATAGTACGAGTATGCGTAAAAGAAGAAACTTGAATAGCAACTTTCTCTCACATATTCGCTTGGTGTACTCGTATCTTGAAACGTAATCACCGCAAAATATCACCGAAAAAGTACGTTCACTTCCAGAGAATTGAAGATGTTAAATATTACGTGACCGACTGTGGCTGGGGGTTATCGAAGCGATAATGGTCCCTAAACCATGTTTACTCTTGTGGTTATCATGTTATTTTTTCTCTTGTGATATTCGCCGATTTTAGACTCTACGAAGATCTTTCTAAAATTAATCTCAACAAACAGTGTGATTTAAATAGCAATTCGAGTGAAAGACCTATTAGCATGGGACCGCCAAAACATCATCAAAATCGTATCAGACTTTCTGTTATCGAAATATTGTTACAAATTAAAGCGATAACGATGCAGTTTGACTTAACTACTCATACCTCCCATACCATGATCTGTAATGAAGAAATGTGTAAAATTATAAAATTATGATTTATTATTCTGTTTTTTGCATACACTCCACTTAATTAGTGTAAATTAATGATGAAAAGAGGGTAACATGAAAACGAACCGATGATAACCGGGGAGTGTGTAGTTTTGCGCAATCGAATTTTATACGGGGGAATGCGGCATGTGTCATTGATTAATGAAATTTTAAATTTATTTAATGGGAGATGTAATTACGAAGAACAAGTCTTGGCAGTTTTGCATGGAACATGACATCAGCCAGATGACCATACATTAAGATGCAATGCAAATGCGGGAGTCCTTTGGATTGAATTTTGCTATCGATTCAAAGTTAATTTATTGTGTATTTGGATTTTTTTTTAATAACTCGTATTCAAAGATAGACACTAGCTCTTGAATATATTGCAGAGATCGGTAGACTATTGTGAAATAAGGTCATCATCATCATTATCGGGATTGCAGATAACCTCCTTAAGTTGACAGTTAGTTAAGTATCCCTACACGTTGGTCAAAAAGTTCCAGCCCTCGTTGCACCGATTTCAATGTGTGTGTGTTTTTTTTTGTTATGTTGGTATATAGTAACTGTCCTTCATATTGCCACCAGATCTTATTGTCATGTCATGACATTTGTGAAAGGTACAGCGTTGTGTTTACATCGGTTTTTTTCTTTTTGGCGATTTTTGAAGTGAGCAACGAATTTGCATTGAATTTTCTTTTATTTTTTTAATGAAAGTAACTACACAAAGCATTGAAAATATTGAATCAGTATTTTAGGAACAACACTCTTAAGGAAATAGTAGGTTATGATCGGCATGTTCACTTCAGAAGTGCTCTTGAAGCCCTCGACGATGACTACAATTCTGTCAGATCATGGCTTTTAATAGCTGATGAACAAGCGGATGAAATCAAGGATTTACTAGTCGTAAACTGCGAAATTGACAATCAGAGGGTTGTCGGATATGACCACCATCTCAATTGGATCCATTCACGGCATTATAACTAAGCAATTGGTTAAGTGCCGAAGGACTAGATTCCCTGCAAAAATGTAGCGTGTGGTCATTGCATGATTTTTGAGGTTGATTCCGATCAAACATTCATCAATGGTGACAAGGCGTAGGTTTACGGATACGACGCACCAACCAGACATCAAACGAATAAATAGCTTGCTTCATATGAGCCCGGATCGAAGAGTCCACTTCGTTTTGGGTCAAAGAAAGGCGATGCTTACTTTTTTTATGGATTACAAAGGTGTTGTGCAACATGAATTCCTTCCTACCGGCCAGGAGTATTATGAGACACTTGCGTGAAGCAATTTGCAAAAAGGCCATACCGAACATCAAGTAGCAGAGATATTCCGAGGGCTGGATCCAACGCTGTTACAAGTGCGTTGCAATCATTGGGGGTTCATTTGAAGGCGACAATAACGACTCAAATAAGTTTATCATTTTAAAAATATATGCCGAGAACTTCCTGAATAAGGCGTTCTTTCTGCTCATTGTAAATCTGGAAAATCCACTGACATGTGCTATTGATCCTGCCACTAATAATTTCATTACTATGCCCATGGTGATGTAGATTTTTCTTCTAATTCAACCTCGAACAGAACTGCAGCTTGAACTGCTATTTGGAACTGGATTGGATTTCCAAAAGGCTTTCTCGTCGCTAGTCAAAGTTGCACTGTCCGTTAAGCAGGAAAGTCATTTCAGTTATTCCTACGCAATTATATAGAGCAAGTTATCTTAGAATTCTGCCGAAAATTTTTTTCAGATCGTTGAACTGGGATCGTATTTTGGCGTCATTATCTGTAAGCTTTAAATCACGTCGTACATTAGCTTGCCTTTGCACAGGCAAATTTCCATGAATATAAATTATAATGCGTTATCGACCGTTTAGATCTTGGTGGAGATAAGGCAGACCGAACGGTGTTGTTACCATTTTCCGTGTCACTTTGCCTTTATAAGGTGGAAAAAAAAACTTTGTGCACTGGTAAGACATCACATCTGATGCCGTGCCCTAAATTTATTGAACAAAATTGGGAGCCAATTAAAACGACGTGACATTTCCCATTTATATCTTTAGGGAAACTTCTGAGGCAATCCTAAACATGTAATACGTCCGATTGTCGGTACTGTTACTGCAGCTTCGTTGTTTCCGTTGTCCAGGTTTGGCAGACTATTTTTTTCGTTTTGGTGATAGTTGTACCTTTTGTATTTTTATGCAGCGCCTTTGTTCGCATGCGATACTCAAGCCCTCTTTTATCAATTCAGCCATTCAACTGTGGCCGTCAGATAAAACTAGAATCTAGTAGATTGCCGGGAAGGTTTTAACCAGAGCTCTAAATATGCCAAACTTACCAAAATCTTTATTAGAAAGGAGCAATTCAGATATAAAGACTATAGCACCAGCAC
Source organism: Volucella zonaria (assembly GCA_963966105.1). Lineage (NCBI taxonomy): Eukaryota > Metazoa > Arthropoda > Insecta > Diptera > Syrphidae > Volucella > Volucella zonaria. Next base: position 90,256,265 of record OZ014533.1, on the reverse strand, counting down.
CCTCCACATCCGCGTTAGATTCAATCCAGGAACATCGGCTCGCCATCGATCTCAACAACTCAACATTTCACGCACCAGCCTGATGAGAATTTTGCACAAAGCTCTTACAAAGTTCAATTGGGTCAGCAATTCAAGGCAAACGACCATACGCTTCGTTATCGGTTCTCAGTTTGGGCATTACAGCAGCTCGAATTTGGCCGAAAAATAATTTTTTCTGACGAGGCGCATTTTCATATCGGCGGCTATATTAACAAACAAAATTGCCGCATCTGGGAATCGGAAAACCGGCACGTAATTGTCGAGAAGCCAATGCATCCGCAGAGAGCGACAGTTGGGTGCGATGCTTTGGACGATCTTTGGTTTCAGCACAATAGCGCGCCCGTGCCACACAGCCCATCAAACAATCGATATTTTGGGCGCTAAGTTCGGTAATCGTGTTATCAGCCGCCTTGGAGATGTGATTCGACTTTTTTTTTGTGGGACTCCATTAAAAATCGATGTTATGCAGACGATTCAGAAACGACTAAAGCCCTGAAAGCGAATATCGTCCGAGGCATTCGCGACATAGAGCCAGAAATCGGGTTGACAAACCATGTTCTCCGCTTCCATCTCAATACTCGCGAAAGCGCCACTGACCTCACACTGCTTTCTTCTGATTACGTCAATATCATCGGCATATGCGAGTAATTGGACGGACTTTTGAAAGATTGTGCCTCTTGTGTTGGCGCCTGAGTTTCTTTCAAGAATGATGTTAACAAAATCGCATGACAGCGCATCGCCTTGTCTAAAACCTTTTTGGAGATCACAGGTCTTGGGAGTTTTTTACCTACCTTGATGGAGCAGCGTGCATTTTCCATCGCCTTCCTGCACAAAGGGACGAATTTGGCAGGGATGTCAAAGCTAGACATTGCTCTTTAGAGCTTGTCTCTATAGATGCTGTCAAACGCGGCCTTAAAATCTATGAATATGTTGTATCGTATCAATTTGGAGCTCATGGGCTTTTTTCAAGATCTGTCGTAGTGTGAATATTTGTGGGTGGTGGATTGGCCTAAAGCCGCACTGATATGGACCAATCATTTTGCTGGTTGACGAACGGCTTTAGGTTGTTGTGTTTACACAACACTGCACATCGTTGTTAAGAAACGATGTTAAGTAAACTGATGCCTCTGTACTTGGCGCAGTTCAGAGGGTCTCCTTTCTTGATGATCGGACAAACAATGCTGAGGTTCCATTCATCGGGCATACTTTCGTCTGCCGTTTTGCACGGCTCGGCACTCAGGCCGTCCGATCCAGCAGCGTTGTTGGACATAAGCTTAGATGTGGCTATCGTCACTTCATTCAAGTTAGTTGGACGGAATTGTTGGCCTGCATCGTCCAGGTTGGAAGGTTCATTCTGCCTGACAGCGGTATTTGGTCCGACATCGCCGTTATACAGTCTATAGGAATGCTCTTTCCAAATCTTCAGCATCGACTGCGACTCTACGACTACGAGTATATACTCGTAGTAGTATTTGATAAAACTTCCGAATCTTATTCCTGGTATAGCATCTCTCAATTTCCTCGACCGAGCGCTTATCATGCTCCTTCTTTTTCCTCCTGAGAAGTCGGTGTTCTTCTCTCCTCTTCTGCTCCTAGAGCTCTAGTTCTGCTATGTAGCGCCGCTTTGTATGCCTCTTGCTTAGCTGTATGTGCCAGCACTCGTCGTCAAACCAGAAGTTTCGTTTTTGTAGCCAAGAAACGCAGCTTATCAGAGGCGTCATATCTGTTGGCTTTTTAGCAATGTTGCTACTGGTCTTCGATACTTGATGCTGGCGGCATAGGACGCTCTTAAGAGATTAAGGGGTAATCGATCGGAAAAGGATTTGGCGTTCGCCTGCGATTGTAGCCTGACTTTGTTATGTTCGAGATATCCGTAACCGTCCCTAGGATAGAACAAGGTAATAGTCTGCGTTGATGTTGGACTCTCGGTACATTCGGATATCCATAATACTGGAGAAGTGCCTTGCGTCGATTGCAATGTGGTCAATCTGCTTCTCTCATGATTGGTCAGGAGTTCTCCTGTGAATATCGTAATGCGGGAACCGCGTACTAGCTATGACAATGTTTCGTCCCGCCGCAAGTCGATTCGCCTGAATCCGTTTTTGGAGGTGGTGTCGGGCATGCTTTCCCGTTACCCAGTTACCCCGATTGTACAACCCCCATCTGGAGGGCCAGTTCCATTATACAGGGTGGCGCAAAATTAATCATCCAATTTTGTCTTTGAATTACTTTTTCAATAAATAAAAAAAAATGATTTTGAGTGACGGAAATATTTATTTGGACGTTTACAATTGCTTCTGTTAGAAAACATGATATCCGTCAAGTGGTTGCCGCCAGTGTTGATACACGTTTGTGCCCGTTTTATCGCATTTTCCATGACTTTTCGCAAGATTTCCGGTGATAACTGTTCGCATTCCTGTCGAATATTCTCCTTAAGGGCTGCGATTGTCTGAGGCATGTTGGCATAAGCCCGCGACTTCAAGTAGCCCCAAAGAAAGAAGTCTGGGATGGTTAAATCGCGCTATCTTGCTCGCTAAAAAGGGAGATTACGCGACCAGAAAACGCTTCCTTCACAATATCCATTGTGGCTCGTGCTGTGTATGCGGTTGCACCGTCTTGTTGAAACCACATGTTCACCAAGCCTTGCTCATTCAATTCCGGCAGTAAGAAGTCGTTTATGATGGCCCTGTAGCGTTCGCCAGTAACAGAGACCGTATTGCCGATGGCGTCCTCAAAAAAAATACGGCCCAATCACTCCTCCCGCGTGAACGCCGTACCACACAATGCCTTTGAGTGGATGTAATGACTCTTCGTACATCACACGCGGATTTTTAGTGCCCCAGAAACGAAGATTTTGCTTATTGACGTAACCGCTTAAGTGGAAATGCGCCTCGTCGCCCATGATGTTTTTCGACACAAAATCGTCCTCTTCGTTGTTGAGATTGAGGATGGCCTTACATTAATTCACACGCGACTGACGGTCAGGAGGCATTAACTAATGCACTGTTTGCATTTTGTACGATTAGGAAATCGACGTCGAAATTCACGCTCCGCTAACACCACCGACCGATTATTGGTCAAAAACATCGACACCATTCTTCCACGTTCTTGCGGAGTATAGCGCTCCATTGCTTGTCTGTTTGTATACTGCAGCTGTCTAGTTCACAAATGTCAAATACGAGGGCGGGTCAATAAGTCCGTGACTTTTGGATTAAAACTGATTTTTTGATAAAAAAATAATTTTATTTTTCAACGTAGTCTTCCTTGAGCTCTATACACTTTGTCCAACGCTTCTCCAATTTTTTTATCCCTTCCAAAAAAAATGATTTGTCGAGGTCCTCAAAATGACGAGATGACTTCATCATTGGAGTCAAATCTTTTTCCACCAAGCCATTTCTTCAGGTTTGGGAACAAGAAGTAGTCGCTCGGAGCCAAATCTGGAGGATAGGGTGGATGAGGGAGCAATTCATAGCCCAATTCATGGATTTTTGCCATGGCAACTGCACATGTGTGCACCCTTGCATTGTCTTGGTGGAAAAGAACTTTTTTGTTGGCCAAATGAGGTCGTTTTTTTTTCAAATCGTCATTGAATCGGTCCAATAAGTTGGCATAATATTCCCCATTGATTGTTCTTCCCTTTTGAAGGTAGTCAATGTGGATTATCCCGCGTGCATCCCAAAAAACAGTCGCCATAACTTTATTGGCTGACAAACCCACCTTGGCCTTCTTTGGCGCCGATTCACCCTTAGAAACCCACTGTTTTGACTGTTGTTTGTTGTGATGGATCCATATTTCGTCCACGGTTACAAAACGGCGCAAAAACTCCTCCATATTGCGATTAAACAACGCCAAACCTTCCCGTGAAGTTGTTACACGATTGCGTTTGTGGTCGACTGTGAGCAAACGCGGCACCCATCTTGCGGAAAGCTTTCTCATGCCCAAGTGATCATTCAAAATTGAAACCACTGAGCCATGCGAGATCCCTACGGCTTCCACAATCTCTCGCACTTTCAATCTTCGGTCGGCCAACACCATATCGTGAATTTTTTCGATTGTTTCGGGTGTAGAGACCTCAACTGGGCGTCCAGGAGGTTCGGCATCTTCAGTGCTTGTACGGCCACAACGAAATTCAGTAAACCACTTTTTTACCATTGAAATCGATGGTGCAGTATTTATCAAGCTTAGCCTTGGTCTCGGTAATGGTTTTTTTTCGCAAGAAATAATGCTTAATAAGCACACGAAATTCACTTTTTTCCATTTTCTCCTCAAATTAGTGAGTAGTCTGATAAAAATAGCTGTCAAACACAAACTAACTGACGCAGCAAGTTTAAATTTTGACAGGAGTCAACTGACAGATGCCTGTTGATAGGAGCAGTGTTGCTGTTTCAGTAAAGAGGTCAGAAATTCAAAAATGCACAGAATTATTGACCCGCCCTCGTATGATTGACGTACGACGCCATTTGCAAAAATTATACCATCTTCCGATAGGGTGATTGATTTTGCGCCACCTTGTGTATACCCCTAGAACGAGCGGTCGGTTAGACCTAAGCCAGTAACCCGTTCGGGGATGTGAGTTCTGCGTTGGTCCATTAAGGGCTCACCCGCCGCCGTAAAAGACCCTGACTTAGTCTCGGAAATTTTGGGCTTTCTGCGGCGGAACAGTTGCTGGACAGAAGCTCGAGTTAGAACTGTTAATAATTACGTTATTGGTGGTATATGTATGTATGAAACCTTTAGCGTCAACGTTGAGAATCCTATCGCCAAAATGGGATTTTGCATTGAAGTGCGCGAGGCTGGGTTGCAATAATATCGAATGAACAGGTACCTTCACGGTCGTTGACTTTGATATCAGTGGTTTCATTGTACAGTTCAACTTGTCCTAGGATCGGTTATGATTCAGGCTTTCATTACCGAGGAATATGTAAAGCAGAATCTGATATTGCTGGCACCTGATGTTGGGTGTGAAGGAATAGGACTTGTATAATGCCGTATAAGATCATTTTTTCTATTTACAGCAGCTCCCTTTCGTCCCAAAATATCCATTTTCTCTACGCCCGTCGACCACGACCACGACCATATTGATTTTAGTTTTTCAGAGCAGTTTTCTTGGTTCATCTGATAGCTAGACCATCGTTCATTCTGAAGTTTGGATTTCTTTGTCATCAATAATCTGGCATCTGGGGCTTGTAAATTCGTTGGGGCATTAGTACGAGTATGATACGAAAGATAGGCCCTTCACAAATAGGATGGCAATTTTTTTTTTTAATCCAACTTCCGGAAATCCGGAACCAGTTTTTCGTGCTACATACACAAAGGGGGATGTGACAACTTTTCGGTATTCTTATACTCTGGCAAACAACTCAATGATGTCCAACAATTCATTTGACCAAACTATCACATGATACTGCATAAAATTAAAAAAAAAAAATCTGGCAAACCTCCATCTCCAGATGACATCATTAAAAGATACGAGATCGTCGCCAGATGTTGACACAAAAACCAGGAGAGTTATCTAGAAAAAAAAATGTCAGTGAAAGAATTATTATCGGTGACAAAAACTGACGAACATCAGTAGTAAACGGACACAGGAAGCGTTGAAGCTCCGGATAATACAACCTCTCGACCATATACTTTGTTCTCTGAAAAAAAAAAAAAAAAAAAACGAATACGAAGGACAGTCAAAGTTGTTAGCAATTTCACAATATAAATTACTTACTTCACCGACTTGAAAAGGAAACATTCTAAAGCATATGCTGTCTTCCCGTCTTTCCGTAGGTAGATACCAGAAAATGTATCTATTAAGTCTAATAGCTTCCAAATGCAACCATTTTCCGAACAATGACATCGGAAGTCGGTCTTCGTACTCACATCACATCACATCACTTGTTCGCTAACAACATTGAACGAACTCGTTTTTCCCATAGATACAACACAATCCAAATATCTGTGAACGTTGCAAGGAAGCACGTGCCTTACCCAAAAACCAGCTTTTCCCCCCCCAGCCATTATTGACATTCTCAAGGTGGGTTTCCAATTTTTTCTTTTCCTTTTAAATTGAAGTGGAAACGTGTGCAGCCATACAGGTGACTACTGCTTCTGTGGGACTTCTATTGACTAAACCATTCTCCTGCTACCACACACCGTAGTCGTCGGTCTTCTCCAACAAGCCATGTCATCCGATGAATATATACTTTTCGTTCGAATTCAAATTTCAAAGTACAAAGCCGAGGCATGATGTTCAGCGTTATTGTAATGGCATTTAAGAAATAAAATTGACTTTGAATGAGTCACAAATGTTGAACTTGCAAAATTAACGACTAGTAGATTACGAATTCATAGATACGGTACGGATACATACCTGTACTCATTTTCCTACTCTGTCAGTGGTATGAGATGAATTGTGAAATAGTATTGGGAAAAATACCCGGGGGGAAATACGAGATTAGTACTTGGGCATGATCGTCTGTCTCCATATACTCGTATCTGTTGTCTGTCTGTGAGAAAATAAGGAAATACCAGAAGTCATTGCCGAATTCCAGGGACATGCAATCAAATAGAATGCCGCCAGGGAATCGATTACATTTGGCATATCACTCCACTGAAACGTCGGCCCTCTTTTGATTGAAATGTGCTACTTAATGCGGCATATGATCGATGGATTCCTATTTTCGAACAACTAACTTGCGAATTAAAATAGGTTAATGACAAAAAACTCCTTCAAAAACAAAAAAAAATCCCAATTCCCAAGGTGTTTCGAGGTAAATGTCGTTACTCATACGCCCGAGTGTTTATGTGTTTGACTATCCGAGATGTGAGGTGATTGGTATTGCCTTAATTGCAAACAAGTTTTGGTTGAATAAGGAGCACTCGGTTTTCCATAGTCACAAGGTCTACATAGACTGGTTCTAGATATATTCTACAATAGATGGATTTTCCAGAGTAAATTGTGTTAGATTCGTTTGTATCAGAACAATGGGTTAATTGTGGACGACTATTCCGCTGAATGCATCTCGGTTATCTGCTGTATTTGTTTCATTGTCTTTTTTTATTGTATGTCGTATTCATTGTCACAACTGGAGTTGGAAACAGACCAAAATTGCTTTACAACAAATGTCACGAGTAATACTCGTGTATAGGTAATTAAAGAAAATCGGTGGAGCGAGTTATAGGACCTACAGTTCCAGAAAATACCGGCCTCGAATAGCTTGATTGCTGTCTTGCATTAGCTCTGCAATCTTTCAGCAACGAAAACTTTTTGCAAGAGTATAATTACTAAAGTCCACTACATCTAGCCCTAGCAAAGTGCCTTCCATAATATTAGTGTGAGACAAGTTTTGATCCTTTAAGTGCTGTAGTACTTCGATACTCCCGGATCTCCGGTGTTCCTTGTTGTCATTTTGACTGGAGTGTTGCTGTCCAGTGGGTAGATTTATTAGCCTTCTGGACCTTATTTAGGTCTCCAAGCAGCTCATAGACTTTGTCATTTGTGGCCGCAACACTAATCCATGTTTTCAACAAGAAACATTCACTTGAAGCTTAAATCGTTTAGACATTATGATATCGTCCGTGTTTTGTGATCCAGATAATTTTTCCTCTTGAGGTCCCGAGTTTGGGCACCATTGTCATCATCATATAGCCAGCGAATATAAATATGCGGCTTTGAAGTCGATGAAGAGGTGACGAGTCTAAACAAGGCTTTCTGCTTGATTTATGTAAGCGTGAAGATTTTCTGCCTCCGAGGGTACATTGAAATGTGTCCACATGCGTCATATAAGAGGATTATCTCGAAGCTTGAGAAATTTTACCGGCAAGCTGTCGTAAAATCCTCGATGGTCTTCAGGTTCAGAAGGCTGTGTATGTTGTTTTTATGCAGGATCTTCCTAGCCTCACTGGATCATGATGAGAAGAGCATTCATGGCCACATTTGCAACGCCACTCAATTTACGGCATATACTCGTATTTAGTATGATGAGCTCTACGTTCTGATTGTTAACAGCAACCAATTGCGTCGACAATTCAGGTGCTTTGATTGCTATATGGCAGGCTACTCTCGAATTCTTATTCCGCTCATTGGCGAATATGGGCCAAAATGGGCAACCGGTTTCCAGGGCTTTCGGGCCAGTTGGACGGCCTAGTGGAATCAGTTCGAGAGGTCAATCCAAGTGAAGCATTTTTTTCTGGAATGTAGATGAATCATCAATACATGCATAGGTAGTTGGATATATAGGTTTGATCATAGATAATGCCACTCCTTGCATGAAGGAATAATGCAGTCCACTTAGTAGCTTTATCAGCTAGAGAAACTATTAGATAAGTTTTTGAGCTGGTTTCTCTTCCAAACGTGGCACAGAGTCAGCTCGTACTGATGATATTTCTAGTAATTTCAGCAATATCGGATGCTTTGATCCTTGGGAATCATTCGGATTAAAGGCCAAACGTGTAGAGATTGTCCAGGATTTTTTAGGCTGTATGTTGCCGAAGCAACTACTAGAAGCTAACGTCGACAAAATCGCTGATCTGATACCCGAGGGCTTATGCCGAGCACTGAACCTAGAAAGAGGTAAAAGATGTGCTCGATATTCAAGAAATCCAAAAGTCCCTCGGCGTCACCTTGCCTGCAAAAATGTTTCACTTTTGTGCCCCAGTCTGGATTCACGCCGGACAGTTCGATTGAGAAGTCAATACCGGACCAATTGCGCCATGGCCACCCACTAAAAGTCTTATTAATTAAAAGCCTATATAACATTGAGCTACTAGCTGGTGGTCAACCATCGAAGACCTTTTATCAATTATTGACTATACCAACGCGAACAAAGTCGCTGGTATAAGTTAGTTTTACAAATAGAACTGCGAACGAACTAATGCGCACAGGAAGATGTTTCTCACACTGTCACGTGCCGAATACAGCTGGTTTCTTTCTGACGGGAAAATCGCAAATTTACAAATTTTAGTTCTGCGTTGTAGTGCCGATATGTTCTCAAGCGTATATGTGGCCTAGTCGTTTAAGTCAGTTAGGAAGAACGTAATCATTCCTAGGCATTTTGAAAACCTAGTGAGCATCGGACTTTATTGTTACATTAAATTTGATTTGCGACTAAGCGAATTATTTTTTACTGTAGCTTGAGTCCAACTTGGTTTATTAAGGTTTTTGTAATCTCTAATCATGACGCTCTGCCCTGTGGAAGCACAGCATCGCGTTTCCCTTTATAATTAAACACGTTTCTGTTTTGGCTTTCAAGTATTTTTTCTCTAGACGTTGGGAGTCTTAAAGAACTAAAACCCTAATTCCAATTTGCGTCCAAAGATAAGCTTTGCTGGTGATTTTCTAGTAGTGCAATGTTTGGTTTTTTTTTTTTTTTAAAGAGCTTAACACTCAAGTGGGTATGAATACACTTATAATGCCGCAGCATGCATTCATTAAGTTTTTTTGGAACATGGGATAGAGAGAGAAAGAAAGATATTTGGGCTGGCATCCAACATTTAATGGGGAGACTAAATTTTTAGTGGAAATTGGCTTGTTGTTGATTTCTGGTCAACTACTCATTTTACTCGATTTTTGTTAACTGAAAAAAAATGAACGTCTTTCGAGCGAGGCTGGGATTCGAACACCGAACCTTCCGATTTGGAAGCCAGTCCACTACCACTTGAGCCACGGCCACCCACACGGCCACCCACACGGCCACGGTATTGCGATAAACAACCTGCAAAAACCTTTATATGTATAACGGTGTCAAAACAATAATTTGTATTGTCCTGCAGATTTGTAAGAATATATTTTTTTTTATAGCTTTTATGAAGTTTTCGGCCTGCCAGATGACCCGGTGCAGTGAAAAAATGTTTAATATTATTGTACAGTGTGTTCCAGAAAAACGTGCGTTAAATTCCTTTTTTTTTTACTTTACTCACATACTCACATGTTTGTAGCTAAATTATTTACTGCATTTAATTACCGATCGCGCCTCGTTTTCATTTCCATACTTCGACGGTATAAATTCATTTCAAAATGAGTGGGGCTTATAAAAAGCGTTTCGAAAGTGTTTTCTAGTAATTCACCCCAAAAAGGCCGCAAATAAGTATTAAGATGGCAGAAAAATATTTAAAAAACATCAAAGGCATTTGTGAGAAACTGCATAAAAATGGATGGATGTAATAACATTACATTACATTTCCAATACATGTTTCGCAAAAACACCACAATTAGCCTGAGGGACCGCAAAGAAAGAAAAGAAAAGTAATTAAAGTGGCCATCAACACAATACGATGCCGTTTAATAGAAACAGGCATCAAAAACAGGAGTACCAAACCTAACGCTAGTCTGCACAAAAAAGGATGAAGAGTTTCTTCAACGCAGCAACGTCCAGCAAAAGGTCCTGTTTATCTCGGCCAAAAAATTCATGATAAAATTATACTAGAAGGGTTTGCTAAAGTCTACCGAATCTCTGTATGGACCAAACAATCACGACTGGATTTTGTTTTGCGTTGGAAAGAATAAATTGATATAGACACGTTAGATTGGCTGTTCCAAAGTCCTGATGCGAATCCAATAGAAAACGTGTGGTCTTTAATGGAGCAGAGGCTTAAGACAAGAAAAATAGCCACGATAAAATAACTTGCGCGGGTTTTGAAGCAAATTTGAAGAAACCTAAGTTTAGAATACCACCTTCATCAAAAAGTTCCCTTGGGACACCACCGTGTGGCGCTCCCATTGTTCCGATTTGAGTTCTGTTTTTTTTTGTTAAGTTGGTAAATCTGTTGTTGACATTCCTTCTAAATCTTGGCGTCATAGCTTGACATTTGCAAAAGTTACGTAGCCAAGAGTACATCTATCTCCGTGTGTGTTGGCGATTTTTTATAATTTTAGAAATGGATTTAAATTTGCAGCAACGAACTTGTACGAGTATTTAATTTTGCTTAAAAAACGGATTTAATGGTGCGCGAACGTTGGAAATGTTGGAAAAGTGTTTCGGCAACGATTCTCTAAAGAAAACGGTCGTTTACCAGTGGCACGAGCGCGAGCGGTTCAAAAGTGGTCGTGAGTCAATCGAAGATGATGAACGCAGTGGCAGACCATCGACATCGAAAACCGACGAAAACATTGATGAAGTAAAAGAAATGTTGGTCAATAACCGCAAATTAATCATCAGAGAGATAGCGGAGGACTTGAACATTGCCTATGGATCCGTCCAAGACATTTTGGTTAATGATTTGGGTTTTCGTCGTATAGCAGCAAAGTTGATGCCAAAAGACCTCAATTTCATGCAAAAAAGAGACCGTGTTGACGTTGCAAAAGAGATGATTTGCGAGGCTGAATCCAATCCCACATTCATCAAAAGGATCATTACTGGAGACGAGACGTGGCCGTGGGTTTATGAGTACGACACGCAATCCATACATCAGGCAAGTGAATGGCGTTCACCAAACGAGCCGAGACCAAAAAAACCGCGTCGTTTTCAGTCAAAAAAGAAGGCAATGCTCACGGTTTTCATCATGGATTACAACGGTGTAGTGCATCATGAATTTTTGCCAGAAGGCCAGACAGTAAACAAAGAGTATTATTTGGGCGTTATGAGACGTTTGCGTGAAGCAATTCGCCGAAGGAAACCAGAACTGTGGGCAGAAAACTCGTGGATTTTGCACCATGATAACGCACCTTTGCACAGTGCCATCATTATTCGTAATTTTTTGACGAAAAATGCAACAAATACCATCCAACAGGCAAAGAATGCACCTGATTTGGCTCCCTGTGACTTCTTTCTGTGCAATCGAGTTAAAAAACCACTACGGGGAACGCTTTTCAGAAGCCGAGAGGAAGTAGTGATGGAAAAATCGCAGGAAGCACTGATGGACATATCGAAAACCGAATATAAAAAATGTTTCGAGGATTGGATCAAGCGCTGGCATAAGTGTGTTGCAATCGATGGGGATTACTTTGAAGGGGACAATATAGATTTAGATGAATAAACTTTTTAAATTTAAAATTTTCTGAATAAATTCCGAAAAATTTTTAACCAAGGTGGTATGAGGATAAATTAACTGAAAGTTGCACTAGATGATGGCAAGCAGTTAGAAATAATAATGATGACTGGATTCCCTGCGATTATAATTGCACAATTCGTTTTGATATATACATACTTTAATAAAAAAAAAGGATGATTTAATAAAATTTTAGCATTTTATTGGGATTTTTAAGTGCACGTTTTTGTTGACCAGACTGTAAATTGTAAATTTTTTTTAAGTTCGTCAAATGTAAACTGTTGACCATTATCAGTGGCGAATACGTCAATTAAGCCATAACGACAAAACAATTCCTTGATTTTACCAATATTAAACGAAGTAGTTGTCTCCTTAGTCTTAAGTACCTCTACCCATTTTGAATATGAATCTTTAACAGTAAACGTGCCTAATTGGACGAGCAAACTCGGCACGAGTCCGACTCCATGCTGAGGTGTCTCTCAGTAGGAAAGACTGCAGCCTGTTTACTGGCGTCGTGGCGCGGTACTATACTTTTGCTAAGCACTTAACATAAATATGCTGTGAAATTGATGACGACACCGCGAAGCACTACCCTTGTGAATGTCTGGCTGACGCTCACATCAGGCTGCAGGTACGAGGGTAGGCCCAGAAGTACCCGAATTGACGTATAGAGGCCGGTAGAAAGTATCAACCTTATAAAGCTTAAATTTGAAGTTTGACGACGCTATGTTGTTTAGTATTTGTTCGGCAGTCATCAATAACGACCGCTCTCAATAAATTTTTAAATATGGAAAAAATTGGTCATCGTTATGTCATACAATATACTTTCATTTGAAAGGCTTCAATCCAACCCACATCAAAACGGAACTGGATTCTCCTCTGGGGGAGTCTGCTCCTTCGTTTACAGCAATAAAATATTGGGTGGCAGAGTTTAAGCGAGGCCGTGCGAGTTGCCAAGCCGAACATCGCAGTGGTCAACCAAATGAGGTGAGTTCGCCAGAAATGTTGAAAGAAATCTACAAAATGGTATAGGATGACCGTCGATTGAAAGTGCGTGAACTAGTAGATAGGGTAGGCATCGCAAAAAGCGTTGTGCATAGTACGTTGACTGAAAAATTGGATATGAGAAACCTGTGCGCAAGATGGATGCCGCAATTACTCGCAATGGGACAAAAACAGCGTCGTGAGGATATTTCAATCAAGTGTTTGGCGAAGTTTTCACTTCACTGACTAGCCACATCGAACGATCCCTACAATAAAAAGTGTACACAACGGTTGCTTTCCTGGACATAGAGGGTGCCTTTAACAACGTCAACACATCCGCAATCACGACTGCGCTGTCAACTCTGCAGGTAGACGACTCACTTGGGGAGCTGATCAGTCTTATGCTAAAAAGCAGAATAATCAACTCCAAACTGGGTGAGACTTCTGCTAAAAGATGTGTCAGCCGCAAGGCGGTGTCCTCTCTCCCTTTCTCTGGAACTTAGTAGTAAATGAACTGCTGATATACCTGGAAGCGGATGGTAGCAGGGTGATTGCCTATGCGGATGACGTTGCTATAGCCGTCTCAGGTAAGCATCTTAATACCATTCCTTCAAGTAAATCTCAATAGATTAGCCCGTTGGGCAGATCGCTGTGGATTGGGAATAAACCCCCATAAAACTGATCTTGTCCTCTTTTCCAGGAAATACAAAATTTCAATCATAGACCTGCCCTCAATCAACGGTGCCAGTTTGGTCTTCTCCGATACAGCAAAATATCTGGGTCTCATTTTTGACAGGAAACTAAACTGGAAACCCAACATTCAAGAAGGAGTCAATAAAGCTACAGTACTTTGCAAAAAAGCCATTGAGAATAAATGGGGTCTCCAACCCCGCATAACCCACTAGCTATACATCTCGATCTTAAGACCGATACTCACTTACGGGGTGGTAGTCTGGTGGACGGCCTAAGAAAGTGCAGTTAACTGCATTAAACTAAGCAGAGTACAAAGAACAGCATGTCTATGCATAAGCGGAGCATTGCGGTCTACCCTCTCTGCGGCAATAGACATTCTGTTTCATTTGACACCCCTCGATATGTTCAGCAGTCGCAGCTATTTGCTTAAAAGGGACTAAACAGTGGACAAATAATCCATTTGGCCCCGCCAGTATTCTTAATACATTAGGAATCCTCACAGAGAACATCGTTTACACCATACCTGAACTTTGGTTTGACAAAAACTTCCATGTAAGCTTCCCCTCTAGATCCTTCTGGGAGGAAGATGCTTTCATTGAGGACAAGTCAATCCATCTCTACATAGAAGGATTTAAAACCGATAGCGGAGTTGGTGGCGGCGTTTTCTCAGATACGCTAAATCTAAGCCTCTCTTTCCGTTTTCCAAATTACTGTAGCGTGTTCCAGGCGGAAATTTTGGCGATTAAAGAAGCTCTGTCCTGGCTGCAGAAAAACGTGATATCTGGAAAGGATATCCGCATCTTTTCGGATAGTCAGGCCACTATCAAGTCCCTGAACTCGGTCTCATTAAATTCTAAAACCGCCCTTGAATGCCGATCATCTCTTATGGAGATGGCAGAGCAGTTCAACCTTCACCTTTGTTGGGTGCCGGGTCACAGAGACATTCCAGGGAACTGTAGAGCCGATGAACTCGCCAAAATTGGAACCACTCTACCTATTCTACGGGAAAAGCTTATCATAGGTATACCAATCGCTACGTGCAAACTAACATTAAAACTGGATGCCAATAAAAGAACAGACCTTAGGTGGACTGTTGGGCCAACATGTTTAGCGACTAAACAGATCTGGCCAAAACTGGATCTGAATCGCTCTAAGTGGCTGATCCTTCTAAATAAGGAACATATCAGCGCCATCATAGGTGTCATTACTGGACACTGAGTCATAGACAAGCACCCAAGAACGCTTGGCGCCTTTACAAACGATTTTTGCAGAAGCTGCATGGACGAGGAAGAGGAGGAGACAATCCTCCACCTACTCTGTACATGTCCAGCTCTCTCCCAGAGAAGAAAACTTCATTTAGGAGCTTTCTTCTACAACGACCTAAACGATCTAAAAAAATATAGACGTAAACAGTCTCCTACGCTTCGTCAGAAGATCCATCAGTAAGAGTCAGATAGATCCACATGGCATCACAATGGGCCAATAGGCCTAAGTGGGTAGCTATTTCCAACAGCCACTCTTACCTACCTACCTTGGCGAAGTTTCACAGCAATAAAGCCGAGTTTTTGCGTCGATTCATAACCATGGATGAAACATGGGTCCATCACTTCAAACCCGAGAAGAAGGAACAGTCAAAACCATGGACTTAACGGATGGAATCAGGTTCAACGAAGGCGAAGACAGTTTCATCTGCAGTCAGTTTTTTGGGATGCGCATGGGTTAATTATCGTTAATTATCGTCAGAAAGGAAAGTCAATCAACGGCGTGTATGATGCGAACTTATTGCAGCGTTTGAAAGATGAAATCAAGGAAAAACGGCGCAATTGGCGAAGAAAAAAGTTTTGTTTCACCAAGACAATGCACCAGTTCACTCATCCGTCATCGCGATGGCCAAAATCAGTGAGTTAAAATTCGAATTGCTTCCTCATGCTCCCAATTCTCCAGATTTAGCCCTCTCGGATTATTTTCTATTTCGGAATTTGAAAAAAATGGTTCGGTGGTAAAAGTTTTTGACAATAGTAAAGAAGTCGAGTCTGGAGTTGATGGCTATTTTAAGGAGCTCGACTATTGTCACTATAAACAGGGTACCGAAGCTGTTGAACATCGCTGGTAAAAGTGTATTAAACTAGACACTGGAGACTATGTAGAGAAATAAACATATTTTCCCCAAATTTTTTTTGTATTTTCTTTGTTAGGTCGTGTACTTCTGGGACTACCCTCGTACTTGACGCTGACGTGGTGGGTGCTGGTACTGTAGGCAATTTATCACTGAAACGCTTAGTTGTCTTTCTTCGAAAGGAATTTACAAGGATTACAATGAACTAGTTCTTTTTCTGAGTCTCTTCTTCGTAACTACCATAAGTCTTTTAGACACAAAAGGCTTTTTTTTAACCCGAACTATTATATTGTACGAGTACCAATCATCACCCCGACGTACCCTCATTAAAAAGATCACCGATGCTGTACTATGACTTCAAAGCGCGTACATTTCTTGGACTCCATCGATCGGACGATCCCATAAAAAAATCACTCTTCGGCTTTATTCAAAAGGAAAACCTAGAAAAGTGACGATGCATCTTATAGATAACTTAGTGAGTCAGAAGCTTGTCAATGCAGTTTTAAAAGCAACCATACAATTGCATATCTGCCTACAAATCCTAATCTATCTTCTTGTCATCTGTGCCATGGATTTTGGACTTTTGCAAGTGTCATTCACTTGCGATCAAATGGTGATAAAGTCACCGAGAACCAAAAATATCTTATTACTCAGCGATGTGGCATTGGGTAATACCAAGTAACCCCGTTGCTTTTGGGATTGTTCGAACTTAAACCATCTTCGATTAGATTGCAAAGCATAGCGATTTGTCGTAGACACTTGCCTGACGACAGCGCGGTGCGTCATTTATTTTTCCATCACCAGGTTTACATTAGTTAGCACCTTTTGGTGAAACTTACTACCCAACAAAATTTTAAAATAGTAATAGCAAACACTCGAACGAATGTTAAAACTTTATTTTCACCACAGTCATAACTGAAATTAATTAATGAATTTCTTCCCCTCTCCTTCCAGATACATCAACATCGAGTAGATTAAAAATTAAATCGCTGAACCTGTAAGTATTGAAATGGTTATCTTGATTTTTTTTTTTTATTATTTATTTTGTTAAGTATCTCAAGCCAAGTTGAATGGAATTAATTTGGTGAACTGTGAAGCATGTGCAATGTTGTGAATGCCTGGCAAATGCATGGCAAATGCATGGCAAATGCATGGCAAATGCATTGGCATGTATCTGAGATCAATTAGCGGGACATTCAATTGAAATCACGGCACCAAACTGACCGTACCTAACTTGGACAACATATGGATTGTGGACACGTCAACTTGACTTAGGTGTACGAGTATGATATAAGTACTCGTATTTGTATGGCTACGAATGCGAAAGTAGTAGTAGTATGGTGGTATGTCGCGTCGTTTACACGTGGTTTACACACGGAACCGTATTACCCGTCGTGGCTAGATACTTTATGGGTAATCTACCATGATACATGCTCGTAATGTGTCGAAAGCAGCGGAACCAACGCGCGTTTCAAGGCTGAATGCACTCGAATGGAGTACGAGTGCATGCATCGCTGGATTCCGGGGGTGGTGAGGGTTTATAGAGGAGCTTAGTTTATAAGTCATATTTCTATTGTCGTCGCTGCACATATGTCATAGATTTCATAACCGACTGCAGATGTTGCACAGAACCAGAGGCGTAGATGGAGGCAAAGCCAAAAGCAGAGGCACCTACCCGAGTCAGCGGCACAAAGCGCAGTCTGACTGTACTCGTATATCCGTAGAAGTACTCGTATCTTTTGCTTGGAACTATGAGTATCGCTATGAGATCACCGTTGTTGTGCTGTGTACCAGCATTGAGCATGGGCATGGGCATGAATGAGGTGACGGAGAACATTGACCGCATAATGAAATCGTGTTTTATGTTGCTCGCATTGTTTGTGCAACGTTTGTAATTAATTGTTGAGCACTTTAAAGTTTTGATTTTGTTGTGAGCGATTTTTTTAAAAATTTGTTTTCTTTCTTCTAGTGCTGTGGGGAATGTTTGTCGGTTGGGTTAATTTGTTTTGTTTTGGTTTTGTAGTTTGGTTGTTGTTTCTGTTTTTAATTAGGTTGCCTGATGTCTGTTGTCGAATGCAATTTTATGATGTAAATGCACACAGCATGAGGAAAGGATGTGCGGTAGAATGAACGTTTAAATGGGTCTCAGGTTTCCACTAATTGATGAGATACGAATACGAGTGCAGTGGGAATTTGTAATAGGGCGTTCTGTGAATGCAACACAGCTTAGCGAAACATGAACGTAACGCTTCTGTAAGGGGGTGTTTGCTTCTGTATGGAGGAGTGGTGAGTTAATTTTTCCACCAACTCTGGTTGTACGAGTTGCGGTTTTCTCGGGCGGTAGCTTAGGCGACGGACTTTGTCCGCATGGTGGAGTCGATTTGCCCGTACACTCAAACTCAACTATCCTGTAAGCTGATCTAAATACTAGCGGTTGACGTTGGAGCACCATGTATGGTGGACGTGCTTGCTCTCAGTGTTACCGTGTTCAAATCCCTGGGGACAAGCACAAGTCTTGAATAGTGTCTGGCGAATGTTGGCGACGTTCGTTGGAATGCCTCCCTTAGATTTGTACGTAGGTTACTAGCTCGTTAAGGTAGGTGGCTGCTTCAAAGAAATCTCCGGGAAGGCATAATTCGGCACCGTTTCTGACGCGTTAACCATTGAGCCAACTCTCGGGAAGATGTGCAGTTAGTGTTGTCAGAGAGCGATGCCACCGTTGTACCGCGTTAGACTGGGTATGGCACAGCCCAATATTTAAGAAAATCATTGAAAAAGGGTAGATTCAAGATGTCGGCCCTGATCGTTCTTGAGGGGCAGATGACAACCGAACCGTGCTACCCAGTTGAATAGAAACGCGTTGGCGACTGTTCTCGCGGTGATGTCAGCTACTGGAATGGCCTCCAGCAACCGTATAGCTCGATCGATGCATGTGACTAGGTAACTGTAGTTTTCGCAATGATGGCAATGGAACCCCTTGCCTGCTGCAAACACTCCTAATGGTGGACTGGTGTGCCTGCTTACTTTACTTCGGTGGCAGTCGTGACAACTACGTGCCCATTTCGCAATGTCCTCGATCAATGACAGCAATGGATAGCGATATAGCGATGATAGCAATGATAGCGATGGATTTGCAGGAGGCTCTAATCTCCGCATGGCTAGGATTGTGCACAGCTTACAATGCGGTTCTTCTGAACGCTTTGGTATGTACGGACGAGCTCGCCCTGAGGACGTTTCGCATGTGACCAGGAAGAACAAGATTAGTAAGACTGAGTTTGCAACTTACCAATTTTAGGTTTTCCAGCTCGTTGCCTGAACTATGCTCATTTGCTATTGCCATATAGTCCATGGTTACCGCGTTTGCTATAGCTTCAATGCGAGGAAGGGGCGTCTGCTGCCGTATTTCCAGAACCGCATATGTGGTGTATATAGGTGGAGAATTGGAAAATGAACTCCAAGTACTTTTGTCGCCATAGATTTTCTGATGCTGTGATCTGAGGGTTGTGATCCATAAATAGTATAGTGACTGACCGTCCTTCGAGAAACCGCCAGAAATGTTCAATTGCATTTTTAATTGCCAATTGGCGACAGAAGAAAAACGCTTTATCGGATGTTGGCGTCCATTTGATGGGGGTTTTGTCCTTTTTTTAGACCCATGCAGCATTCGCAAAGTGGCGCCTGGTCTGCTGCAGCGTGTGGTAGACTTGTCCTGAAAAAGTTGAGTGCGCCGAGGAAGCGTCGCAATTCAGAAATGGTGGCTGGTTTTGGCAATGCTGCCATCGCTTTTGTGGTATCCTGCGGTGGTCGAATACCAACTCCATCAACTTGATACCCCAACAATATGAGTGACTGGTTGCGGTATTCGCACTTCTACTGAGAGTGATGTCTTTTTGTTTCAGGGGTTTAAAAACTTCCTTCAAATGATGTAAGTGTTCTTCTGGGGTTCTCGAAGCTATTAGTATGTCGTCGATATAGGTGAAGACATAAATATACATACGGCATAGACGTACGTCATTCGGGCAAATTTATATAACCCAAAAGGTTGCATCACCCCATCTTGGGTACGTCTTTTGGCGCCATCGGAATTTGATGTTATGCACGGGCAAGTTCAAGACGAGTGAAAATCGACTGTCAGGTAAGTATTAGCTGGAAATTCATGAGGCGTGGTAACGGATAGCGGTCGGGAAGAGTGACGGCGTTGCTGCACCTGTAGTCACCGCATGGATGGATACCGCCATTCTTTTTTATCACAATGTGAAGAGGACTGGCCCACGGCAAATGCCAGCTCTTACCAAGCGCTGGAACTCGGCTGGCTTTAGCCAACTTGTAAAATTTAGGTAGGATTGGCCTTGCGCGACAAAAAACTGGTGCGCCGCTTGTCTCCAAGTGATGTTGAACGACATGGCGTGGCGGTTGGAGGGTAGAAAGTGGCAAGATGATTGCTGGGAATCATTGGATCAGGTTTGCATAGCGGTCATTATAATTAAGGGAACCCACCGTGTCTCCATCTCCACAAATAAGCGAGAAATCTGCGCCAAGGATTGGGTGTGTAATCACAGCGACAGTGAAAGTCCAGCAAAAGGTTCGACCCAGGCCGCAATTCAATGTATTCATCGTCGTTCCGAATGTGTGAGGCACTGAGGCTTTCCGAAGAGTAAATATAATGAGATAATAGAGTTTCTATTAATGTGTGTTTAATTCACAAGAAGAAGTTGATAATTACTAGGTTTATACGAGGAGAGAGGAGAACATTCGCTGTGTTTACGGACGGGCTGGTCAAATTCTGCTCTAAAGATTAGGATTGATGAAAAAGCGTACGCAGTGGTACACCAGGCGATTTTTGTTAATTGATATCGTTAAGTACAGAAAAAACTAACAGTCTCTTTATAGCTCGGGACGTATCCCATCTTTTCTTTTGATTTGAAAATCTTCATGCAATGAGGGATAAACGATCTCATTGCAATAGAGAATAGTGTTTGTGATTCTAAGAAATTGTGATTAGTGGGCGAGAAATCAGCTGATATGACACTGTGGATTAACGGGCCTAGAGGAGGCAGAACATCAACGGTGTGCTTATCAGGATGAGAAGTTAAAAACAGGTGTAATATGTTGACGGTATGAAACACCATCCTTCGGGTGTTGTCTCTCCAGAATGACGAAGACATCGCATCAGAATGAGGATACGAGTAACACATTGGCTGAAAAGTCCGTGCAGCTTCTAAGAGAGGGCACCACTTGAATTAAATCCATACCATTTTCAGTTAGTACCAACCTTCAAAAGATACGTGTATAAATTTGACAGCTGTCGGACGATTAGTTCTCGAGATATACCGTTGTGAGTGAAGCAACTTTTGTTATTGTGAAAAAAAATGGATTCAAGGCAATTGATTTATCATTGCTTTTTGATGGGAAAAAATGCAGCCGATGCAAAGAAATGGCTTGATAAGTGTTACCCTCCAATGATGACATCAGTTTTGTGTTGTGCATTGTTCATCAACCTGTCCAGCATTGCTTGGTATTGGTTGAGTGTCCAACTAGGTCTCGCGTAGCAAGTGTAGAAGTTGATGCCATTTACTTTTGCGAGTACAAATCCTTCCGCATCACCACCGATGTCTTGAAAGGCGTGGTTCCCACATATTCATATTGCAGCATGCTTTGTCTTGTCGCATACCCAGATAAAGCGATGTGTAGTCCAGAGAGCACGTAGTCCAACGTATGCCCTACCTATAATGGCGTTTATGTGGGTTGTTGGCGGAGTTAACGTACTCTATTGGACTTAAGCTGGATTAATGGAAAGTGAGTAAGATCCAATTTTCTTTTATGGATCACAAGTGCTTTTGTCTTTTGCGCAGTAAGGCGCAGTTCGTTCTTAGCCGATCAAACAAGTATATGCTGGAGATCTGCGTTCACCTGCGCAGTGGCTTCGTGAATTAAATTCGTTGGAAAGCTTAAGTGGATCTGGGAATCATCAGCAAACATGTGGATTGTGCTATGTTCAACAATCTTGAGCAATTCATTTACATAAAGCGAAAACAGCAATGGTCCAAAGCGGTATCCCCCTCTTTACTGATAAAGGACATAAACATCGGTTACCCGCTACAAACCGTTGCTGTCTCTCTTCTAAATAGGACAGAATAAGTTTTGTGGAGGGCAATGAAAAATTAAACTAAGCATCAACAGCGTTTCTAATTTCATCGATAACCATTAATAACGCAGTCTTACAACTTCGTTTTTGACGGAAACTAGATTGGTTCTCGCAGAGCAGTTTTTTAGTCAAAAGATAGATTTGTATCTGAATGAGAATGCATTTCTCAAAAACTTTTGAAAGGAATGGCAAAATTGAGATTGGTCTGAATTCCACCATATTTCCATTCGATTTCTTATGTCGTTAAAATTGAGTTGAAGACGTGTGTTATAAAAGGCAGTAAATATGGAAGCAGAAGCTTAACAAATTTTGGATGGATTTCGTAGAGTCCCATAGCGATAGTACCGCTTCAGCAACGTCTTCCTCGCGTAGCATATAGAAATCGAAGTATTATTCTCTATAATCGTCCGGTGCTTGGTAGAAAGTGGTTAGGGTTACTGAGGAAGGATCACTCGACGCTAAGAAAATTGAGTTAAGCTCCTTGCAGTCTATATCATCAGGAGTTTTAGGCCATTGTTTTCCTAACCCAAATTGACGGATATGTTTCCAAACTACTCTGCCTGAGGAACAGCTATAGTAGAAAACGTGCTGGGCATTTCTTATTTTAGAAACCGTTTTATTGCGGAGTTTACGATATTTGTTCAAAAACTCATGCACGCGGTATTTTTTTTTCAGCTTCCAGGTAGAAGGGGTAAACTTCATTACACGATTGTTTCGGTGCCTCCGAATTTTCTTGAAAAAAATTCTATATGCTCTCTAGTACATCGCATCGATGCAAAGAAATGGCTTGATAAGTGTTACCCGGCCTCTGCACCAGCCGAACGAACCATTTGCAAGTGGATTGAAAAATTTAAAAGTGGTCATACAAGCACCGAAAATGATGCACGCAGTGGACGTCCAAAAGAGGTTGTTTCAGATGAAAACATCAAAAAAGTCCACAAAATGATTACGAATGGCCGTAAAGTGAAGTTGATCGAGATAGCTGAGGCTCTGAATATATCAAAAGGGCGTGTTGGATATATCATACACGAATATTTGGACATGCGAAAGCTGTGTTCAAAGTGGATGCCGCGTTTGCTGACAGTCGACCAAAAGCAACAACGTGTTGATGGTTCAGAGGAGTGTTTAAACCTGTTCAACCGCAATAAAGCCGAATTTTTGCGTCGGTATGTGACAATGGGTGAAACTTGGCTCCATCACTTCACACCAGAGTCAAGTCGGCAGTCAGCTGAGTGGCGAGCAGGCGACGGACCTCGTCCTCGGCTGGCAAGGTTATGGCATTCGTATTTTGGGATGCACATGGAATAATTTTCATCGACTATCTCCAAAAGGGGCAGATTATCAACAGCGACTATTACATTGCATGTGAAGAAAAAGAAAGTGCTGTTTCATCAAGACAATGCACCGTGTCACAAGTCGATGAAAACAATGGCAAAATTGAAAGAATTCGGCTACGAATTGCTTCCCCACCCACCGTATTCTCCAGATTTGGCCCCCAGCGACTATTTCCTGTTCGCAGACCTCAAAAGAATGCTCGCCGGAAAGAGATTTAAGACCGATGAAGAAGTAATCGCCGAAACAGAGGCCTATTTTGAGGCTAAACCGAAATGTACTACAAAACTGGTATCGAAAGATTGAAAAATCGTTTCAATCAGTGTATCGCCCTCGAAGGCAACTATATTGATGAATAAAGTTGAATTTTGCAAAAATTTTGTGTTTTACTATAAAACGGCGCGGACTTTTCAGCCAATATGTTACATATAAAGGGTGTTCTTTTTAAAAGGTTTAGACTTTGTTGTTTAAAGAAAACACGAAGAAATGAACTGGATGACAATGTACTAAATTCAATCGAAAGACCATATCACGCCATTTAATATTTGGAAGTAGTTTTGGGCATATGTCTACCATGGCAAACTTCGTAAGGATTGTCCTTGCTCCAAATATGGCAATTCTGCTTCTTTACGTAGCCGTTTAACCAGAAATGATCCTCAGAACTGAATAAAATGTTATGGCAAAAAACTGGGTCCATTTCCAGTTAATTTAAAGCCCAATCACTGCACACGCGACGCAATAAATGTTCAGGCGGCTTTGGCTGTTTTGCAAATGGGATCTTTCAAGCCTTGCAACAAAGATTTGTATGCAGAATTTGACAAATAGTGGATGGATAAAGTCCAAGTTGTTACAAACGTCGGCGGATCGATAAATTGTAGACTTCTTCAATACAAGCTTCCACGGCCGCGATATTTCCATCCGAACGCACTCATTCTTGTTGGTGTGTGAGTATCCAATAGCGTAAATTGGGTGCGAAGTTTTTCAATAATTCGATAAATATCACGTTCAGATGGCCGATGATGTCTATCGTAAATTTCACAAAGTGCTTTATAATATGGCGTCAATCTTTCGATGATTACATACCTACCTGTCCTGAGTTCCAAATTTTCCTCTATATTATAGCTCATTAAGAATTCTTTCTGCTCATCGCGGCCTTCGGTTTTTTTTTTTGTGTTTTTGTTCTTATATCTTTTTCCACTCTCGCATTCTTAATTCACGCTCGAAAACAAAGTGAACAAATTTATTCAACTGTGCACACAGTATCTTGCGGAATCGGAAAAAGACTGTCTACACAATTTTTCGTGTACACAGCAAAACTGCCGCTTGTGGAACTCGGCCCGTCTGGCTTCATTTCTTACGCAATAATGCGTACTTTTCAAAAGAAAGTACATAATTTCTGGTACAAACCTCATAAAAGTTTCGATGACGTTGCGCGTTAACCAACTTTTGAGACTTGTTTTCTGGATCCACATCAGAACTATTGAACTCAGCTTTGGATGAAAATAGAATCTCTGTGCTTAGGAGTGAGCATGTCTAGAGTTTAAGGAATGGAGTGCTGTTGAATCTTCTTTAGCTTCAAAACAAATCGTGAATATGGAGCTTCTTTATGGAGGACGACAATCTAAAACTTTATATCTCGTAGGGCATGCGAGCGTCTTTTAAACGAAGACGCAATTCAGTGCAGCTACAGATGTCTGTTATCTGCGTCTTTAGCCGCAACCAGGCTGTTTCTAAAATTTTGTTTTGTCCCAGGATACAATAGAATTATGGGGGACCTAATTGGCGGTAAACTTCCTAGACAGAGAGGAGAATTGAAATGAAATTAAGTTGGAGCTACTTGCGTTATCGTCCAAGTCTTTGACAATTGGAATGCTTGCAAATTCTGAACTGTAAATGGCATGGTTCTCCAGGATGCCTGAGAAAGGGCGGAACAGTAATTCATTTCCTTACTCATGCTATTGCACATGGTGTGTTTTATGTTTCAGGCCAATTTATTTTGGTAGTCATTTTGGTTTGATTTTTATTCGTGCGTTTATATTTGTCAGTCGCAAAGTGTAGTCGATAACAATTTATTATGGAGCATCTTACCCCGCAAAAAGGTGTGAAATTTTTTTTTTAATAACTTTTTACTTGTGAATACCAGAAGGAAATTGCGTGTTAATCATGTGCCCAGCAAGTCAAACATTTAGCGTGCAATGAATAATTTTGAGAAGTTGCACACACTGGGAGATAATACAAAGTTGACAAAAAGGAAAGTTGATGTCGTGAAGGAAAGTTGGTGTGTACGAATCACCTATCATCTCATAAGAATTGAACAATTATTTACATTACAAAAGACAATCAAGAATTTCCGATGAAGCTTGACATCGGAACTTTGTAATTGGCAATTGCACGAAACCTCCAGAGACTTTGCCTCTAAGTATCCTCAAACCGCGATCGACCTCCTGCGCGTTAGCATCTTGCCCCGAAACCAAGTGGGAAAGCTCCCAGCAAGTTGCCGTAACTGATGTGCCCACCATCACTGTAAAACCAGTAGTTTGACGATGAATGCCGGCTGGTGCATGCACGGAAACAGAAAGCAAAAAGAGTGGTGCTGCAACAACGAACCACAGCGGCTCGTGATCTCTATGAGCAAAGAAATAAGCACGAGCACCGGCTTCTAAGAAGGAAGAAAAAAGAGTATGTGAAACGCGAGATCGGGGATTGAGGGAAAGACGTTCAGAAATGTTACCAAATCGGGTTTTTCAATAAAGACATAACAATTTTGTATTTAAATAAAACTCAGAATAATTGACATATCGAATTGAAATTTAGCAGGTGCATGCATAAGGTTTTCTGGGACAAATTACGTAATTTTTTTTTTATTCAAAATATTGGCCATCGGCTTCTACACATTTTGCCCATCTTTCAAATTGCTAAAGTGCTGCTCTGCGAGTGCGTGCCCCATTGATGCGAAGAGGTGATGGTCAGATGGCGCCAAGTCTTGGGAGTAAGGCAGGTGGAGAATGATGTCCCATACAAGCGATTTCGAGGTGTCTTCCAGTAGTTTTTCTGTGTGAGACGGCGGGTTGCTGTGTAACAAAATCACTTTTTGGCCCATTCCGGTCGTCTTTCGATTAATGTATGGTTTAAATTAATCATTTGTTGGCGATAGCGTTGTGTATTAACGGTTTCGCCGGGCTTTAGTCCTACCAGCCACAGAGCATGGTCTTCTTGTCGAAGCGATTTGGCCTTGGTGTTGCAAGAACTGCTTCGCAAGGTGAAACCTACAATTTTTTCTACTTCGGACTTTCAAAATAAATCGAATTTTCGTCACCCGCTACAATTCAATTCAAAAATGATTTCCTTTCGTGGCGTTGAAGCAGCATTTCACAAGTGATTTTCCATTTGACGTTCATTTAAATCATGTGTGACCCATTTACCATGTTTATCCAATAACTTCTGCAATTGCTCGTCTTCGCATTTTTGTTTGAAATTGAAATCACCACTTTTAAATTGTCGAAACCATGTCTCACATGTTCTAATTGATGGAGCCTGTTCACCATATGTTTCTACCAGCAAACCATGACTTTCAACAGCCTTTTTCTTCTGATTCAATAAGAAAAGCAATGCGTTCCGCAAATGTTCTTTTTCCACATAATCACTGAACGATAAAGCAAAGACGCTAGCTTTTGGCGGACCCAACTTGTGTGTGTTTGTAGTTAAATGTCAGACGAACAAAATCACGTATGTGTTAAATTAATACGCTGCGTACTTTTCACTGGCGTCAGCTCTTAGTTAGACCGGGAAAAACTTAGGCATACACCTAGTATTCCAGGTGTAGTACATTGTACATACACATGTTAAATTTAAGTATGGAATTCATGGCTGACTACCGCGAGCACATCAGCAGCGATCGAATCTTTGGAGTCGTTTGGAACGTTGGCAATTTCGCGTTAGATATTGTTCCTGAGCTCCTTTAACGTTGTTACGAGTACCTTGTTGGCATAAACCAACGATTTAGCGTAACTCTATAAAAAGAAGTCCAACGGCATTAAATCAAATGAACGAGGTGGCCATTTGACCGGACCATTTCTCAAGATTACACAATTACCCACTGATCACTGATGTCAAGTCCATCCAATTCTGGCCAAAAATATTCTTCCAACATGGCACGATAGCGAACTCCATTGACCGTAACATGGCGATAATTTTGATCGACGAAAATATACGGTCCAATCACACCTCCGGCATGAAATCCACACCACGCGGCCATTTTTTGTAGATACAATGAAGTCTCTCAGCATGTGGGTTTGTTGCTGCCCTATAACGCATATTTTGCTTATTGACAAAGAAGCCATTAAGCCAAAAATGAACTTAATCGCTGAAGATGATTTTTCGATGAAGTTCAGGACTTTCTTCAATCTTGTAAGGGTGTAGGCTAAAATCCTTACGCAAAATTGACCAAACTCCAAAAATTGGACTGAGGGATTCCCAATTCCTGTGAACGGTATGTCATCAACTGATTTGGCTCATTTTGAACTGAAGCACTTATGGCTTACGGCACTGGCACAGGAACATTCAATAGTTGAGCCGAATTTATCCACTATAGGACGCACAGCCTGTCTGGTGGGACGATTATGCGACCGAAAATTCTTTAAGTTGCGACCACTGACTCAGAATTTCAGTAGTAAATTTTAATAATTCCCAGGCGTTGCTCATTCGTGAACTTCACCATAATAGAAATGTAAACCTTGACTAACGTTTAGACATTGACAGATCATAAAAAAAGTTTAAGGGTGCGTTTGTGTTAAAATACAATATTTTTATGTCGCTATTGGAAAACATTTTACATGTCAAAGTTGACCATGGTCAACAAAGTGGGAATGGAAGCTTACATAAACGAATAAGACAGTCTATTAGGAGATCGGCAGTCATGGGAAAACCGTGTCTCCAAACTGCTAAACGGCGACACAGATCAACATTCCGCTGTCGGACAAAACCAATCATTCAACCCGACAACAATTTGTTCCACGCCTTCTTGACGAAATGAGATTAGTGATATCCGAGCTTAAGTCTGCGTGTGATGACCTTGTGAAGACAGCATATTTTGCAGCGTTCAACCACACAATTTGGTTAGTCCTCGTGAAAACCTGGATTTGGTCATTGCTTTACAGAGCTCACGATGATGAATGGTATCAGATGAGATCCTTAAATCGAATAATAGGTGATGATTTCCTTTTGGAAAAGCTAAAGCAAAACGGTCGTTACTGGGAAATGAAAATGATTTTTTTTTGACTGCCCAAAGGGGTTCTCCTTGCTCGATTATTCTTTTCCTACGTGTGGCCTATTTAAGAATGTGTTTGGGGCCTGAAACCAGCTACAACGTGCATGTACAAGATGGCGCAAAAGATGTCACCCGATGTCCTTTGGCTGTAATTTTTTTTATGAATGAAAACCTTGGATTCTGCTTTTGGATTATGTTTATTTGATGTCTTAAATTTTTTTCCATCAAGTCGAGAAAATGATTTCGGCTAAGTGGCCGCTGTCAAAATTGATGACCATTCGGGCTCGATTTGTCGCATTTTCCATCACTCTTGCCAGAACTTCCGGCATAGGTCCTCGCTTCAAGACTTTGAGACTTATTGACATAGACTCGTGACTTTAAAGAACCCCACAAAAAGAAGTCTGGAACGCTTAAATCAGGCGATCTTGCCGGCCAGTGCAAATCGGCATAACGAGAAATTAGGCGACCCGGAAATGCAGCCCTCAGAATTTCGATTGTGGCTCATGCTGCATGCGCCGTTGCTCCATCTTGTTGGAACCACATGCTCGCATTCATCCAATTGAGGAAGGAGAAAGTCGTTGAGCATAGCTCTGTAGCCCTGGCCGGGCCAGCAAGACTCGATGACGCCTCCAGCGTAACAGCACACAATGCAGTAACTTTGAGCGGGGGTAATGGCTCTTTGTGGTCTATACGCGGATTTTCGGTGCGGCAGAAGCTATAATTTTGCTTATTCACATATCCATAGAGTTGAAAATGGGCCTCGTCGCTCATAATGATTTTCGATGAAAAGTTATATCTTACAATCTTTCGCCAAAATTCTCTGTAAAGACCGCCAATTGATGCCCAATTGCGTGGCGTTTGGTCGATACTCCGGGGTCGTCTGCAACATCTTCAACCACAGCTGTTATATTCTCAGCAGAATGGCTGCTCCGGGGCTGGCCAGACCTGACAGCATCTCGTGTTGTCCCATACTCTCCTAGGCGAGCGGCTAAACGTCATAGTATTTGCCCAGTTGGTGTCGGACGACCGAGAAATCTATGCCGAAATTCACGCTGCGCCAGCACCATCGACGACTTATGCCGTAAAAAAATCGTAACAATTATTCCGCGTTCTTTAGGAGTATAGCGATTCACGTCTTGTTGACGTGTACTTTGTATCTAAGTATACAGATATACACAAATGTTAAAGTAGAATTGACATTGGCAAAAATTATAGCATCTTCCGACAGGGTGATGACTTTGTACATAAGCCGGCTTTTATTTCATTCGCCGCGCTTACGGCTCTGCTTATATGGTTACAGGGTTTGATTCGTCCAATGTCGGACTCATTTTTCTGAACAGTTTACAGTTAATCTTCGTTTGACAATCGACTTTTGGATTTGGCTATTACCAAAGATATTATAAACCGAGATAAAGAGTACGGTTTGCTCCTTTCACCCCTGATATATTGAGTCTATACAGCGTGCAATATAAAATACAACCTACCCTTGCTTGAAGTACATGCGCTTTGGTCGATAAGCATCGAAACGCTGGTGTAGAGACAAATTTGGGGTCAATTAAAAAAAGTTTTTCAGGTACTTACTTAGGTGGTACTGCAGTTCGGTGTACACCTGGGCCTTAGCCTATTCATCGCATCAGTCACGCTGTCTTTTTTAACTGTGCACTCCAAGATGGTTGAGGGAATCTATTTGGCGTTAAAATCATTTAAACGCCGAACTTAAGACACTACTCAAAGGCTTTGTTGGAAGGTCGAATAAATATTCTTTAGTAGACGCTTCTGTGACGAATCCAGCCTTGATGCGGATTCTTGCAAAGGTACGCTTATATGCCAAAAGAGCAAGATTTTGTAGAATTTTAATTTCTTTATTTATTTTTAACTTTTATTACAACAAAATTTATTTCCTTCTTTGCGTAACTCGCCACTTCAAAAACGTACTTGTTCACCAAAAGAAACTTGAAAGAGAATAAGGAAACGGGAGACAATATGTCAGTCACAAGCGTCTCTTTTTTTGAGTGAACATAGCTGCGGTTGGGCATTCGCGCGGGCTCAGGGTAGTACGCACATTTTCTCCCTCCATCTACTACAAATATAATGTACTACAAATATAGTCTACTACAATTTCTTACTTTAGTCCGCCGCGCCGCAATCACCGTAGTATATGTTACAACTTTTCATTGTCTTTTAGTCCAGACTATCCCGCCGCACTTCCTGGATGGCGCTTAATATCATCCCAGAGCCTCCACTATTTGTTTGTCTGCCCATGACCGAATATTTTCTGTACGGTTCGTCAAACGTTAGTCGGACCTTATACGAAACTATTGGTTATTTCAAAACAGTGGAGTTCCTACATGGCCACACGCACAACCTTAAACCTGGTAGGTGTTAAAAAATTCTTATTGATTTCAGCTTCAAATGAAGTAGTTTAGCAGAACGAGACTGCTATGTTTGCTGTTCGCCATCGCTCTGGATGGAAATTGCGGAGGCCTTCATTTGAAGGAAAACCTTCTATTTCAACAACAACAACTTAGAGCTACATTTCATATGACGCACTACTCTTTTTCGAACCCCAGACCTAATTATTGGCCCTTGGAGCCAGGATTTCGTTTGTCGAAGCACCACTGTTGAATGGCTATGGTCAACAAAGTGAAAAACTGAACTCAACGTAGTGGGTCAGGGTTAACTCACGTATGTACTCGGATCTTCGTATATCTTCTATCTGAGAATGCATATTTCATGCCTTGAAAGATTGGGTTCACATCAAGATGCACACTTTTTCATTAACTCGACCACATCTCAACTATCATTTATTTAACAGTCCACGTTAGAAGACACACTTGTCAACAAAATATCCATCTTCACCCCAGCTCGTAGGATACTCGTATGCTGCCCCTCTTCTGGTGCTACATTATGCCATAAATACTAAATTACCTCAGAAACCAACAGGAGTGTTTGGAAATGTGTGGAGGGACCACAATTTGATATCTATCATCACCAGCACTTGCCAGGTGGCGAAATTACTTCGTTACATTTTTTATTTGACCTCTTCTCCGGATGCACGCTCAGATTACCTTGTCGCTTCTCTCTGTCGATGATATTCGATTTATTGAAATTTAGTTTTGTGCGGTGTGCGGTGTGTGCGTGGGCTGTCATATTCATATGTTTTATCCTGTTTCGATTTTCGCAAATAAATTCAAGTTCTAATTGTATTTATAGCCCCTTTCACAGAATCCGGCTATTCGATTTGTTAGCGACGTGTCATTTGCTTCTATCACCCAAATTTGACGTGCAAACAAATTTAGAAGATACACAAATGAGAAAAATAAATTCCTCACCATAAATGATATCATTTTGCGACAGGACCATCCGACAAACATCGATACTTACCTACAGACAAGACTACTAAAAATATGATGTATGCGCTATGTCAGTTTGGTGGTTGGTACTACATACTCGGACTTGCTTGCCTCTTCTCAAACTGGTTGTCATTAATTTCTCGTGTGACTTTTTGTTTATAGCTCTGTCAGTGTAATCTCAACTCAGTACAAAATGTTTGCCCATGTAAGCGTTGCCTTATGTTCGGGTTTATATGAGAGCACATTCATTCTGGTACGAGTATCGCGTTTGTCTGGCAGCTTGGATTAATGCGAGCATTTCAAACAAAACGTCACATCGATTGTAGATTACAACAATGAGATCGAAGATCAATGTTGTGGATATACGAGTACATATGAATTCGTATCTGGATCGCCCGAACAACGTCGCGACGTACGGACAGCGCAGCGTTCAAGCTGCGGGTTCAAGTGATTGGCAGTCGTGTGACTGCAGTTTCACCTCAGGTGTTGATATCATGTGCTGTTTTGTTTATCATATTGCGTGACGTTTAACGTGTGATTTTTTTTTATTCTTCGTTTTTTTTTTCTTCCTCCCTATCTCCGTCTTTCTGATACTCGCGCTCCTTACTTCAAGTCAGTGTGGTGTGAATTTTTGTTTACATTCGATTTGCTTTTGTTACGACTATTGACTGGACATGCTAATGTGCCATATGACACGTTCAACAATAGTGAACTATTAAACCAAACAAACTGGTATTGTTCAATGCAGTATGTATCGGCAAATTCTCTGTTTGCGTAATAGTGAAGAGAGTGGTTTTTGATGATTATGGTTCCATCCCGTTAGAATGATAGAAACTTCGGCATTCGTCAATGTTGTTAGAATGAGGACTGAAACGAATAAAATCTATAAATTTTAATACGGGCTATACTTCCAATGCGTAAAAATTGCAATCCCATTTTGTACACAAATTAGCCTGTATATTCTCTAGTTTCAGTTTGTTATTGATTTTAGTTGGGTGAGGTTTAAAATATTTATAATATATGAGTCAAGAGGAACGCCGTAAAAAGATCATCGACAAATGGCTCGAAAATACTTCGCGTCCAAACCATTTCATCGCAAAAAATTTCATCATAGCACTCAGTACAATGGATTCTGTTATTAAACGATATTTGGAGACGTTGACAGTTAAGCGAAAACAGAAAAGTGGAGCACATGATACAAATTTGGACGGGAAAATAGTGGGTACCATCGTAAAAAACCGGACTATGTCATCCAGAGATGTTGCTCGGAAATGTAATACCAACCAAACAATAGTACAAAAATCTAAAAAACGTAACGGTCTAAAAACACGAATAAAACAAAAATAACAAAAGTTACTGAAAAGCAAAAAAAAGTCATAAAAACACGAGCCCGAAAGCTATACGAGTTTATCGGCAACAAGAAAGCGTGCTTGGTTTTGGATGACGAAACTTATGTCAAAGCCGACTTTACTACGCTTCCAGGTGCGCAGTTTTACAACTCGTTTGAAGCTGAGATTCTTCCGCAATCAACAACATCGATTGGGATGGAAAAATTCGGGTCAAAATATCTTGTTTGGCAGGCCATTAGCCAATGTGGACACAGAAGCTCATCGTTTATTACAACGGGGTTCAATATTATTTTGGCCAGATTTAGCTTCAGCTCGCTATGCTCATGCGACGTTGAGCTTTCTTGTTGTTAAAATTGTCGACTTTGTCCCAAAAGACATGAACCCACCCAATGTTCCACAGTGCCGTCCCAATGAAAGGCATTGGGCTTTGGTCAAAGCTAAATTGAGGAAAAGTGAGCAGTGTGCAAAGGACGTAAAAGATTTTAGTGCTAAATGGAAAAGAGCGTCCAAAAAGATCACGGATGTAACTGTCACCAAACTTATGAAGGACATTCGAAAAAGTTGAGGAAAGAATGGAACCCAAATAATTTTTTTTATTTTTTGTAATTGTGAATGAATTTAATAAAAACAGAGTTTTAAAGCAAATAAAAAAAATTTACATGAATTAGGAAAATATTTTGTCTTTTTTACTTTGAAGTTTCCAAATTTTATTCGTTTCAGTCCTTACGGATTTATCTTGGAAAATCGACAAAGACGAAGAGTATAGAGCTTCAACTCTATCATTGATTCACACACTCTGGCTCTTATCCGTGTCTATTCAGCTTTCTAGAAAGAAGCCCACCTCGTATGACTTCCTGAGCGATAGCTTTTTAAGAACGGCTGCGCGCCATCACGATTAGAGAAGAGCTATACATTTAGGCTGCCTCCATCTCAAAGAGGACTTAGACTTTTCTATGTGCGCCCTTCTCCATATCTCGTTAGAATACATGCTTATTTATTAGATCTGGTGGGTTCCATAGTGTCTTTTGTCCTGTCCTTGCGCCGTAAGTTCATATTTCTCGTTCGTATTTTGATGTGTGCAGTCTACTGGCACAATATTGCATCGTTCGATATGTGGTTTAAGTAGAAAGTCCCTGAGATGCAGGGTGATGTATATGACGAAGGTTTGTAGCTTTCCTGTGGCAGTCTGTATTACTTTGAAATTACTATGATACAACCATATTGCAGTACTGATTGGAAATTGGATCAGACCAAGCTCACGCGTAAAACGTTGGTTCTCCATACGTTTGGCAGCATATCTATATCGCTGGCAGTCTTTGTTTTGCGCATTCCGCTGTCCACATCTATTTATGTCGTTAACATCATTAATCAACACCATACTTCCTAAATACAGAAGGCAATACAATACTAACGTTGGTATTGGAGTTTTTTCGGGCTTTTGTTTTGGTCGTGTTTACTTTGTTTGCTTGTGCTTTCAAATCGTAGGACCACGCCAGTCCATTATCATTTCGATATTTCCATATAAACCGGCCCTTAACTAACCGGAAAAAAATATGACAGTAAATTTAGAAAATTGGCCGTAAGCTATTAATAAAGAATTAATATTTGAGCTCTAAAGCGAAAATATCATTAATTTTATTTGTTCATACTCATTTCGCAGTGTGAACTACTTGGTATTGTAGTTTATTAGTCTGTGAGTTAGTCTATATGTATTTTTTTTTTTTTTTAAGATGTAGGCAACCTTGTATTATTTGTCTGTTGATTTGAGATCCATTATCTATTTATTGCTATATAAACTCAGAGCATGCCTTGGTGTAATTTGGCTAATCAGTAGCAGGTACGAAATAAATGTATGCACAGTTGATTTAAAGTCGTAATAAGTGTCACACCCCTAACAAAAATGTTTAAAAGTTTTATTACATATTGAGATCACCGTCAGACGTTATTTCATTAAATTTGAAAATTATTCTGAGTCCGAATTTATAGGCTTTAAGTTGTGTCACACCCGTAACAAGTTTGTATTACAATACTTTATTGTTGCGACTTGCAACTAAAGGGTGACCAGATGGCAATGATGGTTTTTCCAATTGTTATGTTTCAGCAGCTGTCAAAGTTACTAATGACATCCAGCTATCAAGATATTCAGTAAGGCTTGCCATTTCATGATGCATCGTTTTACCCTTGTCGAACGTGCGGCTCAGTTGTAAATACGCAACATGAATTTCATTGTGAGTCGGTCGTCATCATGGCATCAGTGTGCAGGCAATTCGTCCCATCGTGGAAAAGTTTGAGCGTGAGTACACTCTTTTGGATCTTAAGCCACCAACCAGACAGAGATTGGTGCGAAATGAAGAAAACATAGCCGCCGTAGCGGCCAGTATTGAAGAAGACCCTGAAATGTCGATGTCGACGCCAGAGAGTCAACCTGGCTTATTTAAGATTTAGGCCTACACCCGTATAAGATTGAGCTGACTCAGAAATTAAAGCCGGGCGACCATAGACAACGCCGTGAGTTCGCTAATTGGGCGCTGAAAATGTTGGGTGGAGGTCCGGATTTTGGCCAAAAAATAATCTTCTTGGACGAGACCCATTTTTGGCTCAGCGGCTATGTAAACAAGCAAAATTGCCATTATTGGAGTGTTCGACCGGGCATCAATGCATCCACAAAGATTGAATGTTTGGTGCGGTTTATGGCATGGCAGCATCAACGGACCTTATTTCTTTCAAAATGAGGAAGGAGACACCGTTACCGTTACTGTTACCGTTACCGTTACCGTTACCATTACCGTTACCGTTACCGTTACCGTTACCGTCAATGGTCTCAGGTATAGAGCGATTCTAACCAACTTTCTGTGGTCAGAGCTCGACAACATCGATATATCGGGCTGTTGTTCCAACGGCAGATGGCGCTATATGCCATACAAGTGATGCATCGCTTGGAGTTAATAAGCAGAAATTTAGCGACTGGATCATCTCATGGCCAGCGTTTATCAATTGGCCGCCGCGATCATGCGATTTGACACCACTCGAATATTTTCTCTGGAGCTACGTCAAGTCTTTTGTCTACGCGCTAATAAGCCAACTATTTGGACGAGCTCGGGACCACTATTCGACCCGCTATTGCCCGAATAATGCCGCACATATTGGACCACAACAATTTATGACATACGAGGCCAGACGATGTCAGTCACCAAAAATATACAATACACCTTTATGTGTAGACTGTAGAATAAGCAAAATTTTACTACAATATATAAGGCGAGTATGTGCGCAAATAAAGGGCAGTTCGTTAGAAAACACCTGGCTGTTTATTGACTTGACTTCCCCCCACCAGCAGTGTGATAATTAATTCACTCAAACCAAACGAAAAATTGGACCGACCGCTTGAAGCACACATAATGACATGAACGTAGCTTCAAAATAAAGCCCGAATCAATTTTATATCTCACACCGTTGTAGTTTTATTTAAATTTTTTTTCCTATCGTTCTTATCTGGTCACCCTATATTGGGAGCTGCTGTCGCCTGCAACTAGATAAATTTGTTAATCGTTGGGAATTTAATAGAAAATTCATTTAAGATTACAATTTGTTTTTGCCTTATCTTCTCTCGCGGGTATCTCTCGCGATGGCCGCCAGGGTCAAAAGAAAGAATCTCCATGAGGCTGGTTTGCAGAGCTGTCAAACGCGTTAGTGTTGTGACACGTCGGTGCTGAGCAAACCCAAAACCCCCAAAAGCTGGTATGTCACTCGATGGACCTACCTCGTTCTCTGGTCTGAGATCTAGGACAGCTAGCTTTACGGTGTGTCTTTGGTAAATGCCTGATTGCCTGAGGACAGTAGCGCTTCTTACTTACCCATCTTAGGCAATTTTGTTTTAATGACGCGCCCTTTTAGCCAACAATTCCGAAGACTACAGGGGTCCACTACTAAAACCATGTCATTCTTTTTTATTGGCTTAACTGGGGTGATGGGGTGAACCTCTTCGTCTTCCTGGTTCGGTTACCTAACGTCGCCAAAACTATTGCGCCTACTTTTACGATATCGAGCACCTTGTCATCGTCAAATATGGACTTTGAAGTCGAGAAGAGCCCAAGAGAAAATTATTGGGTATGATAGCTCCCTCACTTTCATTGTCAATAGGAATGTATGTCAGTGGGCGAGAGTTCACAATGTTTTCTACCTCTAACAACATACTTTTCAGCAGCTCATCGCTTTGAGTACGGCTTGGGTTTTTTTTTTTTGACGCAGCACGAATTTCACTAGCCCGCTCCCGGCTGTGGGTACCTCGGTAGGATGAATATTCATTTTGTAGTCGCGGTGGTACACAGCCGTATGAGTTTGTTGTTGTCGATGATCTGACATCCCTACTTCAGCTCGCTTTCAGTCCCTCTAAAATTTATACCATTGTGGCTGAAAAACTCGAGCGGTGTTCCTCGATGAGCCATAATATTAGATATCGCCAATATGCAGGAGTCCGTGGTCAGCGAATGTCAGTCCTAGCCAGGTTAAGGACACACACCGGTCCGAAATAGTCCACCCCGGTTTACGAAAATGGGAGACAAAACGGCGATAACCGGCAAGCTAGAGCTTCACCATCATAGGAGGCCGTGGTTCTAACATACCATTCTTGCATTCCCTTCTCACTTCCCAAAGAACACTCCTCATACTTGCAATATAAAATTTCGCAGCAGGTTGATTACAGCTTCGTGGCTCCCATGATGATACATCTTGTGGTATTCCCGAACGATAATGAGTTGTTATATGATGTTGTTTTGGTAGGATTATATATCTGCATAAGAACTCTCTATTCGTCTAATAGTGGACATAGAGAGACAAGTGAATTCGATTTGTCAGTTCGACCGCCGGAGTCCA
Source organism: Volucella zonaria (assembly GCA_963966105.1). Lineage (NCBI taxonomy): Eukaryota > Metazoa > Arthropoda > Insecta > Diptera > Syrphidae > Volucella > Volucella zonaria. The sequence continues at coordinate 90,218,143 of OZ014533.1, read as the reverse complement.
AACATCGCACTTCATCAGCAAAAGCATCCCCTTGAGCCTGCTTAAACCGACCCCGTTCGGCATCTTGGAGCTCGGTGCAGGTCCAATATTGGGAGTTGTGCAATGTTCTGAGTGCTTTGTTTCAATTTCGCTCGCATATTTGATATGAATACACTCAGCGAAATTCAATTACAGGCAGTCAACCTAAAAAATAACGAAAAGTCTAAATTAATAGTGAGTCCAACAGCCAGACTTGGTTATACGAGTAAGTTCGAAAATTCGACTTGGCATCGAATTAATCACGTTTTTGAACTCCTGAGCTGGAATTAAAAGCCATTTCGTTGTAATGGCCTTGCGTAAATCCTCCACCGAAGCAAATTTGCGCCCGCCAGCATAAACACGACGAGACAGATTTCCCAACATGTTTTCGATCGGGATTAAGTCCGGTGAACTCTAAAAGTTGAATTTCTTTGTCTGAAAACCACTCACGAGTGGCCCGCGATACATGAATGGCAGCATTTTCTTGCTGGAAAATTGTATTTGAATCCGGCTGATGCTCCAAAACATCTTCCAACAGAGTAATATAATTTTCTGATTTCATTCGGCCAGAAATTTTGCATATTGGAGTCTTGCAATGATAGCTAAAATCAGCCCAGACCTTCAAAGATCCACCTCCAAAGTTTCACGTAATGGAGAAGCTCTCAGGACTTTTTATATTATGCCAATAATAATTAAAACCGGCCAGACGGTTTTCCGAACAGATCACGCTTTTCCACTGTTAGACCATGTCATGTGTTCTTTGGCAAAGTGTAGCCGCAACTTTATGTGCTTTTCTAAGAGTAGGTTCTGACTTATTCTTTTTCCAAACCAGTCGATTACTGCCAGCTGTTGTACACGCCGTTTAGATGTCGGCAACTTTAAATCTGAAATAACTTTAGAAGCAGTAGCATTTTTTTTGCAACCCAGCTCGGATAATGGCCGATTACTGGCTTGCTGAAAATTTTTGATTGTTTTTATTTCTCCCGTTAGCGTTGTAATTACTTCCTAATTTAATAACGTTATCGATTGCGGAAGCCGATCAATTTAATTTAATGGAAATTTGGCGATTGGACATACCGGTATCCTTATGCGCATGGATTTTGGCGATTTCCTCTTCCGAGAGCGTTTTTCCTTTTCCCATTCTGACTTGCGGCCAACAATCATCGAAATCTAAAAGCTCTAAATGTAAAAAAATATTTTCAATTGCAATCACCAAAAAAAACCCTGCTATCGTTTCCCAATCACAGCCTTTCAGCATAAACACGACTGCTTTTAATTGAATTTCGCATGATCATTAGTAACAAAATAACAGATGTTGAAATTCTCTGAGCGGGAGTAACGGTACTTTCAAAATATACGTTGAAGAAAGGACACAAAGCAAAAACAAAAGAAAAAAAATTGGACATAAATGTTCCTTTACACTTCGAGCACATTTTGTGGACAAAAGTGCATCTGCCTTTAATTAAATTTCGCTGAGTGTAGAAGAACTCGTGCAGCACAATGGAGAAAGTCTCTCTGGTTCAAACACGTTTCTATTGGCCCTTTTATTAGCACCAAGAAATTGAGCCTTCAGTTCTAAGTCAGTTGTTTGTATTGCAGAATGCCCTGTCGGCCAAGACTCTGGAGGCATCATACGAAAAGCCAGGCCTTTGAACCGGGGGGTTTTTTTTCCCATTTTGTTCCTTGGTCAGCCACATTAAATTTTGCTGATATCCAGCGCCATTCGCCTATTTTGGCACAATCTAATATCTCGCTAACTCGGAACGCCTCAAATTGTCGATAGGGGCGATGATCTAACCGCAACCAGCTCAGCGCGACAAAAAAAAAAAGCGCGATTGAAAGCATATAGAGTGTAGCCCAGTGATGCTTGTAGCAAGTCGAACACCAAGGACGTCCGCCTGTAGTTCCAAACGCGGAATGGAAAGCGTTTATTCAGTATCTCAATTTAACTTTATACATACAAGTATAGATGTAGATATTTTTTGAATAAGAAAACGCTGTAAATTGTTGTACAAGGTGAATTCTCCAAATCTCTGGTTTAAAAAAGAATAAAATAGCAAAAACAAATAATACTTTTATAGAAGGGGGAAATTTGGCTCAAAGAACATCCACATGGTCTTGCAAATCAAAACATCCTTACATTTGGGTTGGACCTGTTACTTTTATAACTCGGGAAAGTGTTTTTTTTTACAGGTACAAGGTGATATTTTACGATAACTAACATATAAATATTTACAAAGAAAATAAAACAATAAAAATGGAAGACAACAAAAGTCGACAGAGAAAATCTGTGTTTCCTGTTTAAGATATTTTAAATAATACTTTGATGAATTGATTAATTGAATTTGGAACAAGTAACGCCTTGAATTTGTTTCTGCTATTCCAATTACATTATTTTGAATGTAAAAGGAAGAACGAAAAACATCAATCAATTTTAATATGTATTTCTAGCTTTCTCTAATATTTTGTGTATTAAATTTAAGGGATGTTACTTATTTAGAAGACCGGAATATATATATAAGCACAATATTTATCTGCAAGACACTCAGCAATCCAGGCAATGTTTCGGCATTCTTGTTCCTTGAGTTTTATGTAGGCCACACCAATGTGAAATTGTTGTAAAAATGCTTAGACATTTAATTTGACTTCATGCTCGAAGAATTTATCTTCCAAAGTCTTGTCATCGGGATTGGTACTTGAACTATCGAATAGAGCAGGATATTCAGCATAGTATTTAACGACTGCCTTATCCCTAGACCATCTGGGTTAATTTTACCACAACGTGGATGCATACCTTCCCAGCTTTATTGGGATTCTTTTTACTGGAAAAATTGGAAGATACGAGTACCAACATGGCATTCGTCCTGCTGAAATATCCTCCGGCGAAGGCTTTCTTATACTTATATTTATACTTGTACTTACATATATGTATATCCTTTGTCGGCGAAGCTTGCGATCTTTCGGTTAAGTTCGTACGTTAGTTTTGGATCACGACGCATGCGCTGCTGTATGCATACCAGGCTTTTCCTTGTCATTGAAAAGCTGTTTGGAAGGTCAAATTGGTCGTATCTCCATAATAATCGTCTCTCGAAATGACCATCCTTGCGCTAAGTGGATCCCGCAACAGATCCATAGCGCGTTGGTCATCAGAAGACTGCGGAATGTGGGTGGAATTGGGGGTCCCAAACTCTTTGGTGAAAAATAAAACTCTTTTACTAGGTGCTCCAGCTCAGAGTCTTTCCCTCGGTTGCAATCACACATATAGTACGTGGTATTGGCAGTAGAACAAACAGGCTCCATCGATTCACCTGAACCACAATAACAGCCATGGATGGTCCATTTCAAACGTGTTTTAGCCGCAACAGACTCATCCAATTTTCCCTCCTTCCATTTAAGTGGCAACCGCAAATTCCAATTATTGTAAAGGGTGAGCCAACAAATGGTGTGGATTCTTCATTCTTTCATTCATGTTCATCAACATAAAGAGGTAAAATGGTCGAGGTGGCAGAGAGGTGAGTTCATTGGTTATTGCTAAACTGGTCTAATCTCAAATCCATGTGGAGGGAACACCGTAAAAATGAAAATGGTCTGACGCCATCATTTTCAATAAACGAAATCAAAATGAAGAAATCCTTTTCCATTATGAGATCCCCGCAGAGAATAATTTTCTTTTTTCAACACTGCGAATAATCCACGTGCCGACATCAAAGAAATTTACGATCTTAATCAAGGATGTGTAGATAAAGCGTTTCCTTAGAAATGTCGAAAAATCAGGTGAATGTGGAAAATAAAATCTGATTATTTCTGATTTTATTTTTGAGCCCCAAATGAAGTTCTTAGTCCTTGCAGACAATTCAGATTTTATTTCGTAATCGTCTCTGTTTTTATTGCTTTTGCAATATATTTCTCATCTCGTTGAAATATCAACCAAAGGAAGGTTTTATTGTTCACAATAAAATTCCAACAACTGCCTTAATACGAATGGACTTGAAATAAACTTATTCGGACGGTGGCGTTATTTAGGAGACAATTTGATGTGGCAATATCCAAGTTAGATATCTCATATGGGGGAGTCGATTTTGTCCTGGGTGCTGACTCGGAAAGAGTCGAATGTTTGATTACTACTGAAATAAATCCTAAAGACGATTACTGTAAGACAAGTGTTAAGGATGAAACGCTTAATTATTTCTAAACCCAAATAAATGAAGTAGGCGGGCGGAATACATTCTATAGTAGTCCTTGTCAATATAAAGTTTTCTCTTTGATTTCAACTAAAGCGCGCAAGGACACCAACAGTTTCCATGCCGAAATCCAAAACAGCAATCAAAACATTTAATCTCCCCATCGTCTCCTCTTTTCTACTGAAAGTAAAAGCTATACCAGCGGCATATGACGTCTTAAAGAAGTTGCAGCACCGTATTCTTATAAAAGAATCCTGCTGGGTGAATCACTCTACAGCGCATTTACCGGGACAACTTATTCAATCATTTGCATTTGTGACTTCAATCCAATGAAATTGGATTTGCGGCTAATAGAAGCTACACAGTGGACAGGTTTGCTGATATTGGTATCGAAATTCGTAATATGTTGGTAGTATACTACCATCTTAATGACAGCAGCGCCACTTTTTCTCTGTTGGTGATTCTTCGTAGATTCTTTGACAAGGAATCACAGTGAAAAAGTTTATCATTGTTTTTGTACAATGAAATCGAAGATAACTATTTTATCCAAATGCGAAACAACACAAACGTCAAAATAAAGTGAAAATCAGCGTGCACTACGAAATGCTGTCTCTCAGGGGTTGTAGTATTCATTATACCATAGTATTCATATCGTTTTAGCAATACTAGGAGTCTATCTACTACATTAGGCAGAATAATCTTTAAATGGAAGCTGCGCACTAACTGATTCTGCGCAATTAGCCGGTATCGATCTGGAAGTCTTTGTTTTTTTCTAAGAGATGCCGTAAAGTGAGGACTCTAGCTATTTAAAAATCAGTCAGGGAACAAAGGGCTTGAAATGTTCACATAGCATTGCCGACGGAATATTATAAGATTCTAGGAGTCTGACTAAAACCTCAATAGTTAGCACAGTTGTCGTTTTTTTTTTTTTTTTTTTTTGTTTCCGTCGATCGACAACAGATATTAAAATTCCACTCATCATACATGGTTCTATCATACGAGTAACTTACCAATATTTGCAGATGAGTTGAAGCCAGGATATCACCTATTACTAATATCTCAGCGGGTAGACCATCACTTCCAACAGCAATATTGTTTTTAACTTTGAATGCGGCTGTTCTTATCATCTTCCATGTTTAGTGCAACTTGGCGAATCTTGTCATTTTCGTCAGTAAGCAGTGTGCAGAAGTGCTCCTTTTATTAACTACGAGTCTGCTCTTAGTTTCATGCCACGCTTCCGTTTGAGCCTAATATGTATGTTCTTCTTACCTTCTGGAAAACTAGTGAACTTCTGTCATAACACCTCCCAATATCCATGAAAGCATGCTTTTCGTGCCACTTTTTATTCCTATAACGGGTTCGGTGTGTTTTTTCTTTTTTGCACGTAAAACTGAGTAACTACATTCAAGCTCTTGTATAGGATTGCCATGTATAATATGCATCTGGTTTTGCTAAATTTTTTCGGGGTATTTGTCGTAGGAGCAGGATTCTGGCAATATACACATTTAAAATAATGTTTCTAATGGTTTCTAGTGAGGATTCCTATATTTGATGCTGGTCGTATAGGGCTTCTCGAAGTAGTCGTGTCCCCATTTATAAATCGTTTCACCCTATCTTCGCTAAATCGACGGGTTTCTTCTCAGTGAATATCTCAAAAGCAATGTCGGCCATCAGTGCGCATGAAAATGAAATGTCATTTACTCTTTGGCGTAGATTCCAGTCGTTCGTTTTATTTTTCCGATGAACAGAATTCTTTTTTTTTTCTAGAATTCTAGTTCGCACTTGCAGGCTAGAAATTAATCAATCACCAGAAAAAGTGTTTGGAATCAGATATTGGGTAATCTTCACTTCGCCCGACAGCTCAAGGGTTTTAAAATTTCGAATAGATTATTTTTCGGCAGTCCACTCGCTTATGAATGCTATAGCAATAGTTGGACTTACAGTTTCTAGTCTGCTGATCAAAGAAACACTTTCTCCTGATGAGATACATAATAACTTTCCTTTATAAATTGACGTTGTAACAAATTTTACTCAATTTGCTAGGAAGTACTTCGAAGTATTGGTCAAGTACTTTGGTACTTAAGTACGTGATACATGGTACTTGTACACAAGTACTTGAGAAATACTGTTACTTGCCTTTTTTCATGTACCAGTACCAGTGCCTAGTACTTGTACTTGAGAGGACTGAAGTCCTGAAATACTTACAGTGTTGTACAAAACATAACAGATTTTTCCTGAAAATTTTTCACTGAAGAATTCTAGGGGACAAGAATACAGTAGGTACAGTTGTTTGGAAATTTAAGAAAACCTATTGAATAAGCTTACAAATACACCCTGTATGACTCGAACTGCAACCAACTTCAGACTGCCAAATCATTCATAACAGTGAGCTCAAATTTTGACACATGACAGATAATTTTATTATTTACAAGCCTTTTAAACGATTTGCGTCTCAGTTGTGTTGAAAAATTTTTATCCGCGATGGAATTCAAACGTGATAGTGTGATTGCTTTATATTTGGCTGGAAAACCACAAGTAGCTGTCGTTAGAGCCCTCCAGTACCTCAACGTGAATAAATCATTTGTGTCTCGAACCATAACTCGTTACCGTGATACTGGCAGCGTTGCAAAACGCCATGGAGGTGGTCATAAAAAAACAGCTACATCGGCAGAAATGGTTCGGAAAGTGAAGGCTCGAATTGAGCGAATCCGCGTCGAAGTGGAAGAAAAATGGCTCGTGAGCTCAATATATCGTTGGAACGGATTGGACTCAAACCATTGAAGTTCCAAAAAGCACACGATCTTACACCGCAACAGAAAAAAGTTAGAGTCGAAAGAGCGAAAGAGTTGCTACGCTTGCACGAAAGTGGTGAGTTGCCGAATTTGGTTTTTTCCGATGAGTCGCCATTTGTTATCGAACAATATGTCAACAAACAAAATGACCGAGTTTACTTGCCAGAGAGGTCCTTCGAAAGTTTACACCTTCGGACGGCCACCTGAAAGCAGGCAGCACCGATGGTGATGGTTTGGGCCGCCATAACCGCCGACGGTCGCTCTCCGCTCGTATTTTTGGACCGTGGCGTCAAAATTAATGCGATCGTATACCGTGAAACTGTCTTAGAGGCAGTATTGAAGCCTTGGGCAAACAATCATTTCGGTCGGAGACCGTGGACATTTCAACAAGACTCGGCACCGTCTCACAAAGCGCGTGTCAACCAAGATTGGTTAAAAAACAATGTTCCACACTTCATCTCTTCGACACAATGGTTTGTAAATTCTCTGGATGCAAATCCGTTGGATTTCTCTGTCTGGGGTATTTTGAAGGCGAAGGTTGGCACTAAAAAATATCAAAGTTTGGACCACATCAAACAAGCACTTTACCGGGAATGGGCCAAAATACCGCAGAGCCACTTGCGTGCAGCGTGCGATGCTTTGTTCGGCCGCTTCAAAGCCATTAATAGCGCGAAAGATGGACATATTGAAAACTACTGATACAATTTGAAAATTGATGTATTTTCCAACATTTTTTGCTTTGGCACAATAAAATTTATCAAAAAATAAAAAAATGATAAAATTTTAAAAAGTTACCGTTCGAGTAAGTCACCCTATAGAAAAAAAAACAAGGCATTGCTATCATTATTTTTAGAATTTTGCCGAAAACTGTAGCTCAACTTAATGCCATGCCTGTACAAACATACCGGATTTTCTTGCTCTTTAACTTCTTACTAACAGTGGTTTTGGCTGTCATTTGAAGTGAGTTATAGAATTAACAAAAGAGGTCTCCAATTTGTTCACTAACAAAATAAATACAGTGGTGTGGTTAAAAATCAGGTGGTAGCGGATTTCAGGCAGGGCTAAAACGAAAATCCATAGCCAAAAAGTACGATCTCTCGCACTTTCAATCTTCGGTCGGCCAACACCATATCGTGAATTTTTTCCATTGTTTCGGGTGTAGAGACCTCAACTGGGCGTCCAGGACGTTCGGCATCTTCAGTGCTTGTACGGCCACAACGAAATTCAGTAAACCGCTTTTTTACCATTGAAATCGATGGTGCAGAGTCCCCATAGTATTTATCAAGCTTAGCCTTGGTCTCGGTAATGGTTTTTTTTCGCAAGAAATAATGCTTAATAAGCACACGAAATTCACTTTTTTCCATTTTCTCCTCAAATTAGTGAGTAGTCTGATAAAAATAGCTGTCAAACACAAACTAACTGACGCAGCAAGTTTAAATTTTGGCAGGAGTCAACTGACAGATGCCTGTTGACAGGAGCAGTGTTGCTGTTTCAGTAAAGAGGTCAGAAAAAAAAAAAAGAGGTCACTGGCTTATTGACCCGCCCTCGTATAAAATGCCTTCATCTGGATAGTGTGTGACATTATAAAAAAAGCTTTGGAATGGAAAACCGGTCGAAACCATTCACTGTGCAGGACGTCCCAGAAAAACTACACTCCGAACCGATCGGCAAATTAAGAAAATGATTGTTAACGGTACTTTCTTACCTTCAACAAAGATTTTTAGTGAGCTTAATTAAAGCAAGCACTATATGTAGGCGTTTAAGACAAGGTAGTTTTTGTTCTTTTCGACCAGCGAAAAAGTAATTTTATTCCTATAGTAAGCTAACGCCAACCGTTTCCTAGACTGGAATTCGCAAGAAACCATTTGAATTGGTCAGCAACGAGGTGGAAAACTCTTTAGCGACGAGAGTAAGTTCATCTTGATTGCTTCCGATGAAAGTATTTCTGTTAGACGAAAGAAGGAAACACGTTTTCAGCTGCACCATTGTCGTCTATCCGTGAAGCATGGAGGAGGCTCAATTATAGTATAGGGATGTTTTTCTGGTGCGGGATGTGGACCAATACATGAGGTTAGTGGTATTATGAATCGTTTTTCGTATAGGGATATACTGGAATCCGTAATGCTGAGAATGCGCTGAGAAGGAGATGCTACTACGTTGGGTTTATCAACATGATAATGACCCAAAACATTTATCAGGGTTGGTTAAGGAGTGGTTTGCACAGAGAAATGTTGATGTGTTGGAATGGCCCTATCAATCGCCCGATCTAAACCCTATCGAGAACTTGTGGGCCATTTTAAAAAGACGGGTAGGGTCAAAGATGCACACATCTAAAAACGCACTTATGATGTCACTAAGGAATGAATGGGAGGATATTCCAAAAGAAATTTTTGAGAATCTAATGGCGTCCATGCCTAAAATATGCAAGGAAGTGGAGGAGGAGGAGGACAAAATATTAAGTGTAACGAAAATCTGGTATGTTTTGCACAGGCCGTTACCGAGTTAAGCTAAGTTATTTTGTTTATATTGTACATAATAATTAACATATTATCGGAAAAAAATTTTTTTCTTTTATTTGTACACTTATACAATAAGTTTTCTTAAATTGACAACAGATTTTACTTAGGTTCTTCCCGTTCCCTAAAATTCACCAAAGAAAAATGTTCGATACAAATCCGGTATGTTTTGCACAACAGGTCTGCTTCCAACTTTGTGCCTAGAGGCATAAAGGTTGGCACAAGAATTAGCGCACGGCTGCCACAAACAGGCAAGGCAATAACTTGATCAAAAACATTAAAGTTCTGTAAAGGATGTTCTTTTAAGACCGCATCCTTTCGGTCCAATGTTCGGCCACGCCTCCGAAAATTTGGCGCTCTATCTCAATCTATACCACCAATTTATCTGAAAGTAATTGTGAGTAAGCTTTCATATCCAAATTAATTCTGTAAACAAACACATTTCCAGCATTGCCCTTGAATCTTGTGAAAAATCTATCGTGGACGTTGCGATAACTGACCATTTCATACGATCTTTTTATAAAATATCTAACCAGTCATATTAAAAACTCCAGCTTTACTTTGAGCTTTAAAAAACCGTCCAAAAAGTTGAAACCCTGGATAACTCTGGACTTAGTGCTCTCTAATCAGTAAAGCAAATGGATTCCGGTTGAAATGTATCAGAAATCCCATGACTGTTAGTTTGAAAAATAAAAGGCTTTGCTTAGTAATAAAGTATAAAGTTCCAAAATGCCAGGATACCTTTTACAAAAATAAATATAACGTCCTAGTGGACATTTTTGTTAAAAGTGTCTTCTTCAAAGCCTTTAAAAGTGCGGATATGATATCACTTTTTAAAAAGGGTGCCGTTAATTATGTTAAAAATTAAAGGCCAATTCCGCTTCTTCCTTCTTGTTTCTTTAGCTCATTGCAATTTGGGTTTCTAAAAGCTAAAAGTTCGGAAGTTGCACTATTCAAAAATTCTCAAGAGCTTGAATGATAAAAATTGGACAGCAGACGATATTACCAAAGCATTTGAATGCTAAATCATGGAATCCTGCTGCGGAAGATTAAAACTGCTGGGTTTCGAAGTTTTATTGTATATTCAAGCAATATCTTCTGGATAGATCTCAAAGAGTAAAGATTGAAGGCATTAGGACCCTCAAGGATCTGTTCTGGGATCGGCTCTTTTTCTGATCTATATTAACTCAATATGTAAGCTACCTTTCAAAGGCCGTCTCACTGCTTAGCAGTGCAACTATTAACAATTTCTTTTATCATTTTTTATATAGTTCTAGTAATTTCAATAATAGAGTTCTCGAAAATTATAATATACGTTGTAATTACTTAAATCTGGTAACTGTCCCTTCGTTCCGGAGCACATCTTATAAACGATTTTAAAATGTTGAATCGAGTCGCCTCCTTAAAATGCTACCTCTTTGGTTAAGAACTATTCGCCTCACAAAGAGATTCATTAACCGATTAAAGCACTGATTTCTAGTCCTAGACGTCAGAACCCTGGAATTCCTCCTTCATAACTCTCCTGTTTTACATATTTACAATTCCAATTTTAATTGTTTCCTTTTCAATTAATCAAATCATAATCAAATTCTGTTACATTTTTCTTAAAGCTCAATCAATTATTTTTCCAAATAAAGAAATGTATTGGGTCTACAAGTAAATTTCCAGCGTTTTTTTCCAAAATTTGAAGTTTTATTATGAAAACATAGTTACAATGCTTTATTCAAAGTATCGTCCATCGGAAGCTACAACTTTCCCCCATCTTTCTGGCAATTTATGAATTCTGGACCAAAAAAATTTCTCGTCTTTCGAGCCCAAGAACGTATCGAGCCAATTTTTGATTTCCTCTACTGAGCTGAAGCGTATTCCCGTAAGAGCGTTCTGCATCGAACGAAACAAGTGGTAGTCAGATGGTGCCAAGTCTGGACTGTAAGGCGGGTGAGGCAGAATTTCCCATCCACTAGTTTTTCCCCGAAACCGCAACATGTGGCCAAGCGTTGTCGTGATGAAAAATGACGGACTCATGCCTGGTTTCATATGCTGGCCGTTTTTCTTTTAATGCCCGCTTCAAACGAATTAGTTGGTCCTTTGATGGTTTCACCACTCGGAAGCAGTTCGTAGTATACGACACCCTTTTGATCCCACCATATGCAGAGCATGACCTTATTCAAGTGAATATTTCGTTTCGGCGTTGATTGGGCGGGCTCGCCGGGCTTTGTATACGATTTTCTGCGTTTAGGATTATCATAATAAATCCATTTCTCATCACCAGTAACAATACGATGCATAATTGATTTATTTTTATACCGCTGCAGTAACATTTCGGACATGCAAAATCGCCGTTCGATGTCTCTTCGCTTCAATTCGTACGGCACCCAGTTTCCAACCTTTTGAATGAATCCCAGTGCTTTAGGCGCAGGGAAACGGCTTGTTGCGTGACGCCCAATGATGCAGCAAGTTCTTCTTGAAACTGACACGGATCCTCATCCAGAAAAGCGTCCAATTCCTCGTCTTCAAAACTTCTCGGCTTTCCGGGGCGATCTTTGTCTTCAACTCCAAAATCACCACTTTTGAACCGTTTGAACCACTCTCGGCACGTCGATTCACCAATACATTCCGCCCTATAAGTTTCCGAAAGCAAACGATAGGCCTCAGCCGCACTTTTGTTCATATTAAAGAATAAAAGCAGCGCTTTCCGCAAATGACGTTTATTTGGCTGGAAACTTGCCAAGATTTTGCTCGATAAAATGTACGACACCGATAGAACTGCTCAAATATAACGCTGCAAAGTTGTTGACAGATACAAAACCTACAAATAAAGCACATGGGGTCTGACCTTTCTGCCCGGGATCCACTGGTGACGCCATCTCTGACAAACGCTGGAAACTTACTTGTAGACCCAATATAAACTTGGCCACACACCCTTTTTGTTTGACACATTTTATTAACTTTTTTTAAGTTGTAATTTTTGAACTTAATCTAGGATAAGTTGAATTATTGTATTTTGTTAATAGTGAAAACAAAATTAAAAAATAATAATAAAAAATATGCTTCCGGCTTATCAGGATACTTCAAAGACTTTAAATAGCTCCACACAAAGAATGATATAATAATTCAGGGGCGTCGAATCCCACGATTTCGGTGACCAATCCACTATACCATTTCGCAATATAATGTTTTCGTTGAATCGAGTCCTTAGTAAGTTTACAGTACAATTAAGGCTCATGAGTATCTTGTGGATTTGCTTCACTCCACAAACGGCAGTTTAACTTGTTCACAAATCCATTGCGTGAAAAGTGAGCCTTGCCACAAAACATAATTTTTTCAATAAAGAACAAGACTTGATTTTAAGCAGCAATCCGCGAGCTCTCGAGGAATAGCTCTTTAGTTTAATTTTAAATTTTTTTCAACTAGTACTTGTGCACTTTATTTAATATCAAATAGTTTCTAATTAATTTTTTATTTTATTAACTGTTTTAGACATTTCATTCCATGTTTTCTCAAAATGTCACTCCCCCTTTTTTTTTAGGTCACGTTTCATAGGGGCCCAATATCGTTCAATAGGTCTTAGCTTGGGAGTGTTTGGGGTATTGCCGTCCTTTAATGAGATGTTTTCAAATCTGGCCAAAACAGTACTGATCCTCTATGACGTCCAATAAAAGGCAAAATTCGTTTCTGTAAACACTCCTTAATGTAGACGATAACGTTGATTGTTCCATTTGTTGCAAAAGTATCTGTTTTCACTCCATATGAGCATATTGCTTGCCACACCATATGTTGTGCTATGAATTTTTCAAATTTAACTTCTTTAAAATTGTTTACCTGGAAGTTGTATGAAATGCACTTTGCAGTATATTTCGGCATGCATTAAAATGCAGTCGAAATATGGCAAACAATGCTGATACAATTTTCTCGCTCTCGCTATTACTACACTCTCTTGTCTTTCCGATCTCTACGGAACTACGGGCCAAAAATGTCTTCAGCCCTACATCAGTTTTGTATTTTTCGACAGTCGATGTTGAAACTCTGAAAAATTATTCGACCATGTCTCTCATTGAGATGTTAGGGTGTTTCTTAAATTCCCTTAGGATGTTCCTTGGAGCGTCTGGGAATTTCTGAGCTCTTGGACGACCAGATCCTGCTGCCCGGTCGACACTGAAATGCTGTTCAAATTTATTGATGGCATCATACATCGTTGATTTCGGCGTATTGCTTTTCCGCTTGATTCCGCGTGAAATGTTTGTTTTTCTCGTAAAAGGACAAACTAACTTTTCTATTATCCAAATCATTTAGGCTCATTTTTAATCACATAAAACACTATCGATTAACTGCGACTTTAAAATAAGTGCGATGACTATAAGAACATGTGATCAAAACCTAGCTGTACTGCGATGTTATGTCACAGTATTGCCAGATTCCGGATGTTTCCGGGTTTTTTCTCGTACAGTATACAGGTTTAAGCCGGAATCTTTTCCCGCAATAGTCCATATAGAGGACGGTCAACGGTCAAACTGTTGCTATCCACGATCAATTTTGGATCTTCTATAATTTCACCTTCAGTGGCTGTAATTTCTTTAGTACGCCAATTATGTTGATCCGATGTTGGTTTGGAGGTTTCAAGAGAGTGAAATTTTTCATATCAGGACCTCACTTGGTCGCTTATGTCCAAAAAATCAAGTAATCTTCTCCACGTTCCCTGAATTAAAGCGTTGAAATGTTCCTCTGGTGTACCATTCATAACTTACACCAGAAGAACTGTCAAAAATTCCAGCACAATTTGAAAGTTATCCCTATTGAAAGATCTATCAGTAGAATAAAACACGCTTTACTAGTCTTATCTAGATTTTGAATAATCAGTTATACAGTGACTCAACTATTTGATCACTGATCACTTAATCTGACTTTTGATTATAAGTTTGTTATTTAAAAAGATAATTTAACGAAATTTTTTGACATCATTATAAAACAATATCATACAAGTAATTAAAAAATCAATAGAGATAGAAATTCATTTGTTAACTTATTTGAATTTAGCAAAAACAAAAATAGGGCACTTGATCAATTAGTTGACTTTATTTAAATAATCTTGTTCAGTATGTCGTATGGCCTCCTTTTGCTTTGAGAACTGCTTGTATTCTTCTCGGCATGGATTCTATTAATGTTTTGCATCGATTTGGATTAATATTTTGCCAAGCAGTTTGAGTACGGTGCCATAATGTTAGTAAATTTACACAATCTCCTTGCAAATCTGTAATTGCTCGTTTGGCTTCAACCCAAAGATGCTTAATCAGATTGAGGTCTGGCGGTTATGGTGGCCAATCAAATACTTCGAAACGACTACTTTGCAGCCACGCTTTGGTAATTCTGGCTGTGTGTTTCGGATCATTATCTTGCTGGAAGATAATGTCCGACACATTTTTGTTCCAGTTTCCAAGACTGACTAACCCCATCCATCCATGCACATGCATCCCCAAATCATAAGACTTCCATCTCCAAACTTTAATGTTGGCTGGATGTGGAGATCGCTTATTGGCTCACTATGCTTTCTCCACGTCCACTGACGACCATCGGACTCAAAACGATTAATTTTTTATGGCGGTCAGTCAGAAGGGACTTCTTTCTTTTTGCGCGCTCGTGAAAGCCGTTTTTGCACGAAATTTTCCTAACAGCCTCAGTTGTTATAGTAATTTTATCGTTTTGTAACAAATCTTTATTGATCTGGGCCGCATTGTCATGTACGCCATACTTTATTTGTCGCACAATACGCCTTTTCCAGGTAGAATTCGAAATTGGCTTCCTTCCAGCGCTATTTTTTTTTCGATTTCAGTGTCCAAATTCTTGCGTATTTTAGATATGAATCCCAATTATACTCCAAGTTTTTGAGAAATTTTTCTATGGCTGATTTTGGAAACAATTAACATTTCCACTTCCTTTTCTTTAGCTTTACCAAGTTTTTTCATATTCTATCAAATTCAAGACAATTAAAAATGCTTTTTTAAACTGAAATTTAAACTTACCTTATGTTGGATTCTAATATTAATTTTTTTTTTAATAATCAAATTTGTTTAATTTCGAGGGAAAAAACTTTAAAAAACCAAAATACGAGGCCTCGCAATATATAGCGCCAGTATCTCAACAAATTGATCACATGCATTGTCTAAGAACTTTTAAAAGTACTCACGAAATAACGGTACATTTCCGTTCGCTTATGCTATGCTGATTCTTAATCACTCCATTTGTTTTGAGTGAAAATTTAGTTATACTAACAGTAAAATTGGAGAAGTTACAGCAAAAGTTGTATTTTCTTGTGAAATTGAGTCACTGTACTATAACTTAATTCGTGCGGTTTGCTAAGAGATGGCGTAACTTGTATTCCATTGGAACATGCGTTGGAAAGCTACTGTCATTGTACGCATTGTACGTCATTTCAGTATATGTCATTCATTTGAAGCGTAAACAACAATAATTTTTTTTCACTCAAATATGTCGAAATTTGTGCCTGAAAAATTGTTTTTGCGGGGAGTTCGTCTTCATTACTTTAATATGAAGAAAACTGCTGCCGAAAGTCATCGTATTTTGGTGGAAGTTTATGGTGAACATGCGCTAGCTGAGAGAACGTGCCAAAAGTGGTTTGCACGATTTAAAAGTGGTGATTTTGGCTTGGAAGACGATGAACGTCCTGGGCAGCCAAAAAAGTTTGAAGATGAAGAACTGGAAGCATTACTCTATGAAGATTGTTGCCAAACACAAGAAGAGCTCGCAGAATCTTTGGGTGTCACTCAAGCAGCCATTTCAAAACTTTTAAAAGCAGCTGGATATATTCAAAAGCAAGGAAATTGGGTTCCACATGAACTCAAGCCGAGAGACGTCGAAAGGCGGTTTTGCATGTCCGAAATGCTGCTGGAACGCCACAAAAGGAAGTCATTTTTGCATCGGATTGTTACTGGTGATGAAAAATGGATCCATTACGACAACCCCAAGCGCAAAAAATCATATGTGAAACCCGGCCAACCAACCAAATCAACGGCAAAGCCGAATATCTATGGCGCGAAGGTAATGCTCTGTATTTGGTGGGATCAGATGGGTGTGCGGTATTATGAGCTATTAAAACCGGGTGAAACCATCAATGGACAACGCTACCGAACACAATTAATCCGTTTGAAAAGAGCAGTGGCCGAAAAACGCCTGAAATATGCGACCAGACACGAGGCAATAATTTTCCATCATGACAACGCTCGGCCCCACGTTGCTATTCCGGTTAAGAACTATTTGGAAAACAGTGGATGGGAAGTCTTACCCCACCCGCCTTATAGCCCAGATCTGGCCCCTTCTGACTACCGGTCGATGCAGAACGCCCTCACTGAAATACGGTTCACATCAGAGCAGAATACCATTCTTGGCTGCCAAGCCGGCGCAGTTGTTTTAGGATGGGATCCACAAATTGCCAGAAAGATGGGAAAAAGTCATAGCTTCAGATGGGCAATACTTTAAATAATACTATTGTACATGTTTTTCTTAAATAAATGTCTAAATTTTGAAAAAAAAAAAACCGCACGAATTAAGTTATATATATCATTCATATTTCAGTTATCAGTCACTTTTCAATCTCTTTTTAGTCACTTTTCAGTCTTTTCCCAGTCACTAAACAGTGATTTGTTTTTCAGTCACTTCCGTGACATTTCTCAACTAATTCGCAACCATTTCCCAGCTACTTCCCAATCACTTCCCAGTCTCTTCCCAATCACTTCCCAGTCTCTTCGCAATCACTTCCCAGTTTCTTCCCAATCACTTCCCAGTCACTTTCAGCCATTTTTCAGCCACTTCCCAATCTCTTGTTAGTCATTTTTAAGTCACTTTTCAGTCTCTTGCCAGTCACTAAACAGTAACTTCGAAGTTTGTTTTTCAGTCACTTCAATGACATTTCTCAACTAATTCGTAGTCGTTTCCCAGTAAGTTCCCAGTCTCTTCCCCACTTATCATTTAGCTATAACTCCATCTGATTATTGAAAACTTCTTCTTCGCCTCTCTTTGTAGGACCGCAATGGAAATTGTCATCGTTATTGCGGAGTTCCGAATGCCGACTTGTTTGAAATGATATGTATCGTCCGTTTTTATTAAAATACACAATTTATATCGAGTGATCCTTATTGTCAATAATAAGGTTTAGAATGTAGACTACTGTAAGCCATTGATCAGTCCCAGAGTCCTTCGCTAACCTGGAGTTTTTTTTTTCGGCAACATACAAACTTCGTTCCAAAGTAAACAGGACTTTTTAAAAATAGGTATTTCTGTTGAAAGGCCGTCTATTGGCATTTACACGGAAAGGTAGATCCTTCACTGAAGTACTGTCAAAATTTTATGACATTTGCACGAATTGCTCGGAATTCAACATTCGAAAGACATCATCATGGAGGCCATAAAGAACAAAAACTTCCTTGTGACTGGTGATGAAACGTGGTGTTTTCAATGTGATCCAAAAACCAAGCGCCAAAGGAGCCAAAACCCAAAAAATCTCGATTGGAGAAGTCAAAAGTGAAGACAATGTTGATTGGCTTTTACTATCCGAAGGGCATTGTCCACAAAGAGTTCGTCCCAACGGCCACAATTGTATCTTGGTGTTGTGAAGCGTTTGGCGCACCGTATTCGTCCTATTTGGCCTAGAATATCGCACAGAAGGTGTTTGTTGTACGATAATGCGCCATTTCATCGATCGACACTTGTGACCGATTTTTTGGCTAAAAATCTCATTTGAACTGTCAACCACTTCCCGTATTCGCCTGATTTAGCACGGTGCGACTTATACCTTTTCGGAAAAATAGATTTGCCGATGAAAGGAAAGTATTTTGTGGACACGTATAAGTCATCCAAAAGGCTCATACCGACGTCCTCAAGGACATCCTGGCCGACGATCTAAAACAGTCATTCGACAATAAATCGCTGTATTGAGTCGGAAAGGCACTATTTTGTATAAAATAAATCGATTTTGCCAACAAAAACTTTTTCTTGAAAGGCATATGTAATGATAAAGAGGCAACAGTTCTGGTTGCTAAATTCTAAGAACTGCAAACTTCATCGTTAACCCCTGGAAAGCGATGATGAATGAGGTGTGGATCCCAGCTCACCCTTAAATCAATGTTTTTGCGACATCAACAGACATCGCATCCATAAATTACTTCAGAAAAAAAAGTATCACGTTCCACCTGGCTTACCTTTCCTATCACCCTTTGCTCGGTTTCTGTTTATCCTAAAATGACTCGTTAAGCCTCAGAATCGTTTTTTACACGCATCTAATGCGCTGCGATTAACTTTTTTTAAGTACTCTGTGCACAATTCTCTGGGGAATTGAGTGAGTAATCCATAGGAGACTCCACCAGACCGTACATTTCCATGTCAGGTCACGTACGGCTAGAGGATTTGCCTCTCCAGCTCCAATCTTGATTCTCAAAAAGGCACGAAGTTACGATAAAATTGTTTTTTTTTTTCTTCTTTTTTTCAAATCATTTTTTTCGTTACGTTTTCCAACTGACAACTTTCGATTGTTCGATGTTCGATTGCGCGTTCATTGCGAATGACTTTTGTTTGAATTGCTCATTAAAAATCGCCATGAACAGAGACGAGGGCGGGACAGGCCAGTGCAATGGCCTCAAAGGCCGCCACACTAACCGAAGTAACGTTTCTAAGATCATAAATCATTTAATGATTGAATTTACTGTTGCTGTTGCTACTCGTATTTCTCTGTGCGATGAATGTTTTATATGCCGCACTGGGCTACTAGCTAAACTATATTACTGAACTACTATGCGACTAAAATGCTAGATACGACTTAGGTAGGTGTGTCTCTAATTTTTTTTTTTTGAATTACTTTGCGCAATTGTGACGACTTTGCGAGGGTCGAAGGTGGTGTTTAGTTTCTATAATAAGCAGTTGTGGTGATTTTTATTTAATTTTTCTGTTTTTTAATGTAATTTTTATGACAACAAGTATCTACTACATGCTCGTACGTATGTTACGTGTGTGCGTTTCTAGCTCATTAGTGCTTTTGGTAGTGGTAGTTTGCTGGTACGATAAAGTTCTGAGATTAAGTGCATTAGTCACAGGCTTGCAGAAGCTGATAGCTTGTCTGATTAACAACTCGTTAAAGTAGAAGGCGTTGCTAATTTATGGAGGCTTTAGTTATAGAAATACAAACAAATAGATACAGTGTTACGCTATACGGCCATAAGTTTGCCTTAAAGCTCTGATTTTAAATGCTGCCTCTATTTTTGGCCAAATGACAGAATTCGAAGATCAATAGCTTTGTCAGGATGTGTCAGAAAACAAATCGATCCACGATTTTTAGTGACAGTTGCGATCCGTCCAAGTCAAGGTCTTTTTCAAAAATAGTTTCTTAAAGCATTTATTACAATAGATATTGGCAAATCACTCGGAATCGCTTTCAAATGTGCAGGTCACCTATCAGCAAAACATTAGTTTAGCAAAAATTGAGTTACTAGAACACGCAAAAATATGGATGGAACTAGGGCATGTTTGTCAAATAGTGTGAAATGCATTTGTGTGGTTTGTTCAATTATGTACCTTGTCATTATATTTTTGGAAACATCGGGATCCGATAGGGGAATTTAAAACAATTTTCCAATGAAAATTGGAATGTTCCTTTTCGTAATCGAAGGAATATTAAGAAGGAAAGAAAGAAAAGAGGGATACCGATGTACGTTGGTTTTGAATGTTTGCTGGTTATAATGACTAGGGCATAAAGAACTCAGCCGGGCAAGTTGTACGACATTGCAAAGGACCACGATATTTCAGAACAAGTTGTACGACATTGCAAAGGACCACGATATTTCAGAGCATATCCGAAAGTAAGCTTGATGGTATCACAGTTGAACGTTTGAAGGCGCGGAGTGCTACTGGCAGCGACATGTTAGGGTGGAGAGAGACACATTACATCAGTGTTCGAGTGTATCAGTTGACTATGCAATAGTGGTGTCACCTATGAGTTTTATAGCTCGGTTTTAAATTCTATTTAGCATGTGCAGGGAGCGCTTGGGTATACCTGACCAGATGTGGGCACAGTACTGCAATTTTGGGTGGATACACGCCTTCTATACGGTGGCCAGATCGGAGGGGGAAGGTATTTCTTCCATCGCTTGAGGAATCCCAGACGTTTCCTTGCACTTTTGGCAACATCGAACATGTGGTCATTTCAACGTAAATAAGTTGTCCTTGACACACATAACGAGAAAACTTTTTGATTTCGGCGATGCAATTGCCATTAGTTGGGTGTTTAAATTTCGCTTTAGCGACAGCAGATAGCATTGTGTTTTGGAAACATTAAATTCCCCAATTAGTTATGCTGTTGATATCGGAATTTAATGAGCTTAAAATACGTTGCCGTTCCCATTCTACAGCCGAAGATTAGGCGCGTGAATCCGAGAACGAATATGAAAACCAGAGAGTACTGTCGTAAGCAAAGGAATGTATTAGATTAGAAGTAGCAGATAGGAGATCATTTATGAAAATTAAAAACAGTGTCGGAGACGGAATGAAGCCCTGCGGCACACCAGCATTTATTTTGTCGATATCAGACTTGAAATCGTTCAAGACAAATTGAATTGAACGTTATGAAATGTAATTCTAATCCATTGAAGGAATTTTTTCTGATACCAAATTCTGTCAAATGTCCTAGAGATATCCTTGCCCGTTAAGAAAGTAATTTGATTTTAATTACCCGCGAAATGTAAATGGTTAAAAAATACGGATTGAATAAAATACGCCTACGTCCGATACGTTATACGAGAGTCCGTGACTTTTGGATTAAAACACAGATTTTTTGATAAAAAAATAATTTTATTTTTCAACGTAGTCTCCCTTGAGCTCTATACACTTTGTCCAACGCTTCTCCAATTTTTTTATCCCTTCCAAAAAAAATGATTTGTCGAGGTCCTCAAAATAGGCCTTTGTTTGCGAGATGACTTCATCATTGGAGTCAAATCTTTTTCCACCAAGCCATTTCTTCAGGTTTGGGAACAAGAAGTAGTCGCTCGGAGCCAAATCTGGAGAATAGGGTGGATGAGGGAGCAATTCATAGCCCAATTCATGGATTTTTGCCATGGCAACTGCACATGTGTGCACCCTTGCATTGTCTTGGTGGAAAAGAACTTTTTTCTTGGCCAAATGAGGTCGTTTTTTTTCAAATCGTCATTGAATCGGTCCAATAAGTTGGCATAATATTCCCCATTGATTGTTCTTCCCTTTTGAAGGTAGTCAATGTGGATTATCCCGCGTGCATCCCAAAAAACAGTCGCCATAACTTTATTGGCTGACAAACCCACCTTGGCCTTCTTTGGCGCCGATTCACCCTTAGAAACCCACTGTTTTGACTGTTGTTTGTTCTCTGGTGTGTTGTGATGGATCCATGTTTCGTCCACGGTTACAAAACGGCGCAAAAACTCCTCCATATTGCGATTAAACAACGCCAAACCTTCCTGTGAAGTTGTTACACGTGAGCAAACGCGGCACCCATCTTGCGGAAAGCTTTCTCATGCCCAAGTGATCATTCAAAATTGAAACCACTGAGCCATGCGAGATCCCTACGGCTTCCACAATCTCTCGCACTTTCAATCTTCGGTCGTCCAACACCATATCGTGAATTTTTTCGATTGTTTCGGGTGTAGAGACCTCAACTGGGCGTCCAGGACGTTCGGCATCTTCAGTGCTTGTACGGCCACAACGAAATTCAGTAAACCACTTTTTTACCATTGAAATCGATTGTGCAGAGTCCCCATAGTATTTATCAAGCTTAGCCTTGGTCTCGGTAATGGTTTTTTTTCGCAAGAAATAATGCTTAATAAGCACACGAAATTCACTTTTTTCCATTTTCTCCTCAAATTAGTGAGTAGTCTGATAAAAATAGCTGTCAAACACAAACTAACTGACGCAGCAAGTTTAAATTTTGACAGGAGTCAACTGACAGATGCCTGTTGACAGGAGCAGTGTTGCTGTTTCAGTAAAGAGGTCAGAAATTCAAAAAGTCACTTATTGACCCGACCTCGTATTGTCCCCTTCAAAGTAATCCCCATCGACTGCAACACACTTATGCCAGCGCTTGATCCAATCCTCGCAACATTTTTTATATTCGGTTTTCGGTATGTCCATCACTACTTCCTCTCGTCTGCTGAAAAGCGTTCCCCGTAGTGGTTTTTTAACTCGATTGAACAGAAAGAAGTCACAGGGAGCCAAACCAGGTGAATTTGGTGGCTGTTGGGTGGTATTTGTTGCTTTTTATGTCAAAAAATTACGAATAATGATGGCACTGTGCGACGGTGCGTTATCGTGGTGCAAAATCCACGAGTTTTCTGCCCACAATTCTGGTCCCTTTCGGCGAATTGCTTCACGCGAACGTCTCATAATGCCCAAATAATACTTTTTGTTTACTGTCTGGCCTTCTGGCAAAAATTCATGATGCACTACACAGTTGTAATCCATGATGAAAACCGTGAGCATTGCCTTCTTTTTTGACTGAAAACGACGTGGTTTTTTTGGTCTCGGCTCATTTGGTGAACGCCATTCACTTGCCTGATGTCTGGGTTGCGTGTCGTACTCATAAACCCACGTCTCGTCTCCAGTAATGATCCTTTTGATGAATGCGGGATCGGATTCAGCCTCGCAAATTATCTCTTTTGCCGTTTGCGACATCAACACGGTTTCTTTTTTGCATGAAATTGAGGTCTTTGTCACCAAATCATTAAACAAAATGTCTTGGACGGATCCATAGGCAATGTTCAAGTCCTCCCCTATCTCTCTGATGGTTAATTTGCGGTTATTGACCAGCATTTCTTTTACTTCATCAATGTTTTCGTCGGTTTTCGATGTCGATGGTCTGCCACTGCGTTCATCATCTTCGATTGACTCACGACCACTTTTGAACCGCTCGTGCCACTGGTAAATGACCGTTTTCTTTAGAGAATCGTTGCCGAAACACTTAACATTTCCAACGTGCGCGCAACATTAAATCCGTTTTTTACGCAAAATTTAATACTCGTACAAGTTCGTTGTTGCAAATTCAAATCCATTTCTAAAATTGTAAAAAATCGCCAACCCACACAGAGATAGATGTACTCTTGGCTACGTAACTTTTGCAAATGTCAAGCTGTGACTCTAAGATTTAGAGGGAATGTCAACAACAGATTTACCAACTTAACAAAAAAAAAACAGAACTCAAATCGGAACAATGGGTGTGGTGCGGGAACTTTTTAATTAAGGTGGTATTCGATGTCGTCAAAAATGCTGCGAAATGTTTAGGTTTCCTCAAGCGATGTAAGAAATGTTTTACCCCCTCTGATCTGGCCACAATATATAAGGCATTCATCCTCCCAAAACTGGAGTACAATGCCCACATCTGTTCAGGTGCTCCTAAAACATCTCTGCATCTGTTAGATAGGATTCAATACCGTGCGGTAAAACACATAGGTGATACTAATATCAGTCACTCAATTGACACCCTCGAACACCGACGTAATGTCTCCTGTCCACTTTGTTTCATCGCTATTTTCACCACCAGTGCTCCATTGATATCGTCAGTGGCATTCCGCCCATTCAAACTCTCAACCTCAAGCCCATTTTCGGACGTAATCTAAAATATCTTGATTCGTTCCTATGCCGTACAACTCGCTTATGGAATGCCTTGTCGATCTCTGTATTTTCTGGTCATTACAATTTACAAACATTTAAAAACAAAGTACATCGGTACTTTTCTTCCTCCCTAAGTTTCCTTCGCCCGCGCTGTGTACAAACATTTCAAGGGTACAAAAACCCCTTGGGCGCGTGCTTATTACAACAAAAAAAAATATCCAAAATTTTGTTCTCCGATGAGGCCTATTTTTGGTTAAATGGATGTGTACGCACAAACAAGCAAAATTGCTGAGTTTGGAGTGAGGGAAGCCCAGAAGCCTTTGTCGAGATGCTCTTACAACCATTACAACTAACTGTTTGGCCCATATTTCTTTAAGGACGATGCTGGCCAGAATGTACCCATCAATGGAGAGCGCTATAGAAACATGATTTCTGACTTCTTCGTTCCTCAGTTAAATTCATTGACGTGACAGAGCTTTGGTTTCAACAAGATTGCGCAACATGCCACATGGCGCGCGACACCATCAATTTATTGCGGGAAACATTTGCTGAGTGCATAGTTTCGTGTAATGGAGCTGTGAACTGGCCTCCACGATCCTGATATCTCACGCCTTTAGATTACTTTCTTCGGGGGTATGTGAAGTCATTACTCTATGCCGATAAACAAGAGATGTTGAACGATTTGGAAGTCAACATTCGCCGTGTTATTGTTGATATACGGCCCCGGTTGCTCGATAAAGTTGTCGAAAATTGAACTTCACGATTGCGCTTCATTCGAGCTAGCCGTGGCGCGCATATGCTTGATATCATATTTAAACAGTAATTATCTATTAAATAAAGCTAATATCATACACATTAACATTAACTTCAAGTGTTTTATTTCATATTAAATTTGCATAACTCTAAAAAAAACACCCTTTATATCAGACGAATTTATGAGCGTGTAATAAAAGAAGAAGCAAAAGAAGTGGCGAGGAAAGCTGATAAAACTGCTGGATCTAAGGACTGAAATGAATAAAATTTGGAAACTTCAAAGTAAAAAAAAAAATATTTTCATAATTCATTTAAACTTTTTTTATTTGCTTTAAAACTGTGTTTTTATTAAATTGATTCACAATTACAAAAAATAAAAAAAATTATTTGGGTTCCCATTCTTTCCTCAACTTCTTTCGAATGTCCTTCACAAGGTTGGTGACAGTTACATCCGTGATCTTTTTGGACGCTCTTTTCCATTTAGCACTAAAATCTTTTACGTCCTTTGCACACTGCTCACTTTTCCTCAATTTAGCTTTGACCAAAGCCCAATGCCTTTCATTGGGACGGCACTGTGCAACATTGGGTGGATTCATGTCTTTTGGGACAAAGTCGACAATTTTAACAACAAGAAAGCTCAAGGTCGCATGAGCATAGTGAGCTGAAGCTAAATCTGGCTAAAATAATGTTGAACCCTGGTGTTTGTTTAAGAAATGAATCAACCGTTTTTTTAGGCACTTGTTCATGTACACTTCTCCGTTCATTGTTCCCGTTGTAATAAACGATGAGCTTCTGTGTCCACATTGGCTAATGGCCTGCCAAACAAGATATTTTGACCCGAATTTTTCCATCCCAATCGATGTTGTTGATTGCGGAAGAATCTCAGCTTCAAACGAGTTGTAAAACTGCGCACCTGGAAGCGTAGTAAAGTCGGCTTTGACATAAGTTTCGTCATCCAAAACCAAGCACGCTTTCTTGTTGCCGATCAACTTGTATAGCTTTCGGACTCGTGTTTTTTTTGGTATGTTTTGGTTTTTTTTCGTGTTTTCAGACCGTTACGTTTTTTAGATCTTTGTACCATTGTTTGGTTGGTATTAGTCCGGTCTTTGACGATAGCACCCACTATTTTCCTGTCCGAATTTGTATCATGTGCTCCACCTTTAGCTCCACTTTTCTGTTTTCGCTTAACTGTCAACGTCTCCAAATATCGTTTAATAACAGAATCTACTGTACTGCGTGCTATGTTTAAATTTTTTGCGATGAAATGGCTTGGGCGCGAAGTATTTTCGAGCCATTTGTCGATGATCTTTTTACGGCGTTCCGCTTGACTCATATTTTATACCGCACCGAACTAAAATCAATAACAAACAGAAACTAGAGAATAGACAGGCTAATTTGGGTACAAAATCGGATTGCAATTTGTACGCATTGGAAGTATAGCCCGTATTAAAATTTACCGATTTTATTCGTTTCAGTCCTTATGTATAGTACATGAGGATACTTTCCTGAAAAAGTTGTATGTTAAGATGTTATTCGGTTTGATTCATACACCCATTTAGTCTTTGATTCTTTCATCATTTTAGTCATCTGCAGTTGTTTTGCAACACTCTAAGATACATCTTTAACCATCAATAAAAATCACAGGTATCTAGTCTCTTAATTGCTTTCTCATTACTTATTGTCCAACTTGAATAAGAACATCCTGTGAATTTTTAATTGTCAAACGTTCATGGTGTTCGAAATGTACTCGTATCTCTCCATCTATGTATACGAGTACTCGTCGAACAAACGAAAAAGGAAAACTCAAAATAAAATCTGATTTATTTAATTCATAATTGAAACAAGAATAACAAAAAATAATTAGGCGCAACCGTTTCTCATTTTTCGTTGTTTTTTTTTTTTTTCTCTATGAACTGAAAATAGATACAGCGCTATGAGTTAAAACGAATAAAAATCCTCACGTGATTGCAGAGCGCTGCCGCAAGGTTATGTTGTATAGCAAAGGCGAACAAATCTGTTTGTATTCACACCACCACCAGGCTCATCGGCGCACAGCCCTCTACACATTCGCAAACAATCAAAGGAATTAATTAAGAGAGCACGACATGAGAGTCAAATGCAATTAATGTCACAAACGGAAAGACGCAAAAAAAAATTGAGAAAAAAAATGTCTGCATACAATTTTCCATTTATTTACAAAAAAAAAAAAAAACAACAAAATCTAAAATTGTATACAAACTCATAATTTATCACTGCGTAAAAAGTGGGCTTGGTCGATGGATACAAGTACGGATACGAGTACATACTGTCATACATCAGAAGTGTACGAGCATCTGTATGGTCATGAGAATCAACAGCTTCTTTTGGGATTTGCGGGTTCGTCATTTTAACATCTCGGTATCTACATATATGCTTCTGGTATTCAGCTACCCCTTGTCGACTTTAACAGAACAGATAGCCGGCTACGATGGGCTTTTATTCGAATTGTGAATGGCACACGCAACATAAAAATTCTCATAAATTTCTTGTTCGTCCTTATGGTGGCGTCAGTTTTCGGCGGCAACAATCTTTATTTATTTGTTTAATCGTTTTCGGGGCTGAAATTGTATTGTAGTTACATTTTTGTTTTGGCTTTCTTTGATACAGAATCTGATTTAAATTTTACACATACTCGTAGACACATGTCTAATAGGTAAGGTCAACAAAGCGGCCATTGAATCGGATGTCAGAAATGGGGATTTCCGGTTTGTTTGTTTGCCGAAACAGTTATGGTAGATAATTTTCTTTCTTCTTGGTAATTATTCGTGAAACTTATCTCTTTAATCTGAAGAAAGCAGTAAGTACTCGTATCTAGCAAAGTATATCTAGACGTATTCAGGCAGCTTGTATTTGTAATTATCCGGCTTAGTTATTACTGCTTTAACGAGGGCTGATGGCTTCCGTTCAATTGCATTTGTAATGCCAGGACAGGCATGTGCTATTGGCATTCATTCCCTAACAGCATGATGAGCTTTGGAACTAATTGCGCACAAATGTGGATGATCCTAACCCCACATTGTATAACACATACGAAGGAGATATCCTCAGCCGTTTTCGAAAACACTTTCTGACTTAAGTTATATTGCTTATACAGCATTAGCTTAGCCTTTCGCTATTTTTGTCTGATGTCCTGTGTGGTCCAAGACCTAGTATCCATGGGTTGTTTGTCTTTGTCGGACTCCGAATGGCGATAGAATAGGAGACTTTTCACATGCAAACTTTTTGATTTTCAGATGCTTACAATTGTGAGAAATTTTTTTTCTGATTTTCGGTGTTGATACTGGGATTCGAATCCAGAGCGTCTTGCGCAGTGGCCGAGGAGCTTAAACACTTACTACACCCAAATAAACAGTGTATTTAAGCCAAAGCTTTCTTCAAAACATCCTTAGGAGTATGATGAATCCTCTTAAAAATATTCAGATAAGACGCCAGAAAAATGTAGTTACACACCGCTAGATCAATGTGAGTTTATCTATTAATAAGAAAGACTCATATTGCAGACTGTACTACTAAAGTGCCATCTTTTAAAAACTACGTTTAAAAACCGCCATGGAGAAGACGTCACGTTTTTGGTTTGTACTCGTATCTAAGTCTTCTTTTTTCTTACACGATACCAAGGTAAATAGACAAGCCAGTCAGCATGGTACGTAATTGTTTGGGAGTATGTATGACCATTGAGTACAAAGTCTTTTTGGCTTGTCTACATATGTATGTGCAAATCTTCTGACTCGGCATACATTCAGACAACCAACATTGTAACCAAATTAAAGGCTCCAAACTGCTCACCTCTTATATGATGTTGAGTATCTATGCTCCTATATACCGGAGAAAGTCGATCGAAATGTACAAATCTAACATACAAGAAGAGGAGAGACCCAAACTAAAGCGGCAAGAGAGTCTTCCCATTAAAAGATGTGATACAAAAAATTTTTCATACTCGTAGATAGTAGAGGACCTATTTGGTTCCAAACAATTGTTGATCCAAACAATGTTGAGATGTCTTCCGTCAAATTCGGAAACAAGGGCCCAGATTCCAATAGAATGCGTTGCGAGAATAGTGAGGGGGATAAGCGTTTCGATCTTACAGCTTCTTATGAGCCAATTCATCTAGCAAATACTGTGACTGGAAGTTCGACAGATATTCATATGACTGTAGTAGAGCCGAAGTTGATCCTTCAAGCCTGAGTTTTAAAGATATGGTAGCACTACTTATTTCCAATCGAACCTCTGCGTGCCAGCTTGTGAGTTATGCATTACTTACTTAAGGTGGCGCTACAGTCCGGTGTGGACCTGGGCCTCAACCACCAGGCGTTTGCAACCCGCTTGATCTTTAGCTAGTTGCCTCCAGTTTCGCACGTTAAGTTGACTGAGGTCTCCTTCCACTTGTGTGCGCCACCTGAATCGCGGTCTTTCTCTACTGCGCTATCTCGAAGACTTTACGGACCGGAGCATTGGTGTCCATCCGCTCTACATGACCCAGCCACCTCAGCCGTTGAACCTTTACTGTTCGTCGTTGTATCTCCTCCTCCACTCACCGTCTATGCAGACGGGACCGAAAATCGTCCGAAGAATTTTCCTCTTAAAGCAGCTAAGAGCACCCCCCATGTTTGATAAAGTCTATGCCTCTGCATCATAGGACAGGACTGGGATTATTAGGGTCTTCTATAGGTTCACTTTTTTTGTTCGAGAGAGGGCTTTGCCAGTCACTTGCCTTATTAGCCCAAAGAAGCAGCGATTGGCAAGAGTTATCCTTCGTCTGATCTCAGCGCTGTTGTCGTTGTCTGAATTGATAGCGGAGCCTAGTTAGACAAAGTCCTTAGCTACCTCAAAGTTATATCTGTCGAGGGTGACGTCCTCACCGAGATGTCGTGTAGGATATCCTTTCTTTTTGACAGTATATACTTGGTCTCGCCCGCGTTGACGCGTATGCGAGTAATTGGACGGAGTTTTGAAAGATTGTGCCTCTTGTGTTGGCTCGTGAGTGTTGCTTTATTCTTTCAAGAATTATATTAAAGAAATCGCATGACAGCATGTAATCCTGTCTAAATCCTTTTTTGTCATCTATGGTCTCGCTGAGTTTTTTACTGACCTTGATGGAGCAGAGTGTATTCTCCATCGTCACCCTACACAAACGACCGAGTTTGGCAAGGATGCCAAAACTAAATGCATCCAATGAATATTTGGCCGATGGTGGACTTTCTTGGCCTAAAGCCACACTGATATGGCTTGTTGTTGACTAATGGCTTCAGGTGTCCACTCAATACCGCAGACGGGATATTGAAGGCGAGGTTAAGAAGGCTGATGCCTCTGTAGTTAGCGCAGTTCGGAGAATCTCCTTTCTTGAGGGTCGAACAAACAATGCTGAGATTCCATTCATCGGTCACACTTTTGTCCGACCATATTTTACAGATCCTCCTTTACAAGCCATGGCCTAACGCTTTGAAGAGCTCGGCAGTCGGGCCTACCACTCCAACAACTTTGTTGGGTTTGAACTCAGATATGACTATCTTAACTTCATCCGGGCCGGGTGGATGAGATCGTTGGTCTACATCGTCCGGGTTGAAAGGTTTATTCTGCTTGACAGCGGTATTTGGTTCGTCATTGTAGTTATACTCGTACAGTCTATAGGAATGCTCTTTCCAAATACTCAGCATCAATTGTGACTCTATTTCTATTGTTCGCCTCTACGGGCTTCAGTTCGGGGCTTCTGTCCGTGGCATGTTGTCTTTTGTTTTTGGTAAAATTTCCGAATCTCATTCCTGGAGTAGCTCTCTCAATTTCCTCGACCGCGGTCTTCTCATGCTCCTTTTTTTCCTCCTAACAAGCCAGTTTTCGTCTCTCCTCTTCTGTTCGTAGAGCTCGTGTGCAGCTCTACTATAGTCGTTCTATGCAGCGAAGCGGTATATGGCTCTTGCTTAGCTACATGTGTTGGCCACTGGTATTCGATACTTGATGGTGTCATCACCTTTCTCCTCTGTGGCAGGGTGCGGCTAATTTTGGTAAATTTAGCCCTAATGCGGATTGTTAAGAGGTGCTCGCTAACGTGCCGGAAACTCAAAACTTCTTGGTTAAGTCTACCTCTAACAACAAATCCGTATCAAAATAGGCGCTGCTTTTACCGTCGATAGCAATTGCCGTAGTAAATGTCGCAGTTTTTCATTCCCTTTTTGTCCGGCCGAACCCATCGTATTTGTTGGATGGCGGTAACATCTGATGTACTGAAGTCCAGGGCTTCCGCTAGTTGTTCGGCTAACATTACACGTGCAGATCCAAAGTTCGTTGTCCTTATATCGTTTGCAGGGGTTGACCGTGAGTATCCGAGGTTTGTTGTTGCTTCGTAACATGGGCAGTTACCCCGACGGCACAACCCCTCTACCTGGAGGGTCAGTTCCGTTATAGATACTCCTAGGACGAGTATTCGGTTTAAACCGAAGACAGTTAACCGTTCGAGTATGTGAGAGCTGCCGTTGGTCCATTAAGGGCTCATCCGCCACCATCTCTTTTAAGACCTTGACTTAGTTTCGGAATTCCATACCGGCCTGAGCAACAAATATTTCGGAGTAGCCCGGATAAGGTATTTATTTGCTTTGTTCCAGGATTTTATTTCACCGTTGATTCCATCTGGAGAGTTCATCTGCTGTCCCGTTTATGGTGCTGCTAATTTTCTCTGCAGGTTAGCCCTCCTTCTTGTAAGTTTGACAAGTCTAGTCCGCATGGATATCGACCAGTACACGATGGTTACCACTTGGAGGTAAAATAAGCACAGTTGCAACACTGGGCAACGCCAAGTTGACACGTCTACAAGCTTACACTATTTCTACAGCACCCAGCCACCGAGTTATCATTAGTTTCTTCATTTTCTTTCTTTTTTTCTGTCGGAACGAAGCACTCCGGCAAAGAAATAGTCCAGCTGCTGCCCTGGTCTGGTAAATCAGTAGTAACACATGGGATATCATAGCCCTGTAGGTCCAAAAGACCCCTAAAGGTTTTAAGACGCGACTTCTAAAGTCTAAGGAAGTTTGTATCCAGGATTACATCCAAATACTTAACATAGTTTCGCTGGAAATAGAAAAATGGATCCGAATGCCTTTAAGGACTAGATGTGTTAGACCAGTCACTTCCACATTTTCATAAAGAAAACAGCCAACCGCGTATCTTCAATCACATCTAGGGCTACCTGGGCTTTAGAGAAAAAAATCGTTAGGCATGATACAACACAGTACATCGTTAAGCCGTGAGACGCCCGCCATCCTACCGGTAGCCCCTTTTTCCATATTGATCATTACTTAGCCACCACTCCCATTCGAGGATGCCTTTAAATTCTGGCTACCATTCTACCTATTTCCTTCAACGTTGAAAGTAGGCAGACTGATTTGTTAGAATTTTTCCATGAGCGTATAGTGATTATTCCCGATTTTCGGTATAAGGGTCATTTTACTGTTTGCCCTCACCAGAATTTTTTTCACAGTTGCTCGCACTTGGTCAATTCCTTTTTGTAGCAGAAGTGGATATACATACATATGCCATCCAGACCAAGCGACTTGAAACTATCAAATTACATCCTTAACCGTAACCGTGACAGATACCAGCCACGGCAGCTTGTGTTTCTCAGTTCACTTGCAATTTCAGTGATAGACCTAGTTGCGAGCCGGCTCTGATCAGGTCACCAGGGAAGTGAGTTTCGAGAGAGTGTTTGCTTTCGACTCAGTGTAGGTACGAGTACCTTGAGATTTTCTGAGTGTTTCCAGTCTGGCTATTTTGTCTCTTTTGTGGACTTGGATCATGTTTTGATCTTTCCGCAAGTCTTCATAACAGGCATCCTTTGACGTCCGAATTACCTTCTTATTTTTTTTTCATCCTAAAATTACTAGTGATTCAGAATTAATCAAATTATGAGAAAGCAACACGGTCATCCCTGTTGGATCTATCAGTCATAAAGACAAGAAAATACACTTTATTTGTGAAGGTGATTTTTTCAACTCACGTAACTTTGAGTTTATCGTCATATCGTTTGGACACATGTTTTGTTTTTAATTTTAAATTTTCTCTTAAGAAGAAGATACTAAAAACAGACATTTAAATCTCAAAGGGTATTCGTAAATCCATAAATCTCTTCGACGTAAATTTACAACCCGCCATCATTTGTACGTCTACGAATCTATCGAATTTCCAAAACAATGTTTCTTTTATCCGATTTTGAATTTTCAATGTGCTTGTATGTAGTAATAATAATTTTTGTTTATTTCTCTTTCCATTTCAGGATCAAAGAAGAAACATCGCAACACTGAACAATGTTGTTCGAAGATCTCACATAAAAATATTTGTCCGAAACTCAATGATGAATTCAGCACGACACCATCGAATTGGAGTATTTCTATCTCCATAATCCACACGAATTTTTCAATTCAATATCAATTTCACCAAAATAAATTTTGTATCTCAAAGAACTACTACAACTAAAAAAAACAAAAAAACAAACAAATAACAAATCTTTACAAAATTCTTTAAAATATCGAACAACTGCAATCCAAATCTAGTCACAAAGAAAAAGTTCAACTAAAACCTAAACAATACCCCCAAACACGAAGAGAAAAAAAAAGAAAATATCTGCTAAAGGAAATTACGAAAAAGGATCTATAAGGTAGCGGAGTACTAGAAAAATAAAATTCACCAAAGATAATTATTAAAGTAAATCCCAAACCAAAAGGAGATTTAGAAAATTCACATTTAAAAATGCCATATAATCGGGATGCATCGGTGCATGCCGATAAACTGAGCGGAATCGAGGAGGAGAGTGATTTATACGAGGGCTTCTCGCCCCATGTCGATACATCGGAAATTAAAAATGTCGACTACCAGACCAATTCGAAGCAATCAGGTGAGTTTTAGTTTCCAAAAAAAAAAAAAAAAAACCATTCAATCTATAAATTCGGAAAAGAAAAATTCGATGTGAATCCAAATTTATACACAGAACCGTATCCGATCTCATAGCGTAATCTCTCGGGGGGTTGATATGATAAGCTATCGGGCAGTTGGAAGTTATGAAATTTTCAAATTGCGGCATTTATTTTATTTTCGAATCTTAAAAATTTCTTTTTTGGCGCATTATGCAAAGTTACGAGTATATATATAAAAGAAAAAGAAATAAATAAAACTTGAAGATAAGATATGAAATTATGGCTCGTAGTGGTTATCTATCTTTGTGGACGATGACGTTTTGTTTATCGATATTTTTCTTGGGCGACGCTTAGGGTAGGTGGTAATCTTTTTCAAGTTTTTATCAAATATTTGCTGGATTTCGTTTTTGTTAAAAGAAAATCTCAAAAGAATCGTCAGACGTCAGTTGGTC
Source organism: Volucella zonaria (assembly GCA_963966105.1). Taxonomy (NCBI): domain Eukaryota; kingdom Metazoa; phylum Arthropoda; class Insecta; order Diptera; family Syrphidae; genus Volucella; species Volucella zonaria. The sequence goes on along the minus strand of OZ014533.1, from coordinate 90,183,864 downwards.
TTCGACTTGTGGCCTTAAAGTGGTGTGGAGAAATACCGAAGGTCAGTAGATAAACATTAAGAGATCAAAACAATATGTTCTATTAAAATTTGGTTTGTCACCTTCTTCAGAAGACCGGAGGAGGAGTAGTATTTTTCTTTAATTTAATATACCTACATAGTGTCTGTGGAGCACAACATCCGCAACAAGTTCGGCGTATTCGTAGTCAGCACAGCATACTGCCATCATATTCGTTTTCCTATTTTGCAAAAATGACTTAAGTGATGCTGTCCTACCAATATTTATCTCCATTGCCATGTCGCACATCAACTTAATTTGGATTTTTTTTTACTTGCCAATTTAGGCGAGTTTGCACCTTTACGGCGGCGTTGCTGTCCCTGTATCGACTCGAATATTCTTTTCACCGAAGATTTGACGTTTATTTGCTCAATATTCCCTCTACCTATTTAAAGCACGAATCCCTTTGACCACGGGTATATACATAACTACCTAGTCCTGCCATAAGTTCTGTTACAAATATAAAACGCTATAAAAAAAAATCAGTGATCATATTGCATTCAAAATTGTTTGATTTAACAGACCACAATGCTGATTATTAAAGAAAATTGGATCCACTCGAAATGACTGCCTTTTGCTTTAACACAAGCTTCCAAACTGTGTGGCCATGGGTTTATAGAGGCACGTACGGTTTCCGTGGAGATCGTGGACGCTGCTCTGGTTAATGCTGTTTTAGGCTTTTCAAATTTCTGTGGGGAGTCTTGCAGGCCGTGTTCTCCAATTCTGACCACAAACCATAATCCAGTGGATTCAGATCTGGACTCCCCGCCGGTCAATCTTCTGCTGCTATAAAGCAAGGAATATTGACTCTGAGCCACTCCTGCGTGGTTTTGGCTTTGTACGCTGATGGAAGATCCATCTGTATCCAATGAAAAGGATATTGGTCAAACCCTTCACAACACGCTCTTGCACATCTTGGTAAACCTTTGCACCAGTTTTTACGCCTTTTTCACAGAAATGGAGGGATGTGCCACCATGGTGAGAGACCCCCCACCAAACCATTACGGAAGCGGGATGATGTCCACGTTGAATCCTTGGACAAACTTTTTTCGCTTCCTTAGATAAATGTTGTCACTTTGTTTATTGAAAACTTTTTCCACGGTAAAAATTATCTCATCCGTAAGTAGAATGTTGGCCATTGCCCGCGTGCTACTGCTTGCATTTTTCCAGCCTAATTTTTTTTTAGTTGAGCAGTTAGAAGATAAGATGACCGTGGCCCGACGATAGGCTTTCATATGCAGATCATCCCGAAACAGCCTAGACATGGATCTGGTTGATATATCCAATTCCTTAGACATGATCTAACTCCTTAGACGAATTCGTTCACGCACTGCTTTTACTACTGCATTCGTACGAACGACGCGCGGGCGACGACTTCTTGACATGTCCTCCACTCCAGACAATTTGCTGAAGCGAGCAATAACCCGATAAACGAATATTCTCGATATTCCGAGTAGTTTTAGCAACTCGAAAATTTGGCCAGCACTCTTTCCGCACTTATGCAACGCTATTGCCGCGACTCGATTGTCTTTAACGCCCCGCTCCATGTTAATAGTTTGCAAACTGAAACCAAGCTAACTAGTATTTTTTACTGATCAGTGCATGTGTTGTGGAAAAAAAGTTAACGGTTCTATTCCCGCAAGAAGTTGTGAACGATAAGCGCTGGAATTTGTGTAAAAGAACTTGTGGCAGGACTAGGTATAGTATTCACATCTCGTCGTTGTATTTTCTGGACAATACTATGTTAGCATACAAATCCTTGCGAATATCGACATCGCACTTCATGATGGAATTGTAAGTGGCCTCATGGATACCGCATGCTTCCATACACAAGAATGAATGAGGGGTGAAACCTGTGGATAACGGAACGTTCATTATCAATGGTGAGAACTTGACCGTCGTCGGGTAATTCATAGCTCTTATCTAAGGAGCTAGCTGGTGCAGCTGTCGCCATTTCTTGCTTAAAATCAAGAACAACATAGCACAACTTCTCCTTGATGTAACGAACAATTTCACGTTCGGCACTTGTGGTGAACGAATAACCACATTCAGTCAAGGTCTTCACTAGGTAATCTGTTAGATCACGACCACGATCCAAACGGAGGTTAACATGTGGCATGACACAATATTCATAGATTGAAACAGTGTGTGATACACCATCACCAGAATCTAAAACAATACCGGTAGTACGACCGGAGACGTATAATGATAGTACAGCCTGAATGGCAACATACATAGCTGGGGTATTGAAAGTTTCAAACATATGTAATTTGCGTCATTTTCTACCTGTTGGCCTTTGGATTCAATGCAGCCTCAGTCAATAGAACTAGATGTTCTGCCAGATGTGATGCCAGATCTTTTGCAGAACATCACAGTTTGTGATGATACCGTGTTCAATTGAGTATTCCAAAGTAAAGACACCTCTTTTGTTTTTTGATTTATCATGAACGTATGGGTCTTTTTGTCTCATACCGACCATGACACCTTGATGCCTGGGGCGACCGACAATTGATGGGAATGAATGCCAGCTCGTGGAATATCATCTTCATCAAAACTGGCTTTGCACACACCGGATCCATTGTCGACAACCAATGCAGCTACTTCTTCGTCGCATATCTTCGTTTCTTTATTCAAATTTTTTTTTGCAGGAAAAATCACACACAGTTTTAGACGTACTCTAACATATCGTGATCCGTTCCTAAGCCGTACAACTCGCTTATGAAATGCCCTGCCTAGCTCTTTATAACCTTCAAACATTTAAAACCAACGTTCACCGGTACTTCGCCCGCGCTGTGTGCCAGCATTTTAAGGGTACTTAAATCCCTTGAGCGCGCGCAAATTATATAAAAAAAAAAGAGTATACATAGTTAAGGCTACTAGTTTAGTTCCCGAATATCACTTCTGCAATTTGGTTTTTATAAAGTTTAACCGGCCCCTAAGAGATAAAAATATTCCTACAAAACATACGAGAGTTTGTCCTGAAGTATCTGAAAGACAAATCCAATATGTTTCAGGAGAGATATGAACTTTGTGATAGTCCCTTTGTTCACGTTTAACGACTTCCTATGACACCTTAAGGATACGAGAGAAGCATTTTACTTCCTCTTCACCTATGGCTTCTAGTATTTCTTATCTGATTAAACGATTTAATTGTTCGGATTGCTTTTATAATTTGAGGCCATATCGTAATGGGCGTAATCTAGATGAATATCAGATTACGGAATAAGGCAACTCAGAGAAGTGCTGCACCTGCGCAAGATATCCTTCTCTTTCGAAAGATGTACTCGTGCATTACGAGTATCTTCGAATGTTGCTTATTGGCATTGGATAGTTAAACTGAGCACAGGCATAACCGATCTTTTTTCTTAGTACAATATATTCCTAGATTGATTTGTTTGCCATTTTAATTGCTTTTATGGTGTTTTCTTGAATCTCCTGAAAGATCTGAATCCCCACATACTCGTATCTCGAAAGCCTTCTTCTTCTTCGTGATGGTTTATTGAACTTTTTTGATTTTATTTTTGAGTTTGATAAAACATATGTTTAGCGTGCAAATTGCTTTATTGTATTGTCGTTATGTAACCACTTCCACCATACACGTTTTACTTTTACAATTCTTTTCTATAAAAAAAAACCAATTATTTGAAAGCTCAGTTCATATCAATCAACAAACATTACCTACAAGCCATACTTTAAATCCATGATGATCCCCATGAAGATTTCAATGCGTCCGTTGTGTCAGGTTATTTTCAATCAGAATGTACTTTGGACTAGTTCAAAACGTTATCAGGAGCAGCATACGAACTCACTGAATACTATGGTTTCAGGAAAATTGGACTTATCATATGTTAATGTTCAGAATATTTTTTGGGGCAGTAGCTATTGCAGCATGAGAGGCAATCGTATCTTAGATTTCATATTATCGTCTGACCTATTTGTCAACAATGTTTTCTCTCACCATCATTTATTAACATACGAAGAACAGCAAGCTATACACTCGGTGAAACCATCATGCTGCTCAAATTCCGCGAAAGGGACAATCCAGCCAGACCGGAAGCACTCAAAAGATCTATTGGGATCTACTTTGAGTTGAAAGCAGAGACTCTCTAGCTCATGTCTGACATTTACTTCCAAGGTAAACAATTAGCTTCCATCACTGAAGCTGCACGTGTGCTGGGAAATACAACCCCCAGTAGGTGGTATATCCCATCGGTTGTGCTGATGGATAAGGCCGTCAAATTTGCTGTTGATTCCTTTGATGACTTCAAGACTCCATCTCCCGATGATCTACATGCGATTGGGCAACAATTGTTGACAACTCTGAAGATGGATATTCCTTGCTGATTTTATTGGTCTTATTGCATTGAGAGAATAAACGAACTTCATTTGTACAAGCTGATCCTCCCGTTTATAGTGTCCAACATGAACTTTTCCCAAATCTTGGTATCCCGTGCAGATTTTAGACCTGCATATAAGCCTATTATCCCGTCTATCAAAAGTATTTGAGAAATTAATAGCTAAACAGCCGATCCAGCATCTATCAGTTAATAAGTTGCTTTATGAGAGACAATCTGATTTCAGATCTAACCACTGCCTTTTGGAGTAAATAAGACAGCATTATGATAGAGATTATGTCACTCTTCTTTGCATGGCCGATTTTTCAAAAGCTTTAGATAAGGTATCGTATCGTATCCAGAAAGCTAACAGAATCTGTTTGGCTTTGGTGACAGTGCACTAAGGCTAATTAGTACAAATTTCAGAGGGTTGTTACTCAGCACTTCTGCCGGTAAATATAGGTGTGCCACAAGGATCAATTCTTGGTCCGATTCTCTTCTGTATGGTCGCCAACGACCGTCCTTATGTTTGTAAGGATCTGCTCAGCTACACCCCGCAAAGCCATTTAAAAATGTATCTGAACTGACAATATTTTCTTTTAGTGTGCAACCAATGGATTGCTTTTGAATCCAAATAAGTGTCAGGTTATCCCTATCCAATAAAATTGTATCCCTTACCACCTTACCAGATGCTCTACTCTCTGCCAATAAACTCAAAATTGTTAAAACTCTTACTAGTCTGGGTTTTGTCATTAATTTTAAATTGTAAGGATATGACAATATTAACTCTATTATAGGGCGAGTATGTAGATACCTTCGCAAACTGTTTTACTCTAACTGCTGCCAGGCAAAAACTAGTCAAAACTTTAATTCTGCCCCTTGGCACGTATCCTGAGGTAGTATACAGTTGTACTGATTCTCTGTCCCAGCGTAAGCTACAAGTAGCATTTAATGATATACGAGTAGTTAGATACATACATACATAGCATTTGACTACATAAAATCGTAAAAGATATGAAGAACTTAAGTTTCCGCATTCACTTAGAGCACGTACTCTAATGGCATTACAAGTTCGTTACCCTAATTCAACCCGTTTATCTTTTATTCATGCTATCGAAGTATGGAACTTTACCAACAAAAAAGGTCAGTCCTTTGCCATTTCTCATCCCTTCGTTAGATCCCTTACACGTTTCGAAAACTGTCTCTCTTTGTACACCACCCGCTTTTTCTTCATACTTTAATTATATTATTAATTTAAAAAAAAATTTAAACGAACAGGTGGTTCGAAAAGTCCCGAGGCTGACACATACATATATAGATGACCACTCTAATAGCATATCCATTCCAACCCCAAAAGGATACGTGTTAAGATTTACTGGCATTTCGACCATTAGTCGACTAATGATATAAGGAACCCGCTCCGTCGAAAGCAACCATTTTTCGTTGATTCGCTGAATTCAAATGCGGTCGTACAGACACAAATGATACTGAATGCTCTGGACGTCCAAATGAGGGTGTTACGCCGGAAAACATAAATAAAAATCCACAAAATCGTTTCGAACAACCGTAAAGTGGAAGTGCGTGAGATAGCCGACATCGTAAAGATATCAATAGACCGTGTACTCGTTCATCTTATTTTGCACGAGTATTTGGGTATGCGAAATCTCTGTTCGAAGTGAGTACCGCGTTTGCTCACTGTTGAAAAAAAACAACAACGTGGTGATGATTCAGAGCGTTGCTTGGAGCTGCTTAAGCGAAAAAAATGGATTTTTTCATGTGGTGGCCGTGGCTGAAGTGGTAGTGTATTGGTTTCCTAATCCGAAGGCTCGGCGTTCAATGGTAACCGCGCCCAAAAGCATTCTTTTTTCAGGCAACGAAAATCATGTATGATGAATGGTTGCCTAGAATACAACCCCAAGCCCAATTACACTAATAATTTAGTCTCCCCATTAAATGTTGGATGCCACCCATGGAGTGAAATAGCCACTGAGCCCAAAAATATTTTTTCTCCGCTTGTTATTTTCTTATATGACATCAGCAATTCTATTACCGCCTCAGAAACTTCCTTCCACTTCAACTTCTGTAAAACAAATTACACTAAACTGAACAATCTTCTCAATAGTTGTATTGAGTTGTATTGGTTTCGTCGTGGAAATCTTCTAAGAAAACGTCTTCCAATGCGTTCTGCGAGCGGTCCCTTACCAATGAAAGACAAATCTGTCATCATCTCCTCTGTGGTATAACAAAGAACTACGTGCACTTCGCAACAAGAGAAAGAAGTAATGGCATGCGTACATTAAATTTTGTTCTGAATTTGACTATCGAAGTTACCGATGAACGCAATACCACTTCTCCCAAATTTGTGATGTTTGCTGTAACAGTTACCTCAGTAATCTACCCTTTTTTCTGACCCCAAACAATTCTTTCGATTTATCAATATGACAAAAAAAAATCCGATTGTCTCAAATTCTCCAATGTGTCAACGTCTGTTCCTATTGATTTTTAAATGAGGGAATCCTTTTCCACCCGGATCCCGAATACTTCGGTTACTTGAGGAACTCCACTCGGACATCTCTAATGTCTATTGAAATAACACCAGCAGGTACTAGACAAGATTAACAAGCTTAAAGATGATTCTTCTCCTGGTCCCGATGGTCTGCCCGTCATTGTTCTGAAAAAATGTGCCAGTAATCTTATTCAACCTCTGGTAAGCATCTTCAGATCTCCCAGGGGGTTTTTCCTTGCCTCTGGAAAAGCGCTTATACAAAGTGGCGCAGAAGTCATCACCCTATCGAAAGATGCTGTAATTTTTTCAAATGGCGGTAAAAGTCAATTCTACTTTGACATTTGGGAAGCAAACAGATACAAAATACACGTCAACAAGACATGAATCTCTATACTCCTAAATAACGCGGAATAGTTGTTACGTCGGTGGTGTAACACCAACTACGATGTTTAGCCGCTCGCCCAGAGGAGTATGGGACAACACGAGGTGCTGCAGGGTCTGTTCGGCCACGGAGCAGCCGTTCTGCTGAGAATATCGGGGCTGTAGTTGAAGACGAAAACGCCGCGGGCCGAACGATTAATGTGGAAGGCGAGCACTGCAGAGCTATGCTCAACAACTTTCTCCTTCCTCAATTGGATGAATTGGGCCTGGAGAACATGTGGTTCCAAAAGGATGGAGCAACGGTGCATGCAGCACGAGCCACAACCGAAATTCTGAGGGCTGCATTTCCGGGTCGCCTAATATCTCGTTTTGGCGGATTGCATTGGCCGGCAAGATCGCCTGATTTAATCATTCTGGACTTCTTTTTGTGGGATTTTTTGAAGTCACGAGTCTATGTCAACAAGCGTCAAACTCTTGAAGCTGTCAAAGAGAATATCGGTCAAGAATGCGAGGACCTATCGCCGGAAGTTCTGGCAAGAGTGATGGAAAATGCCGCAAATCGGGCCAGAATGGTCATTAATTCTGGCGGGGGCCACTTAGCCGATATCGTTTTCTCGGCTTTTTTTTATAATGAGCTCGCGCTCAAGAGGTTTATGTACCCTTAAAATGTTTGTATACAGCGCGGGCGAAGGAAATTTAGGGAGGAAGAAAGGACAGGTACCGACGTACATTGTTTTTAAATGTTTGTAAGTTATAACGACCTGGAAACACAGAGATCGGCAGGGCATTCCATAAGCGAGTTGTACGGCTTAGGAAAGAATCACGATATTTTAGAGTACGTCCGAAAATGGGCTGGGGGTACACTGATGATCATTCATAGCGAGACGGATGTTACGGTTAAAAGGGCGGAATTATGGAGCACTGATGGTGGAAATAGCGATAAAACAAAGTGAGACAGGAGACATTACGTCGGTGTTCGAGGGTGTCAATTGATCAACTGATATTAGTATCACCTATGAGTTTTATCGCACGGTTTTGAATCCGGTCTAGCAGGTGCAGAGATGTTTTAGGAGCACCTGACCAGATGTAAGCATTGTACTCCAATTTTGGGCGGATGGATGCCTAATATATTGTGGCCAGATCAGAGGGGGTAAAATATTTCTTACATCACTTGAGAAAATCTAGGCATTTCGCAGCATTTTTGACGACATCGAATATATGGTCATTCCAACGTAAGTTGTCATTGACACACATACCGAGAATGGAAAGTTTTTCGGTTTCGTCAATGTAAGTTCCATTCATGGAGAATGCCTGGGTGTTTAAATTTCGCTTTAATGACAGCAAACAGAATTGTGTTTTGGAAGCATTAAATTCCAGTCCGTTAATTGTCATGCTGTTAATATCAGAATCTAATGATCTTAACATACGCTGCCGTTCCCGTTCTACAGCCGAAGAGCAGGGACGTAGGTCTGGGAACGAATATGAAAAGCAGAGAGTACTGTCAGAAAAGGAACATATGGAAATTAAAAAGGGTGTCGGAAACAGAACGGAGCCCTGGGGCACACCAGCATTTATTTTGTGAATATCAGACTTGAAACCATCCAAGGAAACTTGAATTGAACGCTCCGAAAGGTAATTTCTAATCCATTGAAGAAGAGAGTCCTCGATCCCAAAATCACGCATTTTCGACAAAAGAGCCCGATGCCAAACTCTGTGAAACTTTCTTGATGTACGCTTTGGCTCTGCTTTTCGGTGAGACATGCCATCAAATCACCAGTGGACCTGTTGCAACGAAAACCGTACTGCCGGTCATTGAGAAGTTTTCGTGTTTCGAAATATTTCATGAGCTGACGATTTATCAGCGTTTCCATGACCTAGGAAAGAAGGGACGTAAGTGCAATGAGTCTGTAGGAGTAGAGAGAGGAAAATTCGCCTTTTTTAGGGACGGGCTGGACAAATGCTGTTTTTCTCGGAAAGAGTCCCAAAGAGTAGGATTGATGAAAAAGTTTACACAGTGGTTTTGCCAGCGTGGAAGAACACCTCTTCAGAAGAAGGGGAGATATACCATCTGGACCAGCGGATTTATGTATATTGAGATCTTTAAGCACTCTTGCTACAACATGAGTGCGAAAGTGGATTCGTCCCATTGAAGATTCAACGCACTTAAGTGTAGGCGGGGATAAAGCACAATCTATATACCATCCTTCGGGTGTTCAAAATGTCGCAGCCAACCAGAATTGTGTATATTGAAATAGCCCGTAATCACGCTTTCAGTATTAGGATACAGGGATACAATTTTTTGTATAGAGACAGACAGCGCATCAATCTCGTTAAAGGTCGAGTTGCTGTCCAGCTTCGGGATTCTGTACATAAAGCAGTAGTGGGTAATTTGCTTACGGAGGTGGAATTTTAACCGGATTGGGACAGGGACTACATTGTGGAGAAGTTTGGTAAGCTACATCACTACGCACATAAATGGCGAAACCGCGATGAAGAAAGAATAGTGGCACTAGTTCGTAGCCAGGTAACTTCAGATCAGAGTGATCTGAGAGGTGTGGGCGGGGATCTACCTGTGTTTCCCTAAGTGCCAAAACAGCTGGTCTGTACTTACAGACTTGGACGTACGCAGAAAAGTTTTAACCCGCGTATATTGGCTATGTCTACCCTGAATTCTCTAGTCATAATCACAAACAAACATAGAAAACACAAATACCGACGATACTAAGTCTGCGAAGTGAAAATTCTGACTTTGGTTTACCGAATCATATTGCTGTAGGTGTTACTCCTTTACAACAATATGCAACGGTGCACCAACATAATCCAAAAGCAGAAACAACGTTTTTTATTCATAAAAAAAATTACAGCCAAAGAACATTGAGTGACAAATTTTGCCCCTCCTTGTATAACTACCGACAAATTGCTTTGAGAACATCATTTATGATGCAATGTTCTTTCATGGCAGATCTATACTTGCACCGAACCAACATGGATTTCTTAAAGTCACATCAACTACTATCAACCTTATTAAGTTCGTTTCTAGTACATTGTGTGCCCTAGAGAAAGGGAAAGAAGTGGATGTGATTACTACTGACTTTAGCAAGGGTTTCGATAAAATCGCACATAAGTTACGAGTAATTCTATTCAAACTCAGTGCGCTTGGTTTTCAACTTGGGCTGATTTCTTGGTTGAAATCCTACTTGGAAGAACGCTATTACGTAGTCCATTTTCTTTCTCGTTTGTCTGAACCAATTAAAGCCACTTCGGTTATTCCACAAGGCACTCACCATTAAGTTTTGTTTTGACTATTTATGATGTTAGGAATATTATAAAGAACTCACATTTACCGATGATATAAAAACCTATAAACAAATTACCAAATTTTCTGATTCTCAACCTCTAGAAAACGATCTCAATAGGTTCTCAATATTGTGCCACAAAAACTTTCTTGATCTCAACATAAAGAAACGCCAAGCCACACCATACTCTCGAAAGCATTCCTGACCGAACTTACTATATATCAACTATTCCGCCAATTGTGTAGCATCTTAAACAATATAAAAATTGTCAATTATTTAATAAAAAAATATTTCCCTTGGGCAAAAGATAAGTTCTTTGTCATTGGAAATTTACAACAAAATTAAAATTGAACTCCTGCGGTTAAAATGTGAATTTGTCACCCTTCCACGTAAGGAAAATCGTCTGCTAAAAGTTGTGTTACCCGGATTAGATTTAATTAGTAATGACGTAGTCAAAAACGAACTTATTTCACTCGGCAACAAGTGCCTAGACGTGAAAACCATCACTGTAAATTCAGCCAACAATGCTTTAAACATCACATGTATATTATTTACGTAAAACGCACAACTGTCAAATTAAATGAACTCAAGCGTAATTTTTCAATTTTATTGAAGACCATCATCGTTCACTGGGACTATAAAAAAACATTATTCCAGCAAAGTCGCCCAATGTCATAATTGCCAGTTTTATGGTTAGGGCTCAATGCGTTGTCATCTGACATCATACATTCATTCATACCTCGAACGATGCCACCAAATGTGCAAATTGCAGTGGATTGCATCAATCTACTGATCCCGAATATATCAGCTGAAAGCAGTATTTGGACATCCGCCGCAAATTCTCTGCACGTGGACGGGATGCAAACAGCACAAGCTTACTGCCGCCTCCCATTAACAAGAATCAATCACTGCCCGACAGATTTTCTTTCACTAATTTTCCTCCATTGTCACGCTCTGTACGCTATTCTTCACCTCCTTCATCCGTCCTCGATCAATCGGCCAACAGTGATGGTCTACTCTCTAACCCTACTGCAGCTATTAATAATGATATTTTGTTCTTTTTTAGGGCTATTCTTCTCAATGAAGCTGTATCCAAGCTTAGTGCTTGTCACGCCAAATCAGACCAATTGAACGTCATTACCTCGTTAGCCATTGAATATTTCTACACAAACAATCATGTCAATTAACGCTCTTAATGTTGTAACCTGGAATGCCAGAGGCATCAAGAATAAGCCGTAATATTAACATCGATATTGCACTAGGTTCAGAAACCTAGCTCAAACATGAGAATTATTTCTCTCATCCAAATTACGATTGTTATCGCTTTGACAGAACAAATGTTGCTTGTGGCGGTGTTGCCGTTGTTGCGACCAAATAAAAGGTGTTTTTTTTTAGCTGCATGAGAAGTTTCAATGGTTGTTGTCTATGGTTTGATAGCTGTCAATGTCAAATGGTGTAGACATTTCTGTTCAGTAAAGTTTGGCAATTCTTCATGAACATAACGCCAGAACAAAGCTTCCAAATTGTGGAAATTTACTTTAAAAAAAATAAATCTGTTCGTGAAGTTCATAGAGCACTTCGTCAATTTTACGGTCAACATAATCGGCCTAGTGAGCAAGCAATTCCTCGTGCAGTTATTGGTCGTTTTCGTACTAATTTTACTCTTCTCGATTCAAAATCATCAACAAGACAAAGAAATGTGCGTACCGAAGAGAATATTGCTGCTGTGTTGAAGTGTTGAAGAAATGTCGGTTCGTCTCCGTTCTCAACTTGTTGTTGACCTTCGACTACGTGGAAAATGTTACGTAAGGCTCTTGGCTTACGTGCCGATAAAATACAGCTCGTGCAAGAATTAAGCCAAATGACCATCGTTCATGTAGCATTTTTGCTGATTGGGATAATTTGAAACTGGCCGAAGATGAGCATTTTTATCGAAGAATTGTGTTTAGTGATGAAGCTCATTTCTGGTTAAATGGCTTCGCCCACTAGCAAAATTGCCGTATATGGAACGAAGACATTCCTCAAGCTGTTAACGAATCACCATTACATCCATTAAAATTGACTGTTTGGTGCGATTTACACGCTGGCGGTGTATTTCTTTCGAAATGAGGAAATAGCTGCCCTTGCTGATTTTTTGTTTCCAAAAATTAATCAGCTAAACATCGACGATATTTGGTTCCAACAAGACGGCGCAACTTGCCCTACAGCGCGCTTAACTATCAATGTATTACAAAATCAATTTGGTGTCAACTTTATTTCCAGAAGTGGTCCTGTTAACTGGCCCCCTCGTTCGTGCGATTTAACGCCTCTCGATTACTTTGTATGGGGCTATGTTAAGTCATTGGTTTATGCCGACAAACCAGCAACTCTTGAAGCATTAGAAGCCAGTATTCAAGCCACCATTGACGCCATACGGCCAGATTTATTGGAAAAAGTAGTGAAAAATTGGACTGATCTAATGGGCCATGTAACTCATAGCCGCAACGGGCATATGCTAAAAATCATATCTAAAAAATAAATGCCATGAAATTATCTACCAGATTATAATAATTAAAAATTCATTGCAATAATATTTCTGTCTTGTATTATTATTTAAAGTTCTCAAGCTCTTAAAAAAAACATCATTTATATTGAACATAGGTACTTTGCGCCCTTCAATGCACCTCTAATTAATTGAAGAAATTAGTATGGATATTACCCTAAGTGATACTCGTAACTCGAAAGTAAGTATTTTTTCAGTACGTTTTGCTGGGGGAAATAATTAGTAACATTGAAGGATCTGTTTAGTCTTAGTGCAAAGTGTTGAGGTAACATTTTATATGATGTTATTGATTGCAAGCACAGTTTTTCCTTACTTCATCCACCTATGCCCACTTATATGCTCTCGCCTGTAACTCAGAACCCTTCAAAACTAGATTTTTGTATTACTAATATTCCCAATTGCTGCTCAGTACCAATAACTCTTAATAAACTAAGTTTTGAAAATGTTCCGGTTAGTCTCATCGTTAACATTATATTACCCGTCAAACGTATTAACTTGTGCTACATACTATATGTTCTGCCGCCAACTGGAATTTATTTAAATCGTCTGTTAAAAGGAACTAGATATTCGGCGATACTACTCTAAATTCTATAACCTGCTCTGAGCACATTGATGTTTTATGTAACTATTTTGCTTCAACTATTAGCAGAACAGCCGATCTTGCGGTACTTAAAGGTCCTGCAGCTGCTATTCTCAAGGTACCTCTTCCCGAAAATATTTCATATCTGATTAGAATATGAAACGCCGAAAGAAGAAAATGGATTCGTTACGGAATCGACTTCTTTCTACAGGGTCTTCCAATAGGGACTTCCGAATTTTGACAGTTGATAGCGGCCATATTGTTGCTGTCGCGCCTCGCTGCTGCTTCTTCTGCTTGCATGGCCAGCGTATTGATGTAATTGCGCTTGTCCCTTCTCACCCTATGCTGCACTTCCCTCATCTTCATGCGATATAGGGACTCTAGCTCGATCCTCCCTGCTGTTGGAGCTGCTGCAATTCCAGCTTTTAGTTGTTTCGTTCGTTGATCCTTCTCCAGGTATCCTCGGAAAGCCACGCCCTATGGCTTCACTGCGATCGACCGACAATCCTTTCAGCACCTGATGTGAAAACAGTTTTCACAGTACACCAATGGTCTTGGATGGTGGCGGGCAGTGAGCTGCTGATTGTTTCCATTCCTCGTGAGAGATGATCCCTTAGTTCTTGGCGCACTGTGGGCGCCGTGTCGTTAGATCTTCGAACGGCAGCAGTGCGTAATTGGACAGTAGCTGTAAGGTGGTGATCTTGTACCAACCCCATGTCCGCTCCTCGCCTGTTTCGGACGTCTAGAAGACTACTTCTAAAACGGCGACTGATGGCGAAATGGTCGATTTGGTTGGAGGTTGCTTACCTGTCAGTTAACACCCAACTGATTTTATGGCAGGCCTTGTGCTCAAACATGGTGCCACCTATGAGAAGACGATTTGCGTTGCAAAAGTCAACAAATCTTTCACCATTGTTATTGCGGTTGCCTAATCCGTAGCGTCGCATAACATGTTTGAGTCCTTCGTTGTCGCCGCCTACCTTGGCATCAAGATTCCCTCACCACAATGACAATGTCGCCGTTGGGTGTTGCATTACAAACAGCTCCCAACTGGTTGTGAAAAGTCTCCTTTTCTTCCCCAGACGAACCATCCGTGGGGGCGTAACACTGCATAATAGTGATGCGACGTACTCTCGTCCGGAATCTGGCCGTTAAAATCCTATCACCGCTCGGCTGCCAGGAGATTAGACCTCTGCGTGCTGTAGGTGTTAACAGCAGTCCAACTCCATATCCACGGGGCTTTCGGTTGGTCTTCCGGAGTAGAGTAATACAGTGTTACGCGTTGGGGATTGGTACTCACCCGCATCTAACCATCTTATCTCGCTTACTCCCAATATGTCCAGCTTATATCGCATAAACTCATGCTTTAATTGAAGGAATCCGGCGCTCTGAGGTCCTTCACTTTGAGAGTCAAGGAGCGTCTTCACATTCCAGAAACCAATCTTAGTGCGGGTACGATAGCCAAGGTCAACGTCAACGTGTTATCAGTCCTTATCTGAGGCATTAAGTCGGTTTCCGTAGCGGGCTGGTTTCGGTAACGCGGATTGCTGGCCCAGGTTATCTAGTCTAGGCATAAGACCCTAGAAAATCCTAGACAATCTCGCACTTGCAATTCTGGCCTGCCTGTATAAGGATTTATACACGTAGTTGCCCGGGGACCACCTCGAGGAAGTAAAGCAAGCATTACATTACGAACTTGATTGTTGCGCTACTGGTCCAACCCATGTTTTGAACAGTTAGTAGTCTCCCGATCAATCGTACGCAGGCCCCCATTCGAAACGCTATTGCCGGAATAACGCCGTACATATCGAACCGAGTCATCAAAAATTGGACCGACCGCTTGAAGCACTGTCAGCGAAGCCGAGGTGGAGATTTGAATGATGTGTCATTCCACACATAATGGCATGAACGTGGCTTCAAAATAAAGCCAGAATCAATTTTATAGCTCACATCGTGATTGCTTTATTTAATTTTTCTTTTCTTATCGTTCTTATCTGGTCACCCTATACATGCACTTGTACAATATCATAAACCTCCCTTAATATTCATATCATGGGGTGCATTCTCAAACTTATCTTCCGTTTACACCATATAGCCAAGAAGCAGTGCAGGGCGCGAAGTATTCATATCTGCATCTAGCTTAGAGGAGAGTTTCTTAGAACCTAAACTGCAGACTAAGGAAATGCTTCCCGATGTCCTTAAGAGTCAGCGATTTTCCTCTCAGTGGAGAAGACAGTAGACTGTCTGCTATTTCCTGGCGTCGTGACTTGCCACCAAGCTTTTTCTAGGCACCTTGTGCTACACATAGGTGACACAACATCCTGCGACGCATCAGCTTCTCGGTGTCCAAGGCTGAGAAGTTTCAGTTAAAGTAACATACAAGCAGTACAATCGACTTATTCTTTGCATGAGTGCTCTGTTTCTGCAGACAAAAAAATTCTTATTTGAAAATGCGCTAAAGTTTTTCGCTTCTAGTGGTACCAGCAGCTTTCAGCATACGAGTATTTCCAATTTTTCCTCCTAAGGCAACACACTATCTACTCGTGAGTACTCGTAGTGGCAGAGCCAAAATTGCATAACTTTGCGAAAAGCAAAATGGAGAACAATTTTCCAAAATTGAAAACAAAAGCAGCTCCAGCTGAGCGACTCATTCGAGCGTACTCGTACTAGTACTTTTGTAATTTATGCGCGGTACTCGCGCGCTCTTCCTTCGTAATTCATGCTTAATAGCTATGGAACAGCTAAAATATATTTTATTATATTTTCCACTCTAAACAAATCGTTAGCGCATCTTTTCTCGTGTGTTTACAATTTACAGAGTAGAATGGATATACTCGTATCGGTCATAAAGTATACGGCGGAACAACATGGACGGATTGCGCTTCTACTCGTATCTGTGCTCCATTCATCTATCTTTGGAGGAGAGCAATGATAAGTGGGCGTTTTTTTATTTTTTGTTTTTTGTTTTTGAGTTGTGAATTGATGTGCCAACAATTAGTTTCGCAATTATCCGTATATTCACTTATCGCGTTTTGTCAGAATTAATGCGTTTTACACTTATTAATTCTTACCCATTGGGGGGTAGCCATAGCGGTTAGTTAGGAAATTTGTTTGAAACGCAATGTGCCAATAACGTGCTGGTTGACTTTGCGGGAGGCACGTCTTAATTCGTCCATGAAAAATTTCGTTATTCCTCCAACCATCTCGCTGGAAGAATTTTAAAGAAACAAACAAAAACAAGGCAGATAGATGAAGAGTGTTCGAAGTTCAGGGCCTTGAACATGAATTTTGTTTTTACATCAAAAGCAGCCAAAACATTTCCGAAAGTGCAGTAACAGATTCGCAAGATCAGTAGGACACGAGGTGTCAATGTTAATCTGAAATCAGATGGGCATTTGAAAACATCCTCCTTAATCCGCATGAAGATTCCATTTTGCGATGAATTGAAAACATATAATACCACCTTGATCAAAAAGAATTTATTCAGAAAATTAAAAATACAAGTTTATTCATCTAAATCCATATTGTCCCCTTCAAAGTAATCCCCATCGACTGCAACACACTTATGCCAGCGCTTGATCCAATCCTCGAAACATTTTTTAAATTCGGTTTTCGGTATGTCCATCAGTGCTTCCTGCGATTTTTCCATTACTCGTACTTCCTCTCGGCTGCTGAAACGCGTTCCCCGTAGTGGTTTTTTAACTCGATTGAACAGAAAGAAGTCACAGGGAGCCAAACCAGGTGAATTTGGTGGCTGTTGGGTGGTATTTGTTGCTTTTTATGTCAAAAAATTACGAATAATGATGGCATTGTGCGACGGTGCGTTATCATGGTGCAAAATTCACAATTCTGGTCTCTTTCGGCGAATTGCTTCACACAAACGTCTCATAGCACCCAAATAATACTTTTTGTTTACTGGCTGGCCTTCTGGCAAAAATTCATGATGCACTACACCGTTGTAATCCATGATGAAAACCGTGAGCATTACCTTCTTTGTTGACTGAAAACGACGTGGTTTTTTTGGTCTCGGCTCATTTGGTGAACGCCATTCACTTGCCTGATGTCTGCATTGCGTGTCGTACTCATAAACCCACGTCTCGTCTCCAGTAATGATCCTTTTGATGAATGTGAGATGGGATTCAGCCTCGCAAATCATCTCTTTTGCCGTTTGCTACATCAACGCGGTCTCTTTTTTGCATGAAATTGAGGTCTTTGGCACCAAATCATTAAACCAAATGTCTTGGACGGATCCATAGGCAATGTTCAAGTCCTCCCCTATCTCTCTGATGGTTAATTTGCGGTTATTGACCAACAATTCTTTTACTTCATCAATGTTTTCGTCGGTTTTTGATGTCGATGGTCTGCCATTGCGTTCATCATCTTCGATTGACTGACGACCACTTTTGAACCGCTCGTGCCACTGGTAAATGACCGTTTTCTTTAGAGAATCGTTGCCGAAACACTTTTAAAATATTTCCAACGTGCGCGCACCATTAAATCCGTTTTTTACGCGAAATTTAATACTCGTACAAGTTCGTTGTTGCAAATTTAAATCCATTTCTAAAATTGTATAAAATCGCCAACACGCACAGAGATAGATGTACTCTTTGCTACGTAACTTTTGCAAATGTCAAACTATGACGCTAAGATTTAGAGGGAATGTCAACAATAGATTTACCAACTTAACAAAAAAACAACAGAACTCCAATGGGAACAATGGGAGCGCCACACGGTGGTGTGGTGCGGGAACTTTTAGGTCAAGGTGGTATATGTCGGTTATTTATATTTTCAGAAAACTAGCCAGAGCTTTTAATAAATCTAGTGACATCTATCAGTTTTGCTCTGCTGACGTCGTCGAAAATGTGCCAGGTGCTTGCACGGCGTATTTGGAGGTTAGGGTAGTCGCATAGCAATTGGAGTACAATGCCCACAAGTGGTTAGGTGCTCCTATAACATCCCTTCACCCGCTACATAGGATTCAAAACCGTGCCAATATTACTCAATTAATTGGCAGTCTCGAATATGGACGAAATATCTTCTGCCTCACTTTGTTTTATCGCTATTTTCACCACCAGTGCTCCTTTGAAATTTCCAGTAGCATTTCGCCCCTTCCGACCTTTAGCCATAGTCTTGCCATGAATGCTCATGAGGGTAAGCCCACTTTCGGACGTACATTGAAAGGTCTTAATTCTTTCTTAATCCATACAACTCGCTTATGGAGTGCCCTGTCATTTCCTAGTCATTATCTGCAAACATTCAAAACCAACGTGCATCGGTACCTCTCTTTCTTGCCTCCCTAACTTTCCTTCGGCCGAGCTGTGTGCAAACATTTTAAAGCAAAATCTCGTGAGGATGCGCCAATTATAAAAAAAAAAAAAACAAAAAAAGTGCTGGTCTCTATTTCCTTCTTCGTTCCTACAGTTTCTGCAATAATCTTGAGAAGAGGTTCATATTCTGCTGGCCACCATTATGCGTTTCAGGGTATCAATTGGCTGTCGTTGTGTGTGTTACTCGTGTGCAGCGAGGTACCCTCTCTTGCTAGCTCATCCGCTTTTTTATTCCCTTTCACTTTGTGTGCCGCACTCGGTGAGATTCTAAGACTCTACTTAGAACCTTTTATGGCTGCTTGGCTATTTCCAAAGATAGAGATCTCTGAGGGACCAAACTCGATGAGTAGTACAGCCTGCTACATTCGTCCTCAATTTTTAAGGAGTAACATTTAACAGTAGACTCCAGCTCCAGTACCTTTCTCCATTTTGAAGGCGTCCGTGTTGCAGTGGAGTTTTCCATTGTTGGTGGCAGTGACTGGGTATCATGTTTGCTGGGAAAAGACGTGGAGAACTCCTAGCAAAGTCCACGCTTGGGACAATGCAGTCACTGCACTTCGTCAGCTTTGATAATTCGTATTCTTTTATCATAGGCGCATGTCCTACATTGCGGTGCGCCCGCGCCTGATTCTTTGAGCTTTTGATTTGTTGGTCCTTTTTTCGATGTTACGCTTCCTACTGAGTTTAGTGTCTAGGATGATTCCTAGATGTTTGGCTTCGGACAAAAGTTGTACCCTAACACCGTTGATTCTAGGAAGATTAACCTTGCCTAACTTTCTTTTTCTTGTGAACAATACTAGCTCAGTTTTTGATGGATTTATCTCTAAACTTTCATGTTTTCCATTTTGCGAGTGTGTTTAAGACGACTCCATTAGTTTGCTGATCGTTGGAAGATGTTTTCCTGCCACCAGAATGACTAGACCAGAAGGGTAGAGATCACTGTCCCTTGTGAGTTACCTCTTGCAACCGTTTCCCTGGCTGTTTTTTTTCCCAAATTCTGAATTGATAGTTCTGCTCTTTGGCTTGTTCTCAATCAATTGTGATTCCTATGTTGGTACTCGTACAACTGACATCTTGTATTTTGACGCTGAGTACGGGCGCCATCTATCAACTAGTGCTATCGGCGATTTTTACTACGGAAAAAAATATTGGGCAAAGGGTTTGTTTGAAATTTTGTGTTGCGAACAAAATTTCTTGTTCGGATGCGTTGAAAATGTTGGAAAATCCCTCGAGAAGAAGAGCATTTGAGTGGTACACAGCGTTCAAAGAGGCCCGTAAAGTCTTTGAAAACTTACCTCATCCTAGACGGCCTGCAACGGCATTCACTGAAGAAAACATCGACTTAGTGAAGAAAATGGTGCTTGATAGTCGTCACAATAGTTTGAGAATCAGTTCGACATATTTTAATTGATGTTGATGATGAATGACGCAGAACAACTCTTAGATTTTGCACCACGATAATGTACCATCTCACAAATCCAACCTTGTGAGTGACTTTTTGACCAAAAACGCTACCAATATGATCGAGCTAGCACCGTATGGAACCCTGTGATTTTTTCCTATTTCCGAAACTCAAATTACCACTTCGTGAGATCCGTTTTGAGTCGATTCAAGATATAAAAGAAAATTCGCTGAAAGAACTGAAGGCAATCCCGGAATATGCCTATAAAAAGTATGTGGATTGTTCGTTGGATGCACCGCTTCAAATGGAGCCTATTTTGAAGGAGAAAAAACAAATACTGAATGCTGATTTGTGTTGGTTTTATTGGCTCAATCCCGGTTATATTTTAACAGAATGTATATGTTGATCCCGAACTAACTCTCTCCAGTGTTTTTAACAGAAACGAATAGAGACTTATGGATCTGCAATCCATATCAGAGGAGTGCTTAGGTTTTCCTGCTGTGGGAATGAAAACCACTTGTTTCCAGTTATTTGAGACGTAAGATAATTTTAAGGCAATGTATGATGTAACATGCATAAGAGCGTGTTGTAGCATGGCCAGGATGATCTCGTCTGTTCCCACCGATTTGTAGGGGTTGGACGATTTGATCACCCATGTTATTCTATTCTCTGTGATCAGGCTAGAGATTATGGGTTCGCTGGGATTTGATTTTGTGGTGCCATCAAATCAACATCCTTACAGTCCGGGAAGTGAGTTTCCATAAGAAATAATAGTGATTCCCTTCTGTTCTCTGTCATGACTTCTGGATTCCTCCAGATATCCCGGGGCTATTGGATCTTTGGATAGGACTTTCCTTAATCTAGCTGATCCATTGGTACTCGTACTTTCTATTGCTTTGCAAAAAAAAGAGTCCAAGATTGTTTCTTGGCCATTCTTACGCTCTTGTTTAGGAGTTGAATTCAGACCTATATTTGGTCCAATCTTCCTCACTTCTAGTGTGTTTGGCTTCCGTATGAAGTTTTCTGATCTCTGTTCGTTGCCTTTTTGGTTCGCTTGTCCACCAAGGGTGTTTGGAGGGCTTGCGATAGAAATGGGACAGTTCTTAACGAAGTCAATGGAAAGACGATCAGGAACGTACGCCCTTGCGGGTGGTTATATGTGTTCGCTTATCCAATTGGAGTACGCGGTCCAGCTAATTTTCCTAGGTTCTCCGAATTGGTTTTGTATGATCGGGTCCTTGTCTATAGTGAAAATAATCCACTTCTCGGATCACCTTAGAATTCTCCAGTTACAGACATACAATGTTGAGCATGCATATTATTGATTGTTAAGTCGAGAATTTCTTCTCTGTTTTTTGTATGAAAAAGTAGGACGATTCCCCCTGTTACTAGATGGAGTGAAAAGTGACCTCCTTGACCGCCAGAATGCGCTGCTACAGCAAAAACGGTTATGGTGCCTTGAAGTCCGTTCATATTTAGGCAGACATGCCAAATTTCAGTGCGATACTGTCTTTAGTTTTGTTTTGACAGCTGATTGTTGTTGACGTGTTTGGCATCATGTTGAATATGGACAAAAACGATTTTCGTTCTCTCATAAAACATTATTTTTTGCGAGGCAAAACGGCGAAGGAAACAAAAGAAAAGTTGGATAAATATTATGGGGTTAATGCTCCGTCAGATTACACCGTCAAATATTGGATTCGAGAGTTTCGTGGTGGCCGCAAGTCCACTACCGATCCACTACGGTTACAGAGGATAATACCAAAAAAATACTTGAAATGGTGTTGGCTGACAGGGAAATTGAAGGTGCGCGAGCTAGCAGATACCACAAAGATTAGTACTGAGCGCACATGCCATATTTTGGGCAATATTCTGCATATGAAAAAGTTATCCTGCTGCTGGGTGCCGCGAATTCTCACTCCTGACCAAAAACACGAAGTCGAGAGCACTTCGAAAGACTTGGCGTCGATTGGTAACTGGATTTGGATCCCTCGGACTATTATCTCTTCCCAAACCTCAAAAGATGGCTCATCAATAAAAAATTCAGCTCACGCGAGGAAATCATCGACGTCACGGAGGAGTATTTTGCAGACCTTCCGGAAAATGACTTTTCGGACGGAATCAAGAAGTTGGAAAATCGCTGGAATAAGTGTATCAAACTAAAAGAGGACTATATTGAATAATATAAAAAATCATTTAAAAAAAAAATTTTTTTTAATTCCCAAGGAGGCCACTTTTCACTCCATCTAGTACACAAAAGATGTTTGGAAGAAATAATAAATTCAAAATTAGCTCATCCCTGGCTGTGATGTCTGTGCTTCCCCATTAATTGTGGTGTGTTGTCATGACCAGGCTTTCTTGATTCGGCGTATATCACCAGTTTACGAAGGGTTGTTGGCAGGGGCGAGGGCCGTTGCCTGCGTGTGACACGTAAGCTGGGACTGGGATAATAGTCTTATAAATTCTTTTACTACCTCAAGGTAGTAGCTGCCTATCGTAACGTTTTCTCCCGGGCGTCGATCTTGTGTGCCCGTTTTTGTTGACAGCTTGTACTTCGTTTTTCCTTCATTTACCGCTTT
Organism: Volucella zonaria; assembly: GCA_963966105.1. NCBI lineage: Eukaryota > Metazoa > Arthropoda > Insecta > Diptera > Syrphidae > Volucella > Volucella zonaria. Next base: position 90,160,860 of record OZ014533.1, on the reverse strand, counting down.
GCCCTTGCCGCGTCTACTTCAACAGTCGTAAACGCTCCATTAACAGCTCGCTATGTACAAGGTGGGGCAAAAGTAATGCCATAATGTGAATGTGCCATAATTTTTGCAAATGCCGTGAAGTGTCATTGTGCTTTGACATTTATGTTGAATTTCATTGCCCTGCACCATAAGCATGAACAATTAAGTGTTTGATTGAGCGTCTCTTGTAAACTGCGTCCATTAGGGATGTCGCAATAAGTAGCCAGCCCCGTATTGCTCGTTCGACCGAAAATATCACTGCTGTGGCCGAGCACGTCCGAGAGAATCTATAAACATCGACGAGATAACGATGCACACAACTTGGCATCAGCAGACTTTCGTTTTTTTTTGAAAGACCTGAAGATGTTTCCTTATTCAATTATTCACTAACTGCTGCCTGCTGACCGTCAAGTGAGGTTAACTCACTCACATGCTCTGTCAAACCTGGTGCTAGAAGAGGATGACTTCGTATCCAAAATCATAATGAGCGACGAGACCCATTTCCACTTAAGTGGTTATGTGAATAACCAAATTTGCATTTCTGGGGCACGCAGAATACACATGAAATGCACGAAGAGCCATTGCATCCTCTCACAGTGGCTGTTTGGTGCGGCATTTCCAATGAAAAAGTGATTCGCCCTTATATTATGCTTTCTTTACTTGCTCCCCAGTAGTTGGTATAGTTTAGTGGATCACCCTTCTTTAGGATCGGACAAACAATGCTGAGGTTTCACTCGTCGGGCATACTTTCTTCGACCGAAGTTTTAGAGCTTTGTTGGTGTATGAAACGGAAACATTTCTGTCATCGCCCAGGTTGAATGGTTAATTCTGCCTGTCGATGGCACGTTGTTCCGGGATGTTAGTTAAGTTCTTTGGTTGGAGCATAGAAAGTCCTACCGGGATTCGGCATCTTAGGCCTGCACTCTTATCTACACGTCATTTCTTTTTTACGGGGCATTTCACTGACTTTCCTATAGCTAACAGCGTCCTGAACAGCTCACGATTCTAGCATTTGGAGGTATCACCTGGAAATCAATAGCAACCCGCCCATTGTGTGTGTAGCGGGAAATACGTAGCTGGATTCATTGATGATATGAAAAAACTGCCAAACTTCGTATATTTTCCTAAAACGAGGCTTACATGACAAATTATTGGGAACGGGCAAAGCCATACCGGTTCAGCTTGATTTGTGTTTCAGGCTATGGGTGGATGAATGGATTTAAAACCAGCCCTTCTTGATAAACGAGAATAAATTCTTAACCATGTTTTGGCAGATTGATGGTGAAGATTAACTTATTTGTACAATCTCACAGAAAGGTAAACGAATCGTATAGACAAATCAATGACCTTAGAAAAAAAAAACTATCAACAGCAATGACAAATAGAAACAAATCGTAATTTATTAACCGTCTAACACCAAGCAACAACTGTTGTAGATTGTCTTGCTTGCAATGTCAACCTGTAATCGCTGTAAACCATAGCCGAAGGACGTTTTGATAATTAATTTAAAATACTCTATCTAATGATAGCTATAACAGTGTAAATAAAGAAAAAAATGACTTTCCAAGGTTCCTTAGTCTCAGAAATCCAACAGATATGCTGGAGAGTCAGGCCTACGAGTATCAGACTGATGCTGATATCAAATGAATACGAGTCTATTTTAAGGCAATATTTGCTTTCAGTAAACGTTAGAAAACAGATGATATTAATAAAATCACATATTCTAGATAAGTCTGCTCCATGTACATACGAGTACTTGTACGCCGGCCAGCTATCAATCTGATGATTTCATTTTCCATGAGCCTAATGGATGTGCTTGTCATCCAACTACTTCAAGTCGTTGTAATCTCACAACTTGTCGTTGAGTGCGACAAACTTAATTAAATTTGGTACTAGACTTTTTTTTCCATATCTTTTAACTTACAGATAAGACGGGGTAGTGAGAAACCAATGTTTTAGATAAGACCTGCCAATAGTAACCTACTTTTCCGATTGTTTAGGCTTATGTCGGTATGCAGTGTTGTTAGAAGGCATTCGGGGGCTCTACCAATTTGTTGGCCGTCTTCATACGAATATGTGTGCAAATATTTAGATTTATGATCTTTTTCTACTATTTAACAAACAAACAGATACTACTGCAACCTAATTGCTTGAGAAAAACAAATTTCGGTATTCGTATCTACGACCAGTAGCCAGAAACAAAGGAGAGTAGATTTGTCCTCCGCGAGATCATTGTCTCTAATCGAAAATCAAGTACGGAAACAGTCCAGAGGTGATGTTTTATTACACTTTCATCTGTCACAACAGAATTATCGCACGCACTTGATACTCGTACTCGTAATCAATGGAAACAGAAGAAGCTGTGATCAATTCTGAGTACAAAATAGCTTTTGCGCAAACTTGAAAACAAATGTTTGAGCGTTTTAATGCGAGTACTTAACAAGGTAGTTTGTTTGCTGTTTGCATTGATATGGCAAAACGATAAGGCAAACAGAACCAAAAATAAACGCTATCGTAACCGACCCTCTTGCTTCCGTAGAGTGGATGTTGTTTTTTCAATTTACTACTACAACTGATAAAGATGTCAAGAGCAAATTTAAAACACTGTTTTTTGAAGCAAGACAAGACACCTTATATAAATTCAGATTCACTTGAATTATGGGTAATAATATTGAGCCATCGTTTGGCCATCGTTATTACTTAGCCGGTGGAATGCTATCAATGAGCTGTCAATTGTGATAGTGAAAAGACGTTAATCAGATGCTCTACGTACATACTATCTCCAGACTTTCTTGACATAAAGTTCTGATAAGGATGTTCGCGTTATCTGTAACTCTCCTTATAACCTATTAAAAAGTTAGCCATATTAGAAGGTTCAATTCTTCATTTCATTTCAGCCCCGGTTAAAAAAAGGAGTAAGTTGTCGATCATTTTCGAAAACATTTGGGCTCAAAAAAACTACCAAGATAACAAATAAAAGCAAAAGATGTATGTAGTCGGAAATACCCTTTCTTGTAATCTTGGAAATAAACTCTACTAACTTTGCGAGTGGTCGCCGTTGCATAGTGGCTGAGATCGTCAACTACTTCGCCAGAGGTCTGGGTTCAATTCCCAGGCTATATATCGAAAGATTGAAAAAATTAATTGTGATGACTCAACCCCTTCGACGAGTACAAACGACTTGGTTCCAAGAGAGCCCCGATTGACTTTTAATTGATTCTGTAACTTCAATAATTAAGGTGAACTCAAGGACTTAATAACCATCTTCTTTAATAAAATAGTCAGGTACCTTTCAGGCCTATCTATTGTAGGAGACAATCTTCTCTGTTCAGACTGTAACCTCATACAAGTATTTGACTACACCAAAGTTTCTGCAAAGTTGCGCGAGTAGTATTCGTATGTGGTATATATATACATATTATGCAAGTGAATATGCTAGAAATGCCAATCATCGATTTTGAAAGGCGGCCAAGTACTTCGTGTCCTGTCATATATTTTCCAGTTGCAGTTAATGTTCTTTGAAATACAGTTGGGGAGTGGTAATGATGCCCAGATATTTATACTCTCATACTATCTCCAATTCAGTGTATCCGAAAAATCTTTATTTTTTTTCTTGCGTAAGGCCCTGTTCCATTCCGGAGAATCATTATTTTGGACTTACTGATCGTAGCTTTTAGATTCCATGTGGTGCAGTAGAAATGCAGTGTTTTTTTTTTTCTTTTTTTTTAATTAGCTCGCGCTCAAGGGAAATTAAGGAGGAAAGAAAGAGGGGTGCCGATGTACGTTCGTTTTGAATGTTTGAAGGCTATAATGACCATGAAATAAAAATCACGATATTTTAATATACGTCCAAAAGTGGTCTTGAGCGTAAACTGATGAGCATTCCTAACGAGGCGGGTGTAACGGTTAAAGGTTTGAAGAGGCGAAGAGCAAAGTAAGACAGGAGACATTTCGTCAGTGTTCGAGGTTGTCGATTGACTGGGGATATTACCATCACTTATGAGTCTTATCGCACGGTGTTGAATCCTATCTAACAGGTGCAGAGTGGCTTTAGTAGCCAGATGTGGACATTCCACTCCAATTTTTAGGCGGATGAATGCCTTATATATTGAGGCCAGTATTTTTTTATATTATTTGAGGAAACCTATAATATGTGGTCATTCCAACGTACTCGTAAGTTGTCATTGGCACATATACCGAGAGTTTTTCGGTTTCAACGATGGAATTGCGATTCATGGATAATGGCTGGGTGTTTAAAATTCGCTTTAACGACAGCAAACAGCATTGTTTTTTGTAAGTACTCGTATTAAATTCCAGTCTGTTGATTGCAGCCCAAATGGTTATGCTGTTAATATCAGAATTTAATGAGCTTAACATACGCTGCCGTTCCCGTTCTACAACCGAAGAGCAGGGACGTGAGTTCGGAAATAAGTATGAAAAGCAGAGAGTACTATCGTCAGCAAAGGAATATATTGGATTAGAAGTGGCAGACAAGAGATCGTTGATGAAAATTAAAAATAGTGTCGGAGACAGAACGGAGCCCTGGGGCACACCAGCATTTATTTTGTGAATATCAAACTTGAAACCATCCAAGACAGCTTGAAGTCAACGTTCCGAGAGGTAGTTTCTAATCCACTGAAGAAGATATTCATCGATCCCAAATGCATGTATTTTCGAGAAAAGAGCCTGAAGCCAAACTCTGTCAAGTGCCTTAGAAATATCAAGTGAAACTATCTTGCTTTCGGTAGATTGGTGTAGATTTAGGTTCCTCTTTACGCTGAGATATGTCATCAAATCACCAGTGCACCTGTTGCTACGAAATCCGTACTGCCGGTCATTGAGAAGTTTTCGTGTTTCGAGATATGTCATGAGGTGACGGTGTATCTACGTTTTGTATGACCTTCTAAATAAGGGACTGTTCAATGGGTCTGTCAGAAGCAGATTCGCCTTTTTTAGGGACGGGCTGGACAAATGCTGTTTTCCAGTTATACCATCTGGTCCAGCGGCTTTGTGTATGTTAAGATCTTTAAGTACTTTTGCTACAACACGAGTGCGAAACTGGATTCGTCCAATTGAAGATTCAACGTACCAAAGTGTAGGGAGACAAAGCTTAATCTGGCAGTGTTGAGCTGGCCGCAACGTGTGCAGCAAGCTGATTGGCTTTGTTTAAAGAGCTGACAGCTGAGGCAGAATTTCTGATATTTCTGACAAACAACCAAAAGCTTTTACTTCCTTTGGGACATTGCCTCACTTTTTTGTCATGTTGGAATTTCACACGCTTAAGAAAGACGTTGCAGTCATTCCTGGCTCGTTTGAACTGTTTTTGGTTTTCCTCTGTCGGGTTGGTCTTGAAGGACTGAGAAAACCTTTCTCTAACCCTGGCAGCCTTTTTACAGCTCGAATCATACCATGCCTTTTCTTTTGGTTTGATACTCTTCATCCGATGAGGGATAAAGCAGCTTATTCCAATGGATGGATGCCGATCCACGTCGTTATCGAGGAAAAATAATGCCCAGTTAAAATTCCTAAAGAAGCTGTTAAGTCGGCTACTATTGGCATTCTCGTATTGCCATACGGTTTTTTTAGAAATCTTTTCCCTAACTGACTATGTGACCGGTCTTCGAGAAATTAGCTGATATTACACAATGGTCTGACGAGCCTACAGGGGAGGCAACCAATGTTGCTTTATTCACCAACGAGTTAATTGCGCTTCTCCTAAAAAGCCTGCGTCCCTCACAGTCATCCAAAATTGACATTTATCTTGAGGAGTTCTGGAAATACCGCTGAAGGGTAAACACCCTAAAGACGTTTGCTATACGATGCGCACTACTAAAAAGATAGTAAATGGCTGGTTTATTGGAGAAAATCTCTCAATCAACCTCCGTAAAGCTATACTTGTTCCCTTCGTAAAAGAAATCTGAACCTCGATCGCTCTTAACGGTACAAAATTGTGGACTCCATCGAAGTATAATATCTTGGAATGGTTCTCGATAAAAGACTAAATTGGAATTCATATTTTAATAATAGAATTACCAAAACGACTAAAGCCATGTGGACTTGCCGTCGAGTGTATGGGGATTAACCCCATGGATCATCCATTGCATATACATAGTTACACATACAATGATGATACGACCCATCATCAGTAGTATGGCGGAAAAAAATAAAAGAGGAAACTGCCATACAAAAGCTGCAGCGTCACTCCATCTCTTCATAAAAAATATGGCAATTCGCAGGACGGTCAGACTACTTTAAGCAGGAGCGATTAGTCACTCAGATCACATGGATCAAATTAATCTTCTCTCTGAAATTCCCTGTAAATGATCGCCTGTGGTTCGGCAGAAGGTTCAATATAGTGATCCCAAGCCCAGAAGCATGGAACTACAAAAACCTAACCTCAACCTTAAATTATGTAGTATACGGATGGATCAAAGATGGAAAATGGGAAAAATTCCCATTTTAACTATGTTACATGCCATTCAAGTGTGAGCAAATCTCATCCTCGATAATGAAATAAAGGGTGTTCCCATCCAGACACTAACGGACAGTCAAGCAGCCATTAAAGCATTAGGGTCGAACCTCACTGACTCCAAGTCAGTGTTGCACTGCTTCAATACACTACAAGATCTTTCCCATAGGAACAAAGTAAAACTTTGGTGGGTTCCTGGTCATAAAGGTATTGTCGGAAATGGAATATCCGACGAACTGGCTAGAACAGTTTGGCTGATTTTTTCATCGCACCTGAGCCGTTCTGTAATATTCCGAATTCAACATTTAACTCAAGAATAAAGAGTTGGAAGAACAAAATATGTATATCCCATTGGGAAAACATTCCAGGACTTTGCCAGGCTAAAAGAGCCATCAAACCCTCAAGAATCCCTACAATTCAAAGGTGATATCAGAAGGTTGGTTGGATTTCTAACCTTCTATTGAGGAAACTCAATGCCGTCCTTGCATGGAAGACGACGAACACATTTTATGTGAATGCATGTCTCTAAGTGCCTTAAGGTGACAATACTTCTTCAGAGAAACTTAAGACATGGGGAAATTCTCAAAATCCAAACCAGAGAGATTCCCAATTTCATCCAAAGAGCTGAGCCTCTCTTGGCTTCTTAATACTGATTTTGTGCTACAAATGATCTTTTAAGTCGCAGCGCCCCCGCAATTGGCGGATCAGATCCATTACAAAAAAAAGTGCAGAATTTTCTATTGAAGCATCACAGACGGGTATCCGAAACAACTTCGGACTGTTTTCCGTAGATGATAACAGCCCATCAGGCAACTCAGAATAATTGAATAAAGGTGCAAGAAGTAAACGAATTACGAATTTACGAATCAGTCGTTATAAGGCCATTTTTCTGCATTGTCGTTTTTCTGAAGCGGCAAACCCAACTCATGTAGGAGAAGTCATCGTACCTACGAGGGTTGTCTGAAAAGTTTCCGCAACGTAAAGATAGCGGCACTCGTCAATAAAAGCTAGTGAATGCTAGTTGTGCATCTTTTGACAGTTACTTATCGAAGTTTCAGTCATTTTGGATGCGCAGTTTTTAGTTGACAGTCGTTTGAGGAGTCGATGTGAGTGTTTTTTGTGAAAATGGAAAAAATTGAGTATCGAGCTGTTATTAAATTCTTGTTTTTGAAAGGCAATACGCCTACGCAAATCAAAAATGAGTTGGACTCTGTGTATGGGGACCCTGCACCATCATTTAGTACAGTGAAATTTTGGGCAGCTGAATTTAAACGTGGCCGTAAGAGCTGGGAGATGATGAACATTCGGGACCTCAACCACTGACGATAACATTGCTAAAGTTCCCCAAATGGCCGAATTAAAGTAAGAGAGATAGTAGAGGTTATGAAAATGTCCAAAGAACGTGTTTGTTACATCTTAAATCAAGATTTAGGCATGCGCGTTGGGTGCCGCATTTGCTTACGTTAGACCAAAAACGTGTTCGAATGAACATTTCCAACGCTCTGTTGGCGCAGTTTAGGCGCAATAAATCCGAGTTTTGGCACCGATTAATTACTGTAGATGAAACTTGGATACACCATTATACGCCCGAAACAAAAATTCAGTCAAAACAGTGGACTGCAAAGGGCGAGACGGCTCCAAAAAAAGTAAAAACAGTTTTTCCGGCTGGGAAAGTGATGGCGACTGTTTTTTTGGATAGTAAAGGAGTTATCTTAATCGATTATCTTCAAAAAGGTAAAACCATTACAAGAGCATTACTTGCCAAGCTGAAGGCAGAAATTGCGGAAAAACGGCCAAATTTGCAGAAAAAGAAAATCCTGTTTCACCAAGACAACGCGCCGTCTCACACCTCAGCGGTTGCCATGGCGAAAATCCCTGAATTACGGTTTGAACTGCTTGACCATCCACCTTATTCACCAGATCTAGCCCCAAGCGACTTCGTTTTGTTCCCTCATCTAAAAACTGCTCTCGGAGGTCAGAGATTTTCGTAAAATGAGGAGGCAATCATCTTCGTGAACAATTATTTTGCAGAGAAAAACGCCAAGTATTATTTGGACGGGTTAGAGAAGAGAGAGGGGAGCATCGCTGGGAGAAGTGTGTAGAGTTACAAGGAGACTATGTAAAAAACTTGTATCATTGTTCGGACAACCTTCGTAAGTGCCGAAAATTTAAATAATTACGCTCTGTCATTACTCGTATGTTAAATCAGGATTTCACACATAAAGTTAGCGAGGGCTTAAATTGTTTGAAATTTCCGCAGTATTTTCCGATAAAAAAATGTCACTCTAACTTTGTCATATATCCAATGTTCAATGATGTACGTGAAATAGAGAAGAAAAGTGACAGCGTCAGAAATGAAATGTCACAAATGTCAGCGGATGTGCCAAATCGTGATCTAATAACAAGTACATACTCGTACATTCACAGAAGTCTGTACGCCAAGAAAGCGATAGTGGACAAATTTCAGCAGTGCGAATGAGATAGTTTTGCAATGTTCAATGAAGGTCATCTGAAAATCCAATCCAATAGCCAATATAGGCCCAAGTTCCAGCTGAGGTTTGAAGAAGCGTCCAAAAAAAAAAAAAAAAGAACTGGATCACTCAAATGTGAACCAAAATGTGGCGGCCTACAGAATGGTTCCAAGGTCCACAAATTTAGCCAACATTATATTCGAAACATCTAATCCATTTCGACTTTTTATGAGACCGTACAATTTTGTTTTTATAATGTAATTCCCCCCATTTCGCCTGACAGATATACATGGTATCTATCGATAGTCGATGCTCCACATTCGAAAGGAAAATTATCACCCGGGCCACGGCAGTGAATTAAAATATTTTCCCTCTTCAAAAACAGAATTTTTCAAAAATCACATTTCTACTTCTGATTTCTTAAAAAAAAAAAAAAAAATCGAAATACACAGATTCGATTAACCCAAAAATGCGTTTAATTCAATTCAATTCAATAAACAAGCCCCGTGAACACTTTTTATTACTCAAAAACTCAATTAGACTCCTCAAGTACACTCGCCTGTTTTTTTGCAATTTTTCTGTTGTTTTTCTAAAAAAAGAAAAAAAATATTTTTATGAACAAATAATATCTGCTCGTTATGGTTTAAATATTTTCTTCTTTACTCCAAGACGAACATTATTTAAAACGAAAAAAGAGAAGATGTTTTTTTTTTTTTCGAAAACTCAAAAATCGGATAAATAAACTCGCGCGTGTCGCCGGTGGACAGGCGAACAGGATTACCTCCTCAACGCTGCTGCCGATCATTATAGTCGTGATGGGGTTTTGTTTTTTTGGAAATTTTAACTAACCAAAGGCGGCACATGTCACCGGGAAATCTTTTTTTGAACGCACCATAAATTTGTGTGGCTTATTTTACAGAAACTACATATTGAATAGTCTTACTCGTGACTTTTTGGAAATGTATTTTCTTTCGAAAACTACGAAAAATTTAAGAAAAAATTCTTTAACTCTGCGTAGACAGAGAAGAGTGATATGTGGTACTGCGGTGGTTTTTAGCGTCAAATGTCAACAACGTGTAATAAGATTTGGAAATTTGGAGGCTGTCAGTGTCATTGGCATGTCAGGTGTTGGGAGCGATTCCGTGATTCAGGCGAAACTTTATGCATATTTCGCGTGATTGAATTTTATTTTTAAAAATCTCGTTGAAATTAAAATATATTTCGGTTTTTTTTTTTTCTCATTTTTTGGCAACAATTTAGAGGTGAACTGATATTTTTGTTTTTTTTCTTCCTCCAATTTTTTGCCGGCTTATTTTTTTCATATTTTCTGCTGCTCCTGCTGTCACCAAAGAGGAATTTGAAAGAGATATAAATTAATGGCCGACATAATTTTGGTAAACAAAATTATCTTTATTTTTTTCTTTGACTTTTAATTAGACAATATTGCGTGGAAAAATACAAAATTGTTTTTGAAAACTGATTCTGATTTTGGGTGGAATTTTAGCGCGTGTCCGAACGATGGTTTTAGTTCAAAAAATGAACATATTAGGAGCGAATAAATTCGCACGAAAGAGATTTTCTATCGTAGGTCAAGCTATCTCAATCTGATCTGCTTTACACAAGAAGCGCTCGATCAAGACCTTAGAGAGGTGCTACCAGAAGAATGAAGTTCGGAAGTTTTACGAAAAAATAAAACAGTCCGAACAGAAATCTCTAAGGATGAGAATCTGAAAAGATTATTTCTACAAACTGTTAAACGGTGATGGCGAACAACATCCCACCATCAGGCAGAATGAATCATTCAACCTGGACTTCCACCCGACCAAGATGAAGTCAGCACAGCAATTTACAAGCTTAAATCTAACACAGCCGCACTTCTGTGCACAGATGACATTGATGTGATTGGACGAATACAGCGAGCCGTCAATCAGGAGCTTGTGAGTATTTAGGCGGTAGCAGCGAAAATAGTTCCGACCATAAATGAGAATAAAACAAAGTACATGCTGTCATCAGAGAGGAGGGCACAAAATCAACGGTTTGGCTAGACCGTCACCAATGGCAGTAATAACTTCTAGGTAGTTAAGGAATTTGTCTACCTTGGTTCTGCAGTTACAAACGGCACCGTCATCAATGCAGAAATCAGACGCAGAATTACTCTGCGTTATTGAAGGCCAAACTACGAGTACTTTATACAGGACCCTAATCACCCCGATCTTGGTCTATGGCGCAGAGTTTTGAACTTTATCAAAAACACTTGGCCGTTTCCCGTTTATTTTGACAGGTAATGGAGGAGGGCTTTCAACCACGAACTCTACGGGCTGTGTACAGGCACACCGGTATAGTCGGGCGTTTATGGATTCAAGGTCTAAGACAGATGCGCCATGTTGACCGAATGGAAGTGACAGCTCCAGCACAATCAGTCTTCGAGTCTAACACTGATCAATTTTTTTTTTTACAGTTTACAAGACAGTTAGTGAGTTAGATTAGGAAATATAGAGCTCGCTAGGGCATTCCATAAGCGAGTAGTGCTGCTTAGGAAAGAATCACGATATTTCAGAGTGCTCGTATGTCCGAAAGTGGGCATGAGGGTATACTGATGAGCATTTATAGCGAGACGGCTGTTACGGTTGAAAGTTTGAATGGGCGGAATGCTACTAGCGATTTCAATGGAGCACTGGTGGTGGAAATATGGACATTAAATAGGTTTTAGGGTGACTGTGTAATATTAGCATCATCTATGAGTTTTATCACACGGCTTTGAATCCCATCTTGCAAGTGCAAAGAAGTCTTGTCTTGGGGGCACCTGATCAGACTAGATCAGAAGAGAAATGTATTTCTTACATCGTCTGAGGAAATCTAGACATTTCGCAGCATTTTTGGCGACATGGAATATGTTGTCATTCCAATGTAAGTTGTCATTGGCACGCATACCGAGAATTTTTCGGTTCCAACCATCGAAGTGCCATTCATGGAAAATGGCTGGGTATTTGAATTTCGCTTTAATGACAGCAGACAGCATTGAGTTTTGGAAGCATTATATTCCAGTCTGTTGATATTTCCATAATTGGTTATGCCATTAATATGGGGATTTAATCAGCTTAACATACGTTGCCGTTACCGTTCTACAGCTGAAGAGCAAGGACGTGAGTCCGTGAACGAATGTGAAAAGCAGAGAGTACTATCGTCCCCAAAGGAATACATATATTGGTAGCAGACGAATAATCATTGACGAAAATTAAAAGGAGTTTTGGGGCATGCTAGGTGAATATCAGACTTGAAACCATTAGAGGCAATTTAAATTGAAAGGTAATTTCTAATCCATTGAAGGAATATCTTCGACCGATCCCAAATGCATCCACTTTTCGGAAAGATAAGCTATCAAATCACAAGTAGACCTGTTGCTCCGAAAGCCGTAATGTTCATTGAAAAGTTTTCGTGTTTCGAGATACATCATGAGCTGACGGCTTATCAGAGTTTCCATGATCTTGGAAAGAAGGGACGTAAGTGTAATGGGTCTGTGGGACGAAATAGAAGGAGATTCACCTTTTTTAGGGACGGTCTTATACGGACGCATAGCTAAGTCTTTTCGAGATCTGCCCAGCTCTTAAGAATGGCGCGGAATCGGTTGCTTTCTGGTCTTTACTTACCGATTCGCTTACAGCCGGAATATTGTCTTTCTTCCCTTTCGCTATTTTTTTTCTCAACACATTCAACCGTGCGCTTATATAACGAATAAGCAGAAAATTAGAGCAAACTCATGTAACGTAGTTGTAACTGACCGCGAATTTTTATAAGAAAAGGCGATAGATGTGCAGTTTCCGAACTAAATCGATGTCGCTGTGCATACATTGAATCTTTTCCACTTGATCTCGTCGACGAGAACTCGCTTAGGCTTTATATACTATTTTAAATACTATTTTACTTAACGGAATAGAGCTTTTGGCCAACGACTACTTGATAATCGTCAGCTTTATAATACACCACTTTTGGAGAATAATCCAGAATTTGGTGCAAAAAAGCAAGCTTTGAATCGCTGCCACCAAGTTTCTGCTTTTGTCTTTGCAGGAGCATATACCGTTTTCAAACAATTTGTGAGGCAGCTTATCCGTTCAAAAAACTGCCGGGTCTCATTCCATTCACGAAGCTTCATCAAGCTATTTAACATCCCCATTCATCCTAATGGCTGTTTAGCAGCTCGTGTGACAATTTTCTGCAGAGGTCAGTATGCTACATTTACTCTTGGTTGTCCTTCCGATAACATTCAAGGATAAGTACCTCTTTTGCAGAAGCAGCAGGATTCAGAGAGTGGTAATCCATCTGGATATCAATTTTTGAATAAGTGTGATGGACTAGGAATTTATCCAGACCATAAGTACGTTAAAGCCCGTACAGTGTTAAAGTAGAGACCCTTCTGAGGCCCTAGCTTAAGATCAGAGGATGCTTATGAAATTATAACAGCTCTCCAAATAATGGTCGTATCAGGTTAAATTGAAAACATCTGAATCTCTGCCGACATATGAATTCAAGGCATGGAGATTTAGGTGATATACACCTGTCAATTGTCCAGAGACTTTTGCTCATTTGTAGTTCAAGGCCATACTGAAGATCTCCAAAATGCTTTCTGGTGAGAAGGGTCCGGCTGACATCCAGGTATATCCAGGATATCCTCCTTCGCCAATTCATGGCGAACTGTGCACCTAGTCAAACCCCTCCTAATCCACCTATGGGATTGGTGTCAAGATCGAGAGATCTTTGATCGCCACAAGCGATAAGTTTGTCGTGGCCCTGGTACCAACTGCCACCTTTCAGGTGTTATCAATCCATCACTGTTGTTTTTGTCGATTATTGCGATCGTTATTGCATTTTTTAAGACTTCGCTAAAAGACCGGCTAAAAGATGTAATATTGGCAGGCCCATGGGGGGTTTTTAGTTTTGGGCCTTTTGCGAATCGAGGAGGAGGAGTCCTTTAGCGTTTTGGGAGCAGTAGGTAATCCGTCTTTAAGGACATTGTTACTCATTCTATTTTGCTTTTTATGTCCGCAGTTCTTTCAACTTGCGGAATGGACCGAAGGATAATGCGTAAAGCATTTCGGCGTTTGATATAGAGCACCATGGATGAAGCTTGTTGTCGCGGCTGAGCCCATGATTCCTCCTTTGAGGGATAGAGGAAGTGATAGGACGATGGCTTCACACAGTCTTGCCACTCCTTGAAAGTTTGGATTTTGGCTGGTTGCATTTGCCTTTAGAAGATGGTGCACCATGGCCTGCCACAGTTTTACCTCCGCTCGACAGTGGAGATGCCTTGCCGGTAGTCGGTGCAGTCACCGTCCTAGCGCCCCGTTTTAAAAGATTACCAGTCTCAGGTTGTTTTTTTTTTTTTTTTAGAGAATTTATCCATTGATATCCCACAAGTAGCGGAGAAAGGATGATGGTCCATCTGTACAGAGATCCGCTGTATACAGATAAGGCTAGCTAATCCGGAGGTCGCTAGGTATCCGGATACTCCGTTCACGACTGAGGTAATATATTTTTGGAGATGCTGGGCGCTCAACCAGGCTGATCCTCGGCATGGTCCTGGATCCTGGATCCTGCCCACGTGAGAAAAGTGGATGGAAAAGTGGGAAAAAGGAAATAGGAGTAAGCATCCTCTTGGGACTCATCTGGAGAACTCTCGAGATTCAATGACCTTACTCAGCCTCTACAACTTGACAAGTTTGATGCTAAGGTAGAGGATACGAGTACCTTAAACCATATACAATTTTTTTTTAACGATTTCTCGCCCAACTAAGGGCATGTGCGATGAACGCCGTGGCCAAATATATTCGGTTCAATTTGCTCAAAGAGCTTCCAGTAGACAGTAAACAGCATAAACTTAAGGTTTAACCAAGTATTCCGTATAATAAACTCTTTAAAGAAAAATATCTCAAGCCCCCTCAAGGATTAGGCCAAAGAGTATGGGACTAAGATTGCCTTCTTGTGGCATGCCAATTGACGTGTTAAAAAGAGCGTGTCTCTGATGTACACATTCCATACATTTTCAAATTTCTATTCTTCTATTGTTCGTTGGTATAAACTGCTATAGGTGTCTTAAATTTTTATGGATAAACGTTTTTTCTCCAATTTGTATATTTCCCCTGTCAAGGGTCTTGAAATTGGTTTGAAGACGCGTTTCTTTTTTTTGTTAGTGTGCCTATCTGTGACATTTCCATAATAGGTTGAAGATTAATTCGAACCCACTGATGTCACAACGGGCGAATTGACCCCAAGTGTGTTTGTATTTAATATGCGAACAGCCACTCCTGCCTAGCGCCGCCTAACCCACTATGTTTTTGTTTAACTTTGTTATCTTGTCATCTTTTGCTACCCCCTACTGATTCCCTAAGTACATTGCTCTTTGGCCTAATTCATCATTGTACTTCTACCCTAATTTAATTTTTATGTCATACTCATGGTGTCGTTAGATTACCGAAAGCTAATTGTCACTCTGTTCTAGGCCGTCGTTTCCAAAGGAAACCGAGGAAAAGGCCTTGGGATTTTGGTGTTTTTTTCTTTTTTTTTGGTAATTTTTTGAGGCGCCAAGATGATGTAAGCACATTCAATAATAGGAGAACAACAGCACTCATGGATAAAGCCATTAAATTATGTGTTTTGCGGTTATTTTATGCATCCATAAAACCAAATTCCACCCGCCGGCCGTCATAAAAGTCAGAGAACTAAAAGAAAAAATAAGAACTCAGGGTACGTGAGGACTGGTCTTTGAAATTATATTTTCGAAATGGGCGAATCCCAAATCAATCACGAATCGTAGGGAGAAATTTTAGAGTTTTTTTTTGGTTTTATTTTTTGCTCTTTGAAAACCTAAATATTATTGAGTAATTCATGAATTAAAATTGAAATATTTTAGAATGTAGCCCACGCAGCTATAGACACCAGTAGACGATGAAAGATGCCTTTTTGCTTGATTGATTAAACAACTTCAAAGATTGTTCACCCCTGCCGGCCCGTATAAACCTCAGCCCAAGGGGAAAGAGAGAGTGTTCCATTGAAATTTTCCATTCGCGCGAAATGGCACTTTAAGGCCGTCTTTATCGTCTTGTCCGGCACTTTTCATCTGGTGTTGGTGGTATGGAACATAAAAAAAGGCGAACGGAATTCAAATTATATTCAATCATAAAGTTAATTCAATTTGACTGGGCATTGCCGCTACTGCTCCCGTCATCCGGATGCGGGTAGCGACAGCTGAAATTCATCCATCCATCTACGTCGTAATCCAATTTATTCACACAAAAAGATACGGTTCGATTTGATTGTGAGCTTCGAATCATGTCACGCATACGATACCCGATATTCGAGTTGTCAGAACCGTCAAAAACAGACCATCGAACTGTCAAATGGCATGGCAGTACCAAATCGGGGCGGAACAAGCGACTAATTAACACTCTGCCGCACTCGTATATTGTCCATATTGTTGTACGATTTCAGATTTTTTTTTTTGAATTTAATTGACAATTTGGTAATTAATTTTTTTGATAATTTGATGGCATAAGCGCCGCCGTGCACATTACAAATCTCATTTGGTGGCCAGCAGATGCGGATAACTATTGTAGAAGCGCGTTCTAGAGGATTGATGTGGGCTTGCACTCCGAATGAATTAGCCGACACGACGTGATTATCTAATTGAAAAAATCGCTTAGCCCGCCGAGAGTCTATGACCGTGACAAGGACTTTTTTGGAGGTTTTTATGTCAATCGAATGCGAGAAATTACATGTTACAACTGGGATTTGTCTATCGTACAAGATAGTCAATCAGTTGCTGATCTTTTATGGATATGCGGGTCATATGTGCGTTTGGCTGGGGCAGTTGCACAGTCATGCTGTGTTTCTAGAGTGCGTTTTAGTTCGTAAAATTGATGGAAGCAACAGAAAACACGCTGGGGATTTTAATGACCAAATATGAAGTGTTCTTGTCTCATTCGGCGGCCACAGTAGATGGTAGTAGATGGGTACATCTAGACATCTGGTTTTGTAGCCAGCTTTAGTAAAACTAGACACGGTGATATGAACTTTTCTTCATATATATTAAGCTGTATTAATGGCAATCGAAACTTTATCACTAAAATAATTCATTTGCTCTTCAATTGCAGTGCAAGTCCGTATGACAGCAAATTGGGAACGTCTGATGATGTCGATGCCATTTATGCATCGAAATGAATTGTATGATCACGCCTCTGCATGCAAAAACGGCGAATATACTTCGAAAAGAGCATTAAAAAGATATTTTTATATTGCATAAAACATCTTGTATCTTCCAGGCTCATGCGGCACATCTGTGCCTGTTTTCAGCTACCACTCTGTTTATCCCAAGACAATTGGGGTTAATATCAATGAAAGTCTCGAATTGAAATTCAGTTGTCTTCTTTATTTACCTCAATGTGACGGCTTGCCCTAATGTTGATCTGGTTCGTGTCCATTTGGTGTGTATTGTACAATAACAAGCCTCGGATACGGACGCATCTATTGTTGACAACGAACCTTGGATCTGCACGAGGAATGTTAGGTCCCTTAATAGGTCACATGCAGCCGAACAACTAGTGGAGCCCCTGGTCTGCTGGAAAGCAGATGTCACCGCCATCCAAGAAATGCGATGGGATGGGGCGGACAAAAAGGAGATGAAAAACTGCAAAATCTACTACGGTGATTGCTATCGAAGGCAGATGTACTTGGATGGGGATTCGCTGTTACAGGCAGACTTAACCAAGAAGTTTTGAGTTATGTTAACGAGCGCCTCTTAACAATCCGTATTAAGGCTAAGTTTGCCAGCACTAGCTTTAACATATATGCGCGCACGCCACCTCAGAGGCTTCTACGTGGTCATGCCTTAGTGCCTTAGCTATGCATAGCTAGGAAGAGAGGCCAACTTTAGTAGTACTGTCGAAAAGTATAACCTGCACGACACTACCTCCGTCGATATTCATAAAAGGACTTGGAGATCTCCTGATCAATCAACCATCAACCAGATTGGCCACATTGTGATCGAGGCAAGGCGCTCCTCCAATATTATGGATGTCCGAACGTTCGAAGGGGCCAACATCGATTCGGACCTTCACCTTGTTGTAGCCGAGGTTGGGGATATCCCGAACATCGCAAAGGCAAGCCGATGCTGTGAGGAAGTTTGATTTCGGCTGGTTACAATCGCAAGAGATCGCCAAATCATTTTCCGATTGAGTGTCCCTTAATCTCTTAAGAGGTCCTATGCCACCAGCATCAAGTATCGAAAACTAGTGACAAGATTTCCAAAAAGCCATCAGATATGTCGCCTCTGATTGATATGCTGGTGTTCACTTGGCACCACAACAAAACCCCTAGTTTGACAACGAGTGCCGGTAAGCATATGTAGCTAAGCAAGAGGCATAGAAAGCCGCGTTGCATAGAATGACTAGAGGTGCTCAAGGGCTCTACGAGCAGAAGAGGAGAGACGAACACCGGCTTCTCAGGAGGAAAAAGAAGGAGTGAGTAATGAGTAGCGCGCGGTCGGGGAATGAGATTCGGAAGCTTTACCAAAAGGTAAAAATACAAACCACGGACACAAATCGCGAACCGAAGCCTGTAGGGACAAACAAGGGAACATAAAATAGTAGTAGAATCACAGTCGATACTGAGGATTTGGAAAGAGGATTTCTCTAGATTGTATAACGGCGATGACGCACCATAGCGCTGTCAGGCAGCCGACCTGGATGAATTAAGTCCAACAAAGCAGCTGGAGCGGACGGTCTGAGTGCCGAGCTTTTCAGAGCAACAGGCGGTGACTTGGTAAGAATATGCTCCTCATCTGTAAAACATGGTCGGACGAAAATATGCCCGATGAAGGGAACTACAGCATTGTTTGTCGGATCTTCAAGAAAGGAGATACTCTGAACTACGCCAACTACAGAGGAATCAGTCTTCTTAACATCGCCTACAAGACACCATCTCCCGTATTGTGTGAATGCCTGAAGCCGTTCGTCAACAACCTGATTGGTCCATATCAGTGTCTTTAGGTCAAGGAAAGCCTACCACCGACCAAATATTTACACTATGGCAGAAAAAAACCCATGACCTCCAAATCGGTAGAATTACTCGCATACGCCGATGATATTGACATAATCGGAAGAAAGCAGCTTGATGTCAGTGGTGCTTTTGCGAGTATTGACGCGGAAGCGGCGAAGATGGGTTGTCGACAAGAAAGGATACCTAACACCGACGTCTTGGACTGAATATTACCCTCGACAGATATAAGTTTGAGGTAGTTAAGGACTTTGTCTACCTAGGTTCTGTGATCAATTCAGACAACGACACCAGCGCTGATATTGAACGAAGAATAACTCTTCCCAATCGCTGCTTCGTTGGGCTAAGAAAACAATTGATTAGCAGAGCCCTTTCTAGAACAATGGAATTGAAATTATAAAAGACCCTAATTATTCCAGTCCGGCTGTATGTATAGCATGGACTTGGACAAAAATGGATGGGGGTCCTCTTCGCTGCTCTGAGAGGAAAATTCTTCGGGTGGTTTTCGGTCCCGTCTGCTGAAGGTGATTGAAGGAGGAGATATGTACAACGACGAACTGTACGGCCTGTACAGCGACATCGACTTAGTGAAGAGAAAGTCCAATGACTGAGGTGACTGGGTCATGTAGAGGGGATGGACATTATTGTTCCGGTCCGAAAAGTCTCCGAATCCGCCCTCGAGTGTCAGCGCAGTAGAGGAAGACCACGACTCAAGTGGCGCACAAAAATGGAAGGAGTCCTCAACTAACTTAGCGTGCGAAATTGGAGGCAGCTAAATAAATATCGAGGTGGCTGGAGACGCTTGTTGGCTGAGGTCAGGCCTACCCCGGACTGTAGCGCCATTTTAAACAAGTAAGTATTCAGCGCACTCTAGACACGTTTTCACTGAAAGCATTGATCATCTTCAGTATAGTAGACTACTCGTAGTTCTTTGTTTGACTGCGCTTTTTCGACTGAGAAATAGGTCTGTTAACTTGAAATGGCATCCAAGATGTTGGATGTTTGTCATTGATCAGTTCATGGTCAATTTTGTCGTTTGACTATCTATTGTGTCGTTATTGCATATGTGTCTCCAGTTGAGCTACAAAAAGCTATATACTAGCTGGTGGAATCTTTGAAGAAAATCTTCACTGCTAACGTGGCACGGGAATGTATCCCGAACTCAAGGCGAAAAGTAAGAGTAGCTCTTATACCGAAAATTGAACCCTACTTTCGCCAAGAGCCTTAGACCTGTCAGTCAAAATTCCTTCACGTTAAAGAACATGGAGAGAATGGCCCTCTCAAAACCAGTGGAGAATGACACCAAAGCTTCTTTTGCCGCCAAACGCAGGCGGCAGTGACATGATCTACGATTGGTGCAAGAGAAATGTGATTGCAATTAATTCGCTCAAAACTAACGCCGTTCTCCGACTGGTCTGACTCTAGTACTAAAAGGCATCATCATCCGTCTTTCCAACGAAGTTATGTGTTTAAGTGTTACTCGTATTTTGGATAGCAAACTTCTTTGGACTAAACATTTCGCATTGAAAATCTCCAAGGCGCTGTTAGTCTTCTAGCAGTGCAAAGGCAATATTTGGGGCTTGTTGTCAAGGGGGGTCCTTTGAATCTGCACAATTATGTACATCGTATATATTGTCTTCTGAAGCAACCTTTCATGACATTACATTACTTCTGCATCTACCAGACTTCAAATAACGGTCTATCTGCACGCCTGGCTCGGCACTAGATGCATTGATATTCGTATCATGGACTGCATCAAGGCTATCTTCCATTTAAAAAAGAAGTCGTCTTTGGTACGAGTATCATACGCTCTGAAGGGTAGATGTATCTTCCGCGCCGACTTTCTTTTGACTTTGGTACGGTCTTACGAAATCTGATGCAATGGAACCAGAAGTTGCTGCAATCTGGGGAAAGAAATGCAGAACTAAGTAAAAAACGGGGCAACAAACTAAGATTTCACACCTCGTAAGGATAACTTGCGCCTGTGTTCCGAGCGGAGATACACACGGTCCTAATGACAATGAACTACTCGTATAATGTGAAGAATCTGTGTAGGAGTTGTATGTAGCTACTGCAAAACTACGCTGAGGGCCTTGCTGAAACTTTTCCCGACTTCCAAGCTAGTATGAAAATGCAAGAGTTCTTAAAACGCAGTCGTAATTGCTGAAGTCACTGCGTCTCATTTGGGTCCCATGTCACAATGGCATCACGGGAAATGAGATCTTCGATGAAGTTTATAGACAGGGCTCAGACATGGACTGCCTTCATCTTCGGTTTGGAAGCCTGCGGGCAAGAGGAATGTCTCTCAATTTCAGCGACTTTCTTGTTGTCCCTCATTAGAAAATACTAGACTGTTTAAAGGCCCGTCATGACGCTTTTGCTAAGCACCTTAGTGTGATAGGCATATATGACAAAACATATTGTCTGCCTGCTGTGAGAGTAATGACTACACCTCAGAGCACTATCTCTGGTACTCGTCGCTGATGTCCTGGGTGCTGCAACTATAGCCCCTTCTTCAGAGCGTTTACTCATTTTTCTACGAAAGACTGCGAAATTCCAGTAAAAGGAACATACAATAGGCCGACTCCTTGCCTGTGTGCTCGGTGTCGCCAGAAAAAAAATCTCTTGCAAATTATAGGCCGGATACGTAGACGATTCCAATTGAGGAATTCTTGTTTTTTTTTTTATGTCAGAGTTTCAGGAAAATCACTTATCTGCGTGGATTTCGGACTGTAGATACATCGGATGTGCTCTTGCAGCCTTCCTCTTATTGACCTGTACCTCCTTAAAAAGAGTTTTTCACAAATCCAGACTTGGCCTTGGCTGATCAAGGATGACATGGGACCCGTATAGGCATTGCTCCTGATAATTTGGAACCGGTGAAGGAGAATCTGGAAAGATGAAGAGACTGCGAGTGATTCTCGTAATAATAATTTTTAAATACTCGTAAAGTGCACTAGGCACCTTTTTACATTGCAAGTTGTCTTGTGACCCAAAGCATTGACGAATTGATCTGCTTATATCTTAATGGAGTTTTGGGGCTTGAATGGGGCTAGAATATGCATCTTTTCGAAGATCATACGCAGTTGCTGCGAACAAAGATTTCTCTAATCTAAAGAAAGTATGTACATCTGGGCTTCTTTTTATTAAGTGAAATTGGTTCTGTTGTTTATCAAATTATTTTGCTTTTTGTTTTTTTGAATATTCATTAAATCAATTGGATAATAAACGCCCAACGGCAGCAGAGCAGTAGTATCTTTGTTGTGGAAAAATAATAAATCAAATGTCCGCTCTGATGTAACGTATGTATTTCAAGAGAACGTTTATCTTGTTTAGGAATAATTCTATTCTCACATTGCAGTTCCACGATATTGCCATGTGCATTTATAGTCAATTGGGTATACTCCCAGATACGAAATGTATCCAGCGAGTATCAGCATCGTATGAAAAAAAAAAGATTTACAATGTCTTCTCAATTGAAGTACAATGGGGGTGGAAAGTTTTGAGATTTATTGAGTGGATAACTTAAAGCAGTGCTCCGTTGTAAGATGCATGACATTTCGTTCCCGTCTTGTGGAAATTGTATATTTTTGTTCGGCTATCTATCGCACATTGTTAGAAAACACCACAAGACCGTCTTCATAACATGTACATACAAAAAAGATATCTACTCGATTTTTTGAAACGATACCAGACTTCTCATCCTCACTGTATTTTGTAGAAATTGCTGCATTATTCGCACAAAGTACGAGTATCTGTGGCATTCTTCGATGTGTCTAATTTTAGATGCAATCACGAAAGATATAATCTGACTAAGCGTGTGCCACTCGTACTCAAGAGTGCATTACAGAATGTCACCACTTGCATTCCTTTTTCAACTTTGCTCTCTTTTGCGTCGACAAGGAATGTACTACGGAGCCAATCAATGTGGCAAACAAGAAAAAAAAAAAAAATAATAAAATGTATACCAATCTCGAGGTCAAATTTGACTTGTTGATCGTTTAATGCCTCATAAATATTTCTATCTGTGTAGTGACATCTTTACGGATTAAAGATTTTTTTTTGAAATGAAGTGAGAACTGCGTACTTGACACGCATTTTTTCGAATAAATCTCTTCTCTTTTACGGACAGATTCGTTCGAGTCGTTAAATTTGTTTACACAGCGCAATCCCTGATGATTGTCCTGACAGTAACATGCTAAGTGGAGGACTTATCTCCTTGTACGAGTACTTTCCAGTGTGATTAATGACGTACTGAAATAATTCCGTTTAGAGAAGGAATGGTTTTGTGTCGCTATTTTTGGGACGAAACGCTTTTACATGAAGTGACGGAATACACTACCTTGGTCTGTCGAATTGTGTAAATATTCGAATGCATTTCATTTAAATTGTTTTTCTTTGAATTTGTTTTCGAATGGTGTTATTGAAAGTTTCTCGTGGGTATTTCGAAAGACACTTTGGATTTCAACAACCACAAATTCGAAAGTTTGTGGATTCTATGGTTCCATCATTGTAGAGGGAACAATCTATTATTATGTCAAATGAACTTGTGTTGTAATAATGCTGACTCTGATATACCCGACGAAAGGCGCACAATGTTGCTTCCGAATAGTTAGTTCCGAGATTACATTGAAACTAGGTGACTGATTATCAGGTTGTCTATTCCAGTGACGCCTAACATCTACATAACTTGAACCTTAGTCTTCCGTCATTTCACCATTGTGCAACATTCTATATTGCAATTTGGTACCCAAACTGTTTTGGAAATCTAGGCATACGAGTAGTTGAGGTAGCAACTATCACATAGTTCTTAGCCCGTCGATGTTTTCCGTTAGTTCTAACGTTAGTTCAAATTTTCGCATGGGCTTAAATCAGATTTGTTATATAAAAACCGCCACCAATAAGTTAGTAAACGATACTATAGGTCTTTGCTATCGGTAGTGAGGTGGGGCAGTGGTTACTTTCGTCGACTACTACTGAAGAGGGTCTGGGTCCAAAACTTGGCCGGAATCAAAAAGCAGAAAAATGTATCTATTGCACATATCTGACAAAAAACAAAAATCCGTATGTACCTAGTCATGTCATAAATATTGGTACACAACTGAACTCACTCATTACGAATGCAACACTGGGCGCATCCATTTGGTATTGATTGCGATTTGACAGCTGATATTTATGCTTCATTGTGACGTAAAAAGTTTTTGACATTAATTGCTTACAATCATGGAATGGAGCGACATCGAAAACGCATTGTTGTAGTTGGCCTACTTAAATGCAACATGGAAAAAGGCGATATCTTTAGGACATTGCGACCGCTTGGAATCACTCGCAATTTTGTGTATCGTGCTGTGAAGTTGTTTGAGGATACTGGTGGAGTACGAGACCGTCAAAGATCCGGTCGTCCGCGCACTGTGAGAACTCCGAAAGCGATCAAGGCCGTGAAAAAACTAATCGACCGAAAACCGCTGCGAAAACAGAAAATCTTGTCGCGGGAAATGCAAATTTCGCAAAAATCCATATCTCGTATTATCAAAGAAGATTTAGACTCAAGCGACACACTGGACACCTGCTCACGGCCGCATTGAAGGAAAAACGCAAGCGAAGATCGAAAGCGCTACTCAGCCGGTACGCGAAGAACGCTCACAGACAAATTCTGTTTACTGACGAGAAAATCTTCACCATAGAAGAATCGTTCAATAAGTAGACCAATCGTGTGTATGCTCGGTCATCCAGAGAAGCATCTCATCCCGAGGGTTCAAAGAGGCCACCATCGCGCGTCTGTATTGGCATGGCGGGGAGTGTGCTACGATGGCATTACCAAGCTCCATTTTTGCGAGAAAGGAGTGAAAACATCGGCCAAAGTATATCAATCGACCGTCTTGGAACCCATTGTGAAGTATCTCAACCAATCAATATTCAACAACAAGCCAGCAAGACTCTGCTCCAGCTCACAAAGCACAAAGCAATGATTGGCCAGCTGGTAGTCCAGACCTCAACCCGCTGGATTACAAGTTTTGGTCCGTATTAGAGGGCATGGCTTGCTCTACTCGACACTCAAATATTGAGTCGTTGAAGCGAGCCCTTGGCCGTGCAGTGGACAATTTCCCCATGCATGAACTGCGTCTCGCAATCGATGAGTGGCCACATCGTCTTAAGTCGTGCTGGAAGGCAAATGGCAGTCATTTCGAATAAGTTGTTTTAAGATTTGTAGCCATTGAATAACCCAATAAAAACAAAAAAAAATTCTTTTTAATTCGCTTTCATTTGGCGCTGATTTTTCTGTGTAACAGTATTTATGTCCCTACCAGGTAAAAGTCTCTTAGTCTGCTCCATTCACAGCCCTTTTGGTCTCCACGAATTGACATGGCGAACAACGCAGTGAATAGAAGTGACTAAACCTGGCTCTTTTCCGGACTATTGCACCAACAATTTATTTATTCTAGATCGCTGATCTTGTGGTCAAATCATTTTTCGTAACTCTCCGCTGATTGTGTATGTCCTCGTGGACTTAAGTGTTTATTGTTTTAGCTTTCTCTAGACATCGTCTTTAAAGTCTCTAAGCAATATCAAATATCAAAGCAAATATTGCCACCAGATCGCAATATTTTTACGATTCAGAAGATACACTCTGACGTCAAAAGGGGCCTCATTATTCATATGCCGGGCATTTTTCTCAACAAATGTCCTTAAATCCTCTAAGCTGTTGGAAAAGTTGGTGAAACCTTAGTCGTTGTCATTGCGGTCTTCAAGGCTTTGAACGCTTATTATTTTCAATCGTAACTTCCGAGCATTATAAAGGATGTTTCAACGAGAGGTGTAAGACTTGAAAGGCCTATTAATTTACAGCTGATGCCCGCAGGGTTGGCTATGGTGACAGATGTCATCTATAAATTTCGGAAATTTACCATGAAACCATACTCAGTGAAAGTATTTTAATAATCCAAATCGTTGGGATTTATTATGAATTCTAACGTTCAATCGTGGCAACGACGCGAAAAATTCGTGCCAATTTTGCACGTAATCATGTGCCTTCAGAGGCGTGTGTGCGCAACATGATCAAAAAATTCCAAGAGACGGGTTCCGTGCAAGTTGTGAAAATGCCGAAACATGTTCGCCCCCGGGCGTTCAATGAAAAATATCACGACGGTAAAGAAAAGTGTCGAAAACGAACCAAACACCTCCATTCGGCACCGTGCTCAGGAGCCTGACCTCTCCACAACCTGCGAATTTTGGCGAAGGATTTGGCTCTCTATGCGTACCGGGTTCAATTAACGCAAGAACTGAAGCCGGTCGACCAACACCATCACCTTACGTTCTCGAATTGGGTCCTGAAAACATGCATGCTGACATTGCTTTCTGCAAGAAAATCGTGTTTTCGGATGAGGTTCATTTCCACATTGGCAGCTACGTTAATAAGCAAAATTACCGCATCTGTATTTCAGGAGATGTCAATGCACCCAGAACTAGTAACTATTTGGTGCGGTTTATGGACCGGAGGTGTCATAGGGCCGCACTTTTTTGAAAATGAGTCAGGAAAAGCTAATACGGCTAATGGAGCGCGCTGCCGAGACATGATCCACAATTTTGTCTGGTCGGTGCTCGAGGATATGGATACGGACGACCTTTACTTTCAAAATAATAGTGCTGCGTGCCATACAAGTCGCGAAACAATCGAGTTATTGCGCACGCAGTTTCCTGGCCCCGTAATTTCGCGTTTCGGAGACATCCATTGGCCGCCAATATCTTGCGACTTAACACCGTTAGACTTCTTTCTTTGGGGCAATGTTAAAAGCAAGGTCTACGCCAACCATCCAAGCAATTTGTATGTAACATATGAGTCTTTTACGTGGCGTTGGACTAAACGACAGTAATCGCACATTGTATTTACGAGTTCTTCTTCTTGATTTGCGAAGAGAAAGGCTGTAGGTTATTTTATTTTTTTTTATTTTGTTAGCTTCAAGGGGTTTAGTACGTATCACATGAATTTTCAAATGATTTTCAGAGTCAGGGGTTTCCAGGATCAAATTGATTCTCCACAATTCTGTCATTTTCCATGAAGCAAAGCCAAAGGTCATCAGAGCGTTGCTGGACTATTTAGTTCTTTACAATTGCGACTCGTTAAACAGCAGACTATTGACTTATTGGACGCGTGGTCGAGGGAGGTGTTAAGGACGTGACATACGGGTACTAGTATTGAGCAGGGCTTTCTTGATTATTTGCTGCTATTTAGATCAAAGTCTTGGGCGTAGTTGTTTGTTGTACGCAACATTCTTGATATTGCTTCAAAGTGACCGTAATTGAAGAACGGGGACGGATATTGGATTACGGGGATTGCAAGTGATTAAAATATTTTGCATAATTTTCGGGCAGTTGATGATTCCAGTCAATAACTGGTGGATCAGCGACATCGCGACGTTTTATTAGGGTATGCATGCTAATTAGTTTTAGCCTATTTTCATAGTGAGGTAATAAATACCTTGGGCGGCTTCAATTCTATGAATGTGGATTTGTTTATAGGGTGACCACACTTGGCTGGAATATTCGAGGAGAGGCCTTATAAGAGTGATGTACCTTGGACCTTGTAACATAAGGGTTCGAGAATTCCTTTGGCCAGCGTTTGATAAAGCCAAGTGCAGAGTTAGCTTTATTATAAAGCTGTCAACATGTGAGTTGAAATTTATTACTCTGTCACGGATTATTCGTAGATCCCATACCTCTGTAGTGCAAGGAATTGACTCACCGCAGATAAAATAGTTTCTTGGAGGGAGCGTTACACGTTTGCGGGAACAGACTATCGCTTGACATTTGTTGACACTAAGCTCCAACAAGTTTTGTTTGCACCTAACCTTATTTAAAACTTATTTAAGTCATCTTGCAAGCAATAGGAGTCAGAAGGCAATGGAAATTCCCATGTCATCAGTGAAAATAGAAAGATTAGAATTCGTCAAAATGAGATTTATATCATTAATCGTTAGGATAAAGATTATTGGTCCAATACGACTACCCAGAGGGACACCAGATGTTGCTTTAATGAAATCTTTAATGATCTGAAAATGACTCTGTGTTCTCGGTTTTCTAAATAGGATTTAATCCATGTCACAAATTGGGTTTGCAAATGATAAGTTGGCTAGGAATTTTCAAGAAGGCCTTGCTAAAATCTGTGGAAATTGAGGATAGAGGACCGAGATGGCCTACATACTCTTTTATTACAATAGCCGGAAGGCCATCAGGGCCAGACGAAAAATCGTCTTTTTTCGGATACCAAAGATATTGTTATATTTAACGTGATGAAAGACGTCTATGGGCAGTTTCTCATAGAGCTAAAGTAACTAGGATCGGGTTCAGGTGTTTGCTTAGAAAAAAAAATTTGGAAGAGTTTTTGGGTCAACAGAAGATTCGCTGAGAAATTTAAAAGTAGAGGGATAGTTGTCTGACTTTCTTTTGGTATTAAGAAATTGATATACACTTTTAGGGTCCGAGATTGAGCTAAATTTCATGGGGTAGAGGTACTTAAGGTAAAGAGACTCACGAAGTTCCGAAAAACGATTGTATACAAATCGATAGTTACTGTAGTTGAAAGCAGATCGAGTTCTTAAGAATTTGAGCCATAACATGTTTCTGCTGTTACGGAGAGAGCGCAACTTCTTGGAGTTGGTGGTACTCATTTGGTTGGTTTTTGGGTACTCTTCACTTTCACAGCAAGCCTCGCAGGACATTATGCCACTTATGCTTTGCACCCTTTTGTACTTAGCAAACGCGTAGTGCTCCGTTATGGCGCCAGTAAGAAGTCTACAGTCTTTATTATTGAGGGACAGCAGCTGACCTCTTAGAGACGTCAGGAAGCATTCATTGTGGGTAAATTACTCGGATCTAGGACGTAGGCAGTTGTAACGTAGGTTCGTGTCCTGAAAAAAACTCCTAGCATTTTCTCGTGATCAAACTGTGACTTGGGACCTAAACAAGACTCAGTGAATTTAAACCTCAGAACACCTTCAGAGAAGCTTCTGATTCTCTCACTAGCTTGGAAGTGGTAAAAGGGTTTAGCAAGGCCTACAACACAGTTTGACTTGGTCGCTACAGACGCAAAAACTCCTCGCTTTCCTCCGACTCTTCACAATAGGTCATTGACAAACGCAAGTTTTCCTAACCAGGAGTGAAATCTGAAGCTCCGACTATGTATGTTCGTGAAAGCCGATTTCATATTTTGCAGTAACAACAGCTGTACTCATACCACAAAAGGCTATTTTCTTTTTAAACGGAGATGGCTTTGAGGGTTTAGCCCATTATATGATAGTAGCCAAGGAAACAAGACAGACCGTCCTGTGAAGTTTCATAAAACACTATTGCTTTTTTTTGTGTAAGCTTGTTTCACCAAGACAGTCGATGCATTGGATATAATCGTTCTTATCGTAAGCGTGTATACCGAAATGATAAGCCCTGTGATGAAAGCTTCTTTTCGCTACTAGAAAGTCGACAGCGCCTTGGCGGTTTTCGTCGTAATACATTGTTCCAAAAAAGTTTGATATCCAGGATGCCTCCCAAATCGGAGTACTGGATGAGTCAGACCAGTTGGTTTCCTCCTCAGTTTTGAGACGATTGACTAAAAGCTTATTTGAAATACACCACTCGTTGATTACGTCTGGTGTTGTTTGCTTAAAGTTTGGAAATAAATAAATGTTCATAGCTGAGCATGTGTGTAAATGTACAAATTTCGAAAACCGTAAAATCATAAAACAAAACAAGAAAAGAACATACGAGCGCAGTCCACTTATCTCATTGTGTGAGATACGAAGAGGAATGATTTTATGGTTTTCCCTTCTCCTTTCAGTAACCGAGATAAAGAAAATTCCATATGCTAGATAAGTGTTACAGTTAAGGGTAGTTTTAGTTTGTAAAATTTTGTATAAATAGCTTAAGAATTTTCGAAAATAAACTAGTTGAAATTTACGCCTCAACTTAATCAAACTACCTTACCACTGAGAAAGATTTTTAGAGATTTGACCAAAAGGCTTCAACAAGTGAACAGTACGACGTCAGTCGTAGTAGTCAGAACGTTTTGAGATTTTATATAAAGAGATGGAATCTAAACTAAGATGGCTTGTGCGTTTTCAAAAGAGCGTTCTATTTTTCCAATAGGGACTGGACCCTCTGAACTCGTGCATGGCATCTTTCAACAGATGTCACATTCGTGTTCCATATTGTCCATCATTTAGTCATGAAAAGGTACACACTTCAATAACTTTTACAAGTCATCAAAATTCACCGTCAGTTACGACTATTTTACGTACGTTAACTATAATTTTCTGCCTTTATAATCGTGCCTAAAAGCGAAAGATTGAGCGTGTAATGAAAAAATTCGAATCGAAGACTCCATCCACTCGACAAACGCAAGCTATGCGGTTCTCAACACGGTTACCTTAAAGGAAAATCTATAGAGAGGGTACTGCACGAGGTTCTAGCTATAGAAAGGAATATGCACTACAAAGAGTACACCATGGCTGCCTTCCTAGATATCGAAGAAGCATTTAATAATTTCAACACCGGATCTATAAGGACGGCCTTGGAAAAGCTCCATGTAGAAACAACGATAGCAAAAGGGACAATGGATTAAAAACATGCTAAAGAGTAGAATTATCAGTTCAGAATGAGAATCACAGGCAGGAAAGCGGTTGCAGGAGGAACTCCACAAGGAGGAGTGATTACTCCCCTTCTGTGGCTTCTTGTTGTAAACGACATCCATATAAGTTTCGAACAGAAGGGCGTTAAAGCAGTAGCCTACTCCGACAAAATAGTTATTCTGGTGATAGGAAAACATCTACCAACGATCAACGAACTACCTGAGCCGAACTCGTAAAATGGACAAAACGGTTTAGAGACAACCGAACTAGTGTTGTTCATAAGAAAAAGAAAGTTATACAAGATTAGTCTTCCCAGAATCAATGGTGTTGGGATACAATTTTCATCCGATGCTAAATATGTCGCAATCATACTGACAGGAAGCTGTCAGCTGATGTCAAAGAATCGTTGGTAAACTTCGGGGACTAAGATCATGTACAATACACTGGATGTACATGGCGTTAGTTAGACCCATTCTTACGTATTGTGCGCTGGTGTGGTGGAAAGCCGCGGGAAAGACTGTTATCTCAAAATACTAACATAAGTTCAAAGACTAGTGTGTGTCGGAATAACAAGAACGCTAAGGTTTACTCCTCAAGCTGCACTAGAGATAATGCTCAACCTCCTTCCTTTAGACTAATTCTTTAAATACACGACTTCCAAAAGCCCGATCTGGTTAAAAGGATTAGGCTTATGGACGAACCGCTATGTAGGGTACGTATCTATAATAGAGGAGTACGAACCATCGAAACTGACGAAGTGTAGTGAATAGATCGCGGCAAGGGTGGACTTTGATAGGTTTTTCTCCATATCATTTCCCAGCAGATATGACTGGGTATCTAACACTGCCACCAACAATGGAAAATTCCACCTCTGCACGGATGGCTCCAAAATGGAGAAGACTACTAAAGCTGGAGTTTATTGTGAAATGTTACAGATGCAGGACTCCTTCAAGATTCCGAGCATTTGCAGGCAGAAATAGTTGCCATTCGTAAAGTTGCATAAGCTGTACTAATGGAATTTGATCCGTCAGAGATCTCTATCCTTGTGGACAGTCAAGCGCCATAAAAGCTTTGGCAAGTGAGACCACCAAAAATGTCGTTAAAGGAGAGCCTGCGAATCTCTCCGCATGGATACTTGGACACACAAAAGTAAAAGGGAATGAAAAAGCGGATGAGCTAACATGGGAGGGTGCCTCTCTGCACAGCAGTAAAACACGGAACGGAACCTATAGCCATAGAACGATCCAACAAAGCATGGTTCTATAAGAATGACTGTCATCTCACGAAACATAGACAGTAGGAGAACACGTACCCTCCTCGGATTCTACAAAGAAGACATCCGTATCGCTAACTGACCACTGCCTCATAGGCAGAATGGCCAGCAGAATAGGAGCTTCTTCTCAAGATCATTGCAGAAGGTGTAGGAGCGAGGAAGAAATAGAGACTATCACTTTTTTTTTTATAATTTGCGCATTCTCAAGGGATTTTGCTTTAAAATGTTTGCACACAGCTCGACCGAAGGAAAGTTAGAGACGAAAGAAAGAGAGATACTGATGCATGTTAGTTTTGAATGTTTGCAGATTATAATGATTAGGAATGCAGGGCATTCCATAAGCGAGTTGTACGGCTTAGGAAAGAATCATGACATTTCAATGTACGTCCGAAAGTAGGCTTGAGTTACCCGCATAAGCATTCATAGCGAGGCTGTGGTTAAAGATTGGAAGGGCCGGAAAGCTACTAGCAATTTCAATGGATAATTGGTGATGTAAATAGCGATAAAACAAGGTGAGATAGGAGAGACATTTCGTCGGTGTTCGGGGTTGCCAATTGATTGGGTGATCACCTATGAATCCTATCCAGCAGGTGCAGGGATGATATAGGAGAACCTAACCAGATGTGGAAATTGAACTACAATTGCTGCGCGACTGCCCTAACCTTCAAATACGCCGTGTAAAAACCTGGCGTAGAGACTTTTGAGGACGTCAGCAGAGGAAAATCAGATCTCGTCAAATTCGTAAACAAACTTGGCTGGTTTTCCGTCAACACAGTCTAGATCGGCCCCACTAAAATAATAATAATAATAATAATAATAATAATAATAATAATAATAATAATAATAATAGAAATACAGGATGCTGCAGGATCAGTTGAGCAGCTTTGAAGAGTTATAAAAAAGAAAAACTACCTTGATCAAAAAGTTCCCAGGGGACAACACCACGGTGTTGTCGGCGCTCCCATTGTTCCGATTTGAGTTCTGTTTTTTTTGTTAAGTTGGTCAATCTGTTGTTGACATTTCCTCTAAATCTTAGCGTCGTTGCTTGACATTTGCAAAAGTTACGTAGCCAAGAGTACATCTATCTCTGTGTGTGTTGGCGATTTTTTACAATTTTAGAAATGGATTTAAATTTGCAACAACGAACTTGTACGAGTATTAAATTTTGCGTAAAAAACGGATTTAATGGTGCGCGGACGTTGGAAATGTCGTAAAAGTGTTTCGGCAACGATTCTCTAAAGAAAACGGTCGTTTACAAGATTCATGAGTCAATCGAAGATGATGAACGCAGTAGCAGACCATCGACATCGAAAACCGACGAAAACATTGATGAAGTAAAAGAAATGCTGGTCAATAACCGCAAATTAACCATCAGAGAGATAGGGGAGGACTTGAACATTGTCTATGGATCCGTCCAAGACATTTTGGTTAATGATTTGGGTTTTCGTCGTGTAGCAGCAAAGTTGGTGCCAAAAGATCTCAATTTCATGCAAAAAGAGACCGTGTTGACGTCGCAAAAGAGATGATTTGCGAGGCTGAATCCAATCCCACATTCATCAAAAGGATCATTACTGGAGACGAGGCGTGGGTTGATGAGTACAACACGCAATCCAGACATCAGGCAAGTGAATGGTGTTCACCAATTGAGCCGAGACCAAAAAAACACGTCGTTTTCAGTCAAAAAAGAAGGCAATGCTCATGGTTTTCGTGGATTACAACTGTGTAGTGCATCATAAATTTTTGCCAGAAGGTCAGACAGTAAACAAAGACTATTATTTGGGCGTTATGAGACGTTTGCATGTAGAAATTCGCCGAAAGAGACCAGAATTGTGGGCAGAAAACTCGTGGATTTTGCACCATGATAACGCACCGTCGCACAGTGCCATCATTATTCGTAATTTTTTGACGAAAAATGTAACAAATACCATCCAACAGGCACCGAATTCACCTGATTTGGCTCCCTGTGACTTCTTTCTTTTCAATCGAGTTAAAAAACCACTACGGGGAACGCGTTTCAGCAGCCGAGAGGAAGTAGTGATGGAAAAATCGCAGGAAGCGCTGATGGACATACCAAAAACCGAATATAAAAAATGTTTCGAGGATTGGATCAAGCGCTGGCATAAGTGTGTTGCAGTCGATGGGGATTACTCTGAAGGCGACAATATAGATTTAGATGAATAAACTTGTATTTCTAACATTCCGGGAACTTTTTGAGTAGTAAAAACAAATGTTTTTATTTTTGAAATCCGTGGAACTTACCCTTTTATACGCGTCAATTTTTAAAAATAATGTCTTTAAGATGGCGGCCGTTAGCTGTAATACATTGCTGGAGCCGATCTCTAAAGTTTTGAATAGCCCGTTGGCACATTTCGAGGGGTATCGCGCTCACTTCTTCAACAATTCGCTCCCTTAGCTTTAGCAGATTTTGGGGGCGACGTTTAAACACCTTTTCCTTAAGATATCCCCAAAGAAAGAAGTCGCATATGCTTAAATCCGGCGACCGCAGAGGCCACCCCACGTCACCTCTCAAGGACACTAGACATCCGGGAAACATTTTTCTTAAAGCATTTAGAGAATTTCGGGCTGTGTGGGCTGTAGCCCCATCCTGCTGGAACGAAACATCCGCTAAACCCTCTTCTTCAACAACCACTTCCAGTCGTTGCTGCAGAAAATTTTGTAACATTGAAACATAACGCAGGGAGTTCGCGGCCACGGTCACGCCTCCCTCTTCAAAGAAGTACGGGCCAATTGTGATACGGCACACCACTCCGTTAGTTTAGGAGAATATAGCGGTCTTTTGTGAACAATTTGGGGCTTGTTTTCAGCCCAGTAGTGAAAATTTTATTTATTCACAATCCTGCCTACGTGAAAATGTGCCTCCTCGCTGCTGAAGAATACTGCCTCAGGAGAGATCGCTGCAGGCATTTTCTCACACCGATTTTGGCGGTTGGCCTAGTCTGCTGGGTTCAATTCTTGAACCATCATTATTTTGAAGGGATGGAAATTCAAATCTAAATGCAGAATCCTCCTCAACTGCGGTCTGAAACCTCCAATGCAATAGCGTGCACTAGCTCCACATTTTCTGGTCTTCTGATGGATCTTCGTCGGCCATGTGTATCTATTCTTAGTGTGCTACCAGTTTCCTCCAACTGCCGAATCCAGGACCGAATTTTGTTCGCAGTAGGAACGGCATTATTGCGCGGAATGATAAAACGTCGCCGAAAAGCTCTTTGCGTCGCAATCACAGATCGGTTGTTTTCATAAAACGCACGCACGGCAAAGCCACGATGCACTCTGGTTCAAACCAAGTTTGCTACTAAATGGGGATGCCGACAGAACAAAAGGAGACTTAGTGCAGCTGCTTACCTCCACCACCACCCGAATACCTGCCCCTCCAAACTACTCAATTGGTTCTGCCGCACCCTGTATAATATAATACTGTAACAACATAAACAGGTAGTCACAATAAACCAATAGGACTCCTTGTATGCTTGTTCCAAACTGAAGAGAGTATAGCGGCTGCGAGAATCAATCGATTCCGCGCCGTTCTCAGGAGCTGGGCATCTCTTGAACGTGCCTGTGTTGTATTTTACGAAAAAGCTTAACAATAAGTCCGTGTAAGATCATATTGACTATAGGTACGTCTAACTATCGCTGATTGGGCTCCCTTGAAGATGGTAGAGCAGATCCGAGTTTTCACCAAAAAATCATCTTCAACAAACATATTTTTGGTTACATGGCCTTGATAATAAGCAAAATTGCTGCGTTTGCTTAAGCGAACAGCCGCAGGTATTCCAGCAATAGCCGTTCCGTGCATATACGAAAAAAATTAATGTTTGATATAGTTTTCATGCCAGCGGTGTCATTGGGCCGTTCTTCTCAGGTGTTGCAGGCGAGTGGGCCACGGTCAATCGAGCCCACGAAATTGGGACTACTGCAAGCTTTAGAGTACTCGTATATGTGGTGTCGCCAGGGCGTTTCCGATTGCCGTAATCGAATTATTGAAGACAAAGCTAGGTGATGGTCTTATCGCCAGAAATGGCATTGACAATTAGCCGCCCCGTTCTACACTACGGCTACCCCGGCTACACTATGTAAGTCTGTGGTCTATGCCAACAAACTAACACGAGCATTTGGCCTAAAATTGTTGGAATATCGGCCGAAGATTGGTTCCAGCGCATCTACTCATGGAAGCGATTCTGTGATGTAGAAATTTCACAATTTGTATTTTTATTTATTAATTGTATAGTTTTACAGATTTGTTAATTCAAAATTGTATTTATTATAATTATTTCTTTTATTAATTTTAATTTTAACTTTTATTCTAGGTAAACTTCATATCACAACGCTCGTGCTACCGAGTGAGTATTTTGGAATATTTTTCCCTTGTTTTGTTTTTCCTCAACTTTTTCTTATTTATTTTTTTGTTATTTCATTTAAAAATTCCTCAATTGTAATTACCGATATTCATATCCATTTGTGTTGGTTGGTATTTTCGTTCTCCGGTCGGCCCATTGATCACATGGTGCTAAAACAAATAAAATGAAATCGCAATGACACACAGCCTCAGAGAGGCGTTCGTACGCCAATCGAGGTTAAAAATATCAACAAAAAGAAATTTTTTATTTATTTTTTTAAAGTGACTTCATCAATGAGAGCCATCGAGCGCGAGAGAATCGCATAACAAAAATTTATAACGCCTAATCTTTGCTCCCAGCTGTCTTCTGTTTACTACAATAAAATTTCGACAAAAAAAAAAAAAAATAATATAGACGATGTCAGAAAGGCAAAAGAATTACGGTCATAAAATTCGGAAAACCAAAAAAAGTGTTTACTTTTTGTGTAAAAATTTAAATACCTTACGATGATAAGGTAATGGCTGGATGATCTGTGCCTGCCGGGTATAGTCGAGTTGAGGTATCTCAATCAATCAAAGGCTCGACCCAGGGAGATATGCTGTATGCTACATGTGTACGTGTAGAAGATCAGCGAACTTTCTTATCTCTTTTTTTTTTTGTCACAGTGTGGGTTATTTTGTTATTATTTTTGTTTTCGAAAAATTTAGAGAATTTTCTTTTTTTAATTTTTATTTTAGGAATACCATTAATATGGTGGTGTAACATCCGAGTGGAGAAGACCGACATTTCTTTTAAAGGAAATTTGCCAGATTATAGAGAAACGTTGAGTATCATTTGCGAACGACAGCTTGAGGATTGTGCAGATTTATAGAATTGAAAAAATTCATAGGAACCTTTGGTTGATGATAAAAGGGTTGGATCTGAGGTCCTCTCCTCCAACAGCTTTTGCTGCTGTTTCCAACTCTTTTTTCTGGGAAGTGAGCACCCATCGAGGGATGAAAGAAAGTTCGCCGACTTCTTAGAGCCAACAGAAAGCATTCGCTTGGTCTGCTTCTAACCTAGGGAGTTACGGTTGTGATCTAGCTGTCAGTGAAAATTCTTAATGAGGATGAAGGTAGTCCCAATGTTAGTTGAGAAGTCATCTAAGCGTTGCCTAATAAGTTCACTGGCGATTCGATTGTGACTTGCGATCTTGACAGGACTCCATAAATGCAGTCATCTTCTTCGAGGAAGACTTACATTTTCAAAGTAGATAAGAGTTGGTAGAGGATGGTTCAGGAAAGCCTTAAGCGCAGTTTGGTCGTCGCTAAATACGTACGAGGGTTGTCTGAAAAGTTTCCGGCCGAACAAGACATCTTTTCTCAATTTTTTTTTTATTTTTCAACATATGTAGTCTCCTTGTAACTCTACACTTTTCTTCCAGCGATGCCCCCATCTCTCCATCCCGTCCAAATAGTACTTGGCGTTTTTCTCTGCAAAATAATTGTTCACGAAGGTGATTGCCTCCTCATTTGACGAAAATCTCTGTCCTCCGAGCGCAGTTTTTAGTTG
This sequence comes from Volucella zonaria, assembly GCA_963966105.1. Classification (NCBI taxonomy): domain Eukaryota; kingdom Metazoa; phylum Arthropoda; class Insecta; order Diptera; family Syrphidae; genus Volucella; species Volucella zonaria. The sequence goes on along the minus strand of OZ014533.1, from coordinate 90,123,058 downwards.
AGGGAACAAAAAGAAGTAGCTTGGGGCTAGATCTGGTGAATAAGGCGGATGGTCAAGCAGTTCAAACCGTAATTCATGGATTTTCGCCATGGCAACGACTGAGGTGTGAGACGGCGCGTTGTCTTGGTGAAACAGGATTTTCTTTTTCTGCAAATGTGGCCGTTTTTCCGCAATTTCTGCCTTCAGCTTGGCAAGTAACGATGCGTACTATGCTCCTGTAATGGTTTTTCCTTTTTGAAGGTAATCGATTAAGATAACTCCTTTGCTATCCCAAAAAACTTTCCCAGCCGAAAAAACAGTTTTTGCTTTTTTTGGAGCCGGCTCGCCCTTTGCAGTCCACTGTTTTGACAGAATTTTTGTTTCGGGCGTATAATGGTGTATCCAAGTTTCATCTACAGTAATTAGTCGGCGCCAAAACTCGGATTTATTGCGCTTAAACTGCGCCAACAGAGCGTTGGAAATGTTCATTCGAACACGTTTTTGGTCTAACGTAAGCAAACGCGGCATCCAACGCGCGGACAGCTTTCTCATGCCTAAATCTTGATTTAATATGTAACAAACACGTTCTTTGGACATTTTCATAACTTCTACTATTTCTCTCACTTTAATTCGGCGGTCGTCTAACACCATTTGGTGAACTTTAGCAATGATATCGTCAGTGGTTGCAGTTTTTGGACGTCCTGGACGTTCATCATTTGATGCAGCCATCAATCCTTTCACGGAAAACTTCCTTTCTTGCCACGAGATGTTTGTCATATGGCACCATCCTGTTGGAACCACATTTCCTTCTACTGTTTGCTGAGTATGGTTTTCAAAAAGTAAGTTGTTTGACCACATGCGACACCAATAACTTTATGTGCATGTAATAGTCTTTCCTGAATTATTCGAGGATCGCCATCTCATATAAGGTGATCATACATATTAGAGTATGTTCCGGAGGAGGTGAAAATGTGCTTTATCGCTGAAGAGGATTTTCTCGAAAAATCAGTATCAATTGCCTCTTGCTGCAGCACCAAGTCTAAGTATACTTTGCACTGTCCATGGTCTCTAAGCCTGTGATCTTGTGTACATCGTACATTGTATGGATGCAAATTCACCATAGCGAAACGCGAGATTCACAATACTGGCTCTTGAGTCGCACTTTCAATAAAGGCGACGGTATTCTTGTACGAACGAACGTCAAGTTTTTTCTCCCGCAATTCTTTCATTCTTTTCGAATTTAGTAACGTAGGTACTGGCACCTTTAACGTGCAATTAAATAATGATCAGCGTTCACAAGTGCCAAGCCGCAAACTATCATTGACACCTAGTGTTCGTAAAAATCATCGAGCGGTTAGAATAAGAGTGCTGTGAAATCTTAAAAATATCTCTGCTTAAGCCTTGTTGAAATGAAAGTCGGTTTTTGAAGGAATGAACTTCCTCAAACCATTGACCTATCAAAACCATGATTAAAATGTAAAATTCTGTGTTTAGGAAAATGTGGAATATCCGTTTGAAGAAGATTCCCTTCATTAGTTTGAGTGTGAAAAACTAGATGATCATCTTGAGAAGTCGAAAAGCTCAAAACAACATCTAGTTGAAAAGCTGGGGTCCAAAGAGTCGAATGTGTGGTAAAGAATACGAGTATAACCTAACTTGCGATCGATACCTTAAAACTGGGTTTAGGCGTTGTTGGCTTGTTTTTTTAGGGCAAGGCGAATGAATGATTATTGTTTGAGAGTTTACCCTCTTTACGAGAAGACTTAAATTCGTTTATTTATCGTAACTTACAACTGAGCTATAATCGCCACGCCATCAGTTACCCGTTCGCTGGGTTTGTCAATTTCGAACTCAGGTTTATCCTATTTTATACAAATTGAATTAAACATGTATATTATGAATATGAGACCAAATATTACTGGTCTACCTAATAATACTTCAAAATAATATCAGCCGTTTCTTAACGGATATCAATCTGGGCGCCAATTTTCGACCACTTTTTTGAGTGATGCTGTCGGTATGTTACGAAAAAAATAATCCGTTGTCTTCGGTATGACTTCATCAAGGCCTACGTCGAATAAGTAAATTTAGAAATTCAGTGTAGAAAACTGGACAGCTAACATGCCTCTCCAGCTAGTGCGACCTTTTGCTAGCAGCCTCCAGTTGCGCACACGAAGTTGGCTGAGGTCACCTTTCATTTATGTGCGCCACCTAAGATCATCCTCTATCGCATTTTCCCCTGGGTCGGAGTCGCAAACTTTCCAGGCTGGGACGCTGGAGTCCATGCGCTCAATGTGACCTAGCCATCTAAGCCGGGTTATCCGAGCTTTTCGGACGAGGTCGGCATCGCTGTACAACCCGAACTGTTCGCTGTTGGAACGTCTCCTCCATTCTTCATCGATGCGAACTGAACCGAAAATCATCTGAATAACTTTTCTTTCGAAGCGCTCGAGGGCATTTTCATCCGCTTTCATCAGAGTCCACGCTTCCCCACCGTAAAAAAGGACTGGGATGATCGGAGAGAGTTCCACTAAATTGCCTTCTAAGCCCAAAGAAGTAGCGATTAGGAATTCAGATTCTTCGCATGACTTCGGCACAGGTGTCGTTGTTGGAGTTGATAGCGGAGCAAAGGCAGATAAAGTTCCTTATTACCTCAAGATTGTAGCTGCCTATCGTGAAGACTGGACAACTAAAGCTTAAATAAGATTTTAGTTCGCGAATCGCAGAATCTTTGTCATCAATTAATCGTGATGGATAACTTGTCATCAAATATAATTTTCGGATCTTGTGGTTGCTTGGTATTACTTGTAATTTTGTGTTTCGTCCATTGTTGTTCATTGTTCGAGGGTACAACAGGAGGTTGACACAGCCAAAGATCTGGCCGTCCGCGACTATCATTAAAATCTTGCAATTTTGAGATAGACGAAAAATGTACGCAAACATCGAAAACTATGCTCGGATTTCTACTCTGATGAAAATGTCAGTTGAAGAATTTCTCAATGAACAGAACTATTCAGTGTATACTTAGCCGTTAAGAGAAGCAAAAAAAAAAAAATTTAATTCACATCAGTAATGGCACAGTAGGTCATAAACAGCGATCCGAACATCATAATACCGTAAAATTCGCCAACTGACAATCTACGTACACTCCAAGACGGCGGATATAAAGCTATGGTCAAACACCTAAATATTGAGTCTGTAAAGATTCTTGTTCGAGCAGTGGAGAAAGTGATTTCTTGATAAATTTGTCAACATCAGCATTTAGATCTCAGCAACTGCCTAGGGATTGCATTCTGATGCTTGCCAAAGCAGGACAGTTGGAAAGAAATTGCGCGACAAATCCTCTCCTCTTCATTTTTGCAGCTCCTGTAGAAATTAATACTCAATCGCTGCGCGTGTCTTCCAATGACACACTGTTCAGTGTTTATCCTTGTGAGCTTGAAGATGTCCCTTCTTCCAGTCGAGTATTGTTTATATAAGTTTAAATATCTCGGAGTTATTTCGATGAATCCGAATGACTGGCCTTAGCGAACGCTTAAAAGTGCGGAATTTGTTTGTCTTAGGACAAGCTGCCAATTATTTATTCATAGTTCCAACTGTGCAGTTTATCAGTGACACAGCTCCTTAGAACGTCCGATTGTGTGCAGGAACCCAACTGAGTGTAGTCTTGTGCTGCTTAGCTATCTTATTGAAAGATGTACGGCAGTCTCTCACAACTGTCGAATTTATGGTCGCTGGGTTCAGGTTGAGCCAATCTGCGACTAAGTGAATTGTTGGAACGGTACAATAGAACGAGTATATGTAAAGTTCTCAGGGATCATCCCTATGTCAGCGCTTTCGGCTGACTTAAAGCCGTCTGTGAAGTTAGATATTTGCTTACATTCTTTCCTTTCTGGTGGTCGGAGCCGACTTTTTTTTGTTAACATGCGCGGGTCACCCGGACAACTTTATTGAGTTTAGTACAAATTGCTCTTATAACTAGAACTAAAACTAAAGGACAGAGAAGATCAGTGTCGGGAGAGATGATAATTGAAAGTACTCGTGCTTCTGGTGCATCCGAGACAGTGGTTCGTTAAAACCATATGTCGTTCGGTTGTTATTTGGACGAAAAAGAGGAACAGACCTTTAACTGCGGGGGTTGGTCTTAAAAAAAAATTTGATCCAGCAGTGAGGGATAGTCGATGGAGCCGGTTAATAGTTGGCGTATAAAGAGAATACCGGCCGATTTGCGGCGTTTTTCCAGTGGTCATTATAGGGCGGAAGGATGTAGTGATCAATGAATCTACGTTTGACAGCTTCGATAGGGTGAAGGTAGAATATGGTCTTCATAGTACGGGGACCATACCTGGCTAGCCTATTCGAAAAGTGGCCTAACAAATGTGGCGTACAGGGATTTTGTGACGTAAGGGTCAGAGAACTCATTGGACCATCCTTTAACAAATCCAAGCGCGGAGTTAGCAGTTACAGCTTGGGTTGATATACATATATAGTAGTTCGGTCAGGAAGTGTTGAACGCTTCCGAGATGGCTTGACATTTCTTTATGTTGAGCTCAAAGAAGTTTTTGTGGCACGATATTGAGAACCTACGTGTATAGAGATCGTCTTGTAGAGGTAAATAATCAGAAAATTTGGAAATTTGTCTATAGATTTTCATATAATCGGCATAGAGAGATATGTGTGTGAGATCTTTTTAGTATTTACAACCTCATTGATAGTCAAAAAGGTGACTGCCTTGTGGAACACCCGACGTGGCTTTAATGGGTTCAGGCAAGCGAGAACGAAAATTGACCAGGTAATAGCGTTCTTTCAAGTAGGAATTGAACCAAGAAATCAGCCCAGGTTGAAAACCAAGTGCATTGAGTTTGAATAGAATTAACTTATGTGCGATTTTATCAAACACCTTGCTGAAGTCAGTGGTAATCATATCCACTTCTTTCCCTTGCTCTAGAGCATACAATGTACTAGAAACAAACTCAATAAAATTCATAGGACGATAGTTGATCTGCTTTTAAGAATCCATGTTGGTTCGGTGCAAGTATAGATCTGCAATGAGAGAACATTGCATCGTAAATTATGATGATATTCCCTGTGAGTCCTTTTTTTACGAATAGGGATTATATAAGTGCTTTTTCAGAGGCGAGGAAAAACTCCCAGGGAGATCGAAAATCTGAAGATGCTTACAAGGGGTTGAATAGGATTATTGGCACATCGTGACCAGGAGGAAATCATTTTTAAGTTTGTTAATCCAGTGTAGGGATGTCTGGGTGCAGTTACTCAAGTGACACCGAATTTAAGTCACGCCGGTAGACTAGCATTTCCTCCATTTAATCTATTGCTTAGTATCTCAGTCTGGGGGCAGATTAAATTGTGATCAATATGCCTGCTTATACAGGCAGCTCGTTGCGTTTCTTCTAACAGGTTCATGGTGGTACCCCTCTTGCTTGCCCGAGTAGATTCAACTAGAGCTTTTTGATTTCGCTCTGTTTGCTGTCCAGAATGAGGCCTAGATAGCTCTCACTCTTCGATAAGTTCAGAGGGCTGCCATTCAACTTGAGCGGTATTATGCAGGACATCCTGGTTCTTCTTGATAAGAGCTTCGGCCACAGCTACGTGTTCCAGAGGAGAGTATGCCTAGTACAATCCTTGCGGTGTCTTCCTATATGGACGAAAAATAATTCGTCCATCATCGACGTAAAAGTGAGCAGAACCATTTGATCACACTGTTGTGAGTCATTAATGAAGAAACAAAATAAGATACGACCCAGTATCGAACTCTGAGGTACTCACGCTGTTAAGGATCTTACACTAAATCCATAATTTCATACATAGGATTTTTATGGTTTGCACTATCAAATGCTCATCATGCTCATGTGCATCAATTATTTTAACCAGAGCCTTAGAGCAACTATAATTGGCTTGAAAACCCGACTGCATCGGAGTGAGAAAATCATATTGAGCAGCGTATTTAGATATCTGCCCCTCAATAATATTTTCAAAAACATTTGATAAGCATGGGCGAATGCTAGTAGAACGAAAGTCTGTGGTCGAATTTGGATTTAGTTACTTCGTCACGGGAATGATCTTAGCCAACTTTGAGGAAGTAATACGAAAGTTGATTACATGTGTCAGACAACTCAGAAAGTGCGGCAAAATCATTTTTATAAATCGGAGTGGTACTCGGTCAACACCAACTGCATTGATAACTTAACAACAAATTCAAAGTCATTTAGGGGATCGATAAACAGATGATCATTTGGAAGATGAATCCAGTTGTTGCTTGGAGATAAAAGCATTATTAAGGTCGTCAACATTTGTTATACTCTCAAAATCATCCCAATTGATCGCAGGTCACTCTAAACCTTTTTAGACGGTTGATGTATACCAAGCTTGTTCAAAAAGTATCTTTTTTTTTGGCTCTACGCGTAATAAAATATTGCGAGCATGACAAAAAGTTTCCCAATTCGTAGTTGTGGGAATTTGCTACCATTTAGAGTATTTATTTCTCCGAACCCTAATAACATTTTTAACCTAAGACTTGAACTAGGGGCCATTCTTATAACGAACTGCTGCAGTCTTCAGCGGAACATGCTGGTCCTAGAAGTCCAAAAGTAACGATCGTAAAAAAGAGAAATATACCAGGGGAGGAGGCTCGCATCTAGTTACAAGGCATTCTTGTCAATTGAAGCAAAGTCCTTAAACTGGAATGATGAACATATACAATAGAAGAACCTGACAGGTTGATGTGGTATGTCCAGAAAATTAGGTCGTAGTCTGACACACTTTCTAGCGATATTTGGTCTTGAAATAAACCTTGGTTCCGGAGAGATCAGAAGACTTGGTGGGTGGGGAGTTAGGTGCAAAGCAGGTGGCATATGATATATATTCGTAGCAACAAGTATATACGCAGCGATATTGCCTAAAATCTGATATGCCTTGGTGTCAGATTTAAAAAGATCGACGTTGAAGTCACCGCAGATAATTATGTGTTCATAGAGTGAGCATCATGCTTGTAATCCAGAAAATAATGCGACGCCAACAATATGGGTATTTAGTGATATCGTCAGAGATCTGTATACTCGATTTCACTGTCATCGCTGTGATAAACTGCCACTCTACCACCAGTTGTGCTGGTGTTATATAAACTATTGGTTGTATTGTTTTCGGGTTCTAGGTCCGACCATGGTAATGACCAGTCTTTGCTATATCACAAATCCTACATCTCCTAGTATAAAGGTTAGAGTTGGATCATAAGGTGGTTATTTTAGTCACGTACAGCCGAATACTGCTACATACATACATAACAAACTAAACTATACTCTAATGTTTAAAAAAAAAACGTTTCACTTCTATCCGGCGTGCTTTTTTGGCACACAAATAAAATTTTTTTTTTCAATTAGAGTTACTCTAATTTATTTAAATATAAGTAAACAAATCTTAAACTTTTTCTTTGGTGAAATAGTGCTAATCAATGCGAAATGATGGAACAATTTGCGCTTTATCAATTCCCGAAATTATCTAGCCAAGACGTGACAATCCTATGACAGATGATTGTATTGGATAGGTTTCAAGATTTTTCAAAGGTTGAATTCTTAGATTGTCTCTTATCAGATCGATGCTGAAATGTGCATTTGTAGGTCTTATTCATTATGGCTCCTGTCTTAGTGTTATTATGAACTGATTCGAGCGGTTTAGGAATTCGTAATCTCTTTTTAACTCAATACGGACTTTTAGTATTTCTCCTAGAGTTACACAAAAAAAAGTTTTTAGTCTCTGCGTCGTCGGTGCTTTGCTTTTCCTGGCAAGTATGTCTCCTCAGTAGTACACGAGTACTTATCAACGTACCGTAAAATCTTGTGATTGGTTTTTCTTTCGAATTGATCGGGGATTTCTTCATCTTCGAGAGAACTGATGCTTCAAAAACTAAGGAAAGAACTAAGAACTAATCCATTATACTTCTTATACACACGTATAAGTATGTTTCTTTTCTAAGGGTTTTTCAAGACTTTCATGATGGCAACCTCATACGAGGTTGATATTTAATGTAATCGGAATCCTAAGACGCAGGAAGGATGCCGCTTCCGTATGCCCGCCTACATGCTGACAAGCCATACGACATACAGTTTCGTTCACAAGGAACCCAAATCTTATATTGAAGGAGGCAGATTTAATGGAAACATAAGAAATAAGAAGCCCACTATACCTTGCATACCAACTCAAGTGCCCATTTCCGTGCGAGTTGTACTAAAGACAATTCTTTTTTGAAAGAGTTTTCCGATAAATTTTTAGAATGTGGCAGCACTGATTCTTTTGACGTTTCCAAATACCATATTCATAAAATTCGAAACTTTTTATGGTAAGAAACAGCGACACGTCAAAGAGGGCTTAGTGTTTGCATTTTTGCGGTGTTCTTAGTCAAAAAGTGGAAGTTTCTCGTTAAGGATTTCGTTGGATGATTTTAAATGCATAGATCGACTTGGTCTGCTACAATTTATAACTGATTTGCAGACACCAAACGCGGCCGTGCTGGTGTCAGTGATGAATTTCGTGCATTGCTGCTGTTCCAGAAAGCATTGCTGCCGTACGCGGCATGATTGAAACCGATCGGCATGTAACATACCGTGAAATAGAAGCAACCTTGGGCATTAGTAAAACTGCAATCCAATCAATATTGCATAAACATTTAGCTGTGAAGAGCTTTGTGCCAGGTGGATACCAGGCAAGCTGATCGATGCTCAAAAAAGGGTCGTTTAAAATGGTGCGAAGAAATGCTCAATAAATTCAATCGTTGTGCTTCAAAAAACCTATACAGCATCGTTACAGGGGAAGAAACCAGGATATACTCGTATGAACCCGGATCTAAGCGACGATCGGCTGTTTGGGTATTCCAAGGTGAGCGAAAACCGACAAAAGTGACTCGTTTTCGAAGCACTTAGAAAAAAATTATCGCTTCCTTTTTTCGATAAAAAAACGGATCGAAGTACTGTCAATTCCGATCGGTACACAAGAATATGTTTGCCGGAAATCATCAGTGACTTGCGTAGAGCAAACAAAAAACGACGTGTCATCCTCCATCATGACAATGCCAGTCAAAGGATTCAATTTTTGAAGTTTCAAAACGTCGAACTAATGAGCCATATGCCCGTATTCTCCTGTTTGTTGCCTAATGACTTGTTTTTTGTTCCCGTTCATAAATAATGAAATGAAGGTGACCCCCGTTTTTCAACGCCAGAAGAGGTTCTGGTGGCGTTCAAAAAGCATGTTTCTGAGGTGTTGGGTTCAGTGTGCAATAAACATTTCGAAAACTAATTCTATTGAAAAACAGTAAACCATTTAAAGTTTGTTCTTACTTTTTTAAAAACATATTGAACAACCTTCGTACAAGATGCATTAAAGTGAAGTCATGAACGGTCATGCTAAAGCAAGCGACGTTAAAGCAACTGTGAATTTTTTTATATTTCATATTAGAAAGCAAAATTCTTTTTGAATCCAACTCTCATGTGTCATGAGAAATGCTCTTACACTGGAGAAAACTGAGAGCACCTATGCACCCGAAATGTTTTGTCAAAAAAGGTTTGCTAAGAATAACTCCAATTTGGCTAATAGAATCATCAGAGAAATAGATCACAGTGACGCGCTCCAGCACCAGCTATAGTATATCAATTCAGTTAGTATACTCTTTTGTATAGAGAAAATAATCTTAAATTTAAAACCAATGACAACTTATTTTTGGCTTGTAAACCGTTGATTACATCCACAGCCAAACCTGCCTGCTAGGCATGACCCCACAGAGAGTACAGCGGCTTCATTTATTTGTGCAGATAGGACGCAATTCCCTGGACTGTTGCTGTCTACCCTTTCAAATACATATTGTCAACATTTCGCATCTGCAACCCACGTTTTATTCAGGACTCTATTATCTGCGACAATGTAAGACTTGGGTTGCTCACTTAACTTGTTTACCCTCTTTTTCGAACCAGGAGTCCTGTGAGGATAGTCCCTATAAATCCAATCAGCCAGGCGATGCATGATGTGCCCGACGTTATACTTCGTAAAATGTCGCAAAGATTCTGCTGGTCGCGTGTGTTTTATTTGTGCAAACTTCCGGTATATTAGTGCCTCACATCGGTTACGAATGGGTCACGAAATTGTCGTCCTTTGTCAGAATTTCATCCTTTGAAGTACTGATACTTTGCAATTTTTATATTAACTCGCAGAAGGTCCTCTTGGCGACATCCTTTGGAGGCATCTGATCATTTTTACTCTCTTCTAAAATTTAATTTCGCGATGAAATATACGACTATGCAGCTCAAAATCTTTGATTTTACAAACGTCGATTCGTACAAAGTACACTGAATGGAACTTAATATAATTTTTGAGAACAGAACTATAACTACAAGGTGGCGCAAAATTTTTGCAAATGACATTTGTGAACTAGACAGCTGCAGTATGCACACAGACAAGCAATGGAGCGCTATACTCCGCAAGAACTTGGAAGAATTGCGTCGATGTTTTTGACCAATAATCGGTCGGTGGTGTTAGCAGAGCGTGACCCTACAGCAAATTTTAGTGAAAGACTTACACATGTTCCCGTACAAAATGCAAACAGTGTATCAGTTAATGCCTCCTGACCGTCAGTCGCGTGTGAATTAATGTAAAGCCATCCTCAATCTCAACAACGAAAAGGACGATTTTGTGTCGAAAAACATCATGGGCGATGAGGCGCATTTCCACTTAAACTGTTACGTCAATAAGCAAAATCTTCGCTTATGGGGCTCTGAAAATCCGCGTATGATGTACGAAGAGCCAAAACTTTAAGTGTTTTTTTTTGCGAACGACGACCTAAGAACTTCAAAGCTAATCTTCTGTACCGCTGTAGGCATTTTTCTGAGACGACGCATATTATTTAACTCTTTATGAAAATCATCTCAAAGATCTTTACTTACAGGCCTAAATGACTCGTTAATACGACTATACTCGTATGTATTCCTCGAACATCAATTGTTAACTCGAAATACTGATTGCCCCAATTTGCCCATAAGATCTTTACCAAAATCAGCCCTTTTAGCTTAAGAGCAATACTACTATTCCATTGCAGTTTAGACGGAACTGACTCCGGTCAATTTAAAAGGTTAGGTTATGCCAATAAGTTGGAGCATAGCTTCTCCTCGTCCTTGCAGCTTCCACAGAAATCCATTAAATACATGCCAAGCCTTGTTACATGCTTGCCTTTGGAACACTACCAGGTGGTGATACCTTATAGGAAATGTATAACATGCCGTCTTATGAGAGAGATCAAATTCTTAAAGCCTTTCAGAACCATTTCTGGTAAAATCTGTTTTGTTGAATTACTTGTCTTCTTGAAGTTTGTTCTTTCAATGGCATCTGAGTTTGGATGTAACGATTAGTAACTCTAAGATACTTTTCCACCGTCTAGTAAGCTGTGTTTTCAGGCTTAGCTTCAAAGCGCCAGATATGAAGAAAAATAATCATCAACAGTCCCACTTCCAAAGTCACTCTCAAAGGTATTTCTGTGATGTTCCCAAAGATAAGACATTATTGCGGTCATCCAAAGAACCGACATCAATAGCATGCTCTCTTATGAACGGTGGTAGATAGCGGAATTGAAGTTTCATGAGGCTAAACCTTGCACCACATCCAATCACTAACTATAGAGTATATTATGGTCTCCTTCTATACACAGTTTGGGCTGTTTTAAAGCTCGAGATTGTTGAAAAGGAGCATACTTTGAACAGACCTAGAACTCATACCCCAACCGAATCCCTTTCAATGGATGAAATACCTCAAATTATCAGCAACCCTTCGGTTACGACTTACAACTGGAATATCGAGATATTCTTTGTATTGTAGATCCACTCATATTGTCATCAATACTCACACAGTGACAGCCACAATCTGTAATCAGACTAGGGTTAGAGTCTATAAAAAATGACGAATTGAAGTCATTTAAACTGCCCTTCTACATATGATATTAGGTTATGAACTTATGGTCTCAGATCCATTGAAGACGCTGACTGGAGGGCATCTGAAACGCAGTCCAATTCTCACAAATTCGATTACAGATTATCAGACTTCGAAATTTCCATTTGTTGTAGGGTCCAACCATTCTAGATTCTCATTTTCAACGCAAAATTTTGTTCTCCGATGAGGTCCTTTTTTGGTTAAATACATATGTAAACAAGCAAAATTGCCGAATTTGGAGTGGAGACAACCCAGAAGCCTTTGTCGAGACGCCCTTAAAACCATTAAAACTGGTGGAGTCATCGGTCCATATTTTTTTAAGGACAAAGCTGGCATGATTTCTGACTTCTTTGTTCCTCAGTTGAGGTGACAAAGCTTTAGTTTCAACAAGATGGCGTAACATGCCACACGGCGCGCGACACCATCAATTTGCTGCAGCAAACATTTGCTGAGCGCATAATTTCGTGTAATGGACCTTGGAACTAGCCTCCACGCTCCTGTGATCTCACACCTTTAGATTACTTTCTTCGAGGGTATGTGAAGTCACTACTCTATGCCGATATTAGGTTGTTACACATGTAATGCCAGATTTCATAGTGTAACTTTAAACGACTGAAGTTCTTTTGATACTTACTAGATGGTGTGAAAAGTGACCTCCTTGGGAATAAAAAAAAATTGTTTTTTTAAAAGTTTTTTTATATTATTCAATATAGGTTCCTTTTAGTTTGATACACTTATTCCAGCGATTTTCCAACTTCTTGATCCCGTCCGAAAAGTAATTTTCCGGAAGGTCTGCAAAATACTCCTCCGTGGCGTCGATGATTTCCTCGCGTGGGCTGAATTTTTTATTGGTGAGCCATATTTTGAGGTTTGGGAAGAGATAATAGTACGAGGGATCCAAATCCAGTTACCAATCAACGCCAAAAGTCCGCCCGATTCCGCATCAGCAAGTCCAAACACTCTTTCGAAGAGCTCTCGCCTTCGTGTTTTTGGAAATTCGCGGCACCCAGCGGCAGGATAACTTTTTCATATGCAAAATATTGCCAAAATATGGCGTGTGCGCTCAGTACTAATCTTTGTGGTATCTGCTACCCCGCGCACCCTCACTTTCCGGTCAGCCAACACCATTTCATGTATTTTTTTGACATTGTCCTCTGTAACCGCATCGGAGGGCCTGCCGCTGCGGACTTGATCGGTAGTGGAGTTGCGGCCACCACGAAACTCTCGAAACCAATATTTGACGGTGTAATCTGACGGAGCATTAGCCCGTTTATTTATCCAAGTTTTCTTTTGTTTCCTTCGCCGTTTTGCCTCTCAAAAAATAATGTTTTATGAGAGAACGGAAATCGTTTTTGTCCAAACTTAACATGATGCCAAACACGTCAACAACAATCTAAAGACAGTATCGCACTGAAATTTGGCATGTCTGCCTAAATGTGAACGGACTTTAAGGCACCATAACCTTTTTTGCAGTAGCAGCGCATTCTGGTGGTCAAGGATGTCACTTTTCACTCCATCCAGTATATGTACTTTTATTTATTAATCAAAATATGCACCATTACATGGAATACCCTTTTCCCAACGTGATACAAGTACATGTGCACCAGTTTTGTACAAATCCAGATCTCTGTATTAAAAGCGTTTTTGACGGCTTCTTCATTGTTGAATCGTTTTCCCACCAAAAAGTGATCCAAATGTTTGAAAAGGTGGTTGTCGGTTGGCGGATGGTGGATGAGAAAGAATCTCATACTGCATCGTGTTTAATTTTTGGACCGTAGTTCTTGACACATGTGGTCGAGCATTATCATGAAGCAGTATGACTCCAAGTTGGTTGACTAATTTAGGGAGCGTAGGGAGTTGTTTTTGATGCATTCCTTCAAGCTGGTTACAGTACTTCTCAGCATTGATAGTGTCACCACTTTCGAAGATGGAATAGTGGATAATGCCAGCAGAAGACCACCAAACAGTCACCACTCTCTTATGCAGAAACGGATCGTTTTTATGCCGGGAAAGCGGAGAAGTGCAAACCTCCAGCCGACGCATCATGTTTTGTTCAGCGAGCGTATGAGGAACCCATTTGTCGAGTTTCTTGACTTTTCCGCTTATAACTGACGGGAAACAGTCGAGTAGTGCACACCCAATTTCTCTGCAACGTCCCATACAGTTCGGCGAGCATCAGACTCCACTAGTGCTCGCAGCTCGTCGTTTTCGAAGGCTGGTGCTGCGTGCTCGCAGCTCGTCGTTTTCGAAGGCTGGTGCTGCGTGCTCGCGTGATTCGCTTTCAAAAGTCATGTCGCCCTACCGGGCCCCTCCCAATTATCAAGGCTTCGCCTATCAATGACGTTGTCTAATAAAAAGCGGGGGAGAGCATATTACTGGTCTTATCGTAAACATCTTCAGATAACAGCTTCTGAATGGTTGCTACGATTTGACCAGTTACAAGTGGCCGGTCATAGGTCTTGTTGGCGGCTGGACCACCGGTAGTCCATACCAGGACTTAAATCACGGTACCATGGGAGACAGGAGCCCCCCGGATTTCGGTCCGGGCCCCCTTGTGGGAGCATCATGGTGGCTGTAGTTTAAACCCAAATCGCAGGAACGGCTCTAACCCATTGTAGAGTTGCAAAAAAGTACTGGGTGCTGTGACCCTAAGAACAGTAAGAGGTTTAAGTCGGCCTCGACTCATACCAAGGGTGGAACTTGTGCCTCCAACACAGTTCCGAATTGGTATCAAAGGAATGACGGAGAGCGATGTCAAGGCGTATCCTTGCTCCCTATGGATGTATGGGCATCTCGTAAACATAAGGTCTACATGGCAGGTGGTTTACGTTAAAAATCATGGAACGTTCTGTCGCCCGACCAGAATTTTTCGAATCAAGGTCCAAGCGCACTGTTGGTGTTTTTGGCTGCCTCCGCTGCATTGTGGCCAAGTTTAAACTCGTAAGGAAAATGTAATAGTTTTTGGTTAACATCCACATTCTTCCGCTTGGTTATTCTGTGCTATCACTTTGGCGTCTTGAACTGAAATTCGAACGCCGGGCGAATACATCTCCTACGAAAATCAACAATGCAGTGCCTGTTTCGCAGTGGTTTTTAATATTAAAATCGCATGCAACTTCACATCAACCCGAAATCCGACACTCCATATGCAACAATCTAATGCCAACAAAAAAGCTAGTGAGTATTTTAGGGGATAGCGAATACAACCACGCATTCCATTTCCTTTGTGGGGAAAAAAAAACTCCTATATTAGGTGCCTATTTTTGGGGGCATCAATTTATTCGCCTTAGAGAAGGCAAACATTTAATCAATTTTCATACACCAAATCTTCATATCAAAGCTTTCTACCCCTCCCATTCGACTTTCTTCAACCAAAAACCAACACAAACAATTCTCACCACACATCCAAGTTCTCATAGATTATTCTAGAAGCACACACGTGATGTGAGATAAGATCGAATACTACAACAATGCAAGGCTGTTGCCTAAAGCCATCAAATCCTCCGCCAAAGACTGTTAATACCGCCCCAGGCCAAACAAATGTCCATTCACTTTAAGCGCATTAATTGGCATTATAATATAACGGTTTGACATTGATTCAATTTGCTTGGCTGTTTGTTTCAGAGATCTTAAGCTTAAGCACATACAAACACAGATACTCGTACAGTACTCCTACAAATCCATGGCCCACACCGTACCTGACCTTATCGAAGAAGAAAAAAAACTATAAAGGCACACTTGAGAGCAAGGGATTTCGACGACACCATATGTTGGTATAACAAAACAGCTGACAAGGGAGAATTGGTTAAGTATAGGGAGTGATTTCGGGACCCCTATTTCTTGGCATTGAAGTGTTTTACTGCTCACTTACCCCCATCTAGATGAAAGCTCTCTTGAAGGTTAATTAAAAACAAAAGTTGGCTTAAGATATTTTTGTCATCGTTTTATGTATCTTTAATCAATCAAATGAGTCATTTGTTTTTAATGAACTGCCGGCTGTACCCGCGTGTAATGTGCTTAAGCGAGCGGCGATATAATCGTAATTGCCGTTTTACGGTAGTGGCATGCTTCCGGCATCGGTATTCCTAATTGCATTATGAACGACTGACTGTTTTTTTTTTTTTTTTTTAAAGAAGCGTGAAGAGCTGTTCACATTTTTTATCATAAATAAATTGTTCATTCAAATTTTTTGTCTGAAATGGAATAAGCTTGACGTAGGACCACTCGTTTTGCATACCAAATCACTGCTTGACGATTTTTGGTGCTCGAATTAATTCGTTCCGTGAATTCGTTACAGTGAATTCCGTAACAATTGGACCTGTTGAGATTGATTTGAGACTGGATACACTGGAAAGTGTTTAATCTTCTACTAATCTAGGTTAGGTTAGGTTAGGTTAGGTTAGGTTAGGTTAGGTTAGGTTAGGTTAGGTTAGGTTAGGTTAGGTTAGGTTAGGTTAGGTTAGGTTAGGTTAGGTTAGGTTAGGTTAGGTTAGGTTAGGTTAGGTTAGGTTAGGTTAGGTTAGGTTAGGTTAGGTTAGGTTAGGTTAGGTTAGGTTAGGTTAGGTTAGGTTAGGTTAGGTTAGGTTAGGTTAGGTTAGGTTAGGTTAGGTTAGGTTAGGTTAGGTTAGGTTAGGTTAGGTTAGGTTAGGTTAGGTTAGGTTAGGTTAGGTTAGGTTAGGTTAGGTTAGGTTAGGTTAGGTTAGGTTAGGTTAGGTTAGGTTAGGTTAGGTTAGGTTAGGTTAGGTTAGGTTAGGTTAGGTTAGGTTAGGTTAGGTTAGGTTAGGTTAGGTTAGGTTAGGTTAGGTTAGGTTAGGTTAGGTTAGGTTAGGTTAGGTTAGGTTAGGTTAGGTTAGGTTAGGTTAGGTTAGGTTAGGTTAGGTTAGGTTAGGTTAGGTTAGGTTAGGTTAGGTTAGGTTAGGTTAGGTTAGGTTAGGTTAGGTTAGGTTAGGTTAGGTTAGGTTAGGTTAGGTTAGGTTAGGTTAGGTTAGGTTAGGTTAGGTTAGGTTAGGTTAGGTTAGGTAAGGTAAGGTTAGGTTTGGTTAGGTTAGGTTAGGCTAGGTTAGGCTAGGCTAGGCTGGCTTAGGTTATCGGGAATCTACTTCTTCCTGACGCTATTTTTTGAGGATGAGTAAACGCTTCAGTGATGAGTACAGTACCAGCACTCACACCATCAGTACCGAGTTCCTGCAGCCCGATGCGAGAGTAGGCTGGACGCTCACAGCAAGCTCCGAATTACATTGTCAAATACACTTTGATGGTTACCGAAATCGGATGGCTCAATTACGACGCCAGTAAGCAGATTGAAGTGTTTCCCACTGAGATATAGTAGGAAAGTCGGTGACCTTTTAGAGACGTCGGGAAACATTCGTTTGATCTGCCGGTACCCTTAAGAGTCATGCCATTTGCAGTTACGCTCATACGAAACCCAAGTGTCAATGGTTAGAGGTTCTAACCAAGGGCGCAGGCAGTTCTAACGGGGATTTAGGTGCTGACAAACCCTTCTCTGAGCCTTGACTAGCCACATCATTGGCGATATCATCTCCCGTGATCCCATTTTGGTTTGGGAACCGAACAAAACTTAGTGA
Organism: Volucella zonaria; assembly: GCA_963966105.1. Lineage (NCBI taxonomy): Eukaryota > Metazoa > Arthropoda > Insecta > Diptera > Syrphidae > Volucella > Volucella zonaria. The sequence goes on along the minus strand of OZ014533.1, from coordinate 90,105,515 downwards.
ATTTAACCTTCTGACTGTGTTCGAAGAACCTTGTGTTCTCAAACTACATGGCTTGGAGATTGTGTCGGTAGCTATCCACTGATTCTTCAGAATATATGAGGGTGGATTGATAAGTCTTTAGAACAACGCCATCTATTCTCATTAATAACAACTTCTTATGTTTGTTGTGAAATATGTTCTCTTAAACGAGAGCTGTCAAATTTGTATTTTTTTTTTTTTTTAAATAGTGCGCGCTCAAGGAAAATTAGGGAGGAAAGAAAGATAGGTACCGATATACGTTGGTTTTAAATGTCTGGATGTTATAATGACTAGAGAGCTCGGCAGGGCATTCCAAAGGCGAGTTGTTCGGCTTAACAACGAATCACGATATTTCAGAGTACGAGGGGCGTTCAATATATTCTTGGTATCGATATGAAGGAAAATGCGAATTCAATTTAAATTGCTTTTATTTGTCAATATAATCTCCCCTAACATCAATGCATTTGTTCGAGGGTACTATTAGCATCACCCAATCGCAGGGTTTTGAATCTTATCCAGCAGGGGCAAAGATGTTTTAGGCGCACCCGATCAGATGTGTGCGTTATGCTCCAATTTTGGGCGGATGAATGCCGTATATATTGAGGCTCTGAAGGGGGAAAGTATTTTTTACATCGTTTGAGGAAACCTAGACATTCCTCAGTATTTTTCCCGACATCGAATATGTGGGTATTCCAACGTAAGTTGTCATTGTCACACATACTGCCAATGGAAAGTTTTTCGGTTTCAACGATGCAAGTGCCATTCATGGATAATTTCTGGGTGTTCAAATTTCGCTTTAACAACAGCAGACAGCATTGTGTTTTGGAAGCCTTAAATTCCACTCTGTTGATAATTCCCCAATTGGTTATGCTGCTAATATCGGAATTTAATGAGCTTAACATACGCTGGCGTTCTCGTTTTACAGCCGAAGCACAGGGACGTGAGTCCGGGAACGAATATGAAAAGCAGAGAGTACTGTCGTCAGCAAAGGAGTATATTGGATTAGAAGTAGCAGACAAGAGATCATTGATGAAAATTAAAAAAGAGTGTCGGAGACAGAACGGAGCCCTTGGGCACACCAGCATTTATTTTGTAAATATCAGACTTGAAACCATCCAAAACAACTTGAATTGCTCTAATCCATTGAAGAAGAGAGTCATCGATCGCAAAAGCACGCATTTTCGAGAAAAGAGCCTGATGCCAAACTCTGTCAAATGCATTAGAAATATCAAGTGCAACTAACTTGCTTTCGCCAGATTGATGTACGCTTTAGTTCCACTTTTCGGTGAGGCATGCCATCAAATCACCAGTGGACCTGTTGCTATGAAAACCGTACTGCCGGTCATTAAGAAGTTTTTGTGTTTCGAGATATTTCATAAGCTGACGGTTTATCAGCGTTTCCATGACCTTGGAAAGAGGGGACATAAGTGCGGTGGGTCTGTAGGAGAAGAGATAAGAAGATTCACATTTCTTAGGGACGGGCTGGACAAATTCTGTTTTCCATCTTCTCGGAAAGGTTCCTGACCAGTAGGATTAATGAAAAAGCTTAAACAGTGGTTTGCCAGCGCGGAAGAACACCTCTTCAGAAGAAGGGGAGGTATACCATCTGAACAAGAGGGTTTGTGTGTGTTAAGAGGTTTAAGTACTCTTGCTACTATACGAGTGCGAAAGTAGATTCGTCCCATTGAAGATTCGACGCACTCAAGTGTAAGCGGAGACAAAGCACAATCTGGAAGTGTTTAACTGGCAAGTGTGCAGCAAGCAGATTGGCCCTGTCTAAAGAGATCAAAGCTGGAATGTCATTGTGAATGAACGTTGGAATGAGGATGAGGCAGAGTTTGACAAACGAACAAAAGCTTTTACTATCTTTGGGACATTGTAGTATTTTTTATGACATTGGATTTAATCTTAATTTAACTTTAAATTTTTGGTGGGGTTAATACGAGGGCTATTCCGAAATCAACCTCCGAAGTGAAAAATATTTTCTAAAAAAACCAAAAACATTAATTTTTTGCACAAAATAGTTTTATTAATATCTAAATTATTTTTTTTACATAGTCTCCGTTTAAATCTATACATTTTTGGTAACGTGGGACGAGCTTTTGTATACCCTCCTTAAAAAATGGCACCGCCAGTGCGTTGAGCCATTGATTCACACCGTTCATAAGTTCCTTATTATTTCCAAAATGTTGAGATGCAATGGATGATTTAAATTTTGGGAAAAGGTGATAATCACTTGGTGCCAAATCACGACTGTAGGGAGGGTGATCAAAAATATCCCAATTGAACTCCTCCACTAAAGTTTTTGTGCGTGCAGCAGTGTGTGGTCGTGCGTTGTCATGCAGAAGCACCACATCTTTGGTAAGCATTCCTCGTCTTTTGTTCTGGATTGCTCTTCTCAACTTACGGAGAGTTTCACAGTAAACCACTGCATTTATTATGTTTCCAGGTTCCATAAACTCGGTCAACAATATGCCCTTATTGTCCCAAAAAACTGTGGCAATCATTTTTCGATAGGAAAAAGTTTTTTTGAATTTTTTTGGCTTCTTTGGGGAATGAGTGCGCATCCATTGCTTTAACTGTTCTTTGCTTTCTAAGTTTACATACTGGACCCAAGTCTCATCTCCAGTCACAATTTGCTATAAAAATTCTCCACTTTCCATTTCTAAACGTTCGAGAAATGCTTTTCGAATGCGGCGGGAGATAAAATTGTATTCTCCATGTTAAAACGCAACTATTGGAAAAATACTGAACGAAAACGTTCGAAACTTGGCATATTATTAGAGAATAATGTACTGGTTGTGACATGCAGAAACACGTCACCGAAGTGCACGTATGTAATGAATTGTAACACGTCGGAGGTTGATTTTGGAATAGCCATCGTACAAGCTTAATCTAACTTAAAGACTGGGACTAAAAACTAACAGAAAGACTTAAGAGCTTGGAACCAAGAGAATGATACACTCAAGTGGCAGTGTACTGGCTTCCTAATCGGACGATTCGGGGTTCAATACCAGCTGTGTCCGAAAGACTTTTTTTCAGGCGACTAAAATCTCGTGATTCATCAATGGTTGCCTAAATACAACATCAAGTCAGTTTACACTAATAATTTAGTCTCCCCATTAAAAGTTGGATCCCACCCATGGAGCAAAAAACCACTGAGCCCAAACATCTTTCTCTCTCTATCCAATTTTCCGAAAAAACTTCACACGTGCTCCGGCATTTTAAGAGCAGTCACACCCTCTTGAGTGTTAAGTTCTTTAAAAAAAAACGAGGAGTGCTCATGCTGAAATCAAAAACGGAGTGGTTTGAGTTGACCTTTAGGAGCATACGGGAGATTGGTTCGTTGGCACCATAAGAGGTGCGGTAGACTGATAGATAGAAGAGACGAGGAGATTACGTGGGTTAGTGTTGAAGGAAATATAGTTGAAAAGGGTCGATAGAACCTAAGAGCACTCGATGAATGAAAAGAATGTCAGCAATATTCCTACGTTCTTCTAACGAATTCATATTGAGGACTTTAAGGCCGTCCTGATAGGGAGGTAAAATTAAAGTGTCATACCAAAGCAGACCACGGAGAGCGAATCGGAGGAATCGACGTTGAATATCCTCGTTTCGGGAAACATGAACTCGGTGAAAGGCGGATGAAGCTTGACTGGCATACTCAAGTAGGGGGCGAACAAAGGTAACATAGAGAGATCTGGTTACATACGGGTTGGTAAATTCCTTTAATAAAGCCAAGTGATGAGTTGGCTTTAAGGATCATCTTATCAATATGCGAGCGGGAATTAAACTCACAGCCGAATAATACGCAAATGTCTTGAAGAGATTGAACCAGAGTAATTGATTAACCAAAGAGAAAATAGAGTCGAGGAGGAGACGGGTTGCATTTACGTGACAAGGTTATAGATTGGCATTTGGCTATATTAAGTTCTATGTAGTCTTCGAGGCACCAGCTTGAAAACCGATCGAGGTCTTCTTGAAGAAGTGTGGAGTCATGGGAAGTTTTATAGTTTTAAAAATTGTTGTGTCATCAGCGTAAAGGGAGGGAGAGGTGTGTTTAATAACCCTCTCAAGATCTTAGATAGTAGGAATGAAGAGCAGAGGACCAAGACGGCCGTCTTGTGGAACCCCAGATGTGACCAGGAAAGTAACAGAAACCAAACACTATAATCTTGGTTTACCAGGTAAGAAGAAATCCATTCTAATAAAAGAGCTGAGAGCAGACAATTTAAAGAGGGTCAGTTGATGAAATATCTTTAACAAACGCTTTAGTAAAATCGGTTGCGGTAGAAAAAATTTCTTTGCCATTTTCTAAAGCTGCGAGAGCAAAACACACGAATTCAACTAGGTTTGTGGTAGTTGATCTGCCTTTAGAAAACTATGTTGCCTAGGCGACATAAAAGACTTGCATTTGAAGCTTAAGGCTTCGTATAAAATGCTTTCAAAGAGTTTTATATGAGAGAGTTTAGCAATTGGACGATACTTTTTTATGTATCGTGATTCTAAAAGAGGTTTTCCAAATCTGGGGAAATTCTCCATGTCCTTTACACAGATAGATAGATAAGATAGAAATAGGTAGGGCCAGATTTTGTGCCAGATAGAATTACATTTTTTTAGTTTTAGTAACTTTTCCTCAATAACTGCTGGATAGAAATTTTGAGTGAGAAAGGGAGCAACGGAGAAATTTGGTAGGTCATTGAAGTAAGAGGGATCTGGTACGAAGGAGTTGTTGGCAAATGATTGTTTGATAAATGTAGCAAAAAAGTTGGTGATAGTAGGAGGATTATTTGCAGATTTGATTTGCAATTGATAAATTGGAAAAAGGGCTTGGGGTCAGTTATAAGATTGGTTTGCGCGCGATTCAGGTAGCCTTGATAGAGAGAGTTGTAAAGTTCAACGAAATAAAGATATGCACCTAAATAATTTGAAAAGTCGGAAGAAGAGTGGGTGCGAAGGATTACCGCCTATAATTTGTTTCTTATGTTTTGCAGAGAGCGGAGTTTACGGATATACCAAGGAGGGGATGTAGAAGGTGTTTGGCACATGAAGGGTGATGGACTTCAATATTTCTCTGTAAATGATGAGGGCAACCACCAACGATAGACAGAGTAGTTTCTTAGTAAGAGTCGTTTTTGATAAGTTACTTTTGATTTTTTTTTTAAATAAGAAAAGAAATGAATATCGTGCAGTGATTAAATGTTTTCGCTTAAAAGGCTTAAAACCAAAACAAACCATCAATGAGATGACAAAAGCGTTAGGTGAACATCCACCTTCAAATGCAACGATTCTTAGCTAGGTAAACGAATTTAAGTGATGCTGAGCATTTAGCAAGGCCAAAAGAGGTAACAACATCGCTCGTATAAAGTTGCGTGAGATTGCTGAAATTGTAAACATCTCATATGAACATTTACACAACACCATACACATGTGAACATGTATGCATCTGAAAAAGCAGTCAGAAAGATGGTTGCGGCGTTTGTTGACAAATGTTCAAACATTGAATCGAATCTTGGGAGATGTTTCAGCATAATCTAACTGAATTTTTGCGTCCATTCATAACAGTTGATGAAACAAGAATTTATCACTACACGCCAGAATTGAACAACTATCAAAACAATGGGTTGAAGCTGGGTAGGTTTAAGTGCTCCAAAGAAAGCAAAAGTTGTTGCACCAGCTGATAAGGTTATGGCCACTGTCTTTTAGGATGCACAAGGCATAAATTCATCGATTATTTTGAGAAGGGTAAAACCATCCCAGGTGAATATTATGCATCATGATTGAGCACTTTGAATGAAAAGATTAAGGAAAAACACATTTGAAGAAGTAAAAAGTGCTCTTCCATAATGGCAATGTACCATAGCATTCATCATGGAAAACACAGCAAAAATTGGACGAATCGAAGCCCAATTGCTTCCCCATCCACCATATTCACCTGATCTAGCCCCTTGTGACTTTTTCCTATTTCCAAACATAAACAAATGGCTCGCTGGAATGGGATTTGGGTCAATTTTAAAGAAGGTTTAACGAAATTGAAAAAACCTTGGAGTGAGTAGCAAATTTTTTGGTTCACAGTTTTTGGCTAATAAAGTCAAAACGAATGAATATTTTTCAAAACTTTTCTTTCCTATTTAGCGGATCACTCGATGGCTAGAAATTGTAGAACAACTTATTCGAAATGACCCCCATTTGCCTTCTACAATAGCAACGGCGCTCAGTGAGGCAGTAGCCACCGTCTGTAGGCCTACTACATAGGTATATAATGGCTGGAAAAGTTTAAGAATACTTTAAAATACGTTTATACATTAATTTTTTTATGTAACAATTCAAATTTAGATAGTAGTCGCTACCAGAAGAACTACTCTTTTTATTTGCATCATCTTCGTCACTTAATTGCTGTTTCAAAATCTAGCTCGTCAAACATCTCCAATCGTGCAATTTGTTTTTTGCAAGTGCCCTATGCTTGTTATTAAAGGGTCAGATGTACAATAATTAAAAGCAAATTAAGAATACTTTTATTCGTTTTTGTTCGTAAACGTTTAGGACTAGAACACCCATGAAATTTCTTTATTTCTTTGTTGGGCGTCTCCGGAGAGTTGTCTTATCAGAAGTAGGGAGCTACTTATAACGTCCGGTCCATGTATAAGGAACAAATAACCTAGTTGGTTCTAAGGCGTAGATTTTGAATTTCGTTGTATTAATTTTAAAACCACTTGATACCGTTTGCATGATAATGTAAAATCGTTCAATAATTTCTGCATCGACTTCTGTTATTCTTGCTGAAATCTGCTTGCTTTAAAGGAATTTTCTCGCCGTGTTCCCGTCATTGTTACTTCCGTAGCCAGGTTTTGGTCTATCAGCAATCAAACCTAACTCCTGTTTGAACAAATCTTGTATACATTTTTTGGTTTCATCTACTATCCTTCTCTTTTCCAAATCCTTAATTGGCAAAGCCCAAAGATTTATTGGAATTCATTCAAAGAGCAGAATCGATTTATAGGCCCAACTGGAATGTCTTTATATCTGCTTGTAACTGCAACACTTTTTAGACGTGGCTCCGGATATGTACCACCATAGTGTGTATTTCGTTTCAGCAGCAGCATTACAAAGTTGCCATCTATCATAGTAAACAAAAGCTCGTGTTTGACTAAAGCAACTTTATCCTCATCGATTCTTATTTTAGAGAATGTTAGTCCGTCTATTTGTTGTTTCATTAATATTTCTTCCTGCACCGTATACTGACAGATTCATGAACGAACTCCATCTTGAGGCCTATCAATATCTAGTAAAGAGTGAGCCAAAAGATGGTGTGGATATTGGCTGGCAATTACTGTTATTTACTGAATTCTATGTGGTTGATCTTTTTGACAGATGTTATACAATCTTTGGCAATTTTAGTCATGGAGTCGTTTGCCACGCAACAACGCATTTTTGTTATTCAAATAAAATTTCGTAAAATTCGTGAATTTTTAGGTCAACATAATCGCCCTAGTGAGTCCGGAATTCGTGCAATGATGAAGAGTTTTGAAGAAATTGGCTCGGTATCGGGTCAAACTCTATATTAGTATGCTGGGCCAACATGCCAAAACATCACCACTGTGAGTGAAGTGTTCAACACCAGCCAGGCACCTCAATTCATCGCCGAAGTCAACAATTGGGCCTCACTTATGGTGCTTTACGGCGAATTTTAAAAGTTGATCTTCATTTGCACGCCTATAAAATTCAAATTATACAACAATTGAAGCCTTTGAACCATCTGCGACGTAGATTTGTTCATTGGATGTTGGATCGCCAGGACAATTTGTTATCGAATTTTTCTGATGGAGCCCATTTTTGGATTGTTGGGTACGTAAACAAACAAATTTGTCATTTCTGGGGATCGGAAAACCCATATGAGATTCACGAAAAACCAATGCATCATAAAAAAGTCACTGTATGGCGCGGACTAAGGATTGGCGATATCATTGGCCCGTACTTTTTCCAAGATGAGGCTAGAGAGACAGTTACAGTGTATGAAGAACATTACCGCAACATATTGACCGGCTATTTTTTGCCAAAATTGAATGAGTTGGGTCTGGACGATTTCTGGTTTCAACAGGATGGTGCTACCGCATCTTCCTGAACATAGAATTCCGCCTCATTCCTCCGTGTGCTTCATTCAAATCACCCAAAAACAAAATGAACAGTAGCGTACTTAGGGTACATTCCTATTTTACTCCCATACTTGTTGTAAACCATTCGGATAGGAACTCCCCTGGTGATTCCGTGTCCTTATACAAACCGCTTAACACATTCACCATCTTTGTTGGCAACCCCATAGTCGAGAGCTTGTACACTACAATACTGCTCTTCGGTTAATCAAATCAAATACGAGTAAAGTCTGAAAGTCCACGTAAAAAGCATAAAACTTAGTTCTATTGTCTGTAAATGATTGAGCAATGTTTTTTTCTCTTTCTTGAATCCTGCTTGGAATCGTTTAGAAAATTGAGCCCAGAATGTGAGTCTATTATATATAATTGAAGCAAAAATCTTCATCGAGCAGTTGGGAAACGATGTGTCTCTATAATTCTCCGCTGCATTTTTATCTCCTTTTTGGTGCATCCGAAAAGTATGGATCCACAGAAGTTTCGAGGAACATCTCTAGATTCAAGAATGCTATGAAAGGAATTTGTCAAGAGCATTAACATGTCTTCAGTTCCGCGTTTATAGAATTCAAATAATATTCACTCCAGGAGCTCTATTTAACTTAGACCTTTCTGGAGCTTCTTTAACTTCGGTTAATTTTATGGGATTATCTAAATAATGATTCGTTATAATTGAGCTGGCGTATTGTATATCGAGACTATAATAGGGTTGAGAAGAGCATAAATTGGAAGCTTTAAAATGTCTGGGTGTAAGTTAGAGCCAATAGAGAAAAACAGAATGTTAATTGCTCGTATGTCTTTCCAAACACTTTGTGGCTCAAAGGAGCCACAAGAAGAAGCAGAAGAAGTTTCCCTCATTAGATTAACATATTAAGTGCTTCTGTTATGTAAAAAAACTTTTTTGAAATTCGTATTGGCTTTTACATAGAGCTCCTTTAAGAACATTTGCAACGAATTTTCGAAATAGTTTTAACAATCTGTTGGCCCACTTTCCAACATTTTTTATCAAACCATCTGTTAGACGGGGGAAAGACAATTTTTTGACGAATTTTTGGGGCGGATTTTAATAATTCTATCCGGGGTATCTATGTTAATTAATCGCTCATTATTTCCAAGCGTCTTTCCTAACTTTCGAGTTACTCTGTTATAACTTGGCTCTTTTGCACGGTTGAACTTTAAGTGGATAAAGCAGCTGAATTGGACGTCGAAGCTGCTTTCCATCAGGTTATCGAATTTTAAAAGACCTGACTATCTTCCAGTGAATTCGTGGTGTTGCTTGATCGTAGACGAGAACAACGTCTCCTTCCTTCAGACGATGAGCAGTAGCCTTCTTCGACAAATTGTGAAAGGAACGTAATAACTGAAGATACTCTGATTGCCATCTTTTTCTTAGCTTTGCTTTGTACTTCATACGACATTTCCAGGTGCTTGGAAGTAGCTCCGCGTCGGTGCTGGGATTTCCGACTTCCATTCTTGGGGTTCAATTAGAAAATAGGTCAAAGGTCGGTTTTTGACGATTTCTTCGGTTTCTGTAACGATCGATGGTTCTAAGTTGTTCAAAATCAAGTTTTGCCTTACCAATTGTGACTTTCATCAGGTTTTTCATTGTCCGGATAAGCCTCTCCCAGAACCCACCCCATCAAGGGGCATGCTCTACTATGAACTACCATTGTATTCGTCTTTTTGAGACAAAGCCTTGAATGACCTGCTCATCCCAGAAACAGTCTGGGCTGCGTAGTTCCAGTGCCGCACGAGCGTTGTCAGAAAGAATCAATGAAGGTACACCACGTCTACTGATGAATCGCCGGAGAGCCATCAACAAATGTTCAGTAGACAGGCCTCTTGTTATTTCAAGATGCACAGCGCGTACGGAGGAGCATGTGAAAATAACGATGTAGATCTTAGCAGCACTAATTTTGTCGTCATAGCAGTAGAGTGAACCGGCAAAATCGACACTCACATTGTTGAATGGTCGCTATATAGATACTCTTTCAATCGGCAATGGGGCAAAAGACTGCGATGCAGAGGGACCCGAAAGCTTCCTGCATATTATACATTTCTTCAGTTGTTTCTTGATAGCTTGGAGGCCTTTGACAATCCAAAAACGTCTTCGAAGACTCGATAAAACAGCATTTACTCCGCCATGACACGTTCGTTCATGGAAGTCATCACTTATACGATTGAGAAGATAAGATTGCGGTGGAAGAATAACAGGATGCTTCAAATCTATCGGTGCGTCGAGCATTTGAAGGCGGCCTCTCAACCTCAAAATACCGTTGTCGTCTAAGAAGGGTGACAGTTCAATGAACTTTGAGGACATCATCAAAGCTTTGCCCTTCTGCAAGAGACTAATTTCATTAGAATGTACTTGTCTTTCTACATACCTCAGCCAGTGGCTTTCAGCTTGGTGAGTTTCTGTTACGCATAAAGGTGGCACGTCAGCCATCAATAAAACTGTCTCAAGTTTAATCTTTTTTTCAAAGGTTCGTTTTGCTCGCAAGACAAATGCGGTCATTCTTAATAGACGATTTCAAGAACTGTAGTCCCCTTAACAGAAAAGTGGATCCCCCGTGGCTTCTGTCGATGAAAGCGATTCAGCGAACAAATTCGTTGTGACACCAGAAATCAAAACGTCCTCTTGAATGCAACTGTTATCACTGTTTCTAAGGCAGCTCGGCCCACATACCTGAATTTTGAATAACATTTCCACTAATACCTCGGGTGAGAAGATCAGCGGGGCTATCTTGTCCGCTGCAGTGATTCCACTGTGGAACTTCAGTAAACCGTCGATTTTCCTCAATCCTGTTTTGAACATGGGGTTGCCAGCGCTTCACATCTCCTTGGATCCAACTTAATGCAATCTTCGAATCCGTTCAGAGGAAGTATTCGGCGGCAGAAAGCTTCAGGAATTTGTTCAGGTAGGAATGAAGATGCGCAGCTATAAGTACCGCTGTAAGCTCAAGCTTGGGCAGTGTCAGCTCACTGGAGCCGTCTGTACTTACGACGAGATCATCCATGTATATGCTGTTCAAAAGTATACCGCATGTCGAGGGGAAGTCATCTTGTTCAAGCTTCAGTTGATATTGGATCGTCGCACACAACACTCCAATTTACTCCAAAAGTCACTCTAGTCATCCGATATACCGCAAACTTTGGCCTATCACTTGCTGATTTCAACTTGGTATCAAACCATATGAAGCGATGGCTATCGCGGTCCTCCTCCCATATTATAGACATTTGGAGAAAAGCCTTCTCGATGTCTGTCACAATTCCATGGGGACCCAACCGAAAGTTTAACAAAATACTTAAGACGTCTGGCAGCAAATTGGATGCAGTCCAAAGGTGATCGTTGAGCGAACCAGCTCCTTCTATATGAGCCGACGCATCAAAAACCACGCGAAGCTTTGTGATACCTTCCTCTTTGTACACCGACTGATGGGGGAGGTAGAAAACACGTGACTTTTGGCAATCTTCATATAGAGAAGGGGTGACTGGTTCGGCGATGCCGAATCACCAATCAATTTTCTGATGGCTTCGTTGTAGTTTAACAACTTAACTGGATCTCTGGATAAGCGACGTATCAGAGAGTTCAAACCATGGAACGCCTGCCCCTTGTTGTCTTGTAAATCAGAATCATAGTTTTTCCATGGCAGTTTTGCCACATAACGAGAACCTTGTTTCGTGATGCATTTGTGGATTAGGCTGCCTGTCAGTAAGGAATTTTCGTTCAAAAGCATCGTTTTTTATTTTGCTATAACTCTCTTGCAAATTTTGTTTTAAACTCGGGTCACATATTGAAGTCATATGCTTGCCTTTGCATTTGTTACACGAGAGAAATTTACCGCGCTTCTGCATTTCTTAGATGAATGACCAGCTAGAGCTGGCACATCGAAAACATCTACCGCTGCTTTTTAAAATTTGTCTCTTGTCAGTCATCGATATACTCGTATTGCGGTTGCAGTTTTTCGTTTTGTGATCATTCGATTTACAGAAAATGCATGCTGCTTCAATTGCCCTCACGGCCACTAAACTAGAAGTTGTAGATTGGGCACAGGTTTTTGGCCTTGAACTGCCATGCATAACACCACTTTTCTTGAGCGATTCAATTTCTCGTTTTAGAAATCGAATCCGCAAGAACTGATGCGTCATCATTTTCAATGGAGTCTTCGGCATTTGCATGGTTGTCATCTTGTCTGTGGTATTCGATGCGAAGGGCGGTAGGTAAACATCGCAGCAATATAGATCTGAGCACGACGTAATAATGAGTGGTTGGAACTTGTAATGCGGTTAATGAGCGCATGCAAGATACAACGGTTCCATAAAGATTTCGTAACCCGGAGGTATCGCTACGGTCGCGAACAGAAGAAAGACCAACTAACTGTTGAATATGGTTGTCGATGAGTTTTTCCGTACTCCCATATCTCTCTTGCAGAAAACCTATAGCCGCTTCGTAGCACCTTTCAGAAGGTGTGAAGCCAGATATGGACCTTTTAGCGTCACCAGTAACCACTGATTCAAGGTAGTTGAACTTTTCTGGAGCAGATAATTGCTCCCAAAATGGCAACCAATCACTAAAATTCCCATCAAAACGTTTAAAATGGAGTACTGGTTGGCCTTGAATGAGTGGAAACGTCTGCTGTGAAGGTAGAAATTGCGTTAGTCTTTTTAACATCGTGTTCAGTCGTGCAAGTGCATTAGTGGCTTGGTCTTGGTAGCCTGCGCATTTCTCAGATTCGTCGTGGGAGAACATGTCGCTTGGAGAAGTGAATGGAAACGCGTTTTCGGATGAAAAAAAGTTTAACCTTGACGGCCCCGATGGGTACAACTTTTATTTCCATGACCTAAGAAAAGGATGAGCTTATTTTGGCAAGACACCACAGGTGTAATTGTGTGGGGAGCTACTACCTACTACGGCACAATCGAGTTGGAGTTTTTGTCCACAACAATGAACGGAAACAACTACAAATGTTTGCTGGGACGGTCATTTCCAAAAGTGAAAAACATTTTCGGACCCCTGCCTTGAATATTACAAGAAGACAATGCCCCCATCCACACTTCCAGGGTTGTTAGAAGTTGGATTCAATCAGAAGACGTGGAACTTTAGTCATGGCCGCCCTATTCACCGGACTTAAACATAATCGAAAATGTTTGGGCATGGTTATCTCGTAAAGTGTATGAAGGCGGCAGACAATTTGAAGACAAGGACACTTTAATCGAAGCTATTCGTGATGCCTAGGCCCAAATTTCTCTTGACTATTTAAAAAAAACCGTATGATTCTATTCCAAACCGTCTTATAGGGGTCATATCGAAAAAGGGCAGGCATACTCATTACTAATGTAGAAAAACATAATAAAAAAATGTTTTAAAACTATAAAATGTAAACATTTTATTAATTTTTTCCTTTCTTTCGAAGATTTTGCATGTGGCCTCATCCTAGTGGCGCATCTTTTTATACGCTTTTCAAGAAGTTCATTGTTTGATCTCGGGAAATTCCAATGGTCGTTTCTTATTTACCCTTTAATTTGATGACTTCTTGTTGAGAAAATATGTACCTGCACACAGGTAGTACTCGTAAAAGTTTGCGGGTACAAAATTTCAAACTGGTATAAAGAGTGAAAATCGATTCCAAAATGTATGGCCTCATCCTAGAGATCACCAGTGTATAAATTCAAGCAGTTAATTTTCAATAAGATAAATGGGGTAGAATAGAAATAGAAACAATAAAATAGCGAGCCACAAGGAGCCGTGCTAAGACCTACACTCTTTTTTCTAAAAGATAAAAGGCCGGAATTTTAAAGATTTTCTAAATTGCTGATGACTTAATGGCTTATGATAACTGAGACCAAGACTATATCACGTATAAAAGATGTTATTCATAGTTCAAATTTCTGACCCGGGTCAACACCGGTTAAATCGAAAAAGAAGAAGATATCGATTTGCATAAATTTGCAATAATAACAAATATCCACATCATGTACAAACGGTCTAAGGCATTCCAAAACGACCGACGTCACATACCGCCATCTCGCATGTGTTTAGAAACAAAATATTAACGAGAGCAAAGGTTCACTTTTTCTGACCTCCACTGACAGTAGAGCGATTCGTAATAAGCTCGCTTTTATGCGCATACTAATAGAAGGGGTAGGTGAATGCCTAATCAATTCTCTGGCTCTCCCTCTCACTATGCGCCACTACAGCTGTACGTGTATGTGCTTCTCATGGTTTTTGTTTTTCAGCTCGCAAGCCCACTACTGATGTCATCGCGACGTGCTTTTGTTTTGTGCGGGAACATGAGTACGAGTATGTAAAAAGTATCTGAGCAAAGTCATTAGCCTAGGTTCTCTACTCTCATGCCACCCCCATAATCTTTCATTTTCATTATGGTATTTCGAAATTCGGTCAGGTCAGGTAGCCAATTGATAAATGTTTTCAGTATCACTACTAATTCCACGCGACGCAGCCTACCATATATTCCCATGTCTCACAGATGGCAGTAGAAAAAAGTTTGTAAACATTTCTATCAGTTTTGCTCTGATAAGATACGTCATACACGAGTGCATAAAAGCGCGGGAGAGCAACACTACTACTAATTGTGAGAGCAGAACCTAAAGCTTACTAACTATTTAGACTTGAATCTGTCAATGTTATTCAAACAGATATTGTACTCACAGTCTGCCATACAAACGAGTAGATGTATAGTTTTCGAACACAAAAAATTGAGACATTGAATTTGAAACAAATCAGAATCAGTATCGATTTTGAGGGCCGACACTGAGGATCGTTTCTCAGAATAAAAAAAAAAAATTACCAAAAGAAGAAAAAATTTATCGCGCAAATAAAATTGATCTCGCGAAATACAAGTGCACAGATCCACCTACATATCTATATTTAGTGCGGTTCTAAAAACGTAACGAATTATAATTTGTGTATGAATGTATCTACAGTAGAAAAGGGACTATACGAGTACAAAGTAATTTATAAAAAATATACTGTGTATGGTAGTTACCATTTATCAGAAGTTAACTGGATTACTGCATACTGTACTCGTATCTGTGTATCTGTTCTATCGTATCTGGGGTGTGAATTGTGTGCGGTTGTTTGTGACAAATCATGTTCGATTCATTTAATGATAAAATGTGATAAAATCGCGAGAAAAATTTATTCAAGTACGACTACGAGTACCCTTATTAGCAATTTTAATTATTGTATCTCATGGATACTTAATCTTGTTCAATTGCAAGTGCGAATGGTATTTAATTGATGCTGTTTATTTTACTATTAATTTTTATTTTTTTTATTTTTTTTATAAACGCTGTTGCCAATTATTACACTGATGTGTGGTGCATTTTATTATTATTATTTTTTTTTTTCAAATTCACTTTATAACGATTGCTATAAGCTTTGGTATAACGAAGCTATCGATGTTATGCTAATTAAATTGAATTGTGAAGACACGTACGTGATGGTTGACATGTTGTTTCGTTAAAAATTTTTTTTATATAGAGTTTGTATCTGATTGTTAGGAACTCCTTTTAGAGAATAAAATCGGATTTTTCACAAAAGCAATAGTAGATAGTGTGCCGATTGTGATTCAATGGGTTCTCAACATTTATTATTGACGTTTACTGTTTGAGGGGCACAGAAAATTTGACGTTAGTTGTCAGATTTGAAAACAAATGTCACATTTGACAGTACGAAAATTAAAACAAATAATTTTAGAAAGTGTTTTGATGATCAAAAGAAGAACAGGATCGCAAATATCCTCTTTTGACACAACTCATTGTGTCACGGTGAGAAATCACGAAATCAGAAACTCACGTGCTTTCTTGTTTTGAAACATGTTTTGACATATCCACTATCTCAACTGCCCAAAGTCAAGGCGACTCATTGTAACTTGAGCTGGGGTGATACACTAATGTACGCTTACTGGCGTATACGAGTAAAGTGCTGGCGATGATGAATCACAAGCTAATTACATTTTACTCTATTCATTCATGTGACAGATGACAGATATGAGTATCAGGTTGCAACTTGTGAACCGCTGGAAGCTAGCAAGATATGCACATATGTAACTTGGGGTGGTAGTTGTTCGTTCTGTTATACGAAAACTCATATGTTGGATTATACGATTGCATTCTGAATCATCAATTTTCAATTTTCCAGATACAGACACTGTTTAAGTTCAAACTGCATAAAAAAAGGAGAGATTTCTCTCGAAGTTTTGATCGACTTTTGGTTCGGAAGTTCTTAATTTATTTTCTTAATGATTGCCGAATGGGAACCAGTGGCTACTGTCGCTGAGTTCCAGAGCGATCGGGTTGCACATTCCAAATTGATCGACATTTGTTTATGCGTTGACTCTTCGGAGATTCTCTCACGGTCTTCATCTAAGCCACTGAATTTAGATTTTTTTTTTATCAAGTCAACGTGGCTGCATAAAGGAAGGAGTTTGATTTTTCGTACTTAGTACAGTTCGAGCTTCTTAAGAACCGAACAAACGATGTTATCAATCGTTTCCCATGTTGTGCCTGACGGCGGAATGTTGTCCAGCACAGACTGTGAATCTACCGCATTATCTTCTGGTAAAACTTAAAAATACCATTTGTAGAAGAACTCTTCACTTTTTTTTTTTAAGGAACTTCATACTTAACTGGGTATGAATACACTTATAATGCCTCAGCATGTTTTAAGTTTTTTTTTGAGAAATGGTCGCCAACGAGTGCTTCTCTCGCTCTAAGTTTTTTTTTTTCAGAGAAGCGGATACTTTGAGTGTAGAATTGGCGAGTAGGTTCACTCCAGCGTTGGCTTGTACGCCTTCCGCTTGTTATCACGTTATATAAAACCAGTGGCTTTGCCGGAGAGGTCTAGTGAAACCCAGCAAACCTTAGATACGGCATTTGTGATAGACTGCAGAAAGTGTTTCCACTGGTCTTCTATGTACACTTAATGTTCTCAATTGGTTTTCTAAATACGAGTACTTCCATTCGTATAAGGTTGTGTTGCGAGTCAGTGTTACATGTTCGAGTATGTATAAGCCATGCGGATATCCGGAATCATAGAGCTGTTTCCGTCGACTGCAATGTGGTAACATTTGGATTAGATTAAAATGTGTAGTATGTATGATATCGTTATAGTCCCAGTGAACTGTGGAATTTATTTGTCCAGACCGTCCCTAAAAAAGGTGAACCATCTTATCTCACCAATGCAGGCGCAGTGCACTTTCCATCTATCCAAGGTCATAACCGTTGAATCTCTTCTTCGACTTCCTTTCGGAATGTTTAAGTTGTCTTTGATGGTTTCAGGTCTTACATTCACAAAATAAATGCTGGTGTGCCCAATGGCTCCATTCTGTCTCCGGCACTCTTTTAATTTTTATCAATGTCTTCTCGGTCGTCTCGTCCCTTTCTTTGTTGTTTGGCTGTAGAACGAGAGCTTATTTATAATTCATTAAGTTCTGATACTAACAGGCAGGCATACATATTTGATGTCGGCAAAAATACCACAAAATGTCTAGGTTTCCTCAAGCGATGTAAGAGTAATACATCACCCCTCTGACCTGGGAGGAAGTTAAATGCTCACGTGTGGTCAGGTGTTCCTAAGACGTCTCTGCACGGGATTCAAAACCGTGAGAGAAAACATATAGGTGATGCTAATATTACACAATCAATTGACAAAAGGACGAAATATCTTCTCCCTTACTTTATTCTATCGCTATTTTCACCATCAGTGCTTTATCGAAATTTTCAGTAGTATTCCCTATCTCAAACCGTTACGCCCGTCTCACTATTAATGCCATTAGTTTACCCTCTAGCCCACTTTCGGACGTACTCTTAAATATTGTGATCCTTTTCTAAGCCGTACACTTATGAAATGCCCTGTCTAGCTCTTTTTTTCTAGTCATTATAACCTGCAAACATTCAAAACCAATGTGCGGTTGGTAGCTCTCTTTCTTTCCTCCCTAATTTTCTTTCCACATCGCTGTGTACAAACATTTTAAGGGTACACAAAATCCTTTGAACACGCGCTAGTTATAAAAAAAGGGGGGGATATGGCGTCGTGTAAGCAATGTCCCCCAAGTGTGCTACCTAATATGTTCTCACTTTTAAATGACCTTATAAGCGAGCTTAAGACATTCTCCGCATGTTTGACAGTCAATCGTTGTCAAACTTCATCTTCTTGGGGAATTCTAGTGAATTCAGTTTTGATGCCGATTCTGTCCAACCTGTTTCACAGGTTGTTTGAACTCCTCCGCCAGCATTCCTGTTTCTACATGCTCTGTTGTAGATACTGAGAAATTCCCAAATTAACCAAATTCGAGAATTTAGAAATAGTGAAATGCAGTTACTCCTGCCTTGACACCTTAAATCGTCATGTACCATACTTAATCCACGGAATTTTGTTTTGCCGAGTCATTAAAACATCTTCCCTTTAATGAACCGAGTCCCGGAAGTTCTGAAGTTTATCAAGTTTCGTTTAGAAACTGGAGGAAACAGTCATCAAAGTTCGTCAAGTGTTTTATTTATGTATCTACACCAGATGAATTCTGGAGGCTTCGTAAGTACGCAATTGTTTGCATTGTGCAACGTCAAGGTGTCTCTGTCCCTGTACATATGTACATGAAATATCATTGGAAATTGTTCGATTAATATTTAGCAATAAGGCAGCTTACTGAACCGCTTCGACTTTAGCTCGAAAAATGCTCAAGAAGTAGGAGAAGTTGTAGGGCTAATACAATAGATGTCAAGGATTATTGAATTTGAACCCTTTAGCTATTTAAGAGTCTTGAACTGGAATTCATTGATCATGGATTCGACAATAATTGAAGAGCTGTGTTTTTTTTGGATAATGTAGAAATTTGATTTCAAAAACTGTAACACGTTGCAGATATGTATATCACCCTTGCGATATGGCCTTAGTGTGATCAAAGACCTTTTATTCTTATTTTAATTCCACCCTTCACAGAGTTTTTTTTCTTGCAATTTGGTCTAGATTGTTGCATCATACTGCATGATTCACTGGAAAAGAATTACCAGTGTTACCCACGCAATCTTGACAAATGCGATTCTTGATAAGAAACAATTTGTTTGTAGTGCTTTGCTGTTTGTGATATTCTAGATGTGCATAACTTGAATGAAGGTCACGCGTGGTTGGTTATATTTTAGGTTGACTTCAATTTTTCCCGATTTCTCCTTTAGCTGATTTAAATTTATTTACTCAATTAAGATACTTACTTCCTCTCTTATTTAGGGTGTTGGAACTGCTTCTTTTTGGAATCGCACAATATTCTAGCTTTGTTCATGCTGTTGGTTTGCTATTCGAAGTCTTCGCGTTAGTTAAGTTATCCGACTGAGTTCGCACTTGAGTTTGTGGGGGTTTTTGCTAATTTTTCGAAAATGTTGTACCCTGTACAACTGTATCCAACGTTAACTGTTGGATACTAGTTTTATAAGTGCTCATGAATGCTTTTACAACGGTTCAATGGTTTCTTCCCTCTTAAGCTGCTAAGTCGCACTGTTGGTGGTCTGCCCTTCGGTATTTACGCCAGCCTTAAGCCCAATTTGGTCTAGAGAACCTAGAAGCGGATTTGGTGTATTTTAAAAGAGCGGTATCTTATACTGTATACTTTCGTGGCAGCTCTTCTCGTACTGATAATATAGACTTCTTCGTCTTTTAAAAAAGTCTGGAAGTTTCTTAAGTTTTTGTAATTGAAGGACTGACTGACTATTTTGTTTTACGCAGAGATCTCTCTCCTTCTCTCTGGTTTGATGCAGTTTTCTGCTGCTTTTAGTGTGCATTCTGATTTTTACCATTTTTTCTCGATGACGTTGCTTTAAAAATAAAAAAGACTTTGCAATTATGAGAAAGACAATTGTATCTGGTATACCAAGAGTTATGAGTTTGAATCATGTCAAAGGAAACGAAAGTAATAAGAAGGTTGGCTAGTAGGTACCATCCTGCGGGAACCTCAACGATGATGCGAAGGGAATTTATAGTTGCTTTTCTTCATATCGTTTCGTTACTGCTTCACATATTCGTGCATACGAGCATAACGAATTAAGTAGTGGATGCAGCACAAAGATCGCAAAATGACCAGGATTATTTTAATAAGAGAATGCCTAAACGGAGATCAAGGACTCGTATGCGTTTCTTGTTATGAAGACGCTTCTGGAGTTTACTTATTGATTGCAAGTTCCGGCGGGGATTAGCATATTTTTCAGAATTTTCTTAGAATGATAGGACTAGGAAATTAAACTTTCAGTTGACTTTATCAATGAACTTCAGCAATAGAATAAAAGTTGGAGTGATAATACTCGTAGACTGAACAGCCCAAGCAAAATTCAGAGGGGCAGAGAATTTTTAGTATTGTAAGATAATTACCAACGAATAGCTTCATGTGCGAGTGATGCTGTAATAAGGGATTAAACGCCTACAATCCAGGGATGGGTCCCTGTCATTCTTTCTTGCGTTTACTATAGTCTTTTGTGATGTGTACAAGGATGGGCCAAAAAGTCCCTGAAAATTAAGAAAGATGACATTACCACACCAAATCCACCATTTTGCTTATCAAGAAGCGTCTTTCAAAAGAACGCACCCAAATTTTCAGACAGATTTGTCGCATCGTTTTGTTGTGAGAATCATTTGAAACGGATGCCTACGAAAATTTTCTCAAAAATGGAAATAAATACCGTGTACTCATTAAACACTATTTTTTGGGCAAAAAAAAACCATCACGCAAACCAAACAAAAGCTTGAAAAGTATTATGGGGACTCTTCGCCATCGTTCGGAACCATTCACCACTGGTTTACTCAATTTCGTTGCGTCGTACCAGAACAAATGTCCCTGAACGTTATGGTCGCCCAATTGAGGTCACAACACCAGAAATGGTCGATAAAATCCTTGGTACTCGTGTGATATTGAACGATCAGCGAGTGAAGGTGCCCGAACTTGAAGAGGCTACACTCTATAGGCTTATCACATGGATCAGTGATTTCAGTTTTCCTAAAATATTTGGATTTGAAAAAGCAATTCGGCAGATGGGTGCTGCGTTTCCTCACAATTGACGGAAAATTGAAGGAAAAATCGAGACAGTGGACTTCTCCTGGTGAATCGAAACCGAAGAAGGCAAAGGTGCGTCTGTCTCCCAGCAAGGTCACGGCGACAGTGCGGTGTCATTTACACCGATAACCTTGAAATGGGTAAAACTATCACCTGCGCCTATTATGCAGAGCTGTTGGATCGATTCGACGCAAAAACAACCGCATTTGGCGAGGAAAAAAGTTCTCTTCCACCAGAACAACGCACCGGCGCACATGAACTAGGTTTCGCATTGCTCCTCACTCCAGCGTATTCACCAGATTTAGCCCCCTGCGTTTCCAAACATGAAGAAATGGCTTGGCGGTAACAGATTTGGGGTGAGTGAAGAGGTTATCGATGAAACAAACCGCTATTTTCAGGGAGGGCATTTGGAGGGCACCAAATTTGAGAAAATTGGAGAAACGTTGGACGAAGTGTATCGAGTTAAAAGGAGATTATGTTGAAAAATAAAACGTTTTTTTGCTGAAAAAAGTGGTCCTTATTCAAATTTTTAAGGAGCAATTGACCCATCCTCATAGTCTAATTGAACTTGGTTTTCGTTATCTAACCGTTTGGAAATGTCTCTCGAACTTAAGCTTATCCCCTATCGTATAGATTATGATAACCTTAAGCAGATTTGCACTACATCGCCCGTGTTTTTCTCGCGTTCTGGTCATGCTGCCATTGCCTGACAGAATTTTTTTCAAATGCTAGAGAGGGAAAAGGGAGAGACTGATGTGCGTAGGTCTTAAGGGTTTGCAAGCTATAGTGACTAGGGAATAAAGAGCTCGGCAGGGCATTCCATAAGCGAGTTGTACGGCTTAGGAACGAACCACGATATTTCAGAGTACGTCCGAAGGTGGACTTGAGGGTATGCTGATAAGCATTCATAGCGAGGCGGGTGTTACGGTTAAAAGTTAGAAGGGGTGGAATGCTACTGGCAATTTCGGAGGAGCACTGGTGGTGAAAATAGCAATACAACAAGATGAGACAGGAGACATTACGTCTGTGTTCGAGGGTGCTGAATGGCTGTGTGATATTGTCAACATCTATGAGTTTTACCACACGGTTTTGGATAATACGAGGACGGGTCAATAAGTCCGTGATAAAAAAATAATTTTATTTTTCAACGTAGTCTCCCTTGAGCTCTATTCTATTCTATTCTCTTCCAAAAAAAATGATTTGTCGAGGTCCTCAAAATAGGCCTTTGTTTGCGAGATGACTTCATCATTGGAGTCAAATCTTTTTCCACCAAGCCATTTCTTCAGGTTTGGGAACAAGAAGTAGTCGCTTGGAGCCAAATCTGGAGAATAGGGTGGATGAGGGAGCAATCCATAGCCCAATTCATGGATTTTTGCCATGGCAACTGCACATGTGTGCACCCTTGCATTGTCTTGGTGGAAAAGAACTTTTTTCTTGGCCAAATGAGGTCGTTTTTTTTTCAAATCGTCATTGAATCGGTCCAATAAGTTGGCATAATATTCCCCATTGATTGTTCTTCCCTTTTGAAGGTAGTCAATGTGGATTATCCCGCGTGCATTCCAAAAAACAGTCGCCATAATTTTATTGGCTGACAAACCCACCTTGGCCTTCTTTGGCGCCGATTCACCCTTAGAAACCCACTGTTTTGACTGTTGTCTGTTCTCTGGTGTGTTGTGATGGATCCATGTTTCGTCCACGGTTACAAAACGGCGCAAAAACTCTTCCATATTGCGATTAAACAACGCCAAACCTTCCTGTGAAGTTGTTACACGATTGCGTTTGTGGTCGACTGTGAGCAAACGCGGCACCCATCTTGCGGAAAGCTTTCTCATGCCCAAGTGATCATTCAAAATTGAAACCACTGAGCCATGCGAGATCCCTACGGCTTCCACAATCTCTCGCACTTTCAATCTTTGGTCGGCCAACACCATATCGTGAATTTTTTCGATTGTTTCGGGTGTAGAGACCTCAACTGGGCGTCCAGGACGTTCGGCATCTTCAGTGCTTGTACGGCCACAACGAAATTCAGTAAACCACTTATTTACCATTGAAATCGATGGTGCAGAGTCCCCATAGTATTTATCAAGCTTAGCCTTGGTCTCTGTAATGGTTTTTTTTCGCAAGAAATAATGCTTAATAAGCACACGAAATTCACTTTTTTCCATTTTCTCCTCAAATTAGTGAGTAGTCTGATAAAAATAGCTGTCAAACACAAACTAACTGATGCAAAGTTGACAGGAGTCAACTGACAGATGCCTGTTGACAGGAGCAGTGTTGCTGTTTCAGTAAAGAGGTCAAAAATTCAAAAAGTCACGGACTTATTGACTTATTGGATTAGAAGTAGCAGAAAAGAGATCATTGATGAAAATTAAAAAGAGTGTCGGTGACAGAACGAAGCCCTGGGACACACCAGCATTTATTTAGTGAACATCAGACTTGAAACCATCCAAAAAAACTTGAATTGAACGTTCCGAAAGGTAGTTTAATCCATTGAAGAAGAGAGTCATCGATCCCAAAAGCACGCATTTTCGACAAAAGAGCCTGATGCCAAACTCTGTCAAATGCCTTAGAAATATCAAGTGCAACTATCCTGCTTTCGCCAGATTGATGTACGCTTTGTTTGGTGAGCCATGCCATCAAATCACCAGTGGATCTGTTGCTACGAAAACCTACTGCCGGTCATTTAGAAGTTTTCGTGTTTCGAGATATTTCATGAGTCCCTTAAAGAGAAGTGCAATGGGTCTGTAGGAGGAGAGGGACGGGCTGGACAAATGCTGTTTTCCATCTGCTCGGAAAGAGTCCTAAAGAGTAGGATTGATGAAAAAGCTTAAGCAGTGGTTTTGCCAGCGAGGAAGAACACCTTTTCAGAAGAAGGGGAGATATGCCATCTGGACCTGCGGATTTCTGGATGTTAAGATTTTTGAGTACTCTTGCTACTACACGAGTGCGAAAGTGTATTCGTCCCATTGAAGATTCGACGCACGCAAGCGTAGGCGGAGATAAAGCACAATCTGTAAATGTTGAACTGGCTGCAAAGTTTTGCTTTTTCCAAAGAGCTGACAGCTGGAATGTCATTGGGATTGAGCGTTGGGATGGAGGATAAGACATGCGGTGTTCTTTCTACGAAACAAGCTTGTTGGTCTATTATTCTAAGTCCTTTTTGCTTAAATTGATCGCTTCATTGGATAGAATACCTAAAGACAAATTGGTTACCGCGATACCGGATGGGCTTTCATCTGAAATGGTTCTCTGCGGATTTGATTGTCATCGGTTAATCTATGTAAATGGGGTTAGATCTTCCAATATGGATAACTTCCACTCTGTGCTGTAATTTTTAGACCTAACAACATCACTCGTCGATTCGTGAAACGTACAGAAAATTGTGTACTTTTGTTGGTCCTCATAATCGATAGGCCAAGCTCGCCATTCGTCTATTTTTCATATACATTTTCTACCGAATACACTACTACGGGTAAAAGGCACATGGGCAATAACACGTCAACGAATTGTGCGTATAGAAGAACGGAAGCAGCTGTATTGTCGATCTCAACACTTTGGTCTTATTCCATTCACTACCTTAAGTATAAATATTGCGGAAAGATCTCGGTCTCCACATATAAAGATCTAGCTGATGCAGCAACTAAAGTCACGAGACCATGTCTTGCGGATTTTGCGACGGGATTTCGAGGATTAAGCTCTAAAGCAACCTGAGGTTGATTCTGAGGTCGCCCACTTTTGGTTCAATGAGTTTGTGAACAAACAAAATTTACATGTCCGGAGTAAAGCAAATTCAGAAGAGGCTTATGAGACTTAATTACACTAGAAAACTGCATCGTTTGGTGTGATTACGCATCGTTCCTTATTTTTGCGAATTGATGTCGGGGTTCAGGGTTAGGCATTTGCTATTACCGGACAATGGTCAGTGATACTTCTTGGAAAATATAAACGACATTGATCTGGATGACATGTGTTTGATTGCATTAGATGTCATTAGAACTCGATTCGACGAAAATATTATAAAGCGAAAGTACCAATGAATCGGCCGTCTAGATCTTGTGGTGTTGTGGATGCGGATAAGTCACAAACTATTTAGGCCTTGGAAGCCAATGTTCAGCGCGTTTTTAGTAAAATAGAGCCAGAAATGAACCATGAACAATTCTTTATAATGGATAACAATTTTTCATTCATGTTGTTATTGCTTAAAAACAAAATTCAATGACTCAGTACCTAAACACTTTTCGTTGTTTGAGCTCACCACTTCAACTGGTAGTAGTCGTCGGTTGGTTCTTAGAACCCTATTATTTAACCGTATTTCGTATATGCCTTACAAAGTTTAGTTGTTCATCTAGGTTTACTCCGAGATATTTAATATATCTTTTCGATTATACCGTCAAAAATTGTGCCCTCAAAATACCGTCATACAAGATATAAAGGCGAAGGCCAAAAGTGGAACCCTGTGGTATGCATTGTTGAATTTGTATCTTCTTGTTACAAATAACAATAAACTTTGATGGAGGCCGCTTCCTGTCAGGATAATACCTTTCTCCGGGCTTTTTTTTCTGATCGCACAGACTTGTTGTACCGATCGATGTTTGTCGTTTTTATTATTCGCTGAGAGAATAGTTTGGATTAGGTGGTTCTAAATATTTCTCCCATGGTGTCTTTCTTTGATTTTCGTTTATGGGATTCTCTCAGCTCCCAATCATATATACCTGAAGTGTTATTTTTAACTACTCAGCATCTTCGTAGTCTGAGCATCCAAAAGAACTAAGTTTCGTTTTGCTTAACTGGTCAAAACAGTGACTGACTCTTCGTCGCAGAAACTACTGTAGATAGAGATATCGTCAGTTGCTCCCATTTGCGACGTAGCGGCTCACTAAGAAGGAATTTGAGAAATATTGTAGTAAAGGAACTATTTAATGAAAACCCATTGTGCTGTGCTATGTGATATTGATAGTGTGTGTATTTCTACTACTGTATATTGAACAATATCTGATTCACATTTATCCCTTCGAAAGAATCCCATTAAATCATTGGAGTGACCTAATGCAGTGTCAAAACTAACGACGCCATATGTATATCCAATGATGAATAATTTAGCTCAATAGCGATCCCTCCACCAAAAATCTATAAATCTTCTCCAGAAACTGGTTACAGACAAACCTGTCCACTCATATTACCCAGCCTCCTAACATATATCTCAATAGGTGGCATATCCAATTCCCAAGTTTACACCAACTGCTAGTACAACTAAATTGTTGAAGTGTTAATTAACATCATCCTCTCGGACTATGGACTACTCCCAAGTATTGTAGTCGATAGATAACAATGTATTGCTAGTACAATGTATGAATATCTCATCCTGGATACATAACACTAGCTATTGGGGCGTACACTCGTTCGTACTCTTACTGTGTCTGTTGTTATTGTGCCATAGTCTCACAGGTACTTGAGTTAATATTGATATTTATGTCTAAATTATTTGCTCATTCTAATGCTCGCACAGTTTACAAATTGGCTGCGGGAGGGTAACAGGTGACCAGGTGGCCCCCTCCTTAACCCTATTTCCGCTTCCAGCTCACCTTTCCGTCTTTCTCTTTTGATAAACAAATTACGAATGCAAATATTTGACAGACAAATGCAAATTTAAATCGTAATTTGAATGCAAGTGTAATTAATTTTTTATTTTTTTTATATCCCGTCAAGCGTCTCCCTTGCCTCGTCATGATGTTCATATGTACAACTGGTCTCGTGCTTTCGAGTAATTTGCATACGAGTATTCATTTTTGGATTCGGAATCGAAGAGCGGGGTCTGCGGGGTCTGCGGGAGCGGCTGATATATCTATACATACTTGGTAGTGGAAAAAACAAACGTAGTTTGGGTTTGAGTGCTCTGCCCCTTTAGTAAAACTTGGGCTTGGCCGCGGTAGTTTGTTGTCTTTTCGGGACGTTTTCCCAAAGGGGCACTATTTTTGAATATTTATTCTCGTTAAGTTGTTGTTGCTAATTCGTGCGTTTTATTCGCAATAAAATCGAGAACGAAACGACTGTTTTGTAGTTTTATTGGTGCTATTCAGTGTAAACAGGCAATGACTGGTTTCCATTCGGCATTTGATCATGAGCTTGAACCGGTGGCTGCTACGACGTGTTGAACGAGTAACTTCTGTTGGATTCAATTACTTTGGATTGTATCTGTGTTTTAAAACTGGGCTTGATGTAGTATATATTTTGACATTTGATTGGTGTAATGTACGGAATCAGATACACGAAATTTGTAAAATTATTTTTTGCTGCTGCAGTGCACATTTGATGGAGTAGTTACACGTGTTTTGGTGTCAGATGCATGGTTTTACGTAGCTGGAAAGTGATGCATTTAAAAACTGTCAAGATGACAAATTAGATCTGAATTTGTCTTCTGTCACAACAACGACGTCAAAAGTCAAAAGCTAAACCGACATCAATGCTAATACCGATTTCTGAATCTAGAATTAGAATCAACTGATTTCCATTTGTAAGGATTTGTGTAGCAGGAGAGTCCTGAAGGTGTTGTGTCTGTGACGAACTCTGGGAAATGATAGAATATTAGTTTGAATCCGACTGATAAGCAACTCCCCTCGTTACATAATGAAAATTTGAATAATTTCCTATGAACTGATGGGAGTCATAGATGAAAGAATATTGTTTCTATAAGTACTCACATAGATCGGCTCTGTTGACGACCTCCTCTAGAGCTGACTTTTTAAAAACGTCGTATAGAAGTCATTTGGTCTGTGTACATCTAAGACTAACAGAGGAGGACATTAGTTCTTAGATAGCTTTGAACTCTAAAAAGTGCACCTTTTAACCTTGCTTAGCAGTCACATTGAGACATGACACCTACAAATTCAATAAGTTCTGCTCTCTTGAATTAGTTTTGAGGTTTTGACAGTTTAAGCAAGGTCTCACCTGTTCTTTACAAAATGAATCAAACAAATGCGACAATGCTAGTGCTACTTGGAGCTATCCGTAATGATTCGACTACATTCCTCTCTTGTTTTAGATTCTAACCAAGTCAGTCCTGAGCACAGGGACGGTAAAAATAAATAAATGTTTATGGGGTGATCTGTTACTGGGCCAGTCACTGATTTACTTAAACCGCCGGTTAGGTCCTTTGTTCCTCTCATACCGGAAGCTATAGAGAGGCTGCTGATACCAAGACGGCTATGTACAATATGATTCTCCATCTACATAAATACTCACAGCGCCTAGCGCTACTCGATTTCTGTGATCAAGAGCGTGGCAATTCCGTCGCTTTGAATACAGAGACTGTCACCTTCATATCGTCATGGTTTTATCTATAAAAGCAGAATCCTAATCGGTTTATGTTGAATCAAAAACTCGTATCAGGGGGAGCAAGGCTTATCAGTGCATTCCTCCTATGTACTCGATGCAACCTAAATTGGATTAAATACTTAATCGCCAATTATGGCCAGGACTATCTGTACTTCAAAGCAGACAGTAGCTAGACATGAGCCGACAAATAGTGATGCCGCAAACTCATATGAAGTTTTATCATACATTCGCCAAAGAATTGTTAGACAGTGTAGTGCCAGAGTGGCTATTCAGAGTTGGCAGTAGCTAGTCTATATCTATATGCAAATATAAGCCGGACGTCTTTACCGGCCTTATCTATCGCTATAACCGTTGACAGATACGAGTACTGGGTACTTCGTGTGATATTGCACAGTTCAATGCCAGTTACAGTGTTTTGAGCTGATTTTGATTTAAATACATGAAAAGAGAGATTCAAGTATAAGGTTGAAAGCCTTTGCCTTTGACTCGCATTAGGTATTCCTTCTTCCAAATGTTTCCAGTGTGGCCGATCTACCAGTATTGCTCCAAATTAGACTAAGGTGAACTTTAAGTAAGTTTGCTGGGGCCCTAACAAATCAATGCAATTCCAGAGATGGTTTTCCAAGCAAAATGCATGAGATATTTGGTAATTCTGGTTTTGAACAGCTTCCTCTACAGGCTTCTATATTAGTTTGAGTTAAGGCGGAGTTTTTAAAAATAGGTATTTCCATGGAAGCCATCTGTTGGCAATTGGATGCGTCGGAAAGGTTGATTCTTCACTGATGTACTGTCAAAATTGCATAATATTTAGACGAATACAAGTGGAGTTATTGCGTCTGAAGTGACAGTATGTTTGTGTCATCGGTACAAAAATGACCTCAGAATTCAACATTCGAAGGACGTCATCAATGAGACTAAAAGGAACAACATTGTGACTGATGATTAAACGTGGTGTTTTCAATATGACCCAGAAACCAAACGCCGAAGTGCCGAGTGGAGGACGCCAGACGAGCCAAAACCTAAAAAATCTCGTTTGTAGAAGTCAAGAGTGAAGATAGTGTTCATTTGCTTTTACGATTCCAAGGGCATTGTCCACAAAGAGTTCGTCTAACCGCGCCAAACAGTTCATGCAAAATTCTATATTGGT
Source organism: Volucella zonaria (assembly GCA_963966105.1). Lineage (NCBI taxonomy): Eukaryota > Metazoa > Arthropoda > Insecta > Diptera > Syrphidae > Volucella > Volucella zonaria. Next base: position 90,075,816 of record OZ014533.1, on the reverse strand, counting down.
GATTTGAACCGTTTGGTGTATCCTGTTCGGCCAGAATACCCCGCAGAAGGAAGTTGGCGTCTGTTTGCACGATTATGCGCCATTTTATTGATCGACATTTCTGACCGATTTTTTGGTTAAAAATCGCATTTTAACTGCCAACCACTCCCCGTATTCGCATGATATGGTACCGTGCGGACATCTCGTCCGACGATCTACATAAAGCACTCATTCGACATGCTTTTAGATCGTGGAATTCGCTGTATTGAGTCGTAAGGGGACTATTTTCAATAAAATGAATCGGGTTTGACACAAAGAAAAACTTTTTCTTGTTCTTATTTTTAAAATGTCCTGTTTACTTTGGAACGCACTCTGTACTTATTAAATGTTGGTATTCAGAAGCTCTGATCCATTTTGGCGTCGCGGACACTAGTTTTTGCTTTTGCCTTGCAGATCAAACTCTCACCCAAAAGTAGCAGGTTCCTTTTAGAAAATCATACTCTATTCTTGATAGTGTTTTTGCGTTTAAGCCTTGATGCAAAGGCCTTTTGGAACATAAGTTTGCTGTTACCACTTATCGGTCAATAACAGCCAGTTTCGCACGCATCCATATAGCCCTGGATCACAGAAGAACCAAATAAATTCGAAAGAATGATCAAGTGTTTGTGTTTCGGATGAATAAATTAAGTTAATGACTCATAGACATTCCGGTTCTTGATTCAATAATATACATAGATCTTAGAACTAAGAAAGTTTGTTTGCTTGGTCTTCTATTCCGAATTTTGGGAGTTTTATACAAACTGATTTCAAATCACAAAGTTCCTTTCTTCAAAAGTTATACCTTAACACACTTCAGACTTATATTAAGTATGCAAAAAATAAAGGAAGCACATTGCTGCGCCTTTTCTAAACAAGAACGTTTTCTGGCACTGTAGTAAATGAATATACGTATAGTTCTTTGGAATGCTCATACCACACCTCATTTTTTCACACCTCAGCTCAAAATAATGGGTACATTCAAATATGAGAATCACAAAGAAGGAATATCGATTTTCTTAAGTTTGACTAATTTCCCACTGCCAATTTGTCAGCAACAGATGTTTCTGTGCGATATGATAAAATTTCATGCGTCATTCGTATAGGTAGATTCTAACATATGTACATACATACATTTGAGGCATTCTGCCTTTAAGATGTAAAATAAATTGTTTGCCTTTCCAAAAGAGAATCGGAAAGCTTTAATGATTTGCGGAAGAAAAGTTGATTTATCACAAAAAAATTAAACACAGCTTTGATATTCCCCAACAGTATTTGTGAAATATTTCTGTGCTATTTTATACAATATTTCAAAATCAAAAGAAGAAATGGAATGTGGAAAAAAAATCGTTCGTTACAATTGAGTCATAGATTGAAAAGCTGGCTTTTTATCGTTGCTTTACGTTGGTCGCCCTTAAAGATTGTTAAGGTCACTTTAAAAATACATCACCAAATTAAATTCTGTTGTTGATACAGATAGGTTCTAAGATTTGTATATTCGTTATTGATTCAAGGAATGTCATAACGTTGCTTTTAAGTAAATTTCTCTACTTTTGTGTCGGAAATGGCGATCATCTTTACATGGAGGCCAACTTGTTTATTAACTTTGTGAAGTCATTCACAGATAGATCTACATATTCATATCTTTACAGACTCATTTAGGACAAATTTGATTATCTTCCCATTCTAATTTTGGGAGCGGTTCAATATTTTGAACTACTGGTTATATATCATATCATATTCTGTACCGCAAGCCCTAGTCAACAACTTTGTGTTTGAATACCTGAGCTGGTGAGAGACAGAAGTTCAACCATGAACAACATATTGTCAGAGAGAAAAATAGCATCCAAAATCACACAGTAAATTCTGAAATCTGAGTTTGAAAGACTGAAGCTGACTGGAGTAACCTTATGAGCATGCATGATATCTTTGTTCTTTACGAACAAATAGCTTATGCAACTGTTAAACCGCCAAAATTGCATATTTGTCAATTCGATCAAAAAGTGTGAACAGCTGACGTAATACATATCAGGAATATACTGACAGAGCTTCGATAATAATCGAAAGTAAACCAATTTCTTTAACCCTTTCGCTCACGATTTTTTTGAAAACGCGCCTTGTCCGAAAACGATCATTTGTGTTTGATTCAATTCCGTTTTAGCGCCCTGATAAATCAAAAAATCGAACATTTGCCCACTTACACCACAAATAGCAAATATTTTTATTCCCCATGGATTTGGTTTGTTTTTGATATACGAGTATTCCTACAGTTTCCTACAACTGAGTGTAGAAATGTATGTCCACTTTTGTGGACACCGTGAGGGAAAGGGTTAAGTAAACCACAGCGATATGAGTACCTGGCGTAATGCTCGTTTAGTTCGAAATTGATGTATGATATCACTACATTCACTACGCTATAAACGGGCAGCTATAGATACTTGGTAGTGAAGTCCATCTATCCAGGTCTAACAGAAATGAGAAGAACTTTATCCACTGTTCTTCAGTGTTGCCTTCCATCGATTATGCACGACTAAGTTGAGGTCTGTTAACCTGCCTATGCCTTTGCAATAGTATATCTGCATTGATCTCCATTGACTTCTCCACATGAAGAAAAAATTTAGCACTAGGGTCAGAGTAAAACCAATTTTGGACCTCCGCTTATCTCTACTTAACGTCAATCTTTTATCACCTCAGTCACTCAAGCAAATACCATTGTTTAGCTTGACAAAAGACACTACCACAGGCTTTGTCTAGCTCCTGCTTTTGCATTTTTCTGTCTAAGTTCCAACTAACAAAACTACGCTTAAGAGACTGATTTGAACTTGTGTTTATTCCGCAATGTTTGTTTACTTCTTCCAAAAATAGACCAGGTCATTCGTCAAAAACATTGGAAATTCTGCCTCATCCTACATCCCAACGTTCATTTACAATGACATTCCAGCTGTCAGCTCTTTGGGCAAGGCCAATCTGCTTGCTGTACACTTTGCGGCTAGCTTAACACTCGTAGATTGTGCTTTGTCCCCGCCTACACTTGAGTGCGTCGAATCTACAATGGCACGATACCACTTTCGCACTCGTGTAGTAGCAAGAGTACTTAAAGATCTCAACATGCATAAATCCACTGGTCCAGATGGTATATCTCCCCTTCTTCTGAAGAGGTATTCTTCCACGCTGGCAAAACCACTTTTCCATCAACCCTACTCTTTAGGACACTTTCCGAGAAGATGGAAAACAGCATTTGTCCAGCCCGTCCCAAAAAAAAAAGGTGAATCTTCTTCCCTCTCCCCCTACAGACCCATTGCACTTACGTCCCTTCTCACCAAGGTCATGTAAACGTTGATAAACCATAAGCTCATGAAATATCTCGAAACACGAAAACTTCTTAATGGTTTTCGTGATTTGATGGCATGTCTCACCGAAAAGTGGAACCAAAGGGCACATTAATCTGGCGAAAGCAAGATAGTTGGACTTGATATTTCTAAGGCATTTGACAGAGTTTGGTATCAGGCTCTTTTGTCGAAAATGCGTGCTTTTGAGATCGATGACTCCCTTCTTCAATGGATTAGAAATTACCTTCCGGAACGGTAAATTCAAGTTGTCTTGGACGGTTTCAAGTCTGATATTCACAAAATAAATGCTGGTGTGCCTCAGGGCTCCGTTCTGTCTCCGACACTCTTTTTAATTTTCATTAATGTTCTCTTGTCTGCTACTTCTAATCTAATATATTCCTTTGCTGATGACAGCACTCTCTGCTTTTCATATTCGTTCCCGGACTTACGCCCCTGCTCTACGGCTGCAGAACGGAAACGGCAGCGTATGTTAAGCTTAAATTCCGATATTAACAGCATAATCAATTGGAAAACCATCAACCGAGTGGAATTTAATGCTTCCAAAACTCAATTGTGCCTGCTGTGATTAAAGCGAAATTCAAATACCTAGCCATTGTCCATGAGGCATGAATGGCACTTGCATCGTCGAAACCGATAGACTTTCCATTCTCGGTATGTGTGCCAGTGACAACTTACGTTGGAATGACCACATAATCGATGTCGCCAAAAATGCTGCGAAATGTGTAGGCTTCCTCAAGCGATGTAAGAAATATTTTACCCCCTCTGACCTGGCCACAATATATAACGCATTCATCCGCCCAAAATTGGAGTACAATGCCCACATTTGATCAGGTGCTCCTAAAACATCTCTGCGCCTGCTAGATAGTATTCAAAACCGTGCGATAAAACTGATTGGTGATACTAATATCAGTCAATCAATTGACACACCCGAACACCGACGTAATGTCTCCTGTCTCACTTTGTTTAATAGCTATTTTGACCACCAGTGCTCCATTGAAATCGCCAGTAGCATTCCGCCCATTCAAACTCTCAACAGTATACCCTCAAGCCCATTTTCGGACGTACACTAAAATATCGTGATTCTTTCCTAAGCCGTACAACTCGCTTATGGAATTCCGTGCCGATCTCTGTGTTTTCTGGTCGTTATAACTTACAAACATTTAAAAACAATGTACATCGGTACCTGCCTTTTCTTCCTTCCTAAATTTCCTTCGCCCCCGCTGTGTACGAAATTTTAAGGGTACAAAACCCCTTGAGCGCGCGCTGATTATAAAAAAAAAAAGACAGGTTGCAGGTATTATAGTAGAATAGTAGAAATCTATTGAACTTAGTCAGCCGAATGAATAGACTTTATCTTATTTGGATAGCATCTAAAAGAAATATAAACTTGGTGTTCAAGTCTCAGAAGATCAAAGGAATGCTACTCGCAGACACGCTCCTAACCTACGCGGACAAAAAATCTCGAACTTGGCACCAACATGGTAGAATTTGTGATATGCTTTTATATTAGTTGCTTTTGTAGAATCCAGCGGTGCTTACCTTATTAACAAAGGAATTCCATTTAGGAATGTCTGTAAAGAACGGTATTACATAGCGATAGGCACTAAGTGTTTAACTAAATGATTTTGAAAATAAATAATTCATTTCTTAAGTGTAACTAATTAGTTTAACTACTCGTACCCGAAAGATTACTTCTAGATGACCCTAATATATACGAGTATATATGATATTGTAGTAAAGGGTTCAGTTGGAATATTCTTTGGCATTTGCCATTGATTTATGGGCATAAGTGTAAGTCAGAGGACTTTGAAATGCAGCATCTCGGCTGTGATATCACATCTCCATTAGATAGGAGGAACAATATGTAAGTCCGTGCCATTTTGAATAGTTTTTCCGGTCAAAAAACGTTTTACTTCTTTCTTATTTCAACATAACATCCTTAGAGGTTAATAGAGTTCCTTCTAAGGTCAATAAACTTCTCCAAAGTTTTCAAAGTAGGCGTTTGCTTGAGCGATGATTTCATCATTGGGGCCAAATCTATTTCCGTAGAACTTCTTGAGGTTTAGAAACAGGAAATAGCTTTTGGGGACAAAATCCGGAAAAATGAGGGAGCATATCTCGTAGCACAATTCATAAAGGTGCCGTGAAATAAGGCCAACTTTCAAAAATGGGCCTTATTTCACGTTTGAAAAGTGAAATAAGACCAATTTTTTAAATGTTAAATAAGGCCAATTTTTGAAATTTGGCATCCGTACGTTGTCTTCATGAAATAACACCGTCTTCTTAACCAAATGCTGCCGTCTTTAATCATCGTTAAACTGGTTCAATAAGTTGTCCATTTTAAAGCTAATCGTAATCGATGCGGATTATGCTGCGTATATTCCAAAGAAATGTTTCAATAATTTTATTGGCTGACAGACCCTCCTCATTTGTGCTCGATTCGCCCAGAAAAACCCACTGTTCTACTCCTGCGTGTTGTGGTGGGTTTATGCTTCGTTAACGGTCATGAAACGCTGCAACAACTCGTCCGGATCGGATCCCGATCGGAACAAATCGAAACACTCCTTCGAAGTTGTGCATACGAAATTCACTTTTTTTTTGTTTTTCATTTTCGTCAAAATTTGTGCGGTTGTCTGATTTCAGCGTCTGTCACACACTATCTCATTGATCCACAGTATGACACAGAAAGTTACCCTTGCAATATGCGCATTGCTTCGTCCATTGTGCTCCCTACATATATCTCTGTTCGTACAATTCATTAACGGTAAGCTCCCTTCTAAGCACGTTTTTGAAAGAACAAGGTCTGATACTATTGTCAATCTATCAACATCAAGTTATTTTTAGAATGTAGGAAACTATGTTAGATTCGCATGGATTAGCTTCAGCTCTGATTAAGATGTGACAGTTTTTTCTTACCACTAAAAATTAGCATCGCCGTTTCATAGGTGCTTTAGAATAACATAATCAGCAAGCAGGAAAGGCATGGAATTAGTATTAGCCGTAGAAAGGCATTGGCCTCTGTTGAACAACGAAAAAGTGAACATTTTCGATGCCATGGCAACATTTTTTTCTGATTACGCCGCTAAACATAGCATTAACATGCACGAAGACTTTGCATCTATTCCCTTTGTTTATTCTCTTAGAGACGTAGGACATGTGAGAAACTGTGCATGTATGTCATCCTATTAGAGTACTAGTATGTTCCCTCATTTACACCATTTGTCACAATATCGTCAATTATGGTGATCTAGGTTTCCCCCAAGTTATCATAACAATCAACAACAATGGTAAAACACCCCAAGAAACAGAAAAGTACTATATGCGGGTCAAATATGGATTACACCTAAGGGTAATAATTCTGGCGAAGTTCCATCGCTTAACTACGATCTAAAGCATTCGCTTACACAACCAACGAAATTCCCAATGAATAAGTGTGAAAGCCCTAAAATATCTCAAAAATAAAATTCCTCCGAAAGATTTTAAACAAGTACGAGTATGTACTCGTATGTACAGACAATCACCTACTCGTAAGCATAAAAAAAAAAACCGTACGTCTTTCGAAACATCCCCAATTAGAGGCAAACAACAATTTCGTATCTCAATTGCATCAATTGAAAATTCCAATGGACGTAGTTTCGTATCTAAATTAAACCACTCAGAGGTGAATTCCGATTTTATGACGCAAAATTCTAAACCCAAATTTGTGCCACCTACTCGTACTATCTACTCGTACATGCAATCGTCATTTGGTTTATTAACAACGAAAAAAATCTGATGGTGTAAACGACCCTCAAAAAGTGCACATTTCCCAATCATTTCATTTATAATATTGTAGTTTATTCGCTCAGTTTGTGTTTAGTTTGTATTGAGTTTCCACTGAGTTTGTATTGAGTTTGTTTTCAGTTTCTTGGCCAATTGTTTGTCTAAATATATCGACAGCTTTTAATCACAGGAAGTATCTAATCGATGTAATTTCAACAAACAAAATCTGTATCATGATCGGATACGAGTTCTATCGTCCGAATATTTAGAACCGACCAAGTCAATTAAACAGTGTCAGCGCCATCCGTGTTAGATACAAAATATCAAAACCACTTGAATTCCGTCATCACGTGAATTACCGATGTTGGGTTGTTTTGTCGAAAATGATCGTTGGACCGGCGGTGTGTCGTTAACGTACTTCTCATTGTATGTATGGTATTTTTAGAGTTTCTGTCATTTTCATTTTAAACACGTTTTTGTCGAAAGAAAAAACGTCAATCACATCGGTCGTGCTCTGGCACTTGGCCCAAACTCAACGAGCATTTAGACATACTCGACGATGCTCGTTGACATATCTTTTTCTTAGAAAAATGTGTTTGTTTTTTTTTTTTTTCGTTTACAATTAAAAAGATCAACAATTCTCGAATGTGTGTTTTTGGGGGAGATCTGAAAATAAAGGACAAATTTAAGTGACAAGACAACAACAGACATCCCAATTAGCCGAATGCAAGTCACTTGCAGTTGCATGTTGTTGATGTGTACGAGCATTAGAGCGAGCACGGATAAGATGGGTACTTGTTGAGCTCTCCGACCGATAATGGATTACAACGTGGCCGGCATTGGAAATTGTTCATCTTGCTCCCAAGTATCGGTTGGGAAAATTGCGCAGTTGTATTATTTACATTTCTAAAAATCTGCCATCTTGAGTTGGCGTGTTTGAGTTTGTTGTGAATTTTCAATTTCCAAGCATTGGCACCGAAATGGATAGTCATGCAGTGTCATACTTGTAGTATTTGTGTGAATTTGCATGCCTTCTTGGGAATACGAGTATGTAGAGCGGGGATGAAGGGAATTTTCCGTTTGTCACTTTTGTGAATTTGTTTTTAAATTAAGAACATAATCTTAGAAAATTGTGTTTACTTGTTTATTTTGGTAGTACGGGGGCGTATGAGTGTTTTTCTAATGAAAATAAATTTTAAGATGTCTATAGAGAGAAGTATGACACTTTGTTTTTAGTTTACGAGTATGTGTATTTGAAAAATTTGTGCCGCTTGTTTTTTGTCAGAATACTCGTCAGAATGACAATTTTGAATATTTTAGAATTAGTTTTGCGAGTCGCAGGTATCTATATTTTGACTTCTGCCCTGTCAAATTGACATTTAATTGTCAAAGTCTTGTAAGCAAAAATATTGGAACTCGATAAATATTGAAAGGTTTGATTGCATTTCTAGTCAACTGTCATGAGATCAGTGCTCAAATATTAAGTGGTTACCATTGTACGAACCAGTCTGCACACAACAAAAGAGATTCGGAACAGAGTGCAGAGCCTAGCTTGTCTGTTCACTCCTTTACACCACCTAATGGCTATGTATACAGCGATCGTGAACAAATGGAGGGCAAATGTACCAGTATTTTTCAGGTCGAAGCGTGTGCCATAGATAGATGAGTTCACCTCAATCTCGAGACAAATAGTTCAGTAGCCACGCGAAGTAAAAGCTTGTGAGAGAATGCTTACACAGAATTAACAAATTAAGCAAGAGTAACCGTCCGCTGGATACCTTGCCACATAGATATTGCTTGTAACGAGGCAGCAAAGTATCTTGCAAGGCAAAGAGCATAGAAATCCTTTATAGGCCCTGAACTAAGGCCATATGTACATACCAACCATGGACTTACGTACTACTCAATCAATTCATAAAAGAAACTGGAGGTTGTGCTGTGAATTAGATATTCAAGCCAGGGCTAATTCTTCAAGCATAATGTGCTAAAAACTCTGGGTAGCGTGAATGTTTTTGAATATAAGATTCCATTTACCAAGTGACTGGGACTCGAGTACCGACATAATGTAAGGTCTGTGGGTCTTCTCATCACCTCTACAGTGACCAGTGATATCACCTACTAACTTAGGCATTTATGTAAATTTTTTGGACTGACAATTGTCAAGCTCTGACCAACATTTTTAGGGTTCTTCTAAGGACTCCTAAGTTCAGGTAGTCATTGGTTTGAATTCGGATCTTGGTCGATAAACCTTTTCAAAAATTGTGCAGAGTGGTGGTTTGATCGACTATTGCCGGCTATGTACAGAGACGAAACGTTACAATCTTTACGGCAGCAGTCTTATGTTTATTTACTTATTCCTTTTTTTTTGTTTTTGTCCAAGGAGTTTCCCTTCTGCTTTGATATTTCGAATTTTCCAGGTTTGCGTTCTATCTGTTGTGCGAGTAAGTTCTGACGAATGCTTACTTGTAACGACTGCCAGACGCTTTGGCTAAGCTGCTTTTTGCCGTACCTGGCTGCTAAATGTTGCTCATCAAAACGGTTATTTGCGAACATTCGCTCTCTTTCGGTTTTCTTAGCTTAGCAGCTGTACAAATACTGTACTAAATCGAGGGCCCTCACCTAATTATCAAGGCTACGACCATCACTGGCATGGTCTAATAATAAACAGGGGTAGAGCAATACTGGTCTTATCATAAACGCTCTCAGATTGGCGCCACCGAAAGTTGATACGATTTGACCAGTTACAAGCTGCCAGTCATAGGTCCTGTTGAGTGGGAGGACCACCGGAAATCCATACCAGGACTTAAAACTCAGTACTGTGGGAGTCAGGGACCCCCGGACTTCAGTCCGGACCTGACTTGTAGATGTAAGCCCCTTAGTGGGAGCATCACTGTGGCTGTGGTTTAAAGTAATCTTAATCGCAGGAAGAGTCTTCCAGTCGGTTTCGATCCGAGGTAGAGTTGTACTGCGTGCTGTGACCCCAAGAACAACAAGAGGCTAATGGGTAGGCCTCGACTCATAGCAAGGGTGGATCTGTGCCCTCAACACAGTTCCGCTTTGGTATTACATAACACATTAAGGCGATGGCAAGGCGTATCCTTGCTCCCATGAATGTATTGGCATTCAGTGAACTTAATTCTTCACGACAGATGTTCACTTAAAACACATGGCACATGTCCTGAATCGAGTCCGCCTCTCCCTCCGATAAATTTTTAACGTTATTTTCTAGATTTTGTTGTAACACAATCGAATACTGCTCGATTGCGCCTTTTGCAGAGTTGGATACTCGAAACCCGAATTTTGCTTTCTTTGGATTATTGGCACAAAGCGTGTTACAATTTAAAAACTTGACTTTCCAGAAAATTAGGAACTTCCAACTTCTTCTGATAGCACTTTCTGGTCGTAAAGCCCGCAAGGAGTCCTAACTTACAAAGTGCATTTCAAAGTAAAAAGGACTTCCTAAAAATAAAACCGATTTATTTTATTCAAGATAGACGCCTCCGACTCAATACATCGATTTGCGTGGTGTAAAAGCATATCGAATGAGTGTTTTATATCGTCGGCTGGGATGTCGGTACAAGCCTTTTGGATGGCTTCTACGTTTGTCTTTCATCGGAAAATGCATTTTTCCGGAAAGGTAAAAGTCGTACGGGGCCAATTCATACAAATACGAGGAGCGGTTGACAGCTAATGCGGAATTCCATTAGGCCAGGCCATCTTAGGACCCACAAAGAACATTAAGTCCATTGGCAAATCTGACTTTTGTAGGACTACATCAGCACATCGCACTGTTTTGCCAGGTGCCGGTGGTGTTAACCACAATGAATTCGTCGGTTTGGCCAAGCAAAACCTTGGAAAATGGCAAAACACGACGGGAGGCCACCAGCCCATGGTGCTTCACTGGCTTTGAAATCCGCGTTCGTGACGACTCATAGCAATCGGCTGTTGAAAGCTGCAGATAGAGCGATCAGGATAACACCCCATTGATGATTGCTAGCACCTTGATCGGAACTTAGGGTTTTGGCGTTCATAACGCCTTCAACTTGGCTCGCCACAGCGCTGAAGGTAACCTCTGCCTCCAATTATTCAATACCTGCTACAAGGACACCGGTTTGTGGGGTATTTACTGGGTCTGCGATCCACTCCAAAGTGAGGTCATGCTCTACAATGTGACATAATAATGGATGCGTCTTTGAACAATGATCAACGAAGTTGAATCAAACGCGCCAAGAACCTGTTGAAGACCAACTTGCTTCTTTAATTGAACGGAAGCACTCCCATTTGCGAGGATACCGGCCGTCAAATGCAATGCTACAACTATCGTATCCCACTACACGAACTTGAGCGTCGTATTGGCTTGTCGGTGCAAAACATTCGTGATGTTGGCATGAAGTACATCTATGGCAAGTGTCCAGCTGTTGTTGCCGTCAGAATAATTGAGAACCTTCTGAACTACAGGAGAATCCGCTCCAACTTGTACTGGCTTAGGATTTAAACGTTGAAAAAAAGAATAAAAATATTTACCCTTGCCGTAACACTCTCGGCAAGCGAAGCATATTTCTTAACCACACTCCTGTTGTTAATCGAACTCACAAATAGAAACGTTTGTAATTTATCAAAATAAATACACGCCGAAGATTGAGGGATGTTAACTAACAAACCAATAAATTTAATTCTAATCCTAATTCCTTCTGGATGAATATGATGCAACTAACGCTCCAAAACACCGAGGTAGAATTGTGCATTAACTATTTTGGCCCGGTGGAACAAATTCTTTGTGGACACTGCCCTTAGAATCCTAAAAGCAAGTCAACATTGTCTTTACTTTTGACTTTTCCAAATGAGATAGATTTGTTGGCTCGTCTGGCACCATCCACTCGGCACTTTGGCGCTTGGTATCTAGATCATATTAAAAACACTACGTTTTATAACCAGTCACAATGTTGTAAAGGAAGTTTTTGTTCTTTTTGGCCTATTTGAATTTTAAATTCTGAGCAAATTTGACGCAAGCTTCAAACACAATAATTCTGCTTCTATTCGTCCAAATGTCATGAAATTTTGAAAGTCTATCAGTGAAGGATCTGCTTTTCCAACGCGTGTAAGTCCAGTAGATGGCTTCACCAGAAATACCTATATTTCAGAAGTCCTCTTTACTTTGGAACGGATTTTGTACATCTGACGGCAAATCCGTATCCGAATAAGCGTTGTGACTGTTGTCCTTGTCGTGACGGTTGCTCGTTTCATACAATTCATCTCATCGCACTTCTTGAATGGCGGCTGCGTCTGCTTTGTAGCAGTTGAGGATTAGAGTTTTTTGTGCGGCTGCATACGTCCTATTAAGAGTCTGAAGGCTCTTCGTGCAAACCGAAAGATCGTTGTCCTTTAATCGTTTATAAGGCGCGTCCACAGTAAATCGCAACTATGAGCTGTTTCATTAAATTTTTACCTCTTCCATATAGGGTTGTGAGCCCTATGATATAGGCACTTGCCATTTTAGCCTGCATGAGTAAGGATTTATTGTACTTGATTGTTGCTTGACCGGCCCAATCCAGGTTATAGGAAAGTCAGCAGTTTCCCGATCAATCGCCAAGCAGATTTCCCGTTTAATTAAACAGAAAAAGAAAATTACTTTTTTATTTGGTACCGCATTTCATCAGCCACCGTACTTAAGCCAAAAAGAAGTCGCATAAATGATCATGTTAAGAGTTGCTCTAAATTAGTTCACAAGAGTCGCAAAGTGAAGAAACTTAAGCCTTGGATGACAAACTATGTTATTTATTAAAAAACATAAAGAGGAAAAATAAATTATTTTCCAAATGTATAAGTCAACCCAATAATGTAATGCAAGTTGTCTCTGAGGTTCCTCTATGTAAAGAGCACTTCTACATTGATAAATTTCATCAAGCCAAAGGGAGTCCCAAAAAGGAATGGGGAATTGTTAGCCAAATTTTTTCTAAAAACGTGTCCTTGGACGCGTCATCATGCATTATATACGAGGACAGAAACATCGATTCTCCCCTTGAAATGGCCAATACTTTTAATGAGTTTTTTACAAGTGTTGCCACTGATACTCTTACAAAGTTCTACAACGTTTTACCTTCTCGAACAACTTTTGTAGCCAATAGTGTTGCATCCAGGATAGCGCCTCCCATAATAGTTTTTTCTTCGAGCCTATATCTTCCTTGGAGTTACACAAAAATATATTGTTACATAAAAAATCAAATTCGTTTACCCAAAATTGATATTCAAATTTCTTTAAACATTGTGGACGTCTTAGCACATATCTTTAACCTAAGCGTGTATTGTGGTATTTTTCCGAATAGCCTTAAGATTGCTGAGGTTATACCTATTTGCTTCCGGTTTTCTCCGAACTGTTGGAAAAAGTAATGAAAGTCAGAATTATCACATTTCTAGAGAGATGTTCGTTTCTGAGCAACAACCAACGGAAGATGCGCTTTTAAACTTTTGTAGTCATACCTATGAGAGTTTAAACAAGAGACATACTACAGCGGCACTTTTCATTGACATCACAAAGGCCTTTGACATAGTAGATCACGCTCTGTTACTGAACAAACTTGAAAAAGTTGGCTTTAGAGGTTTTACACTGAAATGGTTTGCTTCATACCTTAAGGACGAGTTAAGATAGGTAACGTGTTTAGTGAGTGCCTGGACATTCCAATCGGTGTCCCACAGAAGTCTGTATTGGGTCCCATTTTGTTTATAATATTTATCAACTCAATTTTTAGCCTTGATCTTAAGAGTCAAAAAACTGGGTTTGCTGATGACATAGGATGTTCTTTCTCCAGTAATTCTGTATTGGACTTGGTAGCAGATATTAACCATGATCTGGAAATCCTAAGGCACTGGTTTGGCAGGCATAAGCTTGTTATAAGTGACAAAACTAAACTTATGTTTTTTAATGTATCCTCTTGCTATTTTCACTCTCCGAATTTAATTTTTCATAGTTTTGATTGCAATAATATGTGTTTTAATAGTGATACTTGCAATGCGAACAGAGGTCGAACAACCTTCGATGAGAACGTAAGTTGTTCTTTAAAATGCTTTCCCACATAAATTGTATCTATTTTTAAGTATTTGGGTTTAAATATAGATAACAAACTGAATTGGAGTGTATATACCTCCCAATTAAAAAAGTATCTTCTATCAGCAACGTTTAGTCTGTACCACCTCAGACAGCTCTGTTCTCGGAAGCTTCTTGAAACTATTTATTATGGTCTAGTTCAATCCAAGTTGCAATATGGTCTCGTATGCTGGGGCGGTACCTTCGCGAACAACCTGCAACCCATAATAAGTGCGCAAAAACATATCCAAAGATAATTTGGAAAAAAAGACGTTGTGATCACAGTTTTTGTCTCTTTCTCAGTTTTAAAATATTTCCAGTAAAGCATTTATACTTCTATAAAGTCTTAAAAATTTTTTATCTTAGAAGTGGCAATCGTCTTAATCAGGATTTACCTGCTTATAGCCTTCGTAGTAACGATCGTCATTTGGCGTCAATTCCAGCTCACAGTAGTCTTAGCTTTTTAAACTTCTATACCGCAGTTGTACCCACAATTTTTAATCGCTTACCATTTGAGCTTCACAGTATCCGTATATATTCGGCTTTCATCAAGAGGATTAAAATGCGTTTGATCTAAATGAAATCAATAACCTAATGCGAATAATAAGTTAAGAGATCAAATAGTTTTAGTAGTTTTTTTGTTCTCTATTAAGTAGATACATATGTTATATATGATAATCTAGTTGGTGTTTAATTTTAACTTCACTACTTTTGTAAAATCGCTATCCACAAACTATTCTATTTTATGAATTTATGTATTCTAATCTCGTTTCACTCGCTACATCCGCCACTAGTTCTTGCAACTATAGAATGTATCCAAAATGTTCCTTAATTTATGAAATTCTTATACACAGTTTGTTTAAACTTTTATGTTATGCTTATAATGTAAATTCGAATACATTGTATGGAATAAGGAATAAATACTGAATGAATGAATGAAAAAACAAAAATTATGAGGCCTCTGGATGTAATATATTTCAGAAGATTCCACATCGAAATTATGAGCTCTTCTGGTTCATTTTTTGTAGTAGAGTAGTAGAGTATTGTAATGCACTCGTATTGTAATTATCACTCTTCGGAACACTACAACTGTATCTGAGCGACAGTTTTTCATCTACTTCAGGTGGTTTCGTTTGGAACTTAAAATATTTTTAGCGAGCAACCCTGGCTAATTTAGATTTTGAGGCCATGCCTATTCTGTAAATGTATCTTTCTCTTTGATTATGTTTTTTTTCCTCATTCTAATTTGTTTTTTTCTCCTTTCTTGCATATATAATTCCTATTATCTTAAACTTGTCTCGTTATTTTATTTGTACGTCTACTCATTAGCCGTTTCCAAAATGTAACTAGCAACTTCAACCTTCACTATCTTAGAAGATACCTATCTATCTATCTTAATGTGTAAGCACCAATGAAATAAATAAATTCATCATAAGTTATCGCGAAACTCGGAGTATTCGCCGTTTAGGATACGGACTGCCAGCAAATCTGCAAGGCGTTAGGTCCTAGAGGCGTTTAACTCTGGAAGGCCTACGACTATATTGAAAAATCGAAATGGAATTTCGAGGGATTATTCCATCTCGACTCGTATGTAAAGTGTAAATCCCTGTAAATCTACTAAAGGGCAAATATCCTCACTTGACAACCAGATTGCCGGTTCATATCGATTTTTATCTACCCCACTAGTGGTAGGTAGTAAATATCTCTATTAAGATAAGGTTCTATAACTTACATAGTATGTAGTGTCTCTTGATGTTAGTGTAAAAACAAAACAAAACAAAACAAAACAAAAAAAAAAAACACAATCACGATAGCAATATGTATCTATTAGCTCCTCTTCGCATTCTCCCCTACTGAATAAATATTTTTTTGTAAATCGCTGTTTGCGATAAAACATTTACGATACGGGGCAAGTTAACTCCGTTCGTTGATCGCAGGTACTGTGAATGAATCTCATCTCCACCGTGCTTTGGATTTTTGTTTTTCATTTTCTGTTGTTGCCTCGATTCTTGTTTACACAATTTTCTCGTCGCATATTGTTCTATGTTAAAGCTAACCTACGAATGTGTACGCTACATGTGTAGTTATGAACGTTAAGCTCTAAGTTGTTGATGATCGTTGTTCTTGTTATTGAGAATGCTACCGCATAGCAGCTATCGTGACATCCATTTTATTGACTTACAAATTGCGGTGGTGTGTATCTATCTATATTTAGGATACACAAACAAATAAATTGCAAAATAGAAACAACAAGAAAATAGAAACGTTTGACAATCTAGAAACGTGCTGCATGTCACACCCCTAACTCTCAAGACACCTGCTACGGTAATTTATATAAATGCTGTCCGCGCAGATGTCGCGTTAATGTTAAATTAAAACTGCATCTGAGGGATACTATACAAGCATATTATGAGTACACACATTTGTACGAGTATTGCGTGTCGTATTGAATACGAATACTACAAGTCTGACGATCCGATTCGAATGCCTGAATCAGCTGATTTGTAGTAGAAAAAGCTCACCCGATCGATTTGGTGGGTCCGCGGATTGAGAGAGCTTTTAAACTTTCGTATCTGCGCGGTGATCGAGTTATGTTCTCGAACTCGAACCACGGACCGGACCAGATACGAGTACTCCTAATCAGAACAACATTTGGCGATCTTTATTTTATTATTATTATTTTTTTATTTTTATTTTTTTAAGTTTGTCGATGTCTACACTATTTGGGGACTTGTTAGGTTTACCTCGCAGCTTGTAGCCTGTAGTCTTGTTCTCACTGATCATCGAGTGGTACCTACGAGTATGTCTGCCTCAAAAATGTGTAGTACTATCAGGGCGGCACCATAAAAATGCGCATACTGTAGAGAGTGTAGTAACTGGCAACGTTTAGTGTTGTTTATAAATAAATAAATAAATAAATAAAATAAAATCAATTTCTGTCGTCAGTTTTTATTAAATCTTTGTGTTCGCGAGAAACTTGTTTTTTTTTTTTTACGAATGTTGTTTTATTAGTTTTATTATTTTTATTTTTCTATATTTAATTGAAGATACGAAAACCGAGTACACGACTAAGAGTACGGAGCAGTACTCGTAATTGTAAAAAAAAGAAAATTGATTCTCTATAAAATCGAACAATATAATTAATCAATTAATTTATTGTTTAACAAAAAGAAAAGAAAAAAAATTATTATTATAATAAATTTACGAGTGATAATTCAAAGTGAATAGTGGTTGTGATGCGGTGGTAACGAATATTCTTCCATCCACCCCTCTAAATGGAGTGTTTAAACGGTTTTCTTGCATTTTGACACAGCAGAAAAAGTTTGGTTTTTTATTTATTTTTTTTTTTAAATATCAGTTCATAACCTGTAAAAAAGAAAAAAAAAATGGTGGGAAAAATCATAGGACTTCGAGCAGATATTGATAATTTCAGTCGTCGCAGCAGCGTTTATGTGAATCCAGAATGTGAGAAATTCTTTGAACTTCCAGCATACATTACTGCCAGTTCGAATGACTTAACGACGAAATGTCAGTGCTGGCAGTTTAATGCAGGTAAATTTAAGAAAATATATATCTGCTTATAGAATTTGTATACTCAATTTAATTTTTTTATTTTTGTGTGTGATTTGGATGGCAATCCAGCGCGGCCAGTGGCACGCAGTAATCGGGTGTCTTAAATTGAAATAAAAAAAACAAGTACATACCTCTCGTTTATTTTTTTAAATTTAACCATCCACATTTTCAATATAAAAAAAGTCATAAAAAACATTGAGTTCTATATGGGTAAACTAGTTAGACCTGTAGTTGCATGAGTAGTGTTATGTATTTGATTGATGCAATGTTCAGCTTCAAATTGTAACAGTGTGAATTTATTTAATTGCCTTTGACCTGGCTAGGGGGGATGACTCGTGTTCTATTGTGCCAGCAGTTAGTAAGATATTAAGGAAAATTACTCCAGCAAATCTCAGAGCAATGAGATAATTGTGGGAAATTTATTGCATGCACAGCTAATTGGATGCAATTTTTCAACAAAACTTAGACATAATGAGACGGGAATTTGTTGCCTTATTATCATATTTTGAGAGGAAGGCTGACATTTAGAAAACTCGTGCGCTACAAATACCCTTTTGTTTACCATCTTCTGAAAGATATTCGTTGGACGACCGTCGTATTTCCTGATCAAAACTTTGATACTTGTCACTTAAATACCTGAGGGTTGCTAGGTCCTTAACTTTCCATTTGACGGTTAGTACTCGTATTTTGTTTCAAATCGTGACGTTCTTCTTCTTGGAAGTATGTAACGCGTATAATTATATCTAGTGCTAAATATTTCTACCACGTATCTGCAACATACTAGAACTTTAGAACAGTCCGTTCTACATTGAATTAACTCGTTAGTGGGGTCAAGAGTTAGCTAATGTTTTTACTTTCGTGATTTTTTTATTCAACCTTTACGAACCTCAGATGAAACTAATGTCTCTATTGCTTGTTGGAGCGATATTTTCGACCTGGAAAACCATCGGCTTTTCTTAACCTGCTATTTCAACTATTTGCTTCTTAATCTTATTAGATCATATTTTGCTATACTCGCTGACATTCGTAACATTTGTATGGTAAAGCTTGACGAAAGGCATTCGTATATAACCAACCTGTAGGTTTGAACGGCATTTTATGGGCCCAAAATGCTGTTCAGTCTTTCCAGACATCTTTAATGACCCGCTTCAATAGAAAATGTTTTACGACGTTAAAGAGCAATACACTGCCTTGGTCTACCAAAATTCCGGTCACAGTTTTGATTTTCTTTTTCAACGTAGTCTTTTTTTTAAGACGATGCATTTTTCCCAACATTCATGGCGTTCTTTAAGTCACAAAAAATTGCCAAACTCTTCAAAATAGGCTTCTCGCTGATGGCCTCCTCGTTCGAGCTGCGTTTTTTTTTTTCTGAAAGCCACGTTATCGTTCTGGGAAACAAAAAAAGTCGCAGGATCCTGGTCGGGCGTGGATGCGGCAGCAATTCTTATCGTAATTCATGCAATTGGACCACGTCCAATCCGGATAAGTGAGCTGGTGCGTTGTCGACGTGGAACAAAGCTTTTTTCTCTGGCATATGGGGCCTTGTCTCTGTCAGTTTCTTATCAAATGTGTCCAAAAATTCACTATAGTATGCCCTAGTATGCCCTACGTGCGTGGGATGTTAGGAGGCCTAAAGCAGATGTTACCGCCACCCAAGAAATGCGATGGGATGGGCTGGAAAAAAGATGATGAAAAAGTGGGACATTTACTACGTCGATTGTTATCGATCGCAAAAGCAGTTCCTAGTTGGGTGCGGATTTGTTATTAGAGGCGGACTTAGACAAGAAGTCTTATCTAACAAGCGGCATGCTATCGAACGCCTCGTAACAATCCGTATTAAAGCTAAATTTGCCAACATTAGCCTTATATGTGCGCATGCTTCAACAGAGGAGACATGACGATACCAAAGATAGCCTTGGATAAGACCTACGAGCAGTGCCCCAACTATGGCATTCAAATTGCCCTCGGCCATTTTAATGCAAAGCCAAAAAGATAGGGCATCTTTGGAAGCACTGTCAGAAGGTATAATCTGCACGCCACGAGCTTAGCTAACGCATTGAGGCTAATCGACTTTGCCGCGGGGCGAAACATTGTCGTAGCTAACAAGCGGTTCCAGCATCTCGATATTCATAAGGGAACCAGTAGATTTGATCTGATCAATTAGCTGTCAGCCGGGTTGACCACATTGTGATCGACGCAAGGCACTCCTCCATTATTATGGACGTCCGAACGTTCCAAGAGCGAACAAAAGAACACAGTAGGGGAATAGCAGTCTATTCAAACGATTTAGAAAGAGCATTTCTGTAGACTGTATAACGGCGATGACGAACCAAATACCACTATCAGTCAGTATGAACCTCTCAGCCTGGGCGTTGTAGACCAACGAAGCTGCTAGAGAAAAAGCTTGACTGCCGAGCTGTTCAAATTGGCAGGCGATGACTTCATAAAGATCATACACCAACTAATGAATAGAAATTCAACATTGTTTGTCCGATCCGCAAGAAAGGAGACCCACTGAAGTGACCCAACTACAGAGGCATCTCCTTTAAGATCCTATCTGCCGTTTCGTGTGAACGCCTGAAGCCATTCGTCAACAACCTGATTGGTCTATATCAGTGTGTCTTCAGGTCAGGGAAGTCCATCATCGACCAAATATTCACCTATGGCAGAAGCTCCAAATCGATACATACTATCTATTCATTGATTTTAAGGCCGCGTATGACAGCATCTATAGAGACGAGCTATACAGAACTATGTCTAGTTTTGACATCTCTGCCAAACTCGTCTGTTGGTGCAGGATGACGATGGAGAATGCATCAAGGTTGGTAAAGAACTAACCGATGTCAAAAATGGATTTAGACAAGACGAGGCGCTGTCATGTGATTTCTTTAACATCATTCTTGAAAGAATAGGGCAAAACTCATCCTCCAACATAAGAGGTACAATCCTTCAAAAGTCTGTCCAATTAATCGCATACGGCGATGATATTGACATAATCGGAAGAAATCAGCTTGATGTCAGTGGCGCTTTTGCGAGTATTGAGGTGGAAGCGGCCAAGTTTGGCTGTCAACAAAAAAAGCACCCAACACCGGCGTCTCGGACAGAACCGTCACCCTCGTCAGATATAACTTTGAAGTAGTTTAGGGCTTTGACTACCTAGGCTCCTAGGCTATTATTTGAGAACATGACACCAGCGCTGAGATCAAATGAAGACGAATTCTTGCGAATCGCTGCTTCCTTTTTATAAGAAGGCAATTGACTAGCAAAGTCCTCTCTCGAATAACGAAACTGACCCTACATAAGACCCTAATAATCCCAGTTCTGTCCTATGACGCAGAGACATGAACTTTATTAAAATTGGTGAGGGTGCTCTTGTCTGCCTTAAGAGGAAAATTCTTGCTCTTATTATTATTATTATCAAGGGAACGATACAAATTAATTTGTAGGGTCCGGGATTTAACGCCGGGGTACTATGCCCATGTGGCGCGTTTTGTCAACAGCACGCGGAGCACTGAGCTCCCATGTGGTCACCCACCTACGTACTTCGCGTATTTCCATATCATGGGGCAAAAGTTTCATCGATCGGTAATTGTTACAATTTTTCGTGTTGCTTTTGCCTTTATACAGTTCAACAAAACAGCTCGACTGATTAGGCATAGAGGGAAGGATAGTTGCTGCGCGAGAATTTTTCACGTTTCCTTTTTCCACGTTAGCAGATGTTGATTAAATATCCTCCTCCTTGCTCCGCAGTCTTAAAAATAATAGCTCGCTTGCCTGTGATCCGACGTTTCATTATTTCTATTGCTTGCCGCTTGCTTATACTCGTAGGTTCCGAGGGTATCGCGTTTTTTGCGGATAAAATGCCTCTTCTACTATCGAACGTGGTTTAGCAAACGCTTTGCAACGTTCGTAGTCTAAGTGTGCGGTTGAAAGACTTGCGTTTTATTTCTGACGATTTACATCTTACTCTTCCACCACCACGTGTCTTTATTCACAATATATGGAGCTGGCCCTTTAAAGCGCCGAGAGTAGTGTACATACTGCTCTTACATTGGGCGTTTAGGTCTACTTCTTGGAGCCTTTCTCGCAATTTATTATTGTAATTTAAGTTGTAGCAGTTTATTTTCTAGACTGATGTAGGTTGTTAATTTATCAGAACAGATGTTTCTTCACAAGATCGGAGATCGCTTCAGAATCTTTTACACGTTATCCTAGCATAAATATCTGAATTTGGTGTCGACAGCTGCAATATGTAATCAAATCGCGCCAAAATATTTAGTTTTGTGATAGCTCATTGTTCTAACAATATTTCTCGTTATTGCACCGACGTTCCAGCCTGTGATACTAACAAATATTTCAGGAAATATACTCAATCAGAACTACAACTGCCGATTAATATTTTTTACTTTTTGTAGTTACGGGTGGACTTGTATCAACAAACCTCGGAAGCTAACGACTTAGTTGCCGCCACTATAAAAGTGGTTTGTTTCTGCGGCACAGAAGGATTCTGGTGTGAGTTTGATCCAAGGCCGTGACTATTTTTTCCCCCTTTGTATACATACTCGTATACCAGTCACTTAAGTCATGGGTTTGACTTATAAAACAATCTACAATGCATCGATTTTGAAAGAGTCGATCTTTTTGAGGCCCATGGTCAGGACGAAACTCCTAAAGTCTTTAACATTGACATGCTATAGTTCTGTTGTTATTCCCCCAAACATCTCGGCCTTAGTGGACTTTAGATGATAGTTTAGCAGAGGCTTAGTGATCCTGATCGCAACAATGGTTACACGATGATATCGATGACCGTGATACTCGTAAAAGTGATACTCGTAATGCACATGATATGGTTCTCATCTAATCTGTGCTCAAATATTTTGATTAGATTGCATTTGGAACAGTGATTTTCTGCTGGTTGCTTCTGCTCTGCTTCTTTAGTCTTATTCAGCCAAAAAAATTAATTTAGAGGAATTTGTCTTGCCAAACGCAATCATGTGTTTTTCCCAATCTTCGCCAGATAGCAGGGTTTAAGTATGAATATCTAGACCACTTGCATCAACTGCCCAAACCTTGTCAAATAGCGTTTTTGGCATTCATTTGCACCAGTTGCCTATGATGTTGTTGAGAGTGGAATCTCTTTAGAAAATACGTTAATTGAATGTGTCATAGGGTTGCACCCTTTCGCTTTATCCGAAAACCCCTCCTAAAAGTGAGGGATAGCTTGATCACGATCACGATCACGATCAACAATTATATTCCTGTTTGGTTATGTACTCGTACGTATGATTTATATGACACTTCTGTCGGTAACTTTAATTATTCGATTACTGTGCATCTAACCTAATCCAAGTTTTGAACACTTGGAAGAGTCATGCAAGTCATACATTTTTGCAAACTTCAAAAGCTGCAAAGATCATTCCTTTTCTCGTAAGTGATTGTTTAAGAGGATGATGTTTTTCAAGTTAAAATCATTTTTTAGTGGTTCGAAACGGGCACTCGAGGTCGTCTAAAAACTCACATCAAGAGCATGACCTAACAATTGGAATTATGCACTTTGAATATTTTCTTCTTACAGCTTATTCATTTTTCTTTCCTTCTACATATACGCATATGCCGGCATTTAAACGCCTAGGGAGCAGTTTTCTGCTACATGAGTAAATTTAACGCACCGCATGCAACATTTAGAACTCTAATTAACACTTTGGCAAATCTAACACACGAGCACTTTTATGTGATCGAAATACGTATATTTTTAGCACTTACGAGTAAGTTAGTTGAATTTCTCACGTATGCAAAGGGTAGGTACGCAAGTAAAAACAATGGTACAACCGCAAATGGTTTTTAGATTCTTTCAAGCTCGCATCGCTTATTTAAGCTTTCAATTTGTCCAGTTTTATTGTTATATTGGAAGTACTAGAGCCTGTTTTGTGAGAAGACAGAAAATATTAAGCTTGTTGCAAGACCTTCAGTGTTCGCCAATTGTTTACTCTACGTATATACTAGTGATCTGAATTAGGCATCGCCTAGTTGCCAAATTCAGCTGGTTGTTCAAATAACTCAGAATACTCGTATAAGGAATTCATTAGAACAAAACCACTTCCATCTAATGTGTTGCTGTATTCAACTTGGATCAATTAAGTTAATATACGACTTACTTACTTGGTTGGAAGTTAAATACGTCTTATCATCGTTTCCACATTGGTTGTAACTAGTTCCAATTATCAAGTATAACACATATATTAAGCCTTAACACAGAGAAGATTCAGGATATCTTAGTCTGCCGAAGATTATTGCGCAATCCTGCTAAAACACTAAGAGGATATGACGTTATACATCTGATTCCTGCAACTATAAAATAATAATTTCTGACAATTCCGTAGTTGAAATATGATACAGAGAAGCGCCACACGATCACACTTTCACAACTGTTTTCTCCTCGTGATCAAGAGGGTTGTATCAAGGACAACTCTCTATCAGAAACTTTTGAAAAAAACTGAGAAATGACGCACTCGTATTGTCTGGAGCAACTGAACTGCAATGACGCTGTTACCTTCCGACGGTCCAGTTGAAGTTATCATAGAAAAAAATAAAAATCAAGGACTTAACCGTTAAAATAGCAAATCTCGAACTTGAACAATGAAGTCATGTATCATAATTGACAGATAGCCTATTGCGAAAACTCTCAGCTAAGTCGTTTCATTGATGCCAGAAGGCAGTTAAGTACGAGGGCGGGTCAATAAGTCCGTGACTTTTGGATTAAAACTGATTTTTTGATAAACAAATAATTTTATTTTTCAACGTAGTCTTCTTTGAGCTCTATACACTTTGTATAACGCTTCTCCAATTTTTTTATCCCTTCCAAAAAAAATGATTTGTCGAGGTCCTCAAAATGACGAGATGACTTCATCATTGGAGTCAAATCTTTTTCCACCAAGCCATTTCTTCAGGTTTGGGAACAAGAAGTAGTCGCTCGGAGCCAAATCTGGAGAATAGGGCGGATGAGGAAGCAATTCATAGCCCAATTCATGGATTTTTGCCATGGCAACTGCACATGTGTGCACTCTTGCATTGTCTTGGTGGAAAAGAACTTTTTTCTTGGCCAAATGAGGTCGTTTTTTTTTCAAATCGTCATTGAATCGGTCCAATAAGTTGGCATAATATTCCCCATTGATTGTTCTTCCCTTTTGAAGGTAGTCAATGTGGATTATCCCGCGTGCATCCCAAAAAACAGTCGCCATAACTTTATTGGCTGACAAACCCACCTTGGCCTTCTTTGGCGCCGATTCACCCTTAGAAACCCACTGTTTTGACTGTTGTTTGTTGTGATGGATCCATATTTCGTCCACGGTTACAAAACGGCGCAAAAACTCCTCCATATTGCGATTAAACAACGCCAAACCTTCCTGTGAAGTTGTTACACGATTGCGTTTGTGGTCGACTGTGAGCAAACGCGGCACCCATCTTGCGGAAAGCTTTCTCATGCCCAAGTGATCATTCAAAATTGAAACCACTGAGCCATGCGAGATCCCTACGGCTTCCACAATCTCTCGCACTTTCAATCTTCGGTCGGCCAACACCATATCGTGAATTTTTTCGATTGTTTCGGGTGTAGAGACCTCAACTGGGCGTCCAGGAGGTTCGGCATCTTCAGTGCTTGTACGGCCACAACGAAATTCAGTAAACCACTTTTTTACCATTGAAATCGATGGTGCAGTATTTATCAAGCTTAGCCTTGGTCTCGGTAATTGTTTTTTTTCGCAAGAAATAATGCTTAATAAGCACACGAAATTCACTTTTTTCCATTTTCTCCTCAAATTAGTGAGTAGTCTGATAAAAATAGCTGTCAAACACAAACTAACTGACGCAGCAAGTTTAAATTTTGACAGGAGTCAACTGACAAATGCCTGTTGACAGGAGCAGTGTTGCTGTTTCAGTAAAGAGGTCAGAAATTCAAAAATGCACAGAATTATTGACCCGCCCTCGTACCTCAGGACAGAATTTCTAAGGTGACACAGTTGAGGTCACTACTAATTTTATCAGACTCCAAACAACGGTCATTCTCGGCTACATGGGAGCGTTCTTTGTGATTCCTTTATACTCATATAGGGTGCGCTCTCAAAGTCATCTTCCGTCTAAAAAAAAGTTGTCTTTGACCTGTCTTTTGACTCTGGTCTTATGGACATTTCCTCTGATTCAATGACACCGGAACTCCTGTTAAAACGAAAATACGAAATTGATTTTTCTATGCCCAGGAATAATTTCGGACCAAATCTAAGCCAGAAAGGAATGAGTTCGGGTTCATAAATCGGTTCAAAACCTATCTAGGGTGCGGCATTGGTAATTTTCTGGGAGTTGTCGTCTCCACACCCTCAGATTTCACTCATCGTTAAGAAAATTTTTGCCTATATTCCAAGCAGTGATATGTATATGCAGTACTGGTGCGTAGGAGTACATATATCGTGCAGAATTTGTTGAGGGAGTGAAGTAACTGCCCTATCTCTCAGGACTTCCACGCCACTTCGAGGATGTAAGGCTTCTCTGAACGTAGTCGGAAGGCTGGATTCACTGAGTTTTGTTTGAGTTCCAGGTCCTTATGATAAATGAAACCATCGATGAACTTACATAGACAGAGCTGAGAAGAGATTTTCTTAGAACCTGATCTTATTGCCTGCATCCTTGGCATCGATAGCTTCTCCTGGATCTACGAGTATGTTAACAACATTTGTTCGTTGTTTGTCATTCGCGCGATCTTGAGACACGGAAGGTCGTTTGGGTCTCCTTCCGAAATATCTTATTTATTTACCAAAAGATGTTTAGGTTGGTGGTGCTTAATATCGAATTTTATTGCTACAAAATAAACTTACAATCTGTAATCTTCTTTTATTAATATATCTCCATCCATCCATATATCCTTGATCGACGTCATGATCTTCGAATAATGTCTGTCAGTAATCCGCCTAAAGAAGGTTTTTAATCTCGACAGCAGTCCACTTTTGTGATAGTGTAGTCCGTCAATAGTTGCGCTGCGGAATGCTATAGACCTGTTGTTTTCTATGTCGTTCGTTTTATCGTCACATCTGTAGGATGCACCATCTGGAGCTTCGGTATAGAAATGTTTAATAATTTTAAGAAAAAGTTTTTATTTAGTTTGGTCTTTCACAATTTATGTGAGCTATTTTTTGAACACAATATCGATTAAGTGGCCGTCTTCATTGCTAATACAAAGTTGGACACTTTTTCTGGCATTTTGCATAACATTGGCCAACGTCTTAGGTGATATCGCCGCTATTTCGGCTGGAATGTTGTTTTTGAGTTCATCGAGAATCGTCGGCTTATTGGAATAAACTTTGTCAAATAAAGGAGTTAAATCTGCAGATCTTGGAAGCCAGTATGGACTGGCGGTTTTTCGGCACCGCACGTCGCAGAAATGTTTGCTTCATAAAGTAGACCTCTTTCACGCATTTGCGAACACACAAAGTGCGCAAACATCCGACACTGGCAATGCGCCAGCATTCGGTCGATGGCCAATCGTACTCACTTTAAAGAAAAATGGTCCAATCTTGGTTTTGGAGCAAATACCGGCCCAAACAGTCGCTTTCTCATCGTGAAATGGTGGTTTATGAATTATGTGAGGATTATCGGTTTCACAATTTTGTTTGTTTACTCCGCCAGAAAGGATGAAATAAGCCTAATCGGTCATCAGAATTCGCTCCCAAAAATCCGGCTCAGTTTCAATCATTCGAATGACGCCATTCGTGTAAGCCAATCGACGCGGCTTATCTGTTTCCAAAAACCTTTGAGTTAACTGCACTTTGTATGGAAGCATGTCTTTGTATGGAAGTCGTCCCACTGATATTTACTAGCTGAGATCGGCGGCGATTCGAGGCATTTGGATTTTCGGCAACACTCTCTCTATCAGGCTCATTGGAACGACGTGGACGCTGTCTAACGTGTTCTTGGCGATTCGCTACAGACTCGTGCTCAATAAAATTTGAGGCCAAACGACGAATTATGTTGTCGGAAGGCGCAGAGCGACCACAATATTTTCCACGCACGCAAACTGAGTTAACACAGCTGACCGATTATGTTCAATGTAAAACGTCACTATTTCGGTATAAAGTTGTTCATGGCTGAAAATGTACTAAATTGACGTTTCCAAATCATCAGGTTGACAATTGTCAAAGTCATTAAACATTTCTATACCGAAGTTTTAGATGGCGCAGTCTGTACTTATTGAAGATATCTGTTAGTTGGGACATTACTTTTGGGAGGCAGGTAGAGCAAGTTCGAGGAGAGAGCTCTTGTCAGTGCCCTGGAGAAGTGCGTCCAACGCGCCCTGCTATAATTATAAGGTTACGGTTATTTCAGTACAGATTATGCAATGGTCACTGTCACCCAACCACTTTTTGTTGATTCGTAGTGGTAAATTGTACCGGTACATCGTACAGTAGCAGACGGATTATTCGTAGTTTTTGGACCGAATCTGAACCCTTTTGCTCCGCTATGTGCCAACCCATTACGATTGTAGATGTATCTTCGGAAAACTGTTGCTGTATTTGACGCTGAAGCTGAGCCATCTGCCCCAGAATAGAGAGCTAGATAGCCAGCATGTCAGGTACAGGTTCCGATACTCTAGGTTTTAGAGCCTTGAAGCAACCTTCACTGTATCATTTTTAGGCCTAGGTAATTTGGGGAGTGATGACTGCCATTTGAGTATATGCCGTCAGCAGGGAAGACATGGCACAACTTTATATATTCGTTTGCTTTTTCCCAGTGAACCACCTGGCAGTCTAATGCTCTGACTTGCTGTTGAGACTACGCTATACCAGAAGGAGTGGTAGTTTTCATTTATTTTTTTCAGCTTAACTGCTACGAAAGTGAGACTGTAGTATTCTATCTCTTTGAGCAACTTTAAAAGCACCTCCGGAATTGGTACATACGTTCAGACACTTTTGAAATTGGCAGCTTCTCGCCTTTCGGTGTGAAGGAGAAGAACTCCGTTGTTATCTTATGATAGCGCTCGCAACAGTGGATTGCATTTAATTTTGTATTGGAAGGTTGCTGCGTATGGCCGAAATACATAGTATGAAAGGATAGTTCAATAGTGTCCTTTAATTTTAATTTGCTTGTGTTAATTGACACGTACGCGTAGTGGTCTTCGGTTGTTGTCGCCGCTGTTATTGCCGCTGTTATTGCTGTTGTTGCCGCTGCTGTTGTCACTATTGTTGTTGCTGCTATTGCAGCCGCTTTTTTTTTTTGTGCTTCTGCCTGTCTATGTTTTTGTTACTGTTAAGTCTCTCGTCTAGGTAACTGCTTCTGATGTTGACTTGATTGTTATTGTTGCGATTATGGCTGATCTACGGTCTTCTTGCTGTTAAGAACACTGGAGTTCTTGTTGGAGATCCTTTGCTTTAATGGCAAGAGCACTGAACTTTTCTGCTACTGTTGATAATTTATACTTCATCTTCTAACTCATAATCAGCCAGAGATGCAGTAGTAGTCGGCAATCGCCACCACCACTTTAAATCGCAAAGTAAATTAAAATTAGAGACTGAGCACTACACGCAAATCAGTATTGTGCCACTTAGTACTACTTTTGTGTCAGAATCGTGAGTAGTCTTCATATCACGTGGACCATGGGATTCTGTCTTGACATTTTGTTTCGCTACTTGAAATGGAAACTACGCAATATAATTGTTTTTTTTTTTATTTTAAAATTTTCTCATAACAAAAAAAGATTTTATTTGAAGCGTGAAGTGTAAAGTCGATTGCAGATCACGTCTTGTGGTATTTAATGTTTATATGCGAACAACATTACAGGGACACGATAATTCCTTCTATCATCACTGACGTTTATAACAGTTCTCAGATAAACAAACAAACGAAAAATGTTTAAACAAAAATTGAAACTAAAATATTTAGATTGAACTGATATTAATACACTTGAACGAGTACCCCGTACGTACTCGTATCCGTACTCGTATCCGTACTCGTATCTTTGGAATATGTCTACACATATGCACATTCGATAAAATTTAGTAAACATTACTCGTTTCGATTACGATCTGACAGATAAGATTAAATGCATTGCCTTCGATCAATGTTTCTTTTTGTAGATGTTATTTTTATTTTATTATGTTTCGTCAATACGAACTCCAAGTGGCGCTCAACCGGTGGCTAATCAATGTGAACTTTAACAATATCTGCGACCATTTAACAATATCCACTCTTATGGGGTACGAGTACGTACGAGTAAATATTGAAAAGAAGCACAGCGTCAACGTGTTAATATACTCGTACACCATATACATACTCACAGTTCGGGGGAGCACAATTTCATATTGGAGCATCCCAAAGATATATGGTATGTACTTAATGGATGGCAATCAATGAACCAATTGATGTGTTCTAAAGCGTCTTGGTAATTAGATACTTTCAGGGGTGAGTCGAGTCGGTGGTGCAAGAAGAGGGCTTCAGTTCGAAAAGATACTCGAAAGTCTACCTCATTCTCCCGTCACACACCCATTGTGGTCATCTATCGCAGTTGGGTCTCACCAAGACATAATTTCAATTAGAGTGACACTTATTGGCGCCCACTATATCTAATTGAGACAATTTTCGATTGTTTAATTATTTTTCTTTTTTTTTCCTTTTGAAACGAAAATGAGGTTTGCACTTGATAGTGGGATGGTTTTTTTTTTTTCGATTTTTTTCCCCCTTAATAAATAAGTCAACGGGGGCTTGGCTTCTTCAAAAGAAAATATGAAATATTAGACCATTAAGTCTAGGTTTCGATACTTAATCGATAACACTAATTTGTTGCTAATTTGTGTCTAACGACGGAATCGATTTTGATGTCGTTTTTTGGTGTCGTATTGGTGGCTATTTTTGGGATGTTCAATACATGTGGTTCGGTGTTGATTTGTTTAAAAATAAATCATGTGAAATATGGAAATGGAAAAGAGCAGTTTATAGCGAAATTTTAGAGCCTGCCTGTACCAGTTTACGTCATTGCTTAATATATTTTCACATTTCATGGCACCGGTGTTCTACACTGTAGCTCACGTCTTCCTTCTTTACTCTCGGGCATGTGATGTTTATTGTTCTTTATGATTATCATCATCAATCTTAAAACTTTTCAATACAAGATGTTTCTTTTTAATGAAAATCAATTATTTTTATTGTTATGTTTGTTGCTTGGTTGGTTCTGTAACTGCACTCTCATGGTCTTGTTTGATTCTTATGTTTACTTGTTTAGTGCGCAGATCGCTAAGGATTACAACGTATGGTGGTCTGACTCTGGTCTAAAGGATTGTGTCGTATTAAGATCAAAACAAGTTGGCCATATAAAAAAACTTAGAGGAAGAAAGGTGTTTTGCCTTGACTATGTTAGAGCATTTGTAAGAACTAAATTCGTCGCCTTAGTGACACAAAAACGTATGTCTATTTGCTAGTTTTCAGGAGAGGCGATTTTTTACTATTTTTCATTTTTATGAGTTCAATGAATACTTTTGTAAAATTAACTTTTAAAAATTTACTTCACTTAGAGTTACAATTTTTTGCCACAATATATAGAATGCTATATTTTTTTTCCAAAATCGTAAAAAATGTAGTTACGTTCCTGTGTCACTAGGGCGACGAATTACGGGTTATACCTTATTCTTGTAAAACATTAAGCTGGTAGTCGAGGTTTGGCAAAAACCGAAATATTTTCATAAAGAAGAGCAATCTTAACATTCAACCCACTGTGAATATGGGAAACTGTATTACCTTATTCGGGTTCAACGGGGGGCGAATTGGTGGCTCCTCGCACTGACTACACCAGTTAATCTCTAAATTTCAATTGAAAATTCTTAATAAAATCGCCAATGGAAAATGGAGCGGTAATTAACAATTTTCACCGATGGCTCAAAAACCGAGAAACTCGTTGCCATAAACCTAAAATGCTGATATCTTCACCATTAGCCAAGCTGCAATGAAAGGTACTAATTCAGCTACTACATCTTCATAAATAGTTGGATCAAGCGTTACCATTGTCTGGGTTCCAGGACAAAGGTAATGAGGCGCAGATAAATTAGCCAAGCGGGGCGGGGGTCAGTCCTTGACGTCTCATTAACAGAAACAATCAAAATTCTGCTAGAGATCAAGACAAGATTTTGTTGGAACCACATACTCGTATCGTCCAGATCAGTGTGATTATCCTGAAACATGAGACTGGCATTATCACGAGCTCCGCAAACAGTTTTGCAAAAATAACGACCTATGGGGGCTCCAGCGGGAAGACCACATCAAACCGTGCACTTTTGAGGTTTTACGAATATGCCTCACTCTAGAAACGGCAATTTTGCTTCTTCACAAACCTGTTGAGGTAAGAGTGAACCTTGTTTTGAACATAATTTTTTTTTTTTTTTTAATTGGGCCAATGCACAAACTTCTGTCGCAAGCCATGGTCTCGTAGTTTTATTTCCTGCATCAGCTAAATCCATACAGATGTAGGCCGAGATCTTTTCTCAAAATTTGACACACTTGCTTTTGCTTTCATCTACAGCTATAGCAATCTTTAATCAATAAGGATTTGGTAACTCACTTAGTTGAGTACTTAGGTGGCGCTGCAGTTCGGCGTGAACCTGGGCCTCAACGCAGTCTCTCCAGTTAGTCTGGTCTTTAGCTAAGTGCCTCCAGTTGCCCGTTCCAAGTCGGTTGTGGTCCCCTTCAACTTGTGCGCGCCACCTAAGGTGAGGTCTTGGTGCGTATTGGTGTCCATTCGCTGTATATATCCTAGCCATCTCAGGCGATATCGCTGTACAGCTCGCATAGATCGTCGTTGAATCTCTTCCTCCAAAGCTAATGAAATGGGACCGAACATTTGTCAAAGAATTTCTCGAATGAGAATATCTTAACCCGCTTTCGATGGAGTTCATGCTTCAGCACTGGGATGATCAAGGCCTTATATAGAATCTCCTTAGTTTTTCGGGGTAGGGCCAACTACTCAATTGCCTTCTTAGCCCAAAGAAACAACGATTGACAATAGGGATTCTTCGTTTTATTTCTGCTGAGGTGTTGTTGGCAGAATTTATAACAGACCCGAGATAAACAAAGTCCCTTACTACCTCAAAATTATAGCTGTCGACTCTTACTTTCTGTCCAATTCCTCGATGTTGTGTGTTCCTTCTTGTTGATAGCATATCCTTTGTTTTGCCCTCATTTACGACTACACCCATTTTGGCAGCATCCGCTTCAGCATAGGGGGAGGGCACCGGTGACAGCCCGCTGTGTTCTACCAATTAGGTAGATACCATCAGCATAAGTAATAGTATGCTACGCGTCACCTTAAACAAAACTTTTTTTGATATCAAAGGTCTCGGTTAAGTCGTTGCTGATCTTGACGGAGATTCGGGCGTTTTCCATCGTCATTCTGCGCAAAGGAACGAACTTTTCAGGGATGCCAAAACTAGACATGGCTCTATATACTCACAGCCGTCTCTATAAATGCGCTGTTATATGCGGCCTTATAATCGATCAAAAGATGGTGAGTATCGATTTGGACTTTTTAAGTTTTTTCCACGATCTGCCTGAATGCTTTTTCTGGTCTGAAACCGCACTGATATGGACCAATCAGGTTGTCAGCGAAGGGTCTCGGACGTTCAAGAATATGGCAGATAAGATCTTGTATCCGATGTGGAGGAGACTTATGCCTCTTTAGTTAGCGCAGTTGAGGGGATTTCCTTTTTTGTGGATCTGGTAAACGATGCTAAAATTACATTCATCAGGCATACACTCCTCTGATCAGATCTGAGAAATAAGTCAGTCTCCACAAAGTCATTTCCAGCAGCTATAAATTCCTCGGCCGGTAAGCCGTCGGATCCAGCTGATTTGTTGGACTTTAGCTTAGATATTGCTGTCCGTACTTCATTTTGGTCAGGTGGACGGAAGTTCTGACTATCGTCGTCTAAGTTCTTCGCCGTTATACAGTCTGCAGAGAAAGTTTTTCCATACTCTTAGAACGGACTGTGATTCGACTACAAAATTTCCTTCTTCATCTCTACAGGCTGCTGTACGGGTTTTCTTGCCTTGACACTTTCTTTTTACTTCCGTACGTTATTCCTGAACTACAAGCTCTCAGATCGCGCGCTTTTACTGCTCTTTCTTATTCTTCTGGACAAGCCGATGTACAATACTTCCCGTCCTTCGTTGCAGCGTCGCCTTGTACGCTGTGTGCTGGCATTCTTCATCAAATCAAGGATTTCTTGATGGTGGTCAGGTAAACTCAGCACATGGGTTCAGGCGTCTCTGATGACACGTCGGCATGGTTGCCACTGGTCTTCGGTACTTGTTGCTAGCGGCATTATAGTTGTTGAGAGTTTTCGGGATACGTGTTCGGCGAAGATTTTGGTGGTCTCTTGCGAGATTGCAGCTTTTCTACGTTATATCTTCTAACAGTAGTTCTTCTTTGTTGTGGCTCTTGGGAAGTCCGCTTTCGCACCTTCGCTGGCACAAGGCGGTGATCCGAGTCAATGTTGGTTTTTCGGAACGGTAGGGCGTCCAGAATACTGGAGGCATGTCCCGAAACGATGAATTTTATTTAGCGTTTGATGATACAGAGACCGCCATGTCACATTGCGTATATTGAGATGAGAAAACCGTGTGATTGCTTTAGTGATAGTTCGTCCTGCCGCTAAGTCAATAACCCTATCTTATATCTATATAGGCCTCATCTAACAGACCTTTTCAATCGGCTAGGTGTGTAGCGAATCATCTACTTTGCAAGTTAGTTTTTGTCCATTTATGCTACATGTCCGTGTAATCGTAGATGTTGAATTCAACTGTTTTACTGGTTTCACGAATATGCTGCTGTTAAGCCTTTACAGTTCCTTACTAATTTTATCGAGTCAAGGTGTACGCAGATCTTGCCCAATTCGCGGATAGAGTTTTCGCATATCCTCTGTAGCAATTGTTGTTCAATTATCATATTATTTTGGCCGTCCTTTCGGGCTTTGTTTCGGTGTTTATAGGTATGACATGTTCTTCTTTCTTTTTTGGTAAAATCTTCGAACTGAATTCTACCCTAGCACCTATCCAATACCTAGATCAAAGAAATTCTTTTTTCTTTCTGAATAGCTTGTGTTCCTTGCTTCCCTTATGGAGCCCTTGCTCCATATTTATTTATAAATAGTTTGTGTAGTTGTCTGTGGTGACGTTCTAAATGACTTACTGGCACTGGCCCAATATATGGATGGAAGCTAGTTATTAGACGTTAAATCTCGAATCCCGTTATATTTTAGGCTGCAAGGTGGCAATCGTTCAAGTCAATATTTGCAACAGATCGTGAGGAAACCACTAAAGAAGTTCTACCCACAAGATTTTTACCCGCCACGGAGTTTGGTAATTCTTCGGGATTGTACTACCAAAGATCGCACCCTAACTTAGTTTTGGGCTGAAGTCTCAAAGCGTTGCTCATATGTCCCATCCAGAAGCACATAGAAACTATCTCAGGTGTTGTAGTCTTTCTCCTCTATAATCTCGTTTTCTTTGTCGTTAACAGTTATTCAAACATTATTCTTGGAAATCCTCAAAAGAGAAGCTGTTCTACTGCGGATTTCGGAATTAAATAAAATTATCCACCATTAATCCTTATAACAGATATTTAAGTTATTTTTCTCGAAACTGGGGGAGTAATTAAGCTTATTACAGTGTATCGAGCAAGCTCATTTGGATCAATTGTTGTGGCAATCTCCAAGAGACTGAAGTACTGTCGGGGATTATGCCGCTCTTGGCAAGTTTATTGACAATAAAATTTCTCTAAATGCGTCGGTGACTAGATATGCAGAAAATGTGGAAGATGGATCATCATCTCGTTGAAAGATATACGATAGTGGTTACCTACACTCGATGGGTTAGTACTCAGTTTAAGGATTCTTATAGCTGCTTGGATATCGGTATAAACGAAGTTATCACAATAGAATAGGCGAAAAGGGATACTCATTGCAAATGGCTGTCTACTCATAGATATCTGTCAATCTCCTCGTTTGACAGATTTCTGTTGGACGGTGGGTAGAGCGAATTCGAGGAGAGTGCTCTCGTCAGTGTTCTGGTGAAGTGTGTCCAACGCACCCTACTATAATTGTAGGAATGCCTTTGCAAAAACTCATCCAATTCCGCAATTTCGTTGGGAACAGTTATTTCGGTACTGAGACCGCAATGGTCGCTGTCATACACGAAAGTGCGTAGACAGTTTGTAGTTTGTTGGTTAGTGCACGTCAGTTGTATTCGTGAATCGAACAGCAGAAGACCCAAATAGGATCCGTGTCTGGGAAACGACGGACTATCCGTCGCCTTAATCCCGAGCCGATACATTATCCTGCGTTGACCCCACCAATTGAGTAGTAGGTTCCCTCTAGTATTTGGTGTATTATTTCCCCAATCACTATGTTTGGCGTTAAAATCTCCACCGATAATAAAATAGTTATCTTCCAATTCCAGCCTCAGGAATCGAAAAAGTGTCTCGAGCTCTGAGATGAATAAGGTGGATTGAGTAGCCTTAGGTGCATAGACAGACACCATGTACAGCCGCTTTCCACTACGGAGGGGAATATACACGATGCATGCTTCCAGCACTTGGAACCTACGTACTATACGACTGTATACTCTTTTAAAACGTATACCTTTTCTTACGAAAATCGCAACACCACCTCTCTGAGTGGAGTTGGGTCGGTTTCTCCGTACTATTTTGTATCTTCTGTGCCTCAGGGGCACATCAGGGGCTCGGTCTTTAAGGAACTTAAATAGTGCGGCTCGTCGCTCGAACCTAATCGGTGAATTCACATTCACTGCAAGGACCTTCAGGGTCTGCTCCGCCACGTACGTACCCATTACGACAAAAGGTGCGTTAGGCCATGCAGCAGCGCGTAAACTTGATCCACGGTCTGTGCAGTTAAATGACGTTGTAGCTGAGCCATCTGTCACTGGATAGAGAGCTAGCATGGCAGGTACTGGTTCCGGTGCTCTAGGCGCTGGGGCCTGAGAAGCAACCTTCTCTTGCTGTACCGTATTTCCCCTACCTGCCACCATTTGGGCGTAGGTAACATGGGGAGTAACGGCTGGAGTTTGTAAATGCATGGGTGGACGTTTAACTTCCACTTTCTGCTGCCGGGCCAGATTTATTCTTTTGATGTACTGGAATTTGGGACACGAGAGTTGGCTCTTTTCTGACGTTCCGTCCTTACCCAGAACGCATTCCTCTGACTTGTGGTTCTTTCCACACTTCAGGCATCGAGGCTGCATTTCGCAGTTCGACGCGGCGTGCCCGAACCTTTGGCAACGAACACATTGTAAAATGTTTTCGCTCCTCTTTAATTTCTCCCAGTGTACAACCTGGTAGTCCAGAACTTTGATACTCCTTAGACCATCCAGTTTGCTGTCGGGACTTAGCTGGACCAGGAAAATGGGCAGTTGCCGCTTCTCCCTTTTAGCTCTGGCTGTGGTGAAAGACTTGACCCCCACGAATTGGAGCCCTCCGCACTTCTTCTCTTTCAGTAGTGCAAGGAGCTCCTCCGGATCAGTCGACCATTCTAACCCCCTCAGCAGCATTGTTTGCAGCTTTTCACCCTTCGGGGTGTAGAAGAAGAACTCCGTCGTCGAATCCTTCAGTAAATTTTTTTATTTTATGATAGCGTTCCACTGTGTTACAATGGATCGCATGCCTATCTAACGGTAATTTTTTTATAAAAAAATTGTTGCCTATGGCCGACTTACATAATTCCTTGGTTTCCTTTAGCTCCATCTGAAAAGTATTTATCGGTGGAACCCTTTGTTTTGATATTTGTTGCTGCTGCGGTTGTTGTGGCTGCTGCGGTTGTTGTGGCTGCTGCCGTTGTTGTTGCTGCTGCCGTTGTTGTTGTGGTTGCTGCTGCTGCTGTTGAAGTTGTTGTGGCTGCTGCTGTTGTTGTGACAGCTGCTGTTTATGCTGTTGCCGTTGTTCTGGCTGCTCTTGTTGTTGTTGCTGGTGTTTACTCAGCTTTTGTTGGTGTTGTTTCAGCACTTGTGATATTGTGTTTTTTTGCTGTTGTTGTTCTGTTTGTTTTTGAGCCAGCTGCGTCTGCTGTTGCTGTTGCTCTTCCCTCATCCTTCTTGCCGTTTGCATGTTTTTTATTGCTAGCACTCTTTGTTGTAGCCTTTTGATGCTGCTACTAAGAGACTCAATTTCTTCCTCTTCATCTTCCGATTCGGTTGGCGGAAAGAAGCGAAGCTGTTCTCTTTCAGGTAATGGCTTTCACCACCATCTGAAAAATATGGGTAGTCGTCAATAACTTGCCTGGGACGTTTATTTGCTGCTGTTGTTGAAGTTGATTGCACCCCTTCCTTCACTCCAAGCAGCTTTTCAGTAGAAGTTGATCGGGACGGACGTTGTCTCAAGTTAGGGATTGGCCTTAGCTTCCCTCTTCTCTTCATCTTTGGTTCAGACATCAATCGTGTTTGGCTTGAGCCACTTGATGTCTCGCATGCTACTTCAGCAGATCCCGCTATTTGTAGAGCGGACCGCTCCCCACAATCTATCACGTGCCGTTGTAGTACACAACCGTTTCTAACACTTCCAATTACGGTTTTAGTTATATATTTTTATTTTAAATTAAAATGAAAAGAAAAAAAAGCAAATGTCCCCGACAGGATTCGAACTCACAGCCTCTGTCGTCTGAAGCGAACACACTACCTATATGGGATTTGGCAAATTTCTTACTTGAATTATTTCACTACTTTAAGAAAAGCCGAAGCACATCCGCACTCCATGAAATTCCGTGAACGACTGAGCGGGAACCGATGCTTTCAGTGTGGCGAGGCCATTGACAACAAGAATTTAATAACAGCTCGATACTCAATTTTTTCCATTTTCACAAAAAACACTCACATCGACTCACTCAAACGACTGTCAACTAAAAACTGCGCATCCAAAATGACTGAAACTTCGATAAGTAATTTTCAAAAGCTGCACAGCTTTTATTGACGAGTGCCACTATCTTTATGTTGCGGTCGGAAACTTTTCAGACAACCCTTGTATGTAGTTCAGCTAACGCAATATATATAGAAGATCTTTCTTAAACCTATGTCACATTTTATTATCCAGCGATCTGTCCATGAAGTTACTGTTCGACTCATTTCTTAGTCTTAATAAACGAATGTTTGTAGAATCATCGAGAGTTATCCCAACAATGTGATACAGCGATTTTGTCCATAATCCTAGGCCCTAGGATTTTCTTGAGAAAGACATAGAATGCGTGCTCTTGGGATCGATGACTCTCTTCTTCAGTTGATTATTGATTGAATTACCAATTCAAGTTGTCCTGGATGGTTTCAAGTCTGATATTCACAAGATAAATGCTGGTGTGCCCCAGGGCTCCGTTCTGTCTCCAAAACTCTTTTTAATTTTCATCAATGATCTCTTGCTACTGCTACTTCTAATCCAATATATTCCTTTCCTGACGACAGTATTCGTTTTGTTCCCGGAATCACGTTCCTGCTGTTCGGCTGTAGAATGGGAACGACAGCCTATGTTAAGCTCATTAAATTCCGATAAACAGCATAACCAATTGGGGAATTATCAGCCGAGTGGGATCTAATGCTTCCAAAACACAATGCTGTCTACTGTCGTTAAAGCGAAATTTAAACATCCAGCCATTATCCATGAATGGTACTTCCATCCTTGAAACCGAAAGACTCTCGGTATGTGTGCCAATGGCCTACGAGTACGTTGGAATGACCACATATTCGATGTCGTCAAAAACACTGCGACATGTCTAGGTTTCCTCAAGCGATGCAAGAAATATTTCACCCCCTCCGATCTGGCCTCAATATATGAGGCTTTCATCCGCCTAAAAAGTACAATGCTCACATCTGGTCAGGTGCTCCTAAAACATCTCTGCATCTGCTAGACCAGATTCAAAACCGTGCGATAAAACTCACAGGTGATACTAATATCAGTAAATCAATTGACACCCTCGAACACCGACGTAGTGTCACCTGTCTCACTCTGTTTTATCGCTATTTCCACCACCAGTGCTCCGTAGAAATCGCCAGTAGCATCCCGCCCATTCAAACTTTTAACCGTAACACCCGTCTCCTTATGAATGCTCATCAGTATATCCTCAAGCCCATTTTCGGACGTACTCTAAAATATCGTGATTCGTTCCAAAGCCGTACAACTCGCTTATCGAATGCCCTGCCGAAATCGCGCTCCTCCAACGTTTGCCATCTGCCACTCTTTCCAGTCTATGGTACTCGTAAATATCGTAGATATTATGGTTAGTTTACCAAAACCTTTTGGCACTAATTACACTTTTCCCTTCGCAGACGTCAGGACAATGGTTCCATCTGGAGCAACAGTCAACGGAGCGCTTCTGGAACCCTGGGATAAGTCACAGTTAAGACGTAAGCGCTGGCATTCCAGTTTTCAAGTATGTTTTTTTGTAAACAAAATCGCACTGATAATTGTGTGCACGGGACGAAATGCTTCTTCTTTTATGGCCGTGTCAATTTCTTCAATACTTGGAAGGTTGACGCCGTTATTTTTTTATTAGGCTTGTGTTGTCCCCATAATTTTTTCCATTCGATGTCATTGTCGAATGGCTGGATTTAATGAATGAAACATCAATTAGAGCAATTTATTGGAGTTCCTGGAATTCGTGATACGGGTAAGCACCTTTCTTTGATCGACGACAATCACATATAAGTCACTTGCTTCGGGAATTCTAGTAAGTCCCGACTTGCAGTAGTAAAATATCGCCTTGGATATACAGTGGGCATTCTCCAAATTATTAATCTTAGAGATTCAAACCACAATCTCGTTCATTTGTGTGCGAGAGATAAATAAAAAAAAAATTCGTATTGGTGGGATTGGTGGGATAAACAATTCAATTTGCACATCTGTTTCGCATAGAGGCCATAAAATTTGTTAGCAACCAATAATTAATTTATTATTTATTGAGTTGAATTTTGACATATATTTAATGCAATCATGGATATAATAAATTAAGAAATTAAAAATTAATTACTCATCGATAGTTATCGTGGTGATAAATAAATTAAAAGCGAAACTTGTCACATGCAATCAGAGCCCATAGTCGTAGCTGTATTGGCATCTAACACAGGAATAACGAACTTTTCGTACCTTTAGCGCTTATCACCGACAAATCGATTGATGACAACAAAGTTTCGTCCAAATTTTCCTCGAGTCATTATCGGAATCGATGAGTGAGTGTTTGAAATGACAGATATGAAACGTATTGACAATGTTTTGGACAGTTGTTTGTATTAGAAAGAAAGCACTTCTGGTCTGCACTTACGAGTATAATAAATTGGGACCGAATGCTAGACTCTGAATCTTGTATAGATCTTATGGGACGAAAGCTGCAACCAAAGGACACATTCCATTTTTACATTTACGCTGTGTACTACCTTGTCACCCAGAAGTTCCGGATTTGATTTTCAACCATGTTTTGTCCCTTCCGCATAACTAATAAGGTTAAGGCGAGGTTGTTCTATACTCGTAGGACAATGTCTCTTCGATTCGAATGGATCGAAAGTTTTGAGATGCCTTGCTTGAGTCTTCTGCTTCCGGTTTTCTTAGCGATGAATCTGCGATGAAGACGTTAGACGCGAATAAAAAAAAACCTACGGCGCTGTACGCTGTGTGAATCATATTATTTTCTACCAAGCCTGCCTTTCACATGTCTCATGCTACTAATCATTATATTTGACAATGTCTGAAGCTGTTGTTGCAACTCATCCTAACATCTTGGTAGCCGAAACCAGTAGACTGTTTTCACTTGAACTAAGTAGTCGTTTTTAGATTTAAATGGAAGCCGTATATTCCAGGACATGTCAAGATGTTTATTGTTGTTTAATCCAAACCGTCGCTTTCACAGAAATAAATGCGTGTCACGTCGTTTTAACGGGTAAATATTATGTCAGGTAATCAGATGGAAACCGAATCCATACAATAAACGAACGTGCCTGATATCCTTCTCCAGCTCTTGCTTCTCCTCGTTTTCCTCCCTCTTCTATTGGGCCTTGCCTTTGAACTTCTACTTCCTCTTCACTTGCTTCACCTTCTTCCGTCTCTCTAGCATTTTCTTGTTTTTGGCTTCAATTTGCTTCATCTTCATCTCGATCTTCTTCAGAATGAAGCTCAGATTGCCGATTAACTTGTGTTACTGCGCGGTACACCACGAAAGAGCAGGGAAGAATCTGATAGAAGTCGTGCATTGCGCTGCACAACGTTTCATCGATGGGAGTGAACTGTCGCGAGGTCATGAATGGCATGTTGGTTGGTATCTCTCGGAGGGCGCTATGCAAAGCGACGTTGGTTTTGTTGGAAGCATCTTTGGTTTCACCATAAATAATCAGTTTGTCCTGAAAACGATGATTGAATCGTAGAAGGTATGTATCTGCCCGGTGTGACTTTGGTCAACAATCTTAGAAAATCATCAAGCGACCCGAGGAGACGTGGCATTTTCACATTGTACGAGTAGTGCTGCTCCAGCTCTTGTTCTATGTCTTAAATGTGCGAGCTCGGATGCGGTGAGGATGACTTGCTGCGTATGCTGATCAGGAAAATCGCTGCCCAAACCATTCCCTCAAGAGGCTCTCTTTGGTTTGGACGTCACAGCCCAATTCAATCAGTTTTTCAGAGTTGAAGACTATTTGGGCAATTTTGTCAACCTGTCTCATCTCTGAGAGGATGGAAGTCTTCTGCTCTTCAGAGATGCCATCTGACTGCACTACAACTTCGGTCGACTTGCAAGTTATAACACGAGAAACTCTTTTATTTGGTAAGAAAATCGGCGAACGCCTGCAAAGCACCACACTGTAACCGGTTGCTTTGATATCCACGGGGTTTTTTGTTCTTATTTAGGGCGAAGAACAGTTCGGCACATCTGTTGACCACCCAGCCTCTTGCATGGATGTCAGTATTTCGGGATGGGAGAGTTTCGTTTATGTGAACAACACAGCCTTCATCATCTCATGGCGAAATCTGAACGATAACTTCGTTGGGAATGCCAATGTACTCAACAGTACAGAGAAGGAACACCAGGGTGTCAGTTGAAATTCCAAACTGTGTTATTTGTTTTGGCTCTATATATCGGATTCATCTCCACAGGGGCTCCTTTATCGTACGCCTTCAGATATGTTTCAATGTTCGTGAGATCTTCGATGTCCGACACCAACTCCACGTCAGACACGATTCCAGACATATCGCATCTGCTACACCATCGAATTATAGGTAGACCAGGGTGGATATGAAAAATTTCATCTGTGTGCTTATGAATCAATCCCTCGAACTCGTTTTTGTCAACGTTTTTGTTGTGATCCACATACATCACTTCGGGTGCGTAGATCTTCTCGTAGTTTGTGTTGTTGCACTGGATGAGGAACTGGATGCAAAACACCCTTTTCCAACTGTCTTTTGCGTAAAGTTAGTTCAAAACACTGCACCTGGTGAGGGTAGATTTGTTTATTGGGTTTGAGCGCTTGAAGAAAGGCCGCACAAGGCTGATGTTCCTTCTTCGCAAGCAACGAGTGATTGGTGCTTTGGAATAGATCGGCCTTGCAATTCTTCGTGTAATCATAACTTCGCTGAGCTACTGGTAACTTGTTGCGTGGGTCAATCACTTTTTGCTTGGTGAATTCCTTGTCCAGAAACAATTCGCTGTCCATGATGCGAAATATGCGAGCGGTGGTTGGGATGGATTTGAATTTGATTTGTTCATAAGCAAAGCTTACCAATCTACTGAATTTCCCAGATATTTGACTACTTCCACCTTCCTTGGGAACGAAAATGCTTGGAACGATGCCAGATCCATGAAGAGCCCCGTCAGGACGATATTCATACTGCGTGCAGGTAAACACTTCAATGACAGTCGTTGTGTTGACAGTATGAGAATCTGAAAGAAGTGGGCAGTTGTTTGATGTCAATGGGGTTTCCTTGAAGGTTCCTATCCAATCCCATAGGTACATAAAAAGAAATCGTGCAATGGCTGTAGCGTAAAACTTTTATCTAAAAGGTTTCAACGGGCAAATGTAGAGCTTACATATGTACATACGATCAGATTTGCTTTGCCCAGGATATCACCTTGAATCTTTGATCTA
Source organism: Volucella zonaria (assembly GCA_963966105.1). Lineage (NCBI taxonomy): Eukaryota > Metazoa > Arthropoda > Insecta > Diptera > Syrphidae > Volucella > Volucella zonaria. Next base: position 90,031,896 of record OZ014533.1, on the reverse strand, counting down.
GAACCCAACAGGTTTTTACAGCCGGAAAAACTTTAACAGACAGCATTGGCCTCTTGGTTAGGAACTCATTGTCATCAGTGGTCATGTACACTGGCTTAACCCAGAGTGGGTCGTTTATCTTGCATTCCAACTTCAAGGAAGAAGAAAAGTTTGTAAATTAAGTTTCGCAAGCATACTGGCTCTACCAGAGTCCGGTTTTTATATGCACACTTGGTGTCAGCATGCGGCTTCAGAGCGTTTAGCTTATTTACTACAATATTTTCCTGCTTTTCTCTCTCTAATGTATGTAATTTTAAGTGTTCCAAGTCAATAATAGAAAATCTTAAAACTCTAGAGGTTCAGCGTTAACCAGTACAGATCAGCTTTAACAATTTACCAATTTCCAGTCAGAGGATCTAGATTCAAGACGGATTAAGGCTCCAGAATATTCTGAGAGTCGTCGAACCAAGGTGGAATCAATATCCCAGCTCCGCCTGTCAAATTCAGGATGGTGAATTTTCTGAAATCGGCCTTCTGTTGACCGCTGTTACCCATGTAGTTAGGTTAGAGTGGCTGTTGGAAAAACCATCCTACTTAAGCATATTGGCCCATTATGATGCCACGTGGATCTGTGATCCAATTTGAGCTTCTGACGAAGCGTAGGAGACAGTTAACGTCTATATTGTTTAGATCATCACTTAAGTCTAAACAATTTGGGAGAGAGCTGGGCGTGTGCAGAAAAGGTGGAGGATTGTCTCCTCCTCTTCATTGTCCATGCAGTTTCTGTAGAAGTCGTTCGTAAAAACGCCAAGCCTTGTTGCATGCTTAAGGCAATCTCCAACGATGACACCTATGATAGCGCTGAGACTTTCCTATTTTGGAAGATCAAACTCTTAGAGCGTTTCAGATCCAGTTTTAATCAGATCCGTTTGGTCACTAGACACGTTGATCCAACAGTCCACCGAAGTTTCGACATACCTATTTTTATACCGATGATACCTTTTTCGGGTAGGATAGGTAGAGTGATTCCATTTTTATCAAGTTTGTCGGCCCTGCAATTCCCTGGAATAACTCTGTGCCCCAGCACCCAACACCCAAGGTCTCCCCTGCCATCGCCCTAAGAAATGATCGGCAGCCAAGGGCTGTTTTAGAATTGTGTGAGACTGAGTCCAAGGACTTGATAGCGGCCTGACTATCCGAAAAGACGGAGATATCACGTTTTTCTTCATCCAGGACAAGAATCTTTAATCGCCAGAATTTTCGCCTGGAACACGCTGCAGTGATTTAGAAGGCGGAAGGGTAGCCCTAGGTTAAGCTTATCTGAGAAAACACTGCCACCGACCTCGTTTTCAGTCTTGGATCCATATTTATGGAAGTGGATTGACTTGTCGTCCATGAAAGCATCTTCCTCCCTCAAGGATATAGAGGGATGCTTACTTGAAAGTCTTTGTCAAACCACTGTTGGGGTAGAGTGTAATCGATATTCTCTGGAAGGATTCAAGAGACAAGTAATAACCTGGCCAAATAATTTATTTGTCCACTATGTAGTCGCTTTAAGGCGAATAGCTGCAATCCCTGAAAATATCAAGAGGCGTCAAGTGACACAGAATATCCAGTGCGCGGAGGAGTAATACGTAGGGCTCCGCTTATGTACAGACATGCTGTTCTTTGGACTCTGCTGAGTTTTTAGTTTGCTGGAGTTGGCTGCATTGGTTAAGCCTGCATTATAGCCAAGAGGTGCATATTTTAGAAGACTAAACTGGTACCCATGATTAAAGGGGGTCTATGATTGGATTTTTATTTTTCCTGGAAAAGTTTACAAGATCAGTTTAATCTTAATCAAAATCTTGAAGATTTTGCTGTAGGAGTTCTTTAATAGTATTGAGATGCTTTCCTAAGACGGCTATAGCAATGTCATCCGCATAAGCAACCACCTTGATCACACTCGCTTGCAGGTATCTTGGCCAAAGAAAACCTCTAATTAATGTGGTCATTCCTCTGTTCAAAGACGAGATGTTCCTTTGTGAAACATTAGACACCGCAACTATAGTATTTTTCCTCTTAACTGAGATGGAAAGATTACCCTGGGAATGCTGTCTTTTTGTTACTTTTCTCTGCATTAGTAAAACGTTGCTTGGAACCCTTCGCTATGACGCCTTTTTTACATGCCACATAGTGTTTTCCTTTCTCTGGTTGTTTTGTCCTTTAAAAAAAAAACGACTAAAACTTTAGCTTTATACCTGGTTCTTGAGTATCATCCCGTTCGTGAAGCATTGAGATTCCTTGTGTTATCTTCTACTTACAGCAATAGTCGACTTAGAACAAACCGTACGTCTCTGTCTTTAGACAGCAATACAACGAGAGTATTGTTTTTGTTGTGGGATCTGCTTTGGCAGATCAAGCGGCGGTTTTGACAATAGCAAAGGAGACCTTTGACGGCATACCTACCGAGTCCATAAGGTGTGTGAAGTTGATGGAGCCACCAATCAACAGAGCATCTTCATCGAAGTTAAGCTACTCATATCATTGTGGAAACCCATCAGTCTGTTATCTACGGGAGGACAACCATTTGAAAATTTGAAGTTGTACATATTTGTGTTTTTGTTTAATTTGTTTTGAAAGGTCGTACGAGTAAGGCCGTGATTCTGAAAAGTATATGTTATAACATTACGGCCATTACGAGGTAAATCAGATGATTGGTGTTTCCTCAAAAATCATACAGCATGGGAAGTTCTGTCAATTTTTGTCACACAGAAAACTGGCTAGGACCTGGTAATTTTAGGGAGCTCTAGGAGAAACGTGAATCTGGAATGGAGTCTTGTTATAGAAATGTGTCAAGGCTGCTCTCGGAAATGGATTGAACATCTTGATAAGTGCTTGCAAAATAGTACGCTCAAAAGTTGAAAAAATCCAGGGGGCAGATTCCCGCACACGTGATCTTGATACTCGTCACTGAGAAATATACAAGTATCGTAATTTGACATTTTCTCATCTGTGATCGCATGCAATTCACGTATGAAAGCTACCACGCTCACGTACGAATGCGTCTTCTAAGAAACAAAAACACAACCAATACAAAAATGCAATAAACTTTATACATTTCTACTGACATTTTCTTGTTTCTGGAGCCAAAATTAAATAAAATATCATGAATGTTTCACAAAATATTTTTAGAATAACAATTTTGTTTTAATTTGACGGAGGATTTTGTTATTGTCTAAGGACTACTACTTTACAATTTTGAGTTTTTACTCGATACCTTATCCTACCGTGTGACATCATTTCAAATTCATTCGATCAATTTCAATTTCAATTTCAATTTCAGTTTATTAAGATGGGCTTACACAGTAAGATACGAGTACATTATCTTTTCAGGTAGTGATAAGCTTACTAGGTGGACTGAATTCCTTGGGAATTAAAAATTTTTTTTTTAAATGTTTTTTTATATTATTCAATATAGTCCCCTTTTAGTTTGATACACTTATTCCAGGGGTTTTCCAACTTCTTGATCCCGTAATTGTCCGGAGAAAATACTCCTCCGTGGCGTCGATGATTTCCTCGCGTGAGCTGATTTTTTTATTGATGAGCCATCTTTTGAGGTTTGGGAAGAGATAATAGTCCGAGGGATCCAAATCCAGTTACCAATCGACGCCAAAAGTCCACCCGATTCTGCATCAGTAAGTCCAAACACTCTTTCGAAGTGCTGTCGCGTTCGTGTTTTTGGTCATTCGCGGCACCCAGCGGTAGGATAACTTTTTCTTATGCAGAATATTGCCCAAAATATGGCTTGTGCGCTCAGTACTAATCTTTGTGGTATCTGCTAGCTCGCGCACCTTCACTTTCCGGTCAGCCAACACCATTTCATGTATTTTTTTGATATTGTCCTCTGTAACCGCATTAGAGGGCCTGCCGCTGCGGACTTGATCGGTACTGCAGTTGCAACCACCACGAAACTCTCGAAACCAATATCTGACGGTGCAATCTAATGGAGCATTAGCCCCATAATATTTACCCAACTTTTCTTTTGTTTCCTTCGCCGTTTTGCCTCTCAAAAAATAATGTTTTATGAGGGAACGAAAATCGTTTTTGTCCATACTCAACATGATGCCAAACACGTCAACAACAATCAGCTGTCAAAACAAAACTAAAGGCAGTATCGCACTGAAATTTGACGTGTCTGCGTAAATATGAACGGACTTCAAGGCACCATAACCTTTTTTGCAGTAGCAGCGCATTCTGGCGGTCAAGGAGGTTACCTGGTATTTATATGAAGTAATAAAAATATAGAAGAAAGCTACTAGCAAATTAGACTAACAATGTTACAATAAAGTATAAACGGTCAATCAAAGGTTAAAAAAATAACAGTAAGGATAATAATTTTACATAGCAGTTAAAACGGTGAAATAAACTACAAAATAGAAAGATAAGATTTGAGTTCTTTTTAAAAATCTTTTTTTCTCTTTTATTTCTTTAATTTGACGTGGGAGGGAATTCCAGAGTCGAGTAGCGTTTACCAAGAATTTGCGTTCTGACGTTAAACAAGGAAATCGCGGGAGTAATAGATGCCCTGTTCTTACAGATGCACACGGCGTTATTCTGTTAAAAAGGTTGCGGAGTTGATTCGTATGTATGATGTTATGCATGTGTAGTTATTATACGGGGTATTGCAAAAGGCTATCAAACGTGAGGTTACAGATCCGGTAAGAGAAGTGTGAAATGCGATCATACCTTCTCAAGCCGAAAATGTATCGAACGGCGTTGTTATATGCGACATTGAGTTCCCGCCTGTTGATAGAGTCGCACTTTCCAAAGACTTCGCAACCATAAGTGAGTATAGGACATGAGTGTTTTAGTGAGAAGAATTCTTGTTTTTATCAGAGTGAAGGTTCGAGTTGCCCACAGAGAGCGAAGGATACCATGAACTTTGCCCGCAGATTTATTGATGTGATCGCTCCATGTTAAGGTTTTGTTGAAAGTCATACCTAGATTTTTAGCGGTATCAACATATTCAATGGGATCGTCATTGAGGTGGAGCGGTGGGAATTGGGAGGTGTTTATGGCTTTCCTAGATATGACAATGCACTTTGACTTCCTGGGGTTCATCATCAGCATATTCTGTTGCGACCAGTTAAAAATTGTTTCCAAGTCAGAGTTTAAATGGCGAACGCAAAACTTGATGGAGTCAAGTGAACAGCTGTTGTGTAATTGGGTATCGTCGGCATACATTTCAACGGAGGAACTTGTGACAATTTAGGGTAGCTCGTTAACATATAAAGAGAACAGGAGGGGTCCCAATATAGATCCCTGTGGCACTCCACACGAATTGGGAAGAAAGTCTGACATTCCACCATTTACAAATACTGCTTGGTGACGACCTACAAAATACGAAGCCAAAAGTCTCACCGCTGAAAGGGAAAACTGGAATTTGCTTGAAAGTTTATCGCATAATATAGCGTTGTTGACGGTATCGAACGCTTTTGAGGAATCAAGGAGAACTAGAAACGTTAGCTGATTATTATCTAAGTTACGTCTTATGTCGTCTACTACCGTTAAAAGAGCTGTGGTGCAGCTGTATTTAGCGCGGAAGCTGGATTGTTTAGATGTCAATAGATTCATTTTTATTTGTTTCTGCATAATTTTTTCGAAGACTTTAGATAGCAATGAAAGTATCGCAATTGGCCGAAAGTCATTACCTGTGGGGTTCTTAGGAATAGGTATTATTTTGGATTTCTTCCAGACTCAAGAAAACACACCCGTAGTTAATATATGATTAAAGATATGGTTAACGTATGGTAATATTATGGGAAGAAAAACCTTTATAAACTTGGGGTGCATTTCATCGACTTCGACTGAGTTAAATTTAATGGAAAGTAGACTCTTCACCACATCCGCCTGCTCTACAGCAGAAAACTCGAAGGTTTCGCAAGACGTTATACTGGTGCTGAAATTGAGGTCGAGACCATTAGAAAGAGAATAAGCAATCGGAGGGGAATACGACACAAGGTTTTTGTTGAGTACGTTACCATCGACATTGTCAGGAAGACTACTCTTTTGCTTAGCCACGCCAATCTCCTTGATATTCCTCCACAACTGTTTACCAGACAACGACGTATTCAGGCGTTTAGAATAAAGCTGTGTTTTAGCTGCGCGAATTTTGCAGACAACGTTATTACGGAGAGTTCGATATTCTCTGAGATGCTCGTCTATTCTAAAGCGCTTCCATACGCGGTCATACGCCTCGTTCTGTTTTTTTCATAACTATTTGAATGTCAGTTGTAATCCATGAATTTAGTCCATGTATGAAATCCACTCACTCGATAGCGTGTGCGGGTATTTTCCCCCAGAATGACTGCTAACTCTGAACATTGGTTTTGAATGTATGAAGATTACAATGCGAGTTCAAGAAGAGATTTCACGATGTCGATTTGATTTGATTTTTTGTTTTTTTTGTTTATTAAATCCGGTCTTACTTCAACCTTTCTTCTTTCTCCCTTCAATACGAACAAAAATAGGATTTCCAATTTAATTGACCTTAACTTGTGTACGCATTACCTCACGTGTGACCTTTATTACGAACTTCTTTCAAAATTTCGCAATAAATTCAAATTTAATTCGTTAAATTTTATCTTCGTTCTTATTAATTTAGTGGATTATACGATATTTTTCTCACAAAGAAAAAAAAGTTACAAATAATTATCTCACTCCACTGTATCAACGAATTTGCTTTCAGATCATTTGGGTGCTGTACGGGTACTCGTATCTTCCTTCATCCAGTTTGTGAGATAAAAATTCGTTCATTCGTCTTGGGGTCAAATGGATTTAAGACCTCCTCTCCAAACAGACAATTATTTAAATCGTCTTTTTAATGCATTTCTTTTTTTTGTTTTTTTTTTTTATCGTCACGGTCGACATTGTCGTGTCCGTCGTCGATAAAAAAGAATTCCTAAGTATATGGATGACACAAGAGTCAGAGTCTATGTATCGCGCACTCAGTTTGGAAGTAATTCAGTCCAATTATTTGCAATTGAATTTTTTTCTTTTCGTCTTTTCCATTTGTTTTTTATTTTTTTCGTCAGAATATTTTACATACGAGTATATACATATTTATTGACTTTATTCAGTAGTGGGAAATGCTAAAAATTAATTTGTTTACTACAAACTGTTTTTTTATTTATTTAAAATTCTGAAGAATACTTCTATTACTAAAATTGCTACCATGTGACAAATTGAAATGAAAAATTATTTAAATTTAGTAATAAATGTGAGAAGAATTATTTAGGAGGCTTGTCGCATTAATTAATGACTTCATTTTATGGGAATTATCCATTACTCACTCACACGTTCTAAATAATTAATCCACACTCATGCACTTTTTGTCGCTTTTATTTTGTACGGCGAATTCGAACGCGCTCATATAAATAAATATTGATTCTCATATCATTTATAGAAATTAACGAGCATTGAAAAAGGGCATTTGGCGATCGTGAGAGAGTGTTGTCAGCGAGTCCGAGTGTCGACATTGGTTTGCAAAGTTTAGAAATGTCAATTTTGACCTAGTAATGAACCTTCGTCGAGTAGGTCAGAAGAGCCAGACGATGAGCTCCAGAAGTCCACTGTCGAAAGAAATCCCACTGTTAGGGCAAGAAAGTCACAAAGGAACTCAACGTAAGCCATATGATCATCATCCATAAGGTCGGGAAAATGTGTACCACACCATCTATCGCAAAATAATCTTCAGCAAAGGATTCTGCACTTCTTTCGCGTCACAATCCAGAGGCGTTTTTGAACCGAATCGTTACTGGGGACGAAGAATAGGTTCTTTACAATAACATTAAACTTCGCCACCAGTGGCTTATCTAGTCCAGAAGGCAGACAAGCACAACATCCCAAAGATGGACTTCACCAGCCCAAAGTGTTACTGTGTATATGGTAAGATGCTAAGCTGCTGCTCGTAACCAGACCATCACGGCAGAAGTCTACTGTCAACAGCTGTGCGAATCATAGTCGGCCCCAGAGCAGAAACCGCCAGCTCTAGTTAATCGAAGGGCTGTTCTATCGCATCAGAATAAGGCTCGTTCTGTTAGGATCGCCTGCACATAATTACCGGAGTTCGATTGGGCAAAAATGGTGCGACCGCCTTATTTTCTAGATTTAGCAGCTTCAGATTTCCACTTGTTCCGGAGTCTGCAAAACTTCCTAGATTCAAATAATTTTAGATCTCCAGAGGATGTTCAAGAGGTTCTCGGGGTATTTTTTTCGTCAAAGCCAAACAGTTTTTTTGGTGACGGCACTAAGCTGTTCCTTGAGAGGTGGGCAAAAGCGGTGTCTCACTGGTAGCAATCAAGTTGCGCTCCCGCGTCATATAGTAAAACTGGGTCTGATGCAGTGTTTTCCTTCGTTTTTTTGTGAGAGGGGCTTCTTGCTTGGTTGGCTTCTTAGTCCTAAGGAATGGTAAGCAAGACACCACAATAGTGGTGTCATTGTTTAAATTTACAGCAGAGACCCTTTTACCACCTCGGAGATCTAGTTTGCCATTGTATTGTGCTGTCCGAGCCATTGGCCTTTCTTGTTGACATATTTGTATACTTTGTTTCACCATCTTCTTCTTCTCTTCTGCTTCCATGACCGCAAATGCTCTACATACATATACAAGTACATACATCAGCGTATGTTAGCAGTTGTACAGACCTTGTGCCTATGGTTTCACGGAAATCAAATGAAAGCGCAGCACCTTGTCGAAACCTTTTTTTGACATTAAATGTCTCCTTCTCCTCCATAGACATACGGGTTTGGCATGGATGCCAAAACTTCACATGGCTCTGTATAGAAGATGGGGCAAAAGCAATATCATAATCTGAACTGGCTGCCAAAACATCTGGCTCCAAATTGGTCATTTCTTCTTCAATGTTCGTTTTCAAGACTTGCAAGGTTTGTGCTTTGTTAGGGTAAACCCGAGGTTTCAAAGAAAGGGGTTTGGCGCCGTCAGATATGTCTATCTGGCCGGTGAGTTCCAATCGCCAAAACGGGAAATCACACGGGCTGGAAATCAGTGATTCAAAATCTCCATCGTTGCCGAGCTGTGTGACAGTTGTTCCGCCTGTTGAAACCAACAATGCTCAAGACCCAGTTCAGCAACTTGCGGCAAAAAAAAGCTTGTTTAACATCTGTCTGTAGCTCTCACCAGTTACGGTTACGAAGGTGCCGTCTACATCCTCAAAAAAATAATCGCCAATCACTTTTTCAGTGCAAATGCAACACCAAACAGTCACTTTGAGGGGATGCAATTGCTCTTTGTGCATGTCATGTGGATTCTTCGTGCCCCAGAAACGAGAATTTTGTTTATTAACATTACCACTTAAATGGAAATGGGCTTTGTCGCTCCGTATGATTTTAAATACGAAATCGCCTTCTCCTTGCGCCAGGTTTAACAGAGCATGAGAGAAAGTTAACCTCACTTGACGTCAGCAGGCAGCATTGCATTTTATAAGGGAACATTTTCAGATCTTTCACCAAAATTCGACACAACGAATGTCTGCTGATGCCAAATTGTGTACATCGTTGTCGCGCCGATGTTTGTGGACTGTCTCGGACATAAATGTCAAAGTACAATGACACTTAACGCCATTTGCAATATTTATGTCAAATTCACATTATGACATTACTTTTGCCCAGCTTGTTGTTCATTACTCTAAATGCTGCCATATGCGCCTCAAAATCAGTGAACAAGTGGGGGGTTACAGAAGGGCCTGTCTTCGTGAAAATCGGGCAAACGCTGAGGTTCCACTACCGGCCATAAAGGGTATTTTTTTTTTCTAGCAATGTCAGACTTCAATAGAGATTAAATGCCAAATCAGCTGTCACATTGAGCTGCCAAGCTTCATTTATTTTCAGTACAGTTCGCCATCTCATTATGGAAAGATTGATGCCTCAACAACAATTACAAATCATTGAAATGAAATCAATGGTGAAGATTTACTAGATGGAGTGAAAAGTGACCTCCTTGACCGCCAGAATGCGCTGCTACTGCAAAAAAGGTTATGGTGACTTGAAGTCCGTTCATATTTAGGTAGGCATGCCAAATTTCAGTGCGATACTGTCTTTAGTTTTGTTTTGACAGCTGATTGTTGTTGACGTGTTTGGCATCATGTTGAATATGGACAAAAACGATTTTCGCTCTCTCATAAAATATTATTTTTTGAGAGGCAAAACGGCGAAGGAAACAAAAGAAAAGTTGGATAAATATTATGGGGCTAATGCACACCGTCAAATATTGGTTTCGAGAGTTTCGTTGTGGCCGCAACTGCAGTACCGATCAAGTACTGCAGAGGACAATGTCAAAAAAAATACTTGAAATGGTGTTGGCTGACCGGAAAGTGAAGGTGCGCGAGTTAGTAGATACCACAAAGATTAGTACTGAGCGCACACACCGTATTTTGGGCAATATTCTGCATATGAAAAAGTTATCCTGCCGCTGGGTGCCGCGCATGCTCACTCCTGACAAAAAACACGAACGTGACAGCGGAATCGGGCGAACTTTTGGCGTCGATTGGTAACTGGATTTGAATCCCTCGGACTATTATCTCTTCCCAAACCTCAAAAGATGGCTCATCAATAAAAAATTCAGCTCACGCGAGGAAATCATCGACGCCACGGAGGAGTATTTTGCAGATCTTGCGGAAAATTACTTTTCGGACGGGATCAAGAAGTTGGAAAATCGCTGGAATAAGTGTATCAAACTAAAAGGGGACTATATTTAATAATATAAAAAACCATTTAAAAAAAAAAATTTTTTTAACTCCCAAGGAGGTCACTTTTCACTCCATCTAGTATTTGTACTATCTTTAGCACGGCTGAATGCATGGTATGATCTTGCATCGGGTTATCCGAATCTTTTAGTTGGCTTTGCGTAGTAGTGGCATAGATTTGTGCCTTCATTTAACTAGAGATTGCGTTTTATCTGTTGTCCAGGAGTTCTTTGTTTTCAACAATACGCAGTTCGGCTTTTGGCCATAGAGTTTTCGAACTCTCTCAGCCGTTCCAGTGTACGTATATTATCGCACTATATGACCTTGAATCCTTTTTGGATGGTTAGCTGTCCGAAAAACGGGATATTCTTAGCCCCTTTCACAATGGCGTTATAGAATTTGTATTGGTCGTCAAATAGCTTCCGTTCTGGATTACCAAAGTCGACTATTACAACTCAGAAGCTTTCGTTGACCTCGGCTGACTTCTTTTTCTGTTCACTTATATTCCTTTAACATGCCTGCCTATCTTGGGGGAGGTTGTGTTGTTTAATTGTCCTTTTTTCGAGCTACCAGCAATTTTTCCAGGCTTGGTCCAGGCCATGCCGCGGCAGTTTCTCTGAGTATGGAGCTTTGACTATGACAAGTCCTACCTAGCATAATCGCTTCCTTTTCCATTAAGGAACTACGGTCTAATGCCTAGCAGTCTCCTCGCGTTGACAGGTTGTTTGAGAGAATTTGAGTCGAGTTTGTTGTCTACCCTGTTCCCTTCGACAAGATCTCACTTATATGAACAAACGTATGGACACTGTCTTAGGTCGAGTTTACCTTCCTCTTACCTGTCGTCGGGGTGTTGTCCTCTACATATACTTTAGCTAGATTATCTAGGGTAAATCCTGTTCAAGCTAATTTAATCTTATTTTATTCTTACTTTCCTTTATCTTGGAGTTCTTGGTTGTTAGTATAAAATGTCTGCTATGTGTTTTATTTCGACTAAAAGACAGTATTCCAACTGATTCTACAATAGTTGCAATCAAAAATTGGGAAAGGTTGTATATGAACACTCATAACACCATAAGGAAAGTTTAATGGTTTAATGAAACCAATTTTGTCTAATCGAACCATAAGTTACTCGTATTTCTTTCAAATCAGTGATTCAAATGATCGTTATGGTTATATGACTTTTTTTTGTTAACTTTTCTGATAGACTCATACGAGTACATATATCTCTATCTATTGCTGTGCGCCTAAAATTTTGCAGGTGCGTTTATACATACAAATATCTATGCAATAAATTATGACGCTATTAATTTGAAATAAAAATTGATTGATTCAGATGATTGTGTTTATGTTGTATTTCTAATCGATTTCAACTTCCCATGTACTATAAAATCGGACACAGCTTTTTTATCAGGCACCAGCTTCTTATCAATTTTTTTCTTCCAAAATTTGTGTCATTAACTATCGATCACACTTTTTTAACGTAATTACAAGGCTATCAGTCATATGGTGCTTCAAAATTAGTTTATAGTCTTTTTTGTTTTTTTTTTTTTCTCGGACTAGGGAGTTTTCCCAGGCTTATCACCCTGGATACCCTCTGATAAACTTCATATTTTTCAACATATAATACATATAGCAAACCTAAAGTGACATTGTGGAGTTTGTACCCACTCTGACCTACAGATATTCTAGACAACTTTTACGATGTACAATATTACGATATTTTACAATACTTTACAATATGTGGGTACTATCAACAAATAACGGTGTTCCTTATTAATTACCTTTATGTGGATAAAATTTGATTAGACAGATACGAGTATCTTTGTACAGCCTTGATTGGTTTTATTTATGTTGTTTCGTTTGTTTGTATCATTGCAGGAAAGGAACCAACACTTAAATGTTTTGCTGATATACAACCATTCATACAGCAGGGGAAAAAACGCGAAGTTAAAAGTATACTTCGAGAAAATTCCTGGCCTATAAATTCACCAATACGTTCTCAGCTGTGGCCAGCGTTATGTGCACAACATCAGACGAAGCAGAACATGCTGGATGGATTCTACTGGGAGATGGTGCATCAGGTAAGAGGAGTCTCAACATGTTCATGTAAACTATTGACAAATATGTGTTGTGTTTTCAAAATACTCCTAGCTTTGTGAATACATAATTTAAAAATTGTTTAATTTGCCATAGATTAAGTTGGATTAGAGTGGTCATTGTTTGGGTGCACTTGAATCAGTTGTTAGCCCATTGTGGCATCACTGAAAGAGCAGGGAATTACGACGCCCACGTTAATTCTGCAGTCAAAGAAAATTCTATGGGGAGCAGAAATCCATTAAGTCCTTCCTTGGAAGTCGTAACTACCCATGCGTTGCATTCTGATGAGTGCCAAGGCAGGGCAGTTGAAAAATAAGTTCTCCGTAGATTCTTCTTCCTCTTCATCTCTGCAACTCCTGCTGAAATCATTGTTAGGGATACTCAATTGCTGCGCGTGTCTTCCTCACAATGTTGATCAGTTCTCTTGATCATTTAGGTCGAGTATGGGCTATATTAGCCTAGATGTCTCAGATATTCAGATGAGTCCGTCTCTTAATGGGCTTAGAGAGAGTTTGGAAGTTTGTAATTTGATGTAGCGTATTCGGCAGCTGCAACGAGCTGACTATAAATAGGGAGGATCTTAAGTCATAAGTCATCAATTATCAATTGTCCTTAATAGTGAAATCAGTAAAAACTGTTTTATTTATTGAATCTGGCTCACATTTTTTTCCAGTCGGTTTGTCGACCATTTCGTGTTTTTTAAATTATGGCTTCAACATCGAAGAAAAGGAAACATTATCACATTAACAATATCACAAAAGTGCCAGATTGTGGACAAAATTAAGCAAGGTATATCGTTATCAGTTCTTGCAAATCCACTATTTTTGACATTGAAAGCAAGGAGGAAAAAATAAAATCATTTGTAATAAACACAGGAAAGGGTCCCGGCACCAGAAAAACCTTAACAACTCCTGAAAACTCCCAGTTTGAAGATGCTTTATTTACGTGGTTTTTAGAGCAGCGAAGAAAGAACGTCCCTTTGTCAGGTGAAGTATTGATGGAAAAGGCCACATTTTTCCAAGAAAGACTTGAAAAAAGAGAATATTTTGCCAGTAGGGGGTGGTTAAATAATTTAAATAAAACGCATGGTATACGCCAACTAAAACTAACCGGTGAGAAATTGTCGAATAATGAAGCAGCTGTGAAGCCATTCCAGGAAAAATTTATGGACGTTTGTAGGGAAAAAGATCGAATTGCAGATCAAATCGATAATGCAGACGAATCAGGCTTGTACTGGAAAATGATACCAGATAAATCGCTGGCGTCTGGGTCAAAGAGTAGGGCCCCAGGTTCCAAAGTATCGAAGGAGAGGATCACATTTATGCCATGCGCAAACGCAGCCGGAACGCACAAACTGCCTTTGCTGGTTGTTGGAAAAGCACAACGGCTACGCCCATTTGCAATAGCAAATAGTTACCAGTCCATTACACAGGTCAAAGAAATGCTTCGGTTACAAGACTGGCTAAAGGACATTTTATTCCCGAAGTAAAGAAATTTTTATTGAAAAAAAACCTACCGCTAAAAGCACTTTTAATTTCATGGACCAAAATGTGATTCAAATCAATAAAGTGACATACAAGAAATTGCAAATTGCAAATTTTTGGCCAGCAAGAAGTTGAACTGAACTGCTTAAAAAGACCACAATGAAAGATGCAGAGTTTTCATCGGCTCAAAGTTGACAGCAATTGTCTTCAAATTTAATATAAAAGTCTTGGAATCTTGGAAGCCTCTGTGGCCTTTGTTACTCGAATCAGAGGAAATGTCTAGCCAAGATGTAGATGATTTTGATTATGAAGATGATCTCCCATTAAGTATTTTTCGTAACAGAGGTTTTTCAGAAGTAGACACTAACAATTTCTTGTTAAGCAATGATGACATTGACTGCCAGGAGTCGTTGACTGATGAAGACATAGTAAGACAAGTAATGAATCAGCAGGACATCGAAAGCGAAGAATTGGAATCATCGGAACCAGTTGCAAGGATTCCACATACTCAAGCTGTGTCTGCCTTAAATACTTGCTTAGAATGGGCGGATGAAGTCGATATTTCGATTCCAGAAAAAATGTTATTACGTAAAATAAGGGATAAAGTGCTATATTAAAATTTTTAAAAAAAGCGAAATCACATAAATTGCATTACACTCTAATATATATTAAATATATATAACATTTTTTACATTATTAAAATATATTTTAAATTACGAAAAGCTTTGTTTTGTTTAGAAAAATGCGTTCAAAATGTCTGCATACTATAATCCGAAGGATTCGCTAGTCCGAACAGGGTATACATTTTGGGTGTTCATTAAAGGACTTCCATATTCCATAGTCCGGATTTCCATATTCGCAATTGTATGCTAGTTCATCTATGGACCTCACATTGAACCTACAGCCCTCTAGCACAAGTAAAGGCCAATTAGAGTTTTTTTATTGCGTTCTGCAATTATTTCCATTTCAGTCAAAGTAATTTTTATCAGATACCAAATAGAGAGTATGCATAAGGCCTACTGGATGTTAGGGAATGCCTGCGGGTCATGCCACATAAACATTGGAGTCATTTTGGAAAGCTACCACACTACATCCCGCGTCCTCTAAGTCAGTAAGCAGTCCCTTCTCTCCAAGGTCATGGAAACGCTGATAGACCGTCAGCTCATGAAATATTTCGAAACACGAAAACTTCTTAATGACCGGCAGTACAGTTTCCGTAGCAACAGGTCCACTGGTGATCTGATGGCATGTCTCATCGAAAAGTGGAACCAAAGCGTACACCAATCTGGCGAAAGCAAGATAGTTGCACTTGATATTTTTAAGGCATTTGACAGAGTTTGGCATCAGGTTCTTTTGTCGAAAATGCGTGCTTTTGGGATCGATGACTCTCTTCTTCAATGGATTAGAAATTACCTTTCGGAACGTTCAATTCAAGTTGTCTTGGATGGTTTCAAGACTGATATTCACAAAATAAATGCTGGTGTGCCCCAGCATAACCAATTGTGGAATTATCAACAGAGTGGAATTTAACGCTTCCAAAACACAATGCTGTCTGCTGTTGTTAAAGCGAAATTTAAATTTAAATCCATGAATGGCACTTGCATCGTAGAAACCGATAAACTTTCCATTCTCGGTATGTACGTCAATGACATCTTACGTTGGAATGACCACATATTCGGTGTCGTCAAAAATGCTGCGAAATGTCTAGGTTTCCTCAAGCGATGTACGAAATACTTCATCCCCTCTGATCTGGCCTCAATATATAAGGCGTTTAGCCGCCCGAAATTGGAGTACAATGCCCACATCTGGTCGGGTGCGCCCAACACATCTCTGCACCTGCTAGATAGGATTCAAAACCGTGTGGTAAAACTCATTGGTGATATTAATATCATTCAAACAATAGACACCCTCGAACACCGACGTAATGTCTCGTGTGTCACTCTGTTGTATCGCTATTTCCAGTGCAGAGTAGCATTCCGCCCCTTCAAACTTTTAACCGTAACACCCGTCTCGCTATGAATGCTCATTAGTATACCCTCAAGCCCATTTTCGTGCGTACTCTAAAATATCGTGATTCGTTCCTAAGCCGTACAACTCGCGTATGGAATGCCCTGCCTAGCTCTTTATTTCCTAGTCATTATAACCTTCAAACATTTAAAACCAACGTTTACCGATACGTCTCTTTCCATCCTCCTGTTTTTGCTTCACTTAAATCCCTTGAGCGCGCCAAATTATAAAAAAAAAACTTACGGACTAGTTGAGGAGTACACCCTCTTGGGATGTTCCCCTATTTACTGCCTTCTTATAGAGCAGCGGTCCAAGGATGCATTTATGGTTCTACTGTTAAGAAAGAAGTGGATCAAGCTAAGACAGAGTCAGTTATGTCCAGTTCTTGCAGAGACTTGATGATCGATGAGATGTCAAGCTCCCTCGATATCAACGAACGCCATCATTGTATGTAGTGTCATGTAGTACGAGTATCAACCGATTCTTTTTGGTAGGGATGCTGGCCATTCGACAGTTTTCTGTGATTAAGATACCACTTGATGTGAAGGAATTCTTTCGAGGATCTATAGCAGGACGGATGATAGACTGATGGGTATATGTACGAGTATATAGGATGTTTTACCTGCTTTGGATATAAGAACTACGGTTACTTTAGCTCAGGCACTGGATATTGTACTAATCGCCGATAATCCTGATAAGTATTCTGTAGTTATGCAGGGAAGAAACCATCGGGTTCTGGTCCCTTGTAAAGTTCGAAGCTGCTTTTGACATAGATCAGTTTCAGGTTGATCTGTATGTGGGCACATTTTCTCAAATTTGAATATTGTGCATAAGCATTTCTAAGAATTCTTCCTGTGAGTAAACCCAGGTACCATCCTGGTGTGCTTAAGTATCCTCGAAATTCGGAGTGTTTTAGACAGAACTTCCAGTATTCTCGAGGGCTCACTTATGCTGGCGATCCTTTTGCAGAAATTACTCCAGGACCTACGTTGGGCTTGCCTTACTTCTCGTTTGTACTCGTAGATTCCTTAGGTGTAGATTTTTCACATTCTAGCTTAGATAGTTTGGAACAGGAACATCCAGGCTCTACCACTGTAAGGCCTTGATCTCTGATTTAGAAATGAAGTACAATACGTTCATTGTTGAATTCTAGCTCTACCTGGGATATCGGCTTATAGAAAGGGACTTAGTAACATAGGGGTAGGAGAGTTCGTTAGATCAGCACTTGATAAAACCAAGTGCGGAGTTGGCTTTATTTATGATGCTGTTAATAATATTGAGTTCTCTATCGCAAATAACACCTAAGTCACGCAATTCAGTTGTTAAGGAACAGGTTGATTACGAATTAAATACGTACGTTGAGAAATTGGGAAGCGTCGGTTATCGCTCAAGAAAATTCTTTACGCACCAAGTAGAAAATGTGTCCAAATCATTCTGCAGTAAAAAACAATCAGAGTAGGTTGAGAAATGTTTGAAGATTTTCATGTCATCATTTCAATGATACGATCAACATCATTGATTTTTAGTATGAACAGCAAAGGACCAAGATGGGTACCTTGAGGTACTCCGGAAGAGGCTTTAATGTTGATCTTTTAAGTAAGATTTAATCTACATAATAAAACTCAACTGAAAACGAAGGGCCTTTAGTTTGAGCAAAATAATTTTATAATTTTATGAGAGATTTTGTCGAAAGCTTTGCTGAAATCAGTGGTGATCATGTCGACTTCAATTCCACATTCTAGTGAGCACAAAGTACTTGAGATGAATTCAGTAAGGTTTTTGGTTGTAGATCGATCTTTCAAAAACCCGTGCTGATTTTGGGAAAATATAAACTTGCAATGAAAGTACATTGAGCCATGAATAATGCTCTCAAACAGCTTAGAAATTCAGGAGAGCTTAGCAATGGGTCAATAGTTAGAAATTTCGTCTTCGTTCTCGGCGTAAAAAAGTGATAGAGCATCGTTGATTGTAAGTCCTGGGTTATCAAAGTGGAAATTAAATTGTCATTACTTAGAATGCTATTTAGTATGGTAAAGTTTGCTCCACGATAATTGAAGCTGTTCGAGTGTTCGTAAGAAACAATTCTTAGACCTACACTATATGGAAAATACTCTCTAACTTAGAGAGAAGGTGGTTACTTTCTGAAACGATGCAGTTGTCTGTATCAGAGATAAAGATACTATTGGTGACTCCACTCAACTTATAAAATCCGAAATCACTAAGGCAATCGGTAAAAATGGCTTCTTTTTCAGTGGTGGTATTAAAAAAGTATTGATCGGATTGAACCCATTGGAGCTTTGGTAAGTTAAAATCTGCCTACTGGCAGATTCAATGATTTTTTGTCACCGTGATACACAGCTTGGTCCCGATCTGAATCAAATGGTTTTGATAAGTCAAGAAAAACCACACGTGATCTCATATCTTCATCAATGGTAGAACAAAGATATATCATCAGTAATTTTCAACAAGTCCGTGGTGCTTCGTCATTAAACTATTTTCTGCGAGGAAAATCTTTACTTGTTGGCTAACAATTTTCTCAAACACTTTGCTGGGGAAAGAAAGCCTATCAATTGGCCTCTATATGGAATTATTTGGTATCTAATAGCAAAAATCGACGTGACTCCAATCCAAGGATGCACTCTGATTAAACCATGGTTCCACGTAGCTTATGAACATTTAACAACGTTTTTAAATACTAGGAAAATTCTTAATCCCTTTCCAACAAAAGTAGTAAACTTAGGAAGCTTGTACTTTTGTTTTTCCTTTACTGGGACATTTTTTAAAAAGACATGATTCTTTGGAAGTTATTTGATTGATTTGAATGATTGACACTGTGAAAAAACCATCGCCATCGTCAAGCAATCAATCATAGAAATATCGTTTTGCTATTAATATCAATTTGATAAAAATATATTGTGTATATTAAGAAAATAACAATACGAGTATTCACAAGCACATGCTTTGGCTTTTGTAGGTTTTTGAAGTTGACTCATCCCGGACATGGATTTAAACTTCCTTTACTTAGTTCAGAATTTGATTCGACTAGAGCTAACTCCGATTGTTCCTCGTATCAAATCACTCAAAAAAAAACCAGTAACTCGGTTTCCTTTGACCCGTCTGCGGTACTAGACTGCACGCTGAAGTGGACAGACGAGGAAACAGTGAGCTCTTATGCATTTAGAAGTCTTGAGGCACTCAATGCATAGTCAATCGCAACTTTAGTCCCAGTTGTATTTACGACAACTTTTTCTTAAATATAAGGTGACTTGAATGAACATAATAAGGGTGGCAGTGGCCCAAGTGGTAATGGACTGGCTTCCAAATCGGAAGGTTCGGTGTTCGTACCCCAGCCTCGCCCGAAAGACATTCCATATTTATTTTTTCAGTTAACGAAAATCAAGTAAGATGAGTAGTTGACTAGAAGTCAACTTCAAGTAGTCTCCATATTGGATGCCACCACGTTAGATTGCCCGTCCCAAAGTCTTGATGCGAATCCAATAGAAAGTGTGTAGTCTTTAATGAAGCAGAGGCTTAAGTAAAATCAAAATAGCCATGATAAAATAACTTGCGCGGATCTTGAAGCACATTTGGAGATGCTTAAGTTTAGAATATGCGCAAAAAATAAGTGAAAGTTGCACTAGACGATGCCAAGCAATTATAAATAAAAATGGTGACAGGACTCCCGACTTAAATAATCGCACTATGTACTTTAATAAAAAAATATGATTTAATAACATTATGGCACCTTTAATTGTTTTTTTTTAGGTGCACGTTTTTATTGAACACACTGTATGGTCCCATTGGGGTGTTAGGAAAAAGACTCAGCAGACTTTATGCAGCTGTAAGAAAAATTCTAAACCAAACCAAAGCACTGAACATAACATGCCTTATCAAGGGCTGGTAGACAAAATGTACCCTACCTCCCAGGCGACCCCACTCTGCGGTCAGGTCAAATGAAATCGAATTTTCACAGATGGTTCCAAAACAGAGGAAGGAACAGATTCTGGTATCTTCTCAGAAGACCTAGAACTAAGAGTGTCTATAAGACTACCGGACGCAAGGAGTGTCTTCCAATCAGAGGTTCTGATTATCCTTAGAGATATCCGGAAGAGATATCGCTATCCACACCGATAGCCAGGCCACACTTAAGGCAATGCAATCGACCAACATCGATTCTGATATAGTCATCGGTTCAAGGCATTATGCAATCAGAACCGGTTGAGACTGTGCTGGGTGCCAGGATACTGCGGTATAAAAGGAAATGAACAAGCGGATGAGCTGGCAAGAAAAGGAGGGCTACTCAATAATAGTGAGGTTGCCAACGTCATACCACCCCTTTGCGTACAATAGTAAGGTGCACTATCGAGGAAAAGATACGGCCAAATTCTTAACTCCCTAGATTAAATAGGGATAAGCTTATGATAATAATAGGAATCCTGACAGGACACTGTCTCCTGCGGAAACACGCAAAGATACTCAAATTGTCAGATACGGATATTTGCAGATTCTGCGGTAATTTGCAAACTGTTGAGTACATAACACACACATACTGTGTGAATGCGTGGCAATATCGAGTAGTCGAAGAAAATTTTTAGGGAAATACTTTTTCGAAAACCTAGAGGAAATAAACGGCACGAACTTCAAAGACCTTCTTGGCTTTTGCAATGAAATTAGATGTGTCACCAGGGAGATTGTTTAGGTTTTTGCCCTTTGGTTCCACAGGGATCGCGATGGGCCCGTTTTGCTGCCTAGTGTTTGTGTGATCACAGCCCCGTTTTAACCTAATCTAACCTAACCACTCTACTTTGTTTACCAAGATTATTACAAATTGGCTTCAGTTCAAATCTACAAACAAAAGTTGCATGTCAAAGGCACCTTCAATTTCTTTGAAACGTAGCCTTGTAAAATCATCAAATTTCGTAAACCTAAAACGCCCTGGAGTGGGGATGGGTTCACATAGAACTCCTCCGCAAGTGACGCAATATGAGTCGGTCAGTTCGAAATATTTGGTTGCTGCGTGTTTTTCTTTTTCCTTAGCTGTTAGCTCTACCACTCCAGGTGGTCCTCTGCTACTCCCCCGGAAGATGTCCTGAGCACAGGTACTGCGACTTATATATTTTTAGTACCATGTCGCAAAAAAAAAAAAAAAAACTGTGCCATCTAAATTAATTTTGTAGCTTACGACTGCTGCAAATACAGCTGGTTACAATATTTCTCAAGTTTCTTCAGATACCACGTCAATGGTTCCTGAGTCCCTGAGTCGGTTGTATGACGAGCCATATGTTCAACAGGCAAAGCCTCAATTGCAGTAAATCAGTATCAACCTTGCAGTCCTGGAGATTAATCTAATTAAATATAGTAAACAGACTACTGCGGATATAAGTCATTATTCGTACTCATACGACCTGTATCTGTATCTAAAAATCGCAGTGAGAAAAAAACGTCGATGTCCAATATTTGAAATTATATTAACAGTTTGCATCGTCCATTATAACAGAGACAATTTTTTTTGGCAAAAATTCGATTTTATTCATCAACATACCATAGACTTCTTCTAGAGTAATAGAAGAGCATATTTTTGAGGTCTGCAAAAAGCCAGTAGTCGCTGGGGGCCTGATCGGGTGAGTACGGTGGGTGAGGAATCAATTCGAAGGGTTATTCATTCAACTTAACCATCGTTTTTATCGACGTCTGATACGGTGCATGTGAGGGCGTTTTTTCTTGATTTCTACACTCAATCGATTCAATATTCGCTATTGATAGTTTTACCTTTCTCAAGATAGTCGATGAACAAAATACCATGAGCATCCCAAAATATGGATGCTACGAGTATAATTTTTGGAGCTAACTTTTGCGTTTTTGATCGATTTGGACGGCTTCCACCAACTGCTGTCCACTCAACTGAGGGTCTTTTTGATTCAGGTGTAGTGGAATCATGTTTCATCCATTGTCACAATAATCAACGCAATAAATCCTTTTTATCTCGCTTGAACAGCTCCAAACAGCGCTCTGAATCGTAGATGGGTTGTTGTTTTTAGTCAACTTTACGACGTCCGCTATCTCACGCACTTTCATTTTACGGTTGGTCGAAACGATTTTGTATATTTTTTTTTATGTTTTCCGGCGCAACAGCCTCATTTGGGCGCCCAGAGCGTTCAGCATTATTTGTGTCTGTATGACTGCGTTTTGAATTCAGCAAACCAGCGACAAATAATTGCCTCCAACGGAGCAGACTCCTTGTAATGTTTTTTAATCCATTCTTGAGTTTTAACGGTATTTTTTCCCAACACACAACGCGTTTTTCTCCATAAATTTGAAAATATCGAAAGGTGCGCCACTAAAACGTCAATATCTCGACGACTAATAGTCGAAATATCATCAAATTTTGAAACGTATTGCATTAAAAATACTAAAAATACGATTTGTTATTAGAGTCGCCATCTATGTGTCAGTTTCGATACTTTTCGAACCACCTGTTATTATGGAACGACTTTTAAACTTTTTCGTTCCGTAGTTTGCTTGGGATGAATTTTCCTACTGCATCTAATTCCTGTCCACTGAAACTGCCGCTTTTGCTGGTTCCAGCGCCAGTTTCAATCGGACCATCAGACCATTATACGAGTAGTTCCTTTTATAGATAAATTTGATTCAACTGATTTCTGTAGACTAGAAGAAACATTTTTGCTGGTGGCTTGACTCTCCGCAATTATTGCTGCAAAAGATTAATAGTTTTCAGTTGATGTTACTTACGAGTACCTCTGGGGACTTTTTTATTTTTATCGTAATCGCGGTGGGTATGTAGCTTTCAGTACTTTTGCCTGCAATTATTCTTTCCGCTATGCATCTCCGACCAAAAATTTGATTTTCTCTTTATCGTAAATTTAAATAGGCAATAATGCGTTTTCTGGATCTTGAGTTTTTCGTCCTGTGAAGTAAATCCATTACCAATAGTCGACTGTCCATTAAAAAGACTAGTCGCAACAGAAACTCTTTTTATCATTCCAGCTGCATCTTTCGAATATCTCAGAGAAAAAAGCCATTAGGGCATACTCGTACATCCTCGGACATGATTGAAGATACCGAAATTGTAGCGCAGTGGAGTTGTACTCTGGATGGTTAATTGCTTCCATTGGGAGTACATAAATTCTCTCGCTTTGCATCCATACTAATTTATCCAATTTAATGTCGAGTTAGGGCGTCTTTTCCAGTTGCTTTGATCTCAAATCTGTCAACTTTTAAAAGCCTTAGAGTCTTTGACCCTTAAACTTTCTACGTTGAAAAGAATGGTTGTCCTGAAAGGACGAACAGCAACTTGTCGCCAAATTGTGGTTTAATAAGTTGATGATACGAGGGCTATTCCAAAATCAACCTCCGACGTGTTACAATTCATTACATACGTGCGCTTCGGTGACGTGTTTCTGCATGTCGCAACCAGTACATTATTCTCTAATAATATGCCAAGTTTCGACCGTTTTCGTTCAGTATTTTTCCAATAGTTGCCATTTTAACATGGAGAATACAATTTTATCTCCCGCCGCCTGTGAGGTACGCAGTGTAATTCGTTTTTTGCAAGCCGAAGGAAATGTCGCAGCTCAAATTCATCGTCGGTTTTGTGCTGTTTACGGCAATACAGTGATGAGTGACGGTTCGGTACGTGATTGGTGTAAACAATTTAAAAGCGGACGCACAGATGTGCATAATGAATTAGGCCAAGGGCGCAAATCGATCATGAATCAAGACGTGGTTCACCAAGTTGACCAATTTGTTCGAGAAAACAGGCGTTTTACGATTTCAGATCTTGCGACAAGATTTTCCGAAATTTCTTGAACTACGAGTACTCTATACAGAACCGTGTCTGAAAACTTGGGTTACCACAAGTTCTGTGCCCGTTGGGTCCCAAAACAGCTCACAGATGTCCACAAGACCCAACGTGTCAATTCAGGAAAAGCATTTGTCGAACGTTTAGAAATGGAAGGAGAACAATTTTTACAGCAAATTGTGACTGGAGATGAGACTTGGGTCCAGTATGTAAACTTAGAAAGCAAAGAACAGTTAAAGCAATGGATGCGCACTCATTCCCCAAAGAAGCCAAAAAAATTCAAAAAAACTTTTTCCTATCGAAAAATGATTGCCACAGTTTTTTGGGACAATAAGGGCATATTGTTGACCGAGTTTATGGAACCTGGAAACATAATAAATGCAGTGGTTTACTGTGAAACTCTACGTAAGTTGAGAAGAGCAATCCAGAACAAAAGACGAGGAATGCTTACCAAAGATGTGGTGCTTCTGCATGACAACGCACGACCACACACTGCTGCACGCACAAAAACTTTAGTGGAGGAGTTCAATTGGGATATTTTTGATCACCCTCCCTACAGTCGTGATTTGGCACCAAGTGATTATCACCTTTTCCCAAAATTGAAATCATCCATTGCAACTCAACATTTTGGAAGTAATGAGGAACTTATGAACGGTGTGAATCAATGCCTCAACGCACTGACGGTGCCATTTTTTAAGGAAGGTATACAAAAGCTCGTTACCAAAAATGTATAGATTTAATCGGAGACTATGTAGAAAATTATTTAGATATTAATAAAACTATTTTGTGCAAAAAATTAATGTTTTTGGTTTTTTTAAAAAATATTTTTCACTTCGGAGGTTGATTTCGGAATAGCCCTCGTATTTTAAACAGGTTGGTGGTTCTTCATAACATGTTGCGATGTCAGGAACGAAGTTGCGCAAATCAGCGCCCAATTTTTCCACAAACTTGGATAATTTGTTGGCGTTGTTTAATTTTGAGTCTACTATGATAATTTTCCAATCAGTCAAAAAGTATTGATAGGATGACAAATAGATTTGATAGCAAATCAAACAAAAACAAAATAGTACAATATAATAAAAATAAAGAACAACACCTTTTAGGTCATTCTTCACATGAATTCTACAAGTTGAACTATGGGAGACAATTGCAAAAGTGTTTTCGTGACAAGTAAATGGTGCATTAGATCATTATACATGCCGTTTAGTCGTCTAATTTAGATATTTAATCGTCATTATTTTAACTGGTTACTTGGCTTACGTACTCGTATCTGCGATCAATTGTACCTTCTAATGTGACTCAACTGGGAGGTTGCATAAATGCAATGTCACTATTTGTGGAAATAGATTTACACGATTTTTTTTTTGCAAATTCATCATTGAGTATCTATCTACATGTGTACATACAGAAAATGTATCTATAAATAAGTGACTATCAACATCCAAATAAAGAATTGAGTTAAATCAATTTTGTTTTTTGTTTTTTTTTTTTTTTTTTTTTTCTGAAAGAACATTTTATCAATTCGTTTCACTATACGAATGCGTAAGTACGCGACTATATTTCTATAATAAATCACTGACGTCAGTAATCACTTAATAGGCAATACACTTGAATAGCTCTTCAGATATAAAATTTTATTTATGACCGAAATTTGTGACTGCAAAAAAATTATTATGACTTGGTTTGTGTACTTGGTCACCTCAAAAATTTTATCGTTTTTGTTGATCAGTCATGAAATCCGACGATCGCGATCTGACTTAAACGCGATTAAATTAGCCTGACTGACTCAAGTTCTACTCTTTATTGAGCGATTTATTTCGGTAATCGGTAAAAGTCCGAGATGCAATTTAGACTCTATGAACATGGCCAAATGCTAGTTGAGCATCTTGCTAATCTTCCTAAGAAAACGTACAAAGTCTTAATCCTTTCGGATTATTCGCAATCAGATTTATCGTCATTTGGAGTAGTTCCTGGGAGTCAAGTTCTTAGAACAAATAAGGACAAATATTGACGTTTTTGCGGAGCAAAGTCACTGATCGATGGTCAGTAATAAATTGGCAAATTCGATAAACTGAAGCGAGTGCAGAATTGCGCATTGGTCGCAAAAGTTCAAATGATTTTCTTTTTGGTTTTTATAACGGAAAAATACTAATATCAGCGGCCTCTATTATTTATGTGCCAAACATTTTAAATTCACAATGGCTTAGTCAAATGGTATATCGGGGAATAGTTGAGGTCAATGGATATCGACAAAACGTCAGATATTAGGGCCATACAACTCATGGCTTCTAGGTGGTTAACATGCCCTTTAACGTCAACGTAAGAGCTATAATCCGCTTCAAATCACAGTGCAATTGAAAAACTGCGCAAAGAGGGCCTGGAAGCGCATGCTACTCATCTGCTCACTGGAAAATGATATTTACGAAACGGCTGAACTTTCTCCACTTTCTTTCATACTCGTATTTAACCCATTTGCATCATCAGCAAATTCAAATTCATATTAGCAAAAAATTATTTCCTCTTTTCAACACAATAATTGTAAAGAGAGTGCTTTCCATAAAATCGTCATTGCCAACTCCATTGGAAAAATATACAATGGACACACCTTCCACGTCCATGCATTCTCTCTACACTCTGGTTTCGCATCGGTCAATACCGGCTTCTTATCTTTTCCATAATACATTATCCAATGGCATCTAAGCAGATAATCAGTACGCTCAGAGACTCAGTGCAATCAACATCAAAGTATGGTTATGCTCGAATTTCACTTCCAGGATTACTGGAATAGACTGGAAAAGAGAGCACATGCGCAAGAAATTGCACGATGATTTGAAACGCACTATACATGACATTTGCTCAACAATAAGAATGCGACCAGTACGCCCCAAAATAAATATCATCGCAGTTAAAGCTATTTTTAATAAAGATCCGCATTTGCCCAGGCGTGCAGAAAAGCCACAATTTCGAATACGTAGCGAAAGGATCTTGGCCTAATCCCTTACAAGATTTAATTGGTTCAAGAAATGAAGCCGATGGAGTATGTCATGCGTCGGACCTTCGCTGAATGATTAAGCGATGGACTCATCAACGGATGTGTTAGTAAGCAAAAATGCCGTTTTTAGTGCCCGTCTACGCTTGCCTAAACATGAACGTCATTCCCATGAACACGGTAGCTTCATCGGAATGAAAGCAATGCTGACATACGAGATACTGACATATATATATGCTGACATAAGCATACGAGTAAGATATCATTAGAGTAGTAGGTTGACACGCAT
Source organism: Volucella zonaria (assembly GCA_963966105.1). Taxonomy (NCBI): domain Eukaryota; kingdom Metazoa; phylum Arthropoda; class Insecta; order Diptera; family Syrphidae; genus Volucella; species Volucella zonaria. The sequence goes on along the minus strand of OZ014533.1, from coordinate 90,004,487 downwards.
AAAATTGTTTGTATAGGGTCCGCCAAAAATGTTTTTTTTTTTTGAAAATGCTATAAAAAAAAACTACTGTATATTTCTTTTCAAATTTCTTTTTTTATTTGAAAGTACCTTCCGGTTAATAATGGAAAATAATTTCATTCAAATGGCTGCCTCGGCTGGCCATGCAGTAGCCTACACGATCGGTCCAATTTTTAAGCACATTATCGATTGTGTGCAGCTCTGTATTTCACCAATGGCTTCACGAATATTGTCCTTTAAAGCGTCAATTGTCTCTGGCTTGTCGGCGTAACACTTATCTTTTACGGCACCCCACAAATAATAGTCCAACGGTGTCAAATCGCAGCTCCGGGGTGGCCAAACGACATCAGCTCTGCCACTGATAATGCGATCTTCAAAAACAGGGCGCAAAACATCGAGTGTAGCTTCGGCTGTGTGGCACGTAGCGCCGTCCTGTTGAAACCAAATGTTGCCAATATCCTCCTCTTCAATTTTTGTGAACAAAAATTCGTTTAACATGGCCCGATAACGATCGCCATTGACTGTAACGGCCATTCCTTGCTCATTTTCGAAGAAAAACGGCCCAATTATGCCTCTGGACCAAAATCCGCACCAAACAGTGACTCGTTTTGGGTGTATCGGCTTTTCAATGTATGCGTGCGGGTTTTCTGTGCGACAATTTTGTTTGTTTACATACCCGCCAAGATCAAAATGAGCTTCATCTGAAAAGATGCGAGGCGAAAACGAAGCGTATACACAACCATATTCGTTCAGCGGAAGGATAAAACTAATTATCTGTCAAATCAGACATGAGCTAAGTGTTACCATTCACGAAATAAGCACTAGTTGAAAAAAAAAACGTTAGATGGCGGACCCTATACTTGGAAAAAAAAAGAATAATAGTGAAGCCGCTTTATTAGCATTTTAATCAGTAAATATACCGCCCAACAACAGCAACATAACCAGCATGTGCAACACGCCCGGTTTTAATCAAGAATCGATTTCCTCCGTTTTTCCTTCAATCTCCCTCGCACTCCACTTTTCGACCTCCGCACTCTGTTCACACCCGATGATCAAAAAAAAACTTAAAAAAAATTTATGGAAGGAAACGCTTTGAAGACAGAATACTAATACCTCCACAGGAGGTTTTTGGGTCTCCTCCTATGGTCGGAAAAAAATTAAAAAATGTATCAGAAACGAAACATTCATTCTTCCACCGAGAATTATATTTTGAAGTGGACTTTCGGTGGATTTCGGGTGCTCACATAAAATCTACCTGTCTCGCGCAACACGACTTTCATTCTCATGATAATGTAGACAAGCACTTAGAGTGATAAAAATTCACCTGTGGCTCGTATATTTACATATCCACAAAAAATATAGTGTACAGTGTGGTTCGCATGACATCAACCGCCATTTTTTTTTTGTTGTTTTTAATTTTTAAATCGTCCTTCCTCTTGAAATCACTAATCGGAGAAAACTGTCCAACTGTCCAACTATGTTCTACCAAACGATCCCTTAAAAAATCACTCTCTCTCTCTCGCTCTCAAGGAGTACACATTTCTTGATATCTAGGGCGCTTTTAACAACGTTGACATTTCCTCCATCATCACTTCTCTCCCATAACATAAATTACTCTGTCTGTAGCTTAATTCACAAGAAAAAGAAAATACACAGAAGACACACCCCAAGGAACAGTACTCCCTCCTCTTCTCTGGAACCAAGTCTTCAACTCCTAACAACCTAGAGAACGCGGGATGGGATTGGTATGGTACTTGTAGCTTGCGAAGTCGGCAAATAAACATTCTAAATGTCATGAGGCTGTCTTGGCATACTCGCACCTAAGAACAAGAATCAAGATATCATCCAAGCTTAATGGCATTAATTTGAGTTTCTTGAAGTGTCGGGTCCCTAGATCCCATCCTAAAAAACCAACTCAGACGGAAAGAAAGAAAGTGTTGCAGAGTCAAATAAAAAAACCTTAATTGTCTTCTATTTTTGCAAGAAGGTTGTAGCCCGAAGTCATGTAGTGTAGTGGCTCCACACCACGGTCAATAGAGCGATTCTTACTTGTGTTATAGCCGTCTGGTGTTCTGCACTGGAAAATTTAACTAAAAGATCTTTCAAAAGTCGCGCCTAGATGTCAGTAGTGTATAATTTCTGAACCTTTTATTTTATGTCATCTTTGACATTTGTGAAGTAGACACAAACGCTAGAACAACGCATTAAAATTAAAGAAGCAAAATTCGTGATTTTTTTGTTGTAAATAATGGTTCAGGGCAAAGGCAAGGCAAAGATTAATGAAAAAAGGATCGGAAAAGGTCTGGTGAACCAAAAAGTGGACGCTCTACTGAAAACTCCAACATTGCAGCCAACAGATCATTGCAGAACTTTCGTCAATTGGTTGTTAGAACATGATGCAGATTTTTTACGCAAAATCATCTGATGAAGTTCTTTTCACATTAAATGGATTCGTCAACAAACGAAATTATCGGGAGAAGAAAATCCTCGAATAATTTCAGTAAAACCATTACATCCACAAAAATTTACTATTAGGTGTGGTTTTTGGGGTAGCGAAATCATTGAAGAAATAGACGCAGACAACCTTTATTTTCAACAGGATGGAGCTACGAGTTAAGCAACACGTGGAAATATTGAACTATTGCGGTCTAAGTTTCCAGGTCGATTAATTTCACGTAATGGTGACACAAACTGGGCACCTAGATCATGCGATTTAACACCATTAGATTGCTTTCTTTTGTTTTTTTTTTTTTTTTTTTTTTTTTTTTTTTTTTAAATAAAGCCTGTGTGGGTAAGCCAACAACATTCGGACCGATATTGATGAACTTAATGCGGTAATGTGTGAGCGAATCCTTAAAAATGTTGATGTTCGTATGAGAGCTTGTAGACGTGCTCGTGTTGGATATTTAAATGATGTTAAGAGCCATAATTTTATAAAAATAAGTATTTACAGGTGTTACTTAAAAAAAATACATCTAGGCGGGACTTTTGAAAGACCTTTTACCATTTCCTATCTATTGACATTTCCAGCATATTATTTGCCACGAACTCTGCCATTAGTCAGAGAAATATTCAGCTGCATTGAGGTCTTCTCCAATCAACCGACTGTTAACTAAGTGAAATTGATTTCGGCATAGGCAATCACATTATTGCCGTAAGGAGCCTCTGGAACGGGACAACGCAAAATCGATCACAACCGGTTCTGAAACACCTAAACGCGCGTTGCCGCGGAAATCTCCTCGGAGGACATTTGCATACATATATCCTGGTGTGTCCTTCAAGCCAAAGTCTCGGCTATTCATCAGGCTGCTACTTCGTTCAGCCTAAATGCAATACCTACGTTGAATATTGGTGGTGAAACACCATAAAATCAGTCCAAGACCGCTACATATCTCTTAACAAGATTGTCAACCAGTACAGAATCGATCACACTCTGTTGGGTTTCTGGACACTCGAGCGTCCCAGGGAACTGCCCCGCTGTTGAACTAGCCTGAAACCAGGAAAAACTAATAATATGCAGCTTCACAATATCAACCTACCACTGTGCTATGACAAACAAATGGCACATTATCAAACACTATCTAAAGGCAATCGGAAGTGCACTCTTCAGGACAAACACAAGATAGTTACATGTCTTTGCTTATATAGCCATTCTCGATCCCAAATGATAATCACGCCACACAGTCTTATTGAGTATTCCTAACAATGACGTCTTCAGTAGCTGCAACGATGAAGTGGAAGGTGAATCTGTTGTGCACTTCCTGTGCAACAGCAACAGTACGAACTGATACACCCTGTCATCGAAGGCAGTACGTACTGCATGTTTGTCAGACTCAATATTTGGGGGTCAACTCGAGTAGATCATACCCTCTAAAATAATTTAATTTTTTAATTTTGGTGGGGCGAAAGCCCCCATTTATTCGGCTTAATACAAGCTATAACTTAAAATTAAACTTAAACTAAAACTTAAAACTAAGGTTGGTTATTGTGGTGAAGGAGAACGGATTTGAGGTAGGAAGTGGTGCGGTGGAAGTCAAAGACGCTAGGGTTTGAATTAATTTTTTGTAGCATGCGGGAGATTGGTTCGTTCGCGCCATAGGTGGTGTGGTGGGTTGTGAGATAGAAGAGACGAGGGGTACGTAGATTACGAGGGTTAGTGTTGAGGAGAATAGAATTGTGAAGGGACGTGCATTCAACCTGACCTGAAAGAAGTCGATGAATGAAGAGAAAGTCGGCTGCATTTCTGCGTTCCTCAAGGGTGTTTAGGTTAATAATGTTGAGACGGTTTTGATAGGGGGGCAGATTAAAAGAATCATCCCAGGGCAAACCTCGAAGAGCGAATCGAAGAAAACGGCGCTGGATGCTTTCGATTCTCGAGATATGGACGCGATGATATGGGGACCATACTTGACTGGCGTACTCTAGGAGGGGACGAACAAAAGTAATATAGAGGGACCTGGTCACGTATGGGTTGGTGAACTCTTTGGACCATCGTTTTACAAAACCTAGTGCAGAGTTGGCTTTAAGGATTATCCCATCCATATGCAAACGGAAGTTGAGCTCCCTATCACACAAAATGCCGAGGTCGCGAAGAGATTCAACGGAGGAGATAGGTTGGTTGTGAAGAAGGTAGAGTCGGGGAGGAGATTTGAGCCGCTTATGTGAAAAGGTGATGGATTGGCATTTGGTGATATTAAGTTCCAAACAATTTTTGAGGCACCAGATCGAAAAACTACTCGTATCAAGGTCTTGTTGAAGAAGGAAGGAGTCATGGGGAGAGGAAATGGTTTTGAAAAATTTGGTATCGTCGGCGTAAAGGGAAACGGACGAGTATTTGATGATCCTATCGAGATCATTTATGGTTAATATAAAGAGAAGGGGACCGAGATGGCTACCTTGAGGAACTCCAGAGGTGGCCAAAAATGGAGCGGAGTGGGCTGACCTAAGAGCTTCATACAAAATACTTTCGAGGAGTTTGGGTATATGGGAGAGTTTAGCGATTGGACGATAGTTTGTTATTTCGTTCTTTGATCCCTTTTTGTGGATTGGGGTTATAAAGGAGGTTTTCCAAACCTGAGGAAATTCTCCTTGTGAAAGGGATAGACGGAAGAGATCAGAAAGGGCAAGGGAAAGAGACGAAGAACATTTTTTAAGAAATATGGCATCGAGGCCATCTGGGCCGGGTGTAAATTCGTCATTGAGTTGGTGTAATTTATATTCGATATAGGAGGGGTCCAAGATGTGAGAGAGAAGTGGGCCGTTGGAGAAGTTCAGTAGGTAACGAAAATAGGATGGATCTGGTACAAAGGAGTCGTTGGTGAAGGATTGTTTAAAGAAGCTGGCAAATAGGTTGGCAATGGTGAGTGGATCGGTTGATGACTTGTTGTTGAAAGAGAGGGAAGGAGGGTAACCATCGGACTTTCTTTTGTAGTTAACAAATTGGTAAAAGGACTTAGGGTCATTTATAAGGTTGACTTGCGCATTGTTAAGTTAACGCTGGTAAAGGGAATCGTAAAGTTCGGTGAAATGAAGATAAGCACCAAGATAGTTGGAATAGTCGGACAAGGATCTGGTACGCAGGAAAACAGCCCATAACTTGTTTCTCTTGTTTCGTAAGGCACGAAGCTTACGATTATACCAGGGAGGACTAGTAGATGATGTTTTAAGGCGGGAAAACGGAACGTAAAGGCTAAAAGAATTAAATATTTCTTTATAAAAAATAGATAAAGCATCATTTACGCTTAGGTTGTGAAAGTTAAAGGGGGATCTGCTAAGATAGTCACTGATTTTGTGAAAGTTTGCTTTATGAAAGTCGTAGGATGAGAGAGTTGTGGGAGGAGTGGACTGGAAAGAAGAGTTATAAAAATTAAAGTAGAAGGGTGGGGGGGGGGGGGTAGTTGTCGATTGTAGAGAGAGGTAGGGGACAAAGTGAGACTGAGGAGTTAATTGAATCTGTTATGAAATCGCCTGCCCATATAGTTGGATACACCACTGACTTGGCATAGACTTGAGTCTGTTAAGCGATCTAAGAAGAGACATTCCTTAGCTGAGTTGCCATTTGAAGCGATGAAGAATGATTGATCGTCTGATGGAATCCACTGTAGCTGAGGAAGATTAAAGTCGCCGAAAACAAAGATATCGTCAGTAGAGTCAGACAGGTCAATTAAATAGTTGATCGCATCGACAACAAGTTGGTAAGATTCGGTAGGTTGAACTGGCAGGATGTAGCAACATAAAACGTAAAGGGACTTGAAGGGGAGTTATATTTTTATAGCGACAAAGTCGACTTTAGAGGATGAAGAGATGGTAATGAGAGAAGAGTTAAGGCTGTTGTGGATCGCCAGTAGGACGCCTCGACAGGGGGAGTTATCATGTGGGCGGGTAGGATCGTCGTCGCGAAAAACATTAATAGTAGGGGGGAACAATTCCTGGTTCTTTATGTCGGGAATCAAATTGGTTTCAGTCAAGGCGTAAATATCAAAGGGAAGAGAATGCGATTGACGTAGGACAGCATTGGTTTTAGAGCGAAGACCTCTTACATTCTGGTAGTAAAATGTAAGAGGGATGTTGTGGGGTGGAGATGTATGGCGGGATAATGTTTTGTCAGAACTCGAAAAGAGCCCGCTTATATCAAGCCCGGAACGTTGTTTTCAAGCTACTGTTGAGTGGTTTTCGCTTTGTGAACTAGAGCAGAGTCTTGTGGTTTGTTGTTGTTTAAAAAAATTTTCAAACGTTTCAAAAATCTTTCTCATGAAGATAAACTTAACCCCTCCTCAGTATACCGTACGTATGTATGACGGTGACCACATTTCACTCTCGGAATGATTTCTGACACTTTTCGTGATGATCTTGCTTTTTATTGAAATATTATATAACTGTGGACATTTTCATCGAATCGAACATAACCCGTCGATGAGTGGTGCGGATGCGCAGAGCTTTCAATTTTTGCTTCAATATAATTGGGAATAAGTTTGTTGAGTGTGTCCTTTGTTTGAACTTTTGTATCCTGTTTGACAATGTTAAGCAAGAATTTTTGCAAGATTTTCATCTCGCGATGTTTTTACGGCGATTTTCGGGTGTTTTCTTACACTGAATCTAGGCTGAATCTTGGTTTGTCTCGTATTCTCTGTATCTGACAACTCGGACAACATCCCACTATGATACTCAAAATTACTAGTGTTGTTAATGGTGTTAATGTTGTCCACTTCAAAGTAATCCCCCTCAGATATAATCCGCTTGTGCCAACGCTTTTTCCAATCCTCGAAGCACTTTTTGTAGAGTCTTGTGCTCTTCCAGCAATGCCGTGTTTATTTCCTCTATCGTTGCAAATCTCCGTCCTTTCATAGGTCTCTTCAATTTTGGGAACAGGGAAAAGTCGAATGGGGCCAGTTATGACCCTTTTGAGCAAGTCAGGATCATCACTGACATCACTCAAGAGCTCCTGAGCGATGCTCGTGCGACGGTTCTTCGGATCAAAATTAAGACGTTTCGGAACAAACTTCGCTGACACACGTCTCATGCCCAAAACATTCGAAAAAATTGCATAATACGAGCCGACCGATATGCCAACATCCTCAGCAACTTCTCTTATGGTAATTCGACGATTTTCCAAAACAATTTTCTTCACAGCTTCGACGTTATCATCATTTGTTGATGTGATGGGGCGTCCAGAGCCAGGTTCGTGATTGGCATCTTCTCGGCCATCTTGGAAGAGCTTGTACCATTTGTAAACATTTTTTTTTACTTAGACCAGAGTCACCAGAACGCCAGTGCCAAAACTGATTTGCAAAATTTCAATCCGGCAATTTTGATGTCGAAGATGCACCACGTTCTGGAAGGCCAATTGAAGCTGATGAAGCCACAATAAAGGCATTAATTGATGCAAACCGGCGAATAAAAGCTCCTGAGACCGCTGAGAGATTTAATTTTTCGGATTCGACCGTCCATGATCATTTGAAAGGCCATGATCCATTTTTGAAGAGCATCATGGGTTGTCTCAAACAGTGTTAAACGCAAGAGATCATGGAGTAAAAAAGTTGAACTGGTTCAAAAGCCGATATTCATCAAAAAAAGGTGAAGCTATCTGTTTGGCGGAATTTCAAAGGAGAGATTTTTTTTTAACTTCTATCGGACTACACAACGATCAATTCTGAAGTGCACTGTCATCAGCTGGATAAATTGAATGATTCATTTAAACAGAAAAGGTGTAGTGTCTCACCAAGATAATGCCGGATGTCCTACAAGTTTGGTAACTCGCCAAAAGCTTTTACAGCTCGGATGGGATCTACTGCCACACCCAGAATATTCTCCAGATCTGGCACCTTCTCATTATTATTTATTCCGGTCTCTACAATTTTTTTTAGACCGTAAAAGCTTTACTTCAAATGAGGAGGTCAAAAATCACCTAGATCAGTTTTTTGCCAGGACAGAAAAAAAACTTTATGAGCGTGGGATCATGCTATTGCCAGAAAGATAGTGAACGGTATTGGGCCAGAATGGACAATATACTCGTACATCGGATAATTATTTTCTTGCTTGAACAGCATTTTTACCTTTTAAATAGTAAAGGAGTAAAATACCACCTTGATCAAAAAGTTCCCGGGGGACACCACCGTGTGGCGCTCCCATTGTTCCGATTTGAGTTCTGTTGTTTTTGTTAAGTTGGTAAATCTGTTGTCGACATTCCCTCTTAGCGTCATATCTTGATATTTGCAAAAGTTACGTAGCCAAGAGTACATCTATCTCTGTGTGGGTTGGCGATTTTTTACAATTTTAGAAATGGATTTAAATTTGCAACAACGAACTTGTATTAAATTTTGCGTAAAAAACGGATTTAATGATGCGCAAACGTTGGAAATGTTGGAAAAGTGTTCCGGCAACGATTCTCTAAAGAATCGTGAGTCAATCGAAGATGATGAACGCAGTGGCAGACCATCGACATCGAAAACCGACGAAAACTTTGATGAAGTAAAAGAAATGTTGGTCAATAACAGCAAATTAACCATCAAAGAGATAGTGGAGGACTTGAACATTGCCTATGGATCAGTCCAAGACATTTTGGTTAATAATTTGGGTTTCCGTCGTCTAGCAGCAAAGTTGGTGCCAAAAGACCTCAATTTCATGCAAAAAAGAGACCGCGTTGACGTCGCAAAAGAGATGATTTGCGAGGCTGAATCCGATCCCACATCCATCAAAAGGATCATTACTGGAGACGAAACGTGGCCGTGGGTTTATGAGTACGAAACGCAATCCAGACATCAGGCAAGTGAATGACGTTCACCAAATGAGCCGAGACCAAAAAAACCACGTCGCTTTTAGTCAAAAAAGAAGGCAATGCTCACTTTTTTCATGGATTACAACGGTGTAGTACATCATGAATTTTTGCCAGAAGGCCAGACAATAAACAAAGAGTATTACTCGTATTTGGGCGTTATGAGACGTTTGCGTGGAGCTATTCGCCGAAGGAGACCAGAATTGTGGGCAGAAAACTCGAGAATTTTGCACCATGATAACGCACCGTCGCACAGTGCCATCATTATTCGTAATTTTTTGACGAAAAATGCAACAAATACGTCCATTTGGCTCCCTGTGACTTCTTTCTGTTCAATCGAGTTAAAAAAACCAGTACGGGGAACGTGTTTCAGCAGCCGAGAGGAAGTAGTGATGGAAAAATCGCAGGAAGCACTGGTGGACATACCGAAAACCGAATATAAAAAATGTTTTGAGGATTGGATCAAGCGCTGGCATAAGTTTGTTGCAGTCGATGGGGATTACTTTGAAGGGGACAATATAGATTTAGACAAATAAACTTGTATTTTTAATTTTCTGAATAAATTCCGGGAACTTGATGCCGAGAATACTGCTTTTTATTTTCCATTTGAAAGGGCACCAACCAAAAACTGCCTCGTAGAATCAATCGCACTTCTTCACAAGCAAGCCTTTCTATATCCGGTGTCAAAATATATAATGATTATGCGGCTTAAGTGTGAAGTTGTCTATTAAAAAATAATTAAGTCCTCTGTTGGGAAAAAACGAAACTTAATTCGTGCGGTTTTTTTTTTTTTTTCAAAATTTGAACCTTTATTTAAGAAAAACATGTACAAGCATTATTCAAAGTATTGCCCATCTGAAGCTATGACTTTTTCCCATCTTTCTGGCAATTTGTGGATCCCATCCCAAAAGAACTGCCCCGGCTTGGCAGCTAAGAATGAGTCAAGCCAATTTTTGATATTCTGCTCTGATGTGAACCGTATTTCAGTGAGGGCGTTCTGCATCGACCGGAACAAATGGTAGTCAGAAGGGGCCAGGTCTGGGCTATAAGGCGGGTGGGGTAAGACTTCCCATCCACTGTTTTCCAAATAGTTCTTAACCGGAATAGCAACGTGGGGCCGAGCGTTGTCATGATGGAAAATTATTGCCTCGTGTCTGGTCGCATATTCCGTGCGTTTTTCGACCACTGCTCTCTTCAAACGGATTAATTGTGTTCGGTAGCGTAGTCCATTGATGGTTTCACCCGATTTTAGCAGCTCATAATACAGCACACCCATCTGATCCCACCAAATACAGAGCATTACCTTCGCGCCATGGATATTCGGCTTTGCCGTTGATTTGGCTGGTTGGCCGGGTTTCACATATGATTTTTTGCGCTTGGGGTTGTCGTAATGGATCCATTTTTCATCACCAGTAACAATCCGATGCAAAAATGACTTCGTTTTGTGGCGTTCCAGCAGCATTTCGGACATGCTTCATGTGGGTTCATGTGAAACCCAATTTCCTTGCTTTTGAATATATCCAGCTGCTTTTAAACGTTTTGAAATGGCTGTTTGAGTGACACCCAAAGATTCTACGAGCTCTTCTTGTGTTTGGTAACAAGAAGGACGTTCATCATCTTCCAAGCCAAAATCACCACTTTTAAATCGTGCAAACCACTTTTGGTACGTTCGCTCAGCTAGCGCATGTTCACCATAAACTTCCACCAAAATACGACGACTTTCGGCAGCAGTTTTCTTCATATTAAAGTAATGAAGAAGAACTCCCCGCAAAAACACTTTTTCAGGCACAAAGTTCGACATATTTGAGTGAAAAAAAATTATTGTTGTTTACGCTTCAAATGAATGACATATACTGAAATGACGTACAATGACAATAGCTTTCCAACGCATGTTCCAATGGAATAATACAAGTTACGCCATCTCTTAGCAAACGAATTAAGTTATAAACCCAATACTTTCCGAACAACGCAATACCATATATTGACGTCGTCGTGTTTAATGCTCTCTTGGAAGACTCTCAGAGGAGTAAATTTTCTAAGTACTCGTACATATGACCCACTTTTAGAAATAGAAAATATCTAGCAATCTCCTCCTTCAATGACGAAAATAATAAATTGTTTTTTCCTATATATAATTTCAGGTATTTGGTACAACAGAACTCTCAGAGAAGCCAATAATGTTACCAGCGTTTGTTGATTCCGCCCACTGTTTGCCATACCATCTAACGCGAAAGGGACGTGCCGTCGCAGATCGGATTGTCAATGTTTTAGGATATGATTGTCCAGATATTACCTTCAGTCCAGTATTGTATCCCATTACATCAATTTTATTGCATTTCATGTCTGGTAAGTAAAAATTCAAATCCGAATGCATTTTCACAAAAAAAAAAAAAAAATATTGTCATATTCGTAGTAACGAAAATTCAACACGCATCTCTGTTGTCTTAGGAGAGGAACGGCCTTAGGTCTATTTCTGAGATTGCATACGTAAATATTTACCCAAGCTACTTGCTGTTGCTATCATCATTTAGCATCAACGTTGTGTACATAAGTTTAGAATTCTTTTTTGTTTAAAGAATTTTGTTTTTGTTTTTTTTTTATTTATTTGTTCCATGCGACCTAAGCGAAGAAGTAAAGCAAAGTGAATGCCAGCGATAAATAAGTGTGGTGTGGATGATTTCTGAGATTGTACTATATCTACAATTTTTATTTCTGTAATTATTTGTTCCTTTCCACTTTTATTGTTTTCTAAAAATGGCAATTTTTTTTCTTTTTTGTGGCAGCTGTTTATGCTTTTATACCGGTTGTAGATACTATTTTTAGTGAGCTATAGAATGTTGTTTGTGAAAGCTTGAATGAGCTTTACCTTTGATTTGGTATTCCTGTGAGCCGTTTCGGTTCTTGTTTTTTGATTTTTTATTTTTTTTCTTTAGTACATCTAATCACGTGCCATTATGACGATAAATATGAGAATACTCAAGCAACGAGTGGTAATTGAAAAATCATACAAAATTGTTGACAATTGCAATATAAAATAGTTATCGAAAGATAAATACGTAAATCGTATCTGCTCGTAGAGAGGGTAGATATACTCGTATATTAGATACTCGCATAGGTGTAGAGTAATTGTTGAAGTACCACCTTGAGATGATAGACTATAAAGTATACTAACTTACGAGTACGAGTACATATGGATTGTACGAGTATATGCAAAGTTAGTTTTTCATTTGTACAATTAAACATTGTTGTCTGGAAATGGAAATGGAGTTGTAAATTTGCGCTGTGATAATTGACGTTTCACGAAGTTTATCGGGTGCTTTTTTTTTTGTTATAAAGTACGAGTAGGGATCTGTACTTAATATAAATTGTTGGAGCGATATTGTTGAGAGTTTTTCAAGGGTACCATCATTAGATACTTGGCCCGTTTGGAATGTATTTTCTAATCGTTATAAAATGAATAAGTCATTTTTTAGTTGTGACGATTTAAGTGTAACACTTGCAGTGATATCAGATAATATTGCTTCGATTTAAATCCACTTTGTCATTATTCACTCTTTAAAGGACATGTCCTTCATTCGTTGACATTATCACTGTAGAGCATTATGATCCCTCATAACGTGTAGCTTGAGCTAATTGAATTGCATCGAATTTAAGAAATTTGTTTAAATCTGGCTTGCGGGATAATCATTAGTTTCATTTTGTGAGCTAGTCCTTTATATGCAGAAGTCCCAAACAGAAGAGAAGTTCTGTTTTAAATGAGTTTGATCTGCTACCTACATCCATTTATTCCTGTATCGTCATTCTAAAAATTCTTATTCTGGACGATTGTTCTTTTTACAATACTAGTATTATTACGAGGGTAATCCCAGAAGTACCCAACCTAACAAAGAAAACACAAAAAAATTGGGAAAAATATGTTTATTTCTCTTTGTAGTCTCCTTTTAGTTCAATACACTTTTCCCAGCGATGTTCAATAGGTTCGATACCCTGTTTATAGTGAGCATCATCGAGCTCCTTAAAATAGCCATCCACCGCAGACTCCACCTCTTTACTGTTGGCAAATCTTTTAGCACCGAACCATTTTTTTTCAAATTCGGAAATAGAAAATAATCCAAGGGAGATAAATTTGACGAATAGGGTGCATGAGGAAACAATTCGAACTTTAACTCATTGACCTTGGCCATCGCGATGACGGATGAGTGAACTGGTGCATTGTCTTGATGAAACAAAACTTTTTTCTTCGCTAAATGCGGCCGTTTTTCCTTGATTTCATCTTTCAAACGCTGCAATAAGTTCGCATCATACACGCCGTTGATTGACTTTCCTTTCTGACGATAATCAATGAAAATTAACCCATGTGCATCCCAAAAAACTGACGCCATGACCTTGACTGCAGATGGAACTGTCTTCGCCTTCTTTGGACCCGATTCTCTCCGTTGAGTCCATGGTTTTGACTGTTACTTCTTCTCGGGTGTGAAGTGATGGCCCCATGTTTCAGCCATGGTTATGAATCGACGCAAAAACTCGGCTTTATTGCTGTGAAACTTCGCCAAACACTCGATTGAAACATCCTCACGGCGTTGATTTAGTTCCATTGTGAGTAATCGCGGCACCCATCTTGCGCACAGCTTTCTCGTGTTCAATTTTTCAGTCAACATGCGATTTACAGCGGTTTTTGTAATGTCTATCATATCTGCTAACTCGCGCACTTTCTATCGACGGTCATCCAATACCATTTTGTGGATTTTTTTTCAATATTTGTGGTCGACCACTGGGATATTCGTCTTGGCAACTCGTGCGGCCTCGCTAAAAGTCTGCCAACCAATATTTTATTGTTGTAAACGAAGGAGCAGATTCCCCCAGAGCAGAATCCAATTCCGTTTTGATGGTGGTTGAAAGTGTTGTATCACATAAAGATGACCAATTTTTTCTATACTTAAAAATTCATTCAGAGCGTTCACTATTGATGGCTACTAAACAAATACTAAACAACATAGTGTCGTCAAATTTAAGCTTTATAAGGTTGGTTCTTTCTACTGTTGTTTTTAAACTACAACCGCCATCTATACGTCGGATCGGGAACTTCTGGGTCTACCTTCGTATTTATTGAGCTCATCATCTATAAAATTGTGTGCAATATTAATGTTGTCCGAAAAGCCTTTTGGCTTATCTGCAGAAGATTACTTTGCAATGCTAGTTAGTTTTACATAAGCTTGATTTCCATAGGTACAGGGGGAGTTTGGGCGCTTTCATTACCAAAAGGGTGACAAGATAAAAACGATGGGAAAAAAATGTAAATAAGAACAACGGTGTGAGATATAAAATTGATTCTGGCTTTCATTCAAATGGCCGCCTCGGCTTCGCTGGCAGTGCTTCAAACGGTCGATCTAATTTTTGATGACTCGGTCCAATATGTGCGGCGTTATTCCTCCGGCAATAGCGTGCCGAATGCTGACCTCGAGCTCATCCAAAGTGGTTGGCTTGTTAGCGTAGGCTGAGGACTTGACGTAGCCCCAGAGAAAATAATCGAGTGGTGTCATATCGCATAATCGCGGCGGCCAATTGATGAAAGCTCGCCGTGAGATGATCCAGTAGTCAAATTTGTCCTTCATAACTTCCAGCGTTGTGTCGCTTGTGTAACATGTAGCGCCACAGCTCAGATATATCAACGTTGTTGAACTCTGCCCACAGAAAGTTGGTTAACATCGCTCTATAGCTGGGACCATTGATGGTAACGGTCATTTCGAAATAAATAAATTATGATGCCGCCATGCCATAAACCGCACCAAACAGTCAATGTTTGTGGATGGATTGATGTTTGGCCGAACACTTGTGGCTTGGTACTTGCAATACCTTAAAGTGTTTTCTTTTTGGTGTTGATCTGCTATCAATTTTCTTTAGGATGGAGTTTTGAAGCTTTTTTACCTTGCCGAGGTGCGTTTTTGACGAGCTTCCCCATGCAAAAATCCCATGTCTCAGCTTAGATTCAACGAGGGGATAACAGACCTGTTTTTGGACTTGTTGCGTCGAGTAATGCCCAAGATAGACTATGGCAAAGAGCGCTTTCTTCAGGTCTGAGCAAAGCATGTCGATATGTCTATTCCAAAGAAAGTGGCTGTTATTTAGTCACTCCCAGATATTTGTTATGTTCAACGATTTCAATGTTTTGATCTGGAAGTGTTCCTTGACAGATATTGCTTTTGAGGTTGATTCATTGTTTAGTGACTTTGTGGTGTGATCCAGAAATGAGCATTAATCTTGTTTTCGATTCATTCAGGACGAGACCATTATCATGATGCCAACTACAATAACAGCTTTATCAAACTCCGTTTGCATCACTTGCATTGTAGTCCTAAGGTTTAACCACTATTGCGCAATCGTCTGCGAACGCAAATTTAAGGCTGTTTATGAAAACACGAAGTAGCTCTTTAGTAAAAAGAATAAATAACAGAGGGCCTAATTTGGATCCTTGTGGGACGCCGAAGGATGCTGCTGTCTCTTTACTAAAGGCGTTTTTAATCGTAACCTGAAAATATCTGTCGGCCAGGTAGTCACGAAGCAAATCTTGAATGGATATATCAGGATTGAGTCTAATTCGAGATACAATTTTTTACGCCTCCCTTATATACTTTTTCCAGGATCTGCCGGAATGTGAAGATTTCGTCGATTGTGGACTTTCCTGGACTAAAACCGCACTGATAGGGGTCAATCAGGTTGTCGGCGAAGGATTTCATACATTCAGACATGGCAGATAAGATTTTGTGGAGACTTATGCCCTCTATGGTTAGCTCAGTTGAAAGGGTCTCCTTTTTTGTGGAACTGGAAAGCGATGCTTAGATGCCATTAATCAGGCAAACACTCTTCTGATCAGATCTGAGAAATGAGTTGCAGTAGGCTCTCCATAAAGCAATTTCCAGTAACTTTGAATACTATTATTACTATTCTTACTTTGTTTTGATCAGGTGGACGGAAGTTTAAGGCTATCATCGTCTAAGTTGAATGGTCTATTCTTCCAGATGGCGGGATGTAGGGCTTTGTCGTCGTTATACAGTCTGCAGAAAAAGTTTTTCCATATTGTCATCAGACTGTGGCTCTACTATTATACAAGGTTTGAGATGTTGTTTTTACCAGTTGGTAAAACTTCCGTACGTTATTCTTGAAGTACAAATTTTTAGATCGCGCACTTCTCCTGCTCTTTCTTATCCTTCTGGACAAGCCGACGTACCTCTCGTATCTTCTGCTCGTGGCTCTCGTCCTTTATTGGAGGGCCGCTTTGTACACCTTTTGTTTAGCTTCATATGCTTGCCGGCTTTCTTCATTATACTAAGAATTTCTTGATGGTGATCGGGTGATACCCAGCACATCAGTTGTACCGTCTCTGATGGCACGTTGGCAGTGTTGCCATTTGTCTTCGACACTCGATTCTGGCGGTATAGGAGTTATTGATAGATTTCAGGATACGCGTTCCGCGAACATTCTGGCGGTCTCTTGCGATTGTAGCTTTTCTACGTTATACTCGTATCTTCTCACAGTAGTTCTTCTTTGCCGTGGCGCTTGTAAAATTCGCATTCGCCCCTTGGCTGGAACAAGGTGGTGATCCGAGTTAATTTTGATGCTTGGAATGTTCGGACGTCCAGAATACTGGAGGCATATCTAACATCGATCGCAATGTGATCAATAATCCGGAGACCGCCATATCCCCTCGTGTATGCTATAGTGATATTAGTGTGCTTGCTATAGTGATATTAAGTCCGTTCCCAGACGTGGTGTCGTGTAGGCTATGTTTGCCAATTGTCCTACCAAAGATGTCCCCCTTTCCCATCCTGGCGCTAAAATCGTACAAGGCGTTTCTTCGGATATTGCTCATATGTCTTATCGAGGAGTTCGAGTACGGTTTCTTTTTTACAGAACTGCAAAGCGTTTGAAAGTAATGAAATAGTGTCCAACGATTGTTATCGACTTTCAAGCTGCATGGTCTGTTAGTTTACAGACGGCCCAAACAAAATCAGAAGAACGGAAGTCTCCCTTATTTCAAGAAAGGACTTATGGGGCTGACCCAGATAAAGTACTAGTCCATTGCACTCCTTTTACGTTGCTTTTACTGGAATTTGTCAGCCTTTCTTAGAGAGATGAAAAAACGATTCAGTGGTAAAGCGCCTATAGTACCAGGGTCAAGTACTAGGTGGAGTGAAAAGTAACCTCCTTGACCGCCAGAATGCGCTGCTACTGCAAAAAAGGTTATGGTGCCTTGAAGTTCATATTTAGGCAGACATGCCAAATTTCAGTGCGATACTGTCTTTAGTTTTGTTTTGACATGTTGAGTATGGACAAAAACGATTTTCGTTCTCTCATAAAACATTAGTTTTAGAGAGACTAAACGGCGAAGGAAACAAAAGAAAAGTTGGATAAATATTATGGGGCTAATGCTCCGTCAGCTTACACCGTCAAATATTGGTTTCGAGAGTTTCGTGGTGGCCGCAACTCCACTACCGATCAAGCCAGCAGCGGCAGGCCCTCCGATGCGGTTACAGAGGACAATGTCAAAAAAATACATGAAATGGTGTTGGCTGACCGGAAAGTGAAGGTGCGCGAGCTAGCAGATACCACAAAGATTAGTACTGAGCGCACACACCATATTTTGGGCAATATTTTGCATATGAAAAAGTTATCCTGCCGCTGGGTGCCGCTCCTGGCCAAAAACACGAACGCGAGAGCACTTCGAAAGAGTGTTTGGACTTGCTGGTGCGGAATCGGGCGGACTTTTGGCGTCGATTGGAAACTGGATTTGGATCCCTCGGACTATTATCTCTTCCCAAACCTTAAAAGAAAATTCAGCTCACCCGAGGAAATCATCGACGCCACGGAGGAGTATTTTGCAGACCTTCCGGAAAATAACTTTTCGGACGGGATCAAGAACTTGGAAAATCGCTGGAATAAGTGTATCAAACTAAAAGGAGATTATATATTGAATAAAATAAAAAAAAAACATTTAAAAAAAAAAATTTTTACATTCCCAAGGAGGTTACTTTTTACTCCATCTAGTAGCTACAGCCTGGTGCAGGCTTTGCCCGAACATTCACCAAAGAGGTGCTCCGTAGAAAACATCGAAGAATTTTATGTCACTTATGCGTTACACATTCAGGAGCTTAAAAAAGTGCCCCGTTACGACGACAGAAAGAAAGTCGCTAACCGTTAAGAAGAATGGGAGGATTCGTTTAGGCTGCCCATTACCTGGAGAGGCATGTCTCTGTGGTTATGCTCATATGAAACTCATCTGTCAATAGAAGCCCTAATGTACATATATCTGTAGTAGGCCAGCAGTGAATATTTAATCCAGAGCTGCCAGCAGCTGGTCTATACATTATTGTAGCATAATTGAATGTATGCAATCAGCAGCAGGCGACATGAAGATATCAAAGAATATAATATCGCATTCGACGGCGTCATCCGTCACCACAACCGATGGTAGATGAAAGCTACGGCGTATTGTCGTACTCAGTTCACTTGAAACGTCGGTGCTAAGAGCTCGTTTTGAGCTAGTTCTGATAAGGATTTAATATACCTTCTAAGGATATAAGGCAAGGAAAGTACAATATGTACAGAGTGAATACCTCGAACTCCAACTTTTTAAAATGCTATAATTTTTTTATTTTTTGATAAATTTTATTGTGCCAAAGCAAAAAATGTTGGAAAATACATAAATTTTCAAATTGTATCAGTAGTTTTCAATATGTCCACCTTTAGCGCGAATAATGGCCTTGAGACAGCCGAAGAAAGCATCGCACGCTGCACGCAAGTGGCTCTGCGAATTCCCATTCTGCCCATTCCCGGCGAAGTGCTGGTTTGAGGTGGTCCGAACTTTGGTATTTGTTAGTGCCAACCTTCGCCTTCAAAGTACCCTAGACAGAGAAATCCAACGGATTTGCAATCCATTGTGTCGAAGAAATGAAGTGTGGAACATTGTTTTTTAACCAATTTTGGTTGACGCGCGCTTTGTGAGACGGTGCCGAGTCTTGTTGAAATGTCCATGGTCTCCGACCGAAATGATTGTTTGCCCAAGGCTTCAATACTGCCTCTAAGACAGTTTCACGGTATACGATCGCATTAATTTTGACGCCACGGTCCAAAAATACGAGCGGAGAGCGGTCGCTCGGCGGTTATGGCGGCCCAAACCATCACCATCGGTGCTGCCTGCTTTCTGGTGGCCGTCCGAAGGTGTAAACTTTCGAAGGACCTCTCTGGCAAGTAAACTCGATCATTTTGTTTGTTGATATATTGCTTGATAACAAATGGCGACTCATCACGAGCCATGTTTCTTCCAATTCGACGCGGATTTCGCTCAATTCGAGCCTTCACTTTCCGAATCATTTTTGGCGATGTTGCTGTTTTTTTATGACCACGTCCATTTCGTTTTGCAACGCTGCCAGTATCACGGTAATGAGCTATGGTTTGAGACACAAATCATTTATTCACGTATTCACGTTGAGGTGCTGGAGGGCTCTAACGATAGCTACTTGTGGTTTTCCAGCCAAACATAAAGCAATCACACTATCACGTTTGAATTCCATCGCGGATAAAAATTTTTCAACACAACTGAGACGCAAATCGTTTAAAGGGCTTGTAAATAATAAAATTATCTGTCATGTGTCAAAATTTGAGCTCTCTGTCATGAACGGTTTGGAAATTATAGCAGTCTGAAGTTGGAGTCATTCAGGGTGTAGTATGTAGATTGATAATCAATACATTTTTTTCCCATCACAAATACGAGTATCTACCGGTTATAAGCCGGCCTCTGGTCAATATTCTCCGTGTTTTGTCCCTTTGTTTTTTTCAAATGGATGAAATGATATCAGCGAAAAACGGAAACAGTACTTGGATTGTACCCCAGTTTAAAGGCGTCTAGTTGTGCTTTGTAAAACCCAAAAATAAAATAGAATACATTTTTAGCAATTCAGTGGTTTTAAACAATTTGACGCAATTACTATTCGGCCATACGAGTTGTATCAAGTGAAAAAAGCGCTAAAAATAGCCTATAATTATTTGGGCAATTTGGCGCTGTTTGTTTGAATTTTTTTTTGTAACCGAAAACAATTTGCTTTCGCAAATACCCTATGATCCAAGTTAAATTGCTTAATTATTACATTTTGTCCAAATCACGCTCGGCAGTGATTTTTCTCAATATCACAAGAAAAAAAACTGTTCATCTAGTGATTCTCAATTGGTTGGTTTGGTTTGTTTTCGATTTCGATTTTGGCACTTAAGTCCGCTCCTA
Organism: Volucella zonaria; assembly: GCA_963966105.1. Taxonomy (NCBI): domain Eukaryota; kingdom Metazoa; phylum Arthropoda; class Insecta; order Diptera; family Syrphidae; genus Volucella; species Volucella zonaria. Next base: position 89,983,926 of record OZ014533.1, on the reverse strand, counting down.
AACCCTTCCAGATCGTGAATCTCTCTTCATGTTTTTTTTATTTTATAAAAATCTGCCCACTGCCAGGTGACTGTATGACTCGATTTTGTCACGTACTCATCTCACACTCAAAAGTATTTCTTGTCCATGGCCCTCCTAGAATTACCACTTCAAAGTGCATAAATTGATAAACAGTCACCATTTTGTTAATCAAAGTTGAAATCAAAATCAACTCTGCCAAACTCTGTAAACATTTACACTGATAACGCAACTTGCAAAGTACTGAAAAAAAAGTGAGAACAAAATTGTTCCAAGGAAAACGGAGCTCAAGTTGCCTCAGTCAGCAATATCGCCACACACTCGTAGGTATAGTGCGGTCCGTCTGCGTCCCGTCCCGTCCCGCCTTGTTTAGTAGAGCCACAATGTCAACTGTTTACAAAAAATGAATGTAAATAAAATAATTAAATAACTAAATGATAAGAAGGAACACAACTCAACGGCATTTTATTTATTTTTTTTTTTTTTTTTATTGATAATAAAGGTCAATTGACGTGCTCATTGTTGCACTGAGAGCTCTAGATTACCAGAGTAGAATCTTCAGACTCTGCTCCACTTCGGCCTTTGTGACGGACGCACAATCATTTCTCTGCAATGTGTCTGTCCCATTCGTCTTTTCATCTGGCCGGATGTGAACACTCTAGTCTTAATCGGATTGTGTTGTTTTTTACGAGTACGAGTATATTAATACTGCCAGATGCAATTGCCAGATAAAAAGGTTATGTGCAATTTAAGAAGAAAATAGCGTAATTGATTTATATTTTCTACTGCTGCTCAAATGATTGGGGTAGGAGTTACTCTCATGTATAGAGAAAAATCAGACCTCTCTAATAAATAGTAGACACGAATGGCTTTTGGCCGCATGAAACTGGACAAATCCAAACCGATTTGGACCCGACGACGATATCTCTTGTTGAGAGAACCTACTGTCGACCCTGTTGTTGATAAGAAGTCGTGATTCTCGATTCCAGATGACCAGCATCTCGGAGTGGTAATCAAACAAAGGAGTGGAATCTTTTGGTGTCATTTAATAAATTATCACAAAAGAAAAATATCACAAATTATTTTTTCCTATTTAGTTTTTTAATTAGTACAGAAATCACAATTTATTGACCAAAAAAAAAAAAAAAAGAAAAACAAATACTCCGGTGTAGTATGTTTCACAAAGGTTGCGGGGGAGGGTCTAAAGAACATCAATAATCAAATCATCTTCAAATGTTGAGTGGGACATTCAAAGCTAGTTGTTGACAAAATCACCAAACTGAGATAAGATTTAACTTGTTAAGTCAAGGCGACTTATGACAGTGATTACATAGAGAAGAACTGTGAAATTTATGCGGTAGCTTAAGTTACACCAGTGCTGGTATCTTGGCCATAGTGATCTTTTTGACTGTCAAGTGATGATGGGGTCTAAATCCTGTGCTCTTAACAAATTATCCATTATTTGTTCTGTTGGTGGAACGCAACGTTTTTTTCATTTCAAGTGTGACCCCGTAAACTCAAAAACCAAAACAAAAAATGTTGGCTAAATCACTAGAAAAATTGTAAATTTTCGATTTCAATTCACCACCAAACAACGCTAAACCAATACCACAATGTCCAATTTGAAGTGTTTCGATGATGAGGAGAAGGAGTCCATCTATGGACATATCTTTGCTGTATCTGGTCCCATCGTAACAGCAGAATACATGTCTGGGTCAGCTATGTACGAGTTGGATTAGTGGGTGAATTCAATCGTTTCAGGTATACAAAGAGGTATCTGTTGGCAGTGTCAGAGATCCAGTGTTGCTTACTGCCAAGCCACTCTCAGTTGAATTATATCTCACTGATATGGGCAGCTGTGTATAAACATTTTAAGGGTACTCAAATCCCTTAAGCGCGCGCTAATTATATAAAAAAAAAAAAACATTTTCGACGGTATCCAACGTCCATTGAAAGATATCAACCAGCTGACCAATTCCATTTACATTCCCGAGTGTGTTCATGTGCCCACTATATCCCCTTCGGTTGCATGGGAATTCAATTCAATCCACTCAACGTGAAAGTTGGGTCACACGTTATTGGAGGCGACTTGTACGATTTGGTACATAAAAACACTCTCGTCAACCACAAAATGATCATTGGACCCCGCCCTAAAAATACAGTTCGTTATATTGCACCAGCTGGCAACTACAAGGTGAGGCAAAAGTAAGATCTGGCGATCTGGCCGTACAGTTTAAATGGCTAAAACAGGACAATACACGGGCTGGAAATTGGTGACTCAAAATCTTCATCGTTACCCGAGCTGTGTGGGCGGTTGCTCCGCCTGCTGGAACCAACAGTGCTCAAGACCCAATTCAGCAACTTGCTGCAAAAAAAACTTCGTTTAACAGGTGGCGGTAGCGCTCACCAGTTACGGTTACGGAGGTGCCGTCGACATCCTCAAAAAAATAAGCGCCAGTCACTTTTTCACTGTAAATGCAACACCAAACAGTCACTTTGAGGGGATGCAATGGCTCTTCGTGCATTTAATGTGCATTCTTCGTGCCCCAGAAACGAAAGATTTGTTTATTCACATAACCACTTAAGTGGAAATGGGCTTTGTCGCTCATTATGATTTTAGATACGAAGTCATCCTCCTCTTGCAAAAGGTTTAACAGAGCATGGGAGAAAGTTAACCTCACTTGACGTCAACAGGCTGCAATTGGTGAACGGTTTGCACTTTATAAGCGAACATCTTCAGGTTTTTCAGTAAAATTCGACGCAACGAATGTCTGCTGATGCCAAATTGTGTACATCGTTGTCTCGTCGATGTTTGTGGACTGTCTCGGACGTCCTGGGCCACAGCAGTGATATTCTTGGTCGGGACCGGACACTGCTTGCGACATCTCTAGTGGACCCAGTTTGCATGAGAGACGCTCAGCTAAGCGCTTAATTGTTCTGGTTCAGGACGACGAAGAAAACGACGACGAAATTCACGCTACGTTAAAACAATAGACCGGAAATTGGTCAAATAAGCAGTTACAATAATTCCGCGTTCTCCAGGTGTACGAGTATATCGCTTCATTGTTTGTTGTAAACTAATTCTCTATCTGTCTACAACATAAATGTCAAGGCACAATGGCGCATGACGTCATTTGGAAAAATTATAACACATTCACATTATTTCATTTCTTTTGTCTCACCTTGTACAATGTCGATTATGTTGGCTTGGAAACCGAATTCGATGGAGGAATCACCAAACTCAAACTCAGTATGTTGCGAGTATGTCCTGTACGTTAACCACGTCCAGTTACTGAGAAGTATTCTGCTAATCATCCACTTCTAACCAATCAACGTGCATGGGATTCATTGTTCCCTTGTGCCCAAAGTGGTACCACTGCAATTCCCGGAGCTTTTGGTTGTAGTAAAACTTTCATCTCACAGAACTTGCCCAAGTAATCCAATTCTGATGTCATTATCTAAGTCGATTGCGGATAACGAAACAAAATGTCTCAAGTACAATACTTTGAGATTTTCCCGAGTTGTCAGTTGAAATCAATGGTGTCACCGAATCTATCATGCAACGTACCGCTCGTGAAGCTTCCATCTACATTGGTATCACTTTGTTCAAATACTTTCGTGATATGGGTTACAACGTATCCATGATGGCAAATTCTACCTCTCGTTGTGCTCAGGCTATTCGTGAAATTTCAGGTCTTCTCTCTGAAATGCCTGCCGATTCTGGTTACCCAGCCTACTTGAGTGCGCGTTTGGCCTCCTTCTGCGAACATACCGTTCATGTCAAGTGTTTGGGTAGCCCAAAACGTGAGGGTTCCATTTCTATCCTCGGTGCTGTATCATCTCCCGATGGTGATTTCTCAGATTCTGTCACTTCTGCTGCACTCGGTGTTGTGTAGGTGTTCTGGAGTTTAAGATAGGAACTTGCCCAACGCCATAGATGAACTCACATAGATGGCAAACTCTACTAATCCGTAACACGTAAAGTTCACTATGTGTGTGTAATATCGATGACATTTTTGTTTAAAATGTGAGGAGAATTGGGATTGTTGACAATTCCACGTATTCACAAACAGGGTCACATGGATAGAGACAATCAGTGGAAAGCGGTTTTTGGAACGGCTAAAATCTGGAAAGTTTTCCATCTATATTATTTCATCTTTGCCCAACATAAACATTTCCTCTGCATCAACTTATAGAGGTGCGTGTCCTAGATGATTTCTATGACAAGAATTTCGTCGAATTCGTGTCACTTAAGACGACCATCAAAGGAATCCTACAAAACGAAGCCTTGGTTGCCAAACAGCTCAGAACTCCTACTCTTCATACAATCGTTTCTGGCTATTCTACATTCAATGATATGGCCCGTCATTCAGTTGAATCCACCGTTCAGTCCGATAACAACATCACATGGAACGTGACCAGGGCGATCATGGCAACATTATTTATAAACTGTCTTCAATGAAGTTCAACGAGCCCACCTAGGATGGTGAAACCAAGATCAAGGCTCACTTCGATCAACTGTACGAGGAATTACAACAAGTCGTCAGGAATCTGGAAGACTAAACCACTTTAGGGCTTTTTTGTTTATAAAGGGTGTTTTTTTTTTAGAGGTTTGTTACTGGCAACACTGTTTCTACAGATTGTCAATTTGACAGTTGAAAGTTAATTTGCGGTGCAAATAGTGCGAACAGAAGAAGTTATTGCCGTTGTGGAGCGCAGTGTTGACGAGAATCCGATTGAGTCGATTCGCCATCGTGTACGGCAATTGGAGCTATGCCTATCCACTTTGTGGAAGATTTTACGAAAAGATAATGGCTTAAAAGCTTATAAGATCCAGCTTGTGCAAGATTTCAAACCGCGTGACCATTATACGCGTCGTAGGTTCGGTGGATGGGCCGAAAACATGATTCAGCTTAGTCCTCATTTTCAACGCAAAATTTTGTTCTCCGATGAGGCCCATTTTTGGTTAATTGGGTATGTAAACAAGCAAAATTGCCGAATTTGGAGTGGAGAAAACCCAGAAGTTTTTGTCGCCCTTACAACCAATTAAAACTCACCGTTTGGTGTGCTTTATGGGTTGGTGGAATCATCGGTCCATATTCCTTTAAGAACGATGCCGGCCAGAATGTTAATGGAGAGCACTATAGAAAAATGATTTCGTTCCTCAGTTGAATGGCATTGACGTGACAGAGCTTTGGTTTCAACAAGATGGCACAATATGAAATACGGCGCGCGACACCATCAATTTATTGCGGGTAACATTTGCTGAGCGCATAATTTCGTGTAATGGACCTGTGAACTGGCCTCCACGATCCTGTGATCTCACACTTTTAGATTACTTTCTTTGGGGGCATGTGAAGTCGCTAGTCTATGCCGATAAACCAGAGACGTCGATTTGGAAGTCAATATTCGCCGTATTATTGCTGATATTTGGCCCCAGATACTTGATAAAGTTGTCGAAAATTGGCCTTCACGATTGCGCTTGATTCGAACTAGCCGTGGCGCGCACATACCCGATATGATATTTAAGCACTAATGGCATAAAATTATCTATTAAATAAAGCTAATATCATAAACATTAACATTAGCTTCAAGTGTTTTATTTCATATTTACGAGTATTTCGGTTGCTGGATTTTTTTTTGTATTTCTTCTACGTTGGGGGACGATTTTAAAAATATTGTGACTAATTTTGACGCAAGTTTCGAAATTGTATGTTTCCTCGAAATCATTTTACAAAACTTGAGTACTAACTTCTTCTCCTTGGTTTATTTATATTATATTAGTTTGCGACCAACTTCGCACATTTTTTGCCCAGAACTGGCCTACATATATAATACTCGTATGTATGTATTCAGTCAATAAGTTGTTTCAGTTTATCGTCTCAATTGACGTCGCTGTCCATTTGTAGTTTCTTCATAAAAAACTGCCAGCAAAAGTCAATGCTGCCCCTGATTTGCTCAAGATCACTTTATGCTGCGCCGTTTGTTATTATACCAGCAATAATAACCCGTCGTATACGAGTCTCTGCAATATGTGTCCGCCATTGTTTTTCAATATTCGTGCAATGAAAAAATCGAAAAGCAGAATGAGCAATAGGAAAGGAAACCTACTCTCATATGTATATCTATCAGAAAATACTATTCTCTGCATAAGATAGAAGGAAACTAAACAAGGGCTCGCAAGTTGAGAATATACATATATATGTATAATTCAGTTCCCTCAAGGGAACGAGAAGGCGAAACCGTAAGCAATACTACTCGTCAAACGAAAATGTCATACAGGAATACCTCGAAACAGAGTCCACCGAGGTACGAGCATAATACGACTGCGCCTTGAGATTCAAAATTCCGAGTGAAAGAATTTCCCGACAACATAGCAATAGTGGTACTTTCAAAAATCTGAAACTTTTTATAAATAACACCGGTCAACACAAATTTTGAGTCTGGGTTTTGCTTATCTGCTTCTTACAAGGGTGGGTAAACAGCTCGATACATTTCGTCCAAAGTTTCTCAATTTTTTTGATGGCCCCTAAAAATTATACGATTTCTCAGGCTCCTCAAAATAGGCGTTTGTTTCATCGATAGCCTGTTCGTTCGACCCATTTCTTCATGTTTAGAAACAGGACATAGTCGTAGGAAGTTAAATTCTGGGGAATATTCTGGATGAGGGAGCAATTTGTAATCTAATTCATGCAATTTTGCTATTTCGACTGTGGACTTGTGCGCTGGTGTGTTGTCCCCGTAGAAGACAACTTTTTTCCACATTCGTTTTTGCTTAAAAAACGGCGTCGAATTGATCCAACAGATTTGTAAAATCGGCGCAAGTATAGTTTTACCCATTTCAAGGTAATCGATGTGAATGACACCGCATCCCAAAAAATTGTCGTCGTGATCATATTGGCAGACAGACGTACCTTGGTCTTCTTTGGTTTCTATCCACTGTCTCGATTGTTCCTTGGCATCTGGTGTGTTGTGTGTGAATCCATGTTCCGCCCACGGTTACGAAACGGCGCAAAAATTCGTTCGGATTGTGATTGAACATCGCCAAACATTCTTTTGAAGTTGTCAAACGATTGAGTTTGTTGTCAATTGTGAGCAAATGCGGCACCCATCTGGCGGATAGCTTTTTCACACCCAAATATTTCTGAAAAACTGAAATCGCTGATCCTTGTGATAAGCCTGTAGCCAATTCAAGTTCGGGGACCTTAACTCGCCGATTGTTCAATATCATGCCATGGATTTTATCGACCATTTCTGGTGTTGTGATCTTAATTGGGCAACCGAAACGTTCGGCGTCACTTGTGCTAGTACGACCGCACCGAAATTGAGTAAACCAGTGTTGAATGGTTCCAATCGATGGTAAAGAGTCCCCATTCTACTTTTCAAGCATTTTTTTGGTTTTCATGATGGTTTTTTGTGCCCAAAAAATAGTGTTTAATGCGCACACCGAATTCTCTTTTTTTGCCATTTTTACGAAAATTCTGTTTCAAATGGCTGTCACAACAAAACGATGTGACAGATCTGTCTGAAAATTTGGGTGCGTTCTTTTGAAAGATACTTCTTGACAAGCAAAATGATGGATTTGAGGTGCCAACTCCATCTGTTTTACTTTTCAGGGACTAGGGTGACATACCGCTCGTATTTCTCCCATTCTACTAATTAAAAAGGGCTTACCTAAAAAAGTTTACGTACCATATGTGGCTGTCAGAATGGAAATGTGCATTTTAAGAAAAGTTAATTTTTTTTTATCTCTTTATTGTACAAAGTATGAACCTATCGGAAAGCGCCATAGATTTACAAATAGCGTCGAATGTCAATTCGGTTTTGACATTTGTAAAGCAAACAAATTAGAATTTATGGGAATAAGCAATGGAACGCTATTCTCTTGAAGAGCGCGGAATAATTTTCATGATGTTTTTGATGAACAATTCGTCAGAGATTTTGGCGCAACGTGCATTGCGTGCCTGTTTTCCTGGCGGCCCGCTTCGCTCTGGCCGTACAGTGCGGCGTTTAACCGCACAACTTATAGATACTGGAACAAGATGGGACCGATCAAGGCCTGGAAGGTTTCGTACCTCTCGTTCGGCCGAAAATATCGCTGCCGTCGCTGAAGATGTCGTAAAGGGTCCGTCGACATCGACCAGACTATGTGTCACGCAATTGCCAATTCCATGCACGCCTCTACGATACATTTTGGTGAAAGACTTGAAGATGTGTCCTTACAAAGTGCAGATAATCCATCAGCCAATGTGTGCTGACCGTGAATCGCGCTCACGCCCTCCTGAATCTCAAAAATGAAAGTGGATGATTTTGCGTCAAAAATAATCATGAGTGACAATGTCCCACCTATGTGGATACGTGAAGAAACAAAATTTGCGGTTCTGGGACGGCACTGAAAATCCGCGAGTAATGCACGAAGATTCACTCAAAGTCATTGCATGGTGTGCTGTTTACGCTGGAGGAATCATTGGATTTGTTTTTTTTTTACAAAGGTGCGGGCCAAACGGTCACTGTGGATGGTGAGTGCTACAATGAATTTTTCATCCGTCAATTGGAAGAATTGGGATCGCAGGACACGTGGTTCCAGCAGGACGGAGCAACGGCGCATACCGATATTCTAAAGCAGGGTCATACATTATGTACTTAAGAATAAAAATAAACTTTTACATCGAATTTGAATTTTTTTTTACTAACTAAAAGACAACAACAATTAATTATAGCAACAAAATGTGTGAAAGACACAAACAAAAGTAGCCTCCAAATGCAATGTAACCGCTCATCATTATCTGATAACGATAACGACGTTCAAAATCTATCAAATCTTCTTCTTCCAAATAGACATCCATACTTTTTTTAAATTGGTCCAAGTGAGCATGTAACTTATGCACTTTAAGGGACATTCCGCAACCCATGAGTTTAAAGTCTTCAAGCATATTTTGAATTTGTAGTTCTCACTCAGAGTTTATTCCCTTCATGCAGACCAGTTGAATATATCGCGGTGTTATCTCAGATCCTTTTATATTTAATCAAACTTCATAATTTTTTTGCTTAGTCTTTCAATCCCCTGATTCCCCCAAATTTAAATATAATTTTCTTTATTTGCAACATCTCTTACGAAGCAATTGTATTTATAACGCACAAAGGATATCAAATTGCCTCACCATTAAACAGGACTTTAAATTTAACTTAATTCAATTCAAAAGCAAACTTTAAAAAAAAAAAAAAAAAGAATTAAACAAATAAGAAAAAAATAGCAAACACGTCAATCGTTTGATATTTAGATTTAGATACTCGTACATACAATAGCTTGGGGCTGAGGGAGAGTAAAAAAAATACCAATTTCGCCATTTCGCCACCCCATCAAGGGGTGCCACGCTAATCTCATGAATCCACTACAAAATTTGGCAGGCGGGGTGGGCTAACGTAAAATCGTGGAACCACCCTGCCACCACAATCACGATCTCGTCAGATGATTACACATAATGGCATGACAGGTTGATACGACGACTATCCACAATGTCACAATTTCAATTTCAGTTTCAGTCTGTGTTGAAGCGATAAGTTAGTTATCCAAGCGGATGTCACTCGTCGGAGCTCCCTACCGAGGTCTGGTTTTGATCGAATTTAAGGCGTGTAAGCGGTACCTCTTAGTCGTCGTTATATTTATGAATGATAAGATGCTATGCACGTTTTATAAGATACTTGCCCCCGCATTGACGTATTTAGATACTTTAGTACATTCGATTCGATTGAGAGGAGGATATTGCGCATTTACAATTCGTACGTGTATATTTCGAGTAATAGAAATTGAGTATCCACCCTCTTTGGGTATTACGAGTCGATATTACATATGTGGGTAGGAATACAAGTAAGGTTATTTTAAAATGATACTACCAGTGTGGGACTGAAAGTGTTATATTACTAGATAATTGTTGATTTCATTTGTGACAAGCTTTTATGCAATTAAATATGAAACACAACTAGTCATTTGAAAAATAACTCGATATTCTGTATGTCAGTTTGATATGGTGGCATCGCCATAATTAGAGATACACCTTAGAGTACTCGTATGTGCATAGGTAACTATCAGATGTAATATGTCGTTTGAATCGTTTAAAGATAAAGTAGTCTCTACATCGAGTCTGAAAGATGTATTTTTTACAGCAGTCTTCGGGTGAAGATATTTGTTGAGTCAAGGGACTTTTTGAGGTTTGACTTTGAATGTTACCCTTTGACTTAGTTTGTACTAACCATATGGCTTTTTTAGTCTGTCTCAAGTGCATTTATTTCTTGGAATGAGGCCTCGGTCAAAAAACTTCTTCAGCCGCATGATCGAGATAACCTTTTTTCCTTTTGTTAAGCCCTACTTCCGTTAATAATTCTATTGCCAGAAATTGTACTCGTACATGACCCAGTTATATTAAATTCTTTCCAAACTGAATACTGTTCACCTGTTAGACTGGGTCATCAACGCATGCGATAACATTCACAACCAACTGAAATAGTGTGGAATGACTTGCACGATTCTTTCCGAGACCGCTAGACAGTTACGGTTCTGCTTAGGGTGGTACCAACGTTATGGTGACATCTGGTATGTGCTTAGCGGTAATTTTAGAACATGAATACTAGGGCAATCGTAGACGTTCCCCCTTTTAAAGCGCACAAATAATGGCAATTAATCAGTTGCAGACAAGATGTTCTAGGTAACATGTTTGCAGTTACCGCAATTAGTGAGGCGCCCGTTTTAAGTCGCATTTGCTTTTTCTTCTCCTAAACAGACATTCCTCGGTATTGCTCTATTGCTAAAGTGGCATCACTTTATTGATTGACCTAGCATATAAGAGGTGGCATTTCTGTTTCCAATATTCCCATTGACGTCCTCCATTTGAAGCTGGCGGTAGTATTTCTTGAAAGAGTGCACTTTAGGCATAGTTCTCTGCCTCCCGTAGGTGTTGGCCCGTATGTGCTTTTTTTAAAGGCTCTAAAAGGAATGAAGATATCTCTAATTGCGCTCCGAGTTCCATATACAAGAGAGTGAAAATGTGTCTGCTAGATAAATTTCTTATAGTAAACCAACCATGAGCGTAGCTTATTTGATCATATATAGTAATCCAATATATTCCTTTGTTGACGACAGTACTCTGATTCCCATATTCGTTCCCGGACTCACATCCCTATTCTTCAGCTGTAGAAGGGAAACGGCAGCGTATGTGAAGCTCATTAAATTCTGATATTAGCAGCATAACTAATTGGGGAACTATCAACAGAGTGAAATTTAATGCTTCCAAAACGCAATACTGACTGCTGTCGTTAAAGCGCAGTCCAAACACCCAGCCATTATCCATGCCTGGCACTTGCATCGTCGAAAACGAAAAGCTTTCCATTCTCGGTATATGTATCAGTTACAACCTGCGTTGGAATGACCCCATATTTTATATCGCCAAAAATGTTGCGAAATGTCTAGGTTTCCTCAAACAATGTAAGAAATACTTTTCCCTTCAATATAACAGGATGCGCAAAATTAATCACCCTATCGGGTGATGGCAATGGAGGGCTATACTCCGCAAAAGCGTGGAATAATTTTGTCAATGTTTTTGACCAATAACCGGTCGGTGGTGTTAACGCAGCGTGAATTTCGACGTTAATTTCCTAATCGTGTGGCGCCAATTGGGCAAACGTTCCGGCGCTTAGCTACTCGACTCGAACAGAGTGGAACCACAGAAGACCATGCAGGGCGTGGCCGCCACCGGACTGGTCGTTCGGCCGATAATATCGCGGTTGGGGCTGCCGATGTCTCTGAGAACGAAGAAACATCAACCAGACGACGGGCCACGCAATTGTTCATCACCAGACGGACCCTACAACGAATTTTAGTGAAAGACTTACACATGTTCTCGTACAAAGTGCAAACAGTGCATCAGTGAACGCCTCCTGACCGTCAGTTGCGTGTGAATTCTTGTAAAACCATTCCCTATCTCAACAACGAAGAGGAAGATTTTGTGTCGAAAATCATCATGAGCAACGAGGCGCATTTCCACTTAAGCGGTTACGCCAATAAGCAAAATCTTCGTTTCTAGGGCACTGAAAATTCACGTGTGATGCACAAAGAGCCATTACATCCACTCAAAGCCACTGTGTGGTGGGGGAGAGATTGGGCCGTATTTTTTTGAGTATTTCAATGGGCAATACGGTCACTGTTGCTGGCGAACGCTACAGGGTCAAGATAAGCGATTTCTAAGCGGGGCTTGGTGAGCATGTGGTTTCAGCAAGACGGTGCAACCGCACACAGCACGAGCCACAATGAATATTGTGAAGGAAGCGTTTCCTTCCGACAAGATGATTAATCTTGCGCCACCTTGTATAAGGCATTCATCCGCCCAAAATTGGAGTAACATGCCCACACCTAGTCATGTACGCCTAAAACATATCTGCACCTGCTAGATAGGACTCAAAATCGTGCGATAATACTCATAGGCGATACTAATATCACTCAGACAATGGACACGCTCGAACACCGACGTAATGTTTCGAGACTCTCTCTGTTCTATCGCTATTTCCACCATCAGAGCTCCATATTAATCGCAAGTAGAATTCTGCCCCTTCAAATCTTTAACCGTAACACCCGTCTCGCTATAAATATTGTGATTCTTTCCTAAGCCGTACAACTCGCTTATGGAATGCCCTGCCGAGCTCTCTATTTCCTAGTCATTGTAACCTGAGAACATTCAAAACCAACGTGCATCTCTTTCTTTCCTCCCTACCTTTCCTTCGCCCGCGTTGTGTGCAAACATGTTAATTTTAATTATAAAAAAATTAACTCATTCGCAACCAAATTGCTTCGTGATCGATGCAAGCATTCTTCGAGTGTTTTGTATCTCATACTCTCTCTCTCTCTCTCGCAAGTTAAATGAATCTGGCAGTCTGAAAACTTTCCTCTCTTAAGCTGAGAAGGGTCCTATTTTCCAGAATCCGGTTTACAGGTCACCAATAAGACACCAACCAAATTGTAAAACGATGATTTCCCTGTCGCAGCCTTTGGTAGTTATAGATAAATGCAAGTGTCTTAGAAATTTTGCATTTGGGTATTGACTATCCGACTACGACGTCGTAATTCTTATATAAATGTGTCCACTCTCACGTAAATTAGCTCTGGAGTAGCTAGAAATGAGTTCTATAACCCTCTAAAGGGATTTAGATGTATATGACTTGATTATTTAAAAAAAACGTTCTTTACAACTTAATCTTTATTAATTGAGATAAGTAAGTACTACCTATAAAGTTATTTTTTAAATCCAATGCTTACAATTAATTTGTTAAAAACCTCTCTTCGGTTGTAAACTTCAATTGGCGAACCGGTTATTGTTTATCTCGAGTACGAGTACACAAATAATTCTGCTGACGGTATTTATCGTGTTTTTTTTTTTTTGGTTCATTTTTACGACATGCATACATTCGTAAATACTTGGTTTTCCACTATTGACGGTTTCGAAACGAAAATAAATAAACAAAACCTCACTTGCCTGCGTAAAGGTACAATTGGAATTGTTCCCAAAAAAAAAAGAGCTCTTGGCCAGTTGCCCTGGCTACACAAAGATCCGTCATCCATTCTATTTTGTTTTTCACTTTTTATTTAACAAATAACATTCAACAGCTAACTTTTTATTTTTGTTTATTTGAACTTTTCAGAGGAGGAAGCTTATCACTGTCTTGCCAGTCTAGTTGCATGCAAGGAAAAGGTGTTTATCAATCAGACGAAATTATTACACGAAGTCACTTGGAAGACAGTGATGCAAATTGCCAAAAAACACGCAGTATGTTGTTGTTTTCAATCATAAATTGTTTACACAATAAATAAAACCACAACCATTAGTAATAGCCGAATTTTGTATTGTAGAAAACCTCCGTCTCCTATTTGCAACGAATGTGTTCTGGTCAAAAATTGGAACGCGTTTTTATGGACTGGTGTTGGTGGATATTAGCTGGTTTACCATTTCAGCATTTAGTTCGTGTTATGGATTGTTTTTTTCACGAGGGCATCAAAGTGTTCTATCGTATTGCTCTGGTCATACTCAATTTATTCCATAAGGAATGTACGTCTGATAATGAATGGAGTCCGGATAATATTAAAAATGACATTGGTAATGCGTTAATAAAATTTTGTAAAAAATTACCAGTCACACCGGCAAAGCTGTTGCAATCAGCGTTTAGTATTAGGGGGCTAAGGTGAGTTACAACATTATATTTAAACATCTTTTAATAATTTACATTTTTTTTGTGTTTTTTTTTTTATTGCAGTTCCACGTATATATCTAGGATATTTATTAAGACTGAAATGTTACTAAAAAGTAGATCAATTCTAGGCGGTTCAAAACAATTAGTTCGATCGCGTTCCAGTGATAATTTACCAACGAGTCAATCGCAAGTCAACATTCAAATGATGTCACACACATTGACCATACGAGAGGTAAAGTGTTTTTCTTTATTTTCTCAATTTTTATTTCTTTTCTTCTTATTTATACGCAAAACAAATAATAATGATAAACACAATTAAAGCTTGCGAATAGGTAGTATAACTAGGGATAGAAAACAGTCACTGTTGAGTAGGTTTTCCATTTTCAATAAATCAATACTGGTAAAGCTTATTTTTTAGAGATCGATAACTTTTACGCCATCTGACTTGAGTCGTCTTTTTGTTCGTAAGTCATCCCCTATCCTCTGAAATAAGAGATACTCTTTTCCTTTTACCTGTGTCCTGTATCCCATGGCGATTAGTATGTGGTTTCTAGCAATGTGCTCCAATTCCCCCCAATTGGGTTAGTCATTATTTTATCTTTGCTAGTTTTGTCGTCGGCCCGTCTGTACATATTTGCTTGTTTTTTCCCGTCGGCTGTCATTTGGTGTAGGTAGATTTTGCTTTGACATGTCTGCTCTGTTAACAATTCTCCTGTCGCAGTTATTTTGCTGCTTCCTCTGCTTTTGCTAGTACCTCGCACGTTATGATGTACTTTTCTTATCTTTTCTCGATAAAGAGACATACGCTTTCTTCTCTAAAAGTTCAAATTGTATTGTATCAACCGTAGTAGAAGGTAGAAGGTCTTAGAGCCTTTTGTTTTTCACTCAACCTGTGATTAATCTAATTATCTACCAATAGATCAAGTGACTTCCATGACAATGCAAACATCCATCGCCATTGCACCTCAGTTTTCTGAGGAAATGTTGGCCCAATTAGCATTACTATTAACGCAGATGCGATAATTCATTTGAGTGCTTCTTTCGTGCAGACATAAAATATTCGTTGAAATATTTTGCAGGCAAGTGCTATGGCATGCTGTTTCTAGTGCCATTTTCCAGGCAGCCGATACATTACCCTTGATAACAGTATCCATTTCGGACTCATTCGTCGTTTCATAAATACCCAAATATAAGACATGATCAGCATGTCGCTTCACGCGATTAATTGTTGGAGAGTCGACATATGGTATCTCGCACCTTATACGCTGGCCAAAACAGGCCGGATAAACTCTCGGTTGGCACTATTAAACGCTATCACCATATAACCATCTGGTAATGACTTTCAACGTGCTGCTCAAAAGTGGTGTCATCGATATAAAGAGATTTGTTTCTTTTTGTTCACAAACGACTTGACAGTCATTCTCTTCCTCAACTCGTCAATAAAATCCGGTTGTAGAGGTTTCGCGGGTATGTCAACTAGTACCTACAGCTTAGTGCGACTGTAGGTCGAACACCCGCAGAGAAAGTACCTCGAAGTGTGGTAATCAGTGTCGCAGCAAATTTTGCAGGAAATTATGTCATTATGCCAAGCATACTTACCATATGTGCGCAGGTTCGAGTCGTAAAGAAATCCCCTGAGCCTGACTACCAAGTTCATTGGCTCATTTCTCCTCATTCCATTCTGAACTGGGACCCATATAAGACTCATTAAACTTAGCCCTCCCGCTGCGTTCAAAGAAGCCTTGCATTCTCACACTAGCTAGAGAAGTTCAACAAGGCCTTAAGTGTAGCCTAATTTCCCTTATGGAAGATCGACGCAAGTTTTCTTAAAGAGAAGTGAAATCTACCGTTGTTGTCCTCCAAAACTAACGCAAAGGATATAATCGATCTTATCATAACCGTGTATATCCAAAACTGGAAGCTCCTTTACATTGCTATAAATGCCGACAGTGCTTTGGATATTTTTAACGCGACATGTTAAGTCCAAAGAAGCTTGTTATCCAGGATGACAGCTTCGTTGAGAAAACAGATGTCAGTTTTCTCCTTCTCGCGAAGACATTGGCTGAAAACCCATATCTAGACCATCAATTGTCGACCACGTCTGCGCCTTAAAGCAAACACGCAAGCCGTGATCCCGCAGAAAGTACAGCTCCATCATCTGAATCTCTTTGAGTGAAGACATGAGAGTGTTAAGCCGGGAGTAGACCTCATGCACTACGTAAGAGGAGACGAAAGATCGACGTGGTCGTAGTCAGTATCTACCAACCAGACTTTGAAACTCAATCTCTCAGGATATTAGGCAATTTTGCCCCTTCAAGAGATGATCCATTCGCAAAACAGATTTGCGCACGTGAAGCTGAACTATTTTCAATGCTTCTCAACATGAAACAAGTCAGCCTGATAGGTCTGAAGCTTTTGCAGATCAAGTCATTGTTTTCCAATTTTGGGAGGGATGCGGCATGTATTCCAGTGGTGAGTTAGCAGTGAAGATTATCTTCAGTATTGGTCTATCGTTTTTGTATGATAACTAGATATATACCATCGTTGCCAGGCCACTTGAATCAGTCAAATTAAAGAAAGGCTTAATTACTCATTTCATTCGCAGCCTCGATGATAGGATCTGGTTATAAGCTGGCTCTGACTAGAACACATGTAAAGTGAGTCCCAAGCGCGAGGGAGAGACTCTGCTTTCGACTAAGCAAAAGTACCATCGGATCTTCTGAATATTTCCAATCTGGCCGATTTGGTTCTTTTCAAGACACGCACACGTGTTATAAAAAAACACTCTTCGAAAGCCGAATTAGGTTCTTATATGTGTATTACTTATTCTTCAAGCTGTTAAGACTATAGTCTTCCTCTTAGTAAATCTTAAGCGACGTGTTTAGAAGTTTTCGGGTTTGGTTACGTAGTCACTGCAAATGTGGGTACCAGCATGGAACAGGCGATCTGCAGGAGCTTTACTTCGCTGTTCACATCAGCTCAAAACTTTTCGAAAAGGCACAGGTTTTGAGTTTAGACGTTCGTATAGGATTGTATTGATCCAAGATCTAAAGGCAATGGCCATTGTTCACCTCGAACTTACGCTAATTGAGCTCCGTTGAAGATGCTAGAAGATTCGGATTTTCACCGAAAAATCGTCCTCATTAGATAAATTGCTTTTGTAAAAAGCAAAATTGCCGCATTTGATCAAGCAAATAGTCGAAGTTGTTCCAACAGCAGCCATAGAATACGAAAAAAACTGGCTATTTAGTGTGGATTTTATGACGCAGTCCTTCTAAGATGATGTCGAGGGATCGATTATAGTCAATGGAGGTCGCTCTTGCTCCATGTTAACCAATTTGCCACCTGCAGCACAGTGCCACAATTGACTTTTTGAAGACGAAGTTCGGTGATCGTCCTATCGCCAGAAATGGCTCTGTCCATTCGCCGCCCCTTTCATACGATTTAACCCCTCAGGCTTAGATTTATGCTACAAACCAGAAACTTAGTCGACTTGTAGGTGGAAATTCGACGTCAAATTGCTGGAATATCGGCCGAATTATACGAAAAAGTCATGCAAACATTTGTTCGGCACATCTACTCATACAAGCGGGTATTTGAATGATGTCATATTTCATAATTAATGGTATCTATTATACAGGGTGTCCTCTAATTCGTCAAGGATAATTTGGGAAATGATTTTTGGGTATATTCTAAGAAAACATCGTTCTACAGTAAAGGTCTACTCGTATCTCCAGTGTTGACATCATTTATCGAGGATTTAAGAAAAGGCTTACTTTGGTGTACCCTAACGCATATTAACGGAAATTGTAATCCAATACTCTAAGGTCAGGAGATCTTGCAGGCCAGTGAACTGGTCTATTTCTTCCTATCAAACGATTACCGTACTCTGGATATATGATGAAACTAGTTGAATCAGTGGAATGTCTTCCAATAGTTCTGGTAAATCATTTCGCAAAAACTCCAGATAGTTTGTAGAATTCAGCCTAGGTGGTAGTTTGAAGGAGTTGATTAACTTGTTTCGAATTACGCCTGCCTACATATTGACGCTGAATTTTTGTTAAAATGATTTATGTCTTCGTGTATGTGGATTGTCCGCAGTCTATGTATGAAGATTACGAAAATTTGTGATCCTATCACTTGTAAATTGAGATTCGTCCGTCCAAAGAATTCTGCTAGTAAACTCGTTGTCATCCAAGCTCCGCTCCAGCAACCAGTTAAAAAACTCAAGTCTGGAAAAGAGACTGGGGAAGCAGTTCTTGCACAGGTGGTATACATAAAGATTTTCTCCATGTTTGGAAACATTGAATTGCACAGCTGAGCTAATTGATGGATTTTTTTTATAATTTGCGCGCACTCAAGGGCTTTAAGTACCCTTAAAATGTTTGAACACAGCGCGGGCGAAGGAAAATCAAGGATGATGGAAAGAGAGGTACCGGTGAACGTTGGTTTTAAATGTTTGAACGTTATAATGACTAGGAAATAAAGAGCTAGGCAGGGCATTCCATAAGCGAGTTGTACGTCTTAGGAACGAATCACGAATCACCACGAAAGTGGGCTTGAGGGTATACTGATGAGCATTCATAGCGAGACGGGTGTTACGGTTAAAAGTTTTAAGGGGCGGAATGCTACTCGCGATTTCTATGGAGCACTGGTAGTGGAAATAGCGATAAAACAGGGTGAGACACGAGACATTACGTCGGTGTTCGAGGGTGTCCATTGTTTGAGTGATTTTAGTATCACCAATGAATTTTATCGCACGGTTTTGAATCCTATCTAGCAGGTGCAGAGATGTTTTGGGCGCACCCGACCAGATGTGGCCATTGTACTCCAATTTCGGGTGGATAAATACCTTAGATATTGAGGCCAGATCAGAGGGGGTAAAGTATTTCTTACATCGTTTGAGGAAACCTAGACACTTCGCAGCATTTTTGACGACACCGGATATGTGTTCATTCCAACGTAAGTTGTCATTGAAACACATACCGAGCATGGAAAGTTTATCGGTTTCGACGATGCAAGTGTCATTCATGGATAATGGCTGGGTGTTTAAATTTCGCTTTAATGACAGCAGACAGCATTGTGTTTTGGAAGCATTAAATTCCACTCTGTTGATAGTTCCCCAATTGGTTATGCTGTTGATATCGGAATTTAATGAGCTTAACATACGCTGCCGTTCCCGTTCTACAGCCGAAGAGCAGGGGCGTGAGTCCGGGCATGAATATGAAAAGTAGAGAGTACTGTCGTCAGCAAAGGAATATATTGGATTAGAAGTAGCAGACAAGAGATTTTTAATGAAAATTAAAAATAGTGTCGGAGACAGAACGGAGCCCTGGGGCATACCAGCATGTATTTTGTGAATATCAGACTTGAAACCATAGAAAAAGAGAGTCGTCAGTTGTAACAGCTTAGAGTATTCTTTCATCAGCCGAAATTCTTCTTACTTGTAGAGCTTCCGCGTTAGGTCGTGTATTTGCAACTGATCCCGTGTCTCTAAGCCTTCGATACCTATTTCCAAATACTCCTTCACCAGGAAGTCGTCAGTTAGGATAAACTTCATGGTATTTTTGTCGCGCTCTAGTTGAACTTTCATTGCACAGCCCATAAACGTAACTAATGTCTGCGTATTTTTGATTTGTAAATGCAGACATTTCAAATAGCGTTTCTACGCAACTGTAACCTTGCCGTAAAAAACTAAACTCATGAATTACGAGTAATTTTGTTTGGTATATTTTCTAAATATGCCTTCATACCCCAAACCTAATTCTTTCTGCGAACTTCTAAAGAACAGGGTAAGGAAACGATGGTTTTGGCAGGTAGTCAAGCAAACGAGCACGCTTTAAAACTTTCTAATAACTAGGCAATTTTAAAAAAAATGATTGTAAAATTACTAATTCTTTGAAAACCACTCTTATTGTCAACTGTTGTTAGAAACGCAGGTAAAAAATCTTAAATTCCTTTTTTTACCCAATGCTACTTGTTGATGATTTCTTTTTACTATTGTTACGTTCATAAGAAAAAAATACAATTAGCATGGGCAAGAAAAATGGAACAGGCTTAGAGATTGGATATCTGAAGACTGCAACTTTATTTAAACGCAGTTACAAAGGCTAGTATTTCTTCTAAAAATAAAGTCCTAAACGAAGTTTCTACCATTAGGATTAACAGAGTAATTTCCGTTAACATTGGTCAGGGTTCACCAAAATAAGCCTATTCCTACATCCTCGATAAATGAGGTCAACATTGGAGATAGAACCGTAGCAAGAATCACATCCGAAATTATTCTTGACGAATTAGATGACACCCTGTATTTAAATTTACAATAAAATAAAAAATTCTTTGTTTAAGTTTTTATTTAAAAAAAAAAAATGGGCCCCATCTACCGAAAAACCCTGTTTGTCTTTCGACTTAACAATATTTAATTCATTTTCATTTTCCTTTACACCCTCATTCTTGATATCAACTAAGTACAAACACAGTATGGCTTAAAAGTTATCGTCTCTAAAAGCATAAACATTACAACTTAAAGATTTCTTCTATTAATCTATTAATATTAAATTTAAAAAAAAAAAAGAAAATCCCAATTTAAATTGTTTACCATATTTAGTTTTAAGTGAATCTCATTAATATTAAGAAAGTTCATTCATTTTATTTTATTTTTGAAAAACAAAAATGTCAATAACATTCCAGAGGCTGCATTCCGAGACCTGTCGCAATCTGGTATGGGGCTTTTGAATTTTCTCAAATGTTCTTCTGTTAGTTTTCTGTTTGCTGTTTTTATTTTGTTTTTTTCGTTTTGAAAAAAATATTGATGAACGTTTTGGTTCAGTTTTTAATAATTATTCTATTGTTGCTGTTTTTTTTTTTTCTTTAATTTTAGTTTTTTGTTTTTAGTTGTTTGTTGAATTTATCTCGGAATTTTTTTTTTTTTTTTACTTTTTACTATTTTTGTTTTCTATGAGAATGTCTGAAGCAAGCCATTGTTACATAAATACAAAAAAAAACAAAAAAAGAAAGCATAGTTAAGGCTGAGAAATGCGTTATGAATTATGAAAAACAAAATTCAAGGGCTTTATTTTATTTTTTTAGTTTTCATTGGCGATTTTTATTCAATATTTTAGGTAGTTAAAAAAACCAAAAGAAAAACCAATTTTGCTGGCATTTATTGTTAACGTTGTCTTTAAACAAAAAAAAAATACATTGACAGTTGATTTGGAAAAAGAAATTTGGAAATTCTGATCATCTGTTAAAACGACTTAATTTGAAGAGTGAAAATTAAGACATCTGTTTTGTTCTGTTTTTTTTTTTCTTCTTTTTTTTCTCACATCTTGCTGCATTCTGTTATTACTTGTTCTACTACTACTACTGCTAAAACTGCTACTACTGATTGCTCGTATATATTTATGAATAAATGTTGACTGCGTTAACAATTACTAAAAACTAAAAAAAAAAAAAAAAAAAAAAACATTGAATTGCAAACATTTTTTGTTTATGTTTTTTTTTATGTTCTTTGAAATGTTTACCCTTATGTGTTTGCATTAAAATTAAATTCGATTTGAAATCATACAAAAACCAAAATCAAAAAACAACAAACCAAACAAAACGAAACGAAAACCAATTTCAAATGTTAACCACCCATTTATGTGTGTTTGCATCACTGTTTTAATTTGTTTTGTTTGAATCTATGAATTTCACCAAATCATGCCACACCACCACATCACATACCACAACTCTCCACACTCTCACTATACATTTTCCATTTTTATGAAATTTTTTTTGGTAAAATATCCAAACACGAAAAAAAAACCAATTCATAATTCGTAAAGGGCGAACAATCTCCTGGTCATAGGGTGCTCGCCATGGGCGCGTTTCCGGTTCAGTCGTTAAAAAGTCGCATAGCCAATGGCGAAGATGTAAGTGTAATGTGGTTTAGATTATTCAGTTATCAGTTATCGATTTAGACGTTATTGCACCTCGATTTTCCATTTTATTTCACCTAATTCGTACCATTGTCTGTGTCTCTTTTAAGTTAGCTATTTTTGTAGCTTAGTTAATTCGTACTTATTCGATGTAGTAGATGTTAGTTCAAATATATATTATATATTTTTTTTAATTTTACACGTACACCGTTGTTCACAAGATAAATTTTTTTTAAAGAATATTATTTTATTGTGCTCCTTTTTAGTTTTAATTCATACAGAAGCTTTGACACTGAATTTTAATTAAATATTTGGTTCGTTGTTTTTTTTTTTTTCTTCTTTAATTTATTTTAATAATAATTTAGGGTCTTTAGCATTATCGTCGAGCTGTAGAAAAATAAGTAGATGCAGTTGGAGCCATTTAAACTTTTTCCGCTCTCTAATCGTATTGCCTTTGTTTAAGATCACTTAATCCAATATTGATCTGATTTGATCCGTCAATTGCGGGGGCATTGCAACCTCTTTTGTACCAAAACATCAGTATTAAGAAGCCAATGGAGGCTCAATTCTTTTGATGAAATTGAGAATCTGATGGAGATTTTGAGAATTTTCCCAGGGATTAAAATTTCTCTAAGCAAGCATCGTCTCTTGGAGCCATGCATTCACATAAAATGTATTCCGCAGTTTCGTCGCCTTCCATGCAAAGACAACATTCTGTTCCTTGAATACCAATATTGATTTACTGACACCTTAATATCATCTTTCTTCCAAGATCTTTTTTTCATAATACCCAGTAAAAAGTAATCACCAAGATACAAGTCTTAGCTGTATGTTAAAGTGGGTGATTTCATTTTTGGGAGCTTTTCCTTCAAAGCACGTCTTGCAAAGTTTTTTCCTGTGAATGAATTTTACTTTTTGTTCTCCTTTTTTTTTTTTAATTCCTTTGGACCCTCGACGAACTTAGAGCGAGATATACCTTGTTGAGTTTGCTATAATGCGCTATGGCTATCTCCAATCATCCCAAATCTCCTGGATTCCTCTTCAACTATTGTGTACCACATCTGCTTAGTGTGGACTTTATTGGAGTGAGTAAGGCGATTTCATTGCGTGGCTAGCTTAACAATTGAGTTATCCTCGCGGCTTACGAGGAGTCGATCCACTGCCATATCTCTATTTTCGAAAGTCCCCAGCTTTCAAAGTAGTCACCAACTTTTCATGTACAAAACACCCGAAAAAACCAATCTCAGCTTTGGATACCGTTCCAAATACGTATTTTGCATTCCCGAATTTGCTGCCGACATTGCGTTTGAAGTCTTCATAAAGAAAACTCAATTTACTCTCTCAATTTCCCTAGCAATATAAAGTTAAGTTAAGAATATGAAGGAGACCTTTCACTTTATCTGTATACTACTAGTCTCGGCTTTTAAGTTATGGATTATTGTCAGGGTAGCCCAGATATCGATATCGCTGACTCGTACATCGTATGTTTAAATTCCGAATGAGAGTCTGCTGGAAGTTGATTATTTTTCATATGACTAGGAAATAAAGAGCTCGACAGGGCCTTCCATAAGTGAGTTGTACGGCTTAGGAAAGAATCATGATATTTCAATGTACATCCGAAAGTGGGCTTGAGGGTAAACCGCTAAGACGGATGTTACGGTTAAATTTCAATCGAACAATGGCGGTGAAAATACATAGTGATAGAACATGGTGAGGCAGGAGATATTTCGTCGGTATTTGAAGTTGTCAATTGGATGGATGGATGATATTAACACCACCTATGAGTTTTATCGCACGGTTTTGAATGCTATCTAGCAGGTTCAGAGAGGTTTTAGAAGCACCTGACCAGATGTGGGCATTGCACTTCAATTTTGGACGAATTAATTCCTTATGTACTGTGACCAGATCAGAGGAGGTGAAATATTTCTTACAGCGCTTGATGCAATCTAGACATTTCACAACATTTTTGGCAACATCGAATATGTGGGTATTCTAACGCAAGTTGTCATTGACACACGTACCGACCGATGCAAGTGTCATTCATGGATGATGGCTGGGTATTTAAAATTGGCTTTAATAACAGCAGACAGCATTCTTTTCCTTTGTGCTCATTATAGTTTTGCTTTTTACACTGGCGTTTTTATGCCGTGATGGCATACCAGAAAGTTACCCAATCGGACAGTTGTCGTAGATTCTAGCTATTGCAGGTGTGATGTGTGGCGTCCAGCGTTAAACTTTTTATTTTTGTGTTAGTGGACACACGCAGAATTTATGATTATATTCGATTATGTCGACGATTCAACCATCTGGAGTCAGTCAGATATTTATATTACTATGTTTTGCGCAGAAAACCAAATCTGTCGTTTCGTGGAGGCTGTACGTTCCAATGAACATGTTAAATATGTCGATTTTGACATCTTATTACTGGATACTGGAAAACTTTAAAGAAGAAGATTTATAAGATACATATACCCTGATTGTACGCGTCCACATCGCCATTGATTTCATGCAGGGGATTCTCCCATCGGTCGTCGTTCTTCTGTGAAACTTTTATTTGATTTCAGAGGTCATCTTACCACCGGTCGGGCCATCAAAAAAAATGTAGTCTATTTTCTTATACTCCTATTTGGGTTGAAAGTTTTTACTGTGCTTAAACGGCACAAGGCGCAGTCGGACTACTGTTAACGTTTCATTAGTTTACTATTAAAAAACCTTCCAACAAATACGGCGAAGAGGTGATGATGCGACTTTACGAGTACTAACAGTTCCTCATAAAATTGTCGAAAACATTCAGCCTTCTTAATTATTTTTTAACCGAAATATTCATATTACTTTCAGTATTCATCCGCTGTTTTTTTTTTTTTTTAACCAAATTGTGTATTTTGCGGCCATCATAACCCACAAAAATAAGACCAGCTTCTTGCCCTTTTGCTTTCCTATTTTTTTGCCAGCTTAGACTGCGTGTAAACTTTATTTAATAACTAGCTGTATATATTTTCGTACATACTGACAACTTTTTTTTTTAAAACGCCTGCTGCCAACTCATTTCTGAATTTCACAATTCGCACTTCGCAATTTCTCGCGACGTTTCTTAGCCAAGGCCATGTTTCTATTTTTTTTAATTTAGAGTTTAAACTGCATAAGAGGTTGGTGTCAATCTCGATCTTCATCCAATAAGTCTGTACCTCTACGCGAGTTATCTAAGTCGAATTGCATTACATTACCTCTTTGAGTCTCTAAGTTACAGTCGAATACTCTGGACATATGTCATTTTTGTTATTGACCAGGTCTATGTCACTGTACAAATTGTTTAGTTCGTTGTTTCAGCTATTTGTTCAGGACCTAACAACGCAATCGGAGCTGAATATCCTCCGAGGTATTGTCCTTAAATCGATTGGGTGGAAAGAAGCCAGTGTGTTTAATCACAAAATCCAACGATTAGCTACGCTTCATTTCGGAATATTGATCTTCATCACTATTATAGAGTCTGCAGAACTAGTTTCTCCATATGTTTTGCACCAGAGTCACAATATACTTCTAGATTTCCAAGTAATTTCTTCCGATTTCTATACAGAATTACGAGTACTTTCATCTGTTTGTAAAGCTTAAGTACAGTTCCTCTTCTAGTGGTAAATATGTGATCTGCGAAATTTTTAACGATTTCTTACAATAAGTCTGTTTACCTTGGTTTTTACATATTGAGATGTGGAAATTGTGTGCTTGCTATGTTGGCAAAGTCAGTTAGTCTAAGTCATTTTTCAGATGAACTATTTTTTCGTCTATGCTTGCTAAACTCATAGAAACTTTTTTTAACAATATGGTATTTTGCCTTAATTCATAGTCGTAACATCTTCCTTAATAACACCTTCCGATATAAAACCTTTTCTGATCCCTGTTTAAGGGTCCCAACTTTATAGGTACAGACTTGAACTTCTTCGAATTTCGGGGTATTTTCCAAATCAAAGTTTACACAGGATTTTCATTGAGATATGCTGTTAGTATGATAATGAATTGAAAGACAAACTCAACATCGACTCATTGTAAAACCATTTAGTTTCCTAAGTTAGCCCAGTTAGTCAGCAGCGATTGTCCTCATCAGTCTAGAAAAACCCGATTGTGAGATACAAGTGTTTGGTAATTCTTTAATGTCATGGAAGTAGTTTTATATGTTCCCCGTGTGGTAAAAATTCGGCTAGTGACACAAATTGCATCATTGTGAACTTCCTCACTGCAGCATGGTGTTGTCAGCCTTAAAATTTAAATAACAACAACATTGGGAGATATTTTTTTTTTTTTGCTTTGCATGATATGATTCAAGTGTCCGCAAAAATTGCAGATGGATACGATTCGATTCCATGGTCCTCATTTCTTAGTTTACGCTGTAGGGGTTTGTTTGACTGAAGTGCTCAATCATGCCCTGTTCAGAACAATGCTCTTGCGAATTCGGTCGATCATCGCGCTGCAAAAAATATACTCTCTTAGTGACAGAGTCAACCTAACTTAAGTTTTATCGTAATAGTAGTGTTTGCTCGCTGGTCGCCAATTTAAAAAATGTTTATTTCCCTTTTTTAATTTTCTTTTAAGGGTTTTCTTCATTTTTAGGTTTACCTACATATCTGCTTGCGTTAATGGTTTCCTTAAACTGATTATTTTCGGAATACATCACACCCAGGCATTTTAAAATTGATTTCAATAAAGACCATCTTACAAAGAGATTTATCGTTTTGATTGTAAAGTAGTTCTTCGATAGACTTGTTTAGTTCCCTGGTATCCCCCATTTTTAGCTTGTCCTAATTTTGTGTCGTATTGTGTGATGCAATTTTGTTGGTAATTTTGATTTGAATAAACCATTTGTTTCGCTTCCATGTCGTTTTTAAATAGAATTGTTTTTATTTTTATTTTTTATTTGTTAAATTTTGTTTTTGAATTTATATTCTTGAATTTCCGTTCCCAATGATTTGATAAAAGTATACTTTACTTGAATGTTGTAATTTTTGCTGAATTCGAAAGATTGTTTTTTATTAAAAATTGTGACTAATATGGAATATATTTTGTTTGTGTGTAGCTCTTTACACTCTGGTCATGGCTGCCAGTTAGAATAACAATGTACCAACCAGTACTGCTGTATACAACTGAGGAACATGGTTGTTCGCTGACGACATTCTATGTTCGGGTGGAGCAACATGAGCCAACTCTTATGATGATCAAAACGTGCAATAACGAGGTTCGAATTGATGATTTATAAAATTTATAAAAAATAAAAAACAATTTAAATAATTTTAATTTAAGGTATTTGGCGCCTATTGTTCAACACGATGGTTTGAGCGCAATGTAAAAGATGACAAGGGTCAACGACAGGCCTACTTTGGTACTGGTGAAACTTTCCTCTTCTCTCTGTGTCCAGATCGAGCAAAATATCCTTGGGTTGGCGTTGGGGGTGAACGTAATGAGGGTGAAGAAAAACTGGGGCATTCGTCGGAACTTTTTATGGCAGCTGATGCGAAAATGATTACAATTGGCGGAGGGTAAGTAACATTTCATTGATTTGTACTGATTTATAAGGCTTTGACGTTTAAGATTATACCTTTTAGTTCTCTTTTTATAAACTCTTGAAATATCTTGCTCCTAGAAATACAGTTGACTAAGCTTGCAGCCCTAAAGGCTTTTTTGATAACCGCTCTATTTATAATCATTGGTGAAATCTAGAGTTTGCTGATATTTTTTTTTAACCTCAGCAAGAATTTGAGTTTCAATTGATGAAAAGATTTTCCGACGACCCTCTTATTTGACGTTTTTTATCGATAGAAAAATGGTTGCCATTAATAATGAAAAACAATTCAAGCCGCATGACCTCTGTTGCAGATATTTGCATTTAACATTTGTAAGGCATTTGACAGAGTTTGCCATCCAGATCTTTTGTCGAAAATGCGTGCATTTGGTATTGACAAGTCTGTTCTTCAATGTGTTAGAAACTATCTATCAGAACGTTCAATTTAAGTTGTCTTGGATGGTTTCAAGTCTGATATTCATAAAATAAATGCTGGTGTGCCCCAGGACTGCGTTCTGTTTCCGTCACTTTTTTAATTTTCATCAACGATCTCTTGTCTGCTACTTCTAATCCAATATATTCCTTTGCTGACGACAGTACTCTCTACTTTTCATATTCGTTCCCGGATTCACTGCTCTTCGGCTGTAGAACGGGAACAGCAGCTAATGTTAAGCTCATTAAATTCTGATATTAACAGCACAACCAGTTGCTGAACTATCAACAGAGGGGAATTTAATGCTGCCAGTGAATGGTACTTGCATCGTCGAAACTGAAAATCTTTCTATTTCCGGTATGTGTGTCAATGACAACTTAGGTTGGAATCACCACTTATTCGATGTCTCCGAAAATGTTGCGAAATGTCTAGGCTTCCTCAAACGATGTAAGAAATACTTTTCTCCCCACAGATCTGGCCACAATATATAAGGCCTCCCAAAATTGTAGTACGATGCCCACATCTGAGCACGTGCGCTTGAAACATCTCTGAACTTGCTATTATTTTTCCATAAATTTTTATTCAATCAAAATAGGATGTCATAGAGCATCTATGACATTCTTAAAACGTGATACAAGGTCAAATATTCCTTTTTCGTAGAAGTGCTGACTTTTTGTGGCAATGGAATCGTCAAAGGCTTGTATGACCTCTGCTCGGTTCCGGAAGGCTTTCTGCCGGCAAAATGAATCCAGATTGCTGAAAAGATGGTAATCCGTTGGGGAAATATTAGGAGAGTACGGTGAATGCGGAAGAATTGCAAATCCCAACTGCAACAGTTTTTGCGCCGTTACTTGTGAGGTATGGACCCGACGGTGCCTATTAACCAACGCAGGTTGCTTTTCAGCCAATTTTGCATGCAATATGTCGATTTCCTCACAATATTTGATAGCGTTTATCATTTCTCCTGCTTGAAGAAATGAAAAGTGGATTGGTCCTTTCGATGTCCACCAAATTGTCACCTTAACCTTTTTTGGGTGAAGATTGGGCTTACGGGTGTGTTTTGGTTTTTCATCTGCATCCAACCACTGCCCAGATCTTTTAAGATTATCATATAGTATCCACTTTTCATCACAGGTTCAGTTTGGTTTCTTAGTGCAGGCGATGCGCAAATTTCCAAGCGCCGTTGTTTTTGGATTCATTCAGTTCATGGGGTACCCACTTACAGAGTTTCTTTAAAGGTGTCGACTTATTGCCATTAGGGATACTCCCATGCTTTGTCCCTCACCGATTTTGTTGGGTCCGCATACATCGTCGGCAACTAACGTTTCCGACTTCCCACGTGGTTCATTTTCGAGGCTGAAATCTCCCGAACGGAACTTTCCAAGTCAACGTCGTATAATATGGTTGTTCGAAAAATAAGGGCGTCAAAGGCACAATTTTTCTCTTTGTTTAACTCGAGGGGCACCTCAAGGATGAATTCTGGGTCCTCTCTTATTTTCTCTATATACATATATAGTAAATGAGATACCAGATCTAGTTACACATTCCTTAACACACATTTATGACGATGGCGTCCAAATTTATCGAAGCAGCACGCTAGGTCTCATTGAAAATTGTTGCCTTGAAACTGAATCAGGATCTTAATAGTATTTTTGACTGGTCTTTGCAAAATGGCCTGACACTAAACCCTAGTAAGTCCAAATGCCTGGTTATATCTAGAACAAAATTGGATCTGTCATATTTCCCACAAATCACTTTAAATAACTCCCCCGTCGATTTTGTGGATACATCAAAGAATTTGGGTGTTATAGTTAAGAGATTTTTAACATGGAGCGACCATATTAACACCATCGTAGGGAAGGCTTATGGCGTTTTGCGAACTTTGTGGACAACTCAACCAATTACACCACTGGATACACGAATCATATTGGTGAAATCACTTTTAATTCCAAGCCTTGTACATGGGTGTGAATTATATGGTAATAGTGATTCAGTATGCACACGAAAATTACAAGTTACTTTCAACAGTGCCATTCGATATATATATGGGCTAAGAAGATATGACCATGTGTCACATCTCTCAGTAAAAGCTTTAGGTATGCCTTTTGAAAACTATCATAAATTTCGCACTCTGGTCTTTCTATTCAATATTCTTAGCACACCACAGGCTTCCTACCTCTACAATAATTTACAATTCCCAGCGTCAAATAGATCCACCTATCTTATTACACCGAGATATAATTACTTCAACAGAGGAAACCAAAAAAAGTTTAAACGAGCCAGGTATGACTGCAACGCCTTTCTTAAACGTGTAAAATTCCAATACGACCAAGAACTGAGGCAAAAAATGTACAAGGTAGTAACAATTTTTGGTCATTTGTCAAAAATATTAGAAATTCTGCCTCATCCTTCATCCCAACGCTCATTTATAATGATATTCCACCTGTCAGCTCTTTGGACAAGGCCAATCTGCTTGCCGCACACTTTGCGGCCAGCTCAACACTCCCAGATTGTGCTTTGTCTCCGCCTAGACTTGAGTGCGTCGAATCTTCAATGGGACAAATCCACTTTCGCACTCGTGTAGTAGCAAGTGTACTTAAAGATCTTAATATACATAAACCCGCTGGTCCAGATGGTATATCTTCCCTTCTTCTGAAGAGGTGTTCTGCCTCGCTGGCAAAACCACTGGAGAAAATGGAAAACAGCATTTGTCCAGCCCGTCCCTAAAAACGGCGAATCTTCTTCTCTCTCCTCTTACAGACCCATTACACTTATGTCCCTTCTTTCCAAGATCAAGATCCAAGAAACGCTGATAAACCGTCAGCTCGTGAAATATCTCGAAACACGAAAACTTCTTAATGACCGGCAGTACGGTTTTCGTAGCAACAGGTCCACTGGTGATCTGATGGCATGTCTAACCGAAAAGTGGAACCAAAGTGTACATCAATCTGGCGAAAGCAAGATAGTTGCACTTGATACAGTTTGGCATCAGGCTCTTTTGTCGAAAATGCGTGCTCTTGGGATCGACGACTCTCTTCTTCAATAGATTAGAAATTACCTTTCGGAACGTTCAATTCAAGTTATCTTGGATGGTTTCAAATCTGATATTCATAAAATAAATGCTGGGGCACAGGCTCTGTTCTTTTTTTCTTTTTTTTTTATAATTTACGCGCCCTTAAGGGGTTATGAATACCCTTATACTGTTGCCTGGGCGCGGGCGGAAAGATAGAAGGAGGAGAAAGGAAAGTTTTTGTGATGTAGTGGTTTGAAACTCAGGTGTGTTTGGTTTCGATATTGACTCTCCAGGGGTGGGAGTCCGAATAGGACGGAGAGATTTTCTTCACTCGGAATGGTGAGGTTGTGAATTTTAACGGTTGTTTTGTGTTTGAAAACCCTACAACAGCCAAATCTACATGTCAGTGTTATGCCTTCACACGCAGATTTTTCTGACTGAGTTCCAATTACACAAATGAAAGCTTGTCGTGGCTAGGATTCAAACCTTGACCCTCCGAGTGAGAAGCGATTGCTAGTACCACTACACCACGGTCTCCGACACTCTTTTTAATTTTTATCAACGATCTCTTGTCTGCTACTTCTAATCCAATATATTCCTTCGCTGACGACAGTACTCTCTGCTTTTCATATTCGTTCCCGGACTCTCGTCCCTGCTCATCGGCTGTAGAACGGGAACGCCAGCGTATGCTAAGCTTATAACTAACAGCATAACTAATTGGGGAACCACTAACAGAGTAGAATTTATGTTTCCAAAACACAATGCTGTCTGCTGCCGTTAAAGCGAAATTTAAACACCCTGCCGTTATCCATGAATGGCACTTGCGTCATCGAAACCGATAAGCTTTCCCGTCTCGGTATGTGTATCAATGACAACTTACAATACGTTGGAATGACCATTTGATGTCGCCAAAAACCCTATGAAATGTCTAGGTTTCCTTAAACGATGTAAAAAATACTTTTCTTCCTACGATCTGGCCTCAATATATGTATAAGGCATTCATCCGCCCAAAATTAGAGTAACATGCCCACATCTAGTCAGGTGCGCCTAAAACATGTCTGCACCTGTTAGGATAGGATTCAGAACAGCGCGATAAAACTCATATTGGATAGACAATAGACACGCTCGAACACCGACGTTATGTCTCGTGATTCTCTCCATTCTATCGCTACTTCCACCTATCGCTATGAATGCTCATCAGTTTACCCTCAAGCCCCCTTTCGGGGGCTATTGTGATTCTTTCCTAAGCCGTACAACTCATTTATTGAATGCCCTGCTGAGCTCTCTATTTCATAGTCCTTGTAAACTGCAAACATTCAAAACCAACGTGGATCGGCATCTCTCTTTCTTTCCTCACTTTAATGGTACCAAAAACCCCTTGAGCGCGCGCTAATTATAAAAAAAAAATTTAACTCTTTGGCAACCAAATTACTTCGTGAGCGATGCAAGGCGTTCTTCCAGTATTTTGTATTTCATAATTCAGCTGATTATTTAGTTGCAATTCGACGGTTAGACTTGGCATAATGTAAAACATAAGTAACTAAGAACAAGATTCACAAAATTTAATTCCAATCGTTTACTTGTATTGAAATGTTGCCTCTTTAAATAGAAATTATATAATTTAACTTACACATTTACATTTTATTAATTACAGTGAAGGCCAAGCTATATGGATGGACGAAAATATTCGCTTTGGCAAAACAGAACATTGCAAAACCTTCAATAATCCACCACTGTGTAGTACAGGTGATTTCGAAATTCGTGTTCTGGAAGTATATGGCTTTGTTGGTGCTTAGATTTGAATGATTTAATAAAAGTGCGTGCGCACAGATGCAAAATAACCAAAAGAGCAAATCAAAAATGGCAATCCTCTGCTCTAAACCAAAAGACAATCCTTATAAACAAAAAAAAAAAACAAAAACACCCATTGATTGTCTTTGGATAGGCATAGAGGCAATATATGTATGTTTATTTTTAAGAAAATAGCATAAACACAAACACAAAACAAATTCCCAACATCAAGTATTTGGGGTACGAATAACTTAGAAAAGTGAAACAAATTACAAATTCCCCAATGAGGGAGAGACAATTTTCAAAAACATGAAAACTAAACAAAAAAATAATCGAAAAAAAAAATACAAATAAATCCTGCACACTATAAAATTACTGAATGTGAAAAAAGAAATAATGTTTATTTTTGTTTCCAATTGTTAAAACAATTTTTTATGCGTTGTTGTGTATAAGAAAACTAAAAACCTGGTAATGAAAAATTGAAGTAAAACAAAAAACAAACAAACAATGGACTGATAACTTTTTTTTTGTTTTTTTTTTTTTTTTATTATTAATCTGTAATTATGATACACTATATTTTGTTTCTTGTTTATTTAATTCTATTTTGTTGTTTGTTTTTTTCATTTTGTTGTTATCAAAATAATACTGAAAAAGAAAACAAAAATTAATATTTTAAATTTGTTAAATTATTTTCACATTTTTCCCCAATGTCTATGATGGGGAACTTGAAAGAAGGGAATTATGGTATTTCCACAATAACTCTGTATTTATTTAAATTTTTATTTCATCTAATATATGCAGAGAAGAAAATTGTTTTTTTTTTCTTGTTTGTTTTGTTGCTCATTTTTATGGAGCTTAATTTTTAGATTTCTGTTATGTTTTCTTCCAGACTATAAATATAAATCAATAGAATATTATTTTTTATTGTTTGTTTTAATTGTTGTTGATTACTTTGTATCTTATTCTTAGAACTTCTTTTTGTTTACAAAATTGTTTCATCAATGCTTGTACATTATTTGTTTGTATAGAAGACTATATGCTTTTGATTCTATTTTATTTTTATTTTTATTTTTAATGAGAAAACAAAAACAGATATATATAAAACAAAAAGGAAGAAATAATAAAGTATAATCTAAGTTATATATAGATGCTCAAGGCCCGTTTGTGGGTAAGACTCACAGCTTTTTAAAAATATATATTGTGAGAATGATTTATGTTACAAGAAGCTTTCCAAATGTGTTATTGAATATGAATTCAAAAAATAAAAAATGAAATAAAATACTATTTTAAGTGCACAGTGTGTTAACGAGTTGTAGACAAAATAAAACAGAAGCAAATACATATGTGTAACCCAGGGAACATGATACAAACTATTAAAAATGTGTTAAAACAAGCTATTGTAAATTGTAATTCTATATTCCCTTGTACTCGTATAATTTACGTCTAACATGGCGTACAAAGAAAATATAAACAAAAAACCGAGAATTAGTACCATGTGATCTGTTACCTACTATACTACTGACAACACCCATCCCATCCCCCATTGGACGTACAATACAATATATTTGTTGCTTATGAATTAACCATCTAATTTGTTATTATTTTTAAAGTTTGTTAATACTTTTCAATGGTATTAAACTTCTCTCTCTCTCTCTCTCTCTCTCTCTCTCTCGGTACGAAAGAAAATAATCTAATAAACCAAAATTACTGTTAAAGTGTTTTTTAATTCTATATATTTGTTGATGTGAGTTATTGTTTGTATAACAACTAAAAATATAAAAAAAAAAAACAAAATATTGATAAATAAATTAAGGTTATTTATAAGTTTTTAAAACTGTTACTCTGAGAAACAGAAATTATTTATACATAGCACAACAGAAGAAAAAGAAAGAAAACCTCCATGAAAAATATTAATCAACGATAAATATATATATAAAATATACATAGAGTTACATAAACATTATATGGATACAAATATAAGAAAATAAATTTGTTCTCTTTGCTTTTTCTTTGTTGATTTATTTTTTAAAATTGTTTTTACCATTCTTGTTTACATTTATATTTTATTATTAATTTTTTTTTTGTTTTAGTTTCATTTTATAATTACTCTCTGATATTTGATAAGTTTTTTTTTTCTTTTACAATCAATAAAAAAATTCAAAAGAATTGAGTGTATTGAACCGGAGGTCTTTATCAGTATTTATATGCTTGTGTTAATTTTTTTTTTGTTTTTTAATTTTACACTTCTTTTTTGAAATTGATTTTTGTTTTTATTTTCCAATTTGTAACACTTTATATTGTTTGATTTTTATTTTGTAATAAACAAATTATTAATAATTAACTATAATGAATGTGAAAATAATACTTGTATATATTCAAACATTAATGTTTTAAGTAGAAAGATCAAAATAATATTTCAAAGTTTTTTTTTGTTTTGAAAATAATATGAACCAAGAACGTAATAATAGTTATTTAAAAATTATTTGGATATCGAAAGAAAAATTGCGTTAAACAAAACATAAAAAATGAATTAAATAAATGCGTATAAAATGTGATTTTTGTATTATGGAATCAGTGGTCTCTTGAGTTTGGTTTGCTGCGAACGGAAGTTGTCACTTTTACTCTTGGGGCGTAGATTTACTGTTTTCAAATAATTTCATAGCCCTGTTTACTAACACGGGTGGACCTGGACCTTTGGCTGCCTCTCTCCATTTGCGCACTCCAAAAGTTGGTTGGGGTCGCCTTCCTAAGTCTCCTCTACTACGTTGTTGCTCCGAGTTGAAACTTTTCGGGCTGAAGCTTAGTGTTCATTCGTTCTACTATGTGGTGCAAAAGTCACCACTCTAACGGAAAATGCTATAATTTTTGTAAATGTCAATCCTACTTTGACATTTGTGAAGTAAACAGATTTAAAATACACGTCCACAAAACATGAGTCGCTATATTCCTAAAGGACGCGGAGTAATTTTGTCGGCATCCGTTTTCAGGAGTAATACGTGGCTCTTTATTTTAACACGCCAAAAAAAAACAGAACAAGAATAAAAAGAAGAAAAATAAAACGACGTATTTTCGTGACCCACCCCTATACGAATATCTTCCTCAATACCCGATCGAGGCGTCCCGTTGGCAAACTTCTTGGTTGACAGCTCTGTCGTGGGGTGCGTTCTTATATTTAATCCTGGTTGTGGCGTTCAGCTGACAGCTTGACCCTTCCTGACATGGAGTCGTCCCTGACTCCAAACTCAATCTCGTCCTCATCGTCGTCGTCAACCTCTGGTCCCAGTAAACACAATGGCTTCATTTTGTCGCTCGTCATCACAGATGAAAACTTTCGTTGTTTTCGGCCGGTCACGATTCCACCCAGAACATAGCGATCCTGTCGAAGACATTTCTCCACAACGTACGGTCCTTTGTACTTCGGCTCCAATTTGTGCGATTCACCAGTGGGCGATTGAGCACTTTCCACTACTATTATTTCACCTTCGTTGTATGTTGTTGGATGTTTGTGTTTGGCGTCGAACCTATTTCTCCTTTTCCTCGTGGATCCTACGAGACATATCTGCTCGTCGCTGCATAATATTTTCTTTAACTTTAACCGTTCCCAACGGAACGGTGATTCTACCATCTCTTTCTTCAACATCGATATCAACGGTTTGGCGATGATTGCAAAATCCTGAAAAAATTTTCCAAAATAGCTCACCAAGCCGAAAAATCTTCTCAATTTAATGACGTTTGTAGGTCGAGGAAAATCGTCGATAGCTGATGTTTTTTCGTGGCTAGGCTTGATTGTATTCTTGGTCAGTCGATGTCCTAGAAAAGTGATTTCTGTTGCTAGGAACACACATTTGCTAATTCGAAGAGTTAACCCTGCTTCTTTTAGTAGCTGTAAAAATTCTTTTAGGCTACTGAGTCCTTCTACCACACTGCAACTCGGAATGATGATCTCGTCCACGTAGCTAAATGCTCTTCCTTTCATCGGTTTCACAAGTTTGGAGTTTGCTTCGATTGCTTGGCATTGGATTAAATTCATACCGACCTGAGTGTGTGATAGAGGCGGTGTAATGTCGGCAAGTTTCGTCGATCGGGATCTGATAGTAACCCGACATGAGATCTAGAACCGTGAAATAACTTTTTCCTGCAGTCATTGAAAGAATTTCCTCCACCGTCGGCATTGGGTATGGCTTCTTCAGCATGATGGCTTTCAGTGCTCTAAAATCGACGCACATACGGTCTTCTCCTGATGACTTCTTCACCAGCATGACAGGTGATGAGTAGACAGATGTACTAGGCCGAATCACATTGTACTTTATCAATTCTTCAGTGACGTTATCAATTGTTTCCCTTTTCGCAAATGGTACACGATATAGCTTCCTCTCAATCGACGTGTTGGAAGTAAGCGTGATGTTCATCATAGTTGTGGTGCAGAATCCTAGGAGCTTGAGTGTCTCTCCAAAGCATATAGAGAACTCATTAACGGTTTCGTACAGTTTCTCTTTTTCATCCGATGACAACTCTTCTCCCGTTTTTACTTTGTCCTTGGTAAATTCCTCGAGACGACAAGTTTTTTTTCCGATGATAAGGCGCCGGTTGTGTTTGCATAGGATATCATTTCCAAGGAAGAGGGGACACGGCATCAACTCGTCTTTTACAATTAAAAAACAGCGAATCACCTCTTCCATTTTATCTATCTGACAGGGTCGTGCGGTTGAATTTCCCCGATGTTTTGTACTAACGAATACTGTATGAGCGAACGATCGCTGCCTGGGTCAATGAATGCCTGCACCAAGTGTTTGTCTATTTGTACAACCTTCGTTCGGTTACTGCCATTAGCGTTATCGTTTGCGATCCTTAGGACGTTATTCTTTACTGTTGGCGTGCGACCTCGTTCTGGACAGTTGTTCTCCGAATGCGTCGTCCTTCGGCAAATGTTGCATCGCGTTTTCTTCTGTGGCTTCGTGCAGTTGATGGATATGTGCCAGGTTTCGGAGCAGTTATAGCAAACGACTGGGGATGAGGAGTACCTCGCTGTTGTGGTTGGTTGGCATTCCGATGCGGTGGTCTTTCTTGGCGAACCGTTGGATGAGTACTCAATCTTTGGGGTGGTTTTCCGGAGTCTGTTGGTTGAAGATCCTGTTGGACGATTAGCGAAAAAACGTTCGATGGTGTTGCGTAATTCGTTCAATTGCGTAAGGTGCATTACTGCCAGTGCTGTTTGCAGCTCGTTGTGGTTCATTCCGTAACGAATGTATTTGATTATAGCAGGATCGCTCAATCGGTATTTTTGTTCAAGTGCCGGCATCCGATAGAAAAAGTCGATGACATTTCCACCCTGTTTCCGTATGTTTGAAGATATTTTAAGATGGATGTCCGCCTCGTTTTCGCTCTTGCCGAAGTCTATTATGAG
Organism: Volucella zonaria; assembly: GCA_963966105.1. NCBI lineage: Eukaryota > Metazoa > Arthropoda > Insecta > Diptera > Syrphidae > Volucella > Volucella zonaria. The sequence goes on along the minus strand of OZ014533.1, from coordinate 89,945,568 downwards.
TCGTGGGGAGAACTCTTGCCACGATTGTATTTCTCCAAGCAGGGAGTCTGACCACTGTTTCGCTGGGCTTAGCATTTTCGTTTGTGCGACGTAAAGTACTTCCGTTCCAAAAGTACAGTGTTAATTCGGTTGACGTATTGTTCTGCTGTTGGGGAGAGCTCTTCCGATGGATGAAATTCGGGAATGAGGTTCTGTATTTCTGTTGTAGAAGTTGGCGTTGCGTTGGACGTTAGTGGCCATCACCACTGATTGCGTGTTGCGTTTCAATTGTGCTTTCGACATTGGTCGTTGGTATCCACGTTGACCTGTTGGAACTCAAAGTGGTTGAAAGATTCGTGAATTGCTGAGATAAATTCTCCACCGCCCTTGTAAGCTGTTGCATGTTATGGTCGGCGGAGATCACCTCTTCGGATTCATCTTCGATATTTCGCAGTTCGACGGCATCTATTTTGTACAACTTTGTGTAGTCCATAATGCGTGCCAGCAATTCCGCCTTACGACCACGTGTGAGTAAATTGTTGGCTGCCAAAATTGCTTTCAACTGCTTTACTTCCAGCGTGTCGAATTTTATCATCCTTTCGATTATTTGGATGAATATCCCGCTTCTGAAAAATGTCGGCGTTCGTTTTCAGGAGTAATACCTAGCTCTTTATTTTAAAACGCAAAAAAAAAGAACCAGTACAGAAAGAAGAAAAACAAACGACGTATTTTTTTGACCCACCCCTATACCTTCCTCGATACTCGATCGAGGGGCCCGGGTGGCGCCCTTCTTGGTTGACAGCTCTGTCGTGGGGTGCTTTCTTATATTTAATCCTGGTGGTGGCGTTTAGCTGATAATTGTTACGATTTTTTTGAAGAATAATTCGTCGGTGCTGTTGGCGCAGCGTGAATTTCGACGCAGATTTCCCGGTCGTCCGACACCAACTGGGCAAACACTACGACGTTAGGCCGCTCGCCTAGAAGAGTATGGGACAACACGAGATCCTGCCAGGTCTGGCCAGCCCTGGAGCAGCCGTTCTGCTGAAAATATCGCAGCTGTGCTTAAAGATGTCGCCTAATGACTACTGTGGACGGCGACAGAGCCATGCTCAACGACTTTCTCTTTCCTCAATTGAATGAATTGGGACTGGAGAACTTGTGGTTTCAACAAGATGGAGCAACGGCGCATACTGCACGAGCCACAATCGAGATTTTGAGGGCTGTATTTCCGGGGTCGTCTAATCTCTCGTTTTGGCGATCTGCATTGCCCGGAAAGATCGCCTGATTTAATCGTTCCAGACTTCTGTTTGTGGGGTTTTTTGAAGTCACGAGTCTATATCAATAAGCCTCAGACTCTTGAAGCCTTCAAAGAGAATATCCGTCAAAACTGCGAGGACCTATCGTCGGAAGTTCTGGCAAGAGTGATGGAAAATGCCACAAATCGGGCCCGAATGGTTATCAATTCTGGTAGCGGCCACTTAGCCGATATCATTTTCTCGATTTGATGGAAAAAAAAATTAAAACATCAAATAAACATAATCCAAAAGCAGAACTTATGTTTTTCATTCATAAAAAAAATTACAGCCAATTTTTACGCCAACTTCTACATGTACTAGCCATTTTAGGCAACTAAGGTGCACTTTTCTGATCAGGTCCATGTCACAGTACAGCTCATAGAGTTTCCAATGTTGTTTTATTATTCCTAACAACTATATGTTCAATAAACTTAGGTGCTAACTTATTCCTCCTGTCATCCAGCTCAAATATTTTGTCATTTGTCCTAAAAATGGGTGGATCCTTGCGTATCAACGAAACGTTGATCTTATTTATAAGTTTTTGTTTGGTTTTTAAATTTCTCTCATAAACAATTTTAGCTAAAGCATCATATTCCTTAATATGTTGTTGAATATATTCCTGTTCTGTTTTACTATTGCTATCTATGGAAAATGGGTTAGTTTTTGTAATGTGTCCGTTTAAGAGTTCAAAAGGAGCTAGCCTTGTGGCAGAGTGAATTGAGTTATTGTAAGTTGTAACGGCTTCATCAACGATTTCGCTTATAGGTTTGTCAGTATTTTGTGATTTAATGATCCGAATAATTTCTGTCAGAGTCGAATGGAATCTCTCGACTGGTGAGTTGCCTGTAGAACTTTTTGCACAAATAGTGTGTAAATGTATATTATATATTTTAAGGAAGTCTTTAAATAAAGTAGATATGAATTCGCTACCATTGTCAGTTATAATCTTTTGAGGAACCCCATGGTGTGAAAAAAAAAATGTTTTAAGGACCTAATTAAGTTAATACTATTTCTACTCGTTAATAAATAGACACTGGAAAAGCTGCTAAATTTGTCGATAATCGTTAAGAAGTTTTCTTTATGAATCGAAAATATGTCTAAATGAAGAATTTCTTATGGCTTAGATGGTGTTTCAGTGACAGTGACTCCTTGACGATCATATTTATATTTCTGGCATATTTCGCAGTTGTTGATTATCCTCGTTATTAAATATTTCATATTCGGAAAGTAGAAATTTCTTTTTAAATGCTCAAAGTTTTCATTTATACCTCTATGATTTGAGGTTATATGAAAGTCGCGAATCAAATTCTCCTGCGCATCATGTTCTGTTATGTCTTTTAAAAAGGTATTACATCTAACAATTTTAAAACGACTATCCTGAAAGTATTTGGAATAAACCGCTTGAATGATTTTAAAAGTTGAGTCGTCGGTCAAAATACCTGTAAGTCTGTTAGGAGTCAAATAATCTTTAAGAATACCAATTATAGAGTTTTCCCTATTAATCCCATTTAATTCTATTCTGATCCTTTTCTTCCTTTTAAACAAAATTTCAAACTTCACGCTTGGCTTAGATCTACTGTCGTTTATTTTAAGGATAATTTGAGAAGAGAACTCATTTATAGGGCGCTCAGATATTGGAATACCATCGTCAATATTCTCTTGCCCTGAATGGATTGTGGATATATTACCTCGTTCATCAATATTATTTTGAATAGATAAAATGTCTAGGTTTTCAATCTCTGCACTGGTTTTATTTGTTTCTGAAGTGTTAATCTCGATACGAGATAACGCATCAGCGTTGGCATTTTGCTTCTCTTTCTTATACGTTATAAAATAATCAAACTCTTCAAGCTTGAGTTTCCAACGTATAAGCTTTGAATTCGGCTCCTTTAATGAAAAAAGCCAAGTCAAGGGTTTGTGATCAGTAATGATCTGAAATCTTCGGCCAAAAAGATAAGGCCAGAAATATTTAGTGGCCCAGACGATGGCCAAAAGCTCCTTCTCGATCGTGCTGTAATTTTGTTCGGATTTGGATAAAGTTATACTCGCATAGCAAGTAGGCTTATGCGATCCAATTGGTCCTTGAGAAAGTATTGCACCTATTGCGACATTACTAGCGTCTGTAGTAAGGTTGAACGTTTTTGAGAAATCAGGGTATTGTAAAATAGGTTGGTTGCATAGAAGAGTTTTGCAAATTTCAAAGCGATCCAAATATTTTCTGTCAAGATTTATTGTTTTTTCCTTTGCGTAGGCACTCTGTCATCGGCTTGGTTAACTTAGCAAAGTCTTTAATGAACTTCCGGTAATAACCGAGAAGTCCAAGAAACGATTTAATCTGTTTGGTTGTTTTGGTTATCGGAAATTTCTTTATGGCACTAATCTTATCAGGATTTGGTTTAACCCCATCGGCTGTTACCAAATGACCCAAAAATGATACCTCCTTTCGAAGGAATTCCGATTTGTCCATTTGGATTTTAAGATTAGCTTCTCTTAATTTTTTGAAGACAGCTTCTAGGTTTTCAGTGTGCTCCTGAAAAGAGGTTGAATATACAATTATGTCATCCATGTATACTAAACAGACTTTGCCCTGAAGCTCCCGCAAAACATTGTCCATGACACGTTGAAATGTGGACGGAGCGTTCTTTAGCCCGAAGGGCATACGGACGAACTCATAGTGTCCGTTTTCAACGGAAAATGCTGTTTTAGGAATATCTTTAGGATTAACTTCAATTTGGTGGAATCCTGAAGCAAGGTCAAGAGTGGTGAAATACATAGATTTACCCAGCTTGTCCAAGATCTCGGTGACGTTGGGAATCGCGTACTTGTCGTCCATAGTTTTTGCTTTTAGTTTTCGGTAATCGATAACTAACCACCATCTTTCTTTCCCATTCCGATCTTTTTTTTTGGGGACTAACCAAATAGGGGAAGACCAAGGAGAAAAACTGTGACGGATAATACCCTAGTTCAACATATCACTGATCTACTTTTGAATTTCACCATTATGAATATATGGGTATCTATATGATTTGGAATAAATTGGTATGTTATCCTTAATATTGATATCGTGCTTATTACTATTTGAAAACGTTAAGTTCTGCCCATCTCTAAAGAAAATGTCCTGATATTTTTCGCATAAGGTTTTGATTGACTGTTGTTCCTCTGTATTTAAATGACTTGCACGCAGTAACTCGCCAATATTAAATTTTTCTAATGTTCCAATGTTGTTAATAGATAGGCTGTTAACTTCACAGTATTTATTTTTATTAAAGGATTCAGCTCTAATTGGCTGTTCAACTACGAATGTCTGCGGAAGGCCGGAATTATTGATAACTTCTACAAATGAATACCACTTGTCGGCTTTGTAAATCCCTTCAGGTATTATAAGATTATCTTTTATCAATGTTGGTTTTATATAAATATTACCATCCTCTACATCCACAGGAAGATAACTAATTATTTTATGAAGAGCCGGAATATTATAAGTATTCGACATTACATTTGGTTTGTAACTAAGAGCGATTTTAGCATCTTCAGTTTCTAGAAATGAGTTTTTAAGGTCTATTTTTATACCTAGATTCTTCATCATCTCAGTGCCAATAAGTCCATCAAAATAATTGTGGAACTTAAATACGAAGAATGACAATACTTTATTGGTATTCAATTCTCTCAAACCGTTAAAATCAACCTTTTTGTTGATAAAATGCTTATCAAAGATTGTTCTTATCTCAATAGGTTCTACAATTTGTATTTCTTTGGCACTTACTATTTCCGGACTAATAAAAGATTCGTTACTACCTGTATCTATAAGAAATTTGAGGGTTTTGTTTTTGATGCTTTGGATAGTTATGTATGGGAGTAAAGAAGAGCTGTAATTGTTTATGGCTAAGTAACCTATTCCTTGTCCGAGGCTTTGTAACGGAAAATTTGTCTCGTCTATTTCACTATAAGATTGTCATTTAGAAGGACCTGGCATATCAAGGCTTTGGAAATAGTTTTGTTCTTCGGGTGAAGTGTTTGTATTTTCAAATTTATAGAAGTTATTTTTTCTTATGTTGCTTGAGTTAGTTCAATGTTATGTAATTGATTGTGTTTGTAAATGCGTGAGTTATTGCTTGTTCTGTTGGAATTCTGAGAACTTCTACGGCTTTTGCCACTAAAAGTGTCCATAGGCTCTGGTGGAGGGAAACGTTGATGGTTAGTATTAGTTTGTATATATGAGGTAGATGGAATGTTCGAAAAGTTTTGAGAATTCAGGTGAGGTTGTCTATTGTATTGTTGTGGATTTCTGAAGGGTGGTCTTGGAAGAGTCTGACTAATAGCCGATTGCATTGGCTTATTTCGATTACCCCTATCCATGTGCTGTAAGTGCTGAGGGTTTTGGAAATAATGACAATTTTGTTCCTGAAGACAATAATTCAAAGCATCTGTTAATTTGTTTGGTCTCATTGCCCTAACTGTGGATCCTAGTGGTTCTTTAAGACCAGAAAGAAAGGTATTTAGACACATTTCTTGATAGAGCGACAGTTTAGCTTCCATTACATTTGCGTCCCTTTCGTGAACCTTTATATGGTTAGTCATTGCCGATAAAATATCTATTATTTTTGAATAAAAACCCTCTACAGTCAAATGGTTTTGCCTAAGCTGGTGCAAATCGCAAATGAGACTAGTCTCATTGCGCTTATCTGAATAATGAACGACAAGGTTATGTTTTATTTCCTGCCAATCGATGGAAGTACCGTACATATTAAGCACATTGTTTGCTGGTCCTATAACTTTATTCCGTATCGCTCTCATAATTATTGTCTGGTAAACAGTACCTTTAATTTGAGGTATAAGTGTTAAAATTTCCTCAACATTGGAAATGAAATCATATATGGACCGTGGGTTGCCATCGAAACTTGGAAGATCCTTAACTGCGTCAGGAATTATAAGGCAGTTAAATGCGTCCATGGCAACCGTTGGTGTATTAACGTTATTTACACTATTCAAATTCATTTCAGGATTAGCAGTTTTTGACAAAACGTTTGTTTTTTGTAGTAATTGAATTATCGTTTGACTTCAAATTGTAGTTCGCGGCGTGATCAAAGCTAAAGTCCCCAATTTTCAAACCACTTTCTACAAATTTCCCTAAACAAACTTTTGGCTTTCGCCAACTGGTATTAATAAAGGAGCAACTAGCTTTAATTTTTTTTCTGATATACGAATAGTGCATTAGGGAGCACTGATAAATATATACGCACAAAGCTGGGCTCACCCTTCAAAAAATTTCCTCCAGTAATCTCTGCTCCGATGATCAGCTCAATGATCAACCTTCATGAACTCGATGACTTGCTGCACTTTTTGATAGTTCCGTCTGCACTTTGTATTTTATGTGTAGGTAGGTTCTTTACCAAACCAAAGTATTAAAATTCACTGCAACGATATTCTTTCGTAGCGTGTTTTTCTATTTAGTGTAGGCACTTGCAGTTACTATTTTTTCACTGATGCTACACTATCCTACCGACTGCGCCAGTTAACTACACATGGCAGACCTTTAAAATTAAAATGCCAAATATACTTTATTGATTGGTGATTGATCGTAAACTAAACTACATGGTTCTTCTAGTCCCAAGCTACCATATTCAGACTTAAAATCTGCAAAGTGAGAGAAGCGTTGTAACAGTAATATCCCACGCTTGTTGTTTATCCAGAGTGATGGCTTCCGTTACTATGCTGTTGTGCAGAATTCATTCTTAGCGTTGTTTACAACTGTGGCCATCGTTTTGCTGCTGTTGCTAGGTGGTGGAGACAATGATGACGATTCGCATATGCACTCAGCGTTGATAGTAGCGTTGTTACTAGGCCTTCGTAACTCGCGCTGTTATTCAACATTATGAACAACATACTTTAAAGTATATTTCATACGATCTTTTTCTTTTTATATTCTTTCTGAATTTTACTTCGATTCCTTTTCGTTAAGCGACCGTTTGTTTTGTAAAATGTTTGCGAGATTCAATAAAATAACTTTATACTTCGTTCTTCTTTTAAAAGGTATTTTTCTTATTTAAATTGCGTAAATCTGATAAAGGCTTCAAGAGAGAAATCGAAGGAAACCTTGAACATAAACTCGAAGTTGAACTCGTACAATATTCCGCGTGGAATATCAAATAAAAAAAATAAAAAAAAACTACGGTTTTAATTATCCACCGGAAATAAAAGAATTGGTAAAGAAAAAAAGAAAAGTCCATAAGAAATGGTAAGAAATTCGTCCCTGAAAAGAAAGAACGCGCTGGAATCACTTGTACAAACCGCTAAAGCAGGCTATTAGAAATTCTAAAAACCGTACTTACCTTAAAAGCTTAACAGCAGAAAACCAATCCAATTACTCGATTTTGGAAACAGTAAAAGGCACTAAAAACGTGAGCCCCCTGGGCCAGAAATCAATAAAAAAATAAAAAATCGGACTTCTTGCTGCTTGGAAGATACCTTTAGCTCGTCATGCGCTCATTCATAATGCATCGGATACACCAGCTAAAAATTACAAAATAACAAATGCCACGTTGACGGAACTCAAAAATGAAAGAAATAAATCAAAACCAAAGTCCTGAAAATGTTGCCTAGAAAAGCATTAACCAAACTTCCCTAAATTATAAAGGCGGCACTTAGATTAAAATACATACATACCGAGTCAGTGTTAAGTTGGTGAAGTCATAATATTACCAAAACTAGGGAAAAAACCATGTGACAAATCTTATAGACCGATTTCACTTCTCCCAAATATGTACATATGTGTACCTAAATTTTTTGAAAGGATTCTGATTAATCGTATACTGCCGGTTATTGACGGAAAGAATCGTTTCCGTGATCACTAGTTTGGTTTCAGAGGCGAGCATTTTACTATTGATCAGGTGCATAGGATCGCCGCCGTAATTGAGAAAGTTCTTGAAGAGAGATGTGCTCAGGGGTATTGCTTGATGTCTCGCAAGTTGATGACAAGGTCTAGCATGAAGGCTTCAAAGTCAAACTACAACAGGTCTTGTCTTGTAGCCTTATATACGTATACTGACATCGTAACTTGAGAATACATTTTACCATTTCAAACACTAAAATGAGTTTTTGCAATTTAAAAAAAAGAAGGCAAGAAAAGCTACATTTGCTGATGACACTGCTATACTAACAGTGGGTAAAACGATCGAAGAAACAACACTGAAACTATTGTACAAAGGGCTCTTGATAATTTAATGAATAATGGATGTGCTAAACCCAGTGTGGACGTATGATATACAACTCTGGGGTTGTACTAAGAAAACAAATGCCAATATTCTACAAGCTTTAGAAAACAAAGTGCTAAGAGAAATTGTCCATACAGTGTAGTATCACACATAAGAATGTCAATTTGCACAAAGACCTCGGAATTCCAACAGTTCAAGAGGAAACAACAAACTTCCGAAAAGCACAAAATTCGACAAAAGGCAGACATTTCTAATACAGTACTACATATTTTGAAAAAAAAAAAATCTGTTGCACCGTTTTCTTCGCCAGTCCAATATAGAGGCTCCTTCCTTATTATTCAGTTGTATGCTTAGACCAAAAAAAAACAGCGATTGGCAGGGGTAACTCTTCGTCTGATTTGTGATGAGATGTCATTATCAGAATTAATAACGAAGCCGAGGCCAGCAGAGTTCCTGACTACCTCAAAGTGATAGTTATCTATTGTGACGTAATGTCCGATTCGTACAGGTTGTGCGACCCTTCTTATTGACAGCGTATACTTAGTGTTACCCTCACTCACTAGACCCATTTTTGCCGCTTTCGTTCCAATACTTGCGAACGCACCAGTGATATCACGTTGTGCCAGTGACGCCAATGTCATTAGAGTATGCTTTTGGAAAATCGTGACTGGTGACTTTCGCCTAAATCCCTTTGTAGACATTAAATGTGTCAGAGCAGCGAATGTTCTCCATCGTCATTCTGCACAATTTGATGAGTTTGGCATGGATATTAAGGCTAGACATGGCTCTGTATAGCTCGTCTCGATAGATGCTATAATATGCAACCTTAAAATCAGAGAAAAGATAATGGGTATCAATTTGGACTTCTTGGGCGATTGTGGACTTACCGGGCCTAAGACCGCACTGATAGGGGCCAATCAGATCATTGTGAAATTGCTTCAGGCGTTCCCACAAGATGGCGGATAAGATCTATCCATGCTAGTTCATTTATGCCTATAGGCCCCTGTCCGGGTCTAATTGCTTTGACACGTTATCTTCACTTTTTTGTAAAACTTCGGAACGTTGCTCCTGGAGTAGCACCTCTATATTTTCTGGATTCTCCAAAAAAGCCGATGTACAATACTTCCCTCCTCTGTTGCTCGTAGAGCCAACGGATCATTCGTTTTTCTATGCAGCGTCGCTTCGTGGGTGAGTGTGTTTGTCAGCGTTCTTCATTAAAACATGGGTTCCGTGAAGATGGTCAGATAAAACCCAGCAAATCGGTTGCGGCGTTTTTGATGGTCTCTTAGCATCGATGCCATTATACTTGAGGGATACGCAATCGGCAAGTATTCTAGCGGTTTGTTGCAATTGCAGCCGTTCAACGTTAAATCTTCTCACAGTATTACCCTTTTTATATAGGAGCTCAATGCGGATTGGTGCAATGCGCTCATATAAACACCATTTCAATGCGTATTGAACCAATGCAGATTGACGGCTCATATAAACGGGGTATATTTATTCGCGTTTGTGGTGCTTAAGAATCAGTTAACGTACCTTGGCTGCAACGAGGTAGTGCTCCGAGTCTATGTTCGCCGCTCCAAAATTTCAGACATCTATAATACCGGAGCAGTATCTTGCGTCGATCGCAACATGATTATTAGCAATTTGATGATCAGATGGCCGTCATGTCTCTTTGTGGATATCAAGGTGGAGGAACCATGTGCTAGCTGCTGTGATGTTTCTCACGTAAATTAGCCTTAGTCCGATATCAATTAACGGTTCTAAAAATATCCTCCCTACATATTTTAGGCTTCAAATCGAATAAGACGATTTTACCGTCATACTTGCTCCTAAGTTTGGTCGAAGAACTAGAAGAAATATTTTTTGGGGCGTGATCGCACATATTATAAAGCGAATACTTACGTGTCGAAAGCTCAAAACTTATTGCCTAAGTCTGCCGCTTACAAACAAATCCGCACCCAAATAGGAGCTGTTTATGTCAGTGTGGAATACTTCTTTCCCACCGCACTTTCTGAATGCCGGTGATATCTGCTTTATAGCACTCAGCTGCACGTAGTCTGTGCACTATTCGAAATGCCGCTGCCGCTTTTCAACGACTGACGAACTTTAAATTATCTACGGGATTCTTAAGTTTATTAAGAAAGTTGACATCGTAAATCAACTTTGTGGCGCAATACCCACCCCAACTGGCGGCTCAAAAAAAGACAAAAATATTATTTTAAATTTTATTCACAGCACAGAATTTTCTTCTTAACTATACTACTCGTATACTTTATACTAATTAATACTATGCAGGTGTTTTCGAGTCACTTGGTCATTTGATCTTTTTTTTTTCACTTTGTACGTACAAACCATATATTCAATCTGAATATCATACTTGCCATAGGTGCTTAATATACTCGTATCACCTGTTTGAGGTGATCACCATAACTTGGGTAACAATATTTGGCAATTGGTTTGGCTTAGATTAAGTGGATTGAAGGAAACTTTTGCTCGCTTTATATTAGATAAGTACACCTACTTAACCGTAACACTTACTTAAATATACTTAACGTAAATAATATAGATTAGAAAGAAATTCCCCAGAACGCCAGTGCAAAGTTTGTTGTTTAATTTATAAAAATTTGCCGGGCGTATTATATTCGTTTATCTTAATTGTCCATCGTGTTCCTGTTATACATACTATGGACGAATCGGCGTACGGCATACTGGACATCGAGATACTTGAAAGTACCCTGTGTGCTGATTCATTTCATCTAAACAAACCTGGTGGAGTACATGTCCACAATTCAAAATAACATCTGATTCTGCATTTGCGCCACCTAAACATATCGAACAAGTTGAGTTTCTATTATACATAAAATCGAGTTGATTTCAATTTTGCAAGTTTACAGATTATTGTTACCCATATACGTGGAAATCGTCGTTCATTGCATTTGGATTGTTTGTCAAGTATCGCCTTTGTCGATAGATCATTAATGCCAAGGTGGCAAAAAGTGTCAAGCCAACGGTGACGCCGTATGTAAGAATAGTTTGTAAGCCCATTTTTTTGCAATTCAACCAATAACTTAACGAACAAAATTAATTTATTACATCAACACCATAAACAACAAATTGCTAAATCCGTTTATTCAACGCGCCAATAACTAAACAACTTTCGCGTTTTGACATTTAAATTCTACTGTCATTCACTGTCCAGCTATCTGATATAACGCTGCAGCCACATGTGCAAGTAGCCAGCTGCAGATTTCGAAAACTTCAAGTGACTTGGGGGGTCAAATCGGCACCAGAAAACTCATTTAAAAAATATATTCGAAGGCAAAGATTCAGAACTGCGAGAAAGTGAATGTGAAATAGAAAAAAGTAAAGAAGACTAAAAGGAAATTTTTGGTGAAACGTCTTCTAATAACAAGGTCTGACTTTGATATTGAGGCGCATTTGCTCAACGATGTGTTTGAGGAAGATGACACTTTAAAGTTCATATCCCATAAAAGGGCGTGGGGACGATACAGCCCAATTAATTTTACTATCTGCGTCTTTGTCAATTTAAAATCCATTTTTAAATTTTTTTTTATTTCAAAACTACATTTTTCCTTTTAGTTTGTCGTAATTTCTGAAATTCCACTTGCAGTTTACTTGCTTCGAAATTTCTACAGCAGTTGAACTGCAAGTGTCAGAGATGGAAGTGGATTAATGAAAAATGTGATTATTTGTGTGGCCGCCAGATAAAAGGGTTAATAACTTTGTTCAGTGAGGAAAAACTAGGACAGAACAGCACAGATTTGTGTAAAACGTCAAATCAAATGAGAACAGAAAAGTACAGCACCGCTGATTTTGACACAGCTCATATGTCAAAAGTTTATTGTAATTTATCAAAGTGGTGTTTTCAAAAAGTTCAGGAAAATAAAAATTAATGTTTAAAATGGAAAACAAAATAATTCATAGCATTTTGTTGAGCGGATTAGAAGAAAGTGAAAACGACATCAGTTTATCAAGTGAATTCACTGATTCTAGTAATGCTAATATTGTCCCTTTTCACTTGGGAAAGACCCTAGGAACTGTATTTCCCATTTTTTGAAAGAAGTCGTTCCTTCATCCACAGAAAAGGTCTTCGTTAAACATTTCCGCGTAAATCGTGCAATCTGTTAAAATGTGATATCTATACAAAATTGGAAGCTAGCAAAACTTTTTCTGCAGAAATGCACATAGCTCTCTTTCTTTGGTTTGTCGGACATGGGGCTTGTTCCTGCAGAGATATTGCCGATAGATTCAACCTTTCTTTAGGAACCTTGATAAAAAGAGTCATCTATTTTATCAGCGGTCTTTGTGACTTAGAGGACGGGTCAATAAGTCAGTGACTGACTCCTGTCAAAATTTAAACTTTCTGCGTCAGTTAGTTTGTGTTTGACAGCTATTTTTATCAGACTACTCACTAATTTGAGGAGAAAATGGAAAAAAGTGAATTTCGTGTGCTTATTAAGCATTATTTCTTGCGAAAAAAAACCATTACCGAGACCAAGGCTAAGCTTGATAAATACTATGGGGACTCTGCACCACCGATTTCAATGGTAAAAAAGTAGTTTACTGAATTTCGTTGTGGCCGTACAAGCACTGAAGATGCCGAACCTCCTGGACGCCCAGTTGAGGTCTCTACACCCGAAACAATCGAAAAAATTCACGATATGGTGTTGGCCGACCGAAGATTGAAAGTGCGAGAGATTGTGGAAGCCGTAAGGATCTCGCATGGCTCAGTGGTTTCAATTTTGAATGATCACTTGGGCATGAGAAAGCTTTCCGCAAGATGGGTGCCGCGTTTGCTCACAGTCGACCACAAACGCAATCGTGTAACAACTTCACAGGAAGGTTTGGCGTTGTTTAATCGCAATATGGAGGAGTTTTTGCGCCGTTTTGTAACCGTGGACGAAACATGGATCCATCACAACACACCAGAGAACAAACAACAGTCAAAACAGTGGGTTTCTAAGGGTGAATCGGCGCCAATGAAGGTCAAGGTGGGTTTGTCAGCCAATAAAGTTATGGCGACTGTTTTTTGGGATGCACGCGGGATAATCCACATTGACTACCTTCAAAAGGGAAGAACAATCAATGGGGAATATTATGCCAACTTATTGGACCGATTCAATGACGATTTGAAAAAAAAACGACCTCATTTGGCCAAGAAAAAAGTTCTTTTCCACCAAGACAATGCAAGGGTGCACACATGTGCAGTTGCCATGGCAAAAATCCATGAATTGGGCTATGAATTGCTCCCTCATCCACCCTATTCTCCAGATTTGGCTCCGAGCGACTACTTCTTGTTCCCAAACCTGAAGAAATGGCTTGGTGGAAAAAGATTTGACTCCAATGATGAAGTCATCTCGCAAACAAAGGCCTATTTTGAGGACCTCGACAAATCATTTTTTTTGGAAGGGATAAAAAAATTGGAGAAGCGTTGGACAAAGTGTATAGAGCTCAAGGGAGATTACGTTGAAAAATAAAATTATTTTTTTATCAAAAATCTGTGTTTTAATCCAAAAGTCACGGACTTTTTGATCCGCCCTCGTGCATGGGGAAAACCTCGTATCAAAGAAGCTAAAACTGTTTTATACATGAGAGGCAAAACCGGAATGAATGGTGTTATAGGTACTTAAATTGTTATATAAAATTTTATCAAACGATCATAATGTATTATGTTTTTATCTTCCAGCATCATAGACGGAACAAGGATTAAAAGCCACCCAAAGACGACTACATCGATAGAAAAAACGTGTCAAGTCTATGCTTGCAAGCCATCTGCAATGAAAAAAAACAAAATCATAGACATATTCGTTGGGTATCCAGGATCCGTTCACGACAACAGGGTATTTGAAAATTCGGATATACCATATATCCTAAATTGGCCGATATTTGTGGAAATCATTTTTTATTGGGAGATTCCGCTATAGCTGCAGCCAATATTTAATAACACCATTTCGGGATAACGGTCACTTAATGGCGAGGCAAAAATTCTTCAATCGGAAAATTAGCTGTGGAAGAATTTTTATTGAGCATTCAAGCAACGATTCCGGAAACTTTATTATTGTAAGCTGAGAGGAATAAAAAAGTTCTGCCATTTCATAAGAGCTTGTGCCGTGTTGCATAATTTATGCAATGATAATGATCTTCCTTTCGAAGTCGACAAAAAACACCAGAAGGACGGTGTGTTGAGATCTTTGTTGCGGAAAATAACCACACAAATACCAGACGTTGACAGTCATACCGCCAATACCCTAGACTTGTTTCTAACTTCTCACCCTGATAAGTACACCGTTGATGTGCTCTCCCCTCTAGGCTCGTCGGACCATTGTGTCATATCAGCTAATTTCTCGTACACCGACCACACAGTTAGAGAAAAGATTCCTAAAAGAACCGTATGGCAACACGAGAAACCCAACTGGAGCGGTCTTAACAGCTTCTTTGGGCATTTTAACTGGTCGTTATGTTTCCTCGATAACGACATGGATGCCGCTGCTGATAAGATCACAGACACCATTCTCTTTGGAATGAGAAACTTTATCCCTCATCGGATGAAGAGTATCAAATCAAAAGAAAAGGCATAGTACGACTCGAGCTGTAAAGAGGCTATCAGGGTTAAAGAAATGTTTTTTCGGTCCCTCAAGATCTAACTGAGGAAAATCAAAAAAAGTTGTAACGAGCCAGAAATGACTGCAACGCCTTTCTTAAACGTGTAAAATTCCAATACGACCAAAAATTGAAGCAAAAAATACTACAATGTCCCAAAGGTAGTAACAATTTTTGGCCGTTCGTCAAAAATATTAAAAATTCTGCTTCATCCTCCATTCCAACGCTCATTTACAATGACATTCCAGCTGTCAGCTCTTTGGACAAGGCCAATCTGCTTGCTGCACACTTTTGCTTTGTCTCCGCCTACACTGAGTGCGTCGAATCTTCAATGGGACAAATCCACTTTTGCACTCGTGTAGTAGCAAGAGCTCTTAAAGATTTTAACATTCACAAATCCGCTGGTCCAGATGGTATATCTCCTCTTCTTCTGAAAAGGTGTTCTTCTACGCTGACAAAACCACTGCGTAAGCTTTTTCATCAATCCTACTCTTTCGGACTCTTTCCGAGCAGATGGAAAACAGTTTTTGTCTAGCCCGTCCCTAAGAAAGGCGAATTTTCCTCTCTCTCCTCCTACAGGCCCATTGCACTTACGTCCCTTCTTTCCAAGGTCATGGAAACGCTGTAAACCGTCAGCTAATGAAATATCTCGAAACACGAAAACTTCTTAATGACCGGCAGTACGGTTTTCGTAGCAACAGGTCCATTGGTGATCTGATGACATGTCTCACCGGAAAAGTGGACCCAAAGCGTACTTCAATCTGGCAAAAGCAAGACAGTTGCACTTGATATTTCTAAGGCATTTGACTGACTATGGCATCAGGCCCTTTTGTCGAAAATGCGTGCATTTGGGATTGATCAATCTCTTCTACAATGGATTAGAAATTACCTTTCGGAAAATTCAAGTTGTCTTGGATGGTTTCAAGTCTGACATTCACAAAATAAATGCTGATGTGCCCCAGGGCTCCGTTCTGTCTCCGACACTCTTCCTAATTTTCATCAACGATCTCTTGTCTGCTACTTCTAATCCAATATATTCCTTTGTTGACGACAGTACTCTCTGCTTTTCATATTCGTTCCCGGACTCTCGTCCCTGCTCTTTGGCTGTAGAACGGGAACGGCAGCGTATGTTAAGCTCATTAAATTCCGATATCAACAGCAAAACCAATTGGGAACTATCAACAGAGTGGAATTTAGTGCTTCCAAAACACAATGCTGTCTACTGTCGTTAAAGCGAAATTTAAACACCCAGCCATTATCCATGGATGGCTCTTGCATCGTCGAAACCGATAAACTTTCTATTCTCGGTATGTGTGTCAATGACAACATACGTTGGAATGGCCACATTTCCGGTGTCGTCAAAAATGCTGCGAAATGTCTAGGTTTCCTCAAGCGATGTAAAAAATACTTTACCCCCTCTGATCTGCCCTCAATATATATGGCATTTATCCGCCCGAAATTGGAGTGCAATGCCCACATCTGGTCGGGTGCGCCCAAAACATCTCTGCACCTGCTAGATTGGATTCAAAACCGTGCGATAAAATTCATTGGTAATACTAAAATCACTCAAACAATGGACACCCTCGAACACCGACGTAATGCCTCGTGTCTCACTCTGTTTTATCGTTTTTTCCACCACCAGTGCTCCATAGAAATTGCAAGTAGCATTCCGCCCCCTCAAACTTTTAAGCGTAACCCTCAAGTTCACTTTCGGACGTACTCTAAAATATCGTGATCCATTCCTAAGCCGTACAACTTATGGAATGCCCTGCCTAGCTCTTTATTTCCTATTCATTATAACCTTCAAACATTTAAAACTAATTTTGGTGGGGGCTGAGGCCCCCATTTATTGGCTTAATACAAGCTTAATCTAACTTAAAAACTAACAGAAAGACTTAAGAGCTAGTGACCAAGGAAGTGATGGAGGAGATCTTGTTTGAGACGAGGAGTGCTCAGGTGGAAATGAAAAAGGGAGAGGTTCGAGTTGACCTTTCGGAGCATTCGGGAAATAGGTTCGTTGGAGCCATAAGAGGTGCGGTGGACCGGTAGATAGAAGAGACGAGGACAACGTAGATTGCGGGGGTTGGTATTGAAGGAAATGGAGTTCAAAATGGATGCACAGTCGATGGAACCTGAGAGAAGACGATGAATGAAAAGAACGTCAGCAGTATTTCTACGTTCTTCTAACGAATTCATATTTAGAAGTTTGAGGCGGTCTTGATAGGGAGGTAAGATTAAAGGGTCGTTCCATGGCAGGCCACGGAGGGCAAATCGGAGGAATCGACGTTGAATACCCTCGATTCGGGAAACATGAACCCGGTGAAAGGGGGACCAAGCTTGACTGGCATACTCAAGCAGGGGGCGAACAATGGTAATATAGAGAGATCTGGTTACATACGGGTTGGAAAATTCCTTGGACCACCGTTTAATAAAGCCAAGTGATGAGTTGGCTTTGAGGATCATCTTATCGATATGTGAACGGAAATTAAGCTCACAGTCGAATAATATGCCAAGGTCTTGAAAAGACTGAACCAGGGGAATTGGTTGACCATGGAGAAAATAAAGTCGGGGGGGAGACGGGTTGCATTTACGTGAGAAGGTTATAGATTGACATTTGGCTATATTAAGTTCTAGGCAGTTTTTGAGGCACCAGATTGAAAACCGATCAAGGTCTTCTTGAAGGAGGGCAGAGTCCTGGGGAGAGGAAATAGATTTAAAAAATTTTGTGTCGTCAGCGTAAAGGGAGAGGGAGGAGTGCTTAATGACACTCTCAACATCGTTGATAGTAAGAATGAAGAGAAGAGGGCCAAGATGACTGCCTTGTGGAACTCCAGATGAGGCCAGGAATGGAACAGAAAGGGCGGATCTAAACCGAACACTCTAATATCGGTTTACCAGGTAAGAAGAAATCCATTTTAAAAAGAGCGGCTCAAAGCCGAGAGCAGACAATTTGAAAAGGATCAATTTATAAGATATCTTATCAAATGCTTTAGTGAAATCTGTTGCGATAACATCGATTTCTTTGCCATTTTCTAAGGCTGAGAGTGCAAAAGACACGAATTCAACTAGATTTGTGGTAGTTGATCTACCTTTTAGAAAACCATGTTGGCGGGGTGAAATAAAAGGCTTGCATTTGAAGCTTAACGCTTCGTATAAAATGCTTTCAAAGAGTTTGGGTATATGAGAGAGTTTAGCAATGGGACGATAATTGGTAACTTCATGCTTAGATCCCTTTCTGTGTATTGGGATTATAAAAGAGTTCTTCCAAATCTGGGGAAATTCACCCTGTGTGAGCGATAGACGAAAAAGGTAGGAAAGGGGTAGAGACAGGGTGGAAGAGCATTTCTTAAGAAACATGGCGGGGAGTCCGTCTGGGCCAGGTATAAATTCATCCTTAAGATTTTGTAACTTTTCTTCAATAACTGCAGGATCGAAATTTTGAGTGAGAAAGGGACCAATAGAGAAATTTGGTAGATCATTGAAGTAAGAGGGATCTGGTACGAAGGAGTTGTTGGCAAATGATTGTTTGAAAAATGTAGCAAAAAAGTTGGCGATGGTAGGAGCATCACATGAAGTTTTGGTTTCGAAAGCGAGGGAGGAAGGATAACCATCGGTCTTACTTTTGCAATTGACAAATTGAAAAAAGGACTTGGGGTCATTTATGAGATTGGTTTGCGCACTATTCAGGTAGAGCTGATAGAGAGAGTTATAGAGTTCAATGAAATGAAGATATGTACCTAGATAATTTGAATAGTCGGAAGAAGAGTGGGTGCGAAGGAATACCGCCCATAACTTGTTTCTTTTGTTTCGTAGAGAGCGAAGTCTACGATTATACCAAGGAGGGGATGTAGAAGAAGTTTTATGGCGGGAGTAAGGCACATAAAGGGAGATGGATTTGAATATTTCTCTGTAAAAAATGGAGAGGGCATCAACCAGAGATAGATTGGTAAACTCAAAAGAAGCACTGCTTAGATAGGTATTAATTTTACGGAAATTCGCTTTGTGAAAATTGTAAGAAAATAGAACTGCGGGGGGAGGCGACTGAAGGGGAGAGTTGTGGAAAAATGAGAGAAGAAGTGGAGGATGAAAGTTATCAATAGTTGAAAGAGATAGGGGACAACACGACACTGAGGAGTTGATGGGATCAGTTGTGAAGATAAGGTCTAATTGCCTTTCCATATAGTAGGAAACGCCACTGACTTGGCATAGACTAGAGTCTGTTAGCCGATCTAAGAATAGGCATTCCTTAGTAGAAATGGGATTGGAAGCGATGAAAAAAGATAGGTCTTCAGATGGAGTCCATTTCAGCTGAGGCAGATTAAAATCGCCGAAGATAATGATATCATCAAGCGATTCTGATAAGTCGATCAAATTGTCAATTGCTGCAATAGCAAGTTGGTAGGATTCGATAGGTTGCGCCGGAAGAATGTAACAACACATAACGTACAAGCATCTGCGAGTGAGAGTTATTTTAACCGACACAAAGTCGAGCTTAGGAGAGGATGATGTTGAAACGAAAGAGGAGTCCAAGCTGTTGTGAATAGCCAGTAGGACACCTCGACAAGGGGATTCAATCAAGGGGGGTGCGCGATCATCATCCCGAAAAACATTAAAAGAAGGAGGGAATAACTCCTGGTTTTTTATGTTGGGGATAAGATTAGTTTCGGTCAGAGCATAGATATCAAATGGGAGAGCATGAGATTGGCGGAAAACAGCGTGGGTTTTAGAACGGAGTCCTCTTACGTTCTGGTAATAGAAGGTGAGAGGGAGGTTTTTGCATGACTTTTTAGGGTCGAAAAAATTTATCATGGTCAAGGCGACTGCGTTGGAGGTGTGAGACTCTTTTAGAGTGTACATATTGGCGAAGAGCGGCAAGATCGTCTGCAACTTTTTGGGGGGGCGTATTGAAAATCTCGTGATACTTTATATAAAGTTTCCTGAGACTGGTAACGTCTGTAGGGAGGCCTTCCTGCTGGATAGAAACCATGACGCTTGTTTTTGTTTTACCCTCGTAGCACACCGAGTCGGATTTATCGTGCAGATAGGCGAGATATAGACGTATATTCTCATATATCTTTTTATCTCTAAGCCTAGAGAGCGCATAGCGACATTCGGTGGTATCGCTAGTTTGCTGCGTTAATTTAACAGTGGGTGGCGAAAGGGGGTCAATAGAAGAGGGAGTGGTTAATGAGTTCGGTGTCGCAACGGCTGGTTTTTCTGAAATAGGGTTTAAAATGTGAGAACTGATGAAATTGGGATACTTAGCTCCAGTTCTGAGGTCGAAATTAGGGAAAGGCGTGTGTGTTAGGGGTTGAATGGTGGGAGTTTGAGTGGCAGGAGTTTGAGTTGTAGGGGTTAAGTCGAAAGAGACACGTTGACGTTGGGGCTTGACTTGAGGTGGAATAGGGGGAGTTGGAGTTTGGGTGGGCGGCTTAAAATTAGGAAAAATTGTTGTTTTAAAACTCCAATTGGAGCTGGGTTTGTTGTGGGAAGAGGAGGTGGGTTTTGGCAAATTGGATTTATTTACTAACTTATTTCTTGGTTTAGGTATAACGGACTGCTTGGCTTTATCCTGCTTCTTGGGCGTATTTTCCAACCATTTGCAGACACGCATCTTTCCAAGATTGAAATTATTGCTGGCAGGATTATGGAATAACCATTCGTACTTGGTTGGAAGATTGAGCTTGAAGCTGCGCTTGCTTCTGTGGTGAGATGTAGGAAGCAAATTGCAGTGGCTAATGGTAATGCCATATTTCTTTTCGAAGAAATTTGAGATCCAATCAACATCAGCGTTTGGGGGGGCGCCTTTGATAAGAAGCGTAGTCACCAATTGATTCTTCGAAGCAAGCTTATCAAGTCTACGTTGCCATTCGGAAGGTGTCCAGGTTGAATTAAAATGACTGATAAGCTTCCGTGGGGCAGCGATTGGAGGAGCTGACATAGAAATATTTTCTGCTGTTAAGTTGGAAGAAACTTCGCAGGAATCAGTGGGTTGAACCGTCCGCAGATGACTTATGTGTGGGGGTGAGCGTGAATCCACTTCAGGTTCCATTAATTCAGCCATGAGTGATGTATTGTAGGGAACATTCTGGTAAGGCTGCGGCAAGTTTTGTGTATCAACGATTTTGCTGTTTATTGTTGCGATGTGATGTTCAATATCGCATACGAGGGATCGAGTCGGGGTAAGTTCGTCGCCGACATCGTTCACTTTATCGAAGATAACTTCGAGCATGGGATCACAGTGTTTGGGAGAGAGTTGTTTGTGTGACGAGGACTGAAAATGAATGTCTATGTCGTCACGCAGGGAGTTTATCATCTCGCAGGTTTTTTGGTTGGAGATAACCTGCGCAGAACACATAGCTTTAATGTCAATCAACACTTTATCGAGGTGACGTAAGGGAGTTTCTTCATTCCTGGATCTCCCGGAGTCTAACTCGATAAGACCAGCAATTTGTTTGTCCATGTGCTTTACTTTGGATTTTATTACATCGGCTGAGTTCTGCACTGAGTTACGTAACTCTTCAACACTTTTAACACTGTTTTCTATTACCGAAATTTTATCCGTAATCTTTTTGGCGAGTGCGTCCTGGTAGGAGTCATTTGAATCACTTAGGCATTTTATTGCCAAAAGTACGTGTGAAAGTGAGATACTCTTACACTCATCACAGAAGAAAAGTAGGTTATCGGAAAATTCTTTAATAAACACCGTGTTTCTTTTATTTAACCCGACACAAACGGCATGAAAGGCGTTCCCACAAATGCCCTTGCAAACTACCCAGTCAGCATTGCTGTCATCGATTACACAATTGGCAATTCCGCAAGACATATTCAAATTGGTTGTGTAGGTCAGTGAGGGTATAGATATAGGTCGAGTTATTTTTTTTTATTTATTTATTTTTTTTTATTTTTTTTTATTTTTTTGTAGATAGGGGCTTTTATTTGCACTGAAATCTGCCAGTAGACAAAAAAAAAATAATGAATTCGAGCACTGGGGGTTATTAACCGGAAAATGCAATTTAACGAGATTTATAACTGAAAATTAAACAGGGGAATAGGGAGAACAAGAAAAACACGTCTAACTGGTTTGAGTCGCAATGAACAAAAAAAAAATGGTTCACCGGTACCTCTCTTTCCATTCTCCCTGATTTTCATTCACCCGCGCTATGTGCAAACATTTTAAGGGTACTAAAAAAAATAATCCCTTGAGCGCGCGCAAATTTTACAAAAAAATACAATACAAAAACAAAATGTTGGACAGGATATAAATCACGAAGTCCCACTTGATCAAGAACGTGACTTAAGCAACCGAAATCGGCTTTGTGAAGAAGTGAACTTTAAGAATACCATTGTTCATGAAAATGTAACGTGTAAATGTAATTTAATAACAGAAATGAATAAATGAAAAAAATAATAAAAGACAAGAAAAATTAATTTTCATAGTTTTTATTGAAAATAACAGAGAGCAGTTCTTCCCTCTGCTTCATTTGCTTTTCCATAATTTCTGTCCGCTTTCTATAAGCTTCTAGCTTCGCCTCCCTATATTCTCTTTTTGTTTTCCTTTCCTCTGCAAATTCCGCTCTCTTCTTGCTAAGCTCTTCTGCTACACTGCTAACTTTTCCTTTTCGTTTAGGCTCCTCCAAATTTTAATGGCGGAACACTAAGGCCACTTCCACTAGCAACTGGTATATGTAGTTTCTAAAAAACAATATTGGTCGAAAATTTGTTGGCAAAACTCTTGATCTTAAAAAATAACCATTAATTAAGGTTAAATATCTTTCTACCATTTATACTTACTATTTTCTAAATTTTGCCGAGTGAATTTTGAACACTGTTCAAGAACAGGGTGTCTTTTCTGCGATTTTATCTCAAAGTGTTCCATTATTTTTATATATCTTTAAAAAAATCACAAATTCACAAACCAAATTGCAGTTAACAAATGACACAATTCAAAATCACAGCTGATTTTGACACTTTTCACAATTGTGTTCTACTGCGAAAGTAGGTGCGAGATTTTCTGTTCCGAACAGATTGAAACAGCCTCACTGAACACAGAGCAGAACAGATTGGGACAGAAATTTTTCTCACTGAACAGGAAAGTTTGTACAGTTCGGAATAGCCTGATTGAACAAAGCTAATAAAAACAAATGGAGAACATCCAATAGGCATGCTTTATTTAGAAGTTCCAAGTGAAATCTGGTATATACTTCACTTTTATTGTACGATAACCAGCTGATATTTGACATCTGTAAATATGGAAGTGCAGCAGAAACTGATTGCTGTCCAGTGTCGTTGGACAGAACCATAGACGAACTATACCTAGATATCAAACTTTCCAGATATCGGAAAACCAAAAGCGGTTTTCTACTGATCGCCCCTATCCGTGTGATCATGTCTGTGAATACGTGTAAATTGTCATAAATGGCAATTTCCCTCTCCTTTTATACAAACCACGCCCATTTTAATCAAAAAAATGTCGTCTCCATTACACAAATTCGTGCAAATCGCTCTTATTTTAGCAATTTTACTTGTAAATTGCTCTCCTTCTAGCAAATTTTGACAAATCCTTAGTGATGCAGAAGTGTTGGAATTCACTTACAGTGTGTCTGTGCAAAAGTTAAGGGTTTGCAAAAGTATTAGTAGAGTTTGACATCTAGTTAGTTTATCTATGGTTTTTTAGTGGTGTATCTAGAAAGTGTTAGGATTATTTGACAACCAGTGAACGAATTAAAAGTCGAAATGAAAAGTAAGAAAAGTAAACTTTCAAAAAAAAAAACAAAAGACAAGTGACATATGATATTAGTTCCACAATCTGACACGGAATGGTGATACCAAATCTACGGTGATATCAAGTATAATGTAAATAGTGACAGTCTCCCTCATTACGTGTCTAAGTGATGCAAGTCCAGGATTTCGATGCGCCTTTTATGCTTAGGACCGAGTAGTCCTATGTAAATAGTGACAGTCTCCCTCATTACGTGTCTAAGTGATGCAAGTCCAGGATTTCGATGCGCCTTTTATGCTTAGGACCGAGTAGTCCCTTGGTCAGCAAGTCTGCTCCCATGTTTTCAGTATCTACGAGATATCGCAGACGAATGTTGTTGTTCGGGAAAGCCTCCCGAATCCAAGTTGCTCCAGGAATCTCCGTAGAAGATTCAGATTCAGAGAGGCTCATGTACTCCGCCTCAGTGCATGAGAGCGCAACAGTTCGTTGTTTCCGTGACTCGCATGTGATGGCTCTCCCTGCAAGAATAGTAGCCGCTATACGATCGTCGGTCTTCTGGGCAGTTTCCACAGTTTGCGTCACCATTCCTGTGAGCCCGACATCTAATGAAGCACTATGTTCTTCATCCCTTACAGGTAGCATAGGGCACGCTTGGCTGCAATCCATTGTTTCCGCTAAGAATTGTTTCCTCACTCCCCATATCCTTGGATTTTGGCCCCCACTGACTTTTCCTTGACCGACGATGAAACTGAGTATTAAGTTCAAAGGAGACTACGAATATATTAATGAATACAACCTGTACTGTTGTAAATACCAATTTTATCAACGATAAAGTGCCTGAAATCTTTTTCCTCTTGGCCCTTTTCAAAACAGTAGTCAACGTCGGTCTCAAAAAACTTATTTAGATAAATTAGTTCAGGTACTAGCCGCCCTATTTCTTTTTAATGACGACGTCGAATTGAGCTTGGTTTTAAGCATTCGTGTCTTTAATTATAATTAGTCTCTTTGACTACTAGCTCTTAAGGGTCATAGCGTTCTTGTTGTATAGCACGTTCAACCTTTTGGCTTTGTCATTAAAGATGCCAAAGCTTGACTCAAAATTCCGAGTGGATGACAAGTAAAATGTTGTAAAACAAATTTGGTAGGTATTTTATTTATCGTCTTAAATTTGTTTAGTCTTCGAGTCGTAAACATTACTTACATTTGCAATATATGTAAGCCAAAGACCCGTTAACAGGTTTAACAAATGCTTAAATATTACTATGTGGACCAAGTAGTTTGGAAATACTTAATTTAAGTTTAACAAAAAACATAAAAAGACAAGTGTAAGGATTAAAGGCTGTTTCAAACGGAGACTATATGCTCGGCTGGAAAAAGAATTCTCCAGTCGTTCGTTTCGCTCAAGCCGGTTTCGATTTTTGTAAGTCTTATAGTACCAATCCATTCCGTCTTTCTTGACCGGATTCGTGTTTCTATAAGAAGCCGTCACCGGGATGTCTGAGTCAAATCTGGAGTGTGCTTCCGTTACACTTGAACTGAAATACTCCTGTGCTGCTGGTAGATAATGTTGCAGAGTTTGAGCCGTAAAGACTTTTGTGATAGTTGGTCTTCCGCCTAAGATCCGTGGTGTGATGTCCTCTATTGAGTTAAGCTCACTCTTTCCTATTGAACTCGTACTACTGGCTACAGATCGTTCCGTAACAAAAGGCTGTCTGTATGTTGAACGCATGAGTTCTTCCTCTGGCGGAATTAGAAGAATTGTTGGGGAAGTTGTTGTTTCTTGTTCGTCTTGTTCGTCTTCTTCGAATTCTTCATCAGTTTCCATCACAATTGGAGTAGTGAATGGCCTTCTTCGAGTTGGAACTTCTTCAGACTTTGTGGTTGTGACTGGAAGACTGCTTTCAGTCACGTAGTAAGTATGAGATGGTGGGGCTTTAATTGTTGTTGTTTCTTTAGTCACTGCCGGTGTAGGTGAAGGAGGCTCTGTGATGCTACCTCGGTTCAGTAAAACTCGAGGTGTACCATCTGTTGGATTGGGAAACTCTGCCTTTTGCCTAGTTGGCATCATTGGGATGAATCCTCCAAAGTGTTCCGGCAAAATCGGTTTGAAACCGCCTTGTTGTATATTTGGCTCTGTAAGGGAAGTCTTAAAACGTTTTGATTCCTCATCACTGGCTGACTCTTCGGATCCCGATTCACTGAAACCACGACTTCGTGATGTTATTCCATGATACTGTGTCTTCTGTGCTAAGTACTTTTCCAGCTCACTACTGTTCGGCTGTTGAAGCATTCGTACTTTACCCCTAGTAGGTGTCATCTTTTTGTATACACGATCTCTTCTCGAATTAGTTCCGAGAATTCCTGGCAGCCCAAATGATGGTATAGGATAGCCAAAAAAGGTAAATGGTGACTGTGACTGCTGTGCTAGATGATATTTATTCAAAATGCTTGTATTGAGCAGAGTTTTACTTAGATCAATGTTTCCATTGACCAAGGCGTTGTTGTTGTTATTGTGACTTAGTGCAGGAGCAATGTGATTTAAGTTCACGTTCATTGATGAATTATTTCCGTGGGTAATCAGCGTATTATTAAAAGTTGGAAAATCTACGAATTGATCATAGAAATAGTCACTGTCTACTATTGGTGGTCTTGTGAGGTTATCAACTTCCATTACGAGGGAATCACAGTCGTCTCTGTAGTCAGTTCGACCTTCTCCCATAAAGACGTCACCGTGATCGTTATACAGAGGAAGGTAGTTGGAAGATCGCTGATCGTCTGTACAATTTAATTTGTCACTTCGCATATTTCGTAGCAATTGTCCATCTTGGCATAATGGTCCTGGATGTGGAAAGTTAGTTTCCTCAAGCCATGCACTTAACCATTGTACTGTGCAGGAGCAGTTCATTGGATTTTCTAAAAAGATACAAAGGAACAATTATAAAATCAGTGAAGTAATAGTGTCTTGCTTGGATTTACCGTCCACGTCTAAAATGGCTATATTGCCACGAAGAGTTTCGAATGTTTTTTCATGCAGTGTCCTTAAATGATTGTGTCGCAGAGAAAGAACTCGCAGTCGAGGCATTACTTCGAAAGGATAGCCCTGAAAAGAAGAGAAAATTATTTTTTTTTTAAATAGGTTCTCGCTACGACACTACTGTTTCAAGCATGAACTCGGAAGGTAGCTGAACAAAATGACACGAGAAAATGCTGTTGGCCGGGCCTACAATTTAAATTGCAGGAGCTACTAAAGAATAAGAACGCCTTCCAAAAATTATGGACGAGATATATGGTATAACTGCGTCAAGCATATAACAGACGGGAACATGTACGCCTTAAAAACAAAATGCCGCATTTACGAGTATCAGAGCTGAAGTAGAGAAACCACATGTTAAGAGAGGATTTTTCGCGGGTGGGTCGACGTCCATCGCCATGTTGTAATTCGAACGGAGCCGAAGTCTACTTTGAACGTAAGCCTCATATATGCAAACGCCCCGATCGCAAAAGCTAAATACATAGTCGAGGAGGACTTTTAAGACCTCTTGGGCGGAACTTGCGGAGTTTATTTGCAGTCTGACATTTAAGTCTTTTCTTTACTACCTTCTTAGAAGACCAGTTTGCAAGTAAAGCTTCATCGCAACAAAGAAATAAGTCGGACAAGGTTTCTCCGCAAAGTAAACCAGCTAAAGCCTGGCTTACTTCTCCAATATGCTGAATGTACATAGGAGTAGGTACTTTCAGAGTAGGAAATCTCAATGCCGATCATTTTCCAGTCGTCGTCTGATTAAGACACGGCTGTCTAGAAAAATGTTTTGCAAGAACAAAAAAAAAATGGCCTGCAGAAATGGCTAGAGTTTATAATGAATATCTAAACAATGCACATTAACCAATTAATTATCCTGGACCTGAACCTGGAGCTCAACCAAAAAGTCACTCTAGTCGGCCCTATTGTTTGCTAGTTTTTGCCAACTTTCCACTCCAAATTGGTTGAGATCCATCTTAACATGCATGTTCCACCTAAATAGGGGTGTTACTTTGCAGCGTTTTCGGATGTTGATGGATTCGAAGACTTTTCGAGCTGGAGCTCTGAAGTTAATCCGCTCTACATGTCCTAACAATAGAATGAACCATTCAACTTGGTCTGTGGAAGTCAAAAGATCCTTCCACCCGACTAAAATGAAGTGAGGACAGCAATATCAAAGCTAAAGAATAATAAGGCTGCTGGACGGGACGGCCCACCTGCCCAGCTATTTATGGTAGCTTCAGATGACTTGGTAGAAAGAATGCGCTAACTCATTTCCAAGATTTTGTAGGCAAAAAGGAATGCCTGAAGGATAGAACCTTTGGCCCGATCCACAAGAAATGAGATCCTCTTAATATTTACCCTAGGTCTTGCAACAAAACTCATGAAGTCCAAATCGATACGCAACAACTCTTTATTTATTTTAAGTCCGCATATGACAGTATCTATAGGGACGAGCCATATAGAGCCATGTCTAGCCTTGGAATCTCCGTCAAACTCTTCAATAATGGAGAACGCTCGCTGTTCCGTAAAGGTAGGAAACAATCCTTCCGAGACTTGTCGAAAAGGATTAAGGCAAGATGATGCGTTTTTCATACTTGAGAGAATTGTACGAAATTCGCAAGTCAACACCAGAAGCACAGATTTCC
This sequence comes from Volucella zonaria, assembly GCA_963966105.1. Taxonomy (NCBI): domain Eukaryota; kingdom Metazoa; phylum Arthropoda; class Insecta; order Diptera; family Syrphidae; genus Volucella; species Volucella zonaria. The sequence goes on along the minus strand of OZ014533.1, from coordinate 89,917,069 downwards.
ACATCATTGGCAGAACTTAGCGAACCGTCACGGGTGCGTTTGTAAGCATTGGAACAGAAGTGGAAAAAATCGGTTTAGTCGATGATGTATGCCAACAAGACACCCAACATGGACGAATCGGACAGAACGTTGCAATAGTCAGAAATAGCCTAGAGGTAGTCAGAAACTTTGTGTACCTCGGCTCTGCTTTTAAATCTGACAATGACAAAGAGTTACTCTTGACAATCGCTGTTCCTTCGGACTAAGAGAGCAAGTGAGTAATACAGCCTTGTAAAGAAACACTAAGAAGACTGTATAAGACTCTCATCATCTCAGTTTTGCTTTATGGTGTAGAATCGTGGACGTTAGTGAAGGTGGGTGAAGATATCCTTGGGGCTTCGATTGCAAAATTCTTGGAGTGTTTTTTGATTCTATCTGCGTTGACGGGGTTTGGAGAAGGAGATATAGTGGCGAACTCTATGAGTTGTACAGCGACATCGATCTGATTAGAAAAGTGCACATTAGTCACCAAAGATAGTTAGAACATGTAAGGCGAATTAACACCCTCACTCCAGCCCGAAAAGTCGTCGATTCCAACTCGGAGGAACAATAGCTCGCTTTAAGTGTCGCGCCCAAGTGGAGGGCGTCTCAACCAACTTGGAGTGCGCAACTGGAGCTAGCCTGTTGGTTGAGGCTCAGATTCATCCCGGACTGTAGCGCCATCTACGTAAGTAGTAAATAAATAAATCATCAATAGGTCCCTTTACGTTTTGTGTTGCTACTCGTACATTCCCCCGGCTCAACCCATCGAATCCTACATCGCTATTAATGCGGTTGGCCAACTTATTGACCTAAGTTATTTCATCGACGATTATGACTTTAATCTGTCTCTGCTGAAGTGGATTCAATCAGATGATCAATTCTTTTCTACCGCGTCAAACGCTAGTCATCCAAGGAATGCCTATTAATTGATCGTATAGCAGAATCAAACTTATACCAAATAAGTGGCGTCTCTAACTCCATCAATAGGCAACAAGGACTTATTTTCACTAGCGATCCCATTAACTCCACAGTAACATTTTGTCCCTTAATTTCTCCTACTCTCTCTTCTTACAACTTCCATAAATTACCAACCAATATTTAACTGATGGTGTCTCCATTTTTTATAGTGAAATATCGTATTCAATTCTATTTCTCCTTGCGTCCCCTTTTCTCGGCATAAACATCATCTACTTCCCTGCCTGGTATAACAGAAGACTTCGCTCTTTACGAAACAAAAGAAACAAACCATGGGCGGGTTTTCTTTGCACCAATTCTTAGTCTGACTACTCTAACTATCTTGGAACGTACATATAATTCACCCAGCTCTATTACTGCCTCTATGAGCGCTTTCTCGACATTGCGAAAACCAACCTTATCAACGATCCTAAGACTTTTTATCAATTCGTCAACTGCAAAAGAAAATCAGACGGTTACGCCCCCTCGTTCGATAACATATGTTCGACTGACCCACATACTATTGTCAACTATTTTGCAACCTTTTTTAAACAATCGGTTGTAGACAACTTCTTCGTAGCTAACCCCATATATTTGAAGAATCTTCCCAATTTCTCCATTGGCCCATCTCTTTCTCTCAATCTTTTGGTCCTACCCTTATCGAAGTAAAGCTACAAAATCTCAATCATGAATTTTTACCGGGCTCGTCGCAATATTTCTAAAAAAGTGTGCCTCCAATCTTTCGCACCCACTTTCCTCCCTATTTCACCTCTCCCTTACACAAGGGCAATTCCCCCAAGTTTGGAAGTCCTCTTCCATAACGCCGGTCCACATAAAGGGATCAACGATTGAAACAACTAGCTACCGTCCCATTGCTAAGCTTTCTCACCTAGCATACCTAGAATGTTAGAAAGTATTTTATATGAAGTGCTAAGCTTTCAGTGCAAGTCACTTGTATCACCCAGTCAACCTGGATTTCTGAAAGGTAGATCAACTACTACAAACTTAGTTTAATTCGTATGCTTTACGCTTTCAGCCCTAGAAAATGGCAACAAAAACGATGTTATTGCTATAGATTTTGCTAAGGCTTTCGATAAAATATCACATCAACTAATCCTTTTCAAATTGTCTTCCTTTGGCTTAAAGGCCATCTCATTAAAATGGATATCTTCTCAGCCTTCTCAACCCCGTTTTTAACCACTTTTGGGGTCCCACAAGACAGCCATCTAAGTACAGTTCTTTTCATTTTAACAATAAACGATTTATGACTTTATAATACCATGTAAAAATAGAGAGATGAAAGAGGCTTAAAACCTCTGTATCTCGTTGGGGACGCATTCACACACACCCCCCCCCCCCACATCCGTATGCTTTTTTTCTCAAAATAAGTCAAGGAATCTCCCCTAAAAGTCTTCGGCAGGTCGTATATTCTTCTAGGATGCGGAAAACGAATCTTGTTGTAAAGGTTGACGTGATTGTATAACATTGTGAAGAAAGTTTAAAGTTCTAAGCTTAAAGACATTTTCCAAGGTAAGGCCGTATGTTGATCTAGTAAATAAAGAAAGAAGGTCATACTATAGGTTTTGAGACAACACTGAGTCTTCGGCTGTGTTCATTGTCACAATTGGAAAAACGTTCTCATGCAAACGATAAAATAGGGATAACTAATGATTTAGCAATTATCATCCTCGTTTCGAACGGCGTTATCTTTTGCGTGGCCCACAGCACGCCAAAAACTCCATATATCCTGCCTAGAATTAATTCAATACGATTATTCCAGGTAAGCGTTCTGTTGAAGACAATTCCAAGGATTTTAGCCGAATCTACCAGCTTTATGGGCTTAACATCAGGACGGATTTGAGGATATGATGTATCGATAAGCTGCCTTATACAACTAGGCATTTCGATTTGGTCAGTTTTAAACAAAGGCCGCTGGATCATGGCTATACTAGGTAGGGTTTTATTTACATCGTCATTAAGTTCCCATATACCATTTTCGACAAGTCATGTAAGACAACGCTTACGCAGCTGGACATCATCAGCATACCTAAATGTCAATAGAGCAGTGTAACAAACATGAGGGAAGTTCGTTTATATACATCGTGAAAAGTAATGGTCCCAAATACGAACTCTGCGGAACACTTTTATTTATTGGAAGAAAGTTTGAAACAGAATTGTCAATAGCAACTGCCTGAAATCTCTGTTTCAGATAAGAGTAAGTTTTTAGAGGGGAGCGTGGAGTGAAACTGCTGTTCCAACTTATTGCATACAATTTTATGATTCACAGTGGAAAATCCAAAAGCATTAAAAAGGTAACATCACCAATATTCATAGCTTGCCTAATATCCTCAGCAACATTTATTAGGACAGTCGTGCAGCTACATATGTTTTGAGCGGTAACCAGGCTGATTCACGCAAAGCAAATCATTGCTGTGTAGAAATTTGCGTATTTGATAATTTATGATTCTCTCCAATACCTTCGAATGAAGGGTAAGGCCGCTATTGGCCTGAATTCATCTTTATTCCCCGAAACTGGTACGATTATAGCATATTTCCAAGTTGTGGGAAAATTACCAGTCATGAGAATATTATTGAACGGGTTAGTAATGTACTTCAGCACGTAACAAAGAATAGCCTTCACAAGAACCGGATGTACAATACTACTAAACCTAACTGAATTAAATTCTATTGATAAAAGGCTTTCTAAGACATAGGTTTTATCAACTCTTGCGAAGCTAAAATTTCTGGAGTACCTTGTATTACGAAGGTTATTCAAGGGCTCATTTGAAGTAACATGCTCGTTAAAATCGAGACTAGATAGTGAAATAAAGTCCTGGTTTAATCCATTGCAGTCAATATTTGCAGGTTTGTTGTTCATTTGTTTGCCTACTCTATGTAATATCATTAAAGGTTTTCCAAAGCTTATGTTTAACTAGAGAACGATCGAGTCGCGGCGCATATAATCGTTTCTTTGCTTCTCGAATTTCTTACGCAATCTTATTCCTTATTGCTCGATAGACCTTCAAGCCAACACCAGAAGCATGCTCTTCAAAAACTTCGTTCAATTACACGCTACGATGACAATGTTTTTTTTTTTTGCGCGCTCTCAAGGGCTTTTGCACCCTTAAAATGTTCGTACACAGCGCTGGCGAAGGAAATTTAAGGAGGAACAAAAGACAGGTACCGATGTACGATTTTTGTAAGTTATAATGACCAGGAAACACAGAGATCGGCAGGGCATGCCATAAGCGAGTTGTACGGCTTAGGAAAGAATCACGATATTTTAGAGTACGTCCGAAAATAGGCTTGAGGGTATACTGATGAGCATTCATAGCGAGACGGGTGTTACGGTTGAAAGTTTGAATGGCTACTGGCGATTTCAATGGAGCACTGGTGGTGGAAATAGCGATAAAACAAAGTGAGACAGGAGACATTACGTCGGTGTTCGAGGGTGTCAATTGATTGACTGATATTACCAGGGGCGTTCAACATATTCTCGATATCGGGGTGAAGCTGTGGTTGTATATATAAATTGACTTATTTATCAAGTAATACTATTATTTTAGTGCATTCATGTAAAATTTCATATAAATGTGATTATTAATTCCCGTTTTATCTCTAGTTAAACAGAATCATAATAGCAACTGAGACGGTGATGGTGAAAATTGAGCATTGCGCTGTAATTAAATTTCTCACTAAGCAAGGAAAAAGTCAAAAAACTATTCATGAAGAGATGGTGGCTGTTTACCAGGGTTCCGCACCTTCATTATCAACTGTGCAAAAGTGGTCAAGTGAGTTCAAGAGAGGCAGAGAGAGCATTGAAGACGACCCCCGCTCCGGCGCCCCGGCTACTGCTTGTACGGGAGAAAGCATCAAAGAAGTCGAAAAACTTGTTCTTGAGGATGCCCGAATAAAGGTGAAAATGATGGCAGAGATCACCAAGCTTTCAATTGGTACCATTCACACCATTCTTCATGACCATCTTAACCTTTCAAAGGTCAGTGCAAGGTGGGTGCCACGAATGCTCACAGCGCCTCAGAAAAAAGTGAGAATTGCATGCTGTAGAGAGCTTTTGGAGATGTGTAGTGAGAACGCGGACGGTGTTATGGATCGAGTTGTTGCTGGGGACGAAACATGGGTCCACCACTATGACCCTGAAAGCAAACAAGAGTCCATGCAGTGGCATAAAAAAGGAACAGACCCCCCGAAGAAGTTCAAAGTCACTCCGTCTGCCGGGAAGCTCATGGCCACAGTTTTTTGGGACTCAAAGGGAATCTTGCTCATTGAGTACAAAAAAAAAAGGTGAAACCATCAACGCCACATCCTACGCTTCCACTTTGCATAATTTGCGGGAGGAAATTAAAAAGAAAAAACGGGGTAAGCTCGCAGCGGGTGTGTTGCCTCTTCATGACAACGCTCCTGTTCACACGGCGCGAGTTTCCAAGGCTGCTGCGCGAGATTGTGGTTTCGAAGAAATCCAACACCCACCCTATAGTTCACACCTTGCCCCTAGTGATTATTTCCTGTTTCCGGATTCGAAAAAATGTCTTCGAGGAAAAAGATTTTCGGATGATGAAGAACTCAAGTCGGTATTTTGCAGAGAAAGAGGAAATTTATTTTTTTGAGGTTTAAAAAAGCTTATCTCAAGATGTAACAAATGCATTGATGTTAAGGGAGATTATATTGAAAAATAAAAACAATTTAAATTGAATTCGCATTTTCCTTCATATCGATACCCAGAATATATTGAACGCCCCTCGTAGTATTACCAATGAGTTTTATCGCACGGTTTTGAATCCTATCTAGCAGGTGCAGAGAGGTTTTAAGAGCACCTGACCAGATGTGGGCATTGCACTCCAATTTTGGACGGATTAATTCCTTATGTACTGAGGCCAGATCAGAGGAGGTGAAATATTTCTTACATCGCTTGATGGAACCCCCCTACGTTATTTTGAGAGAGATATTTTAAGGTTGATTTCGAATACCACCTTGATCAAAAAGTTCCCGGGGGACATCAGACAAGTGAATGACGTTCACTAAATGAGCCGAGACCAAAAAAACTACGCCGTTTTCAGTTAAAAAAGAAGGCAATGCTCACGGTTTTCATGGGTTACAACGGTGTAGTGCATCATGTATTTTTGCCAGAAGGCCAGACAGTAAACAAAGAGTATTATTTATGAGATGTTTGCGTGAAGCAATTCGCCGAAAGATAACAGAATTGTGGACAGAAAACTCGCGGATTTAACGCATGATAACGCACCGTCGCGGTCGCACAGTGCCATCATTATTCGTAATTTTTTGACGAAAAATGCAACAAATACCATCCAACAGCCACCGATTTCACCTGATTTGGCTCCCTGTGACTTCTTTCTGTTCAATCGAGTTAAGAAACCACTACGGGGAACACGTTTCAGCAGCCGAGAGGAAGTAATGGAAAAATCACAGGAAGCACTAAAGGACATACCGAAAACCGAATATAAAAACTGTTTCGAGGATTGGATCAAGCGCTGGCATAAGTGTGTTGCAGTCGATTGGTATTACTCTGAAGGGGAAAATATAGATTTAGATGAATAAACTTGTATTTCCAATTTTCTGAATGCATTCCGGGAACTTTTGATCGAGGTAGTATACCGACAGCGATGGCTGGCGCATGTACTCGTATGATACAGCGGATGAACACCAGAGACTTCGCTAGCAGAATATGCGAATCTACTCCGGACGATTCCTCCTCAAGACTGGCTGTTTTTGTTATTCACCCAGTTCAAGTGCGCTTCATCGAAAAGACAACTTTTATAACGAAATCAGCATCTGAGTCTGTTCAACCTCCTCTAACATCTTGCCGCAACGAAAAGTTTTACAGCGCAATTAGTCTAAGGACAAAAAAAAAACAACAACACACCAAGTTATGTATAATCCTAAATACTATCAGTGATCGGTGTTCGATATGTACGATCTTTTTTTGAGGACTAGTTGGGAAAAAAGGAAACCCAATTAAAAAATCAATTTGAAATGAAAATCGGTAGAGATCTTACCTGTATCTTACATATTTGATTGTTGTCCATCTTGAGTTCTACAAGCCAACTTAGCGATCGCAATGGTAGTGTCGATACTGTCCTCAATGCGTTATTTGACAAGTCAAGTACTTCAATATTTTTCATATTCTGCAGCCCAACATTATCCATTGTGTAAAAGTTGTTATTCGATAAATTCATGAACACTATCGAAGGTGAATTGTAAAACGTATCTGGAGCAATATATCTCAAAAGATTATGTTGCAAATGCAGCGCCAAAAGGTTGGGTAAATTCTCAAATACCCTATGTTTCAAATCAATGATCTTATTATCGGCCAACACAAGCTCCTGCAGATCATGTAGATTATTTATAGCACCTGTTTCGATGACAGCTATTTCATTGCTCGACAAGTCTAGGTATTGTAATTTTGGAAGATCACGGAAAGTTCCAGTCAATAGTTCCGTCACCAAATTGTTTGAGAGACGGATTTCTTCGACATTTTTCCACGCTGACAAGACTGACATTTTTAGTTGAATCAGATTGTTATAACTTAAGTCAATGTCACGTAGATTTTTTAAGTCGGCTAATGTGGGCGACATGTCAGACATGCGGTTACCGGAAAGATCTAAGAACTCCAAAATTTGTTGTTTTTCGAATGCCCGCTTTGAGATGTTGCGAATGCTGTTGAATGCCAAATTTAGCTGTTCAAGCTTTGAATTGTTTGCAAGTACACCATCGGAGAGGGATTCTAATTTGTTGCCATTTAGATTCAAGTTCCGTAGATTATACATTAGAGAAAATGTGTGCTCATCGATTTCTGAAAGATCGTTGCCTTGGAAGTTCAGTAGCTCTATTCGTTCTCCACCGAGGAAACTATTTCTTTCCAGGGTTCGCAGTCGGTTGTCAGCTAAACTTAGCACTCTTAGTTCGTTTGTCATTTGAAAGCTTCGTCTTGGGATGTGTTCAATTTTATTTTGACTCAAGTCAAGCATTCTTAAATTTGGCAATTTCCCAACAGTAGGATGCAGACTGGAAATGAGATTGTTTCTGATTGATATTCGTTCGACGATATTTGGTAGTCCTGGAATGAATTCTGTCATTCGGTTATTGCTTGCGTCTACCTCAAATAGTCTATTCAGGTGGCGAAAAGTATCTGGATGAATTATTGACAAACCGTTGGAGGAGATATTCAATGTTTCCAACATAGGATTGTTTTGAAAGGCATTTGGCAGCACCTTACTCAGTAGGTTTTCACTCAAGTCCAATCTTTTTAATGAAGGTAGACCGCCGAGCAGCATCGAATCGATAATTGATAAAAGATTCTGGGACAGATCAAGTCCCATAAGGCCTGGTAAATTCCAGAATGGTCTTGGCAATTTGTCCGATAGAGTATTGTTCTTAAGTCGCAACTCCCTGAGAGCCGGCATTGCCATAAATGCATCTCGTCCAATGCTTCGTATGTGATTATTGTTAATGTGCAGCTGCTCGAGGGTTCCGTGGCCTCGTAAGACTCCAAATGGAATACTTCGGAGTAAGTTATTACTTATGTCTAAGAACTTTAAAGTTGGCAATGAGTCCAAGAGGGACCTAAGCTCATCTACACGATCTATTTCGTTGTGGTAGATATAAAGGCTCTCAATACCTGTTCCGGACATTTGTAAAAACGACTCTGGATGGATTCGTTTTATGTGGTTATTGTGAAGGTATACCCTCTTCAAACTTGGAGTCCGATAAAAGGCGCCATATTTAATTTCTGTTATCCGATTATCATTTAGATACAGCTCGCTTAGACTGGGAAGATCAGCAAATGAGTTCTCTAGAAGAACACTCACGATATTATAATCCAGTCGTAGGTTTTTAAGGCTCTCCAGACCTTTCAAAAGTCTGCCTACCATTGTAACATCGCTAATATCGTTGTGAGATAGCTTGAGATTTTCCAAATTTGGCAATCGGTAGAGCCCTCGAATGTGTATCCAATTGATTCCATTTTTAGATAGATCGATGTTTTTAATTGAAATTAGCTCTTTGAAGAGCCCAAGTTGAAGTTGGTTTATGCTGGATCCCCCATTTATATGTATGTCTTGCAGCTTTGGCAAATGTCGAAAGATCTGTGGCTGTAATTCGGTGAGTACTTTGCTTTGGATATTTAGATACATCAGACTTAGAAGCCCTGAGAAATCTGGTAGATACTTCAATTCATTGCTTTGAATGGTAATTGCTATGAGATTGATGAATCCATTTAGACTTTCAACCGGAATGCTTCGTAATCGTGGTTCAACGATGAAAATTTCTACTAGACTATTTTCAAGTTCGTTCAGCCATCCGCTTGATACACGTTCAAGGCTGTTATGGCGCAACATTAAACGGACTACTTGCAACGATCCGAAGAATCTTCCAGGTAATGCTGGAAGTTGATTGTTCTCTAGGACAAGTTCATCGATGGGAGATTGTATAGCTTTCTCTATTGACTTGATGCTGTTTAGGATTTGAGGCAAGCTGCTGTGCGAGCACCTGGAAGAAGAGCAAACATTTTACAGTAGTTCATCTTTGAACAGTTGTTCAACTTACCAGATATGAATTTCCTTTTCGTGTATAGAACAGCGGCATGGTAGGATTTTTTCCGAAGCAGGGCATGTATCTCCATAGACTGTATGATGTCCTGCGCTTAGTAGTAGGACTAAGAAAACAAAGTAAAGCCTAGTACCGCTCTGTTTCATCATCATTATTTATGTAGAAGCCGAGTGGATGCATAGTTTCTAAAGTAAAATTGAAAGGACATTAAAAAATGTTCTCAAGACATAATAACATAATTATTGTCGTTGAGGATCTCAACTATGTGTGGCGTGCGAACTTAATAACTTGCCTACCACCTAAAAATTGAGATCCCCCTAACTGCGTCAACTGCAGGGGAATAAGTCTCCTAAACACATCGCATATAAAATCCGCCCAAGACTCTTCATAAACAGTCTCAGTTTGACCGACCCAAGACTTGGGACGTACTCCAAGAAGAAAAACGGCAGATTTTGGAAGAAACCCAGGAGTTCCAAATAGATGGACACCACCTTGTCAATGACAGATTCTATAGAGACCAACTAGACAGAGCCATGTTAAGTTTTGACAACAGCGGCGTTCAATGTCAGAAAGCGATATGCTGTCATGTGATTTTTTCAAGATAGTTTTTGAAAGAATTGTGCGAAAATCACAAGTCATCTCCGGAAGCACAATTTTTCTGTTCAGTTACTCGGATATGCAGATGAAATTGATATAATGGAAATAACACAGCGAGCGGCGAAGATGGGTTCAGCGGTCAGCGAAGAAAAAACAACGACGCCTAGGACAAAATGTCACGATATGCAGCTACAACTTTGAGATAGTAAGGGACTTTATCTATCTCTGCTCCGCTATCGACTCAAGCAACCAAAAAAACTTGCTGCCGACTTGTAAGATAAAGTCTTAGGACGATCCCTAAGAGTAACCGGCACAAGAAGACTAATTGCCTCCACGGGCCGACCGCCGGGCAATGATGATTATTTCACCGCTAATGAATTCGCTTTGATATTGCAGATTGCGTGTATTCTGTGCACTCGCAAGCTTGTAATATTGAAGAGTTTTCTCTCTGTGAACGTGTTATAACACCAATAAAAATGAGCGACGATGAGGAGCTAACTTCTTTTAAAAAAAACTCTAACTGCAAGGTGGAAGTCACTGGTTTGCGAACTTCGGACACTGGGCTATCTCCGATTTAATTACCCAGCCTAGTTCTCAGAAAAACGGGTTCTGCTGTTAGGTAACCTTCATATCCTGATTACTCGTGCCAATCAAAATTGGTCCAACAAAAGTTTTACTTTTAGAGACTGATGTCTCTTTAAAAGCATCAGCTTCTAGGGATGCACCTGCTCTCCCTGCAGCGAAAATTGTCGATCGGACATCTGCTGCCAACTCTGACTGTGAAATGAGAAGCGAGGAATGGAACTCGTCCCTTCAGAGCGACTCAGACGCTTTGTGTGACGACACAATTACGAGTAGTATGCTATCGGGTGAGTTATGTCCACCATCCATCAGAAAGAAAGTAGCCGTAAGTTCTGTGAACAAGTTACAAAGACCTCCAGGGAGAAGAAGGTTCAAACAAGCCTTGAAACAAGGCAGCTCTAGGGAACATGCTCTAGAGACTGGCACTACCAAAACTGAAAACAACGGCACAGATGCAAAAGGAACCTGATCCGATGACTTCACTCCCCTGACGTCGGAAGCCAAGAGAATCCGAAAAGGAAATGGTACAGTCGACGAGGTACCATATAGCAATATACTGGAGGGCGTCAGGCTGGGTGTAGTTGCGGATGGTATTAGTCTCATCTGCCTCAGTTTTGAGCAAATGGCTCAAATATAGGAGGGAGTTATCGATGTTTCGATTGAGCTTCGACACGAAGAGGTGAAGCCATCTTTTGACAGCTCTACTATCAGGGCTGGTTGGGTCGGTTGAACGTGATGTAAGTGGAGGAGGGTCCATTTCCGAAACCACACATCATAAGGAGGTTCTTTCCGCAAAGCATCTTCCTAGAAAATTCTTGTGTCCTTGGGTGCACAAAACTCAGGTCTCAACACCAGAAGAGGAAGATCTCGTCCGCAAGTTCTTTTTTTTATAATTTCCGCTCACTGACAAAATTTGAGTACCCTTAAAATGCTTGCACACAGCGCGGGGGAACGAAAATTAGGGATAGTGCTGTGAAACAGCTAAACGACCTAAAAGATCATTTCAGTACAGTTCCGGTAAGCTTAGGCTCATTAGAAAGAGCTCAGACAAAATTTCAGCTACCTCTAACAACAACACCAGTAGTCTGCCAAAGAGAGTACTAAACAAAACCGTTAATGCGACTCCAGCTGAGGGTGATAGAGCACGTGAGCTCCCCTCAATGAGCCGATTAAGACAAGAACCAGCTGCTGTAGAGTTCCTGTACCAGCGAAAAAGTAGAGTTCCTGTACCTCTACCGAGGAGTAAAGCGGCAGAAAACGCAGCTCGTCCTGCGAGAGTGAGGATAAAGGGCCACTTTCTGGGCGAAGTTCGCATACGGCGGAGAGGGGATAAGAAACCGAGCCGAATACAAAACCCCGCGTGTAGCCGTAAACAATAAAAAATACTAAGGATTTTGCACTATGCCACTGGTGCCTCGTAAATATTTAACCAACGATGCCCAAGAGAAAACATCGCCCTAGGACTAATTCAAGAACCTTGGGCTATTGAAGATAAGATATTTGGCCTCTACAATAATGAGCGAAAAATAGAATTCGACCAAGGAGATTTTAGACCAAGGGCTGCTTTACCGATCAGTTCCAAAATTAAATATCTTCTCATTCCAGGGTTTAAAACTAGCGATTCAGTGGACAGCGATGATCGAACTTCCTTAGGGGAATGCATTGCAAGAGTTCGTCTGCGCCTCAGTCTATTTCCCTGGAGACATACTCGTAGATGCGATTCCTCCTGTATAGAACCTGATCGATCTGTGCACTTGACATCTCTAGGTTAGCAGCGACAATTACAAAAGTGGTGAGTTATTTCAAATTATGTGTTTTTAGCAAAAAATCTGTGAGAGAGGAGATACTTGCCCTCATCATCTCGTCTCCATTTCTTAATATTCTTATCAAGGATTGGCATATGTCAGATGAGGCATCCTTATCGGACCTTATGCACATAAGGTTCAGTATAGGATGCAATATCGGCCAGGATCTAACTAGATACATGAAGAAACTCACGAACTTCAGTGCTTTTCAAAAATATGCCTGGTCATATAAGTATTGAACGAAAAGTAATAGCCGACGAACTGGATTGAACTACAATTCAAAAGGGGTGATATTAAAAGACTGGTTGGATTTCTAACTGCCATCTTCGATATCACCTACACAAAATAGGTCTTATTCAGAAAACTGAATGTCGTCTTTGCATGGAAGACGATGAAACTTCGGAACACATTTTACGGTACTTCCGCAGTGTAATTTTAATTAGTGGGGAAATTCTCAAAATACTCACCAGAGAGATTCTTAATTTCATCAAAAGAATTGAGGCTCTCTTGGCTTCTTAATACTGATTTTGTTGTACAAAATATCTTTTAGGTCGCAGTGCCCCCACAATTGGCGATTCAGATCGTTTAAGAAAAAAAAAACAAAAAGGACAAACATTCCGTCGAACAGAGTGGAACCACAGGAGACGATGCAGGGCGTGGCCGCCACCGGACTGGTCGTTCGGCCGAGAATATCGCGGCTGTGGCTGCCGATGTCGCTGAGAACGAATAAACATCAACCAGACGCAATTGGGCATCACCAGACGGACCCTACTACGAATTTTAGTGAAAGACTCACACATAGTTCCGTACAAATTGCAAACAGTGCATCAGTTAATGCCACCTGACCGTCAGTTGCGTGTGAATTCTTGTAAAGCCATTCCCAATCTCAACAACGGAGAGGACGATTTTATGTCGAAAATCATCATGGGCGACGAGGCGCATTTCCACTTAAGCGGTTACGTCAATAAGCAAAATCTTCGTTTCTGGGGCACTAAAAATCCGCGTGTGATGTACGAAGAGTCATTACATCCACTCAAAGGCACTGTGTGGTACGGCGTTCACGCGGGAGGAGTGATTGGGCCGTATTTTTTTTGAGGACGCCATCGGCAATACGGTCACTGTTATTGTCGAACGCTACAGGGCCATGATAAACGACTTCTTACTGCCGGAATTGGATGAGCGGGGCTTGCTGAACAAATGGTTTTAACAAGACGGTTCAACTGCATACACAGCACGAGCCACAATGAATATTATGAAGGAAGCGTTTCCTGGTCGCGTAATCTCCCGTTCTGGCGATTTGGCATGGCCAGCAAGATTGCCCGATTTAACCATCCCATACTTCTTTCTTTGGGGCTACTTAAAGTCACGGGTTTATGCCAACAAGCCTCAGACAATCCCAGCCCTTAAGGAGAATATTAGACAGGAATGCGAAATCTTGCGGAAAATACAATAAAACGGGCACAAATGTGTATCAACACAGAAATAGAAACAATTGTAAAGGTCCAAGTAAAGATTTCCATCATTCAAAATCATTTTCTTTTATTTAAGAAAAGAGTAATTCGAAAACAAAATTGGATGATTAATTTTGCGTCACCTTGTACAAGGTACTGATCGTCCCAGTTTGCAACAAGGCAGAAGCTTAGACACTGAAGAAAGCGGATGAAAATACTGTCGTGCACATCGAGAAAAATCCTTCAGGTGACTTTCGGTCCCTGTCGCCTCAATCGAGAATGGAAGGACTATCGAAGAGGCACGCTCCGAAGAGCCATTATGAAAGTTCTAACTAAAAAAAGAAGTCTTCTAGAGATCCGGATCCGTTAGAAATTATATCAACTTAAATCGCCCGATCTCTTGAACCCAACCAAAGTCGCTTCAATTTTAACTGTCGCTATGAAGAGTTCTGTTTCTGCCTTTATTGCACTGCTGAATGCAAGGAATAACTATTGTTGAAATACTGGCATGCATGACTACAATATGTCAGAAGGTAGCTTCAAAAAAGAAGTCTGCCGGAATGTAGCTTGGGAATATAACCTCAGTAGTCAGTAGCTTTCTGTGTTTAAAGTAACCTTAGTTCTAATCAGCACATCGTGCACATTAATGAATGTAATGGCATTTGAACGATGATATTTTTAAGAGGAGTCACAAAATGAAGAGAGTTGTGGTGATCCTTTCAAAGACAGGAGGTTACTCGTACTGTCGTTACATGAAAATGATTGGGTTGCTGATAGGCTCGTTGATAATTTTTCTGTAAGTAAGCGTCACATCTGCCTTACTTAGAAGTTGCAGTTTTTTGACGTAATTCCTCAGACAATCAGACAATAGGCATTTGTAAGAAGCAGCCTGTTCATGAAGGCGCTATTAGAAGCCAGTTATCACCAGGGAACAAAGACTGTAACTGCCAATAACCTTAAACTTGGGAATTTCCGCTGGATGTTATATTCCACTGCGTTAGTTTAGGCGGACATGAATGGATCCGAGCATAACCTACCTATTGACCTCTTTATAAAAGTATCGTCATGGCTGTTGTAAACTCAAAATCATGCAGGGAGTAAAGTCAACTATAGCTTACGTATCCAAAAGATCACCTACAAAACGATGTGTGAAAAATCTTAAGATATCCTACGGCATGTAATCGAGCAGTTCTATATGATGTTGTACTGTAACTTGGTGTAATGATATATTAAATGGAGGTGGTGGGAGATAAATTAGGTTAGGTTAGGTTGAAACAGGGGTATGATGAATATGGCATCACACAGACACCAGACACCAAAACGGGCCCATTGTGATAGCTGTGGATCCAGTAGAATTTACCTTCAAATGGTAAGAACCTACACAATCTCCCTGGTGAAACATCCAATTTCATTGCAAAAGCCAAGAAGGCCTTTGAAGTTCGTCCCGTCTATTTCCCTAAAAATTTTCTTCGACTACTCGAAGTTACCACCCATTCACACAGTATGTATGTATGTGTTGTGTACTCAACAGCTTGCAAATTACCGCAAAATCTGCAAATATCCGTATCTGACAATTTGAGTATATTTGCGTGTTTCCGTGTGGAGAGTGTGTCCTGTCAGGATTTCTTTTATTGTTCTAAGGCTCCCTGCAAGAGGGCCTTGGATACCCGATGTCCTTCAAGACTTGACCACCTTAGGTTGGCAGTCTTTGTGATGTTTTCCTTGATAGTCCCTCCCTTACTATGCAAATGGATGGTTTGATGTTGGCAACCTCACTATTATCGAGTAGCCCTCCTTTTCTGCAAGATCATCCGCTTGTTCATTTCCTCTTTTAGCGCTACCGATCTCACCCGCATTAGCTCAGCCGCCCTGAGGATAGCCAGAACCTCTGATTGGAAGCCTTATAGACACTCTTAGTTCTGGGCCTTCTGAGAAGATACCAGAATCTGTTCCCTCCTCCGTTTTCGGGGCGTCTGTAAAAATTGCAATTTCATTTGACCTGATTATTGCATTTTTTTCCAGTCCTCCGTCTCCGGATATATTATATCATACAGAATGTACAAGCCGATCAAGGAAAGAATTTCATCCGTGCCTTGTCCGAAACTACTGCTCTTGAAGTAACTCTGATTAGTTAGTCGCACTGTTGCCAGCGATTTTTGTGATCTGTAAATCTAGCGGTGTTAGGTGCAAAAAGGTGTCCAGTGCTGCCGTAGGGATGGTACGGAGCGCACCTGTAATGGCTATGGGAGTCGTTTTTTGAACTGCCGCTAATTTTCCGTAAGTCATTTTCTTTTTTGTTGCTTTCCACAACATTAGTGCGCTCTTACCACCACCGGATAAAGCCGGTACACCATAAAAGGTTTTAAGCACCACCCCAAATTTTTCCTACCGTTCTCTTGCAAGATAAAAAGGGCAATTTGGGTTTTAAGCATAAATGATGACAGACTTATAGGTTTGAAATCATTTGCTGTTATATGCCCCCGTTTGCCAGTTATAGGCACAAAAACCACCTTAACTTCTCTCAAAGTTATTGGTATACACCCTATGTGGTGGGAAATAGTTCATAAGGGGGAGATCATGCCGCACTATTGACACTATTGATGTGGAGCGGAATTTCATATTCGTACTAATGCGAAGAACGCTGTTTGTGGGTCTAAATACAAAAGATTTTATCCCCGGAAAACACAAGTGACATTTGACAGGAAAGAAGCCTTTTTTCTTTCTTTTTTTTGCAAAAATTTTCATAAGCTGATGACTTGCAGTCTTCATATGATTTTGGAAAGAAGTGCAATGAAAAAGACACCCTTTTGTAAAACTGGTAAAATATCAAGCAATCGGTTTTACCATAAATACCTTAAATTCCAAGTTACAGGCTTAAAATATTAATGCCTTAGACAGCAGCATAAACTTTACAACATACAGGTGCTGGCTTGGTAAACAATTTTCAGCACCACAATCACTTTTGACAAACCTCTCCATCTTATCAGATCGGGTCACGCAACAGCTCCAGGCATTTAATTCACTTAACGTTCAACGGCATTTAAGATTTTCCAAATTACTCATCCATGCGTTATAACACACAAAACAACATTAAATTATATCATC
The DNA here is from genome assembly GCA_963966105.1 of Volucella zonaria. Lineage (NCBI taxonomy): Eukaryota > Metazoa > Arthropoda > Insecta > Diptera > Syrphidae > Volucella > Volucella zonaria. Next base: position 89,899,971 of record OZ014533.1, on the reverse strand, counting down.
AGACATAAATATGTTTTATGATCGAAATGAACTAACAACAGAATAAATATTTAAAATAACAGAAACAGACAAATTGTAAAAATTCTGCTAAGATACATATGTTACAAGATATACATAAGTATCTAAAGTTCCACTGTACTTCCCCGAATCCAACTCTTGCACGAACCTTTTTTTAATTCGAATGTTTATTTCAAACACCGATTTTTAGTTGCATTTTTCTACTTGTAGCTCGCTTATTCGAAGATAAAAATGACTTTTCATTAGATTGTCTGAGCTCATGCATAACATCGTTTGACAGATGTCAAATTTGTGTACCATTTAATTATGGAAAGGTGTACGCTTCAATAACGTTTACAAAGCATTAACAAATTTTTATCAAAATTCTCCGTCCGTTACGACTATGTTGCGTGCGTTAACTCGAGTTTTCGGGACTTAATCATCGCGATAAGCTAACTATTCAACGTTTAGTGAAAAAAATTCGAATCGGATTATTCACTCCAGCGAAACAGTGAATCATCAGAAATGACGAGAATTGAGTGGCTGTGAGCGAGTCGATAAGTCAATATCGCAATCAATCGCTTCCGGGGCCATTCTCAAGAGCTTTGCATCTATCAAACATCTCTCTGGCTTACTTCAGGAAAAGACTAGCCTATATCCGTAAAAGAGCTAAAGTCAGATTCACGTCAAACTTTCGCTGATTGGGCTCTATTGAACATGGAAAAAGATGCGGACTTTCACCGAAAAATCATCCCCAGCGACGAGGTGCATTTTTGGATAAACAGCTTTGGTAATAAGCAAAATCATTTCATTAGGTCAAACGAATAGCTTGAGGTGTTCCAGCAGTGACAAAACTGATTGCTTGGTGTGATTTTCATGCCGGAGGTGTCGCTGGCCACATTTCTCTGAGATGATGCCAGCCATTCGATTACAGCCAGTCAATGGAGACCACCGTCGCTCCATGAAAACCAATTTCTCCTTCTTTTTTTTGATAAATTGGGATTTGAAGGTTTGCAGGATATTTGGTTTCACCAGAACGGTGCGAGCCATAATTGACTTATTGAAGTCGAGTTTTCTGTGACCGCCTTATCGCCAGAAATAGCTCTACCAATTGGCCGCCCCGGTCGTGCTATTTAACACCTTAAGGCTATTTCTTTGGGACTACATTAAGTCCCTGGTCTATGCCAAAAGCCAGAAGCTTAAAACCACCGACGTGACAACTTATGCGAAAAAGTCATAGAAAATTGGGTCCAACACATCCACTCATGCAAGCGGTTCCCTTGCTCCATTCAGCAGGAATGGAGCACGCTCGATCATCGACCTCACTTTTGTAAGCACTTCACTTGCGATAGGAAAGTCAGCACTAATTACACTCATAGTGACCACAAAATACGATAAGTGGAACACTCAACGAAAAAGGATAGAAGACCAGAACAGTTGATGAAAAATCTTTTGTCCATATGCTAGCAGATGTTACGATTACTGGCTCAGTCAATTGACCACCCATATCTCCAGGCCGTGCAATCCATCTATGGTGAGACGGACGACTAGTTCATATTATCAAACAGTTTATTGATGGAATAAAGAAATCGCGCAGCTATGAGCTGAATGTCGCCGTGCATGATGACTGTGTCAACGCAGCTGTCAAAGAAGCAATTTCCCTAATCTCCAGCATCAGTATAAATTAGAGCGAAGAGAACGTAATGTGACAGTAAACTCCAGCAAACGCAGCAGTTCCAACGAACTGTGCAATAAAGCGGATGAAAACCCTCGGGGGAGGGCCTATCAACTGGTAATGAAGAAATCAAAAACCTTCCGAGCTCTATCTCCAACCGTGGGAAATAGTGAAAGGCCTTTTCCCAAGACAAAAGGAAAATTCATTGAAGGGGGAACTATCGACAGCAGAACAACAAATTCCTAGAGTCACAGCCGAAGAGATACTTGACATTTGCAACAGATTTGGAAACAAAAGAGCTCCTGGCCCAGATACATACCAAATACAGCCCTTAAGGTTGTAGTCAAAGCCAGAATGGACATGTTTGTGGACATCTATAATTTTTTTTTAATTTTCTGTTTAAAAAGAACTTAACATTCAAGTGGGTATGACACACTATGACGCTTGCTTGAACGAAGGAATTTGTTCTAAGCAATGGAAGACACAGAAGCTCGTATTAATACCAAAGGCCGGCAAACACGCAGGGCACCCAACAGCCTACAGTCCACTTCGTATGCTGGATACGGTAGGGAATGTATTGGAGCGTATCATCTCTAACATGTTAGAAACAGCCATTAAAGTAGCAGGTGAACTTTCAGAACATCAGTACGGTTTTCGAAAGGCACGCTAAACAATTGATGCCATTAAAGTGATTGTTGATACAACAAAAATAGCCATAGAAGGACGACGATAGAGAAGAGGCACAAAGCTGTGCTGATGTGTCGTAACACTGGACGTCAAGAACGCTTTCAACACCGCGAGTTGGGTACAAATTCTAAGAGCCCTATAAAACATGAGAGTACCAATTTACATCCGAAAAATTGTGACAAAACTACTTCCGACAGAGAGTGTTACTATACCACACAGACAGTGGTTTGATGGAGCACATAGTCGCAGGAAGAGCACCCCAAGGATTGGTCCTGGGTCCGGTATTTGATCTACCAGGCGAAGCTAAAATCGTGGGATTTGCGGATGATGCCGCTCTCGTCGTGACAGCAAAACATTTAGAAAGAGCTGTCGAAATAAGCAACGAAACAATTTCAATCGTATCGCAGTGACTGGCATCACACTATCTGAACACAAAACGGAAGCGGTATTAATTACAAGTAGAAAACGAAAAGAAACCATTGTGCTCATACTAGGTGAACATGAAATAATATCCCCAAGTCAGCAATAAAATATCTTGGCGGCATGATTGACTTAAGGTACACCTGGAATATGTGAGTTGCAAATTTTTACTGGTGTGTGCCTCCATAATACGTGTAATGCCAAATTTAGGAGGACCCAGGTATAGCAGTAGACAACTCCTCGCTAAAGTAGTTACGTCAGTAGAGCTTTATGGGTCGCCAATCTGGGCCGAAGCTATGAAAGTGAAATCATACAAACTTAAATCAAAGCAATGAATATGCTTTGTGCAATCAGAGTGATCAGCGCATTCTGTACAATTTCTGACGAGGTGAAGTGCAGATAAACAACAGGCAGGAAGGGGCGGCTCCCGCATAGTGACACCGACGCAACGACAAGAAACACGAGTTTAAGACAGTGGCAACAACGCTGGAGACTCTCGTCAAAAGGCCGATGAACTTTTCGCCTTGTTCCGACTATCGAAACTTGGATAAGCCGCAAACATGGAGACGTTAATTTCTACAAAACACAACTGCTAACGGAACATGGCTATTTCCGGTCATAAGTATCTACACGTTTTAAAAACGATGAGTCCCTTTTCTGTCCATTTTGCAGTGATATTACTGAAGACGTGGAGCATGTATGTTTCCAGCTACAAACAATAGCAACACAAGCGAGACAGGCAGACATACGCGAATTTATACGCATACAACAGCACGTAAATTCGTAAAAGATTGCACGAGCCAAGAAGAACAAAGGCCGCTCCGGCGAGGAACATGCAACCGTGGCACCATTTCGTGACAACCGATGCCAGTATGGCAGCCGTACTTTGCCACTATAACTTAAGGCAACCGCACGGCCACAGATAACTCAGTAGCCTGCATGAACAAACGCCCGCTTTCACATTTGACGGTTCTTAATTGTACGTTTTTAGTTTCACATGTTGTTGGACGTGGTAAGTACCTGGATGCGGGACCACATATAGAAGTTAGTACACCGCGTGCTGTTGACAAAAAAATGCCACATGTGCATTGTACCCCAGCGTAAAATCCCGGACTTTACAAATTTATTTGTATCGTCCTGATGCAGTGGAAACTAGACCTGAGTTGTGGGACAAATTTCATAAACATCCGTATGTACATTATACAACGAGACTCATTTCACCGTCTCTGGCGGAGTAAGGAACCAAAATTGTCACTTTTGGGGAATCGGTAATCCTCACATAATTCATGAAACACCATTGCACGATGGGAAAGTGATTGTTTGGGGTGGTATTTGCTCCAAAACCATCATTGGGACATTTTTCTTTAAAGTCAGAGAGACGGTCGATGGCAATCGGTGTCGATGGATGTTAGGGAACTTTGTGTGCCCGCGTGACGAGTGAAAAAGGTCTGCCAAACTTCAACAAGACGTGGCAAACAACTTTTTAAAGGAAAAATTTCTACACTTTGAAATTTCATTTACAGGGATACCCCTTAATTTGGTTCTTTTAGATAAAGAAGTTCTACGAAAGTGAACTAATCTTCGTGATTCAATTTCAAAATACAAGAAAAAGGCCAACAAGACATTGTCGCAAAAGCAATAAAATTAAGAAGTACGAGTGCATTTCGATCAATTGCACTTCTTAACTAAATTGTAGGATGCACGAGAGACTGTGGGTAATATGGAGCAGAGCATGGAACTAGAAAATGAAGACAAAGAAAGCCGATAGCCCCTAGCTCAAGCTTCAGCTCATGTTTTGGGGATTTCTACTCCATTGGTTTTCAAATCAAGAGGTGTACTAAAAATCAGGAAATATAAGAAATCTGATGTGGTTGAACTGAGAATTATAAAAGCATTGGAAGGGAAGAAACTTTGCAGGAAAATGGATTTCTTGAAAGTCTTTTGTCTCATTTGCAAAAATTTGATGATGAGCAATTTGTTAACTTTCAAATGGGAGTTTTGAAAGTAATAGGAAATATTAACGAAAGAAAGAAATCAATGTTTCCCAACCAAAATTTATCCATCCTTCAGCAAAAACTCAAAACTAGACCCAGCACATCCTTTTGCTGGCGCTTATCGAACTCTACAAAATTTTAGTATTTTATGCACACTGAAATTCTCTTTCAAACGGTTTCTTAAGCTGAAACCGTTAGAAAGCTACGGCGTTTTAAGAAGTTTTACCTCGAAATCAGAGGTTCCTCATTTTAACGGCCTATAATTTTGCGAGGGTGAAAATGCACTATCCCCCCCCAATACAATTTTTTGTTTTCCATAACTTCAGGAATCTTCAGCTATCAGGACTAAAACCCAAACTGGGACACTCTGTATATTAGTAGAAACAAAAGATAAGTAGTCATACAATTTTGATTCAATACTTCTTTCTCAAGGCTCCCTTGAACAATTTTATTTTGTGACCTGGCACACTTTTGATTTAATAGGTTTGTGAAGAAGGGAAATCGGCATTTTTAGGGTGAAGCAAATCTAGAAGAGACTCATAAGGCTCAATAATTTCAACATCAGGCCTATGGAACCATTTACTAACTGAGGATCCTATTCAATGACAACGCTATCTCGCGAAATGGATCAGGGAATTAAACCCAGAGGTTGCGAAACTTGACGACATTTAATTAATCCTTGAAGGTCTATGTAATTTCTTTGGTTCAAAGAAAGAAAACTCAAACTGTTCAAGCCAATATTCAGCGCATGAGTGCTCAGTGGCCGAAAACTGGACTGACAGGATGCGCTTCACCAAAAATAGCTGAGGAAACTCCATGTCTTATTTGTACACAATAGATAATATCATGAACCATTCTTCATAAATTTCTATCGACTTGTTAAAAAAAAAAACAATGGATGGATATAAATTTCTTAAAACCGAAGTGATTAAGGCGTGGATCTATCTATCTATCTACATGTTACAGCAAGTAAGTAAATAAGATAAAATATGTAGAAATCACAAAATTGGTTTCAAAATCTAAGGTCTGGCTTATTAGTTGTCTTCCGCTCTACTTTTTGTAAAATAAAAAACATCTTATTTCCAGCAATATTCCTTGAAAGAAAATCTTATCTAAATAAAAATCTATATCTCATGGTAAATTTTGTTTTTTTTTTTTAAATCCAATCGTGCCTGCCGTTGATTTGTCACATTGTCACTAAAGTTATAGAAATAAATTTATGTATATTTTTAAAATTACTTTTTCATAAACACTTTTTCGTTTAATTTCTCACTATAGTTAGGGCTTATTTTTCGTATCCTTCGATTAATTTTTTATTCGAATTCTAACTTGTTTTCCAATTTCAAAATCACTATTGCAAGATCACTGTTGGGTTTTTTTCTTTTTTGAATTTCGCAAGATCACATAGAAATTAGATCAAGACCCTCACAAAGCCCACCGTAGTGAGGCTAGAAAATAAATTTCGGTTTCAATAAGACTCTGCACATAGCATTTGCATTTGTTGTTTTTACTTTTGTTTGTTTAGTTTTTTTTTCTCCTTTAAATCAAGGCTATTTTACTTTCGATTTTTATTCATTAAACCACGCAAAAAAAAAAAAAAAAAACAATATTGTACATATTAACACATCTGTGTAAGTCAGTTACAAAAGACCATCGCACACAATCCGAAAAGATACTCGAACTTCATTGTAGGCATCCTAACTTGCAGAGTTTACGTAAAAGACTGAGTAGGCTTTTCGTCGAAACTATGTAAGAAAGTTACTGAATTGTTGGAAAAAAAATGAAAAAATCGGTTTTTTTTCAAACACGATGTCTCTGTGATTTCACAGGTGGATGAAGACGTCTCAAAATTTCACCCTCCTCATGGTGGGTGCTGGTAGTGTAGAAGAGGTACATATTCGTACGAGTACTCAAAATCCATATAGCGATTGTATTTAATCACCATAACGTTTCAGAGTTAAAATACCGACTTTTGGATACGAATCGAGTATGGGTATTCGTATTCGTATTCGTACAACAGTAAAGAGGAAAAGTGAATAAAGTTGTATTGGAGGAAAAGGTTTTTGAAGCGTAACGACCCAGTGCTTGTTGTTTGCACACGCTAAAAGAAAACCACAACCATCTTAGCAAAGTGCAGAACTTCATTAACTACGAGGAGTATCTGCGAGCAACTTCTACGTAATACCCGTGTCTTTTCTCGATGCAACCAGTGATTATGTTGCCAGTGTGTGAGTTAGCTTGATAGTGTATTCTTGAAGGAAATAAACGAGACAGTCTACAGATGGCGAAACATCTAAATTGGTGCTTGATCATCATATGAAAGATAGCGTACTCAAAACGATATCCTACCTCTGTAGGTACAAGGTATTGTACTTATCTGTGTACTCGTCTCGTACCTATGTTGTTATGAAGAATTAACCTTCATGCGAAATTAGATTAAGTTACGACCTAACTGCTGTTTTCTAAATAATTCACTATTAAGTTGATGAGTTTCAGATTAGTTTTAGCGGAAAGATGACTGTTAGGTGGAAGCAATTTGAGTGGGTCTTTGGGAAATTCAAAATCAATTTTTGCAAATTCATTTGTTTGTAGGCCAATTTCGGATGGAGAAGGTCGATCTGCCAATTTTGCATAACCCTTGATGGATCAGAGTTTGAGTTGCTGCTCTCTATAGTTAATGGGCCCTGACTGCTTTCAATCAAAAGACCAAGTTTCTTTATTTTTGCACTCACTTAATTCTTAAGCCATAACTTTCTTGAACCAGGTAGTTAGGTTTTAAGCATTTGAAGTTATGGTTCGCTAGTACATCTTCTCAAATCGAATCGCTTATGCTTCTTGCCTTTTGAAGAAGTATTCCAAATTGTCTCCTTTAGCCTAGTTTCAGCTCTAAAAATACAACTTACAACCCACAATAGTACTGATTAGCTGGGTGTCATTTCTGAAGATTACGTGTTATCGAAGTGGACTAGGGCTCGTTTAATAACGAGAAGGAGTCGTTGCATACGATCAGCGTACAATCTGCTTATAATTGCCAATTTACGTCTTCACGTAACGCTATCTGAAAATTTTTTTAAAGTGAAGGGCGAGCTCACTGTGTCGAAAAGCTGAATAAGCCATACCGTGAACCCCTTATTGATAACTTTGTAACGATCTTAAGTTATCGAATACTAACAATGATCGATTTTGAAGTGTAAAGACTCTCCCAGGCTAAAGAAAAAAGGGTTATCAAGAAGTCAGATTTTTCCAATTTGGGAGAAAGTTCATGGGATTCAAGGTGGGCATCTTCGCTCTGAGTAAAAAGATGGCTCGAAACTTCTGACCATTCTTAGTAAACCAGGAGCTTCTACAAATAGAGCTAACTTCCTAGCAGCAGCTTGACGATAAACCCTTATAGGTACTTTCTACATTCCAGTGTAGAAAAAGAAAAATTACCATTAGTTAAGGGCATAGTGAAGCTGGCCATAGAGGATCTAAAGACGACTTCTAAATCTTCCCTCCCCATGGCGAACAGGAAGAATAGGATCAGTACTTACTCCCCAGCGACCTCAGAATTATCAGACTGACTTCCTTCATGTTGAAGAGCATGATCGAATTCTTGAATACAATAATGACCTGAGTTGGCAAGGACAACAGAACCTAGAATCAGACGCACTCAAACTCTTCCGCAAAGTTAACAACCGGAAGCTAGCTTAACTTCTGAATATAGACAACCAGACACTTGGCGATACCAGGGAGGACACCTCTTACTCTCCGGCAACCGACAAGATAGGTTCTGAGACTGAAGAAGAACTGCTAGACTCGGGCTCCGACGTGACTACAGTGGAGAAATTAACATAGAAACCAGCCGAAAGCAAAAGTCTAACTTAGTTGTTAGTGCGAACATTAAGACCAATGTATATCGGTGAGTTGGTGAATTCAACTCCTCCAATGGCATGGAAATGCACGTACAAAGAAAAGCCTTGAACGTGCTCAACTAGGAGAGATGCCACATATGACCTCTGTCACTGTACAGTTCTATCTGACATACCGCCTCCACGTGGCACCCCTGGATATTTATCTCAGCAGCCGCTGAAAAGTGAACCAATGTATGCAGCCATGTTCTAGGCAAGAGGACACGTTCTTCTACCCAGACCGGATTTTGCGGTTGTCGGTTAAAATAACGACACCGTACGAAAAATGAAAATTCTAGAACATTATACGCTCCAGGAGCTACCCAAAATCTGGAAAATACCCTCACGCAGTATAAGGCGGAAGATGATGAAAAGAAAGGAGGGCGATATATATTACAACAAACAAAAGGTTATAGATATTGTATTAGGATTCGGATTCGCCGTGGGAAAGCGGCTGATATCGAAGGTCATCAATTTCAGATCAATTAGCGATCGCCTGGCTGTGATCCGCATCCAACGGAAATTCTACAACATTAACTTCATATGTGCACACGCTCCTACCAATGAAGCTGAGGACCCTACCAAAGAGCATTTCTACGTCCTCTTGGATGTAGCCTATGGAGCCTGTCGGGAGTACGATGTTAAAATCGTGGTCGGGGACGTCGGTGCTGAAATTGGTAAGGAGGGCATCTTTGGCGGAGTGGTCGGAAAACATAGTCAGATATCGGCTTTGGACTTATTGACTTTGTGGCAGCTAGTAATACGGTGATAAGTAGGACAAGATTCCCTCATAAGATAATCCACACAGCAACCTGACTCACTCCGGACGGTAGAACCGCCAACTAAATTGGCCACGTGATGATTGACGCAAGACACTCGTCAAACATCCTAAATGTGCAAACATTTATAGGGGCAAACATCGACTCTGACCACTACTTACTCGCAGCCCGATTCAGAGCTTAACTATCCAATAAAAGAAAGCTGAGCTAAACAACAAAAAGGAGGTACAACATTGGATCCCTGAGCACACCGAAGATAGCCACAGACTACAGACAGCAACTGAATGAAAGACTCTGCAATATACCATTGCCTACCACAAACGCCAATAACATGTGGTTACAATGCTGCACTACTATTCAGGAAGTAACCGAAGCAACTCTAGGCTACCAGCCACCCCCAACAAGAAGTCCATGGTACGATGACGAGGGCATGCTGAAGAAGAGGGCAAAGCGAAAAAAGAAAAGAGCCTTCGCAGTCTCCCAGCCCAAGGATATTTTATAAAAAAGCTAAAAGCCTGGCTGCAGGCTACAGACCAGGAACTTATGCCCTTCGAAACACTGATGGTAACCTTGACCCGCAGGGAATTGTGGATGTATTTAAGCAGTATGCTTGATGGGCATACCAGGAGAGAGTGATAGGGTATGAAGAAACTCAACTTCAGTGGATGAAGTAGTTTTCCCACCTAGCCTAGACGAAGTCGGCACAGCCATTAAAAAGCTGAAGAGCAATAAGGTTGCGGGCTCGGACGGATTGCCGTCAGAGCTCTTCAAAGCTGGTGGCGACGTTTTGGTAAGGAGCAGATCATCTGCAAAATATGGGAGGACGAGAGCATGCCCGACGACTATCAGCTCTATCTGCCCATCTTAAAAAAAGGCGATCCTATGTCTTGTAAGAACTACTAGTCATATCCCTGCTTAACGTAGCATACAAGATCCTATCCAACGTATTGTGTGAACGACCAAAGCCGTTTTGCACCACGCTCATCTGCACCTACCAGCGTGGTTTGCAGGCCGGCAAATCTTCACACTGCGGTAAATCCTGGAAAAGACCACCGAGTTTCAAGTCGATACTCCCCACCATCTCTTCATCGACTTCAAAGCCGTATACGACAGCATTCATCGCACTGAATTGTATATAACGTGGGTTCTTTAAAAAAAAACAAGCCAAACGAGTTGGTCTCATGATAAATGAGGATAAAACAAAGTACATGCTGTCAACCAAAAACCGATCCGTCGCGCACCGTCTAGGTCAGGACACTTTATCTTCCTCGGGGCAAATATAAACTCTACAAATCACACCCTAGTGGGTGTGACGAAGAATAACCTTAGGCAACCGCTGCTACTTCGGTTTGTCCAAACAACTAGGGTATAAACTACATACAAACATCATACTCTACAGCACCCTGATCTTGCCAATCTTGCTTTATGGAGCTGAATGCTGGACGATAAGCAACACAGGGGAGCAAACCTTGGGATCCTTCGAAAGAAATATTCTACCTCGAATATTTGGTCCTGTCTGCGGGAGGGCGAATGGAGAAGAAGATATAACCGCGAACTCTATGAGCTATATAAAGATGTGGATGTAGTCCGGAAGGTAGAAATCCGTCGACTGTACTGGCTCGGCCACATCGAGCGAGTAGGCGAGAATTCCAGCCACCTGGTTCGCGAAGAGAAGGAAAACCGAACCTCCGGTTTAAAGATCAAGTAATCACGGGCGCCAGAAGCCTTGGTCTAGTAAACTGGAAGCAACGTGTCCGGGACTATGAAGTATTGAAAGCGGCATTAGTTCAGGCTCAGACCCTCCAAGGGTCGCTAGCTTGATAAATAAGTAATAGCCCCTTAAGCACGCGCTAATAATAAAAAAAAACCTGCTAGACGCAAAAGAAATTGCAAAACTTCGCAAGGTTTCTGAGTAACATGACGAAAAGGGCACCCAGCACCCTCAGCGAATCAGATCGTGCACTGATCCAGAGACATAATACGACCGTAAAGGCATACGAACGTCTAGTAGCGCATACAGCTCCAGAACTTGATTCGGGCAGTTCAAAGCGGAAAAATGCCCTCGACCACTGAAGCCCCAGATAACCACAGTCCACCTTCAAAACGTCAATGAAAAGATTAAATAGAGGGACTGGCGCCAACTTGAAGATCATATACTAAAAGACAACGTTGAAACCAAGCTCCTCAGAGGATTTTGTTTTCGACGAAGAGGGCTGGCAATACGGGGTTAAGGTGGTTGGTTGCGGGAATGAACTACATATCTCTGAGGTTCCCCAACAAGACTATCTCCACAGCTAGAGAACTCTGGAATGCAACCTCGTTGATGATTATTCCCAAAACTGACCTTCTTCCACCATAACATAAAAATATGGGTCCCTCCTTCTGCAACTCACGAAGTACTAACATCGTGAAACTAATTTCGATGCAAAGCCAAGATCTCGCTGTGAAAGAGTAGGTTTCCTTGAAGGTTTTTAGAAAGAGCCACTGCAATGAAAGAAAAGATCTGTGCAGTTCATAAAGGAAAAGCTGGGCATGATAAAATGCGGGATACTTCATAAAAATAGCACGCCGGTTTAGACGAACGACGAAACTATTGTACATTTGACCGTTAAGGTTAAAAACCGATAATAGCAAGTGGTTGGATTATTTCTGAAACATTAGCCATTTAGTTGTCGGAGATATGGTTATATTGTATAATCTGTCATAGAATCAGCTGAGTCTCGTTTGACAGGCAACAAATAGCTATTGATTGCGAAGAATCAAAGTTTTGAATTTGTTCAAATGTCATCTGAAACAGCCGGGATGCTTACATTGACATGAAACACGGCTACCATCTTTTGGTAGCTCATGTATGGCTTTGTAATGGCCCCGTAAATGGCACCCGTGCCAACCATCCTCGGGTACAATACCGATTGACCTCGGGATCACCTGCAAGTGAAGAGTAAATAAGTTACCGTAACTTAGAAGCAGAAACGAAAACAAGGCAGAAATATATCGTTAAAATACAAGAGATTCAGTGATGTGTTGAAAGAATGCAAGTACATCAAGACGAGTAAAAGAAATCGGTGCGACAATAGGGCCGCATTCGCTACTTTGTACGCAGAATTACGTGAGAACCAGCAAACAAAGAGTTGAACTATTGAAATATATCAAGCGCATGAGGAAAATGATCGTTCATCTGAAGTGTAGAAGCAAGAGTACTTAAAGTTCTTAATGTATCTAATGTAGGTATACAAATCCGCTGGTCAGATGTTATATCTCCCCTTCTTCTGAAGAGGTGTTCTTCCACGCAGGCGAAGTGTTTTCATTAATCCTATTCTTTAAGACTCCTTCCGAGAAGGAAGGCTCTTTTGTCGAAGATGCGTTCATTTGGAATCGATGACTCTTTTCTTCAATGGACTAGATTTTGGATGGTTTCAAGTCTGATATTCACAAAATATATGTTGGTATGCCCCAGGGCTCTGTCCTGTTTCCGACACTCTTTTTCATTTCCGTCAACGATTTCTTGTCTGCAACTTCTAATCCAATATATTTCTTTGCTGACGACAATTCTCTCTACTTTTCATATACGTTCCCACATTCACGACCCTGCTCTTCGGCTGTAGAATGGAAACGACAGCGTATGTTAAGCTCTTAAACTCCGATATGGAACAATTAACAGAGTGGAATTCAATGCTTCCAACCATTATCTAGAAGGGAACGATGCAAATTGAAAATATTTCCATTCGTGTGAAAAATTTCATGGGTGAATATTTGCACAGTCAATTAACAATGGACTCTTGCCTCTCCTTGTTCTAAACCTTCAACCTTTAAATCTTCAACTGTAACACTCTCGCTATGAATGTTCATCAGTATACCCCCAATCCACTTTCGGGAGTACTCTGAAATATCGTGTTTCTTTTCTAAGCCGTATGGTTCCCTTATTGAATGCCCTGACGAGCTCTTATTTCCTAGTCATTATAAACTGCAAACATTCAAAACCAACGTATTGTACATCGGTACTTCTCTTTCTTTCTTCCCTAATTTGCCTTCGCCCAAGGAGTGAAGAATTGGATAATAGTTAAGTTTTCAAAGAACAGCAATCTGATGAAATGCGGAATTTGCCGTAGCAGTGAAATGTGTTTATCTGACACTATGGCCAAAATTATAGTGACGTTAAATCTGGAGAGAGTCAAAAAATACCTGCAATCAACTCTCGATGTCAAACAAGTAGTATTCCGCCCTGGATCTTTCTGATAACTTTGTGGAACTCTATAGAGCAAAGCATCAGGAATAGATCTCCGCTTTAGCTGTTTTTTTATTGACGTTGAGCAGGCACTCGACATCGTGAATGGTGACTATATTGCACAGAAGATTCATTCTGCTAAAAGTTTCATGAGTTCATTATTAGTTGAGATCGGCTTAGGAGATGATGGGACCACTTGTGTATGCCCTCGATTATAAGTAATCTTTCCGAAGAACAAATATCCTTGCACGAACCGAACCTAGAACGTTTGATTTTAGTTACACAGAGTAACATCCCTCCGTGATTAAAGCTCGCAGAAAGGACAACACTGTAAGCATTGATTTGATATGTAACCCTTTCTTTGACGATTTGTTTAGGCTTACGGTTCCTTGACGAGATGGCTGAATAACTTATATTACATTGATGTTATGTTTACACCTGACAGGTTATTGCGCAATTTGTATCATACGAGTAAAACGTCTTTCCAGCAGACTACGATTATTACAATTAAATTATTTTTTAATTTTAAATTATACTCCTACTGCTTTTTTTTTTTTGGAATTCGAGTGGTATAGTCTATGCACCTTCAAAATCGTTAACGTTATCTTGTGGCATGAAGGAAGTTGTGCAATATTTACTACTCAATTAGTTCAGGATGGCATTGTGTTAACATTGAAATTCCACAAAATTACAAACCGCATTGTGTGCCAAATATCAATTTTCTTTAGCTATAATGACAACAGGGAAATTCGTTACTATTGTACTCGTAGATACTTTATGTAATGACTTCACTGACTTCCTTCTACTCGAGCTACGTTTTCCTTGTTCGTTTTGTAGCGACATTTCATATGTTGCATACAAGTTGATGATTAAGAAAATAGTCACTTTACCTCAAGGTATTGTATGTTTCCGCCATTTCCATCGAAAATACTAAAATTAAAAAAATTAAAAAAACATCTTAGAATTAAGTCTTTAGAGTTACTTAAGATGAACAAATTCTTGGGACGGCAAATGATAACAATAAGTCTGTAGGAAATTCATCTTCCGATTAATATCAGTTCAATATACTCGTATGAAGAGAAAAGATAATTGGAACCGATCTTCACCTTCTGTTATTGTAGAAGTGTCGTCAAGGATTCCCTCTGCAACTGTGGTCTTCCGAATTGCAACCTAAATTAAAACCAAGAAACATACGGATATTGGCGTATATATTAGCATGTTGACGACCTTTGGCTATCACGAGATCATGAGGCACAAAATCGATAACTTTAGGACTATTGACAGCTTGTGACAATACTGTGTTATTTCATTTTTGGGAGATCTCTTGTGTCTGGGGATTAGATTAGATTCAGCTGATATAAGATCGGCTTGATCTGAGCCGACATCACACATCAGTTCATCCGTATCGGTCATTTTAGAATAAGTCGAAGCTTGGGAAATTGTTCGACACATACAATATGTACGTCCGGAATATCAATTGATAACAATCTTATCCAATTGCAACTGTGTTAGTAGTAGAGAAATACCAGTCAGAAGCTTAGTATCATGCAAAGAAAAAACTAGGACTGTACTATAGTTTTCGATTTTATAAGAAAGAAAACCGCTCAAGGGTTAAAATGTTTGTACACAGCGCGGGCGAAGGAAATTTAGGGAGGTAGAAAGGACAGGTACCAATGTACATTGTTTTTAAACGTTTGTAAGTTATAATGAAGAGGAAACACAGAGATCGGCAGGGCATTCCATAGCGAGTTGTACGGCTTAGGAAAGAATCACGATATTTTAGAGTACGTCCGAAAATGGGCTTGAGGGTATACTGATGAGCATTCATAGCGAGACGGGTGTCACTGTTGAAAGTTTGAATGGGAGGAATGCTACTGGCGATTTCAATGGAGCACTGGTGCTGGAAATACCGATAAAACAAAGTGGGACAGGAGACATTACGTCGGTGTTCGAGGGTGTCAATTGATTGACTGATATTACATAGTATCACCAATGAATTTTATCGCACGGTTTTGAATCCTATCTAGCAGGTGCAGAGATGTTTTAGGAGCACCTGACCAGATGTGGGCATTGTACTCTAATTTTGGGCGGATGAATGCCTTATATATTGTGGCCAGATCAGAGGAGGTAAAATATTTCTTACAACGCTTGAGGAAACTTAGACATTTCGCTGCATTTTTGACGACGTCGAATATGTGGTCATTCCAATATAAGTTGTCACTGACATACATACCGAGAATGGAAAGTTTATCGGTTTCGACGATGCAAGTGCCATTCATGGATAATGGCTGGGTATTTGAATTTCGCTTTAATGACAACAGACAGCATTGAGTTTTGGAAGCATTAAATTCCACTCGGTTGATAGTTCCCCAATTAACAGCATAATATCGGAATTTAATGGAAGAGCATGGGCGTGAATCCGGGAACGAATATGAAAAGCAGAGAGTACTGTCGTCAGCAAAGGAATATATTGGATTAGAAATAACAGACAAGAGATCGTTGATGAAAATTAAAAAGAGTGTCGGAGACAGAACGGAGCCCTGGAGCACACCAGCATTTATTTTGTGAATATCAGACTTGAAATCGTCCAAGACAACTTGAATTGAACATCCCGAAAAGTAATTTCTAATCCATTGAAGAAGAGAGTCATCGATCCCAAAAGCACGCATTTTCGACAAAAGAGCCTGATACCAGACTCTGTCAAATGCCTTAGAAATATCACGTGCAACTATCTTACTTTCGACAGATTAATGTACGCTTTGGTTCCACTTTTCGATGAGACATGCCATCAAATCACCGGTGGACATTTTGCTACGAAAACCATACTGCCGGTCAATAAGAAGTTTTCGTGTTTCGAAATATTTCATTAGCTAACGGTTTATCAGCGTTTCCATGACCTTGGAAAGAAGGGACGAAGTGCAATGGGTCTGTGGGAGGCGAGGGAAGAAGATTCGCCTTTTTTTAGGGACGGGCTGGACAAATGCTGTTTTCCTTCTGCCCGAAAAAAGTCCAAAAGAGTAGGATCGATGAAAAAGCTTACGCAGTGGTTTCGCCAGCGAGGAAGAACACCTCTTCAGAAGAAGGGGAGATATACCATCTGGACCAGCGGATTTATGTATATTAAGATCTTTAAGTACACTTGCTACTACACGAGTGCGAAAGTGGATTCGTTCCATTGAAGATTCGACGCACTCAAGTGTAGGCGGCTACAAAGCACAATCTGGGAGTGTTGAGCTGGCCGCAAAGTGTGCAGCAATCAGATTGGCCTTGTCCAAAGAGCTGACAGCTGGAATGTCATTCTGAATGAGCGTTGGGATGGAGGATGAGGCAGAATTTCTAATGTTTTTGACGAACGACCAATAATTATTACTACCTTGTACATTTTTTGCCTCAGTTCTTGGTCGTATTGGAATTTTACACGTTTAAGAAAGGCGTTGCAGTCATACCTGGCTCGTTTAAACTTTTTTCGGTTTCCTCTGTCGAGTTGGTCTTGTAGGACCAAAAAAACAATTCTCTGTGATCATGTCAGCAGCGGCATCCACGTCGTTATCGAGGAAACATAACGACCAGTTAAAATTCCTGAAGAAGTTGTTAAGTCCGCTCCAGTTGGCTTTCTTGTATGGCCATACAGTTCTTTTAGGAATCTTTTCTCTAACTGTGTGGTGGGTGTACGAGAAATTAGCTGATATGAGACAATGGTCCGAAGAGCTTATAGGGGAGAGCACATTAACGGACTACTTATCAGGGTGAGAGGTTAAAAACAAGTCCAGGGTGTTGGCGGTATGACTATCAACGTCTGGTATTCGTGTGGGCGCATTTACAAGCTGGGTTAAATTATTTTCTGAAGCGAATACACTAACATAAATGCTTCGAAATCAGAAAAAGCATCAAGTAGTCGAAATCGAATGGTTAACAACGTTAACCATTATTATTTTTTGACTGAAAAAAAAAATCAATTAGGTTTTCGTGCAAATTGCACTACGGCAAAAGCGTGCTGAGATATATATACTCGTACATATGCGGCAGTCCAAATTGTGATATCTTGCGCCTAATTATGTTTCTGAGTATTCTGAGTTGATAAGCAAACTGCATAGAAAATTTTTCTTCGAAAGCTCTATGTGCAGATTAATGGCTTCTTCGAATTCCCTTCAAGAATATGAAATTCGCGACTATGTAAACAAAAAAAAACTATGCAAATATGTATGTAATTCCATCTAGCAATAAATTTCTTACTTAAATTCGACAATTTGTATACACACATTGTATTCATCTTTGAAATCTCCTACGCTTGCATATAAATTGACCAAACAGAACAAAATGATGCAAAAAGCCTTCGGAAAAACCATTTCAGAATTTTCAAGTGATGAAAGCTACTCAGGAAACGGAGATAGAAGTTTAACGACGAAGAAAGTCCTACTGTCAAAACCAGTCATTGGCTTTGGATGAACTCGCCCACATTGTGCGGATGTCGCATAGTTCGCTTCGGACAATTTTGAGTGACAAATTGGGCTTAAATACCTTTGCCGCGAGGATGTTATGATGTGGTGTTGATGTTTCTCAGGAGATGTATCGTAAGGCAAGCGTAAGCGTAGGACCTACACGTACGCCTTCGTATAATAGTCTAGTGAGTGCAGGCCCACAGTCTCCAGCCCTTCTCATAGGTATCTATTGAGTATAATGCGTCGTCCAAGGGTGAGAATTGTGGCAAAAGAACGTAGATTCATCACCGCGATATTGTACCAGGGCACAAATCATTTTTTATACGCGCCTTTTTAACCAAAAACTAACTAATGATGTCGATCAAGAGCCTTATTCGCCTAATTTGGCACCATGAGACTCTTTCCTGTTCCCGAAGCCCAAATTGCTCCTTCAAGGAAATCGATTTGAATCTATAGATACGAGGGCGGGTCAATAAGTCCGTGACTTTTGGATTAAAACCGATTTTTTGATAAAAAAATAATTTTATTTTTCAACGTAGTCTCCCTTGAGCTCTATACACTTTGTCCAACGCTTCTCCAATTTTTTTATCCCTTCCAAAAAAAATGATTTGTCGAGGTCCTCAAAATGACGAGATGACTTCATCATTGGAGTCAAATCTTTTTCCACCAAGCCATTTCTTCAGGTTTGGGAACAAGAAGTAGTCGCTCGGAGCCAAATCTGGAGAATAGGGTGGATGAGGGAGCAATTCATAGCCCAATTCATGGATTTTTGCCATGGCAACTGCACATGTGTGCACCCTTGCATTGTCTTGGTGGAAAAGAACTTTTTTCTTGGCCAAATGAGGTCGTTTTTTTTTCAAATCGTCATTGAATCGGTCCAATAAGTTGGCATAATATTCCCCATTGATTGTTCTTCCCTTTTGAAGGTAGTCAATGTGGATTATCCCGCGTGCATCCCAAAAAACAGTCGCCATAACTTTATTGGCTGACAAACCCACGTTGGCCTTCTTTGGCGCCGATTCACCCTTAGAAACCCACTGTTTTGACTGTTGTTTGTTCTCTGGTGTGTTGTGATGGATCAACGCCAAACCTTCCTGTGAAGTTGTTACACGATTGCGTTTGTGGTCGACTGTGAGCAAACGCGGCACCCATCTTGCGGAAAGCTTTCTCATGCCCAAGTGATCATTCAAAATTGAAACCACTGAGCCATGCGAGATCCCTACGGCTTCCACAATCTCTCGCACTTTCAATCTTCGGTCGGCCAACACCATATCGTGAATTTTTTCGATTGTTTCGGGTGTAGAGACCTCAACTGGGCATCCAGGAGGTTCGGCATCTTCAGTGCTTGTACGGCCACAACGAAATTCAGTAAACCACTTTTTTACCATTGAAATCGATGGTGCAGAGTCCCCATAGTATTTATCAAGCTTAGCCTTGGTCTCGGTAATGGTTTTTTTTCGCAAGAAATAATGCTTAATAAGCACACGAAATTCACTTTTTTCCATTTTCTCCTCAAATTAGTGAGTAGTCTGATAAAAATAGCTGTCAAACACAAACTAACTGACGCAGCAAGTTTAAATTTTGACAGGAATCAACTGACAAATGCCTGTTGACAGGAGCAGTGTTGCTGTTTCAGTAAAGAGGTCAGAAATTCAAAAATGCACGGAATTATTGAACCGCCCTAGTAAGATAAAAGCATATGAATAAAAATTGAATCAGTAACCTTTATTCGTTACGGCGCATAGTTCATGTCATGTTTTGAACACGACTTTAGGCATATGGCTTCCTAGGCTGTTTTAGACTTAGCGCATCCAAGCATTTGGAGCTGTATCTAAAAATAACGCGCTGAATAGTGGCTTCCAAATCCTGAATAGTTTGCGATTCATCAGCAAATGTCAACGACTCTACATAACCATTGAGTCCTCAATGATTTCATGAGCAGTATGGCAGTTACCGTCATCCTCTTTGAATCACATATCATCAGAATCAATGTCGGAAGGAGGGGACTCCAAACTATGCGTTTTAAACGCATCAACCGCTTCTTCAGCGTCGAAAAACCTCGCAATTTGTTTTTGATGGCGAGTATAAAAAGAAGTCATTACGTGCCAAATCAGGGCTCTTCGGCGGGTGACCCATCAATTGGGTGTCTTGAGTGCTCAAAAAGCCACTTCTTAAGACCGACCTGTGAGAGCTCGCATTGGCTTGGTGGAGAATAATGCGTTTGCTTTTCCTTATTTCTGCAAAGACTTCTGGCAAACGAATGGTAGTGAACCAATTTTGGTGGGAGCTGAGGCCCCCATTTATTGGCTTAATACAAGCTTAATCTAACTTAAAAACTAGGACTTAAAATAACAGAACTACTTACTCGTAAGAGCTAGGGACCAAGGAAGTGATGAAGCAGATCGTGTTTGAGACGAGGTGTGCTCGAGTGGAAATCGAAAAGGGAGAGGTATGAGTTGACCTTTCGGAGTGTTCGGGAGATTGGTTCGTTGGAGCCATAAGAGGTGCGGTGGACCGGTAGATAGAAGAGTCGAGGACAACGTAGATTGCGGAGGTTGGTATTGAAGGAAATGGAGTTCAAAATGGATGCACAGTCGATGGAACCTGAGAGAAGACGATGAATGAAAAGAACGTCAGCAATATTCCTACGTTCTTCTAACGAATTCATATTTAGAGGTTTGAGGCGGTCTTGATAGGGAGATAAGATTAAAGGGTCGTTCCACGGCAGACCACGGAGAGCAAATCGGAGGAATCGACGTTGAATACTCTCGATTCAGGAAACATGAACCCGGTGAAAGGGGGACCAAGCTTGACTGGTATACTCAAGCAGGGGGCGAACAAAGGTAATATAGAGAGATCTGGTTACATACGGGTAGGAAAATTCCTTGGACCACCGTTTAATAAAGCCAAGTGATGAGTTGGCTTTGAGGATCATCTTATCGATATGAGAACGAAAATTAAACTCGCAGTCGAATAATATGCCAAGGTCTTGAAGAGACTGAACCAGGGGAATTGGTTCATGGAGAAAATAAAGTCGGGGAGGAGACGGGTTGCATTTACGAGAGAAGGTTATAGATTGACATTTGGCTATATTAAGTTGTAGGCAGTTTTTGAGGCACCAGATTGAAAACCGATCAAGGTCTTCTTGAAGAATGGCAGAGTCATGGGGAGAGGAAATAGTTTTAAAAAATTTTGTGTCGTCAGCGTAAAGGGAGAGGGAGAAGTGTTTAATGGCTTTCTCAACATCGTTAATAGTAAGAATGAAGAGAAGAGGGCCAAGATGACTGCCTTGTGGAACTCCAGGATGAGGAGTGGATGAGGCCAGGAATGGAACAGAAAGGGCGGATCTAAACCGAACACTATAATATCGCTTTACCAGGTAAGAACAAATCCATTTTAATAAGAGACGCCCAAAGCCGAGAGCAGACAATTTGAAGATGATCAATTGATGAGATATCTTATCAAACGCTTTAGTGAAATCAGTTGCGATAACATCGATTTCTTTGCCATTTTCTAAGGCTGAGAGAGCAAAAGACACGAATTCAACTAGATTTGTGGTAGTTGACATCCCTTTTAGAAAACCATGTTGTTGGGGTGAAATAAAAGGCTTGCATTTGAAGCTTAAAGCTTCGTATAAAATGCTTTCAAAGAGTTTGGGTATATGAGAGAGTTTAGCAATATGACGAAAATTGGTAACTTTATGTTTAGATCCTTTTTGTGTATCGGGATTATGAAAGAGGTCTTCCAAATCTGGGGAAATTCTCCCTGTGTAAGGGATAGACGAAAAACGTAGGGAAGGGGTAGAGAAAGGTTGGAAGAGCATTTTTTAAGAAATACGGCGGCCAGGTACATATTCATCTTTAAGATTTAGTAACTTTTCTTCAATAACTGCAGGATCGAAATTTTGAGTGAGAAAGGGACCAATGGAGAAATTTGGTAGATCATTGAAGTAAGAGGGATCTGGTACGAAGGAGTTGTTGGCAAATGATTGTTTGAAAAATGTGGCAAAAAAGTTGGCGATGGTAGGAGCATCACTTGAAGATTTGGTTTCAAAAGCGAGGGAGGAAGGATAACCATCAGTCTTACTTTTGCAATTGACAAATTGAAAAAAGGACTTGGGGTCATTTATGAGATTGGTTTGCGTACTATTCAGGTAGCGCTGATAGAGAGAGTTATAGAGTTCAATGAAATGAAGATATGTACCTAAATAATTTGAATAGTCGGAAGAAGAGTGGGTGCGAAGGAATACCGCCCATAACTTGTTTCTTTTGTTTCGTAGAGAGCGAAGTTTACGATTATACCAAGGAGGGGATGTAGAAGAAGTTTTATGGCTGGAGTAAGGCACATAAACGGAGATGGATTTGAATATTTCTCTGTAAAAAGTGGAGAGAGCATCAATCAGAGATAGATTGGTAAACTCAAAAGAAGCCCTGCGTAGATAGGTATTGATTTTACGGAAATTAGCTTTGCGAAAATTGAAGGAAAATAGAACTGCGTCGGGAGGCGACTGAAGGGGAGAGTTATGGAAAAATGAGAGAAGAAGTGGAGGATGAAAGTTATCAATAGTTGAAAAAGATAGGGAACAACACGATACTGAGGAGTTGATGGGATCAGTTGTAAAGATAAGGTCTAATTGCTTTTCCATATAGTTGGAAACGCCACTGACTTGGCATAGACTAGAGTCTGTTAGCCGATCTAAGAAGAGGCATTCCTTAGTAGAAATGGGATTGGAAGCGATGAAAAAAGATTGGTCTTCAGATGGAGTCCACCTCAGCTGAGGCAGATTAAAATCGCCGAAGATAATGATATCATCAAGCGAGTCTGATAAGTCGATCAAATTGTCAATTGTTGCAATAGCATGTTGGTAGGATTCGATAGGTTGCGTCGGAGGAATGTAACAACACATAACATACAAGCGTCTACGAGTAAGGGTTATTTTAACCGACACAAAGTCGAGCTTAGGAGAGAGGAGTCCAAGCTGTTGTGAATAGCCAGTAGGACACCTCGACAAGGGGATTCAATTAAGGGGGGGTGTGCGATCATCATCCCGAAAAACATTAAAAGAAAGAGGGAATAACTCCTGGTTTTTGGGGATAAGATTAGTTTCGGTCAGAGCGTAGATATCAAATGGGAGAGCATGAGATTGGCGGAAAACAGCGTGAGTTTTAGAACGTAGTCCTCTTACGTTCTGGTAATATAAGGTGAGAGGGAGGTTTTTGCATGACTTTGTAGGGTCGAAAAAATTTATCGTGGTCAAGTCGACTGCGTTGGAGGTATGAGACTATTAGAGAGTGTACATAGTGGCGAAGAGCGGCAAGATTGTCTGCAACTTTTTGGGGGGGGCGTATTGAAAATCTCGTGATACTTTGTATAAAGTTTCCTGAGACTGGTAACGTCGGTTGGGAGGCCTTCCTGCTGGATAGAAACCCTGACGCTTGTTTTTGTTTTACCCTCGTAGCACACCGAGTCGGATTTATCGTGCAGATAAGCGAGATATAGAGTTTGGCGTAGGGTTTAAGATGTGAGAACTGATGAAATTAGGATACGAGTACTTAGCTCCAGTTCTGAGGTCGAAATTAGGGAAAGGCGTGTATGTTAGGGGTTGAGTGGTGGGAGTTTGAGTGGTGGGAGTTTGAGCTGTAGGGGTTAAGTCGAAAGAGACACGTTGACGTAGGGGCTTGATTTGGGGTGGACTAGGGGGAGTTGGATTATGGGTGGGAGGCTTAAAATTAGGAAAAATTTTAGTTTTAAAACTCCAATTAAATTAACTGTTATAAGTTGCTCTAATTGCACGGTGCGACATGATGATTTTTTTTCGGAGAAACAGGCAACCACGATTTGATTCGGAAAACCAGCAAAGCACGGTGGCTCGGGATGGTGTTTTATTACCAAAAGTCGAAGCCAGTTGATCGCCACACTATTGTTGAGCTAATCCATGTTGAAAATCATAAGCAAATCATCGCACGAAAATGTTCACTATTGGATTTTTTTGACTGAGATGAATTTTTGAAATCTTTGTAAAAAACGCAAATAGCACTCGTATGTCATAACGTTCTGAGCACATATATTTTTAAAAGCGTCAAACTTTACAAAGCTAATGTCAGATTTGTCGTATCTGCATCGGTATTGCCATAATGTAAACCTTAAGTATTTTTGTCAAACTAACGGGTGACAAGATAGCAATGATAGTTTTTCCAATTGTTATGTTTCAGCAGCTGTCAAAGTTACCAATGACATACAGCTGTCAAAATATTAAGTAAGGTTTGCCATTTCATCATGCATCGTTTTACGCTTGCCGAATGTGCTGAAATTATTAAAAAATATCGAAATTTCGGCTCAGTTGTAAATACGTATCGTGAATTTCGTCGTGAGGTTGGTCGCTATCATGGCATATCAGTGTGCAGGCAATTCGTCGCACCGTGGAAAATTTGAGCGTGAGTACACGCTTTTGGGTCTTAAGCCCCCAACCAGACAGAGATTGGTGCGAAATGAAGAAAATATAGCCGACGTAGCGGCCAATATCGAAGAAGACCTTGAAATGTCGATTCGGCGCCGATCAGCTGAATTGGTCATCGCCAGAGAGTCAACCCGTCTTATTTTGCGGTTGGCTTTGGGCCTACGTCCGTATAAGATTGTGCTGACGTAAGAATTGAAGCCGGACGACTATATACAACGCCGTGAAATCACTAATTGGGCGTTGGAAATGTTGGCTGGAGATCCGGATTTTGGCCAAAAAATCTTCTCGGACGAGGCCCATTTTTGGCTCAGCGGCTATGTCAACAAGCAAAATTGCCATTATTGGAGCGAACATAATCCACAAGTGTTCGGCGAAGCATCAATGCATCCACAAAGCTTGACTGTTTGGTGCGGTTTATGGCATGGCGGCGGCGGAAAGAGACACCGTTACCGTCAATGGTCTCAGGTATAGAGCGGTGTTAGCCGGCTTTCTGTGATCAGAGCTCGACAACATCGATATATTAGAGGTGTGGTTCCAACAAGATGGCGCTACATGCCATACAAGCGACGCAGCGCTCGAAGTTGTGAAGGAGAAATTTGGGTCATCTCACGGCGAGCGTTCATCAATTGGGTCGAGTCATCAAAATGAAGCACACATAATGGCATGAACGTAGCTTCAAAATAAAGACAGAACCAATTCTATACCTCACACCGTTTTTGTTTTATTTACAATCCTTCCCATATTTGCTGTACAGCACAGTTCGTTAAGATCTCCCACCATTTACTTTTGAACTTTGCTCTGACATTGTAACAAGTGTAAACAATTGGATAAGTTAAACTTATTTATTGGTACAATCTGATCACAAGGAAATACAAGTTAACAAAATCACATTTGTGTTATTATATTCTTTGATGTTAAGTTATCGATAAGTTAGACAATGTTAATAAATTACAAACGCTTCTGATAATCATTCTGTCCGTTCGATGATTCGAAATTTGTATCCCATCTAAATGCATTTCTATTGAACTTCTTTGTTGACTGCATCGAATAAGTCGTTCTTATGATCGCTGACATTCGGACGGGACTCATAGCTGCATATGGTGACGCCATGGAAATGGGCTTCACTAAATTCACCACGTAGACCTAAAAAAAGAAAAAAAAATTAATTTGCAATGTAATTTATTCGACATTGAAAGAAAACTCATTGAGCAACAGAATAAGGCTTGAATGAGATCTTTTATGAGACTTTTCAATGGGTAGACATGGGAGTGCTAAGCTAAACCGCACACTAACTATTACAGTGAACTTTTGGGTAGTACCTGTTTCGTGGACTCAATTCGCGGTGCCTCTTCAATAAATACCTAACAGTAAACTAAACTACATTGTGACTGATGACTGATCAGTTAGTAGTTGACTGCCAAATTTTCCTGGCAGTGTCATGGTGAAAAAATGTTGGCAGCTAAACGTCGTACTAGAGTTTGACAAGTAAACGACTGAGGACGAGAAGAGACTTTCTACATCTAACTAAGCGCTGTCTCAACATTGCGACAAATGGTACGACCATTAGTCGTTCGAAACAGACAAGAAGCATTGCTGTAGTTCGAAGATCCAATGACAAGAATACCCACGTTCAATATCAACACGACAACAACTAATGGACTCAACGCTTGCGACTATTTAGATCATTGGTGGCTGCAGCCCGAGCGGACACCCGGAAAAAAAAACTATGCAACCAAAAATTGTTTTTATGCGCTATTCGACAAAAGCTCAGAGCTATGTCCTAAGTATGACGCCACGACGTTTACTGTGAAGAGATTTTTTGTTGAACAGCTATAATACCTCGCTTTCCCTCAACTTCTCGGGAAGTCCTATGCAACCTGCATTAAGTGCTGAAGATCAGTGGCTCGATGTAAAGAGTTTCACTTGACCACTGCCACAAAGTCGTTAGTTTAATGAAGATCCAGGCAAGGACATGTAGCTTAACAAACATCCTACCAAGCGAAGCTGCATAGAAGAACAAGCGCGGCTCGTGCGCTTTATGAGTAAAAGAGAAGGGAAGAAATTTGTCTTCTTTTGGAGAAAAAGAAAGAACATAAAAGCGAGCGATCGGGCAAATGCAGCGGTGCTACTCCATGAACAACGTTTGGAAGTTTTACTAAAACCAAAAAAAAAAAAAAAACATGTCAAGCCAATAAGACCCAAACAGAGACCTGTGGAGATGAGCAGGGGAATTTAGTAGCAAAGTCAGAACCTGTGCTGATGGATATGGTAAAGCCACTTTTGCAGTGCCTGCAGTTGACAGTGGAAACGATCTAAGAGTCCGTCGTCATGCAGAGCGAACCATACAACCTGCATGATGAATGACAATGCAATAAGGCTCCCGGGATGAACGGCTTGTATGCAGAACTATTTAAGGCAGCGAGAGTGCACCAATTTAGTTGCTCGGAAGAAAATATGCCTGATGAATGGAATCATAACATCATACTTTCGAATCATAAGAAAGCGTCCATCATGTACGAAGATACAGAGATTTATTACTATTATTTCAAAGGCCGATACAAATAAATTTGTAAAGTTCGGGATTTTACTCCGGGATACTATGGCCATGTGGCGGTGTACCGAGTTCCCACGTGGTCTCCCGCATCTTACCGCGCCCAACACGGTTGATTTCGGTGATCTAATGAGAACCGGATACATATATGTAAAATTAATACCTTCGATTTATTCATCGATCTTAACGCCATATATAGTATAACAGAACTTATAGAGACGAGTCATTTCTAATTTGACAGCTCTGCCATACTCATCCGTCTTTGAGAGTGGGAAATACAGCTATGATGCACGAAGCTGCACGTGACATGCGGGTTATTTTGATCCCTCGACACATCAGGGCATATCAATGCATATGAGTCAGCTACAACCCTACAACGTCAGATATAAGACCAGACTATGGTCATGGATCACATATACACACAGCTGCAGGGGAGGTTTCCAGCAATAATGTGTACGAATATAGCGGAGCCAGTCCTAAACATCCTTGCGTCGAATGTGAACTTACTATGTAATACAATTTGATCAAGTTGCACTTTGCATCGAGCAAGTTTCACCCTTAATGGTAATACATCTAATACGTGAAAATCAGAGGGTTACGTTGTAGGGGATGCCAAGATTGAGTTACGGTCCAGCTGCAGAATTTGTTTAGGCTTTGCATTAGATCTTTTAGAATATACAGCTGTTCCCAGTAATAGACACCACAGTGAAATTCACATAAGTGAACACCTTACGGGGCTTGTTTTCCAGAAGTCTAAGTAACTCATTGATTACCACCTTGTGTCGTGCCCCGCGAGAGGTTGACTCAGCAATAAATCCTCAGATATGCTTTTGGTTTGCGAAACCCAGCTAAAAAACAACTAGCCGAAATGGGTGCGACCGATGGAGCACTCCGGGAAGATAAAGAGAATTTGTAGTATTCTCCGATGGTTATTGATATTTCCTATCCTATCCTATTAGAATTCCCCTATCAGGAAGTTAAAAACAAAGCGAGTCACAGAAGCTATGAAATTGTAAGAAGAAACCGATCCAATTTCATACAAAGAAGAGGTGTTGCACTCCTCAGTAGAAAGGACTTGCGACTCAAAAGAATGTAGTCATTGATTGCGTAGAGTTATCATTGCGATCTCAGTATCGATCCTAACTAAGCGCCAAAGGCGTCGAAACTAGACGTAAAACGGTCACAAGTATAGAGGTGACCCCAAAGGATTATACTCCAGGCGGTACTCGCAATAGCGGCAAGCCACCCGTGGTCTTTTCGACTACGGTCGGGGTACGGATTCTGGAGGCCCCAATCAACATACGTGCAAAACACCCGCCGATTTAGGCGCTGACCCAGGAGCAGCTGGATCACTTGATTCCTGCGGCTCTTTCTACGATGTGTTCGCTAGATTAAACTGGAACGATGGAGATAGTACCGGAGAGGCCCTGCCTGTTATAACCGATCGGAATAAGAATATGGTTGGCCGGAGTGCTGCTTTTGACGGCTTGTCTCGGGAAATTGAAAAGGTGAAAAGCGTCTAAGGGACAGTTGAAGAGAAAACGGAAACTGGGGGCGAACGCACAGCGCAAAGAGACGGCAAGTGCTGTCGAAGGCCCGAGTGCTAAAAGTCTAACGCCCCCAGTGGTGACGGTGAAGAGAAACAGGTCGGTGGAAGTGACACCCACTGAAATCAACCAACCCCTTGGATCTGAAACTGCACCCTCTTCCTCCCCGCACAGGGCCAATATAGGAAGAAAGTTTACGGCACTCCCTCGGTCGATTGATCTATTGGCGCATAATGCCCGGATGAAATCGGTGCTACAACCAACAGTTAACGGAAATCGCACGAAGCGGTCAAACCCATCGACGAAAACAAAACCAACGGCGTCCGGATAAGGCCAGTGCTACAACCAGTAAAGGTCGTAGTTCTGGTCGACGGAGGTCGACTAGTACTCGTGCGGTTAAATCCCTGCTGAGAAACAACTATGGTTGTGGCTTTCATGTGGCGCACAAGATGCGAGATTTTAGTTGCCTAAAAAAAAAGAATGTGTTTCGGGCACGGCTGGCATTGAACCGCGACCCGTTCATTTGGGAAACCAATACATTACCACTTGAGCCACGGCCACCCACGCAGAATACTTTTAAATGGACGAACAAATCCCACCCCTGGAAACTAAGACTTTCGAACTTTTGAGATAGGCTAAATTGACGTGTCATCTTCTGGGTTCCGGAGCAAATCAGGGAAACGGGGATGTGTTGACCCGTCTTCATACCCAAAAGCCTGGCATAACCAACTAGTTAGGATTTTGAAGAGTGCCTCTTATGAAGACTTTTGTGAAAACATCGAAACCGTCGGTGAAGCCAGGAGGATTATCAAAATCCTCAAAATGTGGGGTGGAATCACTCAGAAAATCTGATGGAACCTACACTGGGTCGAAAGCAGTAACTCTCCGTCTCATGCTTGAGGCTCACCTCTTAGATAACCTAATCAGAACCAGCTCACAACCAACTCCTATTAAGGAAGCTGCTATTGAGCTGAATAGCCCACCACGCCGTAGCTGGTACATCTCATTGCTTGTGGTGACATCAAACATGCTGTTGCTTCCTCACGCTTCAAGTCACGCTGCACCGATGGCATATATCCAGTTGTGCTACAAAAAGGTATATATCAACTGCTGCTACCTCTGAAGAGAAAAGAAAGAGAATTGTAAACAGGGTTGCCTGCAAGGCGACGTTCAGTCTCCACCTCAATAATACTGACCTATGCACAAGCACACGCGGATGATGTAGCTGTACTGTCTGTGTTGATTTAAGTCTAGCGACTGTGTGCTATAAAGCGCAGGCAGTCCTAAATGTGATCGGCGATTGGTGTACTAGAAATCGGCTTTTAATCAATCTTCTCAAAACTGAGGTTGTTCTCTTTACGAGAACCAAAAACCTATCCGGTCTGACCCATTTAGTGCTTAAAGGCATCACTATCCAATTCTCTGACGCACTGACGAATCTTACAAAGAGTACAATGGACTACTTCTTTGGGCTTGTTGCAACAGAAAAAAAAATTGTTCCTAACGAAAGTCAAGCAGTTTGTTCAAAGGCATTCCTACAATCGTAGTAGGATACGATGAACACACTTCTCCAATATACGATATCTCGGGATCAACACACTGACAATGACACTTAACTGCTGTCGAGACTTAAACCTTGCACACGCACACACTGAAGTCGTCGATTAACAGCCTACAAATACAAAAAGGAAATAATTACAGAGTTTCTGTAGATTTGTATTGGCGCAATAAAATTCGGGCTGTAAGTACCAGTTGTCCAAATATGTCTCCGCAAGTGAAAAAAAAATTTCGGAGGAAAAACGACCTCCCGTGTTTTAACATCACCTGAACGACAGACAGCGTATAAACTGAATATTTGCAGGAGAATTCACAGGCCTTAAGAGCAACTTCCCACGACTGTGCACTAGGCATTACCTTGAGCCACGACTTGGAGAGTTGTCTTTTTCTATATTCGAAATTGCCTGAAAAATTATCAATGCGATTATTCAGGCCTTACTGAGGGCCTTTTTTGATCGAGTTTCGGATTAAACTCTCGAGCAGATGCTGCCAGTGTTGAACGTATAAGACCATTGGAATCTGATGTGGATTTCAACTCAAAATCTCTGGTTGGATCACGAATGCAACCAGGCAAATCTAGAAATATAGCGGACGTACAAAGCGGCTCTACAGTAATGTACGACAGGAGCGTGTGACTTCAGCGGGCAGAAAAGAAGTGAAGAAAGAGGACGAGAAGCGATCGAACGAGACGTCAGGAATGTAGTTCGCAAGTTTTACGGAAGAATAAATCGAACATGCCAAAGCTGTAGAACCCGGACAGAAATCTGCAAGGTTAAACAGTGATGACAATCAACATTTCCGTCCACCCGACCAAGATTAAGTCAGGGCAGCAGTTTCCAAATTTAAATGTGACAAATCTGCTGGATCCGAAATATATTTCAACTCATCTCTAAAATCGACCAAAGTATGCCTGCCGTATTATGTAAACTATGACCCTTTGTCAGCAGTCCGATCGGCAGGAAAGTTCTGCAAATTTTTACATTACGGCAGATTTGGAAAAAAATTCAAATCGATACACACCCACATCTTTATTGACCTCAGAGACGAAATGTACTCATGCCAAGCGCATTCAACAAGTACGATGACGATGGAGAATGCACGCTGCTCCACCAAGTTTGGCATGGACAAAACCGAGACCTTCAATGCCAGGAAAGAAAAAATGCTCTCGAATCGGTCCCGTTTGCGTCAATGCCGAGTTTTAAATACAGAGATGCCGATCTCGTCATGTTCATATGTTCATATGGGCTTTAACTCCTCATACCCATTCTCAATTTTCCACTTGTTTATCCAAACGCACTTCCAACTTACCAATGTAGTAAATCTGAGTGTTGTCTGCTCCGAAATTCGATGGAAAATGCAAAGACAAATGATGAACCGATGAGAACGTCACCACTCTAAAAATAAAATCAATATTTTATGTAAAAATAGAGAAAATATAAATAATTCTTCGTTTACTTAGGTGAATACTCAATCTCTCCCCTGGGATCACGGCTAAGATCGAATTCCTGATCGGCCTTGGTTTCAGCATCACTAAACGACATTTTCTCGCGATTTTTGAATCTTAAAAAAACACCTGTTAGACGGAGGTCATTCATTGACTAGATAGGAACCTTACATTCGAAGTTTATTTGGATGTGAATCATCATTTGCGCCAATAATAATGATTCCTTTCAGCTTGATGTTGCCGGTGAATGGAATGTTAAAGAGCAGCTCCTCATCGGCATCGCTCACCACAAACTAAAAAGAAATGTGTTTTTAACAGGAGCCCCACAAATATCCATCTACTTACCTCGGTGAAATTCAATCGTTGTTCGTACGGTTTGAAGACTTTTTTGCCACTTCCTTCGCTTTCCTCGTTCAAGCACTCCAGATTCTCCATGTCAATCTTTTGATATAAACTGTATTCGATTCCCGTTTCGAGGGCATGATCAATGTCGGTGGCCTCGTGGCCACATTCATCACCATGATTGTGCGAATGTCCGTGGGGCATGATATTCAAATTTTTGTGTTCTTGTCAGGAACAGGAAAAATGTTGGAATCACTTCTATTGAATGCGGTTGTTTATAAAATTTCAGCATTTGACATGATACAAGTAGCTGAGCGGGTTCTAATTTCTTTGTAGTGATGGCAGCGCTAAATCCTAGTTGTTGATTTGAATAAGCAAATACTTGAACCACTTTGGGAACGACTTCGTTCACAATATGAAACTAAATTACTGAGAAATATTTAATAAATGTCTTTTTTTCATTTTAAAATAAAGAAAAAGCAATAAGCCCTGCCCTAAGCAAAGGCCTTCATTGTAAGAGACAGATAAAATGAATGTCAACAAACAGCTTCATCTGAAATAAGGCCTATAGACTATCACATGCAAGGGCAAATGCATGTGGAAATTCAGCCATGAAAATTAGGTTGCTTCACCTACCATATACCCATCACTCTTGGATCTTTAGTAAAAGTGAAGTGTCCCGAAGGGCGCTAGTAAACTGTTTAGGAAAAGACGTCATATGGTCTAGAAATCGTTTATTCTACTCGGAGAGTTACGTAGGTTCAGTCAGTTCGGTTAAGTCCTCCTCCGAGCCGTATTTAGCAAGTTCACTGGCTATTTTATTTCCGACCGTACCTCTGTGACCCGGGACCCATACAATATTTAGTGAATTAAATCTTCCTACTGCGCTCAAATTAGCTTGGAAAAGATGAGTTGCTGGCGCAGATCCTCGCTTCCCCCACCTGTTTTCTAAGTGCAGTTAATTATCGATTGGATTGCAGACTCCGGCGCTGCAGCCTAAATCGGTTTTGCCAGTACCTTTTAAGATCCGCTACATTCCTTTCCTGGCTTAGATTCTGGTGAAAGCCAGCAAAGTTGAATGCGGATTCAAGTAGTAACCGCTTCGGCTTCATAACTTCAGGTTGGTAAAAGTCAATAAGCACACGCTCCGTAGGGTCTCAGGCATGCATCTGAAACAAAACGTTCCTTGAAGTCTGGTGAAATCATCTGAGATGTATTTGTGTGTATTCCACAAGACAGCAAACGCATAGTATATAATTGGTCTTATCATAGCCATATATTATGGTTTCAGAGCCTATATAGGTCTATTGGTTTGCCAAAAGCTCCTTAACACCGGCAGCACTTTGAAACCTTTCGATGTGACGTGTTTAGTCACTCAAATGTTTAGCTTCTTTGTATGATGATGATGTGTGATGATATGATAGTTGATTAAGTCTTTGGCTAACTGCGCTTTCAATAAAGTAGCCAATATGCATTATCACGCAGCTAGATCGGCATCCCGATGCCTGAGCGTAGTAGCTGGAAGTGTTGCAGCGTTAAACAAAATCACTTAACATGCATCATAGCAGTGGCATCAGGAAGCCCCTGGAGACAACTCCTTTTCAACCTTACCATCACATTTTGAAGGCAGTCAGCATTTGCAATCGAGGCATGGTTCAGTGGCAATTCTACATCGTTAAAAGAAGAGTTTCCGACCGCACCTGTGTGCTTCGAGTACGCATTTAATTCTGTTAGGCTTTGAAACTCTTCTAGGTCATCTTTCCCGATATTTGGTATAAGGCTATTCCCACTAGTCACTATGTAGGCCAGCGGCGGGCTAACAACAAAGACTGGGCTCATTCTATCGGTGTTAGCCGATTTTAAAAAATGAAGGGATGCAACAGCCTATTTAATGGCCTCACTATCGCCACCATAATCAATGACAGATACCAGCTTTGGCATAACTCAGCTCACTTGGATTTCCGGTGTTAGGAGCTGGTTCTTAGGCCGTTGTAATCTGGTTACCTTAAAAGTGAGTACCTAGGATTAGGGGAAAAATATATATTTTCGATTCAGTGCTTCAGTGTGCATATGCCATTGTATCTCCTGGGTCTATCGAGGGTGACGATCTTTTCGAAAAAGGGACAATTTTTGAAATATGCTATTGTAATTCGTATATGGTATACCTTTTTGTTTCGATCCGTATAGATTGCAAATTATTCCTAGACTTGTGTAAGTCAGGTTCTACGCAGCTTACTTATCCTGCCCTTCTTTTCTGAGCCCAGGAGTAATTTCACCGGATTTATAAATTTTCTTCATAAAGTGCCTAGTTGGGTTTTCTTGAATTCCTCTTCACCAGAAAGGTCGAGACTTTGCATCTAATTTGGGATTCGATGAACATATTCGTATAGTCTGCCTGTAAGTTTGGGACTCAACGTTGTTGATAATAAATTTAGGCGATAGTATGAAGTCCCATAAAGTATTCTGAGCTTGGCATCGCAATATATGAAGATTTCAAACTTTCTAGAACGAGTTTAACTAATGTCTTTAGTTTTGAAGACAATACCGAATCATGGCGAAAGTAAGCTGACGCAGTATGTACATAGGTAGGTCATAGAAGGTATGTAGGTCGAGGTAGGTCTCGATAGAAGGTTTGCCTAAACCCACAATGAGAAAAGGGCGGTCTACGTTTTTCCGATTACGGCAACACATTATTTGTTTTCTTGAGCGGCTTTGACTGAAGAAAATTTCTTTGGATAAATTCGCCGCATTGAAAATGTTCACTCTGAGAGTTCCGCTTCGGATACAAGGGCTCGTACTGCAGATGAATTAAGCACTTCAAGTTGCCTCCGTTCACCAGAACAGCGGCATTTGTTGGTTCCACTTACGGACTTAGCCGGACTTCACGGTTTACTTTCACCTCATTGCTGTGGCTGTTGAAGGAGTGCGTCTTATGGCACTTACGCCTTCCAACGCACTTAAATTGTCTTTGTGCAGCCAGCATGTATCAGGCTTACTTAGGACAGAAAAATCAGAGGGTTACAACATTTGAAACTATCAGAATTACTTACTTACCAAAGAAGAAATTACCTAAATGAGTTTCCCTCTGGTGGAAAAACTGTGTCCGCAAATTAATTGCTGATGCTGATGCTTCACAGATAAAATAATTTTTTTCAGGCTCTGATCCAGATTAGGTCCAATCGGTCCTTCTGCTTCTCATAGAAGAATCCAGAGGAAGGAGGTTAAAAAACTTTGTCTAGTGTGGTTAGAGAAACTCAGCTAACCAAAAAACAGAATAAGGAGAGACACAGGAGATGCAAAATTTTATGAAAAGACAGACTCAACTCTATACAAAGAATAGGTATTCCATTCAAAGTGCTAGTTATTTAAACTAGTGTACACCCGTTTAGTGCCTTGGTTCTAGGTGCAGAAAGCAAAAATCCTGTACAACCCTCTCGATAGCATTAACACCGTCCTGTTTAAAAATACAATCAATTATCGGCGCATTGGAAACAGCGGTTGTGCATCCCATTTCTAAAATGTGAGCTCTTTTTTTTTAACACTGAAACCCAGACGGAATCAAATGAACCAAAGACCAACCAAATTAAACAAAGGTCCATTTTTATTCACTTTAAAATAAACTTTATACGATTTCTAATTTTTACTCTTCTTCACCGACTACTCTCCAAGAATCAACCGCATAGATGTACTAACATTGCTGCTAGAATTTGCTAGAATAAGAGCAATTTACAAGTAAAATCCACTATGGCTGTGTAATGCGGATGGCGTTTTTGCGTAAAATGTGATGGGAATTGACATTGGTGACATTCACACGTATTCACAGTAGGGTCACACTGTAGAGGCAATCAGTAGAAAGCGAGTTTTGGATTTCCAATATCTGGAAAGTTTGCCATCTAAATTAGTTTATCTCTGATCACCCGCCTCAGACATAGATGACTAACCTTGGTGGCAAACGTTCCAGATATTGGAAAATGATCGCCCCTATCCGTGTGACCCTGGCTGTGAATACGTGTAGATTGTCTTCAATGACAATTTCTCTCTCATTTTATACAAATCATGTCCATTTGAATTAAAAAACGTCATCCACATTACACACACTCTTGTAAATCGCACTCATTCTAGCAATTTTACTTGTGAATTGCTCTCATTCTAGCAAATTCTAACAGGTTATAGAAATGGTAAAAATGTTAGTGCGAAAGTTAAGGGTTTGCAAAAGTATTAGTAGAGTTTGCCATCTAGGTTAGTTCATCTATGGCCTCAGACTGACTCCTTCGTGCAGTTCCGATTTCCTCATTCCTCTTTCTTACACATGCAGATGTAATCACTTTTGAGTGTGATTTCAACAGTTATCGCATATTCGCTGTTGTTCGTGTTTGACTACTGCAAAAAGAAATATAGGCACGCCCAGTCCGGTGAATTTTTTTTCAATAAGTCTCCTTTCGAATATCAGCAAGGTATGCGAAAAGAAGGTGAAGGTGCGTTGAGGCAAAAATATTATTCCGGATAGCCCTCCGGTTTCAAACCATTGAATGATATCTCACATGTCGAGTTTAAACTGGTATCTGATATCTAATGGAATTAAAGAAAGAAACACTGTATGCGTTCCTATCATTTCATGTTCAAGAGCATTGGGTAATTGCTTAAACGAGCTTCTAGTGCGCAAAAATACTTTGCGAATGCATTCTCTGTCCAATATGCAATATGTCCCATAACGCGGAAAATCGTTCGAAGTTGCGCTTCAAAATCTGGTTGGTAGAATTAAAGGTTCACACGCTCAGCATTGACATTGAGGGGGATTTCGACAGCGCGACTTTTGACGGTAAGTGTAACTCGGCCAGACAGCACGACATACAGATATGATATGAATCACTAGTGGTCATGTCACCACCCATTTTTTCAACAAAGCTAAATATTTGCTTGACAACCTAGATAACAAACTTCATTGGACTAAATATGTTTCGCTGAAAACGTCCAAGATGCTGTCGGCTCCATCTTTCAAGCGGAGATGTGCGCAACCCAGATGACAATGAACTATATGTATTGTGAAGAATCGGTATCTGAAGCGACAGCCAGGCTGCGGTTAAAGCCTTGCTAGACTCTCTCACCACCTCCAAGCTAGTTCGAGAATGCAAGGCTTGGGTTTTTTCAAAAACGTCATACTGACAAAGAACTGCATTAGTTGCGTTTAATATTGCAGATTTTCTGCTCAACATAATTACTTAAACTGCGTTACTCTTGTGTTCATAAACGTCAACATATCGTTATATTACTCGTGCAGATTAGTTAGGCTTTCAATTGTGGCTGCAGAAAAAGTTGGAAGATTTTAGAATGGAATAGTTTTGTGTTTTTTCAAGAGAAAAGATGCAAGAACTATTGAAATAATATGTAAAAAAAAAAAATACATAACCATTTTCATTTGTTTTCTGCACTGGCTTGACGTTTTTGAACGTAAAATAAGTGACGATCGTACTAAGATATATCTACGCAGTGAATGCGTTCAAAACAGACGAGGAAAGACCTACGATTGTAGTAAATAAAAATCATACAGTAAGTCCATGAACTCAACCCTTCTCTAAGTGCAGTCGGCAGGTCGAATTCACCGAGTCTTGCTTTGGCTGCTGGACAGAAGTCTCAGAGGAGAGTTTCTCAGTACCCAAACTTTCATTAGGACAGTGGGCGCGTTCGGTTAAGGCCTCCATTAATAGTTCGGTTTCTTGTAAGCATAACGGCTCTCCAGCATGCATGCATACCAAATTAATGCTTCCCAGTACCTCTAAAAGGTCAGCGTCTTTCCAACTGTCCCTCAGTAGAAAAGACAACACACTGCTTGTTGACATCGGGGTATTACCTGAGTATTTTAAGCATAAGTGACGCGATATCCTGCGGCGCTTACTGTAACAGCAATGACGGCACGGCATTGGACGGTTTTCGGTCCACTTATGTGCTGTGTGCTGGTACATTCTCTACAGTTCGGGGTGAACGTCGGCCCCAACTTACAATCCTCTTGAATTGTCTAGGTTCTTAGCTAACTGTATCCAATTGCGCACTACAATGCGGTTGAGGACCCATTCTACTTGCACGAACCACCTAAGACCAGGTCTACCTCTAATGCGTCGTCTCTCCGGGTTTGATTTTTATTTTCTTTTTTCAATGAACCTAAGACTCAAGTGGGTATGAATATACTTAACAAATAAGTATATTTGTTGGGTTTTTTTGTAAAATGGGATCGAGAGGAAGAAAGATTTTAGGGCTCACTGGTTATTTTGCTCCAGCCAACATTTAATGGGGAGGTTAAATGCTTATTGAAAGTTGGCTTCTTATTGATTTCTAGTGAACTACTCATCTTACTTAATTTTTGTTAACTGGAATAAATTAATTTCTTTCGGGAGCGGTTGAGATTTGAACACCGAATCTTCCAATTTGGAAGCCAGCCCATTATTACTTGGGCAACGGCCACTCTGCGGGCCGGAGCATTGATGTCCATTCACCCTCCATATCCTAGCCACCCCAGGCGACAGATGCGCAGTTTTCTAACGATCGTTGGTCGACAATTGATTTTTGTCGATAGTCCATCAACGGTTATTAATTTTGATAACCTTCTCCTCCAAATCCCTTCAACAGAAACGGGATTGAATACTTTTCGAAGGATTTTTCTCCCGAAACGACCGAGGATATCTTCATCCGCTTTCAGCACAGACCATGCTTCAACACCATAAAGTAAGGCTAGGATGATTGAGGTCTTATATAGAGCTCGCTTAGTTGTTCTTAGTTGGCCTTACTACTCAATTGCCCTCTTAGCCCAAAAAAAAAGCACCTGGTGAGAGTGATTCTACGTTTTATTGATAGCAGACCCAAGGTAGGCAAGGTTCTTTGTTTTGTGTACCTTCTTGGTGACAGCATATATGATACTTGGTGTAGCTTCCGTTTCAGTACTAACAATATTATCGGCGTCTACTAGACTTTTGAAAGAGTTCCGGACAATTTTTTCAAATGTGATGTTATAGGAGTCACTTGATAGGACGTCACCTTGTTTAAACCATTTTTTTGACATCAACGACCTCGTTTGTATCGTTACCGAACTTGACAAAGCAACGAGCGTTCTCCGTCGTCATTTTGGATAAGTTTGACAGGGATGTCAAAATTAGACATGGCTCTATATAGATCGGCTATATAAATGCTGACGTATGGGGTTTTAAAATCGATGGTGGGTACCGATTTGAACTTTGTGTGTTTTTTCAGAATCTGTAGGAGTGCCCACAAAGTCTTTTCCAGAAACTTTGAATCCAGCTGCTTTGTTGGATTTAAGCTTAAGTATTGGTATTTTCACTTCGTTTTTGTCAGGTGGGCGCAAGTTTTTTCTGCTTGACGGCGGGATATTAATCTTCGTCGCCGTTGAACAGTCTGGAGAACAAGTATTTCATATTCTTGGCAACGACTAGGAGGAAAACATCTCTATACGTTTCCGTAAGGGTTTTGTTGCCCTGACACGTTTTTTTTTATCTCTTGGTGAAACTTCCTCGTTTCTTTTGTACAAACTCTCAATATCTTCAATCGTGCGCTTCTCGTGTCCTTTTTCTTCTTCTGGAGAAGCCGATGTCATTTTTGCAAGTTGAGCTCACCAGTTATTATGGTCCTACGTTGCAGCACCCCTTTATATGCTTCTTCTTTAGCTGCATGTGCTGCTGGCATTCTTCACCAAACCAAGGATTTCTTGGTGGTGGTTGGGTAAAACCTAGCGCGTCAGTTGCAGCGTCTCTGATGGCACGTTGGCAGCGTTGCCACTGGTCTTCAGTACTTGATGTTGGCAGCATAGGAGTAGTCTAGTGACTCCGGTATACGCTTTCGGCGAAGATTCTGGTGGTCCCTTGCAATTTCAGCTTTTAAACCTTATAAATATCTTCTTACAGTAGTTCTTCTTTGTTGTGGCGCTTGCGAAATCCGCATTCGCACCTTGGGTGCAACAAGTTGGTTATCTGAGTCAATGTTGGCTGCCTGGAAGGTTCGGACGTCCAGAATACTGGAGGCATGTCTTACGTCGATCCCGATATGATCAATATAGTTTATCATAATCCGCCTTGTGTATATTAAGATGAGGAAACAGATTGCCTGCTATAGTGACATTTCGTCCCGCCGCAAAGACAATAAACCTAACTCCGTTGACAGACGTGCTGACGTATAGGCTATGCATCACAACTGTCGTATCAAAGATATCCGCCGATCATATCATGGCGCTAAAATCGCCTAGAACGATTCGGACTTTGGTCATATTATGTCTTGTAGAGGCGTTCGTGGAGACATTGGGTGTTTTCATAAATGTCTGCCTAACTAAGACCTGCATTAGAAGTGTTCATAAAGCCAGATTTTTGATCGAACAAACCCAGATGAATTGCAGAAGTTATGTTCATAAACCATAGCGTCTGGTATATTGTGCATTTATATTTTTTTTACTGCATAAAGCGCGGGAGTTTAAGAGCGAAAAATGTAAGTTTTATTGGCAATTTTTCAATAAATTTTTTCTTTACAATTAAATTTATCTTTTTTTTAACGGAAGTAGCTGCGGGATGGAATGTGGCCAAAATTAAGTTACCAATTGATAAAAGAATTCTGGTGGAAAAAGAATTCAATTCTTGGAAAAAGAAACAAAATTCATCGTGGAAGACGGTGCTCAACGAAATTAAAAAAGTTGAACCATTATTCTCCTTTGAAGTCTTGGATATCAAAAAAAAAAACTGAGAACTTAATGACGACTTACAAAAGAATTAAAAAGCGAAATAAAGAATTAGGAGGAGACGCCACAAGCTGGGAATTCTTTGAAATGTTCCATCAAGCATTCGACTTCGTCGAAAAACAAAGTCCTTCTAAGGACGACGAACTTCTTACATTTCTGAAAAAGGAAGCCGAAAAAGACGAAATAAAGCATCAAGAGCTCGTTGCTATGGAGAAAGAGAAAATGGAAATCGAGAAGCGGCGTTTGGACCTTATTAAAGATCTGCAATACTTGCTGGCCAAATCGAACTGGGAACTAAAGACTGCTTGAATGCTACACTACTTACCTGAATTCCCTCTTATTTTTGTTTAACAAAGGAATGGCTGTTATTGTTTTGTTTTTTTTTTTAAATACAATTTTTAACTTAAAATTTGTTATTTTATTTAAAGCACATTATGGACAGAAAAGCATTGCGATTTGTTTTCTTTTTCGTTCTGCTGCGGTTCCAGTTACGTTGTTTCCATTTAGGTTAATCAGCTCATCAACTTCCGAATTCTGTATTTCAATAACAAAATCCTCTGCCAGTCCCTCTCCATCTATTATAATGTTGTGCAACACAGTACAAGGCAACACAATATATTTAAGGTGTTGGAGGTTTTTAAGGTCGACGTGTTTTAGAATGCGAAATTTTTGTTTTAACCTCGTAAACTCCTGTTCAATGCGCACCCTCGTGGAATTATGAGCGTAGTTAAACCTCTTTTTCATAGGAATTAAGTAGCCATTGTCACGGAAAGGAACCAGAAGGTAGGTTGTAAGTGGATAGGCTGAGTCACCCAAAACATGACCACAACCTACTACGCCCTTCGGACTCTCCTCTAATTTCTTTCCGATGGGACTATTTTCCCAAACGTTAGCATCATGACAGCTTCCGGGATAACCAAAGACGTGGTCTGGAAACTCCGAAATTGTTTTAATAAAAAAATGAGTTTTAGGAATTATTCGACTTGTATATTTTTTAATTTTATGAAATTCCTTTTTATAGTTTTGTGTCTTTTCCTTATCCGCAAATTATTTTTTGAAATTATACTTTTGTTGTCTTTTTATTCCATAATAATTCACAAATAAGATTGAGCACGACTTCTTTCTGATTTTTGTCTGACATTTATGAACATTCAGTTACAACTTAAAATTGAACTTAAGCAGGCCTGCACACGTTCTGCAGAATGAGTGTGTTCATTAATGCAACAAAGAAGAAAGACGATTGTTGTGCGCGGCTGCGCAAGTAGTGTTCTGGCCCTCCGAGACTGATCAATGAACGTACGCCTTTATTCGTTTGGTGACGCCTTTATTCGCTATAATTCAATATATATACATAATAATTCATGGGGTTTACATATATTTCGTAGGTACTTACAATTTTTGGCAGGCTCGAAGCAGCACCGTGGGCTCAGAACAAAGAAAGACCGAAATTTCGGAAAACGATTCAAATGGCGATTTAAAATGGCGTAACCTCGCTTAATGTGACAGCTTGATTAGGTTTGTTTCATTTGACGCTTCATGAGCCACACGCTGCCGCCATTGC
The DNA here is from genome assembly GCA_963966105.1 of Volucella zonaria. Classification (NCBI taxonomy): domain Eukaryota; kingdom Metazoa; phylum Arthropoda; class Insecta; order Diptera; family Syrphidae; genus Volucella; species Volucella zonaria. The sequence continues at coordinate 89,857,678 of OZ014533.1, read as the reverse complement.
TGTTACTCAACAATTGTACTAGCGCAGATTTTCGACGTTCAATGGAGTGAAAAATGTTTACACATTGTTTTGGTTTCTTGTCTTTTTTTATTATTATGTTTTTTTTACATAGTCAACAAAATATTACATACTTACGTAATTGACATTTATTTAGAAAATGTTGAAATTGTTTATAATTATCAATTAAAAAATATATCTATATCTACTCTCTAAATTGTCTTTCTTATCTTTTTTTTGTTTATAAATTTAAAAAATAAAAATAAAATCAAAGAGGCCACAAACATTTAGTGATGGATTTTGGTTTTTTTTTTTATAAATCTTCTATCAAAAGTACTAACACATAAAACACATGAAATGCACAGGGTGTAACTGCGTCCATTTTAATGCACACAGTTGCGCATTATTTAAATGAAAATATTAAAAGTGCAATTGACTTGTGAATTTTGCTGTTACAACGGATACAAAATGTCCATCGATATGTTAATCTTACTTTGATATCCTTTTATTCATTTAAAATCATTATAATTGTTTTGTTTTTTTTGTTATCATAATAATTGTTAAAAGCGCAAACTTAACGCGTCACCCGTTATTTATTTATTTCTTTTGTTTGTTTGTTGAAAGGGTTTCTCTACTTACACATTACACTATAAAATATTGTTAATGGCTGCCTCTTGTTTAGTTTAAACTTACTTTTGTCCTTCGTATAAATTAATTTTTGTTAATTATAAAATATCCTTAATCACATATATTTGTTGAAGGGGGAGGAAGAGTGTAACAGGTGAGAGGGAAAAGTTTAGTTCTTATGAGTTAAAGACTGGTTATTCGTTTGTTCGATTTGTGGAAACCGGAAATGGAAACGGAATGAGGATTTTAATGAAGTGGGTTTTTGAAATGAGGATTTACATAAAACTTGGACTGCTGAAGTATCTTCACTAATTTGTCGTACGTTACTTATAGTTCATGCATTCGTCCATGCTAGATAGTCGTGTCTGAATTTTGAGATTATTTGTTTATCCTTTACGAATTGGAAAGATTATTTTGGCGGTTCAAAATTAAACCGGACGGGTAGTGCCTTGGGTGTTATGATCTCATCTTCGATTTCTTCATCATGCATGGGGAAATCAGCACCACTTTGTTCGGTGAAGAATTCATTTGGCACTATCTCAACATCAGTGGGCGGTGCAATTGATGAGGTTCTAAGGTTAACTCCATGTCCGGATGCTTCAAAGTTGTTGTTTATTCCAGGATGTGATTTTATCGATACATATTCTCGAAGGATATCTGAATAAAGTACATCACTTAGGTAGAACATTGTGCCCAAGTTGTAGACGAAGACTTCGCTTTCGGTGATTTTCGCATTGTTCACTGTAACATTACTGCCTGGTCTTCTTGTGATTTTAATGGATCCACCACCGATGGTTTCAAAGACTTCTCCGTCTTTTAAATCACGATCGTAGAGCCTGCCACGAATGAAATGGTTCAGGAGCATCTTTACTCCACGTGGTGATGCCTGGAAATAACTTAATTGGTAAATAAAATGAAAGAGGTTTGAAAGAAGGAAACATACCAAAACATCATCGGGTAAAAGATCAAATCCAAGTCTTTCAAAAGCCTCGTCATCTGGCACGAAGAAGGTGTAATTTGCTCCCGATACATGTGGCGCAATCTCTGCATTATTAAGGTACCTGAAATTCAATGGAGATTAAGTGCTATTCAATCAAAAATTTCAGATTTTTGAGATTATACTCGTATACTTAAATTCCTACAGAAGTTAATGCAGATAGTAAGCATCGAAATGGCTTCAAGGGATTTCGTTCCCTTGTCCAATATTTAATGAAGTCATCGCTTCTTACTTCAATTTCCACAATGGTATCAAGAGAGTGGTCAAACAGCAAGGCCACTCTCTCAAAAATTAAGAACACATTATAAAAGTGTAACATTCGCCAATAAATCGGAAGGATCATGGTTACCGGCTGTGCGGCTCTTAGTGCTAATTTAACTGAATTTGAGTTTTAGAAATGAATTGATTGAATGTGACCGATATGGTTTTGTATTTAAAATGCTAGTCTGATCTTCGGACTGGGATGTGAAGATTGTCTCGGTCAACGTATTCGTTTTTTGGCTATGAAGTTTGAACCACGAAGAAACACAGTCATTTTTTACTGTATTTCCAAGACCATTTGTGAAATAGGTATTTGTTCAAAGACAATAAATTCTTGTTTAGCGCTGCAGTGGGGGAAATATGATTCGATCCTCGTTTTAAGATCTTTAATTACCTGAACCATCGAAGAAGAAGAAAAGACTAAAATAAGATGTATTTCGTGATGCATGGTACAAAATGGACCAGGAGCAGGTCTACGCAAAGTCAAAAATGTTCAAAATTGAGTCCGTTAGTCTTGCTCCATTTACCTTTCTAGAAACGCTTTCGCGAACTCTAGGGACCACGGGTAAGCTACCTCACACCACCACGTTTGACTCTTTGATTAAGAGGAAACCAAGAAGAAGGTTTCTGGTAAAGGAGCTTCCCAACTAAAGGCGGTATTTGTTGATTAGGTCAGGTCGGATCAGGTCAGAAGCCACAGAGCGATGGGTTTCCTAGGTGACCACCTTAAAACACATTGCATGAAACTATTATGAAACGGTTTTTAGATAGAATTATGATTTCGCACTGATTAGGGCATTTAAAGACAAAGTGTATAGGCACCATGATCAGAGCTTAAGGACATTATACAGAGAAATGTCTTTGTAAGGCATGTAGCGACTAGAGTTAATAATTTCTCTTGTAATTTTTACGAGTCAAAATACTCGTACTTATCAGTTAACTGATATAAGGTACTGGGTTTTCTATTAAGGACTATACATCTTTGTTTTTTTTAAAAAACACATAGACTATTTGAGATATCGAAAAAACCTTTATTGCCCATTATAGTATTACATCTTATACCATTATGAATGGAACTCGACTTCCTTAATATCTCTACAACGAGCGCGCTTGCATTGATCGATTTATTGCAGTCAATTTTCGACCATACTTCCACACATTCCGGCCGATATTCCGGGAATTTCGCTTTCAATATGGGCCCAGCATCTCTGCTTGTTCGTATAGATCAAGGGCTTGACATAGTCCTAAAGAAAAAAGTCCAGAGGTGTCAAATCGGACAAGCGAGGCAGCCCATTTCTTGAGATAACACGCTCAACAAACCTTGACTACAATAGTTTCGATTGATAGCTGTGTGGCAAGTGGCGCCGTCTTATTGAAACCATATCTCACCAATGATGAGTGCACGCAATTGCGGCCAATAATAACGTTCCAACATGCCCCGAATCCCGATAGCCATCTCCATTAACTGAAACATGGCGGCCATCATCACCAACGAAAAAATATGCCCCAATGACGCCGTCAGCATAAAAACCAAACAAAACCGTAAGTTTTTGTGGATGTGAAGGCGTCTCATGCACCACATGTGTGTTTGTAATTGTCCGATTGCGCGTATTTTGCTTTTTGACAAAGCCATTTAGATACAAATAGCTGAAGATGATTTTGTAATGAAATTCCTAATCAGTCGTAGCCATTTAAAGACACCAATTTGGGAAAGTTCGATGCTTCAAATGGTCATTTGGCTTTCGTTCTTGAGTCAGTTTGATCTTATACGGCTGTAGGCCGAGATCCTTTCCCAAACCTCGCTGCAATGGTATTTGAGAGATGTCCAATTCCTGCAAACTGCACGGAATGGATTGATGCACTTATCTCCTCAATATTTTCAACGCTCCTTGATTTTTTTCTCTCACTGGCACCGGAACATAAAGCAGCGAAAATGTCGACTCACATTTTTGCACCAAATTATGAAGTGCGAGTCGGGTGTGGCGATTATAACGACCGGCAATTGGCGTTAGCACTCTTAAAGGTGAGGCCCCGATCTCGAATTTTGGCAATAAAATTTAATAATTTGGAAACGTTGCTCGTTCGAGTGATGAACCATGACCATAGATGAACTAACTTAGATGGCAAACTGTACTAATGCTTTTGCAAACCCTTAACCCTCGCACAGACTCACTGTAAGTGAATTACCAACGCATTGTAGATGTATCTCTATAACCTGCCAGAATTTACTAGAATGTGAGCAATTTACAAGTAAAGTTGGTAGAATGAGAGTGAATTGCAAGTAAAGTTCACTATGTGTGTGTATTGTGGATGACGTTTTTTGAGTAAAATGGGTGGGTTTTGTGTAAAAGCGTAGAGAAATTGCCATTGATGACAATTCACACGTATTCGCAGGCAGGGTCACACGGTTGAGGCGATCAGTGGAAAGCGGGTTTTAGTTTTCCAATATCTGGAAAGTTTGCCATCTATGACCATGACTTAATGGAATACATTGACAAGCAAAATAGTGTTGACAGTTCACAAAACACATTAAGGGTGCGTTCACATTTCAAAAAAAAAAATTATACTTTTTAATGGAAAACCCTGAACGATTAAATTTATGCTGAAAGTTTTAACAATGGGGCGGGTCGGGAAGTCAGGACTTCCTTTTCGGTTACCCGGAATAGTAGGAAAATTTAAATTTGAATTTGAAACAAGGGCTTCCGTACTTCAGTCGAAAACCAGAATTTGATTGTCATAGAAACTACATTAAACATGAGAAAGGCTGTCTCACCAGCGGAAGAGGAGCACAGGATGAAGCAGATCCTACGGCCACAAAAGGTGGTAGTATCCGGGAATGAATTCGCCAAAAGCGAAAAATAAAGAACCTTTACCTATATGATAAGGAGTCCGAAAGGCTCACAAGCTGCATTATCATATAGAAATACTTTTTAGTCTTTGACCTTGAGTGATTTGTAACAGGTAACGCATATAATTGCAAGTAATGCTACATATTTTTCGCATGTATCGGGAATCTTTTTCAGATTATCTTGTTAGCGAGGCGACGAATTTGCAAATATTCCCGTATTTGAGTTAAAGAATTATTTTTCTATCGGAATCTCCTTCCGAGCCTCGGTTAGAAGACAGAGACTTGTTTTTTTTTTATCCAGATATTACGGCGAACTTCGGTGAACATGGAAAAGCCAAGTGATTTACTTAACCCGAAATTTGTTTAGTAGCGGTTACTTAATGATAAGACTTCCGCGAAGTGCATACTACTTATTAGATCACGTTACGTTACACTCCCTCTGATAATCGTAACATTTTGATTTTCATAGAAGTAATTTTGTTATCACTTATAGCCAGCGCATTCAAGTACTAAGAAAAAGTGTAGCGCACGTCACGACGCTAGTAAGAAACTTGCAGTATTTCCTGCTGGGGGATAGAGTCATGCCATTTGCAGTTGTGCTCATATGAAACCCAATGGAATGCCTTAACCGAGGACGCATGTAGACCTGACGTAGTTTCGGATCGTGAACAACACTCTTCTGAGTCTTGAATAGCAAATTCATCGGTAATTTCATTTCCCGTGATGCCATTGTGACCCAGACAAAGCTCAGTAAATTTAGCCTTCCGACTGCGTTCAGTGGTGTACTGCATTCTCGAACTAGAAAGTCGTAAGGGTATAAAGGCATGATTTTCGGTATAAAGGCAACTCGCCAGGACTTCGGTATGTATGCCAGCACTAGGACAGCAGCTGGTCTACACCTTATGTAACATAATTGGGTATATGTTATCGGTGGCAGACTTGAAGCCATTAAAGGAAGCAAGAGCATGTTTAATTTCCTCATCCGTCACTACAACCGATAAGATATACCAGCTGAGTGTTGTGTTGTTCAGCTCAATAGCAGCCTCGTTAATAGGAGCTGGTTGTGAGCTGGTTCTGATTAGGTTACCTGGGAAGTGAGCATCAAACATGAGACTTAGAGTCTCTGCTTTCGACTAAGTGTAGGTGCTATCAGATTTTCTGAGTGATTCCAACCTCCCTTTTGAAGACTTTGACAATCCTACTGGCTTCACCGACAGTTTCGATTTTTTTCCAAAACTTTTCATAAGAGGCACTCTTCGGAATCCGAACTAGATTCTTATGTTCTTTTTGCTTTGGTCGGTAAAGACTCCAGCCTTCCTGCAAATTAGTCTTACAGCGCCCAACGCTGCTTGATTTAGGTGATATTGTAAGAACCAATGTTTTCAGCATGGCGGGGTTGTTGATTACGTACTTGTATTACAAATCTTTAATGTTGAGGCATTTTTCTTTCACAAAATAAATCTATATTGACTCTATGTGCGGGATGTTGCTAACATTGGCGGAAAGAAGAGAAGTTGTCACGGACTCGATAATATGCTGCTTCAATAGGAAATCCCGTAACACCTTAAAAAGCTAGGAGCTACTCTGCCTTGATGTACAATACTTGAACTTTAATTTCGAACTACCTAGTTATTCACCCTGTGCATGTAACCTTCGTTTTAACGCCATCGTACATATCGCGTATTATTCTTATATACACCTGAGGTACATTTTGAGATCATAACGCCCTCCACACAATATTTCTAGGAACTCTAATGAAACATTTTTCTAAATCAATGAAGACGACGCGATGTTTCTACGTCATTATCCGTAAACTTAGGGCGGCGTCCCAAAATAATGAAATTGAGTTGTCGACTATCTAGAATTCTCTCCTTCATAGTAAATATGTTAGTTTTTCCGATTCGTAGTTGTTTCAATTTTTCGTGTTGCCTCGCCTTTATACAGTGTATCAAGGAAGCTCACCCTCCTCTGGTCAGATATTCGATTGGCTCTCATCATTTTATTGAACAAAATGAAAGGAAGTACCCATTCTATCATGATGCTCATTAGCAAGACTCCCTGCTCGTCTTCAATATACAATATTTCGGCGACTGAGAGGTAAACAGATCTCACTCTGTTATTGTTATGCATGTCGTTTGACGTTCTGATCAGCCAAAGTAAAGGTTTTCGTTATCTTCAACATGGTCCATGTTGCATGGTTGCATAGTGTATGTAGAGGTTCTGGTGAATTGCCTTTTCCTCCATAATTTTCAGGTATTTTATATTTTTGACATCCTCGTGAAACCAGAACTAAAGTTGTAACGTAAAAGCAATATCGAATTACCGCTGTCTTCCAAACGAAGATATGCATGGATATGCATGGTTTGTCAATAAAAGTTCGAAAAACAGGAGCATATGCGATATGTTGCTCTTAAATCATTTTCTAATACTTCGACCTTACCCAGGATTGATAAAGTGTGATAGTTATATGTTAATTCTCTAAGTCTGATCTGTGTCCTTGACATACGAGTATATTCACAACTATATCCGGTCTAATTATTATTTTAGCCTAAACAAAACGGATGGTTAAAAACTCTGGTCTTTGTGGCATGTGTCTTGAAGAGAATGACGCACAATTGAAAGTGTCCAGTCATTGCCTGTCAGACACGTTTCTTAAGGAAGAGGTTATGATTGTGATTAATATTGCTCTCCTTTATGTTTCGCAAAAGGTACTGACTAAATCTGGTGTCAAGTGGGCTTAAACTATAATGTTGGGTGTCTGCTTTTATGAGTTAAGCTAAAGTCGAAGTACAAGCGGCAAGTTCACTTAATTAATTTATACTAATTTATTAATTACCCCAAAAAGTTGAGTTAAAAAATGGTTGACATTTAGCTTGAGTAATCATAATCAAATTCATAAATGATTAAACAACTCATATGAAGTTGAAGGCTCGTTATAAAAATATATCACTTCATGGAAACTTTGAAAAAATTCAACCGCTTACCTTGTAATTTGTGTGAATCTAGGATCCCTTTCGAGTGCCAGAAACGAATGCGATAAGAACTGCGCTCCAAACCATGGAAAAGCGAGTAGTGGTGGTGTTTCCTTATCCTTGTGCATCTATAATCAAAAGACTAATTACACGAATATCCACATTGACACAACAGTTACAGTGTAGCTTACCTGATGGAGTTTCGAAACGACTGCCTCTGAAACAAAGAGCACTTCCGATATGATGAAGACTTGATTCCCATTCGACAATGTATAGTCGGCCATTATAGATACATTGTTAACGGAGGGTGATGCTATAACATCCAAAATTGAATATAAACTACAAACAATACCATGGAAATGTTACAGAGATACTTACGAAAACGTCGAAAGACAACATTCTCACCACCCATGGTTCGCATGGTCATGCGATCTGAATTCTTTATATCTGCCATCCGAATTGGTTTCTGGGTGGGTAGAAAATGATTCCGCAGGACACTCTCTGTGAATTCCTGAACACTGAACGGATAGAAACCCCAATCAATGGGATGCCATCGTTGAAAGGCATTATCGGCCGGAATGAGTATCGTATATGGGCCATCGTCCATTATCTGGGTTAGATTGCTTTTGCTGAGGAAATGTTGGAAAACTTTTGTCCCGGTTTTCATACTTATCAGGAAGGACATGAGAGGACTAGATTTCGACTCCTTCGGCACTGGTTCGTTCTTAGTGGTTGCATTACGCATTTCTAATCTCTGTGGTTCGTTATATCGACTATACGATAACGGAAGGAGCCATTAAAGAACTTTCTTAGTAATGGCGGTTAGCTAACTTACCTATTTGTTTCTTGAATGTTTCTTTTGGAATATGGTGATTTTCGGTCACCCAAGTAGCCGTCGATTGAGATTGCAATTAAATTATCGCTCAGTCGTTGTTTGTGCACTATTTGGAAGCCATTTAGAAGCCATTGATTGTTGTGGGACTTCTCCAGTTTCCGGAAGGTGATTTTATGACCATTGCCATTGCCATAGTGCTCCTCATCGGCGAATGTGTCAAATGCTTTGCCTGGCACAATATGCTCCAGCATAAATTCTTTCAGTCTTGGTTTGTCAATCGTTTTAACATCGATTTTTGGTATAATCAATGTAAAAGGGATCTCTGTAATAAAAAAGCAACACAATTAAAACAATTAAAAATAAGCAGAGTTTGTGTAAGACTTGCGGGTCCTCCCTTTCCAATTTGGGAGTGCTCATTTTCGTGGTGTGTGGTCTAATACTAACTAATTTCTGCTGACTTACCCATATTTATAAAAAGAAGCAACGGTCGATGTTGGGACAGCTCTGACTAGCTAGTTATCTATTTGTCGGGATGGTGAAACTTAAGTTAAGTTAGAAACTATTGGGTTCTACCACATGAAATGTCGTTCAGTCGGAAATCAGAAGTCCTCGAGTGAATATCTGTGCCAGAACGTTAAATTTTCTTTTTTTATAAAATAAAGTGGTACGTGTGCTCGATGGGTGAGAATTTTAATGTTCGTTACAAGTACTGTTATCATGCTGTCGGTAGTTCAAATTCGAACCCTCTTCCTTTACGAATTTCAAATGGAACATAATGCGTCATTGGCAATGAAAAACATTAATGGCGCATTTGAGGATGTAGCGGTAAACGAACATACTATACGACGTTGGTTTGGAAAGTTCCGTTCGGGAGATTTCAGCCTCGAAAATGAACCACGTGGGAAGCCGGAAACGTTAGTTGCCGACGATGGTTTAAGAGCAACGGTGGATGCGGACCCGACGAAAACGGTGCGGGAGATTGCACAAAGCATGGGAGTATCCCCAATGACAATAAGTCGACACCTTTCTTTCATAGGAAAGGTAGAGAAACTCGATAAGTGGGTACCACATGCATGGAACGAATCCCAAAAATTACGGCGCCTGGAAATCTGCGCATCGCTTACATTAAGAAACGGTTGGATGCGGTTGAAAAATCAAAACACACCCCCAAGCCCGATCTTCACCCAAAAAAAGGTTATGGTGACAATTTTGTGGACATCGAAAGGACCAATCCACTTTTCACTTCTTCAACTAGGAGAAACTATAAACGCTATCAAATATTGTGAGGAAATCGACATATTGCATGCCAAATTGGCTGAAAAGCAACCTGCGTTGGTTAATAGGTACGTTCCGATCCTGTTGCATGACAATTCTAGACACCATACCTCACAAGTAACGATGCAAAAATTGTTGCAGTTTGGATTTGAAATTCTTCCGCATCCACCGTACTCCCCTGATATTTCCCCAACGGACTACCATCTTTTCGGCAATCTGGATTCATTTTGCCGGCAGAAGGTCTTCCGGAACCGAGCAGAGGTCCTAAGAGCCTTTGAAAATTTCATTGCCTCAAAAAGTCAGCACTTCTACGAAAAAGGAATATTTGACCTTGTATCACAATGGAAGAATATCATAGATCCTATTTTTTATTTATTTTTTTTTATAAACTAGCGCGTGCTCAGGGGGTTAAGGGACCCTTAAAATGTTTGCACACAGCGCGGGCGAAGTAAATTTAGGGAGGAAAGAAGGATAGGTACCGATGTACGTTGGTTTTATATGTCTGAATGTTATAATGACTAGGAAATAGAGAGCTCGGCAGGGCATTCCACAAGCGAGTTGTTCGGCTTAGGAACGAATCACGATATTTTAGAGTACGTCCGAAAGTGGGCTTGAGGGTATACTGATGAGCATTTATAGCGAGACGTGTGTTACGGTTAAAGGTTTCAAGAGCCGGAATGTTACTTGCGATTTCTATGGAGCACTGGTGGTGGAAATAGCGATAAAACAGAGTGAGACACGAGACACTTCGCCGGTGTTCGAGGATGTCTATTGCCTGAGTGATATTAGTATCAGCTATGAGTTTTATCGCTACCGGATGAATGCCGTATATATTGAGGTCAAATCAGAAGGGGAAAAGTATTTCTTACATCGTTTGGGAAAGCCTAGATATTTTGCAGCATTTTTTGCGACATCGAATATGTGGTCATTCCAACGTAAGTTTTTATTGACACACATACCAAGAATGGAAAGTTTTTCGGTTTCGACGATGTAAGTGCCATTCATGGATAATGGCTGGGTATTTAAATTTCGCTTTAACGACAGCAGATATCACTGTTTCTCATCAACTGGGGATCCATTTAATTCGTACGTCATTTTCACTTATCGGCTTCAAAAAGGAAGCAATGAGTATTGAAATCTATTGTACTTGAAACTTAGATGAACGGATTGGTCCTCATGTAATCGATTTCAGAAAACAAGTGCCGATGTACATCATACCATATTATGGAGAATTTTCAACTGCTGTCCGCAAATTTAGCGGATGGATTTTATTACACAAGACTAGAAAAAATTAGGGCGACAGAACTTGGCTGTTTAGTTAGCTCTCCGAGACACAAAGTCAGCAAGGTGCCCCATTGAAAAGTATGAGTATGCAGGACAAAGGTTATGGATGTTTTACTGGAAGGAACAATGCTTATCTGGGTGGATAGTCAGGAGATATGATAGGGGCAATGAAATTAAAGTCTTTTAAGACTAAAGAAAAACCTATATTTATTGTTTTATATAGGAGGGGGGGGGGGGGGCAACCCGCGGCTCTCGAGCCACATGCATCTGTTTGATTTCAAATTTGTGTTATTATATTTTAAAAAATTATTATCGTTCCGTATGTGTTTCAAAATGTACTTTAAAACTTTAAATTACTGACAACAAATTTGAAAGACTAAGCGATAATATGACTCATCGAAAACTGCGTGAACGAACATAAACTGTGGCGTAATCGTCCGATAGGCATGGTGCGTTGCAATGCAATCCTATCTCGAGACACACAACCGAACGACGCATAACTGCATATATCTCTTGAATATAATTTAAAAAATGCTTTGAAGAACTGTATTGCATTCAGCTTAGCTCTTGATGAATCGACAGATATCACAGATCTTCCACAATTGACAGTTTTCACACGTTTTGTTTCACCTGACTTATTAGATTTAGTAGGACTTCAAGAGTCAACCTGCGGTGTCGATATTAAAAATGCATTAGATTCCATAATGAAAACTTTTGATGTGCCTCTTAATAAACTTGTAAGCATTGCAACTGAAGGCAAACAGTTTGAAAATTTGTTGTAAGATACAAGATCGGTAGATGGCGATCCTGAGAGTATACACCAAGAGAACGTTGTGTTCTGTGTGCTCTATGTCGGTAAAAAAATGCAATGAAATGACAAGGGTGGCATCTCTATCTATTTCACTCAAACTAGTCGAAATGGCGTGTTTATCCGTCTCAATCACGCCGTCACTATCTGTCTCGCTCACACTTGGTACTCATTTTAACTTATTAAAAAAAATTAACTATGAATCGGGTTTCTTTAACAAAATATTTTTTTTCTCCTCAATCAAGCGTTAGTCTAGCAAGTGTCATACCATTTTGGAATCCAGACTAAATACGCCATCTTTTAAAATTACTTGCCAAATTGGCACAGTACAATTTTTTGTCAGTACAGTCAGTTCAAGTTAGGTGATCAAAGATTTTCAGATATATGGATGGACAAAAAAGCAATATTTTAGTTAAACCGATATAGTTATGTTTCAATTTTGGACCGTAATTTACAGAACAGTTACTCAGGGTTACGGGACAACAAAAAAATTGAAGAAAAGTAAAGATTTGCGGTCACAGTACTTGAAAGATCGTCACAGGGTGTCAGATTTCTCGATTTTTTCTTGAGTGCCAATAATTTTAAAAGTACATAATTTAGATCTTTTTTTATATTTTTGTGATAACCGACACCACTTGACCTATCATCCGTTTCCGGCTTGACGTTGATTTTTGGTACACCCTGTATACCCGGTTTCAATTTCTATGCTAATACGAATGAAAATTACGCTGGTGTGGTTTTTTGTTAAATGTGAATAAAAGATTCTCGGTGTTCTATGTATGTCTTGATTTCTTAAGTGCCGATATTATTAGAGTTTCCTGCGAAATAAGCCATGGAGTATATGTCTTTCTGTGTGTCTATACACGCTATATTTTTAATATATTGATGTTCATAAAAGAATTTTCTGGTCTTTTGGAAAACGATAAAGCAAAAAATCTAATCATCGCGATCGTAGGGGATTTTAATTTGAACTTTTTGGAAACTAGTGAGATGGTCTCGAGTTACTTGACGTTATTCACATCACGAGGTTTAGCTTCTTTTATCAATGAGCCTACTAGGACAGTATCGGGCAGATGTTTAGATCACATTTATGGTCGATTTAATAATATTTCTTTGAGTAATTGTGATAAATGTGTTCTTGATCTGACGATAACTGATCATTCTATGACAGGAATCTTAATCAGCGTTTCGAATAGCATTGGTAGTAAAAGTTCAAAACTCCCTAGGAAGCAATTGAAAATTAACTTAACAATCTGTTAAATGAGCTCTGGGAAGATGTTTATTTGTGTAGAAATGCTTCAAAGTCCTTTACAATCTTTATTAATTCCCTAAAGAAATATATTCTGAGTTGTTCCTCTTTTTTGCCCTCGAGAAAAATGGTAAAAAGGCTGAAACCGTGGATCTCTATGTATTTATTGAATAAAGTAAAAGTCAAAAACAAACTTAGAATCAAATGTTATAAGGACCCAAGAAACATGAACTTGAAAAGAAAATACAAGAAATTGTGCGGTGAACTCAAAAAGGAGATTCCTATTTGCCGTGATACTTATTACCGTTCCCAATTCAATTCTGCTAAGGGAAACTTAAAAAATGAATGGCAGGTAGTTAATAGCATTCTAAATAAATCGTCTTTCTCAAAAAGACTTACAGTTATACGTGTCGATGACTGCGAAGTGACCGACAAACTTATTATTGCAATTGTATTTAACAAATATTTTGCTAATATAGCTAGCAACCTACAACCGTGTCCGTTTCAACCAATCTGTTCCCTACGTTCGTCCACTCATAGATATACGGAACAGTCTCAAGAAAACAGTTTTGTATTCAATCCCTATACTCCTCTCGAGGTTCTTAAAGCTATTGGTACATATCTTTAATTGTTGCGTATTTGAGGGTGTATTCCCGGAAGCACTCAAATGTGCAGATGTTGTACCAGTACATAAAAAAGGTTCTGCTGCAGAAAGCTCTAACTATAGGTCTCTTCTCCAGTTCTCTGTAAAATTTTTGAGAAACTTGTAAAAAATAGGTTAGTGAGTTTTTTTAAATGCAACTAAGTTTTTCAATCCAACCCAATTTGGTTTTCAAAACGGGAAGTCAACTGAAGATGCACTACTACAGTTTTGCTCTCAAATAATGTCGAATCTCACCAAAGCCTTCGATATTTTCAATCATAATCTTTTATTGAGAAAACTGGAAAAAGCAGGTTTTCGTGGTTTCATGCTTGATTGGTTCAAGTCGTATCTTGGAAATAGGTCGCAAAGAGTGAAATTAGATGATATTAGGAGTGAAGTTAAGTGCTTTAACTTGGGTGTACCCCAAGGCTCTGTCCTAGGACCAATTTTGTTCTTGATATACATAAATTCCCATTTTTTACTTAATTTCAAAGGTACACCAACTGCTTTTGCTGATGATGTTAGCTTTTCCTGTGGTTGTAACAGTTCTTTGGATCTGGTTTCGGACATTAATCGTCAACTTACTGAGAAACTGGTTTGCAGAACATAACTTGGCTATAAGCTCTAAAATTAAAATAATGTTTTTCAGTTTATCATCCTTACACAACTTAGATGCAAATGTTAATTTTCATGCACCCGAGTGCCAAAGATACAAACTGTCCGTTTGTAATTGTGAGTCTGGTATTTCTTCTCAATCATTTTGCAGCTGATTGAACTGTAGTGACAAATGTTTTTTTTTAATTGAGACAGTTAAGGAATTTAAATACTTGGCGCCCACTATTGATTGATTTTTTTTGGAAAAGAAGGTGACATAATTATTAAGAGTAATTCCATACCCTTCTCGGTAAACTATGCTATTTATGATGACACACAGCAAATGAAAAATATGAATGCTACCACTCTTGGAGTTATTTCCGTTTATGAAATGATTTAGATGAGAAAAAAATAATTAGTATGCTATCAAAAATCGCGTGTGGAAATTCTGTTTACTTAAATTACTAGGTGACACATCACAGGGGGTGTGTCATACTGTTATAAATAAAATTCTAATGCCTTTTGTTTGCCTTGACTGCGCTACAAGAATTTATAATAATTTGTTGACAGTAAAAATGTTTATATAAAATGTATCCATACCTTTTCAGACGATACTTTGTTTTGAATAGAGATATTTACTAAAATGGAAAGTAATTAAATTGGTTTTCTATTATGAAAACTATTAGCATAGGATTTCTATTAAAGGAAATAGCAAATAATTAAGCTTTTGAATGGAATATAAATGGAGGAATAGCTTTTTATCATTTGAGATTTAAACGGACACTGGGAATACGAAGACTGCGATGAACTGCGAAGACTGAGAAGATACATATACTAAACTCATCTAAATCAAAGGTCTAGCATAAGAATACCAAATACGCTATTTACTAAATGTAGTGTAAGAGCAAAAACACTGTTCTATACCTCAAAAGGTCAGCTCCACATAAATAAAGAAATGATGAGAAACATGAGACGAAAATGGCTGTGAAGAATAAAAGGCAAGCCTTTCAAGTCGGTGAAATGCGTCATGAGTTAAAGCGCTGCAAAAGAGAGGCGAAGAAAACGGTAGCTAAACCACGAGCGAAATTGTATTGAGAATAAGAAGATATACCTACACAATCTATAGGCAAGCGAAAAGGATTAGAAGAAGTGCAACGTCGGAACACGGACAAATTTAATATAATATTTTCAAGACGAAACACCTCGGTAGAGACTTAGCCGCAGAAATATATACAAGGCGAGCAGGGATACCTGTTAACGGAGAGCAACGGAACATTCAATAGATGGGATGATGATTGAGAGCCAATCGAATGCCTGAGCAGTGGTGGTTGAGCTTCCCTGTCCCAAGCAATTTTTTTGTTTTACTCATTTATCTTATGATTTTTTGGATACATATTAACAAGGATAATGATTTGGTAAATAAGTGAATAGGTGTCATTCTTTAGCCTTATAGGACTAGCAGTCCTATTCATTAATAACAATTGCTGTGGGGTTTTTAACAAAAAATATAAAAAATGAAAAACATAAGCATGGGAAATCAAATTAAATTCACATTTAGAACAGAAAGAAAAAATAATTCAAACATAAATGTTAGACAGTGTTAATGACCAAACGTTTGACTTGAGAAATATCCAATGTGAAAAACCATGCCTTGATTTTATTTAAAAACAATTTCCGTATATTAAGTACTCTAATGTCGTATGGAAATCGATTAATAAGATGGGTGCTGTAACAGTATAGAAGTTAGAGAAATGAGTTTTAATTGATACCGGTATGTTAGAAAATTGCTGAGAGTTTACTCTTAATTCATATACATTTGAATGAAAAGACTTTAAGAACTTTATAGACATACACCAAATAAAAAGAAATGAATATGGAATGATGTATATAAGAGCATATTTTGAAGCTTATAACTTTTTGAGAAAATAATAGTGCAAAACTTTGTAATCCAATGTAAAAAAGAAAGAGCTAACAGTACTTTTCCAGTCAGGTCACACATAAAATGTTATAAGCTCTTTGTCTTTGATCAGTTTTCTATTAACTTAACATAAAATTTAATAATGCCACTACAAAGATACTCCCCGTATCTTAAACTAAAGATTAAAGTTTGGAGACTCTCAGGCAACATTAGCTAAAAAATAGAAAACTAGTAAATCCATTATTTTACGTCTAATAAAAACATATCATGCAACGGGAGTCGTTGAAAATTTAAATTTCGGTGGTAGGCCGCGTAAAACATCAAGTCGAACAGATAGAAACATTTGTGGTGTTATTGAAAAACAATCATTTATAAGTTCAGAACGTACCTGGATTTTTAACGTAAACCTCCTGTCATGTAGACTTAATGTTTACGAGGTGCCCATACACCCATAGGGAGCAAGGATACGCCTTGCCATCGCTAATCACTCGCTTGTATTATTTAATAGTTCGCTTTTGAATTATACCAATTCGGAACTGTGTTGGAGGCACAAGTTCCACCCTTGGTATGATTCGAGGCCTACCCAAAACCTCTTGCTGCTCTTAGGGTCGCAGCACCCAGTACTTCATTTGCAACTCTACAATGGGCTAAACCAAAAAGGAAACCCGTACCCGCGATTTGGGTTTAAACCACAGCCACCATGACGCTCCCACAAGGGGGCCTACCTCTAACAAGTCAGGCCCGGACCGAAATCCGGGGGGCTCCTGACTCCCATGGTACCGTGATTTAAGTCCTGGTATGGACTACCGGTGGTCAAGCCTACCAACAAGACCTATGACCGGCAACTTGTAACTGGTCAAATCGTATCATCCATTCATGCAAAATATCTGGATGTTTTCGATAAGACCAGTTATAGAATAATCTACCCCCGCTTTTTATTAGATGGGCGAAGCCTTGATAATTGGGCGGGGGCCCCATTTATAAGTTCAAATGAAATTGTAAAATTACTAAATTTAAACATTGATGCTAGAACGATTCGCCGTGCAAAAAACCGATGCTCACAAAAAGACATTCAAAGAACACAAACTTAACTTTTTTCATATTAAGCTTAATTTTGCAAGAAAATATCAACACTGGACCCCTGAAAAATGGAAAACAGTTCTTTTCAGCGATGAGTCTAAGTTTAATTTATTTAATTCTGATGGGATTTGTCATGTCAGATGGTGTAAAGGCCAACGACTTAAATCTAGATTTTGCACACTCGCTGTTAAGTATGGCGGTGGTAGTTTTATGGTATGGACGAGTTTTTCGGCAGGAGGTGTAGGTCCATTCCGCAAAATTGAAAGCATTATGGACCGATTCAAGTACCAATCGGTTCTAGAATCAGTAATGCAACCATATGCACAGTGGAAAATGCCACTTCGTTGGGTGTTTTAACAGGATAACGATCCAAAACACACATCGAAGTTGGTAAAGGAGTGGATAAAGGATAGTGGGATTCAAGCCCTTGATTGGCCGGCCCAATCACCCGACTTGAATCCCATCGAAAATCTGTTTCGTATTCTTAAAAGCCGGGTCGCAGAACAACGATTTTCTAACAAGATTAGCTGTACAATGCTTTGAAAAGTGAGTGGAAAAATGTATTCCAGGCTACAATTTCAAAGCTAATTGCTTCTATGCCTCGTCGTTGTGCCGAAGTTATTCAAAATAAGGGATATTACACCAAATACTAAAAAAGTTGCTTAGGTTTTGCACAGCAGAATTTGGCTACATTTTTGATTTTTTGTTTTTTTTTAAATGTTCAAGTGTTACTATTTTCTTATAAAGTTATGAATTTCAAAATATACTCTTATATGTATACATCATTCGATATTCATTTGTTTTTATTTGGTGTGGTAGAAAGTTTAAAAAGTTTGCTGGAAAATGTCGATTCCAGATGGTTGCTTAGGTTTTGCACAATACTGTACATGTGTTTTATTGGTAAATTTCGAAGACCACGAAATAAAGGCCAACTACTTGTTCAACTTCTCTTTTTAGAAATAATTCTGACAATATGTCTTCGTGCTATTTGCAATGGTTGAATGGTCTTACTATAAGCCCCACCCCAACTTGGTAAGCCATATTTTAGCTTTGAGCTAACGAGACCATAATAAATTAAAGTTAGAAGTTTTTTAGAACAGTGAGGTTGTAATAAAATCATTTTACGCGTTGCACACAACATTTATTTTTTTTAAGTCAGCTATGTGGGTTTTCCAGCCCAAACTCTTGTCTATTGATATACTCGACAGATTCTATCATAAAAAAATTAGAAAAGCATGAGGCATCATTGCAGAAATTCACTTTACCACAGCTATGAGCGGACATTGACAGTTTTGGACATGCAGCAGAGTGAAAGACAATATTAATATCAAGGGGAACTTTTCAGATTGAAAATCATAAGCTGAGATTTCCCGATTACAATAAGCTCATGTTTTGCGAACCGTTGTCTAAATAACTGTAAATTAGCCTCTAATTTTACCACCGATTCAAATAAGGAGTCGTTTGTATAGGTAAAAGCCATATCATCGGAAAAAGCTATGACATATCAAAAATAAAGTGGGACCTAGAACCGAACCTTGAGGCACTTCAACTCGTAACTTTAACTTTGACATCTTTCTGCTAAGTAAGTAAACAGACAGAATGCGGACTTTCATAAGTTTTTCAAACAACTTGGAGAACGTTGGAAGTAATGATATCGGTCTATATTGATTCACTGATTTTCGACAACCCTTTTTATATAGAGGCTATTCCTCCTCATCAGCCTTTAACGCAGACGGGAAAACACCACCATAAATATTCACATTAAGGGGGGAAGGTCCCGACATTTTTATCTTTTTTTATTTTTTGAAGATTTTTCGACTTATTCTACAACATCTCAAGAAAGTCTCCTTAAAATTTCAAAGCAAAATCTTTATTCGTTTCGAAATGGCTGCATATTTTCGTCCACAGGCGCACGCTCGATTTTAAAGCGCAAAGCAGGCGGTTCCGACCGCATGAACAGGGGACGCTCCACCTGCTTCTTTTCTTAACAGAACAAAGAGGCATCTTTGGCCTCAAAAGAAGCACGTACACTTCGTAAACAAGGAAGAGCAGCTCAAGATGAGTTTTACGAAGAATCAGAAGGAATTTTGTATGCCCATGTCGTTTTTGCCGTTTCTTTTTGCTCCGAAAACTTTAAATCGCTCTTTCTCGAAAGTGAATTTTTCACAACGGCGTGCAACATAACTCAAAAAATAATTCTCCGATCGTTCTGAAATTCTGAGGAGATCTTCTAGACACTTCTAGCTATGTTTTAAACCTTTGAAACACAATTTTCAATGCAAATTAAATAAATTGTTTAAACAAATTGGTAAAAAAGTGACTTTTTTTTTCTGATCTCTATAATTTTTGCAAAATAATGTTTTTTTTTTGAGTAGGAGGAACAATGTTTTTAACGGGATCTATTTAGATTTTTTGTTACAGATGAAAAATAAAGTCCCCAGCTTGCATGCCATTTTCAAAAACGCTCGGCTTTTACGCCGTACAGCGCCGCCATCTTGGAAAGAATAAAAATATATAAACGATTTTTTTTAATAAAATACCAATTTTTCACTGACTAAAAAATACTTAAAAATTTACCTTGTTTCGGGATCTTCCCCCTTTAAATATGTAACACAATACATCAACAATCAAAAATGCAGCACTTTTGACGAGACAATTAGTTATACCATCGGATGTACAAGAGCTTTTATTGTTAAAATTAATTATACGTTTATTAAGATCAAGTGGCGAAAAAGGTTGAAAAATAAAACAATATCTGCAGTAATATCTGGATAGAAATCGCAACAGGAATCATTCTGAGGAGGATTCGGTTTGGAACTTGTTGCAACAGAGGCAAAATAGCTGTTAAAAATATTAGAAATATTAAGAAGATCTATTTTAATTTCAAAAATGCTATCTCCATTTTTTACATTGACTAGAATTTTATTGACTACTTTCCATTCCTCCTTAACATTACCTTTGCAGTTCTCAAACTTAACCGAATAAAATCTTCTTCGACTTTCCTTTTTACTGTTTGGCTCATTTTATGGTAGTGATGCTTTTGGGGGTTCCTTTACATTTTCTACGAAGCGATTTTTTTTTGTTTATAATTTTTAAGAGGTTTTCTCAAATCCAAGGCTTTAATCGCTTAGGCTTACTATTAACACTCGACTGAAATGTGGTCGAATTATCAATATGTGCGACCAATTTTTATTAAACCTAACAAAAATTTGGTCAATGCGGGTTTGTGTTTCGTCTGTTATACGTGTGGGTTCATTCACAACGACTTTAGACCATAAGTTGACATTAAAAAAAATATTTGACAGAATTATTTCTATCACTTAAAATGTTAATATTTGTGTCGCCTAAACAGACTTGTAAAGTACTTAAGTATTTCAGGACTTCAGTCCTCTCAAGTACAAGTACTATGTAGGTAATGGTACTTGTACTTCAGCACCTTGATACTGGTACTTGAAAAAAAACAAGTACCAGTATTTTTCAAGTACTTGTGTACAAGTACCAAGTATCGCGTACGTAAGTGCCAAAGTACTTGAGCAGTACTTCCAAGTACTTGACCAGACTTACTTGACGATACTTGGTACTTTCGACGAAGTACTTGAAAAATACTGGTATTTGGATTTTTGAAGTACCGGTACCCAAGTACTGAAGTACAAGTACAAGTCCCGGTAATGGTACTGGTACTGGTACTGGTACTCGTACTTGAAAGTTTACAGCTCTGCCTAAAACTCTTAAGTTCTTTGATTTTGCATTTTTCAAAAGCTCAATAAAGTTACTTTTACTCAAACCATTTCCATGTAAGCAATAAATACACAAAATCGTGAAAGGTTCATTATTTAATGTGCAGGTAATTTTCATGACATCCGCACTGATAAAATTATATTTAGTAACCTCTTCGCACTTTTCGGGTTTCTTTACAAATACTTCAACACCATCTGCACTACACGAATTATTACAGTTACCATACATTTCATAACCAGGGATATTGTAATTGGATAGTTCACTGTCATACAACCAGATTTCAGATAAAACAATAAAATTGGCCAACAAATTCAAAGAATCAATGTGGGCAAGGATTAAAGTTTTTTCTCATACTTCTTATATTTTGATGTAAAACTTAAATAGAATTAGGATTTTGAATTTTTTTTACGTTACAAGAAGAGTTAAAATTCATTTTAGAAATAAATATAGAACGACTTATAATTTCAAGATATCCTCAAAACATCTAACTTGAACTACATCATGCTCTTCTTTTACGCAAAAATATTACAATTTTCGTAATCCATATAAATTTGTATTTCTTCGTCACTTTTATCTTCTTTGTTGCGTTGAAGAGTTCGCGTACGTCCGGAGTCAAACTGTCGTTGATATAAATGTTGATATTATCAAAAAATTACGCAGTGAGTTTAACGCTCTCATAATTTTTTTCTTTATCTGTCGACGGGTCAATTTAATGACAACCATATTGGTGTTGTCCTCAGCTGAAACATTTTCGTCTAATGTACTGGGAGTGCTGCTTTGTTTACGTCCGCTTGCTGTTTTTATGTGTTTGACATAACAATAGTCTATGCCATTTTCGCCTATTTTCACACCCACTCCATCGCGAGCAAGATTCACAACCGCTTGTGTTGCAAACGTTGACAAACTCCACGACACTGGAGAGATTATTTTTTCTTGTAGAACGCTGACTTTGGATTTAAGTTCGGAGATTTCAGTATGCAGTTCGGATAAGCGAGACAAGAAATCTTTGTTGACAGTTTTCAATTTGACAATTTCACTGTATGTACGTTTCAAATCAATTGTATCATTTTTAACCTTCATGGTTAACTACTACTAACCTACTTCAATGCGGTTTTTTGGAAGATAGGCCGACATTAGGACGGTTTTAGCTCTGTGGTAAGCCATCAAGAAAATTGCCATGACGATGTTACACATAGAGTTAGTGTGGGGTGGCTTAAATGGCACGAAAACTTCGCAGATTTCTGTTGCAGAAAAATGACGCTTTAACTTCAGGTTTGAAATAGTCGTATGTACTATGTACGCGACATTCGTTCGCCCAGTTCCCCTAACAAACGCCTCACAATGTTGAACGCTGTATGAGAAGTTTAAAGGAAAAATGACAGTGCCGGAAATAAAAATGTTACGAATGTTAGTGAGTTTGACAAAACCTAATGTATTAAAATAAGAAGTTCGCGCATCTGCCGGAGTATCAACAAAACGTCTGTACGGTTCTACGTGGGAACCTGCTATGGTTGGCTTAATCCCACTCATCACCTATGTTCATCTTGCGTCAATCACCACCCTGATCTGCAATGGAGAATAATACCCGTTCGTGATCATTTGATCATCCTGGGAAAACGCCATTCAGACCAGTCCCAGTTCAAAGCCTTCGTGTAGATCGAGGGTAAGACTAACCTTGCTACAATTTAGAGTTTTCCAACACTGTCAGAAAACCTGCGACTTAGGTTTAAATCACAGTCACCATGACACTTCCACATGGGGGTTTACCTCTCCAAGTTAGGCAGGAACCGATGTTTCAGAAGCTCTTGATTCACATGGTACAGAATTAAGCCTCTATCGGACGACCAGTGAGCCTCCTACAGATCCCTTGTGTGGACTGGGTGTTTGACGTTCAAATTTTTTCGCTGGTCAAATGCTATGCTCTTTTGTATAAGACCAGCTTTGCCCTACTCCTATTTAGCAGCCTGTGTAATTGGGCGGAGGCCCGGATTATTCACATTAAGACTTCAATGGTGTACAAATTTTACGGTGCATAAATCAGCTGGAAATTCCGATATAAAAACCAATAGAGGCTCAAGTTCAACTTCAGATTTAAAGACGGGTATAAAAGAAATATAATCGGATTACTCAAGTGCAGAAATAACTGTAAAATCTGGCCCTCACTAATGAGGCGATCCAAAGTAGATCCGCCTGTATTATGGTTTTAAGGTTCAGATACGTGAGAAAAATATGTAGGATAAAATGCAATTATACGCTTTGCATACATCAACGGTTAATAAAAGAAGAAAGAGATATTTTTATTAAACCAGATAACTAAACCTTCAACTGTATCGACCCTATTTGCATTACTCTGGACTCAAATAATTAGCAAAATTCTTAAAACTAAGAAGTAAATATCGTAGGAGGGGACGTAGTATTTAACATTCTAATCCACTTTGTATCACTTTAACAAAATCTGAATTGATTATATTCATAATCAAACTCAGATCGCTCTCTTCCAACTACCATTTTTATGTACGAGTAAAGTACTAAGTGGTCGCTCTAAACCGCAGTAAGACGGGCTCCTGATTCAGGCTCAGTTGGTGTTCTTGATTTGTTTCTTGCAACCATGAGTCTAGATCCTGCAGCAAAACAAAAATCTTACCATCAAGGGCTTTACGTATATTCATTCAATTAAGTTTGGACAGAAGGTAAACATGCCAAGGATACTAAGTTGAACAGAAACATTTACTGTATACTATTTGTAGCATATACCTAATTTTAAAACAAGGCAAAAGGCAGAGGGGCTGTAAAAGCCATGCACACTACTCTCATCAGCCGTCCTTAACTGAATGTCGTGTATGCGTAAATTACTAAAATTGTTTGATTTAAAGTAAAAATGTTAAGTCTTTCAGCAGATTGATGGTGGTATAAATTACATATTGAAGGAACACTTTTTTAGGCAAAAAAAAAAATGTTTTATTTTTAAACATAATTTCGTTTTAGCTCGATACACTTCCTCCAACTTTTCTTCAATTTGTTGATGTCCTCCAAATAATACGATTTCTCAAGGCCCTCAAAATGGGCCTTTGTTTCATCGATAAGTTCTTCTTACGACCCATATCATGTACCGCCGAGGCATTTTTTCATGTTTAGAAACAGGAAATTCATTCATGCAATTATTGCAATGCGACCGTGGACTAGAGCGCCGGTGCGTTGTCCTATTAGAAGAGAATTTTTTTTCTCGCCAAATGCGGTCGTTTTTGCTTCAAATCGGCGTCGAACCGATTCAACAGCTCTGCATAATAGGCGTCAGTGATCGTTTTACCCCTTCCAGGATAATCGATGTGAATGACATCGCGCACATTTTTGTAAATTGAGATCAAAGGCTAGTACGACCGCACCAAAATTGATTACACCAGTGGTGGATGGTTCCAACCGATGGTGAAGAGCTTCCATAATTCTTTTCAAGCTTTTGTTTGGCTTGGCAGATGTTTTGTTTTGCGCAAAAAATAGTGTCTAATGAGCACACGAAATTTACTTTTTTCTATTTTTACGAAAATTCTCGTAGGCTTCAAATAGCTGTCACAACAAAACTATTCGACAGATCTGTCTGCAAATTTGGGTTCGTTCTTTTGAAAGATGCTTCTTGACAAGGAAAAAGTTGGGTTTGAGGTGGCAACGCCATCTGTTTTAATTTTCAGGGACTTATTGACCCACGCTCGTATAAAACAAGTTTGCGACATTTATTTTAACGACAAAATGCGGTGGCACGATTTTATCAACATGGGGCTGAAAACTGCTCGAACATAAGCGATTTTTAAATACTAGATGGAGTGAAAAGTGACCTCCTTGACCGCCAGAATGCGCTGCTACTGCAAAAAAGGTTACGGTGCCTTGAAGTCCGTTCATATTTAGGCAGACATGCCAAATTCCAGTGCGATACTGTCTTTAGTTTTGTTTTGACAGCTGATTGTTGTTGACGTGTTTGGCAAAACGGCGAAGGAAACAAAACAAAATTTGGATAAATATTATGGGGCTAATGCTCCGTCAGATTACACCGCCAAATATTGGTTTCGAGAGTTTCGTGGTGGCCGCAACTCCACTACCGATCAAGTCCGCAGCGGCAGGCCCTCCAAAAAAATACATGCAATTTTGTTGGCTGACCGGAAAGTGAAGGTGCATAAGCTAGCAGATACCACAAAGATTATTACTGAGCGCACACGCCATATTTTGGACAATATTCTGCATACGAAAAAGTTATCCTGCCGCTAGGTGCCGCGAATGCTCACTCCTGACCAAAAACACGAAAGCGAGAGCACTTCGAAAGAGTGTTTGGACTTGCTGATTCGGAATTGGGCGAACTTTTGGCGTCGATTGGTAACTGGACTTGGATCACTGAGACTATTATCTCTTCCCAAACCTCAAAAGATGGCTCATCAATAAAAAATTCAACTCACGCGAGGAAATCATCGACGCCACGGAGGAGTATTTTGCAGACCTTCCGGAAAATTACTTTTCGGACGGGATCAACAAAATTCAAGAAAATCTCTGGAATAAGTGTATCAAACTTAAAGGGGGCTATATTGAATAAAATAAAAATACATTAAAAAAAAATTGTTTAATTTTAGTATATGGTTTAGAGTCAAAGAAATTCGACGCGAAGGCGCTCTCGTCAACTCGTTGTGTCTCACATGTCGTTGAAAATGTGGACACATTGGCTATTTGGGCTAAAGTAAAAGTCAGGAGATCCCCAACAGCGTGTTCCTTATGCAGTTCCTTTAGAAGAAATGGCAAGACAAGAAAATAATTTTATTCATTATAAAATAATAAGAGATGGAGCTCCTTTCCACTTATGTAAATGGCTTCGGAAGCAAACAAAACTGCCGTATATGGGGTACTGATGAGTCAGTTCTAATTATGTGTCTCTTCAGTTAAGTGAACTGTCTGGTATGGTGGAATATTAGAAAAAGTTAAGGTTACACTACTGTAATCGTAAATGGTAAAAGGTTATGACTAATAATTACTGAGATGTGTAACCAATAGGATAGAGCTAGTGCGCATAACGCCTTTCTTAAACGTGTGAAATTCCAATACGACCAAAAAATACTACAATGTCCCAAAGGTACAATAGTACAAATTTTTAGTCGTTCGTCAGAAACGTTAGAAATTCTGCCTCATCCTCCATACCAACGCTCATTTACAATGACATTCCAGCTGCCAGATCTATGGACCAGCTTGCTGCAAACTTTGCGCTGGCTCAACAGTTCCAGATTGTGCTTTGTCCTCGTCTACACTTCAGTGCATCGAATCTTCAATGGGGTGCATCCACTTTCGCACTCGTGCAAGAGTACTTGAAAATCTTAATATCGACAAATCCGCTGGTCCAGATGGTATATCCCTCCGTCTTCAGAATAGATCTTCTTCTTCGCTGACAAAACCACTGCGTACGCTTTTCCATCAATCCTACTCTTTAGGACTCTTTGCGAGCAGATGGAAAGCAGTATTTGTTCATACCGTCCTTAAAAAAGGCGAATCTACTTCTCTCTCTACCTACAGACCCATTGCATATACATCCCTTCTTTCCAAGGTTATGGAAACGCTGATAAATAGTCAGCTTATAAAATATCTCCAAAAACGAAAATTCGATACAGCAGGACAGCTTTTGTAGCAACAGCTCCACTGGCGTGTATCACCGAAAAGTCCATACCAATTTGGCGAAAGCAACAAACAGGCAACAGGCTCTTTGGTCGAAAATGCGCGCATTTGGGATCGAGGAATCTCCTCTTCAATGGATTAGAAGCTACCTTTCGGAGCGTTCAATTCCAGTTTTCTTGGATGGTTTCAAGTCTGATATTCACAGAATAAATCTTGGTATGCCTCAGGGCTCCGTTCTGTCTCCGACACTCTTTTTGATTTTCATTAATGATCTCTTGTCTGTCAATCTATTCCTTTGCTGATGACAGTACTCTCCGCTTTTCATATTCGTTCCCAGACTCACGTCTCTGCTCTTCGGCTATAGAACGGGAACGGCAGCGTATGTGAAGCTCATTAAATTCCGATATTCACTACAATTGGGGAATATTCATACCAATTGGGGAACTATCAATAAAGTAGAATAGAATGCTGTCTGCTGTCTTTAAACTATTATCCACGAATGGCATTTGAATCGTCGAAACCGAAAAACTTTCCATTCTCGGTATGTGTGTCAATGGCAACGTACGTTGGAATGACCACATATTCGATGCTGCCAAAAATGCTCCGAAATGTCTCTGCCGAGCTTTCTATTTGCTGGTCGTTACAACTTGCAAACATTTAAGACCAATGTTCATCGGTACCTCTGTTTTCTTCCACAGCACAACATCTTTCCACAGGTAAAAATTCGTTTATTATGTTGAATTTTTTTAATTTGTGTGCTTATTCTAAAGGAGTTTTAACGGGCAATGTCTGGGCCAGAGTAATGGGAAACCTTTTAATCGGCCCACACATCCTTCCACATGTCCTTAATTCTACTTACGACCTGGACTTTCCGACAGATCAATTGCCGGAACATGATGGAGCTCCATATCATAGTAGTAGTAGTGTCACTTCGGTGAACTAGCCAGTGTGGCCCTTTTCCATAGCTGTCTAGGTCTCCTGACAAAAATTTGTGCAACGATTTTTCGTAACGTTTTGCAAAACAAAAATATTAAATTTAAAACCTTTTATGTATTAGCTTTCCAAAATGTACACAATCGTTTCTCTAGCTGTTACCGCTCAAAAGTTACGGTACTAGTTAAAGTACTAGACATCGAAATGAGAGGTGTCTGACTTCAACGGCGTATACCTTAAGAGGTGGTGGAAATAGACTCCCCCGCCTCAAATACGATTTTTTGTTCGATGGAACTTCAAGAATATCCAGTTACCGGGTTGTCCTCCTTAACTGAAACTCCCTGTATAGTTTTTTTTTAGTTCGAGTGTGCGTTGCATAGTTAGGTGATCGTTTTAAAAGCTGTAACACACTTGTCAATTGGAGAGCGATGTCATCGAAATAGGCAATGGATTTTTTAGAAGAGTTAATGTCGGATGACGCAGAGCCTATAGCGTGCAGACGACGGTAAGGAGGAAGAAGAGGTAACGCCCGATGATTTATGTTTTGGTCAGCTAAAGGCAGAATGCGAGATTCTGCTTGAGAATGGTCGCCGAGTTCAGACGGTTGAAAAAATAGCAGCTAACTTGCTGAAATTATCAATGAAGGGATATTGGAGGAAATGATAGGATCTGATAAAAACAGCATCCTATTGGCCTCGGGCATCTTGCAAGTAGATATAATTTTGATGTTTGATTTGGATCAAAAGAAGTCCGGGTTTCACCTTGTTGGCCCATCCCTACAAGTAAGAAACTTATCCTAATCTGTATCCTGTTAGCAATTATGGAGAGTTTTCTGGTATACCTACCATCGGTAGTTGGAGAATTTTATTGTTAATGAGATGCTTGAATATCTTTGCAAAGAGTCTACAAAGTATGCCATATCACTCGGTGAACTAAATCCCAACATAGCTACATATTGATGATATAAGAGTTTTCATTGACATTCTCTTAGTTAGTGGCTATAATTATCAGACAAGGGTTCGATCTATGTGATCAACTGACGATGATCTTCGAAATGATACTGTTGTTAACGCAATGCGAAGAAGCCGCTTCCCGGAAATCTTGCAGTTTCTTCATTTTGCGAAAAATTCCGATAAGACCCGACAGATAAGATGTGGAAACTTCAGCCAATCACGGACCATAAAACATTTTCAACCTGAACAAAATCTTTCCTATGACGAGAGCATGATTGCTTCAAAGGGAAGCCACTTCGATTCGCCTATAAAATGTGGTAATTTGGCACCCCAGCTTGCTATCTTGTATATTTTGAGATATACCAGGATCCTCAATCGAACGCAGAGTACGAAGTTAAATTTTAAAAATGTGTAAAAATGTGTCGCTCCTCTGGTAAACATGATAGATGATCTTGAACCACATACACAAGCCCTTCCGTTTTCGTTCTTTGTTTAGCAGCTTTTCTCTTTTGCTCGTAGATGTAATGAAACAGGACCAACTTGTGAAAACCGTATTCCAAAACCGACAGACTAAATCAAAAAAGGAAATATCCAAAAGTATTCGTGGGCATGCAAAGTGTGTACAAATGAAGGAAACGGGCATTTGTCTTACACACTGGGTGGATAATTCTGTCGTTGCAATTGCTTCAAATGCATTCGGCATCAAGTCGTTGTGAAAAGTTTCTCGTTATTCTAAGGATAAAAGAAAAATAATCGCATATGCCATAATAGAGCACACTAAATATGTACATGTGCGGAGTTGATCGGATGGATTAAAAGATAAGCCTCTACAGAGTACAGAGGTAAAAAATGGTGGAGCAGCATCTTTACGTGGCTGATTGGCAATTACAGCGTGTTGATTCCTCGGAAACAATTCAAGTAGGTTCCTAGCTAGAAAGTCAAAAAGGGCTTCATGGCAGAAGTACTGCGAATCTATTGCGGTAACAGATGAGGCTTTGAGGTTACGCAAAATGCTTTCAAAGGAAGTGAGCGTTCCTAGCTACCGGAACGGACGGAACCTAGACTGAAAGTAGCCAAGAGGTTCTGGCAACGTTGGTCAGAACCCACTTTTCTGAATCCACATTATCAGATGACCTTGGCATGCTACGGCATACTGAGGACATTAACCTATTTATTTCCGAAAAGGAAATAGGTGTTCCCATTAATAGGAAAAAATTACGGTGGGCAATTCAGTCCTCTAAGCCCACCGTCTCCCCGTCCGGATGGTATCTACCGCTACAGAAAGCACAGGAGGTAGCAATCCAAAAAATTATGGAAATTATTTGACACAGTTTAAAAATAGGGTACATACAAATAGCTTGGAGGTAAGTTAAGATAGTTTTTATACGTAAAGCTGGCAAACAAGGGTATATAACAGCAAAAGATTTCAAACCAATACGTCTGTCATCATTTATGCTTAAAACTCTAGAGCGATTATTGGAGATTCATATTAGGAACAGATCCTGTAATAGCTTTTTGATTGAGTCTCAGTATGCATATATGAAAGGAAAATCTGTAGAAACCGTCCTACCCTACGAAACCCCACGAAGTGGTGGGGATAATAGAGAGGAGTCTGCACTTCGGTGAGTTTGCTATGGCGGCTTTCCTCGATATTGAAAGAGCCTTCAATAACGTGGAGTACACTGCCATTAAAAACGCTCTAGTAGACGCTAATATTGAACAGGGCATTACAAACTGGTTTTGCAACATAGGAAACTACACTGTTCAATTGGGTAAAGCTCGGTTATAATGTCCGTAACCAGGGGAACCGCTCAAGGGGGAGTCATATCGCCACCCTTGTGAGTGCTGGTTATCAACGACATCCTTAAAAAGCTTAGTAAAATGGGTATAAGTGCCACGGCATACACAGATGACGGGGTCAAAATCGTGCAGGGAAAATTCTTAAATATTTCAAGCGACATTATGGAGGTTGCCCCGAAGGCGATCAGCATTTGAGAAAAAAGCTGTGGTCTTAATGCCAACCCTTCCAAAATGGAGCTGGTTGTTTTTAGCAGAAAGTATAAGATACCACAATTCAAACTCCCAAAACTCAACGGAGTGGAATTGTCGCCCCCGGACAGCGCGAAGTATATGGGTGTGATTCTGGACAAAAAAACTGAATTGGAATCTTAATGTAGCGGAAGCAACTAAAAAGGCATATAATGCTCTTTTTATTTGCAAAAGAATAGTACGAAAAGTTTGGGACTTAAAACCTACTTTGGTGTACTGGCTGTATACGGTGGTGGTAAGACCCATACTTGAATATAGCGTACTAGTATGGTGAAAAAAAACAACCAAGAAAACAGTTTACGGAAAACTAGCGGCGGTTCAGAGAACGGCTTCCATAGCTATTACAGGTGCGATCCGTACCACCCCTACGGCAGGATTGGACACCTTTCTTCACCTAACAGCGCAGGATTTACAGAACAGAAAACTCGCTGGCAACGGTGCGACTTCCTAATCTGAGTTACTTCAAGAGCAGTAGTTTCGGACAAGGCATGGTCCTGGTGGAGCTACTGCCAGGCAGTCCAATTCTAAAGGCTGAAATTTCTTCGTTGGTCGACTTTGACATTCCGTATGATATAATATATCCGGAGACGGAGGACTGGAATAAAAAATGCAATAATCAGGTCAAATGAAATTGCAATTTTCGCAGATGGCTCGAAAACAGAGAAAGAAACAGGTGCTGGTATCTTGTCAGAAGACCTAGAACTAAGCATGTCTATAAGACTACCGGCCACAAGCAGTGTCTTCCAATCAAACCTTGTGAATGTTCTAGGACGGCTGAGCTAATGCAGATGAGATCGGTATCCGAAAGAGAAATCGCTATCTACATCGATAGGCCAAGCCGCAGTCAAACAATGGAATTAACTAACGTCAACTCTGATATAGTCAGGGGCTGTCGCACAGTGCTCAAGGCACTATGCAGTCTGAACCGGGTAAGACTGTGCTGGGTGCCAGGACACTGCGGTATTAAAGGGAATGAACCGCGGATGAGCTTGCAAGAAAAGAAGGGCTACTCGACAATAGTGAGGTTGCCAACGTTAAACCACCTCTTTGCCTAGTGAGGAGGACTATCGAGATCACAAGGACTGCCACTGTAAGTTGGTTAAGTCTTGAAGGACGCAGCGTATTCAAGGCTCTCTGGCCGCTTTTTGACGGCAAAACATCCAGGAATAACAGGGATACGCTTAGGACAGTAATAGGAATCCTGACAGGACACTGTCTCCTGCGGAAACACGCAAAGATACTCAAATTGTTAGATACGGATTTCTTCAGATTCTGCGGTAATTTGCAAGCTGTTGAGTACATACACATACATACTGTGTGTATGCGTATCAATGTCGAGTAGTCGAAGAAAATTTTTAAGAAAATACTTTTTTGAAAACCTGGAGGAAATAGACGGTACGAACTTCAAAGGCCTTCTTGGCTTTTGCAATGGAATTGGATGTTTCACCAGGGAGATTGTTTAGGTTTTTGCCATTTGAAAATAAATTTAATTGGTTCCACAGGGATCGCGATGGGTCTATTTTGGTGTCTGGTGTCTGTGTGATAGCATATCCATCATTCCCCTGTTTTAGCCTAACTTTCCCCGGAAATGGCTCAACTTGAATTCAAACGACAGATTGCTCTGTTTTACTGCAAATATTATGGATATTTTCACTGTCAAATATTTCCTTTTTATATTATGACAACGCACATTAAAATCATCGAACCTTTTCAGGATCTTTGTATTGTTATATAATTTTGTTGTGAAAAATTTTAAATTATTGCAGACGAAAATATAATTCGAACCTCTTTACGTCTTTTGAAAAAAAAAAAAAATAAATAAAAATAAAAATAAAATTCAAAACGAACGAAAATGATTCCCCTTTGCCATCGTCAATAGAATAATCTGGTCACGTGCCTAGAGTAGTTCATTAAATTTGTTGGCCTTGGCACTCAATGAGATTGAGTTTTGCCTGCAAACCAACGCAACGCAAAAGAAATAAAATCAAAAGTGCCTCCGCGCCATGCCGCCCCCACATCAAATCTGAAACTGTAACTGAAACCCTCAAAGCAAATATTTAATCAAACAGAGACGGGACGGACATAGACTATAGATACATTATACATACATATAGACGGCTCGTATTCGAGTTGCACACTCACCTTTTTTCGGTTTGTATCCGTAAACATCGAGGACGGGTAGACCGTCTTCCATGAAGCGCCTGGTGTGTTCCCATTTATCGTCGCGTGCATTATCCTTATCCTTGAGCACACTACTGACTTCTGGAATAATCTTGCTCTCGATCAGTTTTTGATTTTTGAAATTATGTTCGGCTTGATGCACTGGCTTGACGTCACTCGCGACCTCACTTCCGGCAACCACTACAGTCACCATTAGGGCTGCAGTGGATATCACAAGGAATCCACTTAGCTCCGTAGATTTAATCATTTTCACTCACACAAACTCTTTTGATGACGAAGGGTGTGTTCAGGGATATTTATAAAAAGAACAATTTTTTTTTTCAACTGTCACTTTTATGGTGATTATCTTGTTTTTGACACTTTCACTGGGATGTTTTGTTTTTAGCGATTTTTGAATTGCGGTTTATGTTAGATTTACACAGTTTTGTTTTGGTTTTTTTTTTTTTTGAAGTAGGGTGGTTTTTTTTACATCTCTTAATTAGTCAATGTATTCGTATCTATTGGCGAGTTGTCATTTCGAAATACCCGTACTCATCCGTTCACATTTTTCCACTTACACTTGTTGACAATGGAGACGATTGTATCCAAATGACACTTGCTTGGCATCTGAATTGGTATAAGCTTCGCGGGCAGTGCCAACCGCAGTTCAGAGTCGTCGTCGTCGGTCGTTCAGTGCTCAGCGTTCAGATCGTTGAGGTTAGCGTTGACGTTGGGGTTCCTTTCTAACAGACGAGGTAATTTCACTGATTGTTGTCGGTTGTTATGCTCTGTACAAGTAGTAGATGTTTCGCAATGCGCACAACGCACACAGTCAGTCATTGCCGGATTAAGAGTGAAATGAAAATAAAAAAAAAATAAAAGAAAAAGAGAGAAACAATGAAATTGATTGCTGGGAAGTTAAGTCAATCATTTTAAAAAAGAGAAACACTGCATGAGGGTTGATTGGACAAGAGGGTGTAACAGAATGGACAATATGCGCAATTTGATGTTTTTTTTTTCTGGCTTCTTGAACTGGGAGAAAGTTTGTGTTGGTTAGTGCATGAGTTTGAACATATCTTAAAAAATGAAACGTCATTGCGTAGGACTATGAGTTTTTAGTACACTATGAATAAATTATTGTGGGCAAAGCTCGATTGAAATGCCTTAACACAATTATATATATTCCACCTATTCAAATCAGTAAGCTGCCGTTTGGTGTACAACTTTTACCTGCACCAAAGGATATTGCTACACATTCTAGAAAGTCGCAAAATTGCCGGAAGTTATCTTAAAGTACTTATTAACGCCAATTTTCAGTCGCACCACCTATGTCCGTCAACACGTGCGCGCTTTCGATTCAGACTTCGATTTTGAACTTTATTATAAAATATGAAAGCCCTTTAAGGTTTCGACTTGAAGACCAAGATTTAAGAAGGGACTGCGAAGATTTGGGTGCTAAAGGTTGATTCGAGCTATGAGAAAAAATGGCACAAGTTGCCATTTCTTCATCCTGAATGAGAGATAATTTGGTATCTTGGGGCGAAATAATATAAGATGGTAAAATGCTGACATGCCCAATGAGAAATGCTGTCTTATACTAGGTGGCGCAGGAGTCATTACTCTATCGGTAGATGCTGTAATTTTCGCAAATGGCGGCAAATGTCATTTCTACTTCGACATTTGTGAGGTAAACAGATACAAAATACACGTCAACAAGACATGAATCTCTATACTCTTAAAGGACCCGGAATAATTATTACGGTTTTTTTTGTTGAATAGTTCGTCGGTGGTGTCGGCGTAGATTTCCTGGTCGTCCGACACCAACTGGGCAAGTACTACGACCTTTAGCTGCTCGCCTAAAAGAGTATGGGACAACACGAGATATTGCCAGATCTGGTAGTCCAGAGCTAGACCGGAGCAGCCGTTCTGCTGAGAATTCAACCAGCTCAACCACAGGGTTGAAGATGTCGCAGAGGACTCTAATGTATCGACCAGATGACGTCCCATGAAATTGGGCATCAATCAGCGGTGTTTACAGAGAATTTTGGTGAAAGACTGTAAGATGTTCCCTTACAAAGTGCAGACAGTGAATCAGCTGTTACTTGTTGACCGCCAAGTGCGTTAACCAAAGCTCAAGCCTAATCTCTCGCTTTGGCGATTTGCACTAGCTGGCAAAATAGCCTAATTTAACCCTTCCAGACTTATTTTTGTGCGATTTTCTGAAGTCACAAGTCTATTTCAACAAGCCGCACACTTGAAGCCCTCAAATAGAATATCCGTCAGGAATGCGAATAGCTATCGCCGGAAGTTCTGGCAAGAGTGATGGCATATGACACAAATGGTCATTAATTCTCGGCCACATAGCCGATATCATTTTCTCAACTTAATGGAAAAAAATGTTAGACACCAACTAAAGATAATCCAAAAGCTAAACCAAAATAAATAACAGCCAAAGAACATCGGCTGACAACTTTTGCGCCGCCTTTTATTACCCATACTACCGTCAGTAGCTTAAAGAGGCCTTATATCGCAGAGCTCAGCTATTGTTATCCCGATTTCAGAGGCAAGAACAATTTTCCTGTTATGGACCGACGAAAAGTTTGCAATTAAAAATCTGTGGTGCCAATATTATAGGAGGGGTGTGAGGAAGTGAAAATATAAGACCCGGTTGCTGAAGATGTCATAGAGGCTCCATAAACATCGACTAGGCTAAATGTCATGCAATTGGCCATTACACGCACGCCTCTGCGACGCATTTTGGTTAAAGACTTGAAGATGTTTCCTTACAATGTGCAGAGAGTTCATCAAATGATGGGTGTTGACTGTGAATTGCGTCTAACCTACGATCACGCCCTCCTAAATTTCAACAACGAAGTGTACGATTTTGCGTCAAAAACAATCATGAGTGTCGAGACCCATTTCTACCTATGCGGATACGTGAGCAAACAAAATTTGCGGTTCTTGGGCACTGAAAATCCGCTAGTAATGTACGGAAAACCATCACATCCATTGAAACTCACTGTATGGTGTGCTGTTTACGCTGGAGAAGTCATTGTACCTTTTTCTTTTTAGAACGGTGTGTACCAAACGATTATTATGGATGGTGAGCGCTACAGAGCCATGATCAATGAATTTTTCATCCCTCAGTTGGATGAATTGGGACTGGAGGATATGTGGTTCCAGCAGGTTTGAGCAACGGCGCATACCGACCTTCTAAAGTAGGTGTTTCTTGGTCGTCTCACATCGCGTTTTAACGATTTGCACTGAGCCGCAAGATCATTCGATTTAACCGCCTTAGATTTCTTTCAATGGGATTATTTAAAGCCACTGGTTTATGTGGATAGGAATCATGGTGAACATCCGCTAAGAACTGGAGAACCTATCGCCCAAAGTTCTGCAGAAAGCCATGAAAAACGGTAGAAAAAGATCCCAAATTGTAATCAATCACATAAGCGATATTATTTTCAAAACATGTTGGAAAAAAAACTTGAAACTCAAATAAACATTTAAAAAAACGCATTAGTTTTCTTTTATTCTATTCCAAAAACTATCTTCTACACCAGATTTTCTGAGGCTCGTGTGATAGGCAACAATAATAATCGAACTGAAACACACTCCGACTAGCCGTCTACTAGGCGGAGGTTATCCTTCTGGCATCTAGAATACTAGAATACGCCTAAGCACAGCATCTATGAATAGCAGCCGTACCAATATGCTAACGATTCGCAGGTATAAAGTCCAAAGACTTCAGGATACCGTATATGTATATGAGCCACCTCAACTTAAAAACGGAAACAATCAGTAGATCTGCGGACGGCCGCTGGAATCTGTGAAAAACTATTTTATAATAGGAGGACAAGGATATGTCATTCAGAGACATACGAGTATAAACTACAGTACGGCGCTATCGGCAACGAATGGAAGAATGTTTTCCAATTAAATTTTAAACTGTAGCAGCTTCGATAGTAGTTAGATCTGAACTTAGAATCTGGTAACTTGTACATTGTTTAAAGAAAGGAAGTAAATACGACAAGCAATAAGACATGATTTTGACCGTATAGGATGAAGATGCAGCAAATCGCTGCAGCAAATCGGTACAGCAGTGCCACAGCCTAGACTACTAAAAAGGATCTCATAAGACGCACTTCCAAGCAACATCTACTGAAAAGTGGGCTACGATTTTTTTACTAATAGAGAGTTTACCAAAATTCACGCACGATTTGAATTTTGCACCATTTGTGCGGTAAAGTGTTGCCGGCGAAAACGAAAGACTGCTGCAACGCTGACAGTTAACAATATTTTGAATGAAAATAATGAAACTTTGACAGCAACGGTTCGCAATTTTCGTACAAAATGTGGTCGGAATAGTAATTTAACTTCAACAACTGTGGATAGGTGAATTCAAAAATTCAGGGAGACTGGATCAATTAGTGATATTAGATACTCTCGCCCGCCTTCAATAAGTGCTTGAATACATAACATCGAAACAGTTCGTGAGAGCGTTGTTGAGAGTTCAGGAATATCAACTCGGCACCGTGCTCAAGAGTCTGACATTTCTAGAAGCTCTCTATAGCGTAGTTTTACGAAAGATTAGCTTTTTCATTACTACGAAGGTCTACTGGATGGTCATTTACCCGGTATGCTATTCCATACATAACCTTATGCTGCATACTTTATGATTCAAGAAAAAATCTACAATTTTTCTTAAAAACCTGTATTTTCAATCAAAATCAATTCTTGCAATTTTGGGACACCTTTTTTTCAGATAAGGACCAGTTCAACAGATTGTGGGATCATTTTTTAAAGAAACAAATTCGCGAACACTCATCGGCCCATATTCTAAAATAAAGGGATGGTCGCTAACTTCTCAAAGAATGGCAATCGGATACATTTTGTTGCTGGCGGATTACCGATTTTCTTCCGGCTGTGACGAAAATAACAAGGAAGATAATCAACTACCGACGTCGAACAAGTAGGCTTAGAAAACCTTGTGGACTAAATATTAGAAAGAAATATGTTGAATATAGATTCCATTTATATTGACTTTGAGAAGGCTTTTGGAAGTTTAATTGGACAGTATTGGGCATGAGATAATTGGTTTAATAAGAGATTTATACTCTTTCAAAAATACAACATGTATCATTCTACCTCCTTTTATTCAAAAAGCTAGACTTATTGATCCACCATCGTACACAATACTGTGCTGTAAAACCCTTTGAAATTCAAAAGTTTTGAACGACAGAGCTGCATTTTATTACCGCTTCTATTCCTAGTCAGAGAAGCCCACGAAAAATGTTCGAAATTTTTTCTAAGAACAACGTGTCAAAGTAATAAGAGTAACAAGACTCGACCAGAGGCCTGTAGAAATGAATCAGTAAACATAGTAGTAGGGTCACAGTCGATACTGAGGATATAGAAAAACGATTTCTGCAGACTGTTAAACGGCGAGGACAACCCAAATTTCGCTGCCGGGAAAATTGAACCATTCAACATGGGCAGCGAAAGTCAAGAGATCTGTCCTCCCGATCAAAATGAAGTTAGAATAGCAATATCCCTGCTTAAGGAAAACAAAGCTGCTGGACGGGGCGGTCTATGTGCCGAGTTATTTAAAGCAGCGGGAGATGATATTGGTAGAGAGCACGCAGCAATTCATTTCCAAGATTTGTTCTGTAGAAAGTATGCCTGAAGAACGGAACATGAGCACCGTTTACCGGATTCACAAAAAAGAAGGCAACTGCGACAATTGTAGAGGCGTCAGTTTCCTTAATATCGCATGTAAGATCCTTTCTGCCATCTTGTGTGAACGCCTGAAGCCATTTATTAACAACCATTTATTAAAAACCTAAACCGACCAAATCCTGGAAAAAAAAGATGATCGAGAACGCTTTTTACTCCGGAAGGGTCGGAAACGAACTCTCCGAGATGTTCGTATGCAACTTTTTCAACTTCATACGAATTGTACGAAACTCATCAGTTAACACCGGAGTCATAATTTTCCAAAGTCTGTACAGCGAGAAAAATGACCGCAAAACTAGGTCAGTATATGCCTTCAACATGGACAAATCGGACGGAAGATAGATAGCTAAGAGTATTTTGTCGTAAGGCAAACAACGCCAAACTGAACAACCTCCTCAGTATCGCCAATTTTAACTTTCTCTATGATAAACCTAACCTAATGGTTAACAATGCTCTCACATAAAGAGAGAGAGATAGAAAGATGTTTGGGCTCAGTGATTATTTCGCTCCATGGGTGGCATCCAACATTTAATGGAGAGACTAAGTTATTAGTGTAAATTGACTTGATGTTGTACAATATTTAGGCAACCATTCATCTAACGAGATTTTAAACGAATGCTAAAAATCTTTCGGGCACATCTGATATTGAACCCCGTGCCGTACGATTGGGAGTCCAATATACTACCACTTGAGCCACGGCTACACACAATTTGTACCTTTTTTTACCCAAAAAAAAATTCCTCATATTCACCATCCTGGTATAATACAGAGCTGCGATCTCTTCGTAACAAGGGAAATGAGCTCTGGTATACCTACTTAAAATCGCGTTCCGACGCCGATTTCTTCTACTACCAGCCTTGCCAAATAAATACTTTGCAAACTCTCTTCCACTTCATTAAAACTAAAAGTAAATCAGATAACTATCCATCATCTCTGAATTTTCTTGATAAGCCCTCGCATGATCCTCAAATTAATGGAAATGTCTTCGCAATTTTTTTAGCAAAGCGTTCGCCATCCATACCCAAGAGCCAGACCTTTTTTACTTAAGCCGCTGCCCACAAACAGCTTTGGATTCTGTGTCTTGAACCTGATGATGTTCTGCCTTTATTTCTTAAAGAAATGTGGAATGCCCCTAGCCCAACCACTTACAACTTTCTATCACTGAAAAATTATTTCCCTCAACCAACCTCAAAAAAAGTTGGAAAGACGATATTTCCAACTATCGACCAATTGTTAAGCTGTCCTACATACCTAAGCTTTTTGAAAGCATTATTTATGACATAATGCTTTTCCATTGTAAATTTATTGTTTTCCAAAACCGTCACGGATTTCTCAACTCCTAACCTAACGAAATTCGAATTGAGTACTTTATGTGCACTAGAATCTGGAAATGAAGATGACGTGAGTACCACCGATTTCAGCAAAGCCTTTAATAGAATTTCACTTGATATAATCCTTATAAAATTAAAGGCTCTTGGTTTCCAAATAAGCTTTACAACATGGGTTCAATCTTATTTAAATGTACGACATTACTATGTTTTATTTAGGTCCATGGTTCCAGATTCAATTCAAGCCTCCTCTAGTGTCCCTCAAGGCAGCCACCTTCGTCCCTAATTATTTATTCCGACTATTAACGATGTTGATTGTATCATTGAAAATTCATACATCTCTGTTTACGCGGATGATATGAAAACCATTAGACATATATTATCTTCCTCAGATTGTCTTCTACTGCAGAAAGATCTAGAGAGATTTTGTATTTGGTATCAGAAGAATTTCCTTAAGCTTAACGTCAGTAAGTGTCAGGCTATAACTTATACTCGTAAGCGCCCTCATACTACATCTCGCTTACTATCTGATCTTTAATCTGCCTGTTCCCTTAATAAATGAACTGCGTGATATAGGTGTTATCTGCCAACTACCAACTCTGACCTTGGCTCCACCAAGCTCTGGTCTAAGGAGTTTTTCAATCCTCATGTTACCAAATTTCTTTACATAACCTTTGATAGGCCTTTTCTTGGATATGTAAGCCACGTTGGTCACCCTCTACAGAACTCACATCCTCCGGATAGAAGATGGTCAGCGCAGGTTTTTACGACTTGCTTTACATGCACGAGTACTTCTCTGGGATGATACCATCATACACTGATCTGCTGAAGCTTATAAATTTACAAAGTTACCGATATTCTATTTATTCCACAGATCTTAGTTGATAATATCGATTGTCCTTCTTTACTTCAACTAATCTCTTTTAACTTTTAACACCAACCCACGCAATCTTAGGTCTGTGCCACTTTTCCGGCTCAATCCTCACAGAACGAATTTGGAACTCCTTGAGCCAATATCTAGAATTCTTCGTGAAGTTAACGAGGTTGATCCGCTCCTGAAAGCATATAAAATATAATTTGGACACAATCAGGGGCCTTGTAAACCTTTATTCCTGTATTAAATTGGATCATGACATCTCATCAGAAATCAACGAAGATTTGCCTTGCCAATCGCTGTTTCTTTGGCCTAAGAAGGCAAATAAGTAATAAGGTTTTGTCAAGAAATACAAAGGAAACTCCATCTAAGATTCTCATCATTCCAGTTCTGCTTTATGGTGCAGCAGCATGGGCGTTAAAGAAAGTGGATGAAGATATCCTTGGGCGTTCGGAATGCAAAATTCTTCACGTGATTTTTGGTCCCATTTGCGTTGCCGCGGTTTGAAGGAAGAGACTTAACGACGAACTCCGCTAGCTGCACAGTGATATTAAAAAGAAAGAAAGTGAACACTAACACTCCCGCCCGAAGGCTTCTCCATTCTAATCCCAGCGTTGTCTGCAGTAGAGGAAGACCTTGCTTTAGGTGACGAGCGCACGTGAAAGAGAACCTGAACCAACTTGAGGTGCACAACTGAAGGCAGTTAGCCAGAGATCGTGGTAAATGGAGAGGCCTATTGGTTGAGGCCTAGGTAAGTAAGGCCGAGTGGAGCACAGCTTCTTGGAATCGATCTGCAGAACTTAATGTAGGCTGTAAATGAAGGGTTATGGTGAGGCCGCTCGGTAATAATACTGGATGAATGTCTTGCGTCTTACAACATATAGTTTTTTATTATCATGTTGGTAGACTGTTTTATGATCAGGTCACCGCTTTGTTTCATTTTGAACATTTAGGTGAAACTCCATCCCATAAAAAAACTAAAGATCCTCTGTCCAGATATGATCTCGCATAGGCTATGCTTTCCGATTGTGCTACCAAAAATATATTATTTTCCCTATACGGCGTTAAAATCACCTAAAACGATTCTAACGTTAAAATTAGGGCATCGCTAACAAGTTCTTGTAGAGGAGCTCGTAGAAAGATTCTTTGGCATATTGTCTATTTCCTCTGTTGAAGCGTGAGCGCTTATTAAGCTGATGTTAGCGAATTTAAGCTTGATGCGGATTCTTACAGTGGGTTCTCTCACGTGTCGAAAGCTCATGACTGCTAGCTCTAGTGATGTATATGTATATCAAAGTTTTTCATTATTTTTTTCCGGATCCATCCCACCGCACTTTTTGTCTTGGACGTGTTCTATTTAAGGTCCAAACATTCCATGTGCAAATTCGTCGTTTCCCTTTTTGAGTTTAGCAGTGTCGCCAGAAATTAATCCGTCTCTGTTCGAAGTTATTGATTCTTTTGCAACAGCAATAGTTTTGAGGTGGCCGTGTAGTAATCTCCATGAACAACCTCTAAGAACCAGAAAGATCAGGACTTTTCTGTAAACCATTGGATATTCCGGAGTCAATAATTTGCTTTGGGAATATCGGAGCTCGTACCATCTCTGTATCAACACTTTGACTTGTTTTGAAAAATCGTTGAAGTAGCTCAAGTAAGTAGTCTATCACTCTAACCTTTGATCCAATCAAATTTAAATTCATCCGCCTAACCTTCTACTTCTGCAGTTCAGTCATTTTTGACAGGACATTCTCCTCCTCAATACTTGCGATTATAAGCTTCCGTAGTCAACCCCAAGTCCATTAGTTGGTTCCTTCCACGGAGAAGATAATATAAGCACAATTGATGTGTAGTCATTGTTACATCACTATGCATTACCAGATTGATGGCACTCACTGCATGTCCTAATCGAGCAACATCCAGCCGAGTTCAAGAAGGTTAGTTGGTTTTTACCGAATTTATCTCACAGGTGCAACATCACATGGCTAAATATTTGCCCAATGGAAAGCAAAGCAATCCACTAACCGCTTTTCTTTTATTTATTTGTTTAAACCAATTTTATTCTCGTGTATTTCTCAAGTTCCTCACGACTTTAAAAGAGCACAAAGAGACGAAGAAGAAGCAGATTAAAAAAAAAATCAAGACTCAGGCTATATTTACTTTTTGATATTGGATTCGTCAACGTTCCTACAGGAAATTCAATTAACTCGGCTAAATTTTAAGACACCAGGGGGCAGCGGCAACAGTTAGCTTATCGTAGCTTACAAAATACAATCCATGACTTTATTGTTATAATCAATGAATAATGAGGTTGCCTTCTCGCTTTCTTCCGCACGATCTTTGTCAACAATCTCATCAGCATCATTACCGTTGTCGTCGTTGTCTTCGTTGTATCCGTCAACATGCT
Organism: Volucella zonaria; assembly: GCA_963966105.1. Classification (NCBI taxonomy): domain Eukaryota; kingdom Metazoa; phylum Arthropoda; class Insecta; order Diptera; family Syrphidae; genus Volucella; species Volucella zonaria. Next base: position 89,814,478 of record OZ014533.1, on the reverse strand, counting down.
CTTTTGTATCTTCTCGTATTTTCCCTTCCAAAACTCATCTACACCACCACCCCACTCAATGTCTCCTCAAAATCTCCCCTTTTTCTGTGCGCGCTTGCTTAAATTTAAGTGACAACTGGAAGAAAATACGTTTCCAACTTAAAAGTGAAGTAACCAATCTGATCAAATTGGTCTCGAAAAGTAAATAAAGGAAAAGAGCGCACGAGAATACGTACGTGCACGTTCGGTCCATGCTGGGGTCTGTAGTAGGTCGATGAATTCACGCAGCGAGATTTTTTTCCGCATACCCATGCGTGTACTCGTAATACGCTTTAGCTGCAGAACCACGTATAAAAGCGTACCAAAATGGCAAGTGGTAGTTTTTTTTGGTCATTCGGTGTATGTGTTGTCGTTTGCTAACGAAAGCAGTTTATTATGTAAGTCAGCGTACCTATCGTGGTCCGGATTGTGCAATGACCAAGTGCATACCTTCGTCTAAGATAGATTTTCCATTCCCAGCCGGTTTTCCACCAGCTGGCTTGGAATTTTCGCGTGACACACCGCGAGGATTGCATCATATGCCATTTTTTATTTTTTTTTTTTTACAATAAATTGTATTTTTGCGACGAATACCGAATGACGACAATCTGATTCGATGATGAGAATCTTTTTGAACAGAGCCGGGGTTGGGACTTGGACTGGGGTCTCAACTTTAGCTGTGGCAGAAGCTTTAGATACTCGCGCTGCATACTAATTAATTGATTAGAATAAAATTAGAAAGTATGCGGAGATATGTCGTTGGCGGTGTTGGTTTTACTGACGGTGACGCTATCGGTGTATGTAGCGGCATCTAATTGTTGTCCTTAGTCAACACGGTACTTGGAGTATGAGGCGGGTGGATCTTCTTAATATGGCGATCATGTAGCACTGATAGGGGTAGTGAGTGATTCAGTTGAGTGATTAATGTGATTTGCGTCTATGTGGCAGTGATGAGTTCTCTTCAAATTGACAAGAAGGAAACAGTTCTGGCGTTTGGGTTTTACCGATTTTAGATATTTTTATTTTCTTTAAACAGTAGCGAGCTGTATGTCATTGCAGATGATCTTAGTTTAATGTTCGTATACCGTGGGTAGAATAATAATAGCCATAAACGCCATATAAAACATTGTTATGGAGTCAGGGCAGCTGGAGCCGGAACTGTGATAAATTTTGGCTCGTGTTTAAATAAATGTAATCGTTGTTTTAATGGAAATTTATTGGTCTGTGACATTTAACAGTTACTTATTGTAAAATTAATTGATAATGGCTTCATGTATAGATTTAAACATGGGACAGTTGGTTGGTTTAAATTCTTGACTTTGTTCCCTTTTCCGACTTTACCCATTCAAGTCTATATTCGTAATTAATCAGATATGCAAAGGATCAATATTTCGTAATGCTTCAATAATTTATAGAACATGTTATCTATGTACACCTCCCTGTGGAAATTTAACAATTTATCGCTTATAACAGTAGCAACTGAGAGCTAAAGCAGTGCTCCTAAATACCAGGCAGGTTCTACTAGTTTTGTAAATCTATTTCAGATCGGGTGCCACTCTGTTAAAAAGATATGAAATTTGGTTTCCTAATTAACACTGATCACGCTGATGAGTGTATTCGATGTCAGAGCTACATACGTACATATGTTTGTCATATTACAGCAGCTTTTCAGTGCGACAATGTGGAATGGGTACCTATAGAACAATTTTTCCACACAACAACGATGGGGGGAGGGAGTATTCCCAGAACTGTGGAATTCGCAACACTTAGTGCTACTACCCAAAGGAAATAAACCACCAGGAGAACCATCGTCATATCACCCATTATATCTTCTAGACACAATGGGAAAGACCCTTAAGCGTATAATATACGACAGACTGCTGACTGTAGCAGAGGAGAAGGGAGCCCTCTCAAACCACCAGTTTGGATTTCGACAGTCACACTCCACTGTCGATGCTATCTAAATAGTAGTCGACATTGCGTCTGCAGCCATAGAAGGGCATTCTTGGAGGTGGGACTCAAAAAAGTACTGTGCGGTGGTGACACTAGCAGATGGAAACACCCTACTACCTGCTAAAGATAATCGCCATTTCACGAACAGGAAGTTACGGCATGACACGGATGAACGGGTTAAATACTACACCATCTCCGCTGGAGTGCCGCAAGCATCAGTGTTAGGTCCATTCCTGTGGAACCTAATGTACGACGGAGTGTAGCGACTAAGGCTGCCCGAACTAGTCAGTATCATCGGATTCGCAGACGATATAGATATCGTGGTTGTCGCAAAACACACCCATGAAGTCGAGTCAACCACAAACGCAGCCATTGTTCAAATAAAGCAGTGGCTCGAATCTGCGATTCTCGAACTGGCGGAACAAAAAACAGAAGCCGTTCTTATCGCGAGCAGGAAAACCAGGGAATATATCAATATTCAAGTCGGTAACCAGAACATCCGATCGAAGGAAGCGGTAAAGTACCAAGGAGTGATTTAAGGCAACCGGCTACGGTTCACACAACATATGGACTACGTGAGGAAAAAAACGTCAGCGCTACAAGCGGCACTCTCCAAAATACTGCCGAATGTTGGCGGACCTGTATACGCAAAAAGGATGCTCTATTCTATACGCGGCACCAGTCTGGGCAGATACGCTGAGAAGGAAAGCAACAGGCCGGAAACTGTCAGCGGTTTATCGACTCGTAGCACTAAGGACAATAAGCGGCTATAGGACGATCTCAGACGAAGCAGCATTTGTCATCGCTGGAATGATTCCCATCGACACCCTCGCGGACGAGATGAGGAGAATTTACCCAGCAAAACCTCAATGCCAACTGATGCCAAGGCAATAAGGAGAATGAAAGAGGAAGAAAAGGTACGTTATATAGCCCTATGGTAATCTCGATGGGATAATGCCACAAAGGGCAGATGGACTCATGAGAATGGTGGATCGGAAGAATACTGGCTAAATATCTGCGGATTTGTAAAAACTGTGCAGTTGTGTCGCAAAAGCGACAGAACTAGCAGAACAAATAGAAACACCAGAGTAGCATGAATTGCTTGCCAGCTCCGCGAAGTAATACCTAGCGGCAGTTCCGCCGGGAGAATGGTAAAAGTGTGCAGGGTATGGTTTAGGGCGTAGGCGCAAGGAAAAAGGAGAATAATATCCTGTGAATCGTTCATGCTAGTAACACGGGTTATTAGTATCTTGAAGAAGATTCCACATCCATTGGCGCAAACCATAAAAAAAAAAAAAAAAAAAAAAACACACGACGGCAATTGGCCGCATATGACAGCATCTAAAGAGATGAACTATAGAGAGTTATGTCTAGTTCTGGGATCACTGAAAAACTCGTCTGCCTGTGCAGAATGACGATGGAGAACGCTCGCTGCTCCATCAAGGTCGTTAACGACTTAACCGAGACCCTTGATGTCAAAAAAGGTAACGCTATGACGCGCTGCTACGTGATTTTTTTAAATTCATACTTGAATGAATTCTCCAGAACTCAAAAACCAGTCAAGTCTGTGCAACTATTGTACTATCATATCCCGATGTTACTCGTATTGACATAATTGGCAGAACGCATGTGGACGGAAACACACATTTCACAGAACAAACATGCAAGTCATTACACGAGCTATCAAGCTCTATTTTTCTCGATGAAACTACTAACGAAGAGGTGTATAACATCCTAAATCTTCTCGACGGTACAAAATCACTAGGAGTCGATGGTATAAGAGCACAGGATATGAAGGTGCATGCGGATTTATTAGCTCCTATTATTGCAGCAATAATAAATCGAAATACTAAATTCCTAAATTCCCGAATTCCTAAACAACTTAAAGTAGCTCTAACTAGACCTATTTACAAGGATAAAAAGTATTCTGGACAATTATAGGCCCATATCAATCCTCTCGGTGGTTGATAAGTGCGACGAAACGTCCATAAAAGGTAATATGGCTTTTAAAAGAATAAGAGCACAGGTCAGCTATTGGGAGAATTTCCTAACAAAATTAATGAAAGTCTCAACAAGAACCACCGTGTGCTAGTACTAGTTTATGGATTCCAGCAAGGCATTTAACACACTGAATCATGACAAGCTATTATGAGCACTCAGCAAAATTGGAATCCGGGCGAATTTGTTCAATTGGCTTATAAGTTATCTTAATGCTAAATTATACCATTACGCCAACGAAGTAGACTCAATATTTAGAGTGCGGCAAGGATCGCAACTTATATTTTACTCATATTATTTACAAATGAATTACTTCGTGTCTTTGCAAAAAGCCATCCTTTCGCTTTTGCTGGCGATACGGCGATAGTTGTCAGACATAGATATCCTGCTACCGCAATGCGGATACGGTGGTATGACGAAAATGGTCTTAAGACGAAGATGCCGCACATTCGTGCTCCGCATCACAAAGCTACAAATTAGCGAATTAATTTTAAAAACCATGTCAGCCAAATTACTGGGTAGTTTATAGAAATGGTAGAGTCATGAAAATACCTAGGACTGATATTCGACAGAAAACTTGTATGGGATATACAAATCAATAAACTGCTTTCTGACCTGAGAAAAACACTATTTGGCCTCGTATACCTAGGCTACCATTCGACACCGCAGTTAGAACAGCAAGCGTACTTTACTCTGGTAGAATTCAAAATAAGATATGCGATATTTGCTTGGGGAAGCGCATCGGTAACTCATATCAATAAGTTGCAAACACTTCAATCAATCATCCAATAGAAGAATAACAGCATAAAGGCATTAGTCAGCCCTCAGGAAAGAAAATTCAACGTATTGATAGTGCATTAATTCCATAAACATTAACGCTGGAATACCCCAAAGAGTGTCGTCTTAAGAAACCAGTAGATCAAAAAATAAATACAAGAAGGCGAGCAAGACATTTGCTCTAAATACCAATGACCTACAACAACTACGGCAGAAGGTAACTAAATTAAATTCCTCGGTCCTATTTCAACATTAGAAATTTTCAAAACCAGAAAAAAATCTTCTAAAAGAAATGGTAAATTGATGTATCAAATATTCGTATACATGTATATTACAATTTTTCAATTGTTGAATAATTAATCATGTATTGAAGTTGAACTAAGCTCACGTTATCCTTGATAAATTTGTTATTTAATCTTCTGGCTATCGATTCCGCCAGCAACGTCTCCGCAGCAATACAACGAAGTCTAACTCTTGAAAATAGCTGTCTCCTTGGGCTAAGAAGCCAATTGAGCTGTAAAACCCAATTCCGAACAACTAAGGAGACTCTATATAAGAGATTCATCATTGCCACTTTATGCTATTGAGCAAGTTCGTTCGTACATCGTTTCAAAAGAAAAATTCTTCAGAAGATATTCTTTGCAATTTGCTTTAACCGGCTTTGGCGGAAAAGATTCAATGAAGAACTATACTCGTTCACGCTGTATGGCGACATTAATTGCCTGAGATGGCTAGGACATAGTATAGCCAATAGACACAAATGCTCTGGCCCGCAGAGCCTTGGAATATTTCACGGAAGGAAAGAAGGGAACATCAACCGACTTAAGGGTTAGCTTAGGGTCGAGCTAATTAGAGAGGCTTATTAGTTGGGGCCCAGGTTCACCTCGAACTAACAGGTTCATTTCGACGAAGTGTCATATACCAATATCGCGTTAAATATTAGCTTCCAAGGCCTGAATAGTTTGTGGTTTATCAGCAAATGCCACGGACTTTACCTAAGTCCATACGAATTGATGGAGGGCGTTCAAATCGATCTCCGTGGAAAATCACTGGTCCATTTCGTGATATAAAGTTATCATTGAATCAATTTCTCAGCAGATAAGTGGGTTCATTAAGAGTATGGCATGTACTGCAATCCTCCAGGAATCACATATCGCCCAGATTAATTTTTTCCGGATTTTCAAAGAAATAAACACTGATCATTGTCCGGTAACATTGGCTATTGAGCACCGGCCTTATGTTTTAAAGAGGATCATGATGCCATCAGCAGCATGGAGACCACAACAAGTGAACATTCTGGATCTACTTCACTACAGTGTGCTCATAAATTTATTTATCCTTGTCACTAAACACAAATTATAAATGAGGCCTGACATCAAGCTGCTCTAGAGCCCAATCCGCGGCAAACCTATCTCATGGTTTTAATGTAATTACATTGCACTCAGTCTGGTAAAAGTGTAGATCCAACTATGCAGACATAGAGCACAGAGGTTATAGAGGATTATAGTTCTCTCGGGAAGAGGTGACAAGTATTTGAAAAAGCTAAAGCTTGTATGCTATTTTTGAGTTATCTACATTACGAAGATTACAATATTTACTTCATACAGTAGAAGGAGAGCTGAAGATCGTCCAGGCTACTCCATGAAATTTGCTCATCACAATAATAAGACATTTCTAAGGAATAAAGTTTTCACATACCAAGAAATAGCTCAAGGGCTGTCATAATTATATGTTAGTTTGGTTGGCACTAGGTCTCAGTTAGAATATTCTTCGGCTTTTGTCTAATGGGTGGCTGTGGATCAAGTGGTAGTGGACTGGCTTCCCAATCGGAAGGCTCCGTGTTCGGATCCCAACCGCAGCCGAAAGACATTCATTTTTTCAGTTAACAAAAATCAAGTAAGATGAGTTGTTGACTAGAAATTATAACAACAAGCCAAATTCCACTAAGAATTTAGTCTCCCCATTATATGTTGGATGCCACCCATGGAGCGAAATAACAACTGAGCCAGCCCAAACATCTATCTATCTCTCTCTATCAAATTTTCAAAAAAACTTAACACATGCAGTGCAGAGGTATTATAAACGTATTCATACCCACTTGATGTTTCGGTTAATAACTAGAACGATGGTGATGAAGGCTGACAGTGGAACAAGAAAGCTGGTAGCACAACTTATCAATATGCAATTGTCTAAGTCATACCGCAAAAAGGAATTTGGGATTTTTTTATCACCTGGGGTAGAGCTTTAAGATCTAGGTAGACTATCGCGGCAATAAGGTGGCTTTTCAGACACACGAAAAATCTGGTCAGGCCTATTAGCTTATTGTGCTATTTTCCAGGAGCAGCCCTTTGCTAATAAGCACTCAAATTCGTTCAAAACTTCCTTTCTGAGAAGAAAAATCAGTATATATTGGGTTTTTCAATAAGTTCTGCGGTTTTTTTAGGGTTAAAGTTAAAATGTTTGCCAACTCTGGCCACTTTTCTTGTACTGCCTGCTTCAAAGTATCGAGCTGAGAGCAATATTTAATTGCATTAATTGATTGCGTGGAAGCAACTCGAAGTCCCACCAAATGCTCAAAATGACCTTTTGGGGATGAAAATCTTGTTTACCAACCGATTGCGGTGTTTCACCAGGAGCGCACCAAGTCCTTTTAGGCCGAATGTTGCTGTAAACCACCCTTTTTTCGTTTCCCGCAACTACTCTTTTCAGGAAAGCCTCAAGATAGATGCTTCTCAATAAGACTCACAGACCATTATGCGATTCATACTATTTCTTTCAGTGAGTTCGTGAGGAACCCAAACATCCACCTTTTTCGACATTCCAAGCCTTTTCAGTCTCTGCGAAACGGTTGTATGGGCGATGTTAAACCGCTAAGCGATCTCCCGTGTCATCAAATGTCTGTCAACGCTAACTGCAGCCAAAATTTGATCATCGCTTGTGGTGGGTGGACGTCCAGAGCGAACTGCAAGGTCTGTATTTCCTGAACGAAAGCGTGTAAACCAACGCTGATATGTGTATATGTACATGTACATCTCTATACAAAAATGGTCATCATATCGAAGGCGACAAGCCATAACCAACCAGATTAACCATATCTTCACAAGAAGTAGTTTCATACTCTCATCGCTTGACGAGAGGGGCTTACGGTTTTGACTTATGCGAATGGCATATAAATTGTTCCTTATTCCCTCTGAATAATATAGAAACTGACAGGCTTATTGACTGACTGAAGAAGAAGACAAAAGTCGTATAAAAGGATCTCACAATGATCCTATGTATCACATATGGATCAAGAAAGAATGGTTAATCCCCGAATTTATTGCAATAGCCTTGAATAAACTATTAACTACTTACAATACATCGCAACTACGTCATCACAACTGAGATGTTAAATTGAATACTAAAACTCTCAGTATAAATGGGTGGGAATCCAGTTGGATTTTTTCTATGAAATCCGAACTCTGATTGGAATACTTATGTTTAGCGAAGCGTTGTAGTGAATATCGTCTAGGGATTATGACTAACTCTCATGGTCTCTAATAGACAGAAACGCTATTATGATATCCATTGACGGCAAAGTAGGTATAAAAGTTCTTTAAGAAGTGCTAGCGGCAAAATCTAATTTACATATAACGTCTCAGACCTCTAACTAAAATCGCTTATAGATGTGTACTATCTCTGCTATCAGAGCATAAAGATATCCATTTCAAGCAATTGTAAAGCCAGTAAGCACTTTGCTTGTAAATGGGTAGAAAACTTAGTAAACTTTTATAAATATAATGTTTTGCTTAAGCAGGATTGAATGAAAGTACATACTGCGGATTTTAGTGCGAGAATGAACACCTAACTAAAGAAAACGGTAATGAGTAATGCAAAAATTCAGAGTCAAGTCTATCAGCAATTGTTCTCAATTGCTGATAAAATTAAAACACAATAAAGGATAAGGATAAGGACTTTTGCTTTTTCGTAGTGGATTACTTTTGAAAATAGTGAATGCCACTATAAGGTCATGCAACTGTAATCTTAATGCCACCAGGAGTCAATGTCACCTGCAAGAAGTATTATATTATGTGATTGCTGAATTCATTCTACCATAGCCTTTTTGACCTCTATCAGTGCTGTTTAAGAACGAATTATTCCACAATCGGACAGATAATGAAACTACTTTCAAGCGACCAGCAAATTTCAAGTCTCACGATGTGATTACCTCAATATTCACAAAGTAAAATGACTGCATGCAATCGGAATACACCTATAAACTTTCCATATCGCGTATCTCCCAACTTCTCGTCAAGCTCTTAATAACATGCATCGATGCCAAAAAACCATCAGGAATTCTAAAACCGTTGTATTGGGTTCCTTCCCACCATCTTCATCAAATCCCTGACTCACCTGCATAAAAGGACGAGAGCGGCTAATGCGTGGTATGAGCAAACGAAGAATGAAAAATACTGACTTCTCCGAAAAAATCTGTGAGCATAAGAAGCAAGCTGAAGAGAAAGTGGAAAGGTGCTAGTCCGAGAAAAATATTCAGAAGCCAGCAAGGATAGAAATTTGTCACTATGAGCAAAGAAGTTTAAAACTGAAGGCACAGGCACTGCTGGAAATATAAAAAAAACATCATAGCGGTGAGGACGACCCAAATTCCGCTAAATTGCAGAATGAATCATTCACTTTGGGTTATGAAAACCAAGGTTTTCGGCTCGACAGGGCTGTCAGATTGAAAGGCCTACCCGCTGAGCTGTTTAAAGCCGCAGGAAATGACTTTTCATATCGTTTGTTTCTTTTAAACATTGCAAATTATAGGTATATGTAGACGCTCAGTCTTCTTAACATTGAGTAAACAATCTTGTCCGCCGTATTGTGTAAGCCCTTAAAAAATCTACTAATATCGGATTGGTAACTTTAAGTTCGGTGTAAGGTCCGATCAGTCCATAATTGGCAAAGTATTTTTACGACGGTAGATTCTGTGAAAACCCTGAGATATAGGGATCAATACTTACTATTGGTTGTTCGGAAAGTACGTAATTTCGTTTTTTCCCAACAGAGGGGTTAATTGTATATTTTCACAGCCAACTTCACGCTTAAGCCGCTTAATCATTATTTATTTTGACAGCTGATATAATTGTAGAAAAGCTTGCTTGTGAAAAAGTTCGATTGATTCTACGCAATAGTTTTTGATTGCTGCCCCTTCAAATACGGAAAGTGAAAAACAGCATTATCGGCATATTTTACTTTTTTACTACCGAAAACTGGAAGCCAGCTGCAGTTGATGAAGATACAGTAAAGGCACTAATTGATGCAAACCGACGAATAACAACTCGTAAGACCGCTGAGAGAATAAATTTATCGAATTCGACCGTTCAGGATCATTTGAAACGCCTAGGTTTAATCTCAAAGCTCAACATGTGGGTTGCTCATGTTCTTATGGAAAGAGATTTGTGCCGTGGCGTTAATATCTGTGATTTGCTCCTCAAACGTCAAGAATATGATCCATTTTTGAAGCGCATTATCACTGGGGACGAGAAATGGGTTGTCTAAAACTATGTCAAACGCAAGAGATCATGGAGTAAAATAGATGAACTGGGTCAAAGCTCTTCGAAACCGATATTCATCAAAAAAGGTGATAGTTTTTGTTTAGCTACCGGACAATGCAATGATCAATTCTGAAGAGTACTGTCATCAACTGGACAAATTGAATGATTCTCTTAAAGAAAAAGCCAGAATTGATCAATAGAAAAGGTGTAGTGTTCCACCAAAATAATTACAACTTTGGTAACTCCAGATCTGGCACCTTCTGATTATTACTTGTTCCGGTCTTTTTACACGGTAAAACTTCTACTTGAAATGAGGAGGTTAAAAATCATCCGGGCCAGTTTTTTGCCAGCAAAGAACAACAATTTTATGATCGTGGAATCATGCTAGTACTAGAAAGTTGGCAAAAGGGATTGGACCAGAATGGACAATATATAATTCAATAAAATATTTATTCACTATATATCGTCTAAATCGTCTTTCATTTTCATAAAAAGAAACGAAATTACTTTCCGAACTACCAATACTTCTTTATCGGGTTAGGGACGTATACGAGTATGCCATCATCCACTTTTGGCTACAAAACTCATCAGGTTATGCAGAAAGCAGGTTGAAAGCAGTCTCATCTAACCAACAAGAGAAGCATAATTTTCTCGAAAGTATGTCCAACTATTTGCATACGCTGATCACATTGATAATATTAGAAGAACGCAACGGGCTGACAATGATGCTTTTGCAAGTCTTGGAACAGAAACAGATAAAACAGGCTAAGCTGTAAATCAGAGTAAAATAGTATATAACACCATAATAAGAATCTGTAGCTTCAAGCTGTTTAGGGATTTTGTTTTCCACTGGCCAATCATGTTTCACTTGAGTAATAAGCTCTTGTCAAATGACACCTACCAGACTCTACATAAAGAGTGACCAGATAGCAGTGACAGTTTTTCCAATTGTTATGTTCAGCAGCTGTCAAAGTTATCAATGACATCCAGCTGTCAAAATGTTCAGTAAGGTTTGCCATTTCATTGCGCATCAATTTACGCTTGCCAAATGTGCGGAAATTATTAAAAAAATAACCCGGCTCATTTTGCAGTTGAATTTGGGGCTACATCCGTATAAGATTCTGCTGACGCAAGACTTGAAGCCGTACGTTGTGAAGGAGAAATTTGGCGACTGGGTCATCTCGCGGCGAGCATTCATCATCGCAGCCGCGATCCTATGATTTGACTCTGGGGTTACGTCAAGTCCTTTGTCTACGCTAACCAGCCAACCATTTTGGAAGAGCTCGAGGCCAACATTCGACAAACTATTGCCGTTGTTGTTTTATTGACATTTTTTTGCTATAGTTTTTATCTGGTCACCCTTTATATAAGCTTCTATGGCACAGAAGTTCATGTTGAACGCAAGATTTTTCGAAGAGATAAAACAAAAAATTCTGCCAGCTGTACAGAGACATCGACCTGATAAAAAAAAGGGTCCCATTAGTCCCTTGAGATAGCTGAAACATATAGGCTGAATGGTTTTTTTTTCAGGGGGAAGAGTCTTGGAAGTTTAGGAAGACCTCCCCTTAGAGGGTGCCCACAAGTGGAAAGTGATCTCAATTTCAGAGTGATCAACTGGTGGCATTTGGCTAAAGACCGCACCAACAGAAGCCCAGGTCTATCCTAAACTATGTATGTAGTCACCGGTGATTCGTTTTCTCGTTTATGTAATGTTGTAATAATTGGCTGGTCGTCAAAGTGTACTAGAATTAAGTCATTAGTATTCGTTGCTGGATCGCTATAACCAGACTTTATAGAAGAGGACACTGACGTGGCCAACAAATACTGTAAGAAATAATTCCTTAAAAACCACCTTGATCAAAAAGTTCCCAGGGGACACCACCGTGTGGCGCTCCCATTGATCCGATTTGAGTTCTGGTTTTTTTTTTGTTGTTGACATCCCCTCTAAATCTTAGCGTCATAGCTTGGCTTACGTAGCCAAGAGTACATCTATTTTTGTGTGCGTTGGCGATTTTTTACAATTTTAGAAATGGATTTCAATTTGCTACAACGGACTTGTATTAAATTTTGCGTAAGAAACGGATTTAATGGTGAGCGAACGTTGGAAATGTTGGAATAGTGTTTCGGCAACGATTCTCTAAAGAAAATGGTCGTTTACCAGTGGCACGAGCGGTTCAAAAGTTGTCGTGAGTCTCCAAGATGAAGAACGCAGTGGCAGACTATCGAAAAAGAGATGATTTGCGAGGCTGAATCCGATCCCACATTCATCAAAATGATCATTACTGGAGACGAGACGTGGGTTTACGAGTAAGACACGCAATCCAGACATCACGCAAGTGAATGGCGTTCACTAAATGAGCCGAGACCAAAAACACCACGTCGTTTTCAGACAAAAAAAAGATGTAGTGCATCATGAATTTTTGCCAGAAGGTCAGGCAGCAAACAAAGAGTATTATTTGGCCGTTATGAGACGTTTGCGTGAAGCAATTCGCTGAAAGAGACCAGAATTGTGGGCAGAAAACTCGTGGATTTTGCACCATGATAACGCACCGTCGCGTCGCACAGTGCCATCATTATTCGTAATTTTTTGACGAAAAATGTAACAAATACCATCCAACAGCCACCGAATTCACCTGATTTGTGTGACTTCTGTGTGTGACTCCTGTGACTTCTTTCCGTTCAATCGAGTTTAAAAAAAACCTCTACGGGGAACGCGTTTCAGCAGCAGTGGAAGTAATGGAAAAATCGCAGGAAGCACTGATGGACATACCGAAAACCGAATATAAAAAATGTTTCGAGGATTGGATCAAGCGCTGGCATAAGTGTCTTGCAGTCGATGGGGATTACTTTGAAGAGGACAATATAGATATAGATGAATAAACTTGTATTTGAATTTTTGATCAATGTTGTATAGGTCCCAAATCCCTACTGAAAATAAACGAGACCAAATCGCAAATTGTATCACAAATGTTGGTGTTTCCAACATACTTCAAATGCTTTAATAGACATCTAAGAAAGGAACGGGCAATGAAATTTACATCACTTAGAAAGGCTAGGAAATATTCGTCTGATAACATTTCCTTGAAATCAACTTTCAAATTACAATTTGTTATTGTACAATTTACACAAAATGTGCTCTGTACAAATATAATTATATCTTCCTACTGAAAAATCAGTAAAACCAATTATACTGATACTGGTAAATGACGAAACTCCACACAAATGTAAGGAGCTATGTCTGCAGATCTACAATAGCTAATAGATGCTAATAAATGCGTATTTAATTATATAGGTATCTAAAAACAAACCGGTTAAGCAGGACATGCATCCTACAGAAAAAATTTAGAAACTTTATCTATTGCAAGGGGCCTAAAATTGGTCAAAAAAGAATGTCGTTTACAAAACCGTGATTCACTTTATCTGTAGCTTACCAAAGCCAAAGTTCTTCTGTAAGTTGCAATTGCTTACGTTCTATGACTTTTAATTGAAGGCAACTATTCGTAGTTCGCTTGTGCTACATTCCACAGGCACATATCAAAGCGTTCGTTCCGATTGCACCTTTTTAAAAAAAAATTCCGCACTCAAACCGAATCACATTTAAAATGCAATTATTCCATAACACAATGTTCAATTAACAATTAAGACTTTAGGTTTAGAATGTGTGTTATCGATATGCGCGATTTATAATCGAAGCACGTACAAGTGCGGTTTTCCCAACTGATCATACAATCAGATACGAACTCGTATCTAAATCTGGCCAACAAAAAAAAGTATCTTCATTGATTAATTAATTTAGTTGAAAAGTCAATTTATCACTGTGCGTTGTTTCCTTTTTTATGCTGTGTTTTGAGAAGAAAAAATTGCACAATAAAAATAAAGGCAAAAGGAAATGAAAGAAAATTAATATTGGTACGACTTGGTAATGGGTACTCGTATCCGTAATGTAATCCGGAGGACGGCCGCGTGTTAAACTTGACTTCACGAAACCTCACTTTGAACTGGGAGCCCAATAAAATGTCTACGGTCTACCCAGCATCAGACACATCAAACTGACGGTTTTCTTTCGTTTCGCTTCTTTTTTTATTATTATTATTTTGTTCGTCTTACAAAGGTATCCATTAAGTCAAGACTTGTAGTTTGGCGAGCATATAAGTTTTTTCCTCTTATTTCTGATGTACGGGCACTTGTATTCGTAGTTGTGCATATTTAGCTGATATACGTTAGTTGTTATCATATTATATGTACAGCCGTTCTTCTATACTGAGCGAAAATAGGGTACTGTTGGTTTGTTCTCCTGTCCATAAGCTGGCAAAGAAAGTGCCTGAAGTTACGATTTTGAAGGCAATAGGCCGAGAGTTGAATATTTTGGAGTGCATTATTTAAGCAACTGTGGATTTAATATTTGATATGCACTAGTAGGGCAACAGTCCTGTTTGCTCTAAAGTGCTCGCGCGATGGTACTTCAACTTACACCAAGCCACGTATGCTAAAAGTTACAAGAGCGAACAATTTAAAAGGGGCTTCCAGACAACATGACTAGGCATCGTGCGTTATTAAAAACTTTACATATGTAATTGCCAACGGTACTGACACCACGGCTCAGAGAACTGGTATAACGACCACAACGTTGTTAACCAATACAGCGCTCATACTAACAGAATTCTATATTACGAACGGATATCACAAGCTGGAATGTGAGTTAACTCGTACGAATTTGCTCTTCCTCTTAGAACAGTGCCTGATAAACTGCCTTCAGAAAACTAGTCTTCTAAAAAAAATTAAAGCTTTGGCTGGCTATCACCTAAAGGACAATCAGAATACTTTACCGATTTGTTACTATAAACTCAGATAATAAACGCTGCTCGAGGATCACATGTCTCTAAGGATTCGAGCTGTAGCAATTTCAAAAATATAACGAACTCGAAGAAGCAACTTATGTACCGAATAACGACTTAAATTTATCATCGCACTGACCACAAAAACAGAAGGTGGTATTCACAATGACCAACGATTTAACAGGTTGATACAGTCCTAGACAATAAAGGGTATTAGACAACTTCTCATTCGTTTTAGATTGAAACTTATAAATGAAATGGTCACTTATGAACTATTTTGTCCGAAATATTAATCCTATTTGTACTTATGATGATCCGCATCAAGGCTAAATTCGCTAACATAAGCCTAATATGTGCCCATGTCCCTACAGAAGATAGAGACGACGCCACCAAAGAATATTTCAACGAGCTCCTCGACAAGACATATGAGCAATGTCCGGAGTATAACGTTACAGTCATTCTAGGCCAGGATTGGAAAAGGGGATATTTTTGATAGTCTACATGACACCATGTCAGGTAATGGACTTAGGCTTATTGACTTTGCGGTGGGATGAAATACCACTATGGCAAACATACGGTTTTCTCATCTCAATATATACAAAGGGACATGGCGGGCGGCCTCCGGATCATCAAACGCGAAATCAATTTACGATAGATGTAAGGCATGCCTCCAATATTCTGGACGTCAGAATTTTCCGGTCAGCCAATATTGACTCAGATCACTACCTTGTTGCAGCCAAGGTGCGAATGCGGATTTCCCAAGCGCCACAACAAAAAAAAAAAAAACTACTGTGAGAAGATACGATGTAGAAAGACTGCAATCACATGAGTCCGCAGAAATCTTCGACGAACGCGTATCCATCCCGAAATCTCTCAACAATGCCTACTGGCTGGCGGCCATCAAGTACCGAAGACCAAGGGCAATGCTGTCAAAGTGCCATCTAATATTCGGGGTCTTACTCGATTGCCACCAAGAAATCACTGATTTGATGAAGAATGCCGGCAAGCACATGCAGATAAAGACAAAGCAACAAATGCCAGAGTAGCTCGTGAGCTCAACTTGTAAAAGAAATATCGGCTTCTGCAGAAGAAGAAAAAGAACACGAGATGCGCGACCGAAGGACTGAGAGTTTGCACTTAAGGAATAATGTACGAAAGTTTTACCAAAAGGAAATCTGTAGAGATGCAGAAGGGAACCTTGTAGTGGAGTCACAGTCTGTGCTGAGAATATGGAAGAACTTCTTCTTCATACTGTACAACGGCGACGAAGATTAACATCCCAGCTTCAAACAGAATAGACCACTCAATTTTGACGACAACAGTCAAAACTTCCGTCAACCTGATCAAAAATCTACACAGCAGCTGGACCCGTCGGCTTTCCCGCCGAGGTATTCAAAGGTGTGGAAATCAACCTAGTCAGAAGACTGCATACTTGATGAATGGAATCTCAGTATCCTCTGCCGGATCCACAAAAAAGGAGACCCCCTCAACTGCGCCGCCCACTAGAGAGGCCTAAGTCTCCTCTACATCGCATACAAGGTCTTATCTGCCATATTGTGTTAACGTCTGAAACCCTTCGCCAACAACCTGATTGGTACCAATCAGTGCGGTTTCAGACCAAGAAAGTGCACAATGGACCAAATCTTCACACTCCGGCAGATCCTGAAAAAAACTCGAGAAGTCTAGAATGACGTACTCGTATGACAGCATTTATAGAGAAAAGCTATATAGAGCCATGTCTAGTTCCGGCATCCCTTCAAGACCAGAAAATCGGAAATGAGGACTATATGCTCGTCAGAATCTTAAAACGTATAAGTCTGACTTCCTTCATGTTGAAGAGCACGGAAAGAATGGTCGAGATCCATGTGCGCGAAACTGCCTTGCTAATGCATCCTTTGTCTGCGATACAACATGCTTACCAACGCGGAAGATCTTGCGAGAGTGCGCTTCAGAATCTGATAGGCAGAACTGAATCGCGCTCGACAGTTAAGAGAGCTTTCGACCACGCAACTTTTAACGAGATGTGTAACTCGGCCAGACAGCACGGTGTAGACGAATCACTAGTTTTGTGGATAAAAGCAAATGATTACGGATGCTGAATGTGGCCAATATGCGGTGGTGGGGTTAAACAGGGGTCGCCCGCGAGACGGCGTTCTCTGTCCATTGCAATGGTGCACGTTTGTCGACTCACTGCTCAACGTGCTCAATAGGTCTGACGTCTATGCACAAGCATACGCGGGTGATGTAGCTGTACTGCCTGTTGAATCAAGTCCAGCGACTGTCTGTTATAAAACGCAGGCAGTCCTAGACGTGACCTGCGATTGGTGCACTAGAAATGGGCTTTCAGTCAATCCTCTCAAAACTGAGGTTTTGTTGGTAGCACCAGCCATTTCTCCAAAGAAGCTAAGTGTTTGGTTGTCGTCTTAAATAACAAACTTCCATGGACTAGATATGTAACGTCGGAAGCCTCTAAGGTGCTGCCGGCCTTCTGGCAGTGCAAAGAAGCTTGGGGTATGCACCGAGAAGGGTTCTATGGGTCTACACATCTGTGATAAGGTCAACCATATCCTATGCGTCGGTTGTCTAGTGGAATAAGCACCCACGAAAATACGTGATTGCTGCTTTCACCAGACTCCAAAACAACGATTTATCTCGCTGCATGAGGGCTTTCCCCAGCACACCTGGCTCCGCTCTAGACGCATTGATGAATCTCCCGTACCTTGATATTCATATCATGCGCTGCAGTCTCAAAGCCAGCTTCAGTTTAAAAAGAAATAGTCTGTGGTACAACACGCACTCTAGCCTTGATAGCCTTGTTTTATGACTCTGGTCTTATGGACATGCCGTTTGATGCAATGACACCAGGAATCCTGCTGCGGAAAAAAAATACGAAATCGACTTTCTCTGTGCCCAGGACTGGTTTCGGAATCTGAACCAGGAAAAAATACAGTCGGGTCTTCACAGGCGGCTCCAAAACCGGTATATGTGGCGCTGGAATCTTTCTGGAGGACGACAATGCTCGATTTTACATTTCGTTAGTAAAACTTGCATCATGATGGTTACGAATTAATTTGTGAAGAACCGGTGGAGGGGGCAAAGCATTTGCACCTGTAGCGACAGCCAAGCTGCGCTTAGAGTCTTACTTAACGCTCTTGCGAATTTTTAGCTAATTTGAGAATGCAAGCATCACTGATCGCAGTCGGAAGGCTAAATGCATTGAGTCTTGTCTGGGTCCCAGGTCACAATTGGATTACGGGAAACGAAATCGTCGATGAACTTGGAAGGTTCAGTGGAGAGTTTTTCAGGATCCGAATATACGTTGGGTCCGCCTGCGGTCTCATTTAAGGCTCCCATTGCCAATTGGGTTTCATATGAGCACAACTGCAGATGGCATGACTCTCCAGGTTGCAGGCTGACTAAATGAATGCTTCCCGATATCTCTAAGAGGTCAGCGGCCTTCCTGCTGTCCCTCTGGAGGAATATCTGCAGTCAGTTTATTGGCGTCACGATCGAGAACTACACTTTTGTTAAGCACTTAAATGTGCTGGACATAAGTGATGCAACAGCCTGCGACGCGTGCTGTAAAAGTGAAGATGACACCGCGGAGCACTACCTCTGTGAATCTCCGGTTTACGCTCGCATCCAGCTGCAGATACTCGGCCTTGACGTGCTGGTTGCTGGTACTGTAAGCACCTTATCACTGAAGGGCTCACTCATCTTTCTTCGAACGAAGAAGTTCATCAAAAGGAACTTACAAAGAGTACAATGGACTAGCCCTTTGTTTGAGTGCTCTGTTGCGACAGACACAAAAAGAAAAGAAGACAGGGATATGCGTTGAGGCCAGAGCTACTTTTATTGAGAATGCAGTCTGGTCTGGCCTAAAAGCATTACTTCAATCGACTGCGGACCAGAGTCCTTTTGTTTGCAGATTCATTAAGGAAACAAATTGAAATTTAATAGACACATCCAAATGGTAAAAGTACAATTCAACCAAAATATTTTCTTGCCAAACAAAAGCTACTCCATTTAGCTAAGTACCTGGCTAATTGGAGAGTGTTGTTGGCCTAGGTATCAGTTTGCAGACCGTAGATTGTTGTATGTGAGTAAGTTAATGGGTGAATATGTTACACAAACTACTCAAATAAAATTAGACCACCAGATCAGAGATTCATCCTTTTTCTTTGAGAATATGTGAATGGGCACAAGCCTCAAGGTTTAGACATCATGGATTCTGCCATGGCTTGAGTTACGCCCAATGCCTTTTTTAAAGTTTTTTTAAGAATCGGTGTATCTGCCACATACGAGTACTGGTATATCCAAATAGAAAATGGTGACCTAGAGAAATTGAGTAATTTTGATTTCAAAAAAATATACACATATTTACATAGGTCTGCAAATAGAGGGACAGCTAATTTCACTACACGATGGCCTTTTTATCAAAAATTGAAGAGTGAGTATGCCTGCTTCCATAGTCCTAGTATGTTGTGTAGTCTGATAGATGGAAATGATGTCAGCCACTGTTTCGGGCACTGTGACTGTTGAGGATGAAATTCTTTTATTTAAACTAAAACCATACGCATCAAAAATACCAGCGAAATTTATCGCGCTTTAAGTATGGTTTGTGGTAAGCTTCCGTGAAAGCACAAGAGATAACCCTCGCCGAGGAAGGCCAAAAACATCAACCAATAAACGAAGTGTGAAGCTTGTTTTAGATGACGAGCAATGCGTGGGATATATCTTCTGTTATGTAGTTTCAAAATTTGTTTTCCGCATTTTATTTCGGCTCGTTGAGTCACTCACTGTTTGACTAATGAACAGAAGAAAAAGGGTAAAGAAACAATAACACTATTCAAACAAAGATGGACATGAGTCCACCAGACTTATCCCCAAAGTTAAAGGATTCAACACGTGGACAGCGTTTTCCCTCTATAAGCAAGCTTTCTGTTTCCGTTTACCAGCTGGATTCGTTAGTTGAATGGAAAGTGAACTGACGGGTATATCAAACCTTCCAAAACATTGGCGATCTGTGATTAAGGAGCAGGGAGACTACATTGAAGGACTGTTAAGTAACACCACATGCATACTCGTATGTAAAATAAATTCCGATTTCATATAATAAAATATCATAACTTATTTTTGAAATTAGCCTCGTAGCTTGGTAATCTAAGCACGAATAGGGTATTTCACAATACATCTCTGAATCTGGCATCATTTCTCTTAAATTTTTTGGAATTTCTTTTACAAATTATTTTATTTGAACAGATTTACGCTGGAACAGATGTACTCGTACATATGTACATACCATATATGACGGAGACCGGCGACTATCAGCAACGACTAACTAACAGTATAGGGAACGAAGAATGAAAGTACGTTATTTTTGATTTCAATGAGATCTGATTGAATTCACTTTGCACACTTAAATTTGTGCACTTAAGCGTTTAATGCTTGTTTGTCAACGTTACTGGTTATTTCGACAGATACGAATATGAATATGAATAGGAATACGAATACGAACAAGAAACGAAACGATGAATCGCCTTTTTATAGAAAATTTAGTGAGTTTGCTTTCGTCAAAGATAGAAATGTATAAAGACGCTGGGAAAGTAACTAGAGTATTCGTACGTTTTAATTAGCTCATCAAATGAATCGTTTTCTGTATTTTTACTTTCCAAGCCTCTATGAATGCTAACTGGCATTTTTGTTATTCAAAATAGTAACTTTGGATCATGTTGTGAAAGTTTAATAAAGGTATTTCAAGTGATGCGACATGACATTGAATTTTTGATGATACGACAAAAATGCAATGCATAAATGGGGGCATACAATTGGCATCTGGTTTTAACCCCGAATTGTAATCTCTTTGAAACAATGGATTCAGAATCAAGTTATTAGAGCACATGATATGGTAAACTTCCAGCAATTGCTTATTGAGGAACATATAGAGAGGGAGAAATGGCCAGGAGGAGCATGAATTCGCGATTCTTGCCAACAAAGTCTTCAAATACCAGCTACCAAGTTGCAGGTGACAACATTTGTCATTCATATATTTATAAGATCTCGAAAATTGTTTTCCAATCCGGAGATAAATATCAACATCTATCAAAAG
This sequence comes from Volucella zonaria, assembly GCA_963966105.1. NCBI lineage: Eukaryota > Metazoa > Arthropoda > Insecta > Diptera > Syrphidae > Volucella > Volucella zonaria. Next base: position 89,793,251 of record OZ014533.1, on the reverse strand, counting down.
CCCATTGATGTCTTAAAAATCTGGTTCTCCTAATGCTTTAAAGCTGCTGTCTCTCGGAGCGCTGGTTGGAATTCTATTGTTTATCTTCTTCAATATTGTATTCTGAAGTTTTTTCAGCTTGTCAGTGTATGTTTTAGATGCATTACCCCATGCTAGTATTCCATACCTAAGTTTGGAATCAAATAAGGCATAGTACCCTTGCTTCAGAACCTGTAGCGTCGACAATAAACAATAAAGGGTGAACCAACATATGGTGCGGATGTTGGTGGCAATTACTGTCATTTGATATTCAATCTTTGGCTATTTTAGTCATGGAGTCGCTTACCACGCAACAGTGCATTTTTGTTATTCAATTGGGTGATCGAAAATAGGTGATCTGTAAAAGTAGCATTTCGTAAAATTCGTGAATTTTTCGATCAACATAATAGGCCTAGTGAGTCCGGAATTCGTGCAATGGTGAAGCGTTTTGCACGGGTTCGGTATGGGGTCAAACTGGTGTCGTGAAATAACGCCGAGCGTCATAAAGTGAAATAACGCCGACCATTGCTTGTGAAATAAAGCCGAATTGTTGAATGTAGAAATATGTGTTCAATTCAAACTTCAAGAAGGTGACTCGCTTCGCTCGCCAACAGGATATCTCCCTTTTCTTCGCAGGGTTTATATGCTCACGCGACTTTGTCGCTTCGCTAAGGGAATGTCAACAGCTATCAGGCAGGCGCCTATAACTTCTTAGCAATTGTATTATAGTTGTAATTGTAATTGGTCGATTTGACATGATATGAAATGTCATCATTTTTAGCATGATATGATGATAATGAAAACAATGAAAAGTGAAATAAGGCCGATACGGCAGCCTATCGCTAATATTAGGCCTTACTTCACTTCTACAAAGCAAAATAAAGCCGAATTTTGGAACTCGGCGTTATTGCGCTCTGCGTTATTTCACGGCAGCGGTCAGCGGTCGGCCAGTACGTACACGCCGAAACATCACCACTGTGAGCGAAAGTGTTTAAAACCAGCCAGGCACCTCAATTCGTCGCTGAAGTTAACAATTGGGTCTCACGTATGGCACTTTACGGCGATTTTTAAAAGTTGATCTTCATTTGAACGCCTATAAAATCCAAATTACATAACAATTGAAGCCTTTGGACCATATACGACGCCGCCAGTTTGTTAACTGGATGTTGGATTGCCAAGACAATATGTCATCGAATTTGACCTTTTCCGAGAAGCCCATTTTTGGAGGATAAGTACGTAAATAAACAGAATTGTCGTTTCTGGGGACCGTTAAACCCATACGAGATTCACGAAAAGCTAATGCATTCCAAAAAAGTCACAATGATGCGGATTATGGGTTGGCGGCACCATTGGCCCCCACTTTTTCGAAGATGAGGCTGGATAGACAGTTATAGCGCATGGAGGACGTTACCGCAACATGTTGACCGGCTATTTTTTTTCCAAAATTGAATGAATTTGGTCTGGGTGATTTCTGGTTTCAATAGGATGGTGCTACCGCCCACACAAGCCATCAATCAATCAATTTATTGCGTACGAAATTTGAAGATCGCATAATTTCGGTTAGTGGAGAAGTTGACTGGCCTCCAAGATCATGTGATTTGACATCTTTAGACTTCTTCTTGTGGAGTTATTTGAAGAGTAAGGTCTATGCCATTAACCCAGCGACAATTCAGGATCTCAAACATAACATCCAAACTGAAATTCGATAATTTTGACCTTCGGATGATGATGAACGATGTTGTATTCCATTCATAATTGCCAACCGAACGTTATTAATCAATAAAATTCTACATTAATTTCACAATGATTATTTAATTTAGTGAAAACTTCCACACTAACTGTTGGCCCACCCTTTACCAAAAAGTGCCTATCTAAGGTCAGAGTGGAGCTATCAATACGTAGCTTTCATATAAGGTGGCTATCAATTATTACTCGTAAATATTTGTAGCTCTCGATAAGCTTAATAGTTTCACCTCTACTCTGGCAGATGTTCTTGAATCGAATAGTTTGTTCAGTTTTTTTTATGATGCAGGATGCGAATGTGCATGAGCTTTTTTTTAGATGAATTTAATATGAGCCCGTTATCGTGGCACCACTCAATTGCCTTGCCTAACTCTACTAGCAATATTTTCATTCTACTTTCAAGACAGCTGTATCGAACAACTATTGCCGTATCATCTGCGAACGCGAATGGAATTCTCTTAGTGAAAATCCAAAGCAACTCCTAAATAAAATAAATAGGAGTGGTCCGAATTTAGGTCCTTCTGGTACTCCAAAACGAGCCGGTAGGTCATCGCTAAGACCGGAAGGATTCTACGGCTAGGTAGCTTTGCACCTACTCCGCCAATATTCCACGGATTCTAATTCTATTGTACTTAAGGCTTGGATCAATTTTGCATGATTGAGTGTACCGAACGCCTTGCTAGAGTCCATGAAAAGCACTTATATAGTACATGATGACCTCTATTAAGATTTTCAGTCTAAGTATCTTTTCGCGAACCATTGAATATTTTTTGATAAGCTTTAGTAGCAGATCCATCAAGACTTCTTCCAAACACTTTTCAATTACTAGAAGTATTGAAATACGCCTAAAATTTACAATACTACCTTTAACTCCGTTTTTGTAAATTGGTCGTACTACAGCAGCTTTCATTTTGTCCGGTATTTTGGCTTAATTTAAACTTCGGTTAATTATTTTCGCGATTATTGGTGTAAATATGTCGGCATGTACCTTGATGTCTCGTGCTCTAATGCCGTCGGCTAGTGGTGATTTGCTCATACTTAAAGATGTTAATATTTCACTCACTTCTCTGTTACTAGTATCTTCAATAAAAAAAAAACACTGAGGTGCCTTATGAATTTTAGTGGCCTGACGTCACTGTATCGCGATCATATATTATCCGCTATATTTAAACCACAAAGCGCTTACCAATTTTGTTGGATATTATTTGAGGCTATGTTTTCTAGTGGAAAATTCTTTTCATAATTTTATTTATGAGTTAACAAATTAATTTTTGAAAAATTGGATTTTTCAATTAAAATGTCTTTACCTATTTAACTTATTTCTGTAGCTCATGTGTTCCTTGTTTTTCCATCTTCATTTATCACGAACGTGATTTTTGTCTAGTTATCGTACCATGGTATTCCTTGTTGACTTTTTGTAGAGTTCCTGCATTTTGATTGCGAGTTTTCGATAGATATCGTCAACATCACCTTCATTTAGGACTTCTTCTCAGTTTGTAGATCAGGTAAGACTGAAGCTCTGTTTTAGATACCAAAATGTTGATCCTGGCGTATTGACAAAGAAATGTACAGGAACCTACAAGTACGATATAGTGTTCTCCCACAAGGGTATGTCCACTTTCAGCTTGCCCGCTTTCATTTTTAGTGTTTTTTATGCCAACCTTTCTGGAACAGTGACTCATTCAATATACGAGTATACGCTATCTTCATAATCGGCGGAGATATTAACGCCAAACACAGGAAGTCATACACCAAACCGTAGAGGGGACCTACTACTCAAGCGGGGTGGGATCAGCACAGTGTTATGTATCGATTCGGCTTAAAAGCTATAGTCCGTCTTTTCCCAGACACGGCTCCGATATGGATCACTCGTATACAACTGACGGAAACGAACCAAACACACTATAAACTGTTTACGAACGGTTGTGTATGACAGTGACCATTGCAATCGTAGTACCGAAATAACCGTTCCAAATGAAATTAAAGAACTTGAGGAGCTTTTTCAAAGATATTCCTTTATTGCAATAGAGTGATACGAGTATCTCACATGCCGCGCCTAAATTGGTATCTAATATCCAGTGGAATAAAAGCAAGATACAATGCTCGAGTGCCTGCCTGATTGACTTGGAGAAGGCCTTCGACGCCGTTTGGTTAGATGGCCTCTTCTTCAAGCTGAACGGGGTTGGCATAAGTAAACCACGACTATATATAGTGTTTTTGATATGCTCTCCAATAGACAGTTCATCGTGAAGAATGGCGATGTGACTTTTGCTGGAGTATTTTGACATTAAAAACGCTTTGAAACAACATGTACACAAGCGATTTTGTGAGCTCTCTTCGCCATGCCATAGTGTACGCAGACGAGTTGATTGTGTACAGATCAGGTTCGAAGATTGAGATCATTAATATGCTCTTACAACGTGACTTCGATCAGATAAAACGATATTGCAATGATTGGAGGTTGAAGATCAACTTTCAGAATTCGGAACAAGTTCTTTTTAGGATGCTTTTGTCTGGAACCTCTACGGATACCGGAAAGAATTGGCGAAAGTTTTCGGACAGGATAATATCAGCAGCACTGGCCTGATCAATATCTGTATTTTAGCAAACATATAGATGTTGCTCTGGCCATAGGCAAAGGTGTTTTTGGCCTTACAAAGAGACTGTTTTGCAGCAGCCCACTCGATGTGAGCGTAAAGGTATCCACCCTATGCTTGTATTTGGATGTCCCGTATGATTCAACGTGAGAGCAAGTTTAATGGAAAAGACTCGGCTGTTTGAGCTTGCCTTAGGGCTTGTCTTCGCTTGTACAGAACATCAGAGACGGAGTACATACAATTCTATTCTAATGAGGTCTTGTAGAATAGGCCGAATTAAATAGGTGTGGAGAATTTCGTTATTAAGTTGAATCGGAGGCACATTGCAACACTTTTTCTATCATGAGAGTGTGCACTTTAACGGCTTCATTCCTCCAGAAGCGTTCAGAACATCTTCGACCATCAACAGGAGATCGCACTGCATCTCAACACCTGCGTCATCTAAGGAATTTGGTGCCAGACATCGATGAAACAGCGTAAATAATTCGCTACCTATCCCACTGGCCAAAAGCGACAAGAGCTTGTCTTCTAATTCAATCCACTACTCTCGCAGAACTAGACGAGCAAGCTGACATGAGGTTAGCTGACACGTCAATTAGCAGTTAGCCAATTTGACGAAACAAGTGGCAGCACTTATGTCCAAACTATACACCAAACACGACTGACAGATGGCAAATGTCAAAATACTCGTAGATCCAGGTCACAAGTCAGCACCCAAATTCCAATTTCATCTGCTGGTATCACAAGAAGTTCAACAAGGATTTTTAGTATCTGCCTCTTTGGGTGTAAACTCCTGGAAAAATCCAACGAAAGTCATTAGCGGCGGTAAACGGCTCTCGCTCTCATTCCTCTATCGCCTTTTTGTCACAGATACCAAAATCAAAGACAAATTTCTGATTGACACAGGATCGGACTAGTCAGTCTACGATAAGCACTTTCGGCGCAATTAATATCACACTCAATATCGGCTCACGCAGTGGTCTCACTTGGCCACCATGGGAGCCGACCTGCTGAAGCAGCGGATTATAGACGAATCAACAGTGTGATCAGTAAAAGACAAAATATCTCTCGCTCAATCTAGTCCCATTCGAGTTCCTCCACTAGTCACCGAAGAGCCGTATGCAACACTTCTTAGCCAGTTTCAAAGTATTACCCAATCAGGAGCGGCAGCAGATTCGCTTCAGTGCTCAACGCTTCACCACATCAAGGCCAATTTCCAGCAAGGCTAGGCAACTGGCATCGGATCGTCTCAAAATATCCAAGGCTGAGTTCGAAAAGATGGTGTCTTTTTAAAGTGCAATTGTTGATTTCGTGGCAAAATTGGTGAGAGCAGTTACATTGAAATCAGGCGTGGACTATAAACAGGGTTTAACACGATCAGTTTCTTACATTTGTTTTAAGACTAAGTGCAGAATACCCAGATCCGCTATTAGACTTGTTACTCGATGGTTAAGATTTACTCCCATTTAATTGGCAAGACGTTAGTTGGATTCGCAAGATGGCAACGGCAGGTCTTAAAAGGAAACGTGGTGTGGTTAAAGGCCAGGTGACAAACATGAAGACGTACGCTGGTAGCGGAATGGAATCTGCCAACCCTTTTGAATTAGAATCGAAATTAGAAATGCTAGAAATTTATTTTAACAGTTTTTCTAAAATACAATTCGATCCAGAGCAACAAGTTGATGCCGAGCTGAAAACAAATGAGCGCAAAACCTTTGATGACACTTTTTGTGATTTAAAATCTAAGCTTTTTTGTGCTATCAACAGGCTTAAACAGCAATCTCGTCGCACAGTGTTAGAAAGAGCATCTACCATGTTTCGGACACCGCCAACGGCCTCTTCTAATCTACCAAAAATAAAGCTTTCTACCTTTTCAGGCAACTGGCTCGATTTTTACGGCGCCTTTAAGGCGAAGGTTTCACGAAAATGACAAGATTAAAGAAGTTGACATACTCCAGTAACTCCGAAACTGTCTCTGTTGAAATGCTTTAAAGGCTCTTCAGTCTTTAGAATCGATTGGTTTATTGCAATTTCAATAAACCCTACATACGAGTTCTCTGAATCACATTAATGAGATTTTTCGCTGATATATGTATGCACTCACTTCTTACAATCGCAAATAAGGAACAAATCGCTGATGGTTTGCTGGTACACATCCTATTTTATTTTATAGCACCACTCAAGACTCGTAGAAGGATGAATTAAAGATGCCTTACATTACACATCAGAATTTGTCTCTACTCGGGGGTCATGAACAGAAGTTGGAAATCCCCCCCACTTGGCTGGATTTTGTCGATTTTCTTGGAGTATCTGGATCTCTCACGAAAACATCTTTATGCTGCACAGCATCGAAATCCATCAAGAACCTTCAACAGTAGGAAGGCGTTCAAACCGTCACTGGCAGCTTCATCTGGATCATCATCGTGCACTTTTTGTTCTGGACATCACAATGTTTTTTATATGCGACAAATTTACAGCAATGAGTCTAGTGCTGCGCTACAATGAGGTGAAGGTCTACGCATTAATTGCCTGTGACAAGAACATTCTGTCTGCAAAGGAAGAATCACATCACGCTGCACTTTCCATCTCAATCACTACATATGCATACATACCAGCCTTCAATAAACCGCAGAAAATCGACATGTTGATCGGGGTCTTGCACTTTTATTTTTTGCTCTGCGTGGATCAAAATTGATCTTAACGACCGGGATGATTAACAAAGATTACAAAAAATACTATTGGGATGGATAATTATCTGAACCTTTATCTGAATCTTTAAAAGATGGCAAACGACAGGTGGCCTCTCTTAACGACACCCTAAAACGCTCTTGGTAAATTGGCACCAAACAACAGCTTGCCATATTGTCCTACAATATGTGAACAGCACTTCGTAACGACAACTTCAAGTCATGCCGAAGGGCGTTATGTGGTCAAACTTCCATTTAATGAGCCAAAATCTTCGCATGGTGATGCTTATGAGGCATCTTTGCGTCAATTTTAGAACTTAGAGCGAAAACTCAACAAAGATCCCATCCTTAAAAGTGGGTACACAAAGTTTTTGGACGAATGCCTATATTTGGGACACATGGAGAAAATTGGCCCAGAAAAGGCAGGTAATACCACAGAAAAGTATTTCCAGCCACATCACATTGTAGTTAAAGCGGATAGCTCTACTACAAAGCTAAGAGTGGTGGGTCTGCCAAAACTACCAGTTGAAAATCTCTAAATGACATTCTGATGGCTGGTCCCACGATCCAGTCAGACATGGTTTCTTTATTGTATTAGTTTCGTGTTCATCGCTACGTGCTTTGTGTTGATATCGTAAAAATGTATTGGCAGGTTGGAATGAATAAAAGCGATTCAAACTTAAAATACTTTTTATGGTGTAAAAACCATTTGAACGGTGCATGTAGGATTTTTTCGGCTTCAAACCGTGACCTACGGAATTTCTCCCGCCGCCTTTTTGGCAATTCGCGCTATGTACCAACTGACGCAGAATGAAGGCTCTAGTCTACCTATTGGGGCAAAGGTTGTTTCCAATGATTTTTACGTAGATAACCTTATGACAGGTGCTGATAATTTGAAAGAGCTAACAAATATAAAAGAGGAGGTGGAGTTGTTGCTAAATTTGGGAAAATTTCCCCTTCGAAAATGCTGCTCTAATTTCGAGAGCATATTAAAAGATGTAGCCGTAGCTAATAGTGAGACAAATCATGAAATACAAGATAACAAATTCATTAAGGAACTAGGAATGGCGTGGATATCCTATTAATGACACAATTCTCGTTTCTTACTTAGGGGGAAATCAAAAAACTTCGCTCATAAACAAAAGAATAGTATTATGGGATGTTGGGAAATTCTTTGACCAACTTATAATTCTGAGTGCACTTATAGTGTCTACACAAATCATTGTTCAACACCTCTGGAAATTATAACTTACGAGGGGCGTTCAAGATATTCTCGGTATCGGGGTGAAGCTGTGGTTGCATATATAAATTGACTTATTTATCAAGTAATACTATTATTTTAGTGCATTCATGTAAAATTTCATATAAATGTGATTATTAATTCGCGTTTTATCTCTAGTTAAACAGAATCATAATGGCAACTGAGGCGATGATGGTGAAAATTGAGCATCGCGCTGTAATTAAATTTCTCACTAAGCAAGGAAAAAGTCAAAAAACTATTCATGAAGAGATGGTGGCTGTTTACCAGGGTTCCGCACCTTCATTATCAACTGTGCAAAAGTGGTCAAGTGAGTTCAAGAGAGGCAGAGAGAGCATTGAGGACGACCCCCGCTCCGGCGCCCCGGCTACTGCTTGTACGGGAGAAAGCATCAAAGAAGTCGAAAAACTTGTTCTTGAGGATGCCCGAATAAAGGTGAAAATGATGGCAGAGATCACCAAGCTTTCAATTGGTACCATTCACACCATTCTTCATGACCATCTTAACCTTTCAAAGGTCAGTGCAAGGTGGGTGCCACGAATGCTCACAGCGCCTCAGATAAAAAGTGAGAATCGCATGCTGTAGAGAGCTTTTGGAGATGTGTAGTGAGAACGCGGACGGTGTTATGGATCGAATTGTTACTGGGGACGAAACATGGGTCCACCACTATGACCCTGAAAGCAAACAAGAGTCCATGCAGTGGCATAAAAAAGGAACAGACCCCCCGAAGAAGTTCAAAGTCACTCCGTCTGCCCGAAAGCTCATGGCCACAGTTTTTTGGGACTCAAAGGGAATCTTGCTCATTGAGTACAAAAAAAAAGGTGAAACCATCAACGCCTCATCCTACGCTTCCACTTTGCATGATTTGCGGGAGGAAATTAAAAAGAAAAGACGGGGTAAACTCGCAGCGGGTGTGTTGCTTCTTCATGACAACGCTCCTGTTCACACGGCGCGAGTTTCCAAGGCTGCTGCGCGAGATTGTGGTTTCGAAGAAATCCAACACCCACCCTATAGTCCAGACCTTGCCCCTAGTGATTATTTCCTGTTTCCGGATTTGAAAAAATGTCTTCGTGGAAAAAGATTTTCGGATGATGAAGAACTCAAGTCGGTATTTTGCAGAGAAAGAGGAAATTTATTTTTTTGAGGGTTTAAAAAAGCTTATCTCAAGATGTAACAAGTGCATTGATGTTAGGGGAGATCATATTGAAAAATAAAAACAATTTAAATTGAATTCGCATTTTCCTTCATATCGATACCGAGAATATATTGAACGCCCCTCGTAACTGCGACGAAAGCTTACCACAAGACTTGTATACGGGGTGTGTTCAATAAATAATGGGAATTTTTAAATTTCGCCGGTTTGAAGAGTCCGATTGTCAAATTTTTTTTTATTATGTTTGTATTTATGCCCCTGAAGTATGATACAATTTTCAGCTGTATTCATTGTTTACTTTGTTTGTGGCATTCGCTAAGGTTAGACGTGTTTTTAAGAGCTCGGCGATTTTCGTTTAAAAGAAATGGATCAAAGAATTTGTATCAAATTTTGTGTAACGAAGTGTGTGAAATGTTAACAAAGGCCTATGGTGAGTCCGCTATGAGTAAAACAAGAGTTTACGAGTAGTATAAGCGTTTCCAAGATGGCCGTGAAGACGTTGAAGATGACGAATGCACCGGACGCCCCAGCACATCAACAGCCGATGAAAACGTGGAAAAAGTGAAAAAAATTGTTACGAACGATCGGCGAATCACAATCAGATAAGTCGCTGATGATGTTGGCATATCGATTTGTTCATGCCATGAATTTTTTTCGAATGTTTTGGGTATGAAACGCGTGGCAGCAAAATTTGTTCCAAAATTGTTGAACTTTGAACAAAAACAGCGGCGAATGGAAGTTGCTCAAGGGTCACTGAATGAAGTCAATGACGATGTAGAATTACTGAAACGTGTTACAATAGGTGACGAAACATGGGTTTACGGATATGATATCGAAACTAATGCTCAATCGTCCCAGTGGAGGCATTCTGGCTCGCCAAGACCGAAAAAAGCCAAGATCATTGAAAGAGCTTAAGACTATCCCAAAGATTGAGTTTGAAAACTGTTTCGAGGATTGGAAGAAGCTCTGGTACAAGTGCATAATATCTAATGGGGACTATTTTGAAGGCGACAACAATATTGTAGACGCATAAATAAATAGTTTTTTCAAAAAACTAAAATTCCCATTATTTTCTGAAAACACCTCGTACAACATGGAAAACTTTCCTTGACAATATGTCATATCTTAACAAAATCGAAATATGTACTATGGCTTATGGGGATGAGATATATCTCCGAACTACAAAAGTTGACATACTCACATCCGCTTAATCTGAGCCAAACCCCCTGTAGCACCAGTAAAACTGTGACTCTTCCACGTCTATTGTAGAATTGTGTGCCGCAGTCCTACTATCTGAATTATTATATCGAACGGTGTCACTAATTAAATATTCATCTAATGCTGTTTTTTTTTTACTGAACCGACTCTACTATCACGCTCTGCAGGATATACTCGAACAGAAAAGATCGCCAAAATTCATGAACTTGCAGAATCATACAGCTGGAGGCATATGCCTTCAAATGATAATCTGGCTGATTTAGTGCCACGTGGCGCTTCAACTAGGAATCTAGCACCAAGTTTGATGGGCCACCATTACTAAAACAACCTTTCTGGTCAACTAAATTCATTAAACATATAAATAACCATTCTCCCGAACAAAAACCCCAAACAGAATTTTCATTTGCAATCCTTTTAAACATGACAGATTTAATTTTTAACAATAAATTCGCTATTTTATATTTTAGTCTCCTTCTAGTTTTTGTTTATGTTTACCGATTTTTGTTGAAGAGCCGCATCAAGGACAAAAGAACACCCATCGAGTCTCAAGAACTGGACCGATCTCTCAAAGCCATCGTGAGAAATATACAATGGTGTACTATACCAAGAATCACTCAAGGCTCTTATTCAATAAGCAACTGGACTTTGTCTCGTGTTTAGTAAAACTTCCTCGATGTCGAGGAAGGCATTCGTGTTGGTGGATGCCTGGTAAACACCATGAAACCAAAGCTTCACCAAGTCTCTAATTTGGTACCACCACGTCAAATATCACCACGCTGCTTGTCAGACTCTCTTTAACATTCTGCATCAGCGTTTTTGGATTTTGTCTGTGAAGCGTACCATCAACTCAGAAATATCAGGATGTCCATTATGCTTTCGTTTCCGCCCAGTGCATCGGCACCAAATAATGGGACGCCTGATCGCTCAAAACCATTTCGACCATTTTCGATCTCTGGAGTGGATTATTGTGGACCGTTTTACATTCGGTCTGGAATCCGAAAGGAGTTAAAATTTATGTGGCGGTATTTGTGTGCTTCGCCACAAGAGCTCTAGCATTTCACCGCTAGAAGAGGCAAATGCACTAAAATTTATTCTAATAGCGACACGACTTTTGTAGATGCAAGCGCTGAGTGACAAGACGAGGAAGATTGTTTTTGTCTCAAATTAATAGCTACAGACTTGAAGTTGAATGGTATCATATATTCAGCTTGCTGTCAATTGTTGACTTTGAAGATATGACGACTATTCTATGTGAAATAGAAGCTATTATGAACTTGAGACCAATTTCAAGGATGTCTACAAACCCCAAAGACTTACAAGTTCTTCCAGCATTCCCGAATCAACTATATCAATCATTTGCAGCAGTACTTCTGGAAGCGAGTTTTACACAATCTATAACTTCGGCAAGGCAAGGAGACCAAGTCTTAATACGTGAGGACAATACTCCTTCGCTTCAATGGCCTACTTTTTTTTATACAAGTAACGCGCGCTCAAGGGGTTATTACGCCTTTAAAATGTTTGCACACAGTGCAGGCCAAGGTAACTTAGCGAGGAAGAAAAGAGAGGTACCGATGTCCATTGGTTTTAAATGTTGGCAAGTTATAACTACTAGGAAATAGAGAGCTCGGCAGAGCATTACATAAGCGAGTTGCATGGCCTTGGAATGAATCATGATATTTAAGAGGATGTCCGGAAGTAGGCTTGATGGTGTATTGATGAGCATTCACCGTGAGGGCGGAATGCTACTGGCGATTTCTATGGAGCACGGGTGATGGAAATAGCAAAGTGAGACACGAGACATTACGTCGGTGTTCGAGGGTGTCCATTTTCTGAGTGATATTAGCATCACCTATGAGTTTTATCGCAAGGTTTTGAATCCTATCCAGCAGGTGCAGAGATTTTTTAGGCGCACCTGACCAGATGAGGACATTGTACTCCATTTTTGGGCGAATAAATGCCTGATAATATATATTGAAGCCAGATAGAAGGGGGTGAAGTATTTCTTACGTCGCTTGAGTAAACCTGGATATTTCGCAGCATTTTTGGCGACATCGAATATGTGGCCATTCCAACTTAAGTTGTCATTGACACACATACCGAAAATGGAATGTTTTTCGGTTTTGACGATGCAAGTGCCATGCATTGGCAGCATTGTGTTTTGAAACCATTAAATTCCACTCTGTTAATAGTTCCCCAATTGGTAATGCTGTTCATATCGTTGGTTGCATTCGGGTGGTTGAAGTAAAAACAAACAAGGGCAATTTTAAGAGACGGGTCACTAAAATCTCCCGCTTTCCGATCGACATAGAGTTTGGTGATGCTTTTTGGAAGTAAGACCTTCCAAGGCAGTCGGCTATCTTAAGTATCATATGCATTCAACAAGCCTACACAGTTAACAGGAATAACGAAAGGTATAGACGTAATATTTTGGCCCTCATTATCGGCCAATTGAGTTCGCTATTGCGAAGCGACGCAAAGCCTATAACTATAATACAGAAGAAACTGTAGCAGCTGTTAGTGAAATTGTGGCGGAAGATCCGGCATTATCAAATCGGCGTCGATCTCAACAGTTTGACCCTTGATCGTTAACTATGTGGTAAACTTTGCGAAAAGACCTACACGGGCATAAGATCCAGCTAGTGCTGAAACCATGGATTACCAGCGCGGCTCACGGATTGTGCTCTTCAGCGGGTTCAAGGTGGACCTAAATTTTATCGAAAAATCTTTTGGTTCAATGGGTTCGTGAATAGCCAAAATTGCCGCTTCCGTGATGAGGTAAGCCTAGAACAGACTCAATTACACCCACTTGCGTGGGTGCTCTTTCACTTTTTGGTGTGACCTTTACGTTGCTGAAGTGCAGTCTCATCGATCCTTATTTTTTGAAAAATGAGTCCAAAGCTCGTGTCAATGGTAATTGCTTCTGAATAATGATCAGTAATAATTTCATTGTAAATGTAGACATTGATCTATACGATATATGGTTCCAGTAGGATGGCGCAATATACCATACTGCCAGAAAACCTTCGACTAATTGAGAAATCAATTAAACGACAACCTTATATTACGGAATTGGACCAGCGGTCGTGTGATTTGACGCCACTCGGAACGTCTTGTCAGGCTATAGAAAGTTTTGGTGTATGCTATCTATTCAAGCTTTGGAATACAAAGTGCGTTAGTGAAATAGTGCCCTAAATTCTCAAGGGAATGACCCTTGCGCTTCGTCAAAGATAGCCGGGGAAGACATATGCCTGAAGTCAACATAATATCATAAACAATTCTTCGTAATAAATGAAGATTTTTGAATTTGATTCGAACGTTATAAATTGAAACAAAGTCGTATATAGTAGATCTTAAAAAACCACCCCTTTATATGCTGAAATAATCGCTAACAACTTTCTCGAAACTCAAAGAAAAACTTTGTGACATATCTAAAGTTCAATACAATGTAACGATATACTCGTAAATGCCAATTCATTTAAAATATTTAAAAAATGCTTGCCCCTTATAAAAACATAATTAACTAAAAGGTCGCACCACTTTTTATGAGCGTTTAAGCGAATGATTCAACTCTTTTTATTTTTAAATCAGACGCCTATGTTGACAGAGTTCAAATGACGACAATACCAGTCTCGGGATGACTCAATTTCGGCAAAACTGTTACCCATATTTACGACATCAAAAATGGGTTCAGGTAAATCGACTACGAATCACCCACACTAGCCCGTCCAGACAGTCGCCAAAAATGTTCGTTTCATGACACTTTGGTCTTGAAATTATGCCATCACACTAATTAATCACCATCCAGGGAATGACGACAATCGGTTCGAGAGCAAATTAATACGCAGAACTACCTCCAGCACCACCCCTATCATCTGTCCGATGGAGCACAATTTCGAGTATGAATACTCATTCATACAACCAAAACATCTCCGTACCGGGAATTGGGTGACAAAACCAAACTAACAAGACCGCCGCAAATTGTCGGCGTTTGTATTTATATCAATTTCTCCAGCAACAATTTCACCCCTCGATTTAATTAAATTAATTAACCAATTTCAACAAATTGCACACGCTGTTCAAGAGGAAATAGAAAAATTTACCTTCACCGACAAATTGTCATACTACGAGCACGAGTATACTGGTATATGGTACTCGCATCACATAAAATTTGTTTCAATTGCGAATTTCAGTTGAAATCCTTTTTTTTTTTTTTGAAGGGAGGGATAGTGTAGGGATGGGAGTATAGGAAATCGGTGAATTTAATATTTTCTAGATATTTACCAATTCCGAGGTATCCCCTCCAGATATGAGAAAACAAATTTTTTTTGCACAAAATTGGTTAAAACTTCACTCACAGAAGGATAATTGAACTTTCTCTGAAGAAATTTAATTGGGAAATATACGAGACAACTTGTTTTACCGGAAAATTAAGTAACAATGACTGGCGGAGCTTTGGCCATTTACGCGGATAGTTCTGGCTCACTCTACGGCGTATTAGTAATTTTGTTTTAGTGAAGAGCTAACGCGCAAGTTTCATCGATCCGGAAGCCCCCATTCATGGGAATCACTTGACTGACTTGTGTGGATTGTAAGCTTATGTGATGGACTCAAAACGTTCAAGTCTGGTCGACAACCAATATAAGTTAAGTGAATACAACAAGCGGTTTGAGGGTTTGAAAGCTTTTCGTCGCTTTTTACTAATAGTGGTTGCATGTGATAAGATAAGACGGTTAACTTTTTAAATTGTACTGCGATGTAGAGAGTAGTTTCACTTTTTATTCTCCATATTTTCGAAATGACGCTGTTGTACTTACGAGTAGACGATGGAGAGTAACTGGTTTCATGAATGTCACATTGAAATGCTGAGAGGTCTTAAGAAAGAAGTCCTGAGTGTTTGAAGGAACACGGAATTCCATGAATAGTCCCGATATGTGCCCATCTCCTATAGAAGTGCATTTTAACAGCTTTTAAATACGAGGGTTGTCTGAAAAGTTGTCGACCCAACAAAGAAGTAGGACATTTTATCTTCAAATTTAATTTTGTTTTTCTATATAGTCTCCTTGTAAAGTCTAGTACTCGTATGCCGCCGAAGCGAAACGAAATTTTTCAGTGCTCTCCAAAACATCAGCGAAATGTTTGCGAAATGAGAGCGGAAACTCTTTAACGAAAAGTTCAATCAGCTAGCAGCTGACAGGAGTCAGTCTTATGAAATGTACTAAAATGATTTGGTTCGCGTTGGTATGAGTATAATTAATAACTGATAAAAGGTCTCTGATGGTTGACCAACCAGGAGGCGAATATTACTTAGAGTATTATCATATTCGAAATCTTTTCGAAAGAAATAAGGGCCAATGATGCCACTATGCCATAAACTGCACCAAACAGTCAATCTTTGTGGATGTGGATGCATCGATGCTTTGCCGGACACTCGCGCATTGTGTTCGCTGCAATAATGGTAATTTTGCTTGTTGACTAGCCGCTGAGCCAAAATTGGGCCTTGTCCGAGAAGATGATGTTTTGGCTAAAATCCGGATCTTCGGCCAACATTTCCAGCGCCCAATTAACGAACTCACGGCGTTGCCTATGGTCGTCCGGTCTTGCAGACTTGCACAATCTTAAATGGATGTAGGTAAAAATCCAACCGCAAAATAAGCGGGGTTGATTCTCTAGTGATGCCCAATTTAGCTGATCGGCGCCGAATCGTTATTTCTGAGTCTTCTTCGATACTGGCCACTACGGCGGCTATGTTTTCTTCATTTCGCACCAATCTCTGTCTAGTTGGTGGCTTAAGATCCCAAAGAGGGTGCTCACCATCAAACTTTTCCACGGTGCGACGAATTCCCTGCATACTGAAGCCATGATGACGACCGACCTCATGACTAAATTCACATTGCGTATTTGCAACTCAGCCGGATTTTCGATAATATTTCTTCGGCTTCGATTCACTGGAAGGTGTCCACTGTCTCGACTGTTCTTTGGCCTCTACTGTGTGGTTATGAATCCGTGTTTCTTCCACGGTTACGAAACGGCGCAAAAACTCGTTCGGATTGTGATTGAATATTTCCAAACACTCCTGTGTAATTGTCAAGCGATTCAACCGGCGGATAACTTTTCCATATCCAAATATTTAAAAAAAACTGAAATCAAAAGCTGGTACGACCGTACTAAATTGAGTAAGCTAGTGGTGGATGGTTCCACTTGATGATGATGACGAAGGTTAACCGTAATACTTTCCAAGCTTTTGTGTGGTTTGCGTTACGGTTTTTTTTACGTAAAAAATGGTATTCAACCATACGGAAATAATTTTTTTCCATTTTAACGAATATTCCTGTAGGCGTCTGTTTCAAATGGCTGTCAAACAAAACTATTTGACAGATCTGTCTGAAGATTTAGGGGCGTTCTTTTAAAGATGCTTTTTGACAAGCAAAATGTTTGATTTGAGGTGGCAACGCCATCTGCTTTCATTTTCGGAGACTTATTGACCCACCCCCGTAAGTGGGGTCACTCCTCTACTTGCCGGAAGGAATCAAAACAAACAGAACGGTATGGTGTTAACTTTTAATCAAGGGCTCTCTCCATACTATGTATAACAGATGGTGTGGATGTTGGCTGTTAATTACAGTCATTTGCTGAATTCAATATGGTTGATCTTTTTGACAGATATCATACAATCAGTCGTTTACAATGCAACAACGTGTTTTTGTTATTTAATCTTTTTACGAAATGGTTCAAAACCAGCCAGGCACCAATTCGTCGAAGAAGTCAACAGTTGGGCCTCGCTTATTGCACTTTACGGCGAATTTTAAAAGTTGATCTTCATTTGCAAGCCCAATCCAAATTACACAACAATTGAAGCCTTTGAACCATCTACGACGTCGCCGATTTGTTAACTGGATGTTGGATCGCCAGGACAATTTGTCGTCGAATTTGATCTTTTCCGATGAAGCCCATTTTTAGATGGATGGGTACGTAAATTAACAAAATTGTCATTTCAGGGGACCGAAAAACCCATACGAGATTCACGAAAAACCAATGCATCCCAAAAAAGTCACTGTATGCTGCAGATTATCGGTTTGCGGGATCATTGGCTCTTACTTTTTCGAAGATGAGGCTGGGGAGACAGTTACAGTGATTGGAGAATGTTACCGCAACATGTTAGCCGACTTTTTTTTTTTCAAAGTTTAATGAGTTGGGTCTGGATGACCTCTGGTTTCAACAGGATTATGCTACCGCCCACATAAGCCATCAATCAAGCAATTTATTGCTTACGAAATTTGAAGATCGCATTATTTCCAAGGTCATGAGATTTGACACCTTTAGACACCTTTTTGTGGGGTTATTTGAAGAGGCAGCGGCAATTCAGGATCTCAAACATAACATCCAACCTGGAATTGCGGCCATTGGCCCACTTATTCCTCAAAAGTCATCGATAATCCGTCATCGATTCGAGGAGGCTCGGACCCTCGAACAGGCGACATAGAGTTGGACGTGGGTGAAGCAAGGCGTTGATTTGTTTTGAATTGGAGTCCTTTGAACTTGAAAGGGAAATTATTGTACCACATGAAATGTGGTCGGAAATATAAAGTTCGCGAGTGAATTCTGTCCCAGAACGTTAAATTTTCTTTTTTTATAAAATAATGTGGTACGTGTGCTTGACGGGTGAGAATTTCAGGGTTCGTTACAAGCACCCCCATATTTTTTCTAGGAATTATTTACCATGCTGTCGGCAGTTCAAAGTCGAATCCTCTTCCTTTAGGAATTCAGAATGGGACATAATGCGTCATTGGAAATGAAAAACATTAATTACGCATTTGAGGATGTAACGGTAAACTAACGCACTATATGACGTTGGTTTGGAAAGTTCTGCTCCGGAGATTTCAGCTTTAAAAATGAACCACGTGGGAAGCCGGAAACGTTAGTTAACGACGATGTTTTAAGAGCAACGGTGGATGCGGACCCAACGAAATTGGTGCGGGAGGTTGTACAAATTGCACATCGAAAGGACCAATCCAGTTTTCATTTCTTCAACCAGGAGAAACGATAAACGCTATCAAATATTGTGACGAAATCAACATATTGCATGCCAAATTGGATGAAAAGCAACTATGCGTTGGTCAATAGGAACGGTCCGATCCTTTTGCATGACAATGCTAGACCCTATACCTATCAAATAGCGGTCCAAAAACTGTAGCAATTGTGATATGACACTCTTTCGTATCCACCGTACTCTCCTTATATTTCACCAACGGATTACCATCTTTTCCGCAATCTGGATTCATTTTGCCAACAAAAGGTCTTCCGGAACCGAGCAGAGGCCATAAAAGCCTTTGAAGATTTCATTGCCTCATAAAGTCAGCACTTCTACGAAAAAGGAATATTTGACTTTATATCACGTTCGGAGAATATCATACATGCAAACGTATCCTATTTTGACTGAATGAAAATTTACGGAAAAATAATATTGGGTTTTAAATCTTTACTATAAAATCGGACATTTCACGTGGTACAACCCAATAGAAGGAATCAGTGAATTGATCGTTGTGTTGTCCGGTAAAAGCTAAAAAAAAAACGATTCCTTTGAATTCCCACCAAACAGATAGCATCACCTTTTTTTGATGAATATCGGCTTTCGAAGTACTTTAAACCAGTTGATCTTTTCCACTCCATGATCTCTTGCGTTTAACATTATTCTCGTCCCCAGTAATGATGCGCTTCAAAAATGATTATTTTCTTGACGTTTGAGAAGCAAATCACAGACGTCAATGCGACAGCACAAATTTCTTTCTATAACAACATAAGAACATGAGGAACGCATATGTCCAGCTTTGACGTTTCAAATAATCACGAACGGCCGAATTCGATGATCTTAAACTTTCAGCGATCTCACGAGTTGTTATTCGCCGGTTTGCATCAATTAATGCCTTTATTATGTCTTCATCTGCTGGCCTTCCACAACGTGGTGCACCTTCAACATCAATATTGCCGGATAGAAATTTTGTAAACCAGGTTTGACACCGCCGTTCAATCAAGACATCTTCTCCATATAGATTTTTACCTTTTCGATAGTAAAGAAGTGAAATATTCCGAAATTGCTGCTTTTCACTTTCCACATTTGCACCAAGCAAAAATGACTGCATAGAATCAATCGACCTTTTTCACAAGCAAGTCTTTCTACGATTATATCAGCTGTTAAAATATAAAATGATTATGTGGCTTAAGAGTGAAGTTGGCTGTGAAAAAGTACAATTAAGTCCTCTGTTGGGAAAAAACGAAATCCGAACAGCCAATAGATGCCCCAATTTTAAATTTCAACCCATGCGTAGGGAGGCCGGACGGGTTTAATGAATTTAATACATCCGTGGGATAATTGTTAGCTTCTTAATTGATCGGTTCCATCTCGAACATATCTGAGAAGAAATGATGAAATGAACTGCACCGTGTCGTTTTTAGGTGTAAGTACATATACTGCGTTCGATAAACCAAGAATCCTCATTTCCTTTTATATCTGCAATGTTTGGATAAGCATTACAGATAAGTGCATCTACTGTCGGTGTAGTATTATTGTACATAATGTAACAATGTATTTTTCCTTTTTTTTCGGTAATAGTACCTTCGCCGACCGACAATAGCTTATGAATCGCCTGCCAGAATGGCGCTCATGTTTTGACGCAGTCATCAAACCAGTGGAGGAAATGCTGGAGGCACGCGTTTATTTCATCTACGCTCATCTAGGAACAACAGGGAATGTCTGACGATAGTCCTCAGGACGGACGCCGTCCGTCACTCTACTGTCATTACGAATGTGACAAAGCTCTCGATCAACATCCTCAACAGATTTCTTATGCCCCATTGTGCATTCGTCTCAAGCGATGAAAACGCAGGTTCTCTTTTCAGATGCTCTATAGATATCTTTCGCAATGTACTACGCGGGGCTTTCACTTATGTAAGTGTAAATTGAGAGGAATTTTAAAACAGGAATGCTCCACTTTGCCTCCGAGCAACTGGCTGCGGTACTCGATGACGTCACGCCTAGAGAGATTTTACCTTTCTTTCGCACTTTATTAAGTAGCAAATTTATGAGGAAAGTTTTTCCAGTGCCTCCTGTGGTTTCCAGCAAAATAATTTTGCCTTCTTTAGAAAAAAAAATACTTCTAATAATTTCTTCATAAATTTGCCGTTGTTCAGTTGCGGGTGCGGTCGGATTATAACTGGTCTTCACTGCGTACTCTTGGTTAGTTGCCATACTGGTGGTCGCATGTGGAGTCGGAAGTCCATATTGAGGCATGGGATGTTCTCCATTTGAAAGTGGAGTTTCTTGAGTTTTTAAAATACAGCTATTTTCAATGATTTCGCGATAGATGTCACCATCGGCCTGAGGTAGCCTTCTTCTGAGCTCGTGCATTAAGTCTTCGGCCAATTGTTCGCGTTACTTCTACTTTGAGGAATACAGACTTCTGCTAGAGTTTCATCCCAGTGTTGATCATTGTCCAGCAGGTGTTGGACAATGACTGCGCATACCGTTGGGTAGGTGGAATATTTAGTGCCATTAACACGTTTTAGATCACCGAACGACGTTGGACTGTGCACTTTATGAAGAAGTAAGCGGAGGTAGAAGTACACACTGTTACTTGGATGCATTGCGAGTATACGTAAATAAACGCAGCCCAAGAGTACTAAATGAAGGTTTCAATCACAGATTTTCCTTCAAATGTTCTCCTCAATTAAATCTGATCTCAAAATGTTTAAACAATTTTTCAGTTGTAAGATATACCATAATTTAAATGTCAAATCTCTGAGCAACGGGTGACCAAATAGCAATGATAGTTTTTCAAATTGATATGTTTCAGCAGCTGTAAAAGTTACCAATGACATCCAGCTGTCAAAATATTCAGTAAGGTTTGCCACTTCACCCTTCATCGTTTAACGCTTGCCGAACTTGCAGAAATTGTTATAAAATATCATCGAAATTTCGGCTCAGTTGGAAATACGCAACGTGAATTTCGTAGTGAGGTCGGTCTTCATCATCGCTTCGGTGTGCAGGCAATTCGTCGCACCGTGGAAAAGTTTGAGCGTAAGTACACTCTTTTGGATCTTAAGCCACCAACCAGATAGAGATTGGTGCGAAGTGAAGAGAACATAGCCGCCGTAGCGGCCAGTATCGGAGAAAACCAAGAAATGTCGATTCGGCGCCAATCAGCTGAATTGGGCATCGCCAGAGAGCCAACCCGGCCTATTTTGTAGCTGAATTTGGGCCTACATCCGTATAAGATTGTACTGATGCAAGAATTTAAGCCGGGCGACCATAGGCCACGCCATGAGTTCGTTAATTGGACGCTGGAAATGTTGGCCGGAGATCCGGATTTTGGCCAAAAAATTATTTTCTAGAACGAGGCCCATTTTTGATTTAGCGGCTATGTCAACAAGTGAAATTGCCATCCACAAGTGTTCAGCCAAGCATCAATGCATTCACAAAGATTGACTGTTTGGTGCGGTTTATGGCATGGCGGCATCATCGGACCATATTTCATAGAGCGATGTTAACCAACTTCTGTGGTGAGGGCTCGACAACATCGATATATTCGAGCTGTGGTTCCACGCCACTATATGTCATACAAGCGACGCAACGCCCGAAGTTGTGAAGGAGATATTTGGAGACTGCTTCATCTCACGGCGAACGTTCATCAATTCGCAGCCGCGATCACTCTATAAATAAAAATGCATAAAAACTGAAAAAAAAAACTGCAATCATGCGATTTGACACCCCTCGATTATATTCTCTGGGGCTACGTCAATTCTTAGTCTACGCTAACAAGCCAACTACTTTGGACGAGCTCGAGGCCAACATTCGATACGCTATTGCCGAAATAACGCCGCACATATCGGACAGAGACATCAAAAAATGGACCGACCGCTTGAAGCACTGCCAGCGAAGTAGAGGCGTCTATTTAAATGGTGTGCTATTCCGCACATAATGGCATGAATGTAGCTTCAAAATAATGCCAAAACCAATTTTATATCTCATACCATTTTTGTTGTATTTAAATTTCTTTTTTTATCGTTCTCATCTAGTCACCCTTTACTCCCATTCGTTTACCAAAAGTGTAGTGGGCCGACACCTCTTAATATAGCAGAGTTCTTGCGAATTCAACTTCCCGGCACAGTTGAAAAAACGCTGTGCGAGTGGTATTCCGAGCACGAAAAAGCCGCACCCATCTGTTATCCACCTCCACGATTTGGCCATGCTTACGAATTATTGCTCTATTTCCACGAACTATTGCTCTATTTCTACGCCAGTAGAATGGGTAGCTGCCGTCCACTGTAATTGCTGTCAGTTGTTCGAAAAACATGTTGGACTACCACTTATCCTTCATACACGGTGAATGAGGATTTAAAACTCTGCATGGGCCGTGAATCATATGTGACTTTAACTATTTTGGAAAGATCAGGAACTGGTTGGACATCTGGGAACTTCACACACTCATCCATATAATTCCATAATCTTATTTTCTAACCATAGCAATATCTGATGTTGTGGCAAGCCACCTTCTGCTACTCCATTGTAAAAGTATGCCACCGTTCAGTGACTTGAATCGAACACTGAGATTTGAAACCCCTGACGTATGAGTTATACTCATGCAGTAAGTGTTGCAATTCCTGTTCATAATGCGGTAGAATAAATGCAGCATTATCAACTGGAAGAAGTGAGCCGATGCGATGATATACCGTTGTCTTTTAAACCATGTCATAAAATGACCCTCCCTGATTTTCTAACTAACAAAAGAAATCATGTGAAATACTCGCACTGCAGATAAAAAGGATCTAGCTAGACTCACCATGTTCCCCCGTAAAGGGTCATTTTAGTGGCTCAGCTGGCTTTTGCAATGTTACCATTTTCACTTTACCGGTAGAACAACATAAATCTTTTCTCGCCACTTGAACGCCCTATATAGGAATCTGTCATTCAGTCCGAAGAAGCGTATTCTCCGTAGTTTAGATTGGCGCTGTATGTAAGTAAATCCACTCAAATATTTTTCAGTCGATGGCATCACATCGAACTCTTCATTATTAGTGGTGCGTGCCTTAATCGGTCTTTGGCCGTTCTTTGAGTACGGTGTTCACCTCACTATTCGCTAGGCAACCCGTTGATTCTTTGACTATCAACCAACGCATAAGCCTGCGTTTGCTCTCGCATTGTCGCATATCGTTTTCTTGCTCTCTGGTGTAGCAATTCATACTGCTCGTCAGATTCTAGTTTACTCGTACCATCTCGCGCATTTCGTTCCCGCTCTCCGGTTGAACAAATTTCGTAATCTTCAGTTACCTCTGCGGCTCTGATTACTTAAAGAACTCTCTCAGAACCAAGCGTGGTCGTGCACTTTGGTGAGCTCACCTCAGTCCTTAAAACCGCGTGGCAATCTCGTTGAGTACTAAGCTTTACTTCACGCTCTGATATGCTTTCCGTAACTTTGGAAACCGTGTGGCGGGACCGATCTGATGCGAAACGGGATTCGCGTGCTAGGTGAGTTTCCGAAGACCTTTTCAGAGCCTGGGGTTCTCTTTAAGACGCCAATCTTTCTTATACTTGGGATTGACTTTTATTTCTTCTATTCGATCGTTTTATTTTAGCTGTACGTAAAATAGACGAAGACATGATATTTTTCCAGATGTATTCCGAAAAGGTTATAAATGAACGTGGCTGACAGCGACCTGATGATAAAATTCCCTAAACTAAATTTATAAAATCCCATAGATAAAATTATTATTATTAGATCCAATTGACTTAACGTAGATACTAAAGATAGTAAAGCAATAATTTTTTTTAAATCCAATTCAAAATTAGCTCCTATCCTGATATAAATATAGTTAATCCAGAAATTAATAATAAAATTTGGCCTATTAAAGTATTAACTACTAAAAAATTTAATCGAATTAATAAATAAATTCCAGCAGTAACTAACGTAGAAGAATGAACTAAAGCAGAAACTGGTGTTGGTGCAGCTATAGCCGCAGGTAATTAAGATGAAAATGGAATTTGAGCTCTTTTAGTGATAGCTGCTAATATTACTAATAATTCAAAATTATTTAATTCTTGTAAATACTTCAATCAAATAAACATAGCATAATCCTAAAAAACAAGGTTCAGTAGGTCCCCTAGCAAATGGTTGACTTGAATGTTGTCTGATCGCTTTTTACATTAAAAAGAATATTTGGAGACTTTCGATCGTAACGAAACATATCACAGTTTTCAAGCTGAGAGGTGGACTATCTAAGAGTGAAAACCCCATTAGAATCGGTTCAGTTGTTTTCATGTAATGCTTGGACAAACAGACTCACGTAGATACAGAAATTCTAAAAAAAAAATGATTTTGGTACACACACATAGATACGATATAACTCAGGTGGTGTTTTGGAAATACGAGTATCTTCAATGTACAGACACGGCTTCATTACAATTTTATAGATTGCATCCATTTTAAATTAAAAAAAAATTCAGTTGCTGCGTTGAACAAAAAAAAAAGAAGCGAAATGTCAAAATTTCCCATCAAATTAATGCCCCGAACAATAAATTGTATGCGAAAAAAGAGTGGAGACTACTTCTTAGCATTCTAGTACACTTATCCACTTAAGTATCATTTCGTTGCGAAGCAGCATACTGCTAAACCGAAAGTACAACAAAATTTTTCGTTTACGATTTCGTCGTGTCATTTTTATATAGTACTTTCCGTTTCACATCAGATGCATACTAGGCTTTAAGCCTAGTTCAAGTAGTACTTGGCGTCTTTCTCTGCAAAATAGTTACGAATATTTCTCATTTTGACGAAAATCTCTGTCCTCCGAGCACAATTTTTAGACTACGTAACAGAACGTCTCGCTTGTTTTAGGTGACCTCCTGACAATAAAAGACTTAATTTCACTGAATGCCTAAACATTCAAGGGCAGGACTTGTCATCGCCCTCCGTCAATTCATTGATAGTAAAGCAGAACCTGTGTTGGAGGCACAAATTCCAACATTGGTATGAGTCGAGGCCGATCTAAAGCCTTTTGTTGATCGTAGGATCACAGCACCCAGTACTCTGCGATATAAACATATCGGGTCGAACCAACATGAAAATCCTTTCTCCGCTTTTAGGTTTAAACTGAAGCGATCATAACGCTTCTACCTCAACAAGTCAGGCCTGGACCGCAATTTAAGTCCTAGTACGTACTACCGGTGGTTCTGCCACCAACAGGACCTATTGCCGTCAGCTTGTAACTGGTCAAATCGTGTCAACTTTGAGTGGCTTTAAGCTCAGAAAACCGTTGCCATAAGACCATCGCTTTTTATTAAACAATTCCATTAATGGAACAAGTCTTGATAATTGGTCGAGGGCCAGACTGGAGAACAAAAAAAAATTACTTTGGACTAAATCCGAGACGGCTCATTGCCTTTGTGAAACAAAACATTTTCTTATTCTGCAAATGAGGCCGTTTTCTGAAATTTTTGCTTCAGGTTATCAAGCAGTCAAGTAATTCCTTTTTCAACATCATCGATTATGACTATCCTAGAAAACAGTCGCCATCACTTTTCCAGCCAAACCAACAGCCCTTGCCTCTTTTTGAGACAATTCCTCCTTCGCAGTCCACAGTTTTGACTGCGTTTTCATTTTTCAAGTATAATGGTATATCCAAGTTTCATCAGCGCCAAAAATCTGATTTATTACGCCTAACAGAGCATTGTACTCCTAAATGCTCATTCGAAGACGTTTTTGGTTCGCAATGAAGAAACGCGCTGTCTTCTTTCTCATGCCTGGATATTGATTCAATATGTGACAAGCACGTATTTTGGTCATGCTCATAGCCTCTGCTATCTTCTAACCGTAATTCGACGGTTGCCTAGAACGCTTTGGTCGACTCACTGAAACGATATTGCTGCACCTCCAAAATATGTAGCTGAAATTTTGGTAAGTACCTTTCAAAGCATGCGCTAACGCATTTCCAAACCATTGTTGAAATTTTCACGTGGAGGAAACTAACTAGAAGTGCCCAAAATATGACGTCAATGACACTCTGCAGTACAATACTTCCAGGAAAGTTCTTTCAGCTAACTCCCTTAAAACTGAAAAAAAGGAACATACTAGTCCGGTTCCACTGATATTGAAATCCGTAATCACACGTTTTCTGGCGAAGCTATTTTGAAACTACCTTGAAAATGAAACTTCTGTAGACGAAACATATTGAGTTAAAATACACTAAGGCACTATCCATGTTTTCGCCAAAAAATTTGGGGCATATTACTGTAGAGAATAGGGATCTATCGTCTGCATCAATTGGTTGAAAAAGCATTTACGAGTATGTACATACTTCGTAGGGCTTCCGACAGGTTTATAGATGCCCTGATGAACCCTTCTCCACTTGATGCTCTGGCTTTTGATTTTATAGGCATGTACTTCTATTGACAAAATGACATAATTCGTAAATCTGCTGCGAAATTATAACATTTGAAATTTATTTTCGTTTTGCTCACGCCTAGCGTTGCCTAGGGACTTAAATATCGAGACCCTGGCGAAGAGTAAGAGAAGACTTTATACCGAAAATCAGAAAATGTGACCACACATGAGTGAAAACAGACTTGTCTGACTCATCTAGTCCCCATCTAGACTCATCCATTTTTCAAATGAAGCTTAGTATTGAGATGCCATCCTGGACAACAAACGTTTGTTGCTCAATCTCGCGTTAAAAACCAACCAAGGCTCTGTCAGGAAGGCAGGAAAGAGAAGTACCGATGTATTATACGTTGGTCTTAAATGTTTGAATATTATAACGACTAGGAAATAAAGGGCTCGGCAGGGCATTCCAAAAGCGAGCTGTATGGCTTAGGAAAGAATCATGATATTTTAGAGTAGGTTCGAAAGTAGGTGAGGGTAAACTGATGAGAACCCATAGCGAGACGGTTGTTGCGGTTTAAGGGTTGAAGATGCGGAATGTTACTGGAATGAAGCACTGGTGGTGAAAATAGCGAAACAGACAGGAGGCATTTCGCCGGTGTTCGAGGTTGTCAATTGACTGGATGATATTCGCATCACCTATGAGTCTTATCGCATGGCTGTGAATCCCATCCACAATAGCAGATGCAGAGAAGTTTTAGGAGCACCTAAAGTATGTATTGTACTCCAAATTTGGCTGGATAAATGCTTTATATATTGAGGCCAGATTAGAGGGGTGAAATACTTCTTATATCGCTTGACGAAACCTAGGCATTTTTGACGACATCGGATATGTGGTCGTTCAAACGTTGGTTGTCATTGACACACGTTCATGGAAAATGGTTGTGTGTTTAAATTTCCCTTTAACGACAGCAGACAGCATTGTGTTTTGGATGCATTAAATTCCATTCTGTTGATAGTTACAAGATTGGTTATGCTGTTAATATCAAAATTGAATTGGCTTCATACGAGGGTTGGCTGAAAAGTTTCCGACCGAACAATGATACAAGACATTTTTTCTCAAATTTTTGTTTATTTTTCTACATAGTCTTTTTGTAACTGTAAACACTTCTCCCAGCGATGCTCCCATCTCCGTAACCCGTCCAAATAGGACTTGGCGTTTTTCTCCGCAGAATAATTGTTCACGAAGGTGATCGCCTCCTTATTTGACGAAAATCTCTGTCCTCCGCGCGCAGTTTTTAGATGAGGGAACAAAAAGAAGTCGCTTGGGGCTAGATCTGGTGAGTAAGGCGGATGGTCAAGCAGTTCAAACCGTAATTCATTTGTTTTCGCCATGGCAACCGCTGAGGTGTGAGACGGCACGTTGTCTTGGTGAAACAGGATTTTCTTTTTCTGCAAATGTGGCCATTTTTCCGCAATTTCTGCCTTCAGCTTGGCAAGTAATGATGCGTAGTATGCTCATGTGATGGTTTCTCCTTTTTGAAGATAATCGATTAAGATAACTCCTTTACTATCCCAAAAACAGTCGCCATCACTTTCCCAGCCGAAAAAACAGTTTTTGCTTTTTTTGGAGCCGGCTCGCCTTTGCAATCCACTGTTTTGACTGAATTTTTGTTTCGGGCGTATAATGATGTATCCAAGTTTCATCTACAGTAATTAATAGGAGCCAAAGCTCGGATTTATTGCGCCTAGACTGCGCCAACAGAGCGTTGGAAATGTTCATTCGAACACGCTTTTGGTCTAACGTAAGCAAATGCGGCACCCACCGCGCGGACAGCTTTCTCATGCCTAAATCTTGATTTGATATGTAACAAACACGTTCTTTGGACATTTTCATAACCTCTACTATCTCTCTCACTTGGTGAACTTTAGCAATGTTATCGTCAGTGGTTGCAGTTTGTGGACGTGTCGAACGTTCATCATCTCCCAAGCTCTTACGGCCACGTTTAAATTCAGATGCCCAAAATTCCACTGTGGTAAATGATGGTGCAGAGTCCCCATACACAGAGTCCAACTCATTTTTGATTTGCGTAGGCGTATTGCATTTCAAAAACAAGAATTTAATAACAGCTCGATACTCAATTTTTTTCCATTTTCACAAAAAACACTCACATCGACTCACTCAAACGACTGACAACTAAAAACTGCGCGTCCAAATTGACTGAAACTTCGGTAAGTAACTATCAAAAGATGCACAACTAGCATTCAGTAAGCTTTTATTGAAGAGTGCCGCTATCTTTACGGAAACTTTTCAGACGACCCTCGTATGTTACTCCTTCAATAAACAAAAGTCTGTCTTTAAGGTGATGGTATACTTCGTCATAGCTGCCAACGACTGTTTTGTTGTGAACAGAATGAAGAGCGAAAATCTGTAGTCAAATTGTTTGTTTTTACTTTCGAACCATCAAGGGATACCAACCAAGGTATTGGTTGGTCACAAAGTGATGGGTGAAATTAAGATAGCCGTCGAACTGGCTGGGCCAAACTCAGATTTGCCCACGGCTGCTATTGACAGCGCTACTTGTGAGCTCAAGTAGCTTACATAATGCTTCATCTATGATGTATAGAGGCTTAAAGCTAGGGTAGGTAGGGTAGGTAAGAGTGGCTGTTGGATAAAACCAACCCACTTAGGCCTAATGGCCCATTGTGATGCCACGTGGATCTATGATCCTCTTACTGATGGAATCAGTTTGAGCTTCTGACGAAGCGAAGGAGACTGTTTACGTCTGTATTTTTCAGATCGTTTGGGTCGTTGTAGAAGAAGGCTCCTAAGTGAAGTTTTCTTTTCTGGGAGAGAGCTGGACATGTACAGAGTAGGTAGAGGGTTGTCTCTTCCTCCACCTCGTCCATGCAGCTTCTGCAGAAATCATTTGTAAAGGCGCCAAGCCTTCTTGCGTGCTTGCCTATAACGCAGTGTCCAGTGATGACACCTATGATGGCGCTGAGATGTTCCTTATTTAGAGGGATCAGACACTTAGAGCGATACAGATCCAGTTTTGGCCAGATTGGTCTGTTCTTTTATTGGCATCCAGTTTTAATATTAGTTTGCACGCAGCGATTGGGTACCTATGCTACCTCTTTCCGGTAGAATAGGTAAAGTGGTTCCAATTTTGGCGAGTTCATCGGCTCTACAATTCCCTGGAACGTCTATGTGGCCCGGCACCCAACAGAGGTGAAGGTTGAACTGCTCTGCCATCTCCATAAGAGATGATCGGCAGTCAAGGGCGGTTTTAGAATTCAGTGAGACTGAGTTCAGGGATTTGATAGCGGCCTGACTATCCGAAAAGATGCGGATATCCTTTGCAGATATCACGTTTTTCTTCAGCCAGGACAGAGCTTCTTTAATCGCTAAAATTTCCGCCTGGAACACGCTGCAGCGATTTGGAAGGCGGAAAGAGAGGGCTTAGATTTAGCGTGTCTGAGAAAACACCGCCACCAACCCCGCTATTGGTTTTAGATCCATCTGTGTAGGGATGGATTGACTTGTCCTCCATGAAAGCATCTTCCTCCCAGAAGGATCTAGAGGGGAAGCTTACATGGAAGTTTTTGTCAGACCAAAGTTCAGGTGTGGTGTAATCGATGTTCTCTGTGGGGATTCCTAATGTATTAAGAATACTGGCGTGGCCAAATGTTTAGTCACTTTAAGGCGAATAGCTGCAGTCGCAGCTACTTGCCTGCTGAAAATATCGAGGGGTGTTAGATGAAGCAGAATGTCTAATGCCGCAGAGGGGGTAGACCGCAATGCTCCGCTTATGCATAGACATGCTGTTCTTTGGACTCTGCTTAGCTGAATGCAGTTAACCGCACTTTCTAAGGCCGTCCACCAGACTATCACCCCGTAAGTAAGTATCGGTCTTATGACCGAGATGTACAGCCAGTGGGTAATCCGAGGTTGAAAGCCCCATTTATTTGAAATGGCTTTTTTTGCAAGAGAATAAAGCTATTGTAGCTTTATTGAGTCTTTCTTGAATGTTTGGTTTCCAGTTTAGTTTTCTGTCAAAAATGGGACCCAGATATTTTGCTGTATCGGAAAACACTAAACTGGTACCGTTTATTGAAGGAGGGTCTATAGTTGGAATTTTATATTTCCTGGAGAAGAGGACAAGATCCGTTTTATGGGGGTTTATTCCCAATCCACAGCGATCTGCCCAACGGGTTAATCTATTGAGATTTAGTTGAAGGAGTTCTTTAATGGTATTAAGATGCTTACCTGAGACGGCAATAGCAACATTGTCTGCATAGGCAATCACCCTGCTACCTCCCGCTTCCAGGTATATCAGCAGTTCATTTACTACAAAGTTCCAGAGAAGGGGAGAGAGGCGGCGTACCTCTGCTGACACATCTTTTGTCAGAAGTCTCACCCAGTTTGGAGTTGATTATCCTGCTTTTTAGCATAAGACTGATCAGTTCCCCAACCTGCAGAGTTGACAGCGCAGTCGTGATTGCGGATGTGTTGACGTTGTTGAAGGCACCCTCTATATCCAGGAAAGCAACCATTGTGTACTCTTTATATTGTAGGGATCGTTCGATGTGGCTAGTCAGTGAATGCAGAGCCATTTCCACCGACTTTCCTTTACAGTAGGCATGTTGAGCCGTTGACAGAAGTCTAGGGTCAATTTTAGCTCGTATATGGATATCAATCAGTCGTTCTAGAGTTTTCAGAAGTAAAGCTGATAGACTTATAAGTCTGAGGTCCTTTGGGACGACATGAGAACATTTTCCGGCTTTGGGGATGAACACTACATTGACTTCTCTCCATGACATTAGAATTTGGATGAGTTCTACACAGCTCCTCATAATATTTTCTAGCGCAGGCAGAATAATATCTGAGGATCTCTGTAGCTCGGCAGGTATTATACCGTCCGGACCAGCAGACTTGTATGGTTTGAAGCTATGTAGCGCCCAGAGCAGTTTGTCTTTGTGATCAGACCCTGGATTTTGGACCCGGTTGCAGTAGACCTGTTTGGGTTGCTACTGACCGTGAATTGAGAGCTATCTAGCAGGTTGAGTGATTCATCACTTGAGGTAGTCCAAGAGCCATCGGTTTTTTTCAAACAGCTAGGCATCATAGGATTTGTGGAGAGGATTTTTCTTAGCCGTGCTGCCTCGGAGGTTTCCATGATTTTGTCTCATAAGGACCTCCAGGATTGTCGCTTTGCCTTCCTCAGTTCTTTTTTGTATAATTTGAGGGATTCTTTGTATGAGTCCCAGTCAGTCACTTTCCTTGTGTTCTTTGCCAAGTTGAAAAGTTTTCTACAAGTGTTTCTGAGCAGTCCAATGTGGCTTTTTCTTGCCTCTAGGTTGAATAAGAGGACAGGAAGCGGCCATAGCCTGATTGAGAGCCAGAGTGAAATCCCTGACCTTCATGTCAAGCTCATTGGTGTC
Organism: Volucella zonaria; assembly: GCA_963966105.1. Classification (NCBI taxonomy): domain Eukaryota; kingdom Metazoa; phylum Arthropoda; class Insecta; order Diptera; family Syrphidae; genus Volucella; species Volucella zonaria. The sequence goes on along the minus strand of OZ014533.1, from coordinate 89,760,768 downwards.
ACGCGGGGGACTTGAGAGTTCAGAGGATAGCGTTTCTGACAGTATTCCTCCGTATTTTGGTCAATCAGTTTTCCGGTAGTTCCGGAATGATGGTTGACTAGGAGGAGCATCATTCAGGCTGAATTGGATGTATCTGTGGTCTGAAAAAGAGTGTTCAGACGATCCCATCCAGTTCATTAGCATTTGAGTGATGCTGTCGGAGACAAGAGTTATATCTAGCACTTCCTGTCGGTTCCTGGTTATAAAAGTGGGCTCATTGCCAATATTGCAAATGCAGAGGTTAGTACTTATAATATAATCAAAAAGTGACTCACCTCAGTTATTGATGCCGGTGCTGCCCCATACCGTGTGATGCGCGTTAGCGTCGCATCCGATGATGAGGTCAGTTTTTTGTCTTCCAGCCTCCAGTACCACCCTTTCTAGGTTATCACCAAGGAGAGGGCCCACATGATCGTGGCCAAGGTATGCCGATGCTAGTCTGGCAACGGTTATGTCGGGGTCGCTGAGATTAGGGAGTAGAAATACATTAAGGCTACGTTTCACTAATATACAAGTTCTGATCTTACCTTTGTTTCTTGTATAGAGCGGAACATATGCATGTGTCCTAAGTCCACGAACCATGCCTTCTAAAATCCATGGTTCCTGGATTAGGATGATGTCTTCTGCGTTTTTTGAAAGACGCAGAATGAGTGCGGCCGAAGCCTTTTTAGAGTGATGGAGATTAATCTGGAGAAACCGTATCATTACTACAGTTTTCCGGAGTAGTCTCCACCACGGTGTTGTTGAGATCCTCCGATTCTGAAGATGTGCCCAAGAGCTCATCTTCTTCCTCTAATCGTATAGGACCTCGTTTTGTTTCGTCATCTGTTTCCATTTCCGACGGGGTGTCAGATAGGGAAATCGATGGCTTGCTTGTCACCTCGGATAGATTGGAGTCGTCGCTATCCATTTCTGGAAAAGATATCGACGCTCCGGGGTCTGAGGTTACGTTTATTGATGTCTCCGTTAAAGGAGGAGGAGGTTGCTTCTCCGCATCCAGTTCATCTTTTTGTAGACCCTTAAATGGATTGGCTCGAATCAGAACCGAATCATACCTTTTGCCTGCGCTAGAGGATTAAGGGATTCTTTGTTGACCACGATCAGCGCGCATCTATAAGAACCCTTTTGTTCCTCCAGTTTCGCGACTTTCCAGTCATGAGTCGGAAGGGTCGGGTTACTGAGCCTGATGATCTCCAGAATGCTTTCTGGGGAGGAGGGTTCTGCTGAGATCCAGGTGCGAGTTCGGGGTCTACTAGGGATGTCCTCCTTAGATACGACCTCGAGTTTTGCATCTGGCCAGATCTTTCCTAAACCACCTATGGCTTTTGTGAAGAGATCGAGAGATCTCTGATCGTCGCTTGTGATAGGAGGTGGTCCGGGGTTTTCCCGCATAATGGCCAAGAAGTTGCTCGAAAGCTTCAGCTTGGCCAGCTGCCACCGTTCAGGTGTTATGGAACCGTCGGTATCGCTCCTATCGATTACCGCGATTATTATGGCGTCCTTTAGGACTTCACTGAAAGACCTCAGAGATGTGTTGTTGGATGGCCCAGGTGTTTTTATGTTGTGGGTTTTAGGCCTCTTGGAAACCGGCACGGTTTCCTCCAACGATCGCTGGCGCTTGGAGGAGTCTTTAAGTGTTTTGGGAGCAGTGGAAGCAGTGGGCAATCTGTCTTTTAGGATGCTGTTAGCCCACTCAATCTTGCTCCTTATGTCCGCACTTCTCTCAACCTCCGGAATGGATCCGAAGGTTTTGATGATGCGTGAAGCATTTCGGCGTCTTACGTAGAGCGCCTTAGATGGAGCTTACCGACGCAGCTGAGCTCCAGATTCCTCCTTGGGAGAAGGAGTTTTGGTAGCAGCGACAAGTCCGTGGCCTGCCACAAATTTGCTGCTGCTGGGGGTGGAGGAAGTTGTAAGACTATGGCTTGCCACAGTCCTACCACATCCTGAAGGTTTCTTTTTAGGCTCGTTGCGATTGCCTTTAGAGGATGGTGCACCATGGCCTGCCACAGATTTACCTCCTCTCGACAATGCAGGAGCCTTACCGGTAGTTGGTGCAGGCACCGTTCTACCGCCCGGTATTAGAGGAGTACCGGCCTCGGGTTTTGTTTTGCTTGTTTTGTTTGTCCATAATGTGGTCCCACGAGTAGCGGAGAAAGGGTTGTCCATCTGTACAGAGATCCGCAATATACAGATAAGGCTAGCTAATCCGGAGGTCGCCAGGTATCCGGATACTCCGTTTGCGACTGAGCTATTTTTGGAGAAGCTGGGCCCTCAGCCAGGTTGATCTTCGCCACGGATCGTATGACACCTTGATCCAGCCCAGTGGAAAAGGAATGGTTGGATGGTTGGACAGAAAGGGGAGGGGGGGGGGAAAGAGGAGCATCCTTTGGTTTCAGGACTCGTCTGGAGAATTTCTCGGGATTCATTGACCCTACTCAGCCTCTACAACTCGGCAAGTTCAATGCTCGTGGTAGAGGAGGCTTAAAGCTAACAGTCAGCGGTATTTCTATTGTGTCCTTCAATGTCACTTAGTGTTGTCTTAATGAGGCAGTATCCTTTCGGTAAACATCTAAATCGACTAGGCGTATTTGACAACACGTAAGCATACTTTTCTGGCTCTCCGCCGCAAGCGCCTGAGACTTATTCGGTTGAGGCTTGAACAACAGGCACTTCATTACTGAGTTAAACTTCCTATGAACAATTTCAAACTTAAACTTAATGGAACATCTGGAAAGTATCATGAGATAATTCAGTCACCTGAGATGGCTAGGACATGAAGAGTAAATGAGTATTAGCGCTTTGGCCCGAAGAGAATGAAAGACTACCCGAAAGGATGACGCTTTTTCATCTTTTACAGCTGAAGGCAGTTGGCCAAAGACCGAAGACGGCGGTCGCCTTGGATAACCTATGAAAAGATTTGAGGCTCGAGGTCGCAAATCACATTCCAAACAAAGACATGTACTTCACTTCGCATGAAGTAGGACAACTTAAATATACATATCTATCCCCCTAGTACGAAACGCTATTGCGCTATTGCGTCATTCTGCCTGCGAGTAGTAGCCAGAAAAATAGGCTTTTGGGTCCCCCTTTTCTCATTTAAAATAAACTTTATTTATAATCTAATAATATGAGTAAGAGGCCCCCGTTTGTCACTAGAAATAGATCCCCATACTAGTTTTACTCGTATATCTGACAGAACTCATACCCCGGATGGTTTTTGATGATTCCAGTCAAGGATACAGGAAATCAATACTTGACACCAAAGCACTCTTCAACCTTGCTCCAATAAAATTCTTAGTCCAAATCCTCAAAAGACCCCAAAGGTTAATCCTTTTAACAATGACATCATACAATAGTACATCCAGCTGCCATCCGATAGTTCGTAAACGCATGTATGTACAATCTTGTCAATTGTCCAACTTGACAATATTTCGACTCCCAATATTTAATAAAAATAGATTAATGATCCATTTGAATGTAAGAGTATGTGTCCATACAAGTTACATAAACAGAATATGCGATACGGATACATGTCCTTCTGTATCCTGATGCCGATACAAAAACGAAATGTAAACACACTCAGAGTTCACAGATTCATATCCAAGGCAATTGACGATTTATTTGAACAGCCCAAACGGCAAACATTGATAGCCAGCAGACTTGCGAGAATATCAAAATTATCGTCGACGTCATCGATAAAGAAATTGGATACGATTTACGATTTGGAATGTGTTGTATAGTACTTGCACTAGGTACGAAACGACCCGTACGGGTATGAGTACTCGTATGTCAATGAATTTGACAATACCAACGAATTGACATTGTGCTAACAACCGGACCATCAACAATAGTCATCAAGAAATAAATATGAAAAAAATGTTGCTTTGTCCTTTCAACATATGGTATGTACCTACGTACGAGTATGTATAAGACCAAAGCACAATTTGGGAGGACAGTTGTGGAAACAAGACTCGGAAATGTGTGTCATGTTTTATGCAGGACAATAGGAACATTTTGAATAGGAAAATGACTGTTTTGCGATTACGTAGGACTACTCATATGCAAGGCACTTGTGGAAAACAATTTTCAATTCAAGAATGATCCTCCAAGCAGCCGAGTAGCAATGTAACATAGATACGTGTAGCAAGTATGTAGCATTAGATATTTATAATTGTATGCGTTCCATTTCAATGGATAACAAAAAAAGGAAAGGAATGGTTTCAAATGCATTGGGAATAACAATTTTTATTTTTTTTTTAATTTTCTGACTCTCCAATTGCAAAGTAAGGCATGCACTTTGACCTAAAAGATATTTTGTACCATTTAGCTATCTACACTTGATAACGCTACTAGCAGATTAATCCGTCAGTTCGTTGGAGCCGAATTGTTCCCGGAAGAAAACCTACGTCTAATTCCGTTGAGGGCTTGACATTCACAACAGATGTGTTCAGCGGTTTCTTCTTCTTCTTCTTCCCCGGCACTCCGGGGAGTCGACTAGATGCATTTTGTTGAGGTGATATCTCAAATCGTGATGTCCTGTGAGGTAACCTACTAAGATTTTGATAACGTGCCGACTTAGATTTAGACATCTATTGGCATTTTTATTGAAGGGCAGAATGACTCGTTTGGCCCGTCTTAGACCTGAGCTATACTCCCAATATGAGATGCATCTCGAATGCCCCCAGCTATTAATAGGTAAATTGATTGCTGATTAAGGAGTGCAGCAGAAGGGTCCTGGTCCATTAAAGGGAGTTTTTGAGCCCTTTCTGGCCAGTTCGTCGGCATTTTCATTCCCATCAATGCCCTCATGTCCAGGAACCCACCACAATTTCGTTTTGTTCCCGGAGCTTCATTGTTAGGGGATTTTGAAGCAGTACATGATTGATTTGGTGTCAATGGTGTTCGAGCTAATGCAGTTTATATATGCTTGCCTGGCTTGGAATATACGAATTTCTGCGCCTATAATACCAGAGTTGTAAATATAGTTGGCACATATTTGAGGAGTTCTGCCTCAAGTACACTGAGCCTTTTGCCCATAGCTATGGTTATACTTAGGTTGGGTCCGTTTATTCCAGCTCCCACTCCCGATTTCATTTTGTAACCATCCGTATGGCTGTTTGGTAGCTTATTGCTAACCCATGGTTCTTTTCTGGGTATCTCCGTGGAGAAGCCTTTTTTTTTTTTTTTTTTTTAAATGCAGTTTATTTCTTAAATCATTAATTCTTACATACTAACAAAAAATGCTTAAATGCTAGCTTAAAATTACTTAACAATCTTATACTAACTTACTGGCCCCACACAGGCACTCTAAGCTACTCTAAATTCTTATATCTATGTCTTTCGACTTTATTTACATTTTATTGAAATATTTGTATACTTAAAGCTAAGAAAAAAATTGCTAACAAAAACTTAGTATATGGACTTAATTTTTTATAAAAACTTAATATCTAACTTAAAATAAACCTTAGGCTACCTAACCTACATACACAATACACACACATAGATATATATCTCTTAAATGCTAACCTAAACCTATGCAAGCTGGCCATCGCTATTCACAGAGCAAATAGATTGGTCAGCTCTGCCTCATTAGTGAGGCTGGTCCGTAATTGACGGAAACGACGACGAAGCATCTTCTCCATCATTCAACCACCAGAAATGCTGGTGCTGCCGAACGACATCCCTCTTATCGCGATTCCCCACCGCCCTACTGAACCTGAGACGATCCACACTGCCGTGTGCGACGTCTCTGTTGTAGTTGAGTCGCCTGTCCCCAGCTTTCCGAGCGACATGGAAGATTAACGGGACCGCTGATCTATCCTGGATCAACCCTATCTGATCTAGGTAGAGGAATGCTTCCGGTGGAACGAAGCCGTCAGAGTGCACACTCTCGTGGTAAAGGTAAAGGTAGTTGGGATAGTAAGCCCCAGATATCAGGTTATTCGTCGAGGCCATTGCTCTTGCGATGTGTCTTCGAGTCAGCTTAATTACGAAGTTGTCCACTCGTATTAGGTTCGCTCTGTTGTAAAGGACCTCATTACGATAAAATTTTTTGTACTCCGACTCTGGTGTTCTGTACAAGCGAAGGCAAGCCCTCTCAAACACCCGAATCTTTTCTATTAAGCTTGCTCGCACATTGAACCACACGGGACACCCAAATACTAGCATGGGCCTGATAAGGGCCATGTAGCAGATTACCTTTACCCCCGCATCGAGTTGGCTGCTATAAAACAGTCTCTTTGTAAGGGCAAAAGCACCTTTAGCTCTGGCCAGAGCAGCATCTACATTTTTGTCAAAATACAGAAACTGATCTAGCCAGATCCCAAGGTATCTGACTACATTTCGACAGGCAAGAGGCTGTCCGTGTTGTCCAATGATCGAGAACTTTCGCCAATTTTTTCTGGTATCCCTAGAAGCTCCAGACAACGGCGTCCTAAAGAGAATGGTTTCCGACTTCTGAAAGTTGATTTTCAACTTCCAGTCATCGCAAAACCGTCTTATCTTATCGAAGTCACGCTGCAAGAGAGTATTAATGACCTCGATTTTTGGACTTGTTCTGTACGCTATCAAATCGTCTGCGTACGCAATAGTATTGGGAAGTGAACCTATCAAGTCGCTTGTATAAATGTTGAATAGGATCGGCGAGCAGGGACCTTAGGTCTGGGTGTTCGCTAACACTTAACTCTTTAATTTGTACCAGATTTGCTGTGCTACGTAATGCCACTTTGTTCAGATACATGTGTAGGTGCGTTAGTCCTATTATTGCTTCTATCGCAGGTCCATATTATAGAAGCATATGATTAGCCTGCTCTTCATTGTATGGATCCAGTGAGTGATTTTGGAGAGATCATACATGCGCCTGCAGATCCATAAAGCGTTGGTTGCTTTAGTTATTCTGTTGTTTAAGTGAGAGTTACAGTTTAGTCTTTTGTCTACGATTACTCCCAGATGTTTGACCTGAACGGAGTACTCAACGATTGTGTCGTTAAGTGAAACTATATCCAAGTTTATGTTTCTTCTTATTTGGGTTTATTGGGAGATTCTCTGTCGTGCACCAGTCTAGGACTGTCCTAAGGGCGTTTCGCATACGCGCAGTAACTTCGTTAGTCTCTCTACCCCAAATGATGATGACTAGGTCACCGGCATAACTAATTGTGTTGTAGCCTAAGTTGCTTAACTCTTTAGGCAAATCATCTATAACCAAAGACCACAGGCGGGGCGATAATACGCCTCCCTGCGGGCAGCCCCTTATAGCTGATACTGATACTGAAGTCAGCCCTGATGAGGTAGTAATCATCCGACTTTCAAGCATCGCTTTGACCCAGTTGATGGTAGGTGACATAGCCGCCGTAGCGGCCTGTATCTAAGAAGACCCACAAATGTCGATTCGGCGCCGGTTAACAGAATTGGACATCGCCAGAGAGTCAACTTGGCCTATTTTGCGGTTGGATTTGGGCCTACATCCGTATAAGATTGTGCTGACATTAGAATTGAATCCGGGCGACCATAGACAGCGCCCTGAGTTCGCCAATTGGGCATTGGAAATGTTGGCCGGATATCTAGATTTTGGCCAAGAAATCATCTTATCGGACGAAGCCCATTTTTGGCTCAGCGGCTATGTCAACAATCAAAATTACAGTTATTGGACTGAACACAATCCACAAGTATTTGGCCAAGCATCAATGCATCTACAAAGATTGACTGTTTGGTGTGGTTTATGGCATGGCGGCATCATCGGACCTTATTTCTTTCGAAATGAGGTAGGAGACACCATTACTGCCAATGGTATCAGGTATAGAGCGATGTTAACTGACTTTCTGTGGCCAGAGCTCGACAACATCGATATCTTGGTTCCAACAAGACGGCACTAAATGCTATACAAGCGATGCAACGCTCGAAGTGGTTAAGGAGAAATTTGACGACTGGGTCATCTCATGGTGAACGTTCATCTATTGGCCGCCACGATAATGCAATATGACACCACTCGATTATTTTCTCTGGAGCTACGTAAAGTCCTTAGCCTACGCTAACAAGCCAGCCACCTTGATGAGCTCGATGCCAACATTTGCCAGAATAACGCCGCATAAATTGCACCGAGTCATAAAAAATTGGACCGACCGCTTGAAGCATTGCCAGCGAAGCGAAGGCGTCCATTTGAATGATGTGCTATTCCACACATAATGGCATGAACGTAGTTTCAAAATAAAGCCAGAATCAATTTTATATCTCATACCGTTGTTGTTTTATTTAATTTTTTTTTCCTATCGTTCTTATCTGGTCACACTACATTTTGTTTTCCCTTATTTATCGGCAAGCTCATCCTCACCGTTTTTGTTTTAATATTCATAAATACCCCACAAATAGCTCGTTTTGTTCTTCCGATAACCCTTGTAATCCACGTAGGCAAAAAGTACAATACTACAGACCTTTGAAAAATTATGCCTAAGGTGCTGGCTTGCGAATGTCGTACTATTGTATGATATGAGATTGACCAAATCGTATGGTAGTGTATCGCCTTGTACCAGTCAGTTTTTGATATTAAAGGCCGGGATAAAATCATTATCGGATCAGCGACATTTCTTCTTAGCCATCCTGCAGAACCGGACAAGTTATTAGGGATGGAAAAATCGGACATTGCTTCGCATAATTTTGTTGCGACATAAATTGTCATAGGCGGCCCTGAAATCGACAAATAGGTTGTGGCGGTTGATGGTGAATTTTCTAGGCCCGAAACCATACTGATGATAGCTGAGGGGCAGAAGGAATAGGCGTTTAAGGATAAATAACACCTCTATACATGGCACAGACTAAAAGGTTTCCTTTCTTTCGGGTCGGACATAAAATGTTGAGTTTTCATTCGCCTGGTATACGTTTGTTCAACCAGATTTTAGAGATGATTTGGTGAATAGTATTCATAAATTCACCTGCGACTGACTTGAATAGCTCTGCAGTTAAGCGATCAGTACTAGTCATTTTCGTGGACATAAGCTTGGAAATGGCTATTCTCACTTCATCGAGGCCTGGCGGATGGAATTGACGTTCAGGTTGAATATTACACAATATTAATCGTACTCGTCGTTAACAGTCGGCAGAATTGATTCTACCATATCCCCAGCACCTAATGCGAGCCTACCGCTAAGTGCCCTTCCCTTTATTTGCTCCTTTACCATTTGGAAAGAAGTGAAACAATTGGGTGAAAACTCCACTTAAACGCATTAATAAGTATGTACCTTTTAGAGAGATCGTTCATGTTCTAAATAGCGTTTTCACTGGCTCTTTACACCTAGTATTATAGCAATAAGCTTTGGTCAGATTGAATGTTACTTCCCTATACACAATCTCCATGTCGTATGGTTAAAATGGTTATTCTAAAGAGTTGGTTAAGAACTTACTTCCTCATGAGTTCGACTTCATTTTGAAGGGAAGTAGATTTTCGGATCAGGTAAGATTCCACTTATTAAATAGATATTAACGAAAGTTTCATAGTCACTCATCGCATTGTTAGAAAAGTTGGAATGGAACGTCATCAACTCTGCTACTTCATTAGAGTCCGAAATGACTGCATTTTATCACCTCTTGCCCTTCTGGTGAAAATTAGTTACGTTATTCACGCAACACTACCGCAACTGCATTGTGAAGTACGCCGTGCGATAGACTTTGTCTTATTGCGTGTCATAGCAAATGCAATAAGATTGCATGCAGCCGACGTTCATCACAAATTCAGTAGTCCGAAATTTAGAGGAAGACTTTTCAGAACCAAATACAGGCAGCCTGCAACTATGGAAACAAATTCTATTTACAATTTAGTTTTTCAGGAACACAGCCGACAAAGCCAATACTCTGTGGGTTGTAGACTAACTACTGACTAACTGGAGGTAACTGGTGTGCTAATACAATTTTGCAATTTTCTCAGTCATGTTTAAGCGGTATAAACTATCTGGTTCTCCTGTGTAGAGGAAAATATAGCAGTAGAACAATAATAGAATAGTGCATTACTGGCCATCCATTTCATTGCCCCTTTCCTTCTAGAAGTATTCAAATCCGAGTAACCTACATATGTACTCGTATACATATACTCGTATGTGTACAAAGAATCAAAGTACTAGAATCCAAAAGTGAAAACAATTTTATTAGCGTCCCATGTCGAATATTGGAGCATGGTTGATAGTTAGGACTAGCCAATCCATCTGCTGCCTTAAACCAATTTAACCAAAACAAGGTTTGCATACTGAAGTGTATACCGTCATATCTCTTAAAGCCACATCGTTTGAGAGGCAACACTTTATCGTGCCACCCACAAACTTTCGGTTGAAAAAGAGTGTCCCACCCCCTAACCAGATTTCCATTGTTTGGTTTACAAATTGTTAACAGTTTCATAAGTCTATGTGCCTTTCTATCAACTTATAAGTAAGATGCTCGTGCATTTACATCCATAGAACATACTTCCACCCAACTTTTGCACAGTAATAGTTTCCATTAAATTTGCTAATGGATAAAACGTTGTGGCATAATAATCGCTTCCTGGAAAAACACAGCCTCATGATAAAGATTTACTTGTTCGCAACGTAAGAGGGATAATTTGTTGGTACCCCTTCAATGATGTACGATGGTATTTTTAAGTAGCTTTCATATATTTCTGAAACTAAAAGGATCAAAATAACATCGTTTTATTGGATTTCCGTTCAAACGGTTATCCAGAATTTTATCTCATCTCAAACATTTCGTAGTTTCACTATAGGAACAATCTTGGTCAGGAGAATTCGTAAAACTTCGTAACCAAGCACATCACTTATTCGAAGCAATTTTATATGGACTCAGCATATAAAATTGATATTGATAGTTTAGTCGAACTTATACTCGTAGATAGATATACAAGTATGTTATTTCGCCTCCACCCTAACCCTAAAGTATTAGGTTGGTTTCAGTTTTATTTGTTCTACCCTTGAACTGTGTACCATAGGAATTACTACTCAATTTATGGGTCTACCTTTAGAAGAGGGAGAAACTACTTAGGGTCGAAATTACTGCAAAGATAAAATGGTAATCCTTAAGGATTTCAATTTCTACAGGATGAAATCATGAACTGAAATAAATAAAAGTGCAGACTCAATTGTAGTAATTCGAGATATGGATACTTGTTCGATTGAAACATACGAATGAGTATCATGGTTCAATGGTATGCCTACTTATTGTAGTTGAATTTAAAATATCAATAAGAGTACATTGTTGAAGGCTTGTAACTATTTGTTTGCTAACTGAGATTTGAATTAATAAAATATGCAGAAAAAACTCTCCGTTGACACTTAAGTCTCCGCCTTTTAGCTCCTACTCTCACTTCCACGTAGTGAAGTCTGGGAACCTAGTGCCTATGGGAATGGTGTTAGAGTATCCAACGCGTGCGGCATGTCATTGGCGGTTGCACAGACGTGTCTTTGATCAGGATAGAGAAACTCCATATATGGATTAAATATGGCATCCACGTCCAACTTGAGGTACTTGGTGCACTCCTCCCTTTACAGCTACTCATACTTCCACGTATGTTATTCAGAGTCAAGATTTAAAGGGAACTCCATGGCCGTGCCAGGTCCCTGGAGTCTAGATCGTCCTTCAGGAAATCTGAAATAAATAACATTGATCCAGGATACGAATGCGAATATCACAGTCATAAGAGATTGAAGTTGAAAAACAGCAATCTCAAGATAAATCCATACATAAACCATAGAACACTAAGAGCAATGTTAACGACCTGCTTCAGATGAGGTTGGTTTCAAAGCACCGCCACAAAGAAAGCTCTGGTTTTACGATGAATGTAGGCAGGCACATTCTGCATGCTGCGCGGCATCGAAGAACAAGAGTTGCTCGTATGTTCAATGAGTAGAAATGATGGGAAGGGCAAAGGCGTTTTGAAAAGAAAGTTAAGAGCACGAGAAGCGCGCGAATGAGGAAATTTAGAAATCTTACTGCAGAAATGTTTTATCAGAGAATTTAAAAAATATGCCAAGGATACGAAGCCAAAATGGAAGCCTCCAAACTGAACTACTTATCAAAGATACTCAAATCAGTCAAACATGTTGGCGTAGATACTGTACTTATGGACTCTATAAACAAACGTTCCCTACCTGCCTAGCTCGGCAGTTAAATCACCAAAGACGATTTTCACGTCATGTTTATTTTAGTTGCTTCCCAACACTTAAAAAATGTAGTCAGTCAATGAGTGAAAGTAAGCGGTCCGCTATTGAAATAGCGGGACCAATAGATGACTTGATGCCATCCGATGACCAGGCCGTAATGTCGGCCCATTCTCATTATGGGAGACCAGGAATCACTACCAAGAGGAGGAGGAAGCTGAAGCCTACTTTCCTGGCAGCATCTTCAGAAAAGATGTCTGGTGGAGTAAGGAAAGAGGCGCCAGCAATATCAACAAGGGCAGCAGCACAGCAGCAAAGGTGGTAAAAGGTAGGCAAAGATGATTTCCCATATGTGTCTGATGGTGGAGAAGGCCGCTATATGGGGGGTGACAACACGTTTGTATCTCTGGCGTAGGAGGAAAAAACCATAAATAACATTATTAAGTAGCTCCAGCAAAGAATGCTAAACAAATAGCAACAAATGGCTCACAACAGCCGCAATAACAAAAATAACAAATCGAAAAAGAAACAACAACACCAAAACAGCAGCCTAAACCTACACAGGCTCTAAAAAAAACTCAATAACAGCAATAACAACAACAGCAGCAAGAACAAAAACAGAAAGAACAGCAACCCCAACCACGGCAGCAACAACAACAACAAAAGACTTCAAAGATAAAAGTTCCACCTATAACCACATATATTGTAATATGGAAGTCAAGGAATTATTGTAAATTTTTTTGTAAAGAGACTAACATTCTATAGGCGCGTGATCCATGCGATGTAGTGGAGCGCTACCCGTAAATTAAAAGTTTATTGAAGGATGTGACGACGAAGTTTCTCTCCTACATCCCGAAGGGGAAGAAGCTACAATCGATGCTGCTAAGGAGGCCTGATCCGAAGGAGCCCCTTGCAAGGCTGAAAGAGAAGGAGTGAGATGAGCTTAAATTCGAGGGGTTTAAGTATTCGTCACGTCTAGAGCCAAAAGGGAGAAGCGGAAACCACAGTTTTTCCTAATCCAGGTTGTACACAGGGAAAAATCAAAGAGAAGCGACAACATTTTACAATGTGTACGCTGTCAAAAGTTTGAGCACACCGCGTCGAACCTCGAAAAGCAGCCTCGGTGCGTGAAGTGTGCAAAGAACCACAAGTCCGAGGAATGCGGTTTGGGTAAAAAAAAACCAACTCTCTTGTGCCTTATGCAGGAACACGGAATACACCGCAAACTCTCGGGGTTGTCCCAAATTCCAATACATACAAAAAGAAAATCTGGCTCTGCTGCAGAAATTGGAACTGGCGACAGGTAGAGGAAATACGGTACAACAAGTGGTGGTTGGTTCTCAGACCACAGCACCTAGAGCACCGGAATCTGTACCTGACATACTAACTATTTTGCTCTCGATTCCGGGGCAGATGGCTCAGCTCCAATGTCAGATAACAGAACAGACTATGCGTGCAGATCAAAGCTACGCACAGCTGCTGGGCCTAACGTACCTCAAATTGTAATGGGTACATACATGGCGGAGCAAACCCTGAAGGCCCTTGTAGTGAATGTTAATTCACTAATTAGGTTCGAACGAAGAGCCGCACTATTTAACTTGCTTAAAGACCAAGCCCTTAATGCGCTTTTGGTTAACGAAACTAAGCTTAGCAAAAGATACAAAATGAGGCACAGACGATATACGAGTAGACAACGCCAACTCCATTCAAGGAGGAGGCGTTGCGATTTGTTTAAGAAAGGACTGCGTTTTAAAAGAATTATACAGTCGTGTATGTAGTACATAAGTTCCAGGTGCTGGAAGCATGCATCGTATATATCCCTATCCGTACTGCAAAGCGGTTATACAAGTACATGGTGTCTGTCTATGCACCTAAGTCTACTCAATCTACCTTATTCATCTCAAAGCTTTACACACTTTTTCGATTCTAATGAACCCACACACTATTCAACTGGTGGGGTCTGCAAAATGGGCTTAAAGGCGACGGATAGTCCGTCGTTTCTTAAACACGGCTCCTATTTCGATCTCTGGCTGTTCGACCGTTCTCAACGAAACTGCGGAATTGGAAGAATTTGTTCAAAGGCATTCCTACAACACAACTATACATAGTAGGGTGCGTTGGACACATTTCTGCAGAACACTGACAAGAGCTATCTCTTCGAATTCGCCGTACCCACCGCCCAACAGAAATCTGTCAAATGAGCAGATTAACAGGTATCTAAAACTAATGGACGAGACAATTAAATTAACAATGGACAAAACGATACCTCGGCATCAAGATACTGACAACGATGACTTATTCCGCAACGCAACTATTTACGCATTGCACCGGCTTAAAAGTAAATTGCTGTCAAGACTAAAAACCTTGTGCAGACAGTTTACTGACAGACAGACATAACCAGGAGATCATGACATCGAAGTCATCGATCAAAAACCTCTAAATGCCAATAAAAAAGAATTACAGAAATTCTGTAAGTTTATTTTGGAATAACAAAATTCGGGCTGTAAATACCAGCAACCCGAATATGTTCCCGCAAATAAAAAAAATATAAAATCCAAGTGAAAATATAGATCCAAGTGAGGCCCTTGATGATGACAACTTCTTTGTGATCGAGGATCAGCAGATAAGATATAGGCTATAGGAGCGACTTTCCAGGGAGTGTACAAGGCGAATAACATCATTAGCCCGAATCGCGACGTGGAAAATCGAGTCCTGGTGCACAATTTCTATTTTCGAAATGAAATAGTGAACTGGCTATTCGAGAGAATGGGTTTCACCCAGTTCAGTGATGAGAACATGGCACATATTGTCATCGCCGATGAAAGGCTACTATTTCCGTTCATTTCGAAGGAAGAGCCTCAAACTATCTTCGAATAAGAAATAAGTATGAACTGATGAAATACCGAACATTGTGCTCCGACATCTCCCACTAGAAGCGATGGACATTTATGTCCCTGTTTAATAATGCAATGGATAATGCCCATTATCCAGCGCATTGAAAAACTGTGGTGCTACACCCCATCCTCAAAAGGGATAAAGACACTTTCAATCCGGCGAATATCCGGTCGATCAGACTTTTTCAAACATCAGTAAGGTCTTTGAAAAGCTGATCAATAGAGTCCTGACTGAGTGGGTTGAGGATAAACTTATAGCTCCGGATAATCAATTCGGTCCCAATGCGGGACATGATGTCATTCATGCGGACAAGAACCAGTGCACTGGTGCCTGCTTGATTGACTTGGAAAAAGCCTTCGATATCGTATGGTTAGAGGGACCCTTCTTCAAGCTTAGTCTCCTATGTTCTTTACAGTTTACAATATGCTCACAGATAGATAGTTCATCGTGGAAAATAGCTATGTGGCTTCTGCTGGAACATTTCACATTAAAAACGGTCTGCGAAAAGGTGCAGTATGTTCGCCGATCCGATTCAACATTTCCACAAGTGATCTGATATGTCACCATGCCATAGCGTATGCAGATCACTTGATTACGTCCAGTTCCGGTTCAAAGATTGAGGGGATATATTTTTGCAACGTGACTTCGCTAAAATTAAACGATATTGCGATGACTGGAAATTGAAAATCAATTTTCAGAAGTCGGAAACCATTCTGTTTAGGATGCCTTTGTCTAGGACCTTTAGGGTCACCAGAAAAAATTGGAGAAAGTTTTCGATTGTGGGACCACATGGGCATATACTTGCTTGTGGAAATGTGGTCAGATACCTTGGGATCTAGCTAGATCAATATCTGTATTTTAACAAACATATAGATGTTGCTCTGGCCAGAGCCAAAGGGGCGTTCGCCTTTACCAAGATACTGTTTTGGAGCAGCCAACTCCATGCAGGGATGAAGATGATCTGCTACATGGCCTTCTCCGGCCTATGCTTGTATTTGGACGTCCCGTGTGGTTCAAAGTGAGAGCAAGTTTATTGGAAAAGATTCGGGTGTTTTAGAGGGTTTGTCCCCGCTTATACAGAACACCAGAATCTGAGTACATACAATTCTATTCTAATCAGGTCTTGTACAATAGGGCGAACTTAATAAGACTGGATAATTTCGTCATTAAGTTGATCCAAGGCACATTTTTTTTTTAAATTGAGTGCGCGCTCAAGGGGTTTGTTTTCCTTAAAATGTTTGTATACAGCGCGGGCGAAGGAAAATTAGGGAGGAAGAAAGGACAGGTAGGACAGGTACCGATGTACATTGTTTTTAAATGTTTGTAAGTTATAATGACCAGGAAACACAGAGATCGGCAGGGCATTTCTAAAGCAAGTTGTATGGCTTAAGAAAGAATCACGATATTTTAGAGTACGTCCGAAAATGAGCTTGAGGGTATACTGATGAGCATTCATAGTTAGTCGGGTGTTACGGTTGAAAGTTTAAATGGACGAAATGCTACTGGCGATTTCAATGGAGCACTGGTGGTGGAAATAGCGATAAAACAGAGTGATACAGAAGACATTACTTTGGTGTTCGAGGGTGTCAATTGATTGACTGATATTAGTATCACCGATGAGTTTTATAGCACAGTTTTGTATCCTATCTAGCAGGATGTTTTAGGAGCACCTGACCAGATGTGGGCATTGTACTCCAATTTTGGGCGGAAGAATGGCTTAAATATTGGGGCCAGATCAGAGGGGGTGAAGTATTTCTTACATCGTTTGAAGAAACCTAGACATTTCTCAGCATTTTTGACGACACCAAATATGTGGTCATTCCAACGTAAGTTATCACTGACACACATACCGAGAATGAAAAGTTTTTCGGTTTCGACGATTTAAGTGCCATTCATGGAAAATGGCTGGATGTTAAAATTTTGCTTTGATGACAGCAGAGAGCATTGAGTTTTGGAAGTATTAAATTCCACTCGGTTGATAGTTCCCCAATTGGTTATGTTCCAGTTCTACAGCCGAAGAGCAGTGATGTGAATCCGGGAAGGAATGTGAAAACAGAGAGTACTATCGTCAGCAAAGGAATATATTGGATTAGAATTAGCAGACAAGAGATCATTGATGAAGATTAAATAGAGTGTAGGAGATAGAACGGAACCCTAGGGCACACCAGCATTTATAGTGCGACTGTTAGACGTGAAACCATCCAAGATAGCCTGAATTACACGTTTCGAAATGTTATTTCTAATCCATTGTAGAAGAGATTGATCAATCCCAAATGAACGCGTTTTCGACAAAAGAGCCTGATGCTAAACTCTCTCAAATTCCATAGAAATATCTTGCTTTCGCCAGATTGATGTACGCTTTTGTTCCACTTTTCGGTGAGACATGCCATCAAATCACCAATGGACCTGGTGATATTTAATGAACTGACGGTTTATCAGCGTTTCCATGACCTTAGAAAGAAGGGACGTAAGTGCGATGCATCTATAAGAGGAGAGAGAAGAGCAATGAGCTCATCGAACAACCTGATCTCCGTAGCTTGCTATTCCAATTATGTGTATCATGAGAGAGTACGCTTTGACGGCTTTATTCCTCCAAAAGTGTTCCTTTACCTCATCTTGAAAGGTCTGATCCAGAACAGATCAGCAGTGCAGCTAATCCTCCATGTCGCTTAAACAGCTGTGTACAGGCATCTTAACTACGACAGAGACGTGGCGCGTGGCAGTGCGGAGCGTCTCCGGTTCAGTAGGTCAGTAAGGAATCGTGACAACGCTCAATAGAAAGCAAAGTCGGTCAGCCTAATTTTTTAACCGTGGCCGGCACACATAGATTTAGCTAGGATTAGATTAGATTTATGAAAAAGATATACATATAAAGAATCGAAAAAAATATATAAAAAAAGAAATTATAAAACAACAAAATAGATGGGTGACAACTTTTCCAAAAAAAAACGGAGTAATAAGATAGTATACTATAAGTAGGTTAAGGTTTATTTTTCTTCTTTTTTTTGTTTAGGTAATTAGCTTATATTTTATGAAATAAAAAGTCCATAGGTATACTAAGTTTTTTCACCTAACAAAAATTGTTTTCTTATTTTTAATTTAAATAAATATAGAAATAAAATAAATAGTGACTGTACGAAACGTCGAAAAGCATAGTTTAAGTACTAGGTTTAACATAGAACCCTCGCATGCAGCCAGTAAGTTAGAATATGATAATTTTAAGTTCATTATGCTAATTTTTAAGCATTTTTTTATCTAGCATGTAACAGTTAATGAATTGCCTAAATAAAAGTGCAATTAAAATGAGAAAAAAAATTTACTAACTCGTATTGTGGAGGACTAGGTTTAAGCCAGCGAATTCCGTGAATATTTATTTTTTTTAAATTATTTTTCGCTAAATAAACTTTAAAGTGGAAAAGGTACCGAACGGCAATGGATACCAGCCAGCCGGGGGTTCAGCTAAATGAGTCGTTTTCAAACTAAGAAATCTGACACTCAACAACAACCAGAGACTACAATAAAAACAATTGACGAAAAAAGAAATGATATCGTGAATGCCGCGCAGGGTCGAAGGAAACTAAAGCCGAAGTAAAACTTAAAAAAAAATAAAAGAAGCCCGGCACAAGCTGAGAAAAGAGACAGAGACCCATTAAATGTAGATGAAATCGGCGAACGAATAATCGCAATCCCTCGAGGAGACATTGCTGTGGAGAAGGTAAGTTACGTTAAGCGATGGAAGCGAGCTCAATCGGCGACCAACAACTTCGTGAGAAGAACATCGGTCCAGGATAAAACAAGCCCTGAAAGCGGGATCAAAACGCGGAGACTTAGTTCTCATCGAAGATGAAAGACTACCGCAATTTCAATGGCGACACGGACAGATCATCGGCACATATGTCGGGAAAGACGGATTTGTTTGAGTGGTTACTTTACGAACCGAAACCGGATAACCTAAGCGATCGAAAAATTTTGCATTTACCATCAAATATCGTAAACAGAAAGCAAGACATTTAAACGACACAATACAAAATATATACGGAGCGCACTTAAAATAAATTTACATAAAAAATCAAAGGTGATTCTTTTCTTGTAACAGTGACTTATTAGTTTAATCAAACACAAATAATTACAAATTCGATTATTTTAGATTTCCCTACATAACACAGTACACAACACAGCACACAACACAGCACACATATAGTTCACACAATCCCACAAAACCATTCAGTCCGGAGAACTTTGCGGAGTTCCGAAATTCCAAAATACCGACAGGAATTGGAGAGTCAATACCCTGACGGCATTCGAAGGTTCAGTGACCCTATGAACGTTATCTAACAAGAAGAACACTTTAACCTAACAACAGGTATCAATTTGTAAGACATTTTAAAGTCAACAACATTCAAATATAGCAATACATTTTAATATATAAATCTTAAACTAAAAATATACAATATGCAAATAAAAACTTGTTTACTTGAAGCAAATTGCAACAACAATTCGACGGAAGAGACGTGTTTTATTTTAAATCGCATTTTTTGCTACCCTTCAAATATTAAACAGAAAGCGCCAAACATTTGGTCCTTCGAGCCAATACCAGAGGCAACGTGCGTTTACGATACTGATTATTATAATTAAGTTAGGCTAAGTAATTTATTATTTATTATTTATTATACGAGGCTATAAGCTGATTTTTCACATTTTTATCTCTTACGTATGGGGTTGTGAGCCCTATAAGGTCAGTAATATGCTGGTGATAGAGCACGCACTTGCAATTTTTAGGCATGCGTCAGGATTTGGTAATCAGGAACCACCACTGAGAGGGAAGGCAAGCATTACACTACGATACGAACTTGACTGTATCGCCGCTGGCCCAATCCTGGCTATAGAACAGTCAACAGTTTCCCAATCAAACGCCGAGCAGATTTCACATAGAGTAATACTGTAAGTCAAAAGGAAGATGCTTACAGTGGTCGGAATATTTTATGGGCCGTTGGAGCGTGGCTGGTTTATTGGCACATTTTACGATTCTTAAGGTGGTGGTGTTTTGTGGATTGCCGATGATGTTATCTGCTACAAAAGACCACTCATGTCTCTATACCATTTATGAACAAATCCTTGTTTTTTTTTTTTTTTTTAATTACAATTACCATGGTTATGAAAAGCAAGAGACAATTTGTGGGAATTCGATTTTTTACTTATCTGTGGGCATTTTGAATCTTGAAAACCCCGAATACCTACAGTGTTGGCCAAAACTATAGCACGAAAAATTCTTACTTAGGAAAAAAGTAAGGAACATTTAAAAAAAACTTGTAATCACTTTACATTAAATCTTATTAAATTTTTAATAAAATAAAATAATTAAAAATCCATTGAAAAATAAGTGGACAAAACTAAAGAACATGCACCCTGTTATTGCGTTCAGTCAGCAAATTTTACCGTTTACTTATTGTATACTATGCATCAAAGATTACTGTTTTTCTTTTCAAAAACATTCTAAACAATGGAAAATTATTTGTGTGTGATCGGCGGCGTTTTAAATCGGAAGCTTAAATTGTGTTTAATTGTGACAAAAAGGTGATAAAATGACTCGTAATAAGTATTCTGATGAAATAAAAGAAGAAATAGTTTCCGATTTTGAAAGCGGTAAATCAGTAACTGTTGCATCGCAACTAACATCGTACATCACTCAAGGAAATCAGCTTCTTACAAGCCGCATGTTTCCCGTCGGCATTTACCAATTTTCGAAAAGCCGACGACAAACACGTATCAGCTGACGTAGCTCCCAGCAAAATTGGGCGCTCAGAAAAGACCGCAAACAGCCGCAACACATTAACTGTGGAGGCGCTGGCATGTGAAAACGCATAGGAAAAAAAATGATATGTTTTCGATAATTAGCCCCGCCCAATGAGTGCATTTTGCAGTGGCGCTTTTCACATAAGCGTGTATTGGTGATGTATGCACTCGCTGGTCAACGAAAAACCAAATACGCTATGCGGTAGCAGCTAAGATGTGAACAATTTCCAAAAGGTCCGCAATGGGTCATTAACCAGAAGAATCGGCTGGACAAGGAAGATGTCGTTATGACAACTGCGACAAAAGGTTGGGCATTTCGAGTTAAACCAGAAGAGTGACCGTACGTGGTTGCGTTTTAATTTAACTTTTTTTGAACTAGATTCTGTATAAATCGGCACTTCATTTAGTCTTGCCAATATATACTCGTACTCGTATATACCATATATATATTTTTTTGCTAGTTTTCGTGCGAAACAGTTTATTGCAAAAAAATTTGGTATAAGCCATTCGGTGATTTCGCGAGTAATAGCTCGATTTCGTGCTCGGGGAAACGTCCAAACGGTGTGCAGTGGCGGTAGACCCCGAAAAACGACCAGTCGCTTGAGATCTCAGGTAGGACAATCTGGCGAAGAGCGCTTGATAGTGGCTTAAAATCATATCGTCCTATAAGTAAGCCATTTATTTATCTAAAAAATCAACGCGCGAGAATTGAATTTTCAAAGGCACACTTTAACTGGACCGTAGCAAAATGGAAAACTGTACTTTTTTCTGACGAATCCAAATTCAATTTAAATGGATCTGATGGTTTTCATTCGGTACGGGGGCCAAAAGGCGAAGGCCTAAATCCACGATTCACCAAGGGTACAATGACACAGGGTTGTGGCAGTACTATTGTTCGGGGATATTTTTCCGGTCATGTCGGGCCAATTCATAGGATTAGTGGTATAATGAATAGTTTCGTGTACCGGGATATCCTTCAAAACGTCGTGCTTCCTTATGTTGAGGAGAATATGCCGTTGCGATGGATTTTCCAACATGACAACGATCCTAAACATACCGCTAAACTTGTGAAGGATTGGCTTAACGAAAGCAAAATAACTGTAATGAAGTGGCCAGAGAATCTATGGGGAATTATAGATCAAAGGATTGATCGCACGAAATTCAATAATTTGGACTCACTGCTACGACAAGCACAAATTGCCTGGAATAACATCCCAATGCATGCTATTGACAATCTAATTGCCTCAATGCCTCATCGATGTGCTGCGGTAGTCAAAAATAATGGATATGCCATTAAGTATTAGTTTCAAAAACTTTTTTTGCGTTATTTGTTTATAAATTCGAACATGTGCTTTAGTTTTGTCCACTTATTTTTCAATGGATTTTTAATTATTTTGTTTTATTAAAAATTGGATAAGATTTAACGTAAAGTGAGTAACTACTCGTATAAATCAAAGAGTAATATTTTGTGAAAACGAAAATATAAATGTTTTTAAACTGTCATAAGCTTTTTTAATATTCTTTACTTTTTTCCTATATGACCATTTTTTGTTTTATAGTTTTGGCCAACACTGTATATTGCCTTGAAGGTGCAAAGTTTTTATGGCCTTGCACCAAAGGTAATATTGACATCGCCTGTACATCTCCACGAGCAATGACTTGAGCAATGGCAAATATCTCTGGCGTAAAATTGTAAGCATTGCCAGAAGAGACACAGCTTTGATAAATTATTAGAATGCCATTCTGCTTTGGATCACAAACATATTCTTGTTTATTAAAATTAAAATTAGTGAACTAGACAAATTTCAATAGCAAATATATCCTCTCCCTGTTACTCGTATATGTGACATGTAACTACGCCACTTCAAAACAGCAAATGCATTAACAAAACAACGATAGTTAAGTAAGCAAAATCAAGGATAAATTTTATAGTATGTGACAGCTACGACAGTTGACATACTACGGTTTGAGGTCGCAAAGCTAAAAATAACAGAAAGGATGTCAATGACTAGATGAAGCTAACTAACGTAAACTGCAACATGTGTCAAGTGAAATGTATATGAAAAACTGAAGCTGCCAGTAGCTTTTACCCTTCGTAATTAAGGTTGAATAATGAAATAAGTTTGCCCAGGCGCTATGAATACGAGTATACTAGCAACAGATACAATGTCATCTACTCAATTTGCAGTGAAGGAAAACTTGAAAAATCACTTTATTCTATTTTTGTTGGATAAGGGCTTGTACTCGTAAATAATTTATTTATGGAAGCCGTTCCTGGAGGGTTTGAGGTTGGTTAAAATAGAGTCGTTCTCATTTTAAGACACTATCCTGGGTTTGAATAATTGATGCTAGTTTTATTTTATTTTATCAACTTGGCTAAGCATTAATCAATTTGGATAATTTTAATTTTGAAGACGACTTATAAATATGGTTCAATTGATTTTAGTTCAGGGAATGTCGTTTTCGTATTTTTGCAGCAACAGGCTTTCTGATATCTTTGCCATGTGGTATATTTATTAGGCCAGAGGTCGGCATTCGTGGGCATCGGAACTTCAGTATGAACTCGACCATGATGTTAAAAAGACAGATTCCTCTATAGTAGACACAGTTAAGCAGGTCTTCATTCTTGAGTATCAGCCAAATAAGGCTCGGACTTTTTTAAAAATGCGTTGTCGAATGCTTCCTAGGTTCTAGAAACAAACACAGCGGGTTTGTGAGTATTGAAATGAAAGCGATCAAAAAAGGTCTCATTGCAAAAGAAGGCAAACCAAAGTTATGTTGTCGTCAAAAAAGGACCCAGCACATCAGAGGCGGCCTCACTAGGTGCCTACGTCACTGGTTGTCTACTTTTGATGTTGGCGGTACCGGACTTCTCTAGAGGTTAAAAGCAACTCGGCTCGACGTTTAATTTCATCACAACAAGATAATGGTCCAAGTCGATGTAAGCTGTTCGCAACATTCGGACATCCAAAATACTGTAAGAGTGCGTTGTTTCGATCGCAATATGACCAATTTGGGTGTAGGATTTATCAGGCGTCAGCCAGTTCCCTTTATGGATATCAAGATATACAAACCGCTGGATATAGTTACACTGCTTCTCGCCGCAAAATCAATAAGCCTATGTCTGTTTTCAGAGGTAATGGCGTGAATGCTGAACTTCTCTACAGCGTTAACAAAGATCCCTTCCTTGCATAAGTTAGGTTAGATTAGGTTGCAGCGGCTGTTAGAAATACCAACCCACTTAAGCCTATTGGGCTATAGTGATTTCACATGGATCTACTTACTACCTTCTACTCCTAGAACCAATGTGAACTTCAGGCGAAGTGTAGGAGACTGTTAGCGTCTATAGTGCTTAGATCGCTAAGTCGTTGTATGATAGAAGAAAGCTCCCAAGTGCAGATGGGCAGGTACAGAGTAAGTGGATAATTGTCTCCTTTACGAAAGCGCCAAGTTTTTTGCAAACTTGCCTATAAAATAGTGTCCAGTGGTGACACCTATGATAGCACTGAAATGCTTTCTATTAAGAAAGATCAAACTCTTTGAGTGATTCAGATCCATGATTAGCTTAAATTTGTTTGGTCGCTAGACATATTGGTCCAGCTTTCCACCTAAGGTTTGTTCTTCTAATTGCATCCAGTTTTAGTTCTAGTTTGCTCGTAGCGATTGGTATAACTATGCTAACTTTTTCAGGTAGAATAGATAGAGTGGTTCCAATTTTAGCAAGTTCGTTGGCCGTACAATTCTCTGGAATATCTCTGTGGCCAGGCACCCAACGTAGATGGATGCGAAACTGCTCTGATGATCGATAGTCTAGGGCAGTTTTAGAATTTAATACGACTGAATACAGGGATTTGATTATCCGAAAAGATGCGGATATCCTCTGCAGATATCACACATTTAATCAGCCAGGAAACGACTTTTAGTAGTCCTGCTAAGGTTGTTACTGTCCGAGAATAGGGACCTACCTGGAAAGTGGGTGTCCAGTAGCAAACTGACGGATTGGACACTTGAGGTCGTTCAAGAGCCATTGGTATGGTGGAGAGGATTTTTCTTAGCTGCGATGCCGAAGTATCTTTTGCCACAGAATGACTTCCAAGACTGTCGCTTTGCCTTTCTCAGTTCTTTTTTATATATGTATTTGGAGGAATTCCTATGTGAGTCCCTTTCTTGTGCTTTTTGCTTGGTTGCAAAGTTTCCTGCAGATTTTTCCAAGCGGTCTCAGTGCTGATGTCCACCAATGCAATTTTCCCTAACCTCTACCTTCAATAAGATCTTAGGAAACAGACATTGCCGATTGAGAGCCAGGGTGAAATCTTTGACTTTCATGTCGGTTTTCCACTGTATTTGGGCCAACCAGTTTTCCAATAATTCCGAAATGCTAATTGACGGAGTGGAGCATAGTTCAGACTGAATTGGATGTATCGGTGATCTCAAAAGGAGTGTTCGATGTTGTCGGAGACAAGAGTGATATCTTTGTAGCATCTTGTCGGTTTTTAGTTATAAAAGTGGGCTCATTGCCAATATTGCAAACAATGAATCTAGTACTTATAATATAATGAAAAAGTAACTCACCTCTAGATGTAGTTAGTGTTGGTACTGGCCCATACCCTGCTATGTGTGTTATCGCACCCAATGATCAGGCCAGTTTTTTGCGATCCAGCATCCAAGACCACCCTTTTTAGGCTGCCACCAGGGATAGGCCCCACATATTCGTGGCCAAGATATGCAGATCCCAGGCAGTAGGTACCCTCTGGTCAGGGTCTCTAAAATTGGGTAGTAAGAGTACATTAAGGCTACGTTTCACTAAAATACAAGTTCTAATTTTACTTTTGCCCCATTCAAGAGACGTATTCATGTATCCCAAGTCTACGAATCGCACCTTCTACAAACCCTGGTTCTTAGATTAGGGTAATGTCATCTGATTGTTTGAATCGATGCAGAATAAGTACGGCCGAGACCTTTTTAGAGTGATGGAAGGTAATCTGGATAAAACGTAGCATCATTGCCACAATCAATTAAAGATCCACCATGGTGTCGTTTGAGTGTGCCGATTCTAAAAATGTGCCCAAAAGCTCTTCTTTATCTGCTGATAGTAAAGGAACTCTTTTTGATTCATCGTCGGTTTCTATTTCCGCTTGGGTGTCAGAAGTCAGACCATGGTCTCCATGGTCTGAGGCTGTAATTTCTCTGCATTAAAATCACCAAGGGCGATTTTTACGTCATGTTTAGGTCATCTCTTTGTTCCAGACAAAAATGTAATAATGTGGGCCTACACTCTTTGTATGATTACAAGCTCAGGGTACTTAGAAAATCTTGGTATGAGTAGGAGTACCAAAAACATAATCTCAAATATTTGCGTATCTGACAAAAAACCCTTACAATTGATTTAACTTGCTTGAAAACCATGGATTACAGTGATATACGAGTAGCGGAGATCAGTAACATATTCCTTAGCAGAGTTGCCATTTTTATTAACGAACGAACTAATATTTTCTCTATTTCACAGCTTACAAGCATAAAGCCGTTTGCAGTGGTGATCCACAAATGCAAGCTTGCAGACAGATGCTCTACTTGCAATAAAAGGAATTAAATATGGCGAAACCAAACACCCACCAATGCAAATGAAACTAGCTGCAAAGCTAAATGCAATCAACTTGAAACCGTGAAGAGAATAGTTATGAATCTTGTTCAAAAAGATTATCGCTCCAAGCCATGGAGTGAATACAAGATAACTCCCACAACATCTAACTCATTTTCTCTACGGTCAGATCACTGATCCACACTGAAGGCTATAATAGTTGAGAAGGTAAAACTCCTCTTACCATGCTGACAGAAAAAACCTTAAAAAAAGATCAGAATAAACCCCAAAGGTATAGATCGACATACTCGGTGGATTGTGCTCAGTCCGCTGTGCTGCGTTGGTGAGGTCGAAGGGCCAATAATATCCGCCTGGGCATTTGTGGTTAATTGACAAATGGATTTACTCGTGGTACTATTACTGGATAGTGGATGATAAAATTGAAAAAAACCAATGGGAGCATCCCACAACATCTATAATAAACAGGCCCTAATACGTATAGTGCCACAAATTCGTGAACTAAAATACTATGAAAAGCTGCTCCTAGCAAAATTATCTTTGTCCATAAAAGATGTGGATTGGAAAAGTGGCCTGATGTCATGGAAATTAATACCTGCAGACGCAAGACGGAGGCAGTAAAAAGGACCCACCCACTGAGAGCAATAACAACTTTTTTAATAATGTGTTGTAGCCGTCATGGAATGGATTTACATTTTGGGAAACGAAGCCTTGGAAAAATAGGAATATGAATGCAGAGTAAATGTAAGAAGTCTAAACGAATGATAACGACGATGATGCTGCCCTCAAAGGTGGACAAATTTTTCAGACAAATGGCAGATAGACATACCATGACATCTTTCTGAACATGGATAAGCCGATAACACGAAGAACTTGAATTTCACAAAATCCAGAGAATAGCAGACCATGGATGCTTCAGGGCGTATTAATGTAGGTTTGAATACTACAGATCTTCCAATCGTGAATACTGAACAAATATGCGTCTCTATAACTTGTAATGATGTAAATAAAAGTTAACAAAATTGAAAAATCGTATAATTTTTTCAAGGCAAATTATTGTTGAGTTGAATAACTTTTTTTGTAATTTAAATGGGTATGATGGGTTCAAAAATTGTAAACTTAATTATACTCGTATGCATGCACTCTTTATTGAAATCTTATTTATTGCTTCCGATTTATATGTTCCTCGAACTAATTGGACAATTATAAGATTTTTTAAAATACATAAATTCCAATTCTGAGGGAGACTCAGGGTCTCTCCTCCTGCTCTCTTCGTCCGAATTGTTATTATCTTCTCCTTCAGAATCATCTAATAGGGGTGGAATCGGAAGCTCAGGAATAGCATTTCAATAGCTTCTTTCGAAAAAGATTTTGCTTGTTTAACAGGATGAGGCCTAAGGCTTGTTATTAGGGGGTTAGATGTTAATAATAATCGATTAAGGATATCTAACATACATTACAATTTTTTCTTGAGTGCTTTCTTGAGTAATTAAGGCGATAGAGTCTAAAATGCTTATTTCGAGCTGCTTCTTCGGAAAGCTGTCTAATCGGCAAAATGGCATTTTCAATCACGATTGATCCATGGATTAATATTTTGTGCATTGTTGGCGTCATCGGATGCCAAGAATACAACTTTACATAAAGTTCTGCTGTAACGAATGCATATTTACCAAACTTGGAAATATCGATTTTATATCCACTGGATAGAATTTCTAATATAATCTTCCGCCTATAAATTAACTGAGTGTCCACACCTGTTATTTCGGCAGATAGTTGTTGATCATTAAAAAATCTACGGCTTGTATTGCAGTCGTTCGAGCTACCGAAACCTGGCTTTGGTACACCCACTATTAAACCGAGTTGGTTTTTGAATTTTTCTTGTAGTTCTCTTTGGTTTTCTTTGACAATACCTTTATCTTCCTGTGTTCGAAGTTGCCATTTCTTTAGTCCGTGCATGTAGAATTGATAATCCGAATTTTAATATATTTGCGTGAATATCTCTTGATTTTGACAAATCATTAAACTCCTTAGATTGCAGCGCTACAGACCTCGCCATCAATCACTGTAACTACTGCCAACGTATTTTTAAATTCGATGGGCTCAAAACCATCCAGTTTTGTTTTCATTAGAGAATTTATCTGCGAATCTATATAATTAATCTCACTTTGGGTAATATCTTTAGTTTCTTTAGAAAAAATGATTCTTATAGGTCGGCAATACCTTGGTCATGATGGCGTCGGATTTTGCCAAACGATTTTCCCATTTGAAGAGCATAACAATCGCAAAGGCACAAAAGAACTTTGAAATAAGTTTGTGTCTTAATCTGAATGGTTTTCGAACATCTTAGATTTATTAAACTTACATGCTAACAGAAAAAATGCTTAAATGCTAGCTTAATATAACTTAATTAACTTATTCTAACTTACGGCCACTCCAAGCGGGCGCTCTAAGCTAAAATATATTTTTATTTCATGTCTTTCGACGTACCATTTTCAATCTTAATTACTGTTCATTAACATCTAATATAGTTAAACTAAGAAAAAAATTAAGTGTTTAAGAAAAAACTTAGTAAACGAAAATTTTTTTTTGTATTTACATAAAACTTATACCTGTAAATTAAACTACTACCTGTGTTAACTTATACTAAACCTTAAACTACTTAGCCTAACTATACAGTCTAATCTAACCTAATTGCTAGCAAACCCAAGATTGCCAACCGTCATAACTTTAAACTACCCTAACCTATGTATAGTAAGCCGGCCATATGGCCCACTTTACCTTCTGACTAAGCTAACCTGGACTTGAAGGAAACGAATAAATCGGGTCTTCTTCACTCCGCCAGCAAATATTTTGGTGCTGCATAAGAACATCTTTTTTATCGCGTTCTGAAACCGCTCTGCTAAACCTGAGATGTTCAGTACTGCCGTGTGCAACGTCTCTGTTGTAGTTGAGTCGCCCCTCACCAACTGCACGAGTTACGTGGAAGATTAGCGGCACCGCAAACCTATCCTAGATCAGCCCTTTCATGTCAAAATAGAGAAACGCTTCAGGGCGGACGAAGCCTTTCAAGCGCACACTCTCATGATATAAGTAGTTGGGGTAGTAGGCCCCAGATATCAGGTTGTTGGAAGTTGTCCACTCTTATTAGATTCGGCCTGTTGTATAGAAACTCATTGGGATAGAATTTTATGTACTCCGATTCTGGTGTTCTGTAAAGGTGAAGACAAACCCTAAGGCAAGCCCTCTCAAACATCCGAATCTTTTCCATTTAGCTTGCTCTCACTTTGAACCACACGGGACATCCATATACCAGCATAGGCCTGATGAGGGCAGATAATTTTCACCCTTGCTTCGAGTTGGCTGCTATAAAACAGTCTCTTTGTAAGGGCAAAAGCACCTTTGGCTATGGCCAAGCAAGTGGCTGGCCGTATTGTCCAATGATCGAGAATTTTCGCCAATTCGTTCTGGTGTTTCTAGAGGCACCAGACAATGGCGTTCTAAACAGAATGGTTTCAGACTTCTGAAAGTTGATTTTCAACTTCCAGTCATCGCAAAATCGCCTAATTTGCTCGAAGTCACGTTGCAAAAGCATGTTAAAGACCTCGACTTTTGGACCTGTTGTGTATGCTATCAAGTCGTCTGCATACACAATACAACAGGGAAGTGAACCTATCAAATCACTTGTGGAAATGTTCAATAGGATCGGCGAATTAACCGCACCTTTTTGCAGACCGTTTTTAATGTGAAATGTTCCAACAGAAGCCGCATCGCCATTTTTCACGATCAACTGTCTGTTGGTGAGCATACTTAGTATGAAGAATATACAAAAGTGGATTACTGATGCCCAGTCTGGTCAGCCTGTAGAAAAGACCCTCTAACCTGACGGTGTCGAAGGCCCTTTCCAAATCAACCGGGCAGGCCCCAGTACACTGGTTTTTGCTTTTAGTCCATTGCATATCTGACACCAGTTTAGACGCAGCATGTATGACATCATGCCCCGCCTTAAAACCGAATTGATTATCCCTAACTATATTTTTGTCCTTAACCCACTGAGTTAAAACCCTATTGATTACCTTTTCGAACACCTTGCTGATATTTGGAAGGAGACTTATCGACCGCAGATTCGCTGGATTGGATGTATCTTTACCCCTTTTAGGGATGGGATAAGCCACCGCAGTTTTCCAATGCTCTGGAAAATGTGCATTATTCATTGTATTGTTAAATAGGGTGGTGTAAGTGTCTAGCGCTTCTATAGGGAGATGTCGAAGCACGATATTCGGTATTCCATCGATTACCACTGATTTTTTACTTCTTATTGTGTCGAAGATCTTATGGAGTTCTTCCTTTGAGATGAACGGGGGTAGGTCCCTTTCATTGACGATGACATTATTTGCCATATTCTCGTCACTGAACTGGGTGAAACCCGAGCTCTCGAATGGCCAGTTCTCTATGTGATTTCGCAGGTAGAAATTGTGCAGAAGGACTCGATTCTCCAGGTCCTGATTTGAACCAATGACATCATTGGTTTTATATTGCACACTTCCTGAAAAGTCGCTCCCATGGCTTCAGCCTGCTGAAAATGTCTTTTATACGCCGTTCATCTTAAGTTATTCCTAAAAATTAAAAGTACGTGATTGTCATCTTATTCAGAATGACTTGGACACACTTTCTAATTGGTGTGCCAATTGCTTACAGCTAAATATTAATAAATGTCAGATTATACCTTTCTCGAAAAAATCAGTAAGCCTAAGGCTATCTCAATGATGGGTTTTATTAGGCGCAACTTTAAGTGATCCTTTTGCTCTTATATTGCTTTTTATATCTCTCGTTAGGTCTCTGTTAGAATACGTTGATGTGATTTGGAGCCCTGTCTGTAAAGTTCATGTCGACCGACTTCAAAGAATCCAAAGACGATTCACAAAATAAATTTTTTACAAAATGCACGTGCCTTTTTTTCCTGATTATAAAGCTAGATGTTTGCTATTAGGTATTAAATCATTGGAATCAAGACGTACTATGTTCTCATTTCAAATGTCCTCCCCTATTGGCATTTGTACCTATTTGTGTTCCTTTAAGATTATTAGGACCGAGGGTTTCTCTATTTGGAAAACCACATGTAACCAATTTTTGTCTTAATGAACCTTTGTCAAGATTACTTAAAGATTTGAATAAAGTATGTACTTCTTCGGATTTTTTTAGTTTTTCACGAGATATATTCAAAAATGAAATTATACTCCGCATTAATTTTTAATTTATTATAATATATTTTTTGTTGTTTATGTAGTATCTGTTAGCCAATAAAATGCATGTAGACAAATAAATAAAAAAATAAGACAGTAATTCATACTGCCTCACCTGTCTAGAAATGGGTTATGAAGCGGAACAAGTCTTTTGCATTGTCTGAGCTACAAGACTGAAATACATTAACTGGAGAAAATATAAGGCGAGGATATCACCCCGGAGAATATAACCAGACAGACGATAAGGCCTCAAGAAGGATGGGACGCAGTCAGCAAGACTATTACCATAATAATGCAAATATGAGCGAGCTAAGCATATACATAAGTATAAAGTTGCCTCTTTGTTTCTATGACTCCTTGTTTTGTTGCAGAAAT
Source organism: Volucella zonaria (assembly GCA_963966105.1). Lineage (NCBI taxonomy): Eukaryota > Metazoa > Arthropoda > Insecta > Diptera > Syrphidae > Volucella > Volucella zonaria. The sequence goes on along the minus strand of OZ014533.1, from coordinate 89,728,699 downwards.
ACCTCATATTTATTGGGATGCCTTGGGATAGGAGTATATTTCGCCCTGGAATACAATGGTATTTTTTCTTATTGCACTGTTGCCCCTGGTGGATCCTTGAGTGGCTTATGGTGAGTGTATTGTATGTATTATTTCGTCACAAAATATTTTTCTCTTGTAATCCATTCTTATACAATACCATCAGAAGCCTTACGATACAAGAGAATCAGCTCGTGAAGTACCACAATGGCTTCGGACGGGTTTCGAAGCAAGTAATGCAAGTGAAATGGTTTTTTTTATAAGAGCTGAAGAATTTTTTTTTAAGTAATAATAACGGGAATTGAGTTTGAGTGACATTATGTTCTAAATGCAACTTCGGGAATATGACCTCCTAGGTTGATTTGACGAAGAGCATTTTGTTGGTTTAAAGTCGAGCATTTGGTGTTCTATCTCACCAATAGCATTGTGAATGTTGGTTCTAAGGCCGGAATAGTTTGCAGTTTATCAGCATACGCCGAAGGTTATAGATCACAGGAAATAATCCAGTGACGTCAAATCACACGATCTCGGTGGACAATTCACTGCTCCATGTCGGGATATAATAGAATCGTTGAATCAAGTCCTCCGTAAGTCAGTGGATCCATGCGAAGTATGGCATCTTGCACGAGTAATATACGTCCAAGTGGATCTCAAGAAATAGTCACTAATTATTTTTCAGCAATATTGGCTATTGAATGCAACACGAGCTCTGCCTTCATTCTTATAAAAAATAGAGACTAATGAAGCCAGCAGTGTGAAGACGCAACCAAAAAGTTGACGCTCTTGAGCGTAATTGAGTTTCATGAGTCTTTTCTAGATTCGTCTCACTCCGGGAGCGGCAGTTTTGCTTGTTCGCAAATCCAAAAGGCATTAAAGTGAATCTCGGCACGAATTTATGATAGAAATAAGGGTCGACATAAAGCTGCTCAAGAGCCCAATCTGCAAAACCCTCGTTGGAAGCCATGGTTTTGTGGCTTCGGTTCATTCTCCAGCTGAAGCCGACAAATATGGAAGATAGTTATGACTAAAGTTGACTGTAGATCTCCTCTAGATCCCAAGGCCTTCAGGAAATTCAGTATTACCTCGATATTTTTTAAGGTTATGGAAAATTATCAGCTTCCATTTTCAGCAGTCTACATCGATAGAATGACATTCAAACACACATAAATGAGCAGAGAAATTAATTGATGAGAACTTGTGGAAGATGGAAACAACTCTTGTACATCTCTGGTGCCCTCAACTGCATTCGAACTCGTTGAAAACTCCTAAAGGCTGACCAGGGAAGCGTCCAATCTCCATTTCTTTGGTCATTGTTGTGAGCGCAAGTCTAATCGTGCTTAAGAGTTCCAAATTTCTAACTTAAGGTTATATGAGATAGTCATAATAACTAAGACCAAAGAAAAAACCGGCGTTGCTGGACAAATGCCAAACAACCTAACCAAAAATGACTGGTGCCAAACTGAAGGGTTAAATGTTTACGCAGTCAAAGCCGTCATTATTCTTCTTGCTAGGAGAAGAAACTGAATACTTCATACACCCTGCCACTGCCTGGCTAAAGCTTATATAAAAATACTTCCATAAAGGATTTATATCGCTATCTAATGGTATCTCTTTCTCAGCACGGACAATTATAATCTTTATCCATGAACTAAATTTCAGATTGTAAGGAGTACAATTCTATATGCAGTGGCACATGATGGTGCTCTGCTTAATCTCTAGAAGCGAACGATCCTTACACCTTCCTTTCAAGTAGAGTTGTCTTTAAATCAAATTAGAAGTTTTATTGTGGTATTCTAGCGAAACCCAGCACATCAGAAGCGACATCCCTGATGTTTTGCTGACTATGTCACCACTGGTCTCCTGATGAATTTATAAATAAAACAATTATATTCAATTCATGTGTATACACACATATGTATTGTATAATAACTATTTATTCGTAAGCGTAGATAAGTATAACTGAACGCTGGTAATTGACTGAAGCGAAATCCACATGAATTCGACTCCAAGCACTGTGTCGTAGGCTGCTGCTATTTCTTTGGCAGTCTTCACATTAGCTGATGGTCTTCTCTATATGCTCATCCATCGAAGGCCACCAGCAATGAAGACGCGCTAGCTGTTTGGTCTTAAGCACTCCCCAATAACCCGCATGCAGGTGGCTTAAATGATACTTAATAATTTCTTCATAGTTAGTATTGGCAAATTTTCGGGCAAAGTAAGGCTTATTGTCCTTTTTTTTTGTTTTCATAATTTGCGCGCGCTCAAGCGATTTAAGTGCCCTTAAAATGTTTGCACACAGCGCGGGCGAAGGAAAGTCAGGGAGGATAGAAAGAGAGGTACCGGTGAACATTGGTTTTAAATGTTTATTAGTATTACCTATGAGTTCTATCGCACGGTTTTGAATCCTATCTAGCGGGTGTAGAGATGTTTTAGGAACACCTGACCGGCCGTGGGCATTGTACTCCAATTTCGGGCGGATAAACGCCTTATATATATATTGAGGCCAGAAATATTTTTTACATCGCATTTTTGACGACACCGGATATGTGGTCAGTCCAACGTAAGTTTTTATATAAACACATACCGAGAATGGAAAGTTTATCGGTTTCGACGATGCAAGTGCAATTCATGGATAATGGCTGCGTGTTTAAATTTCGCTTTAACGACAGCAGACAGCATTGTGTTTTGGAAGCATTAAACTCTACTCTGTTGGTGGTTCCCCAATTAGTTATTCTGGTAATATCAGAATTTAATGAGCTTAACATACGCTGCCGTTCCAGTTCTACAGCCGAAGAACAGTCGGAAACAGAACGGAGCCCTGGGGCACACCAGCATTTATTTTGTGAATATCAAACTTGAAACCATCCAAGAAAACTTGAATTGCACGTTCCAAAGGTAATTTCTAATCCATTGAAGAAGACAGTCGTCGATCCCAAAAGCACACATTTTCAACAAAAGAGCCTGATGCGAAACTCTGTCAAATGCCTTAAAAATATCAAGTGCAACTATCTTGTTTACACCAGATTGATGTACGCTTTGGTTCCACTTTTCGGTGAGACTTGTCATCAGATCACCAGTGGACCTGTTGCTACGAAAACCGTACTGCCGGTCATTAAGAAGCTTTCATGTTTCGCGATATGTCATGAGCTGACGGTTTATCAGCGTTTCCATTACCTGGGAAAGAAGGGACTTAAGTGTAATGGGTCTGTAGGAGGACAAAGAGGAAGATTAGCCTTTTTTAGGGACGGGATGGACAAATGCTGTTTTCAATCTGCTCGGAAAGAGTCCTAAAGAGTAGGATTGATGAAAAAGCTTACCCAGTGGTTTTGTCAGGATGGAAGAACACCTCTTCAGAAGAAAGGGAGATGTGCCATCTGGACCTGTTTAATGTTAAGATCATTAAGAACGCTTGCTACTACACGATTGCGAAAGTGGATTCGTTCCATTGGAGATTCGATGCACTCAAGTGTAGGCGGAGAATTGTTGAACTGGCCGCAAAGTGAGCAGCAAGCAGATTGACTTTTTCCAAAGAGCTGACAGCTGGAATGTCATCGTAAATGAGCATTGGGATGGAGGATGGGACAGAATTTGTTTTTGGCGAACTACCAAAAATTTGTACTACCTTTGGAACATTGCAGTATTTTTTGCCTCATTTTTTGGTCGTATTGAAATTTCACACGCTTGAGAAAGACGTTGCAGTCATTTCTGACTCGTTTAAATTTTTTTACAGCTCGAGTCGTACCATAGTTTGATACTCTTCTTCCGATGAGGGATAAAGCATCTCAGAATAGAATAGTTTCTGTGATCATGTCAGCAGCGGTATCCACGTCGTTATCGAGGAAACATAACGATCAATTAAAATTCCTAAAGAAGTTATTAAGTCTGCTCCAATTGGCTTTCTCGTATCGCCAAACGGTTCTTTTAGGAACTGTGTGGTCGGTGTACGAGTAATTAGCTGACATGATACAGTGGTCCGACGAGCCTAGAGGGGATAGCACATTGACCTTGTATTTGGCAGGGTGATCAGGCAGGGAAGTTAAAAACAAGTCCAGGGTATTGGCGGTATGATTATCAACGTCTGGTATTCACGTGGGCTCATTAAAAAGTTGCGTTAAGTAGTTTTCTGCAGCGAAGATCTCAACACACCGCCCTTCGGGTGTTGTCTGTCCAGAATGTCGAAGCCAACCGGAATTGTGTATATTGAAATCGTCCGTAATAACGATTTCAGTATGAGGATACAGGGTTAAAATTCTTTGAATGGAGTCAGACAACGCATCAAACTCGTTAAAGGTCGGATTGCTACCAACGAGTAGTTTGGGGTTTTTGTAAATAAAGCAGCAGTGGATAATTTGCTTACGGAGATGGAATTTTAACCACACGAAATTGAATTTCGGATTGGAACGGGGACTACATTGTGGTGGAGTTTGGTAAGCTACATCACTATGCACGTAAATTGCGAGACTGCGCTGGGAGAAGAATGATGGCACTAGTTCGTAGCCAGGTAGCTTCAGATCAGACTGATCTGAGAGGTGTGGGCGGGGATCTACCTGTGTTCCACAAAGTACCAAAACAACTGATGTTTTCTTACAGACGTGGCAATATCCACTCTGAATTCCCGAGTCAAACGCAATAAACACAAACGGCGACGATACCACGCACAGTAAAAATTCAGAGTTGGTTTACCGAAACAAATTGTTGTAGGTGTTATGTCCTTACAATAAGAGGAACAATCACACCAACAAAATTCAAACTCACAGCCCGCTATCCATCGGTTGTTACACACACTCAGTCGCCGCACGCGCTGTATGACAATATAATATAGCAACGGCAGTGACCGAGTGCCATCAACAGTATGACCAGGGGCAGGAAGGTTGGAATGCCCGCAATGTGAATAACGATTTCACTGCACTCGCGCGTTGTTGTTGCTTTTTTTTTTAATTGTGTCCAGTCAACCAAATTCAAGATACTTGGAAAGTATCTTAGTCATCTTAGCGATTTCCTTGGAATTGAGTAGAAAATTGCCTCATCAAGTCTTATTTCTAAACAAACTTCTTTTGAACCATCAAATATCTAATCAGAACCTGCGGGCAACCGCCACAGTCCATCAGCATTTCCATGCGCCTGTATAGCCCTATACCGTATGGTATAGGTATACCCCATCAATCTGATGGCCCATCATTGCAGCCAGTGAGCTTTCATAACAGGGAGTGCATTTTGAGGATTAAATAGCGTCAAAAGGGGCTTATGATCAGTTACCAATTCGAACTGTCTCCCATAAACAAATTGATGCAATTGATGCCTCCTGAGAAACAATTATTGGCATGAGCAATTCTGCATCTCAGTTCTGCGTCTCATTTCTGCGCTGATGTCATTGCTGCTGGCAACTGCGGATCCAAGGTAGACGAAGTTCTTAACTACCTCGAAGTTATAACTGCCGTGGGTGGAGTTCCCGCCAAACGGCTCGGCGGCGCTAAGAATAACGAGTAAAGAGAAGTCAATTATTCATTAATAACATTTTAAAATGTGAATTCGAAATTTATAGCATGAATAAAAAAAGCACGAGGGCGTCCATATCACGTCCGTCACAAGACCTTTCCGTACACCAAGGCGGCCCTGGATATAGCATTAAGTGTGTTTCTGTAAAAATAGTGTCCTCAACTTTTTCTACATACACACTCGTATGTATGTATTTGTATCTATATATTTTATTTTTTTAAATTTTTCGGCAGTTAGCAAATACATCGGAGCACAAAACTTCCGCCAGAGTTAATTTGAAGGTTTTTTTTTTTTTGGATGGATATGGAGTGAGGACAGGAAGGAACAAAAAATCGCACCACTGGACACCAACAAACGGCAAATAATGGAGTATGCATACAAATTTATAAAACAAAGGGCCAAACGGTATCTGAAGCCAAATATTGCGCCTGTTTACTCCCCCAAAAACAGACAACAGATGGTGCAATGTGTGTGCGGTCAGGACATTTTCATTTATGCATGGTGGTTTAAATTTTAGAGAATTTTCGGGCAACACCAAAGGCTGTCCTGGTCCCTATTCTTGTTCCTGGATTCTATTACCAGATTATCAAGGACGATGTCGGAATAGTGAAATTAACTTTCCAAGGCATGTTGTGTTAGTTCTTTGTTTTTCACTTTTTTAACTTTTAATTAAGCAATGTTCCAACAGAAATTGAATTTAAAAAAAATCTAATAAATAACTAAAGTCGTGCCAACCGTACTGGTGATGCTGGAGTACCATGTGCGTATTTTATTCCATGGAATGCGGACTGTTGCCAGGACTGGCATTCATATTTTTGTGAAATTGAAAATGGAAACACATAATTGAAAATTTACGAACTTATTGGGATGTGTGATATTTATGGGACTCGCACCAATTGTTGGTTTTTAGCCCTTAAAGGTCAACGATTTGAGGTTTCCTCCCTTATTTTTCTGACAATTGGATATGAATTTTCGAGTAATGATTAAAGCCTTCTGAAATTAGGAATGAAGAGTCATACCATTTCGCAAATGTCCTATACTACAGACACCCCAGATGAGTGGCTTTTATGGTATGATTCCATTAGCTTCCTTTATTTTTATAAGCAGTTTCCATTTGCAGCGGTTAGTTGTGTACGATAAGAGTAGGCACTAACTGGCGTCAACCAGTGCCGCAACTATGACTACACATCAATTACCTCCTCGTGGTAACCGCTGGGTAACGATCTCGTCCAACCGGACCTGACCTGTCAAATTTATAAGCGCGAGTGTTGTGCAAGTGAAAATCAAAACACTTGTCAGAGAATCAAATCTCTGTCAGAAATGAATGAACGTCAGGATGAATTCACATCGTTGAATAAAAGGTGGTCACATCAACGTGTTTGGGTGCTGAAACAGAGATGGTAGCATATGAATCTAAAATGGTTCAAAGGCAGCTCTCAAGCCCCCGAAGCGGGTAACTACTTCCGGAATATTCCGACTCCTTTCCCCCAAAGGGTCATAAAACTGCTCCATGTTGTGGAATGTGCGTTTAGCTAGCTACCAGGCCGCGTAAAAGGCTCACTATTACGAAGCAGAGCAAAACCGCCTGCCATAAGGATGGATCCACTGTTGATAACTCTGCAAAATGCAAAAGGGACAATGATGTTCGAATTTGCACATGGAATATTCGAAACTTGAGCACATCGCATGGAGCCGAATAACTAACAGAGTCCTCATTGTCATCCAGGAAGTGCCGTACAAAAGATGAATGAAAACCTGTGACATACAGACGTACACTACGACGATTGCTACAGTGAAATCAAACAGCGTCTATTTGTTGTAAGCTACAGACCTAGACCAGTAGTCTCAAGCTTTCGACAGGTAAGAGAACGGTTTATAACAAAACTCATAAAGGCTCTTTTCGCCCACATCAGCCTAATATACACTCATGCCTCCACAGGAGAAAAACACGACGATCTCAAAGAAGGTTTCTACGAACTCCTCGACAAAACTTACGAGCACTATCCGAAGTATGACGTTAAAATCGTCTTAGGTGATTTAAAGTTAAAATAGGATGGGAGAACATTTTTGGCCGTGCAGTTGGGAAGCGTAGCCTGCTTGACACTACACCTGGAAATGGATTAATTAGTTGACTTTATTGCGGAACGGTGCATCACTATAGCTAGAGCACAATTTGATCATGTTACGACCGACACAAGACGCTCCTTCAGTATTATACTCGTATGTAGATGTCCGAAGGTTTGTACGCCTACGGATATCTCAGACACCAAAAAATTAAGAAATACTGTGGGATTAAACGTTGAACGCTACAATTACAGCAATCCGGCAGAGCTGGATATCACCGACCACGTCTACGAAACCCATTTTTTGATGAAGAATGCACACAAGCATATGGAAGAATGAGAGCGGTCCGTGGGTTCTACGAACAAAGAATGAGGAAAGAACATCGACTTCTCCGGAGAAAAAGGAAACAACATGAGATGTGCTGGATCACGGAAATAGAGAGGTTTACTAAGAGATGGCGTAACTTGTATTATTCCATTGGAACATGCGTTGGAAAGCTACTGTCATTGTACGTCATTTCAGTATATGTCATTCATTTGAAGCGTAAACAACAATAATTTTTTTTCACTTAAATATGTCAAACTTTGTGCCTGAAAAAGTGTTTTTGCGGGGAGTTCTTCTTCATTGCTTTAATATAAAGAAAACTGCTGCTGAAAGTCATCGTATTTTGGTGGAAGTTTATGGTGAACATGCGCTAGCTGAGCGAACGTGCCAAAAGTGGTTTGCACGATTTTGGCTTGGAAGACGATGAACGTCCTGGGCAGCCAAAAAAGTTTGTGGATGAAGAACTGGAAGCTTTACTCTATGAAGATTGTTGCCAAACACAAGAAGAGCTCGCAGAATCTTTGGGTGTCACTCAAGCAGCCATTTCAAAACGTTTAAAAGCAGCTGGATATATTCAAACCCCAAGCGCAAAAAATCGTATGTGAAACGCGGCCAACCGGCCAAATCAACGGCAAAGCCGAATATCCATGGCGCGAAGGTAATGCTCTGTATTTGGTGGGATCAGATGGGTGTGCTGTATTATGAGCTGCTAAAACCGGGCGAAAAAGTCAATGGACAACGCTACCGAACACAATTAATCCGTTTGAAGAGAGCAGTAGCCGAAAAACGCCCTTAATATGCGACCAGACACGAGGCAATAATTTTCCATCATGACAACGCTCGGCCCCACGTTGCTATTCCGGTTAAGAACTATTTGGAAAACAGTGGATGGGAAGTCTTACCCCACCCGCCTTATAGCCCAGACCTTGCCCCTTCTGACTACAATTTGTTCCGGTCGATGCAGAACGCTCTCACTGAAATACGGTTCACATGAGAGCAGAATATCAAAAATTGGCTTGATTCATTCTTTGCTGCCAAGCCGGCGCAGTTCTTTTGGGATGGGATCCCCAATTGCCAGAAAGATGGGAAAAAGTCATAGCTTCAGATGGGCAATACTTTGAATAATATTGTACACGTTTTTCTTAAATAAACGTTCAAATTTTGAAAAAAAAACCGAATTAAGTTATATACCCAATACTTCAAGAATAATGTCTGACGGATTTACCAAAAAGTAAAAATAACGTGTCAGGGAAACAAACCCCGAAGAGAAGCCTGTAGAAATGGACAAGAATACAATAATTAGGCAGAATCAACCATTTGACATAGACTGGAAAAGTCATTAGATCCGTTCACCCTATTAAAATGAAGTGAGGAAAGCAATATCCGGGTTTAAGTGCAACAATTCTGCTAGACCGAAAGGCGTACCTGCCCAGCTATTTAAAGCAATGGAATAAAACTTGGTGAAGAACATGCGCCAACTCATTTCCAAGATTTGGTAACCAGAAAATATGCACGAAGAATGAAACCTTAGGATCGTTTAACCTGTAAAGGAGATCATCTTTACAGTGCATGTTATAGAGACATTAGCCTCCTTAACATCGCATATAAGATCTTATCTGCGGTCTTATATGAACGCCTATAGCCGTTTATCAGCTATGTAAGCCAAGGAAGTCCAAATTGATACACACCACCAAATTATCCATTTTACAGAGAGGAGCTATACCAATTGGTATGCATGCCAAACTCAGATTGTACAGACTGACGATGGAGAACTCTAGCTGCTCCGTGGAGGTCAGAAACAACCTCTTCGAGGCCTTAGATGTCAAAAACGGATTAAGGCAGCGCGCTATGATGATCAAGCCAACACTAGAAGTACAATTTTCCAAGAGCCGTGCAACTATAATACTTAAATTGTAGATGAAGCCAATATTGCTTTCACCGGCATAATACAGTCCACGAAATTAATTAATGCGCTTTCCAACTTCAACCAAATAATGCCAGAATTTTTATAATTTCAGCGCTTTATTGTAAGTGTTTAAATAAGTGAGTGAGAGTGGGAATTCAAGAACAAATTTTTGTGACGGCATCATCACGTATCCGACAAATCTGAAAGCTGGTTGAATAGCGAAATTCAGTTATACGCTCAACGTTTTTTGGTTAATTTAGTTGCTCCTGTTCGAGGTACAGAGTGTAAATTGTTAAATTTAAAAAAAAAAAAACAAAAACAGAAGAAGTAAAAATTGCAAAATCAGTTTTAAAGAAAGTTTCCGACATAGCAATTGCGCGGGAAATCGGTCGTTCTGAAGGACTGTAACCAATTTCTTAAAAAAGGCGATTCTTATCGAAAGAATGGTGGTCGAAATGGCTGGAGCAAAATAACTCGAAGGGAAAAACTCTAACTGTCATTGGAGCAACCGAAAACAAAATGACTGCTGGCCAAATTCTTGCTCATTTCGATTTGCCAATAACAAAACTCAAAAAAACACCTCTTTTGAAGACCAATCATAAGACAGTTCTACTGACATTTGCCACAGATCATACGAATTGGGGTGAAAAATGAAACATCCCTATTTTTTCTGATGACAAAAATTTAACCTGGATGGACGAGATGGTTTCCACAAGAATGAGCCGGAACCTTCACGGAGGAAGCATAATGATATAGGGAAAATATTCCTTCTTTGGAAAAGACAAATTAGATTTCGGGCCAACCACAATGGATTCGAAAATGAACTGTGATATGCTTGATGCATCTCTGATTCCATTTTCAGCAGAACAAAGCGGTGGTTCATATTTCTCCATACTCGCAACAATGGTTCGGACAACTGGACAACCCGATAGAAAATCTATGTTGCATTATGGCACGCAAAATTTATAAAAATAAACATCAGTTTCAGAATATTCGAACACTTTGAGAGGAAATAAAGCGCATGTGGCACTTGATAAGCAGTGGCATTTATAAACACCAAAAATATGAAACTAAATTTAAAGTAAATGTTTATTTTCTGCAACTTGACAGAGAAAAATTTAAATCGCTCGCTTTGACATTACACGATACGTTGATTTGTTCGATTTGTAGGTACAAGGTAGGTTATAGTGTAATGTACATAGTTACTCCGAATGCGTAAAATCCTTCTGCGATTATTTTATTATGGTTTTCTTGCGCAAAATAGTAATTTGAACTATGTATTTGTTGTTCTTTTTTTAACTTATTTATTAAAATACATTGCTTGTGAAGTTATTTCTCCTAATTAAATCTTAATATAAATAAGAAGAGTACATTTCTACTCTAACTCGTGCAACGAACTCATATATAGTATAAGAAATCTGAGGAAACAATACTTTATCTGTCAGCTCAACGCCGAAGCAACATTCCGCAAGTTATCGTAAAGAGCCGAACAGAATGTGTATCTGTAGCTGTGTCTGGATTTGTGTCGTAAGCTGTCAAGACATTAAATGTATAGAAAGCCGTAAGCCGCAATACAATGTGTATCTGCGTCTGTGTCGTGCATCGTGAAGTTGGATTTTGTTGAACTACAAGCAACGCTACAAGATTGACGTTTAGGAATTTGTACACAAAAACTCTTCTTTGTTGTGAAAATGGAAGAATGGAATATGCTTCCAGTCATCAGGATTCAGAGCGGGCATATATACTGGACTTAATACATCCCAAAGGACTTCACAAACTTCGCGGATAATGGCCCTGACTGTTGACGCTCCCATCCGGAAAGTCCAAGCCAAATAGTTTGGTGAAACTCCTTGAGACAAATACCTAAATAGATAAGAAAGAAAAACCATAATTTATATTATTATTATTATATTATAACCCACATCAAAGTGACGACGAGTCTGCATTCGGATACAATTGGCTTGCGTATAAATGTTTTTTTTAATTTTTCTTTTACCAAACCTAGCAATAAATTGTACTGCTGCTTTCTCATCCTTGTTGCTTTAAAACAAAGGTCCTCGTCGTGCTCTTTGAGGTGTTTGAAAGTTGTCTCAAAAAATCCTCTTTCTTTTCTTTCCTAATAAAGAGGACGAACCCACCATCTGCGCTTCCTCTTGTTCATTCATTTTATTCCTAAATAGTATATGTGCAAAACACATATAATAAAAGCAATTTCTTCTTGGCTGTCCATAATAGATATGGATCCACAAATAATAACAAACTTTTTTAAGCACTAATAAAATTAGAAAGTAAAAACACAAGATGCAAATTTGACAGTCGCTTTCATTGTGTTTCCTTTCGCTGCAAGCCGCGCGGCAGAGATTTGACAGCGCTACAAGACACAGACACAGATACGTATTCTGTTCAGCCCTTAAGTTCGATACAAAGCCTACATTAAGCATGACATTGTAATTTGGCCATAAAGTACTGCGACGACAATTTGGCCAGATCTAACTTAACCTTTGCGGTACGGAAGTACATTTTTTTTTGATTCGCAGAAAAATCTTTGACTCGTGAATGTGAAATCTTTTTTTGATCTTTAAAAATAAATTTTGTTTTTAGTAATTCTTGAAGGTGGCAGTTTATTTTGAAAAGAAGACCATCGCTGATCTGAACGAAACAATGTCCAGAGATTCAGATAATGATCCCCACATATTAAGAGGAATAACTGTTCAGGACTTGGTTGAAAGATATTGCCAAAAACCTCTAAGGAATCCAAGACCCTGGAAAATATTTAAACTAACCGAAGATACCGCCAGAGCTGGAAATGTTAACGCTAGTATTTGCCAAACCCGACAGTAGGTAGAAGCGAAAATATGACTGGACTAAAACCTACAAAGTTTTCATTTGTGCGCTTCTAATTGTGTTCATTATATAAAATAAATTACTTGTACATTCTTTTTGTACAGCATGGTACGGTGTTATGTACTTATTAACATATTACAGACTGGGGCGGCCCTTTGGCAGAATCACTGCCAGCTTTTACCCAGCCCCCAATTACTCAAATCCTTTTCCAACCGTTTTGACCCAGGTGGTTTCGAGGATCCTTCGGGCTGCAGTACTAATATTCACGAGCTCTATATTATGTAGCCCTGTAGGAGAAGCCCTCTGACCGGTTCCATTCCTATACATATCGATGAAGAGGTGGGCTGAATTCCTTAATACAGTACTATCGCAGTACATACTGCAATGTCAATGTCAAGCGTTTCGTAACGCAACATTACTGTAGTGATACAATGCATACCGTTTCAAATCGCGGTATAAACGCATGTACTGCGCAAACAAAATCAACATTTGCATCACAAACAAACCTGATGCAAATGTCATTTGCTGTGAATACGATGGGGAAAAGCGTGAATAATGGAAGTGCTGCCGAATCCGTAAGTAATTTTTCTTATTTTACAATTTTATTTTGTATTACGAGGGTTGTCTGAAAGGTTTCCGACCGCAACGTAAAGATAGCGGCACTCGTCAATAACAGCTAGTGAATGCTAGTTGCGCATCTTTTGACAGTTACTTACCGAAGTTTCAGTCATTTTGGACGCACAGGTCTTAGTTGACAGTCGTTTGAGTGAGTCGATGTGAGTGTTTTTTGTGAAAATGGAAAAAATTGAGTATCGAGCTGTTATTAAATTCTTGTTTTTGAAAGGAAATACGCCTACGCAAATCAAAAATTAGTTGGACTTTGTGTATGGGGACTCTGCACCATCATTTACCACAGTGAAATTTTGGGCAGCTGAATTTAAACGTGACCGTAATAGCTTGAGCTATGATGAACGTTCGGGACGCCAAAAAACTGCAACCACTGACGATAACATTGCTAAAGTTCACCAAATGGTGTTAGACGACCGCCAAATTAAAGTGAGAGAGATAGTAGAGGTTATGAAAATATCCAAAGAACGTGTTTGTTACATCAAGATTTAGGCATGAGAAAGCTGTCCGCACTTTGGGTGCCGCGTTTGTTTACGTTAGACCAAAAACGTGTTCGAATGAACATTTCCAACGCTCTGTTGGCGCAGTTTAGGCGCAATAAATCCGAGTTTTAGCGCCGATTAATTACTGTAGATGAAACTTGGATACACCATTATACGCCCGAAACAAAAATTCAGTCAAAACAGTGGACTGTAAAGGGCTCCAAAAAGCAAAAACTGCTTTTTCGGCTGGGAATGTGATGGCGACTGTTTTTTGGGATAGTAAAGGAGTTATCTTAATCGATTATCTTCACAAAGGAAAAACCATTACGGGAACATACTACGCATCATTTTTTACCAAGCTGAAGGTAGAAATTGCGGAAAAATAGCCACATTTGCAGAAAAACAAAATCCTGTTTCACCAAGCCAAAGCGCCGTCTCACACCTCATGGCGAAAATCCATGAATTAGGGTTTGAACTGCTTGACCATCCGCCTTATTCACCAGATCTAGCCCCAAGCGACTGCTTTTTGTCAAATGAGATTTTCGTCAAATGAGGAGGCAATCACCTTCATGAACAATTATTTTGCAGAGAAAAACGCCAAGTACTATTTTGACGGGTTAGAGAGATGGAAGTATCGCTGGGAGAAGTGTGTAGAGTTTCAAGGAGACTATGTAGAAAAATAAAAAAAAAAAATTGAGAAAAAATGCCTTGTATCATTGTTCGGACAACTTGTATCATTGTTTTCATGCAACCCTCGTATTTTAGCTAAAACTAAACTTACATTTAGGAACAAGAGATGGACGCATACACGCGTAAAAATGCTTATTGTTTCAAGACTAAAATTTGAAGAGGAATTCAGTGCCAAAAGAAGAAGAAAAACCGTATTATGGCGGCAAGTTCTGCAAGAAATTATGGGAATAGATCCTGAATTTCCATTCAGCGTGGAGGGAATTATTCGAAAAATTTTGAACGTAATGGTTGCATACAAAAGAATCAAACTAAGAAATAGTACCACAGGGTCGGAGGCAACTTCGTGGGAATTTTTTGAACTACTAGACCAAAAATATCGAACGAAGCATTCAATTTTCTTTTTTTTTCTTTGAATTTTTTCTTTATTTTTGTTAATAAATGAGTACTGAACATATTTTTTGCAATATCTTTTTACGAGTATGTCGAAAAAAGTATTGTGAGCTGCTCCCTTTTCACTTTAACTTCGCTGCTCGTAATCAGAAATTTCTCATTTTGATTTGTATTACTTTCCGGCGGTAATGGGGATTCGTGCATTATTATGAAATTATGTAGAATTATACAGGCCATTGCAATTTGTTGTGCATGCAAAACACTATGCGCCGGGAAGTAGTTTAGGATTTTGAATTTTTTTTTTCAAGACTCCGAAATAAATACTCGCGTATAGCTATGGCAGTAGTTAAAACGCTTTGTCTCCGTACGGGACCATTAGATGGATATCTAATGGTGCATATCCATTCTCCTAATAGTCTGGTGGTATTTTTAGTTTTCTTTTTCCTATAGTCTTGCGTAAGGGGCAAATACTTCAAACAGCAGCATCATGACATAACCACGGCTAACCGATAAAAACATCCAAAAACCTTAAATTGATATCACTTACTCCATACGAAACAAATATCAGTTGGAATTGGAACGATTTTACTACAGCATTACATTAAACGTACGTGCATAATTATAGAATGCGTTCCTTTTCTATTGTAGTAACTCACAGAATCTTCTTTAGGTGTTGGAATTTTGAAGTGAGTTGAATCTATATATCCCAAAACAAATGGGAATGGATCAGAACGCTTTTTTTCACATTCCTCTACAGTTTTATTGATTAATGCTTCAGTTTTTGGCCATTTGATGATTTCTCCTTTAATCTTCAATATGGTTAATATACACCCTGAATGACTCGAGCTGCAACCAACTTCAGACTGCTATAATTTCCAAACCGTTCATGACAGTGAGCTCAAATTTTGACACATGACAGATAAATTTATTATTTACAAGTGTTGAAAAATTTTTATCCGCGATGGAATTCAAACGTGATAGTGTGATTGCTTTATATTTGGCTGGAAAACCACAAGTAGCTATGGTTAGAGCCCTCCAGCACCTCAACGTGGATAAATCATTTGTGTCTCAAACGATAGCTCGTTATCGTGATACTGGCAGCGTTGAAAAACGCCATGGAGGCGGTCATAAAAAAACAGCAACATCGGCAGAAATGGTTCGTTAAGTAAAGGCTCGAATTGAGCGAATCCGCGTCGAAGTGGAAGAAAAATGGCTCGTGAGCTCAATATATCTTTGGAACGGATTGGACTCAAGCCATTGAAGTTCCAAAAAGCACACGATCTTACACCGCAACAGAAAAAAGTTAGAGTCAAAAGAGCGAAGGCGTTGCTATGTTTGCACGAGAGTAGTGAGTTGCCGAATTTGGTCAATATGTCAACAAACAAAATGACCGAGTTTCCTTGCTAGAGAGGTCCTTCGAAAATTTACACCTTCAGACGGCCGCCACAAAGCAGGCAGCACCGATGGTGATGGTTTCTCCGCTCGTATTTTTGGACCGTGGCGTCAAAATTAATGCGATCGTATACCATGAAACTGTCTTAGAGGCAGTATTGAAGCCTTGAGCAAATAATCATTTCGGTCGAAGACCGTGGACATTTCAACAAGACTCGGCACCGTCTCACAAAGCGCGCGTCAACCAAGATTGCTTAAAAAACAACAACGGATGCAAATTCGTTGGATTTCTCTGTTTGGGGTATAGGTGGCACTAACAAATACCAAAGTTTGGACCACCTCAAATAAGCACTTCGCCGGGAATGGGCTAAAATACCGCAGAGCCACTTGCGTGCAGGGTGCGATGCTTTCTTCGGCCGTCTCAAGGCCATTATTCGCGCCAAAGGTGGACATATTGAAAACTACTGATAAAATTTGAAAATTGATGTATTTTCCAACATTTTCTGTTTTGGCACAATTAAATTTATCAAAAAATAAAAAAATTATAGCATTTTAAAAAGTTGGAGTTCGAGTCATTCACTCTGTACATAGTTCGCCTAAAAATTCTGTAAAGTGCACATTTTACAACTCCAAATCTGTCGGAAACTTCTCGAATGCTACATTGGTTAGCAAGTTCCCATATTCCCATAGCGTTATATAAACACAACCCTGCAAAGAGTTGCCGGGTCTACCATTTGGTACAATTTTCCAATGTGGTCTTAGACTACGAATAAGCACCTAAGCAATAGCAATTAACAAGTTTTGTTTTAATACGAAGAAATTAATATTTGGATACTGAAAATGTAATTTTGGTCATTCGAAGTGACGAAAGTGAATCTTCGGAGTATGACCTTATAATTTTAAAAAAGTTTTTACATTTTGGCATCTTTCTTGCTTTATGCACTAGCGAAGAAAGTAGCAATAATTTGCGATAAAATATTTTTTTCCTGTTATTTGCAATTTGTCTGTATAAACTTCCATCATATGACGCGGAATTATTGAGTAAAGTTTTTAAAATTATAGTTGTAGCAACGTTTTGACTCATTTTTGCGATTCGTATTTAAATAAAAATTCAACAACACAGCTAAAAAAATAAGCACAAATTGCGTTTCAAAACGTCAAAAATTCCAATGCATCATAGACGTATTGCTGTGAAAAGGTAGTGTTGCTATGCATAAAAAAACTTAACTACGATGAGCATTTTTTGGACATTAAGGAATTCATCCAGAAGCCTTAGTAGATGAAGAACTGCTGATCTTCGCTTTGACATCCCAGGATGTGCCATAGAGCAAATATTTGGTCGAAGGTCAACTTACCAGTTCGAAAATCACTGTGATATGGAACTGCTGCTATTGCTGACGGTCTGTTTTAGACGTTCACACAGTATTGCATTGATGATTTTGTATTCTACTATAATTGATGCAGGAGATCTCCTTTGAGATTGCACTTATTGGACATGGGGTCCACTATTACAGATGAGTTCATGAAAATACTAGTCGCTGGCTCCAGCAGATTGCTATTGCTATTCACACAGAGTGACAAATTATTTTTAGACCAAAAGCCCTCAGCAATTTTTGGCCATAAATATATAACCAAAATATTGATACGTGTATATAAAGCACTCGAATAAGTAAGTTCAAATGCGGAAGTCTGTCAGAATTTCGCCGCAGCTGAGATATTAACAGAATGGTAAAAATGTTTTTTTTTTCATTATCGGGATTCCTGATAACTCTTTGAGTTTTGTATTAAAGGTATCAAGTTTTTAGTTACACTGTGCCGTTCGAAAAATTTTGGTCAAATTTTTTTTTTCGAATTTTGTCAAATTTGTTACAATAACTACGTACATATTTTTTTATGAGGATTTGTTTTCTTATGCGGTTTCAATCGTTTCACGATAGGTACACTTAGTGTGCTAAAATTTTTCACACGCTGTTTCTGGAGCAAAAAGTTGTCAGACCGAAAAATCGGTTTTTTAGGTACCTGCCTCATTTTTAGGGATTAAAAAAAAATGCTGTATTGGTGCAGTGTTTTTGTTTTTTTTTATTGCTTCTCAAAAGCATTCTCTATCTAATTAGTACTTTGTTAGACCTCCTTTTGCTTTTATTACAGCTGCACATTGGCGAGACATTGACTCAGATAGGTTTTTGCCATGTGGAAGCATTTCTGGTGCTCCAGGTCCGGATAAGTAAACTTTTTGGATTTTCAATTAACTCTGGATGCTACTTCGCAACCTTAAGTTTCATTATTGACCAGATATTCTCAATTGGATTGAGATCTGGACTGTAGGGAGGCCAACTTAATGCATCGACATTAATTACTTCGAAGTTGTTTTTAACCTTAGAAATAAAAAAAAATGCAAATATTACTTTTAGTCATAAAGGTTCTGGCTTACATATTTAAAAACTTGACACTAGTCTTTCATATTAAAAAAAAAAAGAAACAAGTTCATACTTACAATATTGGCTGTATGGCAAGGAGCATTGTCCTGTTGAAGAATGAATCTGCAAGTGTCACACAAAAGCGCCAGCGCAGAGGGCTCTAATACATTTTCCAGAATACGTAGGTAAGCTTCTGCAGTAACTTTCGATTCTAGGAAGACCATTCTACCTTTTCCATCTCCAGAGAAGCATCCCCAGACCCAGTTTTGGGGGGCATCCGTAAGATGCATTCAGAGCTCAGTCTTTCCTTTGGTTCTTTCTTTCTGCTGGTAGTCCCGGTCTCACGATATTTTTTTAAATTCCATGCCACAGTTTGTTCAGCAACATTTAATCTTCTAGAAATTTCACGTGTTGTCAAATTGCGACTTGAGCGACACAAAATAGTAGCTTTGCACTCCGAACCGATTTTCCCCATTTTTTTTCACTACATTACTTCGGTTCGTTTCGGCGGACTGCTATCACGAGCTAAATGCACCTCTTATTCATAATAACATCGACTTTTATGCACTATTTGGATGACATTTCGCTACCTAGTGCAAAGAAACCCCGTAGCTCTCATAAATTCCAAGAACTGCACCCAAAAAGGGTAATAGAATGTTTGACCAATATTTTTCGAACGGCACTGTATGTATCTTCACGCCAAAAAAATTGCAGTGGGCTCTTAGACTATTTTTTCTTATGTTAAAATTTCCTAGTTCATTTCTACATTACGAGTAGCATCTTATAATCTTCACTTTCTTAACCTCACGCTTTCTGTATTCTCTCTATTTTTGCCTTCGTAGAAGTCCGTGCTTGATTTTCTTCTCTGACGATGAACCATCAGTTTCTTGTTTGTGGTCGTCTTTATGCTGTTCCACGTCATCATTGCGTCAAGATTAGACATAATCGTGCTTAAGTTTTGAATATGGTTCTGCCTTTAAGGAAGCACGTTAAATATTTTTCCAAATTGATGTAACCATCTATTATTAATCCTTTAAGTTAAAAATCTTCACCATCCAGTTAACATCTAACAAAATGTACTTACATATGCACATAAGTGTATTGTCAGTAGTTGTCAGCGGTGTGAAAGCAAATACATTGCTGAAAACTGCAACGAAATAATCTAAGACGTGCTCTTACCAAGTTATTCCGAGTTAACAAGAATAAAGTTCCGACAGGGAGATAATGAAAAGAAGAAGATTGGATCGCACAGAAGAATGTTATTATACCACCCAAGGATGCATCGTTGGTATACTTTTTAGTTATCTCGACAGTGAAAGTTGTTTGGAACAACAAGAGGAAGCAATTTCTCCTTTAACATGGTGGAATCACATTTTGGTTGGCGGAGGTAAATATTGCATTTCGTGGCTTATTATGGAACATGAAAGTTGGGACGTGTTCATTCCTACCTTGCAAATAGATTAGATGATGATTGATAACAATCCTTGTCGCTTGTGTATACCGCATTATACAACGTCATCATCCCATGGCCCCTTCGTCTCCAAATGTATTCCCAGATGAAGATGCTGTGTGCTTTGAAGGCTTTAGTTGATTAACACTGATGTTCCTACACTCAGCTATACACCGGGTGCTAGTAGCTTTGACGAGGACTTGCTTTAACTCCTGACCACTGATCCACATACCAAGGTGATCAGAGAACTTTAAACTTACGAGTACTTGGCTGGCATTTTCATATGAACACGACATCAACCACAACTGTTGGCATAACTCTCCACGTAGTAGGCTGAGCAAACGAATTCTTCCCGACGTCTCTAAAAGGTCAGTGGCCTTCCCGCTGTCCTTCAGCAGGAAAGACTGCAAGCTGCTTTACTGGCATTCTGGCGGAGCACTACACTTTTCCTAAGCACTAAATATGCTGGGCATAAATGATACAACATTCCACGAAGCTTGTTGTGAAAGTGATGACACCTCAGAGCACTGTCTCTGTGAATGTCCGGCTTATGATCGCACCATTCTGCAGGTACTCTTCGTTGACATGGTGTAGGCACTTTATCACTGAAGCGTTTACTCATATTTGAAAAGTCTGAAAGATTCCATTAAAAAGAACTTATAACGAGTACAATGGGGCATTTTGTACTTTGTCTAAGTGCTCCGTTCCGACAGAAAAAAAAGAACAAAAACTGGACAAACATTATGCTAAATGCCGTTTAAAATGGTCCAAGCAATGTGTCTTCAAATCTAAGAATTGAAAGTGCATTTTCATGGAAATCTAGGGTGTATTCGACGAAATGTATTCCGAATAAGGGTTGGACCGTCAAGTCATTTTCCATTCAAAAGTGGTCTGTAGTTTCTATCATCTAGTGTTTACTAGCGTCTCTAAAATCGACCAGAAAATGCGCCAACGCTTACATATTGAGCTGCAACCTTTCAATTTTCCTTAAAAGAAATACCATACGCTTGTGAAGAACAAGCGCATGTGCTGTAGTGTAATCTTTGCGACGACTTCAGTGTCGGTCTTCTGGCGCAAACAATCTAAGGACCTCAAACATGGCGCGTGAGAGAATGACATGGCCGTAAAAGCTGTTAAAAAAAATATGGAACAAATAAAATGATCATATAGTTACATACGAGCAATTTATTTTATGCAATCAACACGACAATTTGAAGCGCACAAACAAAAACTTTTCACATTTTCTTGCTTCTGTTCAGACCGGATGGTTGATGTCTGAAGCCTTAGGATCCGAGGAGCCGGCCGACGAGGTAGTGTCTCCGACATTAGGGATTGTAGCCCCGTCACACTTTTTCTTCTCCGTAGATTCTGGTTTGGCACTATTAGCGATAACATTTTCAGCTCTAGCGGTGTCTTCGGTTTGCTGAAATGTTTTGCAGGGCCTTGGATTCCTTGAAGGTTTCTGACAATATCTTTCAATCATTTCTTGAACAGTTATTCCTCTTATTATATTGGGATCATTATCGGAATCTCTGGACATTGTTTCGTTCAGATCAACGATGGTCTTCTTTTTAAAATAAGCTGCAATCAATTTTGCCTTAAGCCAAATTACCTCATCCTACTACTATTTTTTCATTGGTGAATCCGGCTCTTCACCAGAATGTAAGCTCTTGGTATTACTTTATTTCTTACGAAGATTATGTTGTAATCATTGCTTTTGGTTGCGTGAATTTGGTTATACGAGTATACTACCCAAAGTTTTGGTCATTTCCGCATTAAACTGGCAGAAGCAGCCTATCTATGTCTTTCAGTTCAGGTTTATTCTGACGAGCAAGCTTTATCCTGTAACTGGAGATTTTTTGTTTGTCCAAGTCGAAATTTGTTGAAATATTTCTTCGTCAAATAGTTTATTCCATATGCTGAAAGGGTCTTTGCCTATCAATTTCGAGGCACAAGCCTGAGTAATTATATGTATTGTGTTAATGTGAACGCATCCTAGCATTAGGAGGCGCCTTTGACCGTTCATAACGATTTTTACTGTAGTAAATATTTGATTTTCGTAATTCCGAAAGAAGCGAGTTATCTTCATCTACAGAACTATCGTTCCCAACTTCTTCTCGAGTGATCTGACTCTCCTCATCGCTGCCATGTTCTTCTGGAATGATCTGATTCACCATTGGATCCTAATCTTGATCGCTGTAAAAGCTCGCTTTCAGAAATCAAGAACTCTTCAAAATCACCTTTGCTATCTGATTGGTCTGAAGCCAGTATGAAGCCATTGATTTCCTCTTCAAATGACGGACTGTCTATCCATAATATTTTTATCTTTGATGAATTCGTGGTCTGGCGTTGACGTTTCCTAGAGTTTTCTGCCATTTTGAACTATAAAATATAAAAATTGTTCGAAAAAATGTTTTCATGACAACAGGCTACGCCCGATTTTTTCATTCGTATTACTCACGTGCTATACGTCTATCTTCTTTGGTCGTTTTAGCCCCAAAACAAAAGCTACTAAGGCGCGGGGTCGCGGCAAGCGGGAGGAAGTGGCCAATTCTAAGAATTTGCAAAACGCGCGACGTCTGTGAGACTATACGGATGGGTGCTGGAATATTTGGTCCAAAAACCTGAATATCGCTGCCAATGAGAAAAAGTCCCAGCGTATTTCATGCGCCAGTCTCATCCTCGACAACGGAATGAAAGGTGCCCCAATACAATTAACAGTCAGGCAGTCACTAAAGCATTAGGCTCTAACCTCATTGATTCCAAATTAGGCTTGCCCTGCTTAAATACACTACAAAATCTCTCCTTATGCCACTTTTTTTATGTTCCCATAAAAAAAGTGGCAGTTCGCAATAAAAAAATGCCCATGGTTTACTTCCGAGGTTCGCGGAGCTATTAAAACTCGTAGAAAGGTGTATGCCAAATGGAAACTGATGCCTTCTTGCCTTTTGCGAGGAGTATTGTAGAGCCGGAAAGATACTTTTTGTCCAAACTAGGTGCTGATCAACCGTCGAAAAAGCTATGGACTAACTTACGTTCTATAGGACTGTGTAAAAAGAGTATGTTAACAAATATACCCGACGCTGATGAATTAAATACGTCCCAGTCTGAACTCCTGTTTTGTGCCTGGCAATAATAATTTTTTTAGTCCCACTTCGTGTTTGGTCTTTGAAGTCGTATCTGAAGCTGATGTAATACTTAATTTTCGAGATCTTAAGTCAAATGCGACTGGGGAGGATGGATTAAACTTACTCTTCATAAAAATGATACTCCCTCACATTGTTAGTTGTGTCACACATCTGTTTAATTTTTGTATCACAACGTCCACTTTCCCTGACTGCTGCAAAAGGCTAAGATCATCCCGGTATCAAAAAAGTCTAATCCTTCGTCAACGTCCGATTTTCATCCTATTAGTATTTTACCATGTCCATCCAAGGTTTTTGAAAAGATCATTGCTAAGCAGATTACGAGCCATCTAAATAGCTTCAATTTATTGTCTCCTGTACAATCCGGTTTCCGAGCTCAACACAGCTGTTCAACGGCCTTGATTAGAGTTCTAGACGACATAAGATTAAAGTATGATAAGGACTATCTTACTCTTCTCTGCTTACTAGACTTTTCAAAGGCCTTTGACACGGTGAATCACGACATTCTATGTAAGAAACTTGAACTTTACTTTGGTTTTAGCCACTACGCGGTGAGATTAATAAGGAGCTATCTTTCAAATCGATCTCCAAATATTTGTTGAGCAGAAATACTCTCGCCCGAAAATTATACCCGCTGGTGTACCTCAGGGTTCAATTCTGGGCCCATCCTGTTTTGTTTATATATAAGTGACCTATCACAAGTCTGTTGCAATGCACTTATACATATTTATGCTGATGACACGCAGATATATTTATCTCGACTAGTGGAAGATCTCGCGGCAAGATTTAATTCAGATTTATCCTCTATAGTAAAATGGGCGCAAAATAATAGATTAATCTTAAATCCGAGCAAAACCCACTTACTTTTAGTTTCAAAAAAATTGTATGACACTGAACTAATACCGCCTATTTATTTAGACTCCTGTAGACTTTCGTTTTCGGACACTGTCATTAATCTTGGTAACAGGTTAAATAGGTCCCTATCTACCATTGGCTGTTTGCCAGTCTTACTCCTATGGACACTAAGCTCAGGCTGATTAAGACTTCACTTGTACCAATATTTGACCATGCTATAGCTGTGTACTCCAAACTAGATTCACAATCTCAACACAAGTTACTTGTTGCTATTTTTTTTTTTTTATAATTTGCGTGCGCTCAAGGGATTATTTTTTTTAATATCCTTAAAATATTTCCACACAGCGCGGGCGAAGGAGAATCCGGGAGGATGGAAAGGGTGAACGTTGGTTTTAAATGTTTGAAGGTTATAATGACTAGGACATAAAGAGCTAGGCAGAGCATTCCATATTTTAGAGTACGTCCGAAAGTGGGCTTGAGGGTATACTGATGAGCATTCATAGCTACACCCGTCTAATTACGATTAAAAGTTTAAATGGGCGGAATGCTACTGGCGATTTCAATGGAGCACTGGTGGTGGAAATAGCGATAAAACAGAGTGAGACACGAGATATCACGTTGGTGTTCGAAGGTGTCCATTGTTTAAGTGATATTAGTATCACCTATGAGTTTTATCGCGTTTTGGATCCTATCTAGCAGGTGCAGAGAAGGTTTAGTCGCACCCGACCAGATGTGGGCATTGCACTCCAATTTCGGGTGGATAAATGCCTTATATATTGAGGCCAGATCAGAGAGGGTGAAATATTTCTTACATCGCTTGAGGAAACCTAGACATTTCGCAGCATTTTTGACGACACCGAAAACGTGGTCATTCCAACGTAAGTTTTCATTAACACACATACGGAGAAGGGAAAGTTTATCGGCTTCGACGAGGCAAGTGCCATCCTTGGATAATGGCTGGGTGTTTAAATTTCACTTTAACGACAGCAGACAGCATTGTGTTTTGGAAGCATTAAATTCTACTCTGTTCGTGGTTCCTCAATTAGTTATGCTGGTAATATCAGAATTTAATGAGCTTAACATACACTGCCGCTCCCGTTCTACAGCCGAAGAGCAGCGACGTGAGTCCGGGAATGAATATGAAAATCAGAGAGTACTGTCGTCACCAAAGGAGTATATTGGATTAGAGGTAGCAGACAAGAGATCGCTGATGAACATTGAAAAGAGAGTCGGAGACAGAACGGAGCCCTGGGGCACACCAGCATTTATTTTGTGAATATCAGACTTGAAACCATCCAAGACAATTTGAATTGAACGTTCTGAAAGGTAATTTCCAATCCATTGAAGAAGAGAGTCGCCGATCCCAAAAGTACGCATTTTCGACAAAAGAGCCTGATGCCAAACTCTGCCAAATGCCTTAGAAATATCAAGTGTAACGATCTTGCTTTCGCGAGATTGATGTACGCTTTGGTTCCACTTTTCGGTGAGACATGCTATCAGATCACCAGTGGACCTGTTACTACGAAAACCGTACTGCTGGTCATTAAGAAGTTTTCGTGTTTCGAGATATTTCATTAGCTGACGGTTTATCAGCGTTTCCATGACCTTGGAAAGAAGGGACTTAAGTGCAATGGGTCTGTAGGAAGAGAGAGAGAAAGATTCGATTTTCTTAGGGACGGGCTGGATAAATGCTGTTTTCCAACTGCTCGGAAAGAGTCCTAAAGAGTAGGATTGATGAAAAGGCTTATGGTTTTGCCAGCGAGGAAGAACACCTCTTCAGAAGAAGGGGAGATATACCATCTGGACAAGCGAATTTATGCATGTTGAGATCTTTAAGTACTCTTGCTACTACACGAGTGCGGAAGTGGATTCGTCCCATTGTAGATTCGACGCACTCAAGTGTAGGCGGGGACAAAGTACAATCTGGGAGTGCTGAGCTAGCCGCAAAGTGTGCAGCAAGCAGATTGGCCTTGTCCAAAGAGCTGAGGCTGGAATGTCATTATAAATGAGCGTTGGGAAGGAGGATGAGGCAGAATTTCTAATATTTTTGACAAACGACCAAAAATTTTTACTACCTTTGGGACATTGTAGTATTTTTTGCCTCAGTTTGTGGTCGTATTGGAACTTTACACGTTTAAGAAAGGCGTTGCAGTCATTTCTAGCTCGATTGAACTTTTTTCGATTTTCCTCAGTTGGGCTGGTCTTGTAGGACCGAAAAAACCTTTCCTGACAGTCTCCTTACAGCTCGAGTCGTACCATGCCTTTTCTTTTAGTTTGATACTCTTCATCCGATTAGGGATAAAGTTTCTCATTCCAAAGAGAATGGTGTCTGTGATCATGTCAGCAGCGGCATCCACGTCGTTATCGAGGAACATAACGACCAGTTAAAATTCCAAAAGTGGCTGTTAAGACCGCTCCAGTTGGCTTTCTCGTATTGCCATACGGTTCTTTTAGGAATCTTTTCTCTAACTGTGTGTGGTCGGTGTACGAGAAATTAGCTGATATGACACAATGGTTTGATGAGCCAAGAGGGGAGAGCAAATCAACGGTGTACTTATCAGGGTGAGAAACAAGTCCAGGGTGTTGGTGGTATGACTGTTAACATCTGGTATTCGTGTGGGCTCATTTACAAGCTGGGTTAAGTTGTTCTTCGCAGCGAAGATCTCAACACACCATCCTTCGGGTGTTGTCTATCCAGAATGTCGAAGCCACCCAGAATTGTGTATATGGAAATCGCCCGTAATAACGATTTCAGTATGAGGATACAGACAGCGCATTAATCTCATTAAAAGTCGAATTGCTGTCCAGTTTGGGGCTTCTGTAAATAAAGCAGTAGTGGATAATTTGCTTAGGGAGATGGAATTTTAACCACATGAAATTGAATTCCGGATTGGAACAGGGACTACATTGTGGTGGAGTTTGGTAAGCTACATCACTACGCACGTAAATGGCGAGACCGCGGTGAGAGAAGAATAATGGCACTAGTTCGTAGCCAGGTAGCTTCAGATCAGAGTGATCTGAGAGGTGTATTTGCAGACGTGGACGTACGCAGAAAAGTGGTTACTTCTTAGCCCGCGTATATTGACAATATCCACTTTGAATTCCCGAGTCATTATAACGAAAGACAAACACAAAAAACACAAGCACCGACGATTCTAAGCGCAGATGTGAAGTCTTTAATGACATAGTGGGATATGTCTATGGAATGGGGAGATTCAAACATGTATCCGGATACCACAGACTTGTTCTTGGTTGCTCATTCCAGAGTTTCTGGGAAATAATATGCTGTGTTCACATGCACAAAATAATCATTCATTCTCACTCATTCTCCACCATATGATAAAGAAACCGCAATTTTTCCAGTAATTATTTAAATACGTCTCGCCTCTCTCTTGTCCACACTGAGAGAATTTGAAACTCATTACCTGTCACCGTCAAGGAAAAATGGTAGCCAACCAATTTAAAACTGCAATATCAGCATATTGCAAATAAATAATTCTAAGTACGTAAATCGTTTCTAAATTTCTTTCTTCCTTTTTCGCGTCCATCTCTATTTCATCTCTTCGTGATAATTCTTTTTCAATCCTGTCCCTAATCCCTGTAATATTTTGTTTTTATTTTTTTACCTATTTTTTTTCTAAATTGAAATGTAAATTTAAATGTGTGTTATTGTTTAAACTTAGTTCTTTATTATTTGAATTCATTTTGTCTTCAAATTCATTCTACTATAACATAAAAGACTTTAATCTTACTTGTACTTACCGATTGTTATACGAGTAAACTAAAATTGAATTGAATTGAATTGAATTGTTCCTAGTGTCGGAAATTAAATGGCCGAATTGTTTCTAACCAGTTCGTCGACTGATTACTTCATCGGACCTGGGCCGTTCTGTACTATTCCGAATTCAGCAACAAAGAGTCGGGAGAACAAAATGTGTATATTCCACCGGGAAAACATACTAGGGCTTTACTAAAAGAACCATTAAACCCTTCCACAACAAATCTAAAGAATCCTTACACTTCAAAAGGGGTGATATCAGAAGACTGGTTGGATTTCTAACCACACATTGCCGGCTTGGATATCACCTGCACAAAATAGTTCTTATTCAGGAAACTGGATGTTGTCTTTGCATGGAAGACGACGAAACTGCGCACCACATTATGCCCTAAGAAGAAGACACTTTCTCAGCGAAATTTTAAACCCTGCGCAAATTCTTAAAATCTCCACAAGAGAGATTCTTAACTTCATCAAAAGAGTTGCGTATCTTTTGGCTTCCAAATTCTGATTAGGATTATTCCTTTCTTGGGTTTTTTTTTTTTTTTTTTTTTTACTTTTTTACGTCTGTCTGTAATGATATTATGAGTCGCGGCAAAGGAGTGGAACATCTGTATAGAAGACCACTATGTCCAGGTAAGGTTTGATAACCAATAGGGCAGAATATACCCAGATATTCTGTGCGTGGGTCACAGCCAAAGTTTTTTGTTAGTACGGGTAAGTAAAAACTTAATCTGCCGACGAGATGTGCCTTATGGAAATATTTACATTCCGAAATTGAGGACATTTCCATCAGAAAATAAATTATATTTAGAAAAAAAGCAAACATTAAAGTACTCATACGTATGTATGCACATAATGAACTCACCACTACTCCGTAGAAAAACTAAAAAAAGATGAAAGTACGTTTCCTTCGCACATCTTCTCTCAAAGCCTCATTTCACGAAATGCAGCAGCAATATCTGCTGGCAGAGCAGTACTCTGCAGTGTGCTGCTGCTAAAGGTGCCAAAATTGACGAAACGACGTTAAGTTCGGAGTGCTAATTTATGTCCCCGAAATGTTTTTTTTTTCGTTTTTGCATTTTGACTGAAGGTAGATTGAAGCTAAAGCAACGTTGAAATTGGCAAACACTAGAGTAGATGAAAGGTAAAAGAGAACGTATCCGAACCGAACATAAATTATCTGCATTCGGAGGACTAAAACAGTCGCAGTCGCAATCGCAGTCTTCTATGCGACAGATTCAAAACTACGGGCTACAAAGGCAAAAAGATATCCTGGTTGCAAAATTTAAAATACCCTGTAGTTCCTACCATCGGTAGGGTCGATACAAATTCTAATAAGCGAATCCAATGCCTTTATTTATGCAGGAGACTATGTACTCGTATGTCGTCAGGAATAGGGAGGTAGTAGAGATACATATGTATGTACATGTGACTACAAACGGGTATCTAAGCCTTGTATAGTGTGCCAGCTAGTGTACTTTGACAATGTTCCACAGATACGGATAATTGCGTTGGCTTTTGATGTTCATTCGTACTTACACCCGAGCACTTGTATCTTTATCGTTCTTTTTGTTATAAATGTCTCTTTGTTTACATCTCGGACATTAATTCTGAGACAAGAAAGAAAAAAAGTTTCAACCTGTCTAGAGAAATAATTATTCAGAGAAAGTTTATACTTCAACTTTCCCTCAGATTTGTGTGTTTTTTTTCTTTGGGTTCTTGGGATCATTTGGACGGTGCTCCAAGTCCTTGGGAAGAAAGGTGTGAATCTCGTTTGTTCCGGAAAATAAGGAATGACTTTAATATTAAAAAAAAAACTTTGGAAATTAAAACGCAGGTGTAGTATCCCTCTCTGGATGGGGTGAAGCAGTCATAAAGAATGAGATTTCTCTTCTTTATCACGTCCTTTTGGTTGATGTATTAAATTCGAGGGAGTTGATAAGTTTCCCAGTTAAGAAGTATTGTCATCTTACTTATTCCTTTGAAAAAAATGTTGATAGTTGGACATTATTGGAAGAATGCTGAACGGAGGATGATTTAGTTAAAAATTTAACCGAACAAGACAAGGAGATGATAATAGCACAAATTTCATTGGAGATCGGAATGATAATCTGACTATTCCTCTGAGCTCTCGAGATGATTCTACGTATTGCTATTATAAGCTCAGAAGATGAATGGTAGCAATGTCTATTAACTATCACATGTCAAACTCAGCAAAGGGAGAAAACGCTGTAGAGTTTGCCAGGCTGACAGATTTTTCATACTCCGAACCAGCACAACAAACTATAAACCCAAAGCTACAGCGTAAAAATGGCAGGAAGCAGCTTGCCAACCATATAAAGGTACACATCATGTCAGGAAATTCATGTCCTGTTACAGGGTGGCATCGTGAGAGAAACCAGGAATGCACTGCTGGATTTGCAACAAAATGGAACTATTCCAAGGCATTGTAGGTAATCATCACGATGAACAAGTTACTCTTATTATGGAAAGAGCTAAAGTGAGGAAGAAACTGGCAAAACCGATTATTAAGGAGCCCTTCAGTCACCCTCACCAACCCAACGATTCAATAGAGGGAAAATGGAAGGTAACAAACAACAGTTGTGTCATAGCTAACCTCATTAGGAGCCACAGCCATTGGCTACAGCTTGGCATGGACTAATTTTCGACAAACCCTAAAATATGGAGATACTGATGAAGGAAATGTCCATAATTACATCTAAAAATTAGTCATCCACCGAAACGAAGTGCTCCGAAACTGTTGTTCGTGAAAGGTTCTCTTTGAAGCGTTGATAGTTAAACTGACTAAAGTGGAATCAATTCGTGTTTCATCCGGCAAAGTTGTAGGAATAAAGTGTAAAATCTTCGGTCTCAGGTTAGCTGTAGCGTATCATGTCAGAAAAACTAATCAGTGAGTACGGTACATAGGACAAAAATTCATTCTTCAGCGCCATAAAGAAGGACGGAGATGATCACGGTCTTACATAGAGTCTACCTCGTTTTTCCGGATAAGGCCATACTACTCAATTGTCTTCGTAGCCCAAGGACATAGCGATTGGCAAGAGCGATTTTTCGTTTTATTTCTGCTGACGTGTTGTTCGCAAAATGTATAGCAGAGCCACGGAATGCAAAGTTCTTCACTACCTCGAAATTATAGCTGTCGAATTCGTCGGTGTTGTGTGTCCCTTCTTGTTGACAGCATACTCGTATACTTGGTGTTGCCCTCATCTACAGCTAAACTTATTTTTCAATTTTGGCAGATTCCGTTCCAATATTAGCGAACGCAAAGGTGACAACCCCCTGTATTCTTTCAAGTATAATGTTAAAGAAGCCACATGACAGCTCGTCACCTTGTTTAAAACTCGGCTAAGTCGCTACCGACTTTGACGTAGCAGCGAGAGCTCTTAACCATCATTCTGCACAGATGGACGACTTTAGCGAGAATGCCAAAACTAGAATGATTTTATATAGCTCGTCTCTATAAACGCTACCATATGCGACCTTAAAATCGATGAAAAGATAGTAGGTATCGATTTGGGCTTCTTGTGATTTTTCCAGGAGCTGGTCTGAAACCGCGCTTAAAGTGGCCAAACAGTTGGGGCAGTTGGGGTGGTCTCCTTTTTTTTGGATCGGGCAAACGATACTAATACTCCATTAATCAGGCATATACTCTTCTGATCAGATCTGAGAAATGAGTTGGTGCATGTTTTCCACAAAGTAATTATCAGCAGCTTTGAATGCCTTTCTAATCTTGCTGTTAGTCGTTAGGTCTATGATTTGTTTAATTTTAGCTTAAACATTGCTATCCTTACTTCGTTTTGGTCAGGCGGACGGAAGTTTTGGCTATCATCGTCTAAGTTTAATGGTCTATTCTGCATGATGGCGGGATGATGGGCTTCTTTGGTGTTGTACAGTCTGCTAAAAAAGTTTAGTCAGTGTTCGGTTTGTTGTGTCGTCGGCAGTTCTCAAGCAAAAAAATTTGTTTACCTCGTGTGTTCTTTGATATGACCGCTGATAATCAGCCTGTGGGACGCATTGTCATGGAACTGCGTTCCGACGTCTTCCCAAAGACTGCTGAAAATTTCCGTGCCCTTTGTACACGGCTTCAAGAACTCAACATTCTATCGTGTTATCCCGAATTTTATGTGCCAAGGCGGTGATCTCACCAATCACAATGGCACTGGAGGCAAGTCCATCTATGGCAACAAGTTCAATGATGAGAACTTCACCTTGAAGCACACCGAACCCGGTATTCTGTCAATGGCCCATGCCGGTCCCCACACCAACGGATCGCAATTCTTTGTTACCACCGTTAAGACAGCGTAGTTAGATAATCGCCACGTTGTATTCGGCAAAGTTATCGAAGGAATGGATGTTGTCAAAAAAATTGAATCTTTCAGCAGGCAGTCGGGTAAGACTAGCAAAAAGATTGTCGTCCCCGATTGTGAACAACTTTAAAGCCCAGCCCCGTAATTTTACAACACTACACATCTCTCCTAAATAATATACAAATTCACTTCCACTTCTTCGGAAGGATAAATAATTTCAATAAAGAGAAAACGAATAAAAATATAAGTAAGAACAAAATTTAATAAAAAGAATAAAGAACAAATAGACAACCTAATATAAGGTTTTCCTCTTCATCTCTACAGGCCTTTGTGCGGGTGTTGACAGGTTCTTTTTAACTATTGGTAAAACCTCCCAACGTTATTTCCGGGGCAAAAGCTTTGAATGTCTTCGATCTCGCGCTTCTTATGCTCTTTTTCTTTCTTCTGAGGAAGCCGAAATTCTTGACATTTCCTCTGCTCGAAGAGCTCACGAGTGACTCTCGTCCTTCTTCGTAGCCCCGTTTTGTAGGACTCTTGTTTAGCTGCATATACTTCCCGGCATTGTTCATCGAACCATGAATTTCTTTGTGGTGGTCGGGTGAAACCCTGCGTATTAGTTGCGGAGTCTCTGATGGCAAGTTAGCAGCGTTACCACTAGTCTTCGGTGCTTGATGCTGGCGGCATAGGAGTTGTTGAGAGATTTTGAGATATGCGTTCCCCGAAGATTCAGATGAGAATTAAGACCAAAAATAGTCCACTAAATTTCAATATTTCAGTATTTATTAATTCAGTAACATCATTTATGATAGACTTTACATTGTCTTTAAGCTATAAGTGAGAAATAGTATACAATACAAATATTCAGAAAAACAGTTGAGTTCAAATTTACGGTAGATTATAACAAATAAGTAAACGAAGAGGTAAAAGTAAATAATTTTGCGTTTTATGAAATAATACAATGTGCTTGCTTTGCCCTGCCAAATGCCGAAAGAGAGTTTTAGCAAAACTGTTCGCATCATAAAGTGTCCCTACGTTGAGAGGAAGTGAATTCCAAAGATGGATGGTGTTGAACATTAAACGAAGAAAAAAAATGGGAAGAAAAAAAAGAAGAACGAGCGGCAGACGATTTGTACAATTTATTTATTTCGCTTATAGTTTGAATACCGTTTGTATCTCAATACCGATTTACTAACAATATTGCAAAGGTCTTGTTACCTCCGTGGCTACGATCCAAGTGACCGAGAATTGCCTGTACCATCGTGCAAGCAGAATTCAATTGAGAGAATCAAAATATAATTTGGTATCAGAATCAAATGATAAGATATTGATGTACAGTGTGTAAAAAGATAATTAATACAATGGATATGATTTACGAGCATATAAAAGAATGAATATGAATATAAATTGCAATGAAAGTAAAAATAAGATATTGAATTTTACAAATGAAGTTAACTAAATAAATTTACATAAAGTGAATAAATGAAATGAATGTAATTAAATAAACAACGAAAATTAATAATGTGAGTCCGGAACATCCCGGCGCCCCTGAAACAAGGTTTCAGGACGTAGGAAGTAGTGCTAACTTTGTTATAGCTCGAGGGAATGTACCCCGTGCAGTTTTTATTGTTGCTACTCGAACTATTCCATCTGTTCCCGGTGTCACAGAGATTATTCTTCCAAGAACCCATTGCATGGTAGGTAGATTGAGTTCCTGGTTCCTTTATTACAACTAAGTCACCAGGAGAAAGATGTAGATGCTTCCAATGCGGCAAACGGTGAAGTGGAATGGTTTCGAGATTGGGCTCTGGTATGGCTGTAAGAGGTTCACCTATAAGAAAATGAGCCGGTGTTAGTGGGTTCAAATCATCATCAGAGAGGCAACATAAAGGACTAGAATTAAGTATAGCTTCGATTTGACTTAGCACTGTGGAAAGCTCCTCAAATGTTAAAATGGTTGCTCCAATAACTCGTCGCAAATGGAATTTCATGGACTTTACTCCAGCCTCCCACAACCCACCAAAATGTGGGACAGAAGGTGGAATAAAGTGCCAGGCGATGTCCTCTCGGGCCAGTGTGGATGATATTATGCGGTTGTGCTGCTGAGACATGACCTGTTTATGCAACTCGGTAAGACAACGTTTTTTTCCTCTGAAATTTATGCCATTGTCACTATAAATATTGGCACATCTTCCCCGTCGTGACATAAACCTTCGAAGAGCAGCGAGGCATGCATCAGTTGTAAGGTCCGTTACCGCCTCCAAGTGCACGGCTTTTGTAGACGTACACACGAAAATTGAAACCTATGCCTTTGTGAGCTTAGGATTACGTCCACGAGGCATGCGTATTGTCAACGGACCAGCATAGTCCACGCCAGAGTTGATGAATGGACGCCTTGGATTCTTTCAGCTGGTAACTCCCCCATCAACTGGTTACTTCGTAAACGTTTTTGCATGAAACATACCTTACACTGATGTACATCCTTGCAGATGAGATTGCGACTACCAAGTATCCAGTATCGTTGACCGACTATTGCGAACGTCTCAGACACCCCTGTGTGATGATTATTTAAATTGTCCTTAACTATAAGATAACAAATGTTAGTATTATTTGGGAGAATTATTGGATGCTTGATATTATATGATATATTTGCATGTCTTAAACGTCCATCAACGCGAAGAAGTCCATCCGAGCCTATGAATGCCGAATATCGTAAAAGTTTTGATTTGTTCGGAAGCTGTCGATGTTTAATGAGATGTTTAATATCCTTCCCAAATGAATTTTCTTGGATATGCTTAAGAATAAGTGTCCTTGCGTGCTACAGTTCATCCAGGCTAAGATTTAAAACGCGCCGATGACATTTATTAGACCGGCAATTGAAAATAAAGCGACAACAATAAACGATAGTTCTTTGTAACCGATGCCACGAGGAGAATTTTTCGAATAATGGAAGAAATGAATCACGATTTTGGGTATTTTGAATGTGGTTCTTCTTCGCACGTAACTGTTTCGCATTCTAGAATCACTTTAGGGTTGAACTTAGATTTTGGCCAATGTTCTATATCAAGGGCTAACCAATTTGGACCAGTCCACCAAATCTTAAGTTCAACGAGTTCTGTTGGCAGTATACCGCACGACGCACAATCCGCTGGGTTTGCTTCGGAGGAGATATGATGCCAAGAGGTCCGAGTAACCGACTCTAATATTTCAGCGCAACGATTAGCTACGAAAGAAGCCCATCGACGAGCAGGTGAAGATAGCCAATGCAAGACTACCTCTGAGTCTGTCCAAGCAAATGTTTTTCCAATATTGAAGTTCATTGATGATTTGACGCGAGTTATTAAACGAGAAAGAAGTAGAGCCCCGCACAACTCAAGACGTGGGATCGATGAGGGTTTCAGAGGAGCTACCTTCGTTTTTGCAGTGATTATGGTAATTTTAAATGAACCTGATTCAAGTTTACTGCGAGAATAGACAACCACAGAGTATGCTACTGACGATGTATCCGAAAAACCGTGCAGCTCGATATTGCTCGAGGACGAAAACACATTCCTAGTAACCCGTATTTTTTCGAAATTAGATAGTTCATTTCTGTATTGAGACCACCTTTCAGCTACCGTTGGTGGCAAGGGATCATCCCAGCTTAACTTTAGCTTTGGTTCCCAGAGCTCCTGAAACATTTATTTGAATGATACGACCGATGGAGCTAGCAACCCGAGAGGATCGAAAATACGCGAAATCTCTGATAGTAATGTTCTCCGGGTTAATGAAGATTTCGATAAGGATACATTGATCTTGTAACATTGCTCATCGCCAGCAGGATCACAAAACATGCCTAGAACCTTAACCGATTTTTCAGATCCTTCTGAATACTCACAATCTTCACTTGGAAGTGTCGATAAAAGAGGCGAGCAGTTAGAGCACCACTTCCGCAGGGTAAATTTGGCCTTTGAAAGTAGCGTAACTAGTTCAGACTTGATTTGCAAAAGACCTTCAACTGAATCACTTCCCGTCATTACGTCGTCAACATATACATCGTTGAGAAGAGCCTGAGATGCAATCGGGTATTCAGTACGATAATCATCAGCGAGCTGGTTTAAGACGCGGATCGCGAGGAATGGAGCACATGCTGTGCCATATGTGACAGTACAAAGCCGAAAATGTTGAATCTCATCTTCTGGATTCTCACGCCAAACTATCCGTTGAAAATTAGTGTGTTCATTGTCCACCCAAATCTGACGAAACATTTTGACCACGTCAGTACAGAAAACATATCGATGTTGCCGAAATCGCAAGAAAACGCCGACAGATCTCTTTGAATAGGAGGGCCCGCCAGTAGTTCATCATTGAGGGAATTACCAAATGAATCCAACGCAGATCCATCGAAAACGACACGCAATTTCGTTGTGGAGCTATCCATTTTGAGCACGGCGTGATGAGGAAGATAAAATTGGTGAGGCGAAGTATCGTTTCGCTCTTTGGTGGTAATGCGTTCCATATGTCCCATGTTGAGGTACTCGCGCATGAAGTTCGAATACATTTGAAAAAGATTTGGATTCCTAGCAAACCGAAGTTCCATAGAATGTAAGCGAGAAACATAACGACTATCAGAAGAGCGAGAAAACGTTTGGAGAAAATGAGATTCTGCAGGATCTTCGCTTTGATTGGCAACGGGGGTGACTTCCTCTAACTTCCAAAATTTCCGTAATAACTGGTCAAGATCGAGTGTGGAATGGAGTGAAGATAACGAGGAATTAGAAGTGGAGTAATCGATTGGTATCTCACCAGTTACAACCCAGCCGAACGAAGTGCCTTGGGCAATTGGAGTTCCCTCTTGGCCCCTAACCTGACTTCCGCTAAAAATATTCCACAGCTTATCTGCTCCTAACAAAACGTCAACTGGATGAGATATATCAAATGAAGGGTCAGCTAAATCCAGATCACGAAGGTGTTTGTAAGAGCT
The DNA here is from genome assembly GCA_963966105.1 of Volucella zonaria. NCBI lineage: Eukaryota > Metazoa > Arthropoda > Insecta > Diptera > Syrphidae > Volucella > Volucella zonaria. Next base: position 89,691,532 of record OZ014533.1, on the reverse strand, counting down.
TGCATCGAACGAACATGTGGGTAAATTCGATGTTAATTTGGGTAGAATAAACGCGTCGACGAGAAGACAAGTTGAATTGATTCGCGAATATAATTTAAGAGATACACAATCTCTCGTGTGTCCTGCATTTGTAGCAGATAACCCAAAGATTGGAATACGAGCATGGGTTTTGCGTAGACCGAGCACTTGCGCGAATGATTCCGTGACAAATGAAATTTGAGAGCCGGAGTCCAGAAGTACCCGGCAATCAACGAGATTTCCCTGACTGTCCTTCACTTTAGCCACCAAGGTTGGTAGAATTGTCTGACGACTAAGAAACTGTTGAGGCTGAGAATGATGATTTACTATGCTAGTAGCAGTAGAAGCAAATGCAGATTCCATTAGATTTGTAACTTCACGCGGACTTAAAATATTCATTGATTTTTGCGAGTGTACCAACGAATGGTGTCGGGACTTGCAAGTGCGACAGCGGAATGTGGATTTACAATTAAAACAAAGAACCTTGTCTTTCACGAGCCTTCTTCGCGAGTCAACCGGAAGCGAAACGAATTTTGGACATTGACCTAAGATATGTTCGTCATTACACATTGGGCAACGTGGTGTGCCATGAGAAGCTTCAGCCACGTGGGCTCGAATCGTAGTTGGATTTTTACCGCGAGAAGAAACTGAACGATTAAGCGATTGACATGCTTCTAATGCATCACAACGATCTTGTAAAAAGCTAACTAACTCTTGAATGGTGCAATTATCTCGAGATTTAACTTCCTGGGCCCATGCTTCCTTGCTATCCTGGTCGAGTTTTAGAAGCAATAAACAAATAAGCCAGGGATCGTGACCACTTGCCTTTAATGCACTAAGAGCTCTTATAGTTTCATCTGCTGTATCCGAAATTTTCCGAAGTAGTCGCACGTTGTTTGCAGTTATATTTGGGAGCGATAGGAAGCATTCAATGTGTGAATTGACGATTAAATTAGATCGATCATATCGTTGTAATAGCCGATCCCATGCCTCAACATAATTGGCATCGGAAACCGTTAAATGACGAACCGAATTTGCTGCTTCATCACGAAGAAAGGATTTAAGATACCGAAATTTTTGAATTGCCGTTAAATTTGATTTTCGATCGATGGATCCCAGGAACAGATCCCTAAAACATGACCACTCTTTATAGTCACCAGAGAACATAGGAATTTGAATTTGGGGTAACGAAATCGAAGGCTATTGTGTAGTATTAGATAAAGTCTCTAAAAAAGATGCTTGTTGCCTTACAAGCTGTTCCACGATGGAATCATTGTTTTTATTTTCAGTCTCAAGGCAAACCGACCGCGCACGAATAACCTTGGTTAACTTTGATTGTGCCACAAAATACTTTGTTTCATACTCACATAAATCTTCATCTGAATCACCGTAATTAGGATCGTCTTCAAAATCAAATAACTTACCTTGAAGCCTTTAGGTCCATGTGTCCTCAAGTGTCTTTAATCGAAGTTCTAATAATTCAATAACAAAACCTTCATCAATATTTTCCACGAAATTTACCGACCAAGTCACTATTGCTTTCAAATTACCAATCTTTTTCTTTAATGCAGAATGAATTTCTGCTTGAAACAATAATTACACTGCGATTGTTCTTAAGTCTTAAGTATTTAGCAGAAAGAAAAAATGCACGTGGTTTGGAGATTTTTAATTTTTCTATCAAATGTTGAGTCAAATCCCAATATTGAATAAAACGAAATTATCCGGTACTGCGAAGGACCAAACTTTTATGTTGATGTTCAACATAAACGAAGAAAAAAAATGGGAAGAAAAAAAAGAAGAACGAGCGGCAGAGGATTTGTACAATTTATTTATTTCGCTTATAATTTGAATACCGTTTGTATCTCAATACCGATTTACTAACAATATTGCAAAGGTCTTGTTACCTCCGTGGCTACGATCCAAGTGACCGAGAATTGCCTGTACCATCGTGCAAGCAGAATTCTTACACATGATAGCACAGCTACATAGATCAATTGAGAGAATCAAAATATAATTTGGTATCAAAAATCAAATGATAAGATACGAGTATTGATGTACAGTGTGTAAAAAGATAATTAATTCAATGGATATGATTTACGAGCATATAAAAGAATGAATGAATTTATATTCATAAATTGCAATGAAAGTAAAAATAAGATATTGAATTTTACAAATGAAGTTAACTAAACAAATTTACATAAAGTGAATAAATGAAATGAATGTAATCAAATACACAACGAAAATTAATGATGTGAGTCCGGAACAGTTGGCATGAACGATAAATTGCCGCTCTGAGTTTTGCTAATAGATACGCTGCTGGATTAAACTTAATGAGCGGGTTGAATGTGAAAATTTAAGTTTTTCAAATAAGTATGGAGGCTGCTTGCTAATAATAATTTCATGCAAGTACTTGATTGTGCAAAGCTCGAGGTATTTATCAGGAGTGCATCCCAATATATTTTTAGCTTATCGCGAAATATAGTCAAAGCGTCCTAATGCATAAACATAACGGATGATGTTGTTGAAGGCGATGTTGAGCTAGACGTAAGCCATAAGTCAAAATTGGAATTAGTAGAGCCCTCACTAGCATTAATTTTGTATGCAATGGAGTAAAAGACTGCGACACTGAAAGATTCCTTAAAGAACCATAATAGTGGAGATGTGGTCACTCCAACTTAGAGCGTTGTTAATCCATACATCAAGGGTTTTCATTTTGTCAACGAACTCGATTGGTTCATTTCGGAGAAATATGCAAGGAAGATTACAGCCATTCATGCTGCTCCTGCTTATAACAAGACATTTCGATTTAACTGGGTACAGTGTCAACGAATTATCTTCAGACCAATCTAGAATTTTTCGAAGATCTTCATTAAGTTTATAGGCTGCATCGTCAATGAGGTTGTACATCATCTGCATACATATGCAACGAGGCGTATTTGATGACTTTCGGAAGGTCATTGATAAATATCGTAAATAACAATGGACCCAGATTGGATCTTTGAGGTACACCCGTTGGGGTTGCGATAAATTCCGATATTTCATTATTGACAGCAACACCCGTTTTCTTCTATGTTTTAATGAGCTTGATAGCAGATGATGAGAAGCCGAAAATCATCTTGAGTTTGGAGAGAAGCTTCATATGATCCACTGTATCAAAGGCCTTGCAAAAGTCAAGTAGTGTCACAAAAGTTATTAGGTCTTTATCGATCGCCGCTCGGATATCATCTGCTACTTTTAATAAGGAAGACGTACATTTATGATGAGGTCTGTAGCCGGATTTATTTGTACAAAGTAATTTATTGCGTTGGATAAAGACTAACATCTGCTGGTGTACTATCCTTTCTATAACCTTTGACAAGAAGGGAAGGATGGCAATGGGTCTATATTCAGGCGGAGAGTTGGTGGACGCTTTCTTTTCCAGAACGGGAATATTATTGAAAATACGGGTTATGGCTGGAAAATGTAAGGTTGTATGATTTTAAAGAAAGTGGGATGAATTCCATCGATACCAACAGTCATAGATTTAATTTTAAGTATGGTCTTAACGACATCAGCTGGTTCAATACAAGAAAATTTAAAGCCATTAAGCGTTATATGCAGTGGGTCGATGCTCGTGCTGGATGTCGTTTGCAATTTCGCAAATTATCTATTGAGCTGATTGAGATCGATGTTATTTCTATGACCAACACCAAGCTCACGTAAATTATGCCAAAGAGTTTTTGAAGGTAACTTGTGGTCAAAGTATTTATCGTAACTCAAAAACTCTTTGGCATAATTTACGTGAGCTTGTTTAATCTTAGAGTTGACCAAATTCCTTGGTTGGCGGAATCTATTATGAAATTCTTGTCCACTTCTTATAGGCTGTATCACGTTTGTTTTTTTAAATCGATAATTTCGCGTGTAAACCATGAATTGTTAGGATACGTTAGTTCTGAGCGGCACGTGGGCGTTGTATAGTTGCAATAAGATGTGTCGAGGGATTCTAACCTGAATATGTGTAGGTATTTCATAATAAATTGGATGCCAATTAATGCTTTGAATATCCCGCTTCAGATACATCGATGTTTAGATTTCTAAATTCTCGGTATGTGTATTGTGAAAGTAATTCACTACAAAGAAAGTCGAAAGTTGCAAAGATTAGGTCGTGTTTCGAGAACGCAGGAACTGAGACCTGGTAAACATATCCTATATTGGCGGAAAAGACTAATTAAGTCTGTCTGTACCCTTTTAAGAGGTGCGAGACTATCCTGTGTACGTATTACTGGTGCAAAGTGTACTTACCCTTAAATATCATATACTTAAATAAATGAAACTCTGGAAAAAAACATGCTAACCTACCCAGCAGAATGTATTTCAGACTAAATATGGAAAAAATCCACCTCAGTTACTCCTTCAAGGGTAGTCCTTTCAATTGTAGTTATTTCATCTTCAAATCCATTAAAGAGTACCTGTATTCAACTGGCATACTGGTGATCCAAAAGTGTAGGAGCCGGAATTTTTCTTATGAACTACAAATTTGCTGCACTACTTCCAAAATTCTTCTTAGATCATCAAAGCAGAGATTTACGAGGGCGGGTCAATAAGTCCGCGACTTTTGGATTAAAACTGATTTTTTGATAAAAAAATAATTTTATTTTTCAACGTAGTCTTCCTTGAGCTCTATATACTTTGTCCAACGCTTCTCCAATTTTTTTATCCCTTCCAAAAAAAATGATTTGTCGAGGTCCTCAAAATGACGAGATGACTTCATCATTGGAGTCAAATCTTTTTCCACCAAGCCATTTCTTCAGGTTTGGGAACAAGAAGTAGTCGCTCGGAGCCAAATCTGGAGAATAGGGTGGATGAGGGAGCAATTCATAGCCCAATTCATGGATTTTTGCCATGGCAACTGCACATGTGTGCACCCTTGCATTGTCTTGGTGGAAAAGAACTTTTTTCTTGGCCAAATGAGGTCGTTTTTTTTCAAATCGTCATTGAATCGGTCCAATAAGTTGGCATAATATTCCCCATTGATTGTTCTTCCCTTTTGAAGGTAGTCAATGTGGATTATCCCGCGTGCATCCCAAAAAACAGTCGCCATAACTTTATTGGCTGACAAACCCACATTGGCCTTCTTTGGCGCCGATTCACCCTTAGAAACCCACTGTTTTGACTGTTGTTTGTTGTGATGGATCCATATTTCGTCCACGGTTACAAAACGGCGCAAAAACTCCTCCATATTGCGATTAAACAACGCCAAACCTTCCTGTGAAGTTGTTACACGATTGCGTTTGTGGTCGACTGTGAGCAAACGCGGCACCCATCTTGCGGAAAGCTTTCTCATGCCCAAGTGATCATTCAAAATTGAAACCACTGAGCCATGCGAGATCCCTACGGCTTCCACAATCTCTCGCACTTTCAATCTTCGGTCGGCCAACACCATATCGTGAATTTTTTCGATTGTTTCGGGTGTAGAGACCTCAACTGGGCGTCCAGGAGGTTCGGCATCTTCAGTGCTTGTACGGCCACAACGAAATTCAGTAAACCACTTTTTTACCATTGAAATCGATGGTGCAGAGTCCCCATAGTATTTATCAAGCTTACCCTTGGTCTCGGTAATGGTTTTTTTTTGCAAGAAATAATGCTTAATAAGCACACGAAATTCCATTTTCTCCTCAAATTAGTGAGTAGTCTGATAAAAATAGCTGTCAAACACAAACTAACTGACGCAGCAAGTTTAAAATTTGACAGGAGTCAACTGACAGATGCCTGTTGACAGGAGCAGTGTTGCTGTTTCAGTAAAGAGGTCAGAAATTCAAAAATGCACAGAATTATTGACCCGCCCTCGTATGTGATAGCCAAACAGTCAACATTCTGTACTTGTTTCTAACTTCTCACCTTGATAAGTACGGAGTATTGTGACATATCAGCTACAATAATTTCTCGTAGACCGACCACATGTTTAGAGAAAATATTTCTACAAGAACTGTATGACAATACGCGAGATCTTTGTGTTTCCTCGGTAACGATATGAATGCCGCTGCTGATATGATTACAGACACTATTCCCTTTCGAATGAGATCCTTTATCACTCATCGGATGAAGAGTATCAAACCAAATGAAAAGGCGTGGTATGACTAGATCTGAACAGAGGCTGTCACGGTTAGAGGACTGATTTTTCGGTTCTATAAGACCGAACCTACAGAGGAAAACCGAAAGAAGTTCAAACCAACCAGGAACAACTGCAATGTCTTTCTTAAACAAAATTTTAAGACGACCAAAAACTGGGGCAAAAAATACGACATTGTCCCAAAGGTAGTAAACATTTTTGGTCGTGTGTTGAAAATATTAGATATTCTGCTCATCCTCCAACCCAACGCTCATTTATAATGGCTTTGCAGATGTCAGCTTTTTGGGCAAGACCAATCTGCTTGCTGCATCCTTTGCTGCAAGCTCAACACTTCCAGATCCTGCTTTGCCTCCGCTTACACGACGAATCTTCAATGAGACGAATCCACTTTCTAACTCGTGTAGTAGCAAGAGTACTTAGAAATCTCAACACACACAAAACCGCTGGTCCAGATGGTTTATCTTCCCTTCTTCTAAAGAAGCCAAAAACACTGCGTAAGCTTTTTCCTCAATCCTACTCTTTAGGACTCTTCCCGAGCAGATGGAAGACAGCATTTGCCCAGCCCGTACCAAAAAGGCGAATCTTCTTTTTTTTCGTCTTATAGACCCACTGTTGTTATGTCCCTTGTTTCTAAGGTCTTAGAAACGCTGATAAACCGTCAGCTTATAGAATATCTTGAAACACGAAAAGTTTTCATTGACCGGCAATACGGTTTTCGTAGCAACAGGTCCATTGGTGATTTGATGGCATGTCTCACTGAAAAGTGGAACCAAAGTGTACATCAATCTGGTGAAAGCAAGATAGTTGCACTTGATATTTCTAATGCATTTGACAGAGTTTGGCATCGGACATTTTTTTATAAAATACGTGCATTTGGGATCGACGAATCTATTCTTCAATGGATTAGAAATTACTTTTCGGAACGTTCAATTTCAGATGTCTCAGATGGTTTCAAGTCTTATATTCGCAAAATTTGCAGACGATAGTACTGTTTGCTTTCCTGCCCTTCGGATGTAAAACGGGAACGGCAGCGTATGTTAAACTAATTCAATTCTGATATTAACAGCATAACAATGGGGAACCACTAATAGAGTAGAGTATAATACGTCTAAAACACAATGCTGCCACTGAATGGTACTTGAATCGTCGAAACCAAACAACTTTCCCTTCTCGGTAAGTGTGTCAATGATAACTTTGGTTGGAATGACCACTTACATATTCGATGTCGCCGAACTGTCCGATTATCAAACATCATCAGTTTTTTAATAGTCTGATGAATTGAAATTTATGCTGGTTTAGAACTGTCTACAGATACCCTTGATCATTGGCAATGAAGCCTCTCATGCTCAGTTTCTTGGGATTCTTTTGCGACTTGTCTGCCAATTAGATTAATCAGACTTATGCCGACTCTATCTTCAAAATACTGAAGCAGTCGAGTATGTGCTGTATACCCTACTATGCCCTGGCTAAGGCTTAAGCACTTCCACAATGGTTCGCTTCATCATATGAATACGCAACCTTTCAGCTCAGAACTTGATTTTAAACAGTAAATAGCCGACTCCAACAAACATCTAAAAACATCGCACAAAATATCCTTTAACCTCAATAAAAAAAAAGGTTGCCCACTGGGAACTTGTTTCAGCCTTAAATGCCTTAATTCACAAAGTTGCCTCTTTGGTTGCGATTAAATTAAATATTGCGGTATGCGGACCAGTGCATACTTTTTAAAATAATAATTTGTATGAACAAAAATTCGCTGGTAAAAAACAGTATTTCAATACCAATTTTTTGGATTCCATTCAAATTTGCGGAAAACATGATTAAATTCTACGGAGATACACGTGTAACCCTAGGCCAACGAACATACGCGTATGCATCCATAAGGGATAGATTGGCCAGTGTACAGTTTCTGAATTTCGCAAATAGTTTTAGATTGAGGTGCAGGTGGGAAAGCATATTGTTTTCCCCTCCATTACAAGCACCACTTAACATACAACCATGGCGTCCTTGTTCTGGTTCTCGTCCTGGTAACGCGCAACATTTCCATTCCAGCTCTGAATACGAACTGTGAAAACTGAAAACTTAAATTTGGAAACTATTGAAAACAGTTTTTTTCGGGGGAAAAAAACCGTCAATGGCGACAGTCGGTGTAACAATAAAACGCAGACGGCTTGTTTAATTTAATTTTTAAAAATACGCCACATAATGGAGGACAATTCGCTCGAACAAATGCAATAAAGCAGAAGTGGGGATACAAAAACCCAGGCTATGTAATCTAATTGAATTTGTAATCTTTGTTATGGGGATGGAATAAGAGGATTTTGAGGACTTTTAAGCATATGCACGTAATTGTTTGCTTTGAATATACAATAGGACATTACATGGAATCCACAACCAAAGACCCACCACCCTCTAAATCTCCTAAACATACCAATAAGTGCCCACTCGTATTTACCATAACTTCATAATTGACACGTATTTAGCATGTCAAAAGCAGACCTAAGAATTGGAAAATCTCTAAGATTAAAATGTCTGGGAATATATGCAAGGAAACATCAAATCCTCCCATCAAATCGGGCAGTTCCATGGAAAATCCTTCAAGTCAATTTCGTCATCGCAAGGATATCCTTCAAAACTAAAGACAGAAGAAATGGGATACGAACACGTGCGGTTGCAGAATGCAGACGTCAATTCGAAAAGGATTAAAATTAAGAACATATTGATTTAGCATCTTCGAGTATCCATTATTCCTTGACACATACTTATCGTGGAAATTCGCAGCCAGAACATAGACAGGTGTGGAGGGAGAATCGGTGGATAAACTAATTGTACTGATTTAACTGATTGCAGGTTCGTACACTTTGATTGGATTAATTAACAACAAAATATGATTCGATTTGTGTCATCACTTTAGATCCATTGTCATGGATTTGATTTGGAGCAGCACTCGTATCATATGTAGCCCTGTTGTCGTGTGAATGACAAATGAGATGATTACATCGGGGATTCAAGGAAATCATAAAAAATATCCTGAATCCTTTGAAATGGTTTGAATGAATTTATGAATACAAAATTTTGATGTGGTGGTACTTTTTTATGTGCCAGTCTAATGGGAAATTTAAGGGCTACTTGTATTTAAGCGACTATTGCACACAATTGCAACAATTAAAGAGCCATGACATATTTTTTTTTGATAAATTTATTTTCGTTTAAAACGCTGCATGGAAGGTAATAACAGAGCGGTATGAAAATACCCGACTCTTGGTAACAGCGTTGGTTAATAAGCTACTAGCCCAATCTACTTTACAACTAGAGGGAGCAAATCAAATTAAATGACACTACACAAGAATGTCTTTTGCGTCTCCAAAACCTAGGCATTGACACCACAAATTGAGATCCACTTTTAATGAATATTCTGCTTAGGAATTTAGGTAAAGGCACACTGATGATATGGGAACAATCCCCCAAGCAACCGAAAGCATTATCCAGTTTACCTGACTTCCTTTCATTTTTGGAGACAAGATTCCAATCATTGGAGGCACTGTGTACCAAGATGCATAAAGGAAATACAAATGATACAATACAAAACGATCAAATCGAGTGTCACTCACAGCTGCAAGAGAGCACAATAGATGTGCCAGTTGCGATCAACAAAGTCATCCCATCTTAAACTGTCCGAAGTTTCTGCAGCTCTCCCCAAAGAAAGATTTAAACAAATTAAGGTTCAAACTGTACTTCGGGACACTGCACTAAATGCGACAAATTTCACCATACACTGCTCCACATCCAAACACCAGAGAGTCAATCTCAAATTGCTGCTCAAGGTCCACTGACTGACAATCGAACCACCTTATCAGCAATCAATTCAGATGCTAGTGCATCTAAATACGTGTTTTTAAATGAGTTTCATCACAGAGAAATTAGCAAATCAGCTGCAACTGACTTAAGAACGAATATTACAGAATACATTACTTGGATGGGTAGTCATTGGAAAGACGTCATTCGAAGTACCCTCAACACTATTTTGTGATATCGGCGTGGATACCTCCAGCCTAGACAATTCCCATCTGCCTTTATAACCAGATGCGATTGACCAAGGATTGTCACACACACACACACAGAAGGAAAAAGAGAAAGACAAAGAAAAAAAACGACACTTTCTCTAATATAACTTTTATTTACTATTTACTTCATTTACGAGTATTAGGATTAGGATTAGAGGGAAACGTCTGCATTCGTTGACGCTTGGTTGACGACTACTCGTTGTTCTGTTGTGACAGAATGAAAGGCAATGCGAGGAAATCTTTACTGCATCTACAACAAGAAGAGGTTCAGGTCGTTATATCGTAACGCTGCCTTTTAAAAATAGTCCATCTAGCTTCGAAGAATCAATCAATAGCTACTCGAAGATTCATGAGCTTCGAGAAAATGCTCGTCAACAGTAGATTGAATTCATGAAAGAATACGCCACATTGAAGAGATGAGTTACACGTCAATATCAATTCTGGCCACATATTTCTTTTTACCACATCATTGCGTTCTTCGCCCAGAAAGCAGCTCAACTAAGTTGCGAGTGTTATTCGACGGATCTTCAAAGACGTCAACAAATATCTCATTCAACGAGATTTTACATAGTCCTGCAGAATGACCTTTTCTCTATTCTTCTACGCTTCAGAGTCCATACATATGTATTCACCGCCGATATATCTAAAATATACCGCCAAATATTAGTGGATGACTACAGCAAATGGTTCTAGCGTATAATATGGATGGAATCCACTGATCAACCATTAAAGGTGCACCAACTCAACACAGTAACGTATGGAACCAAATCTGACGATATCTTAACAGACAGCAATGACTTAAGTAAAGCTCTTCAAATACAAAGAGAGCTCAAAGATTTACTTAGAGAAGGAAAATTTCATCTAAGAAAATGGTGTGCTAACGCACCTGCACTCTTAAGAAAAATACCAAAAACATATTGTGAAACGGAAAATCGCCTTCACGATCAAAACGAAGGGTTTGTCAAAACTTTTGTCGTGACATGGCTGCCGTCATCAGATCATTTTGGTATCATAACGAAGTGGAAAGAAACAACAAGAGTTACCATATATTGTGAGTCCAGTAGTGATACTCGTTAAAATCCTTATCTGAGAACTATGGATTTCCAAACTGGACTGGGATGCTGCATTACGTATGGAGATGCACACGAAAGGGATGACCTTCAGAAAAGGTCTAATCTAGCTTAACAACTTAAAGGTACCACGACATCTAATGTTGGCAGATGCAACTTGTCTTGAGCTGCATGCATTCTCGGATGCATCTCAACGAACACATGGAGACGTAGTCTACCTAAAGTCTGTAAATTATCAAGGAAAAATAAAAGTACAATTGGTATGCTCAAAATCTCGAGTAGCACCTGTAATATATTGGACCGGCCAAAGAAAACACGCTGGTTGAAGGTTAAACGCAGAATGATTTATTTTATCGATATGAGAATAGAGACAGTTTGACATTTAACAAGAGTGTTACCAGATGTACAAATTACTTTAAATATACATGGTATAACACCCCCACCTTAAGATAAATAATAATATTTTCTTTCACCAATAGCAATGTCACACCTTTTCTAACTATTCAATTCATGTTCTTTTTATAATCTTATATTTCAAACTTATAAATATTTGTATAGATAGAGAAATTATTTACATTAATCCATTTTTATGTTTTGTTTTAATTATTCATAATTTTCATTTCAAAACCTTTAATTAATACAAATTTTATGTACATATAATAACAAAAGAAACTTACCAAAGTTCACAATTTTGATAACATCGTCTTAATAACATAATAACTCTAGAACTTTAACCTTATCTCTTGGTCTTAAGGACCTATTACATTCGTATTTTTGAACTTGAGAATCAGTGCAAGAATTATTCGATGTTGCCGGCGTTTGTATATTTTCCTTATTAGTACAATAAACTACTTTGTATGCGTAATCTATTTCTGGAGTTGGAACTCCATTTTTGTTTTCGGCATCCACGATATTTGTCGGATTAGGCAAATTTGAGATATTTTCGACATTGTTTTTAGATGATTGCTCCCTCTTATCATCAAACTCATCATGCTCATCGCCCCTAGTCTTTTCGGTATAGAATTGACCTATCTTTATCATCTGATTGGAATGTCTTTTGGTTAGCTTTCCTGTCTTAGCCTCCTTACACATAAACATCGTTTGACCTAACTTTTTGTCCACTGTACCTGGAATCCAACCTTTACGAGATTATTTTGCGTAATTTCTAAAGTAAACCTGGTCTCCTTCTTGAAAATCTTTTTCTATTGTCCTTCCTTTATTATATTTGAGAAACTGAGCCTCGATGCTAGTTTTAATATTTGGACGAAGTCGGTCAAAACGTGTAGAAACATGGTTTCTTAACAATAAAACTGAAGGTTTTTCTCCGGTGGTACAGTGTGGTGCATTTCTGTACCCAAATAAATACCTTTGAAGCTGTGTGCGTATAGTGTCTTCACTATTGACAGAAAGCTTTTTCATGGCATTTTTAAATAATTTAATCGCTTTTTCAGCAGCCCCATTACTTGCAGGATGAAATGGTGAGGAAGTTAAATGGTTTATGCCATTTAAGCTACAAATTTTTTTAAAATCTGCTGAAACGAACTAGCACCGTTGTCCGTAACTAATGTCTTCGGCAAACCGAAACGGGCAAAGATTTCTCTTAATTTTATCAACGTGTTTTTCGTATGAGCTCTAGGCACTTCGAAAATTTCTGGCCACTTACTAAACGCATCTGTAACTATTAAAAACATTTTGCTTCGAAACGGACCGGCATAGTCCACATGTATACGTTCAAACACAAATTTAGTTTGAGGCCATTTGACTAAATGCGTCTTCGCTTGTTCGGGCCTCGCCTGCACACAAAACTGACAATCTTTTGAAACTCGTTCAATTTCCTCATCTAATTTTGGCCACCAGAAATAAGATCTTGCGATTCCCTTCATTTTTGAAGCCCCTAAATGAGTGGCATGTAATTCTCTTAAGACTTGTTGTCTCAATTTTTCTGAGATTATTACTCTATACCCCCACATAAGAACTCCCTCTTCTATATTAAGCTCAAACTATCTTTTGAAATATGAAGTCAAAATTTTTTCGACGTTTCCTGGCCACCCATTTTGAACGTATCTATAAATCTTCCCCAAAGCTATACCCCGCCTTGTTTCATCTTTAATTTCCTGAATACGTACAGGTAAAAATTCTTCAACCCAGTTTAAATATTCAACACTTTCGATTTCTTCTACATGATTTACCTCCAATGGAAGCCTTGACAAGCCATCTGCAGCAGCATTGTCGGAACCTTTAACATAAATTAGATCGTAATTGAAATAAGATAAATATATCGCCCACCTCTGAAGCCTCCCCGCTGCCATCACAGGGATGACCTTATTTTCACCAAACAATGCTTGAAGAGGTTTGTGATCTGACTTTATACAAAATCGTCTTCCCATAAAGTACTCGTAAATTTTCCGGACACCCCAATAAATAGCTAATGCCTCCTTCTGTATCACTGCGTAGTTTCTTTCGGACTTAGATAAGGTTCGAGAAGCATATGAAATCGGTCTTTCACCGCCATCAGGCATTTTATATAAGAGAACAGCCCAAATTCCATATTCTGATGCATCACAAGCCAAAACAATTTCGTGCTTTGGATTGAAATGCACCAAAACATCGTCTGAAATCAACTTGTCCTTACACTCATTGAAAGCCTTCTCACAATCCCTATCCCACCTGAACTCTACGCCCTTTCGTAAAAGCCTGTACAAAGGAGCAAGTAAACTTGATAAATTGGGGATAAATTTTGCATAATATTTTACCATCCCCTCAAAAGCTCGTACTTCAGAGACATTGCTAGGTTTTGGCAACTCAAGAACAGCTTGTACCTTCGTCGGATCTTTCTTAATACCTTCCTTACTCACAACATAACCTAAATAGTTTATTTGAGGCTTAAATAAAACGCATTTTCTCTGTTCAACTTGAGACCTGCCTCTTTTAACACACTCAAAACCTTTCTTAAATTGGCTATATGTTCCTTCAGATCTTTCCCTGTTACAACAACGTCATCTAACAGGTTTACCCTCGCATCCTCGAAGTGTCTTTTCAACTTCTTTTTGAAAAATTTGGCAAGCGGGTTTTGTGCCATAACCCAATCGAAGAACTTGAAAAATGCCCTGATGTGTGCTCCAAGCGAGTTTCTTTCCTGTTTCTTTGTCGACACGAATTTTATTATAAGCTGCAGTAAAGTCTAATTTAGTAAAGAGTCCACCTCCTACTAAGGAGTTCAAAATATCCCAAACAAGTGGAATCGGGTGGTTTACATCCTCCAAATAGGTATTACCTGTGACTTTATAATCGGCGCACACACGAATTTTTCCATTCGATTTAAGAACTGTTACCAAAGAAGTACCCCACTCCGAACTTTGAATTTTCAATAAAGCACCATCATTAACAAGCCTTTTCAACTCCTCGTCCACCTTTGCCTTAAATGCAAAAGGTATCTTTCTTGGCTTACAAGTGTAGTGATATTATTGCATTCCTATATTCTCCTAGTTTTCCATGGAACAAATCATAAAACTCATCGCAAATACCCCTAGCCAACTTGTCTAAATTATCTTCTGACTTTTCTGTAAAATGCTGATTTATAATCTCTTTACCTGGTATGCCCCATGTAATGCCTAACAACTTCATTATGTCTCTACCAATAAGTGGTTTCTTATTGACATTATCTACATCAACGATTTGAATACAACCCCAAACTTTCCTATCCATGAATTCAATTAGTATTTTAATTTTTCCTACCGGCACCAAAACGCACCATCATAATTACGCAAACAAATGTGGGTATCTTCCAACTCCTCCTTAATATTCAATCTCTTTAAGCAACACCGAAGCCCCAGCACCCGAATCTAGCTCTACTAACATCGGAATATTCTTTAAATTTAGTTTAATTATAATAGGATCTACTTTAACATTATCACAATTACTTAAATTATATAGCTCAATTTCATTAAAATTTTCTTGTAAATAATTAATTTTATGTTTTGGACTTTTGCATGCAATTTCTGTATATGTCCCTTTTTTTACAATTTCTACAAACACATTTTTTATACTTGCAAGATTTGAATGGATGTCCTGCTTTACCGCATGCGAAACACATCCTGCTGTCTTTCTCTGTCACCGTCTGCTGCTTCTCCTGTCTTCGAATTGTTTTTTGTGCTTCTCCACGATTGCTCACATTTTTGCAACTGCTTCCCTGCAGTCGATGTATGTCCGTCTCCTTCTCTTTAAGCGAGACCTCCCGTTGTAATGCAACTTTCAAACTTTCCACTAACGGCTTTTCCACCTGTTCTTCACACACACGGTCTAGTATTGGACCTTTTACCAGTCTCGTTAGGAAGCGATTCTTAACAAATTGCCAAACTTGCAATACATCGCCACGCTCCTTACCCGCACCAACCAGCTATTTACCATCTCTCCCTGATTCTGCTTCAAATCAAAGAATTCGATACGTTTTCTGATGATTGAAGACGTTGTCTCGAATTGGGACCTCATAAGCTCCATCAGCTCATCGAAAGGGAGCTCCTTTGGTTTCTTGGGGAACACCAACTCTCTTACGATCTCAGATGATCGATGACTTATGGTTGTCAATATAACCGGCACCCGTCTGGTATCCTCCACGTAGTTAGCCAAAAAGTACTGCTCCAATCTTTCTTCATATATACTGAAGTCATCCTCCAAATTGAATGATGGAACAGAGCTCACGTGACCAGTGCTACTCACAATTGTGGTCGCACTTACAGGAGTGCTAACATTTTGTGGTGGATCTCCATCGCGTGTCATTTTTAAATATTAATAATGATTTACTCAACTATTTTTTATTAAACTTTGTTAAAACGATCGCTATACCAATCACGCTTTCCAATTATTACCCTCCTCGCCAATGTAATATATTGGACCGGCCAAAGAAAACACGCTGGTTGAAGGTTAAACGCAGAATGATTTATTTTATCGATATGAGAATAGAGACAGTTTGACATTACTTTAAATATACATGGTATAACAGCATCAATTAAACAACAAACGAGGGATTCGCAAATTGTATTAGCATGGATATACACACAATCCCCTTTGCAATCGTTTGTAGGTAATCGCATCTCTATAATTCAAGATGAGACAAATAAAAACCAATGGAAGTTTATCAACATCGATCTCAATCCTGCTGATCTTTTGTCTCGGGGCATGTTTCCAGAACTCAACTATTGTTCTGGAAACATCAAAGATATGGTTTCAAGGCCCAGAATTTTTACGAAAATCTCGATCTTACTGGCCGACACAACCTAAACTAGCAAAGGAAGATGAGATACTCGAAACTAAAATAGTGAAGACTGTCTTAGCAGCGGACAACACAAACTACCATAATCTTGAGTGCATCAATCATAGAAATTCGTTCCGAACTTTGCAAAAAATAGTGGTATACGTCATACGCTTTATTAGTAACAGTTATAGTTAAATATCTGCAAAGAACAGCATCTCCAGAGATCTTAAATCTCCGTGGGTGGCCGTGGCTCAAGTGATCGAATCCGAGTCTCAGCCGAAAGACATATCATCCATTTTTTCAGTTAACGAAAATCAAGTAAGACGAGTTGTTGACTAGAAATCAACATCAAGCCAACTTCCCATTAAATGTTGGATGCCATCCATGGAGCGAAATAGCCACTGAGCCCAAACATCTTTCTTTCTCTCTCTATCCCATTTCTCAAAAAACTTAACACATGCTCAGGCATTATAAGTGTATTCATACCCACTTGAGTGTAAAGATCTTTTAAAAAAAAAAAAAATTACTTCTGAAAACAAGATACGAGTAAGTGTCCGAAAAAGTTGTCTAAGCTTGTTGTGACCATTTCTGGATGCCATTAGAGTAGGAGGTCGACTAGAAGCTTCGGCACTCCCATATGAAGCCAAACATCAAATGATTTTACCAAGCTCACACGTTTTCACGAAATTATTTATGACACAATTGCATTTCCATAATTTGCATGCTGGTCCGTAAGCATTACTCGCAGCATCGAGGTAAAATTATTGGATTCTGAGAGGAAAACAACTAGCTCAAAATATTGTGCACAACTGTATACGTTGTCTCAGAGCAAAACTACAAATATGGAACAATCAATGGGCAATTTGCCACAAAAACGAGTTCAACTTTCAAGACCATTTTTAAATGTTGGTGTCGACTTTCTTGGACCAGTTTGCATCCACTACAAAATACGGGGTAAGCGACCAACAAAAGCATATGTATCAGTGTTCATATGTTTTGCAACAAAACCCGTGCATCTGGAATTGGTTACAGATCTAACAACCCAAGCATTTATTGGAGCACGAAAAAGGTTTATAGCAAGACGTGGTGGCCCAGGAAAAATATTTTCTGACAACGCGACAAATTTGTCGGTCCTTTATGACTAATCCAACAGAGGAAAACCGAAAAAAGTGTAAATGAGCCTGGAATGACTGCAACGTTTTTCTCAAACGTGTGAAATTTCAATACGGCCAAAAGTACTACAAATACTACAATGTTCAAAGGTAGTAAAAGCTTTTGGTCATTTGTCAAAAACATCAGAGATTCTGCCTCATCCTCCATCCCAACGCTCATTTATAATGACATTCCAGCTGTCAGCTCTTTGGACAAGGCCAATCTGCCGGATTGTTCTCTGTCTCCGCCTACACTTGAGTGCGTCGAATCTTCGATGGGACGAACCCACTTTCGCACTCGTGTAGTAGCAAGAATACTTAAAGATCTCAACATATATAAATCCGCTGGTCCAGATGGTATATCTCCCCTTCTTCTGAAGAGGTGTTCTTCCACGCTGGTAAAACCACTTCGTAAGCTGTTTCATCAATCCTACTCTTTAGGACTCTTTCCGAGCAGATGGAAAAGAGCATTTGTCCAGCCCGTTCCTAAGAAAATCGAATCTTTCTCTCTCTCCTCCTACAGGTCCATTGCACTTACGTCCCTTCTTTCCAAGGTCATGGAAACGGTGATAAATCGTCAGCTCATGAAATATCTCGAAACACGAAAACTTCTTAATGACCGGCAGTATGGTTTTCGTAGCAACAGGTCCACTGGTGATCTGATGGCATGTCTCACAGAAAAGTGAAACCAAAGCGTACATCAATCTGACGAAAGCAGGATAGTTACACTTGATATTTCTAAGGCATTTGACAGAGTTTGGCATCAGGCTGTCTTGTCGAAAATGCGTGCTTTTGGGATCGATGACTCTCTTTTTTAATGGATTAGAAATTACCTTTCGGAACGTTCAATTCAAGTTGGCTTGGATGGTTTCAGGGCTCCGTTCTGTCTCCGGCACTCTTTTTAATTTTTTTCAATGATTTCTTGCCTGTCGCTTCTAATCCAATATATTCCTTTGCTGACGACAGTACTCTCTGCTTTTCATATTTGTTTCCGGACTCACGCCCCTGCTCTTCGGCTGTAGAACGGGAACGGCGGCGTATGTTAAGCTCAACACTAACAGAGTGGAATTTAATACTTCCAAAACACAATGCTGCCTTCTGTCATTAAAGCGAAATTTAAGCACCCAGCCACTATCCATGAATGGCACTTGCATCGTCGAAACCGATTCTCTGTATGTGTCTCAGTGACAACTTACGTTGGAATGACCACATACTCGATGTCGTCAAAAACGCTGCGAAATGTCTGGGTTTCCACAAGCGATGTAAGAAATATTTTACCCCCTCTGATCTGGCCTCAATATATGTATAAGGCATTCATCCGCCAAAAATTGGAGTACAATGCCCACATCTGGTTAGGTGCTCTTGCTAGATAGGATTCAAAACCGTGCGATAAGACTCATAGGTGATACTAATATCACCCAGCCAATGGACACCCTCGAACACCGACGTAATGTCTCCTGTCTCACTCTGTATTATCGCTATTTCCACTAACAGTACTCCAGAGAAATCGCCAGTAGCATTCCGCCCCTTCAAACCTTTAACCGTAATACACGTCTCGCTCATCAGTATAGCCTCAAGCCCACTTTCGGACCTAGTCTGAAATATCGTGATTCGTTCCTAAGCCAAACTCGCTTGCGGAATGCCCTGCTGAGCTCTCTGGTCATTATAACAATCAGACATATAAAACCAACGTACATCGGTACCTATCCTTCTTTCCTCCTTAAATTTCCTTCGCCCGCGCTGTGTGCAAACATTTTAAGGCCAACTTAACCCCTTGAACGCGCTCTAGTTTTGTAAAAAAAAAACTTTATGGGAGCCCGGAATGAACTCGATGAACTCTATTCAAAGATCTTTATCGAGTAAGGGACAGCATCTATAAGAAATCATTGTGCCGAGGAGTGTATCGAATGGAAACCGATTCCTCCAAGATCCCCACATTTTGGAGGTTTGTGGAAAGCTGCTGTTAAGTCTGCCAAACACCACATGAAGCGAGTATTTGCTGGTGTGGCATTAACTCAAGAAGAATTTTCTACAGGCTTAGCGCATTTTTTAATTGGAGCACTACTATCCTGTATCTAGATTGTAAGATGTCTAGCATCACCCATGTAGCTCTATGGAATTTGGTAACATTAATACATCGGGAGTTCTGGCGTAGATGGAGCAGGGAGTACCCACAAGAAATTCAGCAAAGACATAACTGGAAGCATACTCAAGAAAACATACAACCAGGAACACTTGTGCTTTTGAAGGAGGATAATCTACCTCCACTAAAATGGATGATGGGCTGAATTATCAAAACAATTCCAGGACAATGCAAAGACACCACCTTAAAACTCTCCTGCGTGGATTCTAAACAGTCCCCTTGAGTTTGTTTCACTTGTCAAACCAACTCTGGAAAAATTAAAAAAAAATTTAACTAGACAGTCCAGACGGAGGAAGCGAACGGTTCTTTCATAGAAATAAATCGGATCCTCTTTGAACACTCTCACTTACGAGTAAGTATTGAAGGCAGAAAAAGTTCCTGACCATCCCTATTAACACGAATATTTGGAAACAGTACCCACAACCTCTGAATGTTTTCTACTCTAGCATGTCGCATAAAGAGTACCCGCATGCGTATGAAATCACCTTCTTTTCGGTACATATCACCATGACTGACAAGTGACGACTTACTGTCCGACATGATAAAGTCACATCTTTATTTTAAAAAATAATTGAGTTTCCTTACAGCTTATCGGTCACGGATTTCTCTAAATCAAGGCCAAAAGAATTGTCAAAAAAAAAACTTTTCACCAACTGTGTGGACAACTTTCTTTTTTAAAATACTTCATCGTGTCCTTTTTTGGAATAACAAATGCTTTTTTAGCAAAAAAGGAAGAAAAGGAGAAAGTAAGGAAAATTATTCTATCACATCATTTTGTAGCGACCTTCAGGGGAATGTGATACTTAGGAACAGACACAAAAATGAAGTTACTTAGCGTCATCCTTAAAGGCATCTACTTCATAAATAAACAGGCTCGTCCCGTTTAAGGTTGTGCAAAACAAAGTTATCAAAAAGATCGTTGTTTTTGTTTTCTCTGTTGTTTTGGTATACCTTCCTCTTCACATGACGTTTATTACTTTGCGTGTCCTGGGTTTGTTTTTTAATGCTTAGGGAAGGCATAATTCATTTTGGTGAGGAGATTTTCCACGAGTAATGATGTTTGTATGTAGGTTCTTCCAACCAAAACAAGTCCTTGACTATAACAAGGTTAAACAGAAGTGAGGTATTGTTCCTTTTAAAAAAAATATTGGCTAATGGGTAATGTAGACATACGGCGGATAACTTCACATTCATTCAACTCGTTTGGGGAGTACAATAATTGCTTGGTTGTGCTATAATTAGTCTTGTCTTGTTTTGTATCTTGCCTTCAAATTTATGAACTTTTGTCGTATTCTTTGTGATTTTTGTGTTAATGACTCTTCTTGGATACTCCATTTAGAATATACTTAAGAGAGTATCTATAAGATTGGTATCGGACTTTGGAATGGCGAGTTAATGAATGATTTTGTGCCGGACTTTCTGTTTCGGATTTGTTCTTCCTTTTCCATTTTGCTGCGCCAAGTTTTCTTAGAATGCCTGACTTTCTTCGTTTAGCTATACAGCAAACGATACATTCTTGATTTGAATTTAAAGTCATCAGGAAAGACTTTAGCCCAGATTTTTGCAACTTTTCTCGAGGAGATTGTTGATTGTGCAGAGCCTGCACGAAGACGAGAGCTTCTTTTCAGTTTTTCATGTGTCTCACGACTGGTCCCACTTGGATCAGACCATAAAAGGATTAAGATGACCACATTTGGACAGGAAATCCTCTAGGCGTATCTAGGCCCATCAATGTTTAGCAGCGCAGACGTCACGTCTCCTTATTATGGAAGGGACTGACAATCATTGCTTGCAAGTCCGTGTCATTAGATGTGATCGACGAAACCACTAACAAGAGACCAGATGACACGATCTGTAATCATATCTCCATCAGAAGAAAAATTTATCTTGGGTGGATTTTGTTTCCCGGATTTTCTACAACGGTCTTATCTATAAATCGTATCGATATAAGGTATTGGGAAATAAAGATCGAGGTAGAAGAAGATGTATCACAATGTCGTTTATGAACCTTTTTGGTTTTTTTTTTCTATAATGAGCGAGCGCTCAAGAGGTTTGTGTACCCTTAAAATGTTCGTACACAGCGTGAGCGAAGGAAATTTAGCGCGGAAGAAAAGACATGTACCGATGTACATTGTTTTTAAATGTTTGTAAGTTATAAGGACCAGGATATACAGAGATCGTGGTCCTTATAACCGAGTTGTACGGCTTGAGAAAGGATCACTATATTTTAGTCAGGTCCGAAAATGGGATTGAGGGTATACGCTATGAGACGCTATGAGCAATCATAGCTAGACGGGTGTTATGGTTGAAAGTCTGAATGGGCGGAATGCTACTGGCGATTTCAACGAAGCACTGGGGGTGGAAATAGCGATAAAATAGAGTGAAATACGAGACATTACGTAGGCGTTCGAGGATGTGCATTTTCCGAGTGATAGCAGGATCATCTACGAGTATGAGTTTAATCGCACGGTTTTGAATGCTGTCTAGCAGGTGCAGATATGTTTTAGGAGCAACTGACCAGTTGTGGGCATTGTACTGCAAATTTGGGCGGATGAATGCCTTATACATATATTGAGGCCAGATCAGAGGGGTAAAATATTTCTTACATCGCTTGAGGAAAGCGAGACATTTCGCAGCATTTTTGACGACATCGAATATATGATCATTCCAAAGTAAGTTGTCAATGACACACATATCGAGAATGGAAAGTTTTTCAGTTTCCACGATGTAAGTGCCATTCATGGATAATGGCTGGGTATTTAAATTTCGCTTTACTGAGAGCAGACAGCAATGAGTTTTGGAAACATTAAATTCCACTCGGTTGATAGTTCCCCAATTGGCATACGCTGCCGTTCCCGTTCTACAGCCAAAGAGCAGGGGCGTGACTCCGGGAACGAATATGAGAAGCAGAGAGTACTGTCATCAGCAAAGGAATAAATTGGATTACAAGTAGCAGACAAGAGATCATTAATGAAAATTAAAAAGAGTGTCGGAGACAGAACGGAGCCCTGGGGCACACCAGCATTTATTTTGTGAATATCAGACTTGAATCGTCCAAGACAACGTGAATTGAACGTTCCGAAAGGTAATTTCTAATCCATTGAAGAAGAGAGTTATAGATACCAAAAGCACGCATGTTCGACAAGAGGGCCTCATGCCAAGCTCTGTCAAATGCCTTAGAAATACCTTGCTTTCGCGAGATTGATGTACGCTTTGGTTCCACTTTTCGGTGAGACATGCCATCCAGTGGACCTGTTGCTATGAAAATCGTACTGCCGTTCATAGATAGGTTTTCGTGTTTCGAGAAATTTCATGAGCTAACGGTTTATCAGCGTTTGCATGGCCTTGGAAAGAAGGGACTTAAGTGCAATGGATCTATAGGAGGAGACCGTCCCTTTCTTAGGGACGGGCTGGACAAATGATGTTTTCTATCTGCACGGAAAGAGTCCCAAAGAGTAGGATTGATGAAAAAGCTTAAGGAATGGCTTTGCCAGCGAGAAAGAACACCTCTTCAGAAGAAGGGGAGATATGCCATCTGGACTAGCGGATTTATGTGTATTAAGATCTTTAAGTACTCTTGATACTACACGAGTGCGAACGTGGATTCGTCCCGTAGAAGATTCGACGCAAGTGTAAGCGGAGATAAAGCACAATCTGGAAGTGTTGAACTGCCCGGAAAGTGAGCAGCAAGCAGATTGGCTTTTTCCTAAGAGCTGACAGCTGGAATGTCATTGTAAATGAGCGTTGGGATGGAGGATGAGCCAAAATTTTTAATGTTTTTGATGAACGACCAAAAACTTTTGTTACCTTTGGGACATTGTAGTATTTGTAGTACTTTTATCGTATTGAAATTTCACGCGCTTGAGAAAGACGTTGCAGTCATTCCTGGCTCGTTTGAACTTTTTTTCGGTTCTCCTCTGTCGGGTTGGTCTTATAGGACGGAAAAACATTTCTCTAACCCTGACAGCCTCTTTACAGCTTGAGTCGTACCACGCCTTTTCTGTTGGTCTGATGCTCTTCATCTGATGAGGAATAAAGGATCTGATTCCAAAGAGAATATTGTCTGTGATATCATATCAGCAGCAGCATCCGCGTCGTTATCGAGGAAACATGACGACCAGTTAAAATTCCAAAGAAGCTGCTAAGTTCTGTCCAATTAGCATACGGTTCCTTTAGGAATTTTTTCTCTAACTGAGGAATTAGCTGATATGACACAATAATCCGATAAGAATAGAAGGGAAAGCACGTCAACGGTGTACTTAACAGGATGATAAGTTAAAAACAAGTCCAGGATATTGGCGGTAAGACTATCAACAACTTACATTTCCGCAGCGAAGCCCTCTACACACCGTCTTTCGGGTGTTTTCTGTCCAGAATCTCGAATCCACCAGAATTGTGTATATTGAAATCGCCCGTAATCACGATTTTAGTATAAGGGTACAGCGATACAATTCCTTGTATGGAGTCAGACAGCGTATCAAACTCGTGAAAGGTCCAGTTGCTGTCCAGTTTGGTGCTTCTGTAAATGAAGCAGTAGTGGATAATTTGCTTACGGAGATGGAATTTTAATCAAATGAAATTGAATTCCGGATTGGAACAGGGACTACATTGTGGTGGAATTTGGTAAGCTACATCACTACGCACATAGATGGCGAGACCGCGATGAGGAAAGAATAGTGGTACTAGTTCGTAGCCAGGTAGCTTCAGATCAGACGTGGACGTACGCAGAAAAGTGATTACTTTTTAGCCAGCGTATATTGGCTACGTCCACCCTGAATTCCCTAGTCATAACTACAAACAAACACAGTAAACACAAACACCGACGATATTAAGCAAGGCTGTGAAGTGAAAATTCTGACGTTGGTTTATCGAATCAAATTGCTGTAGGTGTTATGCCCTTACAACAATATGAAACAGTGCACCAACAAAATGTTCACTCACAACCCGCTATCCATTAGTTGTTACATACACTCAGTCACTGCGCGTACCGAATGATAAATGCAATAACGGCAGAGACCGAGTGCAAGCAACAGTATTTCGACCAGGAGCGGGACAGGTGGGATATTTCTGCCTGGAGTATACTACATTCGCCCGGAATCTGGAAGGAGTCCTGGATTGGCAGTATTTCATAGTAAACTTCAGCTCCATTACCTTTCTCCATTTCGGAGCCGTCCGTGTTGAGGTGGAGTTTTCCATTATTGGTCATAATATTAGTTAACCAGTCATGTCTGGTGGGGAATGATGTGGAGACACTCGTATCAAAATCCACGCTTGGTACGATGTAATCACTACACTTCGTCAGTTTTGATGGTTCGTACGTCCATATTATGAATGAGTGTACTAATTGACTAGAAATCAACATCAAGCCAACTTCCATTAATTTAGTCTCCCCATTAAATGTTGGATGCCACCCATGCCATGGAGCGAAATAACCATTGAGCCCAAACATCTTTCTCTGTCTCTCTATCCCATTTTCCAAAAAACTTAACACATGCTGAGTGTTAAGTTCTTTAAAAAAAAAAAAAAAATGCGGCCATATTACTGATTATTTCTGTTTGATCAATACGTCTAAAAGAAGGAGGTTGAGCATTATCTCTAGTGCAGCTTGAGGAGTAGACCCTAACGCTCCTGTTACTATGACTCACGCTGGTCTTGGAACTTGTGTGAGTATTTTCACTTCACTAGTCTTTTCCGCGGCTTTCCACCAAACCAGCGTACTATAGGTAAGAGTGGGTCTAACTATAGCCGTGTTCATACATTCAGTATATTATAATGGTCTTAGGTTTTTGGAATGTGTGGAATGCTCATACTGTTACGCTTTCGACTGAGCTAGCTGCCTGTCATGATTTCTAGATGTTTAATTTCGGATGAATGATATATCCTACCACCGCGGATTCGGGGAAGATTACGTTTCTCTGGCTTCTTTTTTCTTGTGAACAACATTAGTTCGGTTTTTGATGCATTTATCCCTAAACCGTTTTGTGTTGTCCATTTTGCGAGTGTGTCCAAGGACGATTCCTTTAGTTCGCTAATCATTGGAAGACGTTCTCCTCCCACCAGAATGGCTACTGCCCTAATACCCTTCTCTTCGAAACTTGTGAGGATGTCGTTTACAATAAGAAGCCACAGAAGGGGAGAAATCATTCCTTCTTGTGGAGTTAGGTTAGGTTAGGTTAAACAGGGATATGATGGATATGTTATCAAACAGACACCAGGCACCAAAACGGGCTCATCGCGATCCCTGTGGAACCAGTTGAATTTGTCTTCAAATGGCAAAAACCTAAACAATCGCCCTGGTGAAACATACAATTTCCCTCCAAAAGCCAAGAAGGCCTTTGAAGCTCGTGCCGTCTATTTCCTCTAGGTTTTCAAAAAAGTATTTCTCTGAAAATTTTTTTCGACTACGCGATATTGTTGTTATATCCTCAACATCTTGCACATCACCGCAGAATCTGCAAATATCCGTGTCTGAAAATTTGGGTCTCTTTGTGTGTTGCCGCAGGAGACAGTGTCCTGGCAGGATTTCTATTACTTTCCTAAGCTTATCCCTGTTTAATTTTATTAACTTCCTAGGCCGTCAAAGAGCAGCCAAAGAGCCTAGAATACCCTGTGTCCTTCGAGACTTGACCACCTTAGGTTGGCAGTCTTCGTAATTTATTTCCTCGATAGTGCCCTTCACTATGCAAAGGGTTGGTTTGATGTTGGCAACCTCACTATTGTCGAGTAGCCGTCCTTTCTTGCAAGCACGTCTGCTTGTTTATTTCCTTTAATACCGCAGTGTCCTGGTACCCAGCACCCGGTTCAGATTGCATAATGCCTTGAGCACTGTGCGACAGCCTCCGACTGTATCAGAGTTGACGTTGGATGATTCCATTGCCTTCAGTGCGCCCTGGCTATCGATGTAGATAGCGATATCTCTTTCGGATACCGATCTCATCTACATTAGCTCAGCCGCCTGAAGACAGCCAGCACCTCGGATTAGAAGACAGAGGAATTACTCTTGCAACTGTTTCCTAACTGTCTTCCTCCCAAATTCTGAATTAATAATTCTGCTCTTTAGCATATTCTCAATCCATTGTGCTACAGTTATTTCCATATAGAAGTTGCCCTAGGCTGTCCTTATAGGTCCGGTGTTTATGTTCTTAAATGCTCCTCGATATCTAGAAAGGCGGCCATGGTGTACTCTTTATAGTGTACATCCTTTTCTATGGTAGCTACAACATCGTGTAGTGTTTAGAACCTCTTGGGTTGTATTTGTTGAGTTTGAGTCTTATATTTTGATCTAAGATTCTCTCCAGTGTTTTTAAGAGAAATGAGGAAAGACTTATTAGTTTATAATCCTTGACAGACGAGCGGTCAAGTCTTTCTGCTTTGTTGGTCTAACTAGAAATGAAATCAAATATTTTCTAGAAAGACAACAGCGCTGCATTCCAAATTGCTTTTTCAGCTATCGGTAATGACTCGTCTACTTTCTTCTCCTGGCTTAGATTCTTAATTATTTAAGTATTTTAAACATCAGACGTTCTGTTTCATTACATAAGACGGCATGCGTGTAAGACCAGAACCAAAATAGAGATAGCACGCAAGGTCATCAAAACTCCAGTGTGTATTGTAATAAATAAGCGGAAGATGGTTTTTGAGAGTGCTGCCAATGATATGAATATCAAGCGTAGTAAGATTCATCAGTGCGTCTAGAATAGGCGCAGTCCGATCTTTGGAGTCTAGTGAAAGCAGCAGTGATGTATTTTCGTGAAAGTTTGCGCGTAGCATATAATTTGGCTTATCATTGCCATGTTGATCCTGAGGACCAGAAAGCTCCTTTACGCTGTCAGAATGTCAACAACGCCTTGGTGGTTTTAGACATGACATAATTTGGTCCAAACGAGTCCATAGGCGAGTCAGACCAGTCGCTTGTAGCGAATTAGACAGAGGATGCATTTGCAAAACAAGCTCTTCAGTAGACTGATAAGTCTGAAGCTCTTAGCAAGTGTGTATTCACGTTTTCGGATTTTGGGTATAAAGGAAATTATAGCTATTCGCCAGGGTTTCGGTATGTATCGCAGTGCCAGTCTAGCAGTGAAGATTATCTTCAGAGTTGTCCAGCAGCTAGTCTATACTTTTTTGAAATAAAACTGGATATATGCCATCTGCGCCAGGAGACTTTGTGCCATCAAAGGGCGCAATAGCGTATTTGATGGCTTTATCTGCGAAGTGAGTTTCAAGCAAGAAACCAAGTCTGCTCCAATTCAGTGAAGGTACCATGAAGGTATCTGAATGATTCTGACTGATTTCGCCCTTTTGAGAACTTGGACTAGACTAGTGCTGTCTTCACCGACTGTTTAAACTTTCTTTATTCTTGTTGCTTCCATCTGTATAGATTCCCATCTTCCTCCAGATTAGGCTACAGTGACTTAGATGTTTCCTGGTTTCCTTACGTAGTTGTACGATCTGCAGGATTGTTTCCTATCTGGACATTTCAGCTCAAAATAATGGGTGAGAGTACGCTCTACCTGTACCTTTTGCTTGTTCTGGGTTTAAGGGGAGATTTAACAAACTTACCACTCTCCTCTTTAGAGCGTGTCCAGTTGGTTTTTCCCGGATTCCTGCTCTTTAAGATGTACGAGTGTCTCGACAAGCAAACTTCCAAAGGTACTTTCCAGGCGGTAATCTCCTTAGCTGTAAGATAACGTTAAAGCTTACTGTCTTACTCCCATGACAAATGTTGTCTGGCAGCCAACACTATTAACAACCAGGTCGGACGATAATATGACGTCCACGTTGTACTTTCCACTAAACCAATAAGTATTCTGAGCGCATGAAGTTCCATCTTGCTGGAACCATAATATTCAAAAAATACTGCCTTCGGTGGTTGTGGCAGTATGGAATCATGGGGAAAATAAACTGACGCAAGAACGAATTTGTGTCATTCTCCATTCCTTTTGTTGCTTATAACTGTAACAACTAATTCTTGATTGCAAAATTGTCCAAGTTTAGATGAGGAGAGTGGCACAAAAAGGCAAGTTCTCGGTCTTTCCGAACGCTCAACATATATTGGTGTGAAACTCCTTAAACATCCAAAACCACAGATACGTTAATTTCCTACTCATGGTTTCGGTATGGTTATTTTGTTTATATTAATCGAATACATTTCATTTACCAGACGTAATTAGGAAGACTTTGGTATTTCCATTTTTCCCCGAAGATAACAAATCCACCTGCGTACGTATATGTATATGTATGTCTAGCTTTGCTGAATTCCAGAATACTAAGTGGAAGCATTTTCATTCAGACTAGGAGTCAACATTTAATATTGTGATATCTGTCTGCTGAAGAAACGGCTCATGCATGCATAATCAAACCTAATTAAGCTCTTTCTAAATTTATATTATTTCTGAATGTTTAATTTAACATTGCGAAAACATGTAGTGGAGGAGTTCCCAGATTTCGGATGCGTGCTATTATAAGCTTACCACTAACCACCTCGCATCCTTTTTCGATGCTATGCTTCGTTCGTTCCGCCTAAATTATGACATAAAATGCACAACCAAATTTTACTTCTACGAGTCTTTGAGCATGTCTTGATTTGGCGAGCTTCTTCCTGCTGTCTTTACTATATGTACGAGTATTTGAGGGCATGTGGCACGTAGCATATATTAAAGATATCCTATGTACTCCGTCTTAACGGAATTAATTAAATATTTATGTGGTTTATGGGATTCATGGTATTGGCTTAGCTGATGTTGGTACTGCTTGCTGCGTAAATGTTATGCTTACCCGTGGTGTAAGTTACTCTAAGATTTATACAGGGTGCTTTCAAATTTTTAAGCCATTTTAACAAAAAATATTTTTGTAATAGACTCAAAGCCAACTTTTGTTATGTACATTTTCTCTAAAACACTAAACTCGTTTGATTAAATCAGATTAGATTGGATTTTTATTTTTCAATCATCAAATGTAGTAAGTTGAGTTGAGTGTTTGAGGTGAACGGTCGTGGATTTCTCTGATCCTGTAAATCTGATTAAATTGTTATTCTCTAGTCAATAAACTCCAAAGTATAAAGACTCATTTATTTTTACTAGAATCACATAGTTTGTTCTAAAAAATTTCAAATCTTTGTATTCACCACCACTTACTCCGCGAAGAGAAAATTTGATCAGCGCCGTTACTGCATCGAATGTATCACTCTCTTCATTGGGTACTGTGCCATCTCCCAGTGTTGATAACAACATAAATATTCCCACTGGTGCTATCACACTCGATGTTTTGTACAACAAAATCACCACTATTACGAACGAAATCTCCGCTCTGAAGGAAGTTAATTCGAATGCGGTGCTACTCGTTAACACCCTAAAAGAAGAAAACATGTCACTTTCGAATAAGGTAAACAACTACAACGCATTGTAAATTCTTTGCAACAGAAACCTTTGAGGAAATGTGTTGATGTCATCGGTGTTCCCAAAGTAAATAATCAGAACGCGTTGGACTCAGCTGTCAAGTTGCTGACGGATGGCTTATGTGTAAACATTTCTTGTGATGACATAAAGTCATGCTATGTCAACAAGATTGTCAGAAAGCCGCCGCATAACTCAACCTCTACATGAACTAAAGCACTAGATGTTTTGTGTATTAAATTCAAGACGTTGGAGCAAAAGCAGACTGTTATCAGTAGAAAAAGGAGTATTAAGTTAAAAGCTAGCCTTATCGGGGAAAATTTTGGGGATAAACAGATTTTTATGAATGATAGTATTAGGTACCAATTTTAATAGAGCTAACAAAATCAAAATAGAGAAAAAGTTTTCTTACTTGTGGATTAGTAGAGGAGTCTTGAATCTCTTATTAAGAAGCCTGATTTAATTTTCCTGATATTTGGATATTTGAACATGAACTAGAACTTTATAATATACCGGGTTTTAATTTTCATGAAAAGTGTAATGATACGTATAGAGCAGGAGGAGTTGCTGTGTTTGTTTACAATTACTTAGAATATGAGTACTGCAGTTGTAATCTAATAAGTGCGGATGTAATTAAAGTTTCTTGCACATTGATAAAAAAAAATTTATTTTTATGTGCGTTTATAGGTTGCACGAAAAGAGTAAGGTCGTTTTTGTTGAAGAGTTAAGCTGTTTATTGGGTGCTGAAAAAGCAAAAAACTTATTTATCTCTCCGAACTTAGATATCCTAAGTGAATCTCTGATAGTACATGAATATCGCAATGTCGGCAAATGGGATGTACTCATGTATTAATAAACCAACTCGAATTACACACTCTTCTCAAACGTGCATTGTCCATAACATATATTTGGTAGACTTGATCGTTATCCAAATTGCTCGCTTGTCAGTTCAGTTCATTGTATGACAGGTCTTTTTTTGAATTTTAACAGCCAAATAATTTATCACACGATAGATCTATAATTAATTACGATGGACTTATTGTATGTTTAATCCACGAAAATTGGACAGCCGTCAACCTGGAAGGAGACCCGTCTATAGCCTTTAATAACTTTTCCAATATTTTAAAAGGTGATGTTGCAACATGTTCTCGGATAATTTCAAATAGAAATAATAAATTAAAGAGACTTAAACCCTGAATGTCGGCTACTTTATTAAAAAAGGTGAATTATAAAAATAAATTAGGAATCAAATGCAAAAAACATCCCAATAATGCTCATCTTCGTAATTTCTATGAAAAAATCTGCAGAGAAGTTATTGCTGATGTCCATACTTTTACAGAAAATTACTATATCAATAAATTTAAATTAGCCAAAAATAATATTAAAAAAGAGTTATCTCTGAATAACTCAACCTGCGTAAATTATAACTGCACGGTCATCTCTGCACCCATTGAGATGGCTGATGCGTTCAATATCTTCTTTACAAGTGTAGCCTCAATTACACTTTCTGATACATGATTTGATTCATCTGTTGATAGCTACTCATGCTTCTTAAGCGGGGAAAACTCCCACGTGCACACTTTTGCTTTTAATCCGATAACATCCTTTGAACTGTATAGAACCATTAAGTTATTAAAAAAATCTTGTTCGCCAATGAATTGTATTTTTTCAATTCATCTTATTAAGAGAATCTCACTCTTTATTGTTGATGTGTTAGCACTTATTTATAATAAAAATGCATATATACTGTGGTATTTTTCCAGACTGCTGCTACTGCAAAAAAGGTTATGGTGCCTTGAAGTCCGTTCATATTTCGGCAGACATGCCAGACATTTCAGTGCGATACTGTCCTTAGTTTTGTTTTGACAGCTGATTGTTTTTGGCGTGTTTGGCATCATGTTGAGTATGGACAAAAACCATTTTCGTTCTCTCATAAAACATTATTTTTTGAGAGGCAAAACGGCGAAGGAAACAAAAGAAAAGTTGAATAAATATTATGGGGCTAATGCTCCGTCAGTTTACACCGTCAAATATTGGTTTCGAGAGTTTCGTGGTGGCCGCAACTCCACACAGATCAAGTTGGATCCCTCGGACTATTATCTCTTCCCAAACCTCAAAAGATGGCTCATCAATAAAAAATTCAGTTCACGCGAGGAAATCATCGACGCCACGGAGGAGTATTTCGCAGATCTTCCGGAAATTACTTTTCGGACGGGATCAAGAAGTTGGAAAATCGCTGGAATAAGTGTATCAAACTAAAAGAGGACTATATTGAACAATATAAAAAAACATTTAAAAAAAAAATTTTTTTAATTCCCAAGGAGGTCACTTTTCACTCCATCTAGTATTTTGAAAAAAATTTAATTTTTGAAGAAAAATATAAAATTGCATTTTTTTTCTTTCCTTAATGCATGGTGTGCCATATCTGTCACAAACTCTATTTAAGCAAATTATAAACAAAAACTTGGTTAAAACTAAAAACTAATGATAAGAAAAATCTCTTAAAGTCATGACTTAGCAAGGAAAATTTTTATTTTAAGTTTTAAAAAATCATGCATCTAAGGGTTAATAACAGGAAATAAGTAGTTAAGTTAGAAGGTAAATTCAGTAATAGCTTTTATATTTATATAGGTGTTCCACAGGGCTCGGTGTTGCAGATGACATAGCTTGTTCGTATTCCAATGCTTCCACCTTGGATTTATTTACGGATATAAATCATGACCTAGAAAAGCTTTGACATGGGGTCAGTAATCATAAGCTAGTCATAAGTGATATAACCAAAATTATGATTTTTAGTCCTTCATCGCAACTCCCTAAAATAACTTATCACAGTACAAATTGTAAACATGTGCTCTCTAGTTCCAATACTTGTGGTAAAACTAGTTCGGAAAAAACATTTAATTCAGATTTTAGCTGCTCATCGAAATGTTATGTAATTGAGAGGGTACCTACATTTAAGTATCTAGGACTCGAGTTTGATGACAAATTAAATTGGAGTGCGGATACCTCTTTACTTAGAAAATATCTGTTAAGAACTACGACTGTTTTGCTCTCGTAAACTCGTAAACCCTTAGAAACAATTTATTACGGCTTAGTACAATCAAAGATGCAAGATGGTCTAGTTTGGTGGGTAAGAACATATAGCAACAAAATCCAACCTTTGCTAGTGCTGCAAAATCATATTCTAAGAATCATTTCGAGAAAAAAACGTCTAGTACACAGTTTTTTGCTTTTTTCCAACTTTTTAGTACTTCCTTTCAAACATCTTTACTTCTACAAAGTGCTGAAAATATTTTACCTAAGGAGTGGATATTCATTAAATCGTAATCCCACTGTTCATGGGCTTCGAAGTAACGCAAGATTCCTGGCGTTTGTTCCACCACATAACCGCCACCACTTTCTAAATTTTTATACTTCGGTTGCACTAAGAATTTTTAACCTACTACAGCTGGCTATACGCTGTAGTACCAATGCTCTGTCGTTTTGTCGAGAGGGAAAAAAATGCGTTTTTAATTTTGATTTCAATGATGTAAAAGATCTAATACAGATAGTGCATTAAGAATAATGATAATTAAAAATAATGATAAACACAAAAATCATTCTCTAGTTTTTTTTTTTTCTTTCATACATCACCCTTTCACCTTTTTATTTTTGGATTACTCTTTCTTAACAATTCTTTAACGATACATTCGGCACTAGTTGCCTTAACTACAGAATGTATCTAAATCTTCTATACCAATGAGAAACACAATGTACAATATAAATAATATTAATGGATCCAAAATATAATACAATTCCTTGATATGTAATTTCTCTTGATTTTTACCTTATATTGAATTACCTTGTATTGAATAACAAAATAAATAAAAAAAAAAGTTTATAAAACAAAAAACCAAAAAAAGCTTGGCTTTCCTGGCGTCTGCCTAGTTGACAAAACATAATATTTTACGCATATAATACTTTGAAAATTTAGTACTCCATCGAAACAAATAGGATTCTTGAAATTTAAAAACTTTCGCTAATTATACGGTCCCTATAGGTTAGAGCCAGATTGCAGTATTGATAGTTTTTTAATTTCAATTTTGTTTAGCAGAGATATCGTTTTCCGTCAAAAAACTGGATTTCTTCTTTTTTTCCTTAAAATAGGACATTTCCCCATGAAGTGGATAATATCTTCTCTTTCACCCAAGTGACACAAAATGGGCAAATCTTCTCTGTGATCAATAAAGTATAGGTGTATCAGCTCTCCCCGTAGCCTGACCATCAATTCTATTTCCTCTCAAAAATAATTCCGTTCTTCTAAATTAAGGTTAAGTTGGGAATATATTGCTCTGTGCAGCGATTCGTTGGCGTTGCTCAGAAATCTCCTTCTGCACTTCAAATTCACTGATGAAAAAGACTGAAATCCATGCCGCAGTCCGCAGCAAGATCCATCCGTTCAGCATACCAGCTCGATTCATCACATATGACTTGGAAGACCGCTATCTTCGGAATTTCCAGTGATTTTCCATCGTCATAATCTTAAGCACGTAATCAATTTGCATTTTAAGGCTACGAATAAAGAGGGGTGACAATCCAGTTTCCAGTATTATCATATAATTTGGCATATTTGGTGGTAGTCGAAAAATTCGCTTTATGTAGTAGTGGAGGAGCTTCTCTACTTTTTCATATTGTTTCACTCCCCATGTTTGTGCTGTGTAAAATAAAATTGATTCCGATACCGCCTCAAAAACCCGGAATTTGATACTGTGTGCAATACTTTTATTACAAAAGCATCTACTCATCGATACACTGATAGCGCTTTTAGCCTTTGTCAGCTTCTCCTTCAGATGCTTCTCCATATTTAAACTTTTTGTGAAATAAACTCCGAGATATTGAAATTCCTTAACAATTTCTATGGCCACATCATTAAAATACCATTTCTCATTTACAGAGTTTCTGCCTCCCTCATTCTTAAAAATCATAATTTTGGATTCCTCCAAATTCACTACCAAGCTCATAATATTGAGAAAGTCGGTTGATCATTAGCTGCATTTAATCAGGAGAAGACGCCAAGAGCACCATGTCGTCTGCGAATAGTAAAGCCTTGATTCTATGACCCGCGTATTCGATGCCACACGGTAAATAGCTTACGCGATCATCAATGAGCAAAGCAAACAAGCTTGGGGTCATAATACAAGTTTGTCTGATGTCTGATTCAGTTTTAAACCACTCAGACCTCTCTTCACCGTTCCAAACTGCCGCCATTGTGTCAATGTATAAGATTTGCATGACTCTGTAAAATTTTATTGACATACCAATGTTAGAGAGCTTGTAGAGTAGAACCTGTCTATCAACCGCATCAAATGCTAACTTGAAGTCCACGAAAAACGCTTATACTCGTAGCTTCTTCTTTTTGTTGAGAAATGAATCAGCAATACCTCTCAAAACAAAGATATGGTCAATCGTTGAATAGCCTGGTCTAAAACTTGCCTGGTAGTCTTGCAAGAGCTTATTATCGTTGATCCATGTATTGAGACGTCTCTGTAGAATTAGCGTGAAAATTTTGTAGCAAGAATTTAGGAAGGATATGCCTTTATAATTACATAGCTCCGACAAATTTCTTTTTTTATGTATTGGGAAAATTATGGATTCTTTGAATTCCTTCGGCATCGACCCTGTTTCCAACACATTATTGTATTACAGTCCCTGGCCATATTTTACAGCTATTTTAATTAGGTTTTCGAATATTGTATTGCACTTAAATTAATTTTTATGCAGAATATAAACTATTTCCTACTTTTTTATAGAGATAAAACAACATATTTATTGAAAAAAAAGTTTTTTATTAATATTTTCAATATTTTTGTTATTTTTGTTATTTTTTTCAATATTTTGTTGAGCCTCCTTTTGCTTTAATAAGAGCTTCAATTCTGTGCGGCATACTGTCAATGCAAGATTGGACTGTTTCCTGCATTTGTGGGTGGTGATTCCACAAGTGAATTATTTTTTCTATAAGCGTAGTTCTTGTTGTGACCGCATCTTTAGCCACTTCCCTTTTCATCAGCTCCTGGGTTCATGTCAGGGCTGTTTCCCGGCCAGTCCAATAGAGGGATGTTTTCTTCCCTCAAATAAGTTTTTATAGACCGGGCTGTGCGGCATGGAGCTCCATCTTGCATAAAAATATATGGTTCTCCATTCGGGAACCATTCTCTGACCTGCGGCACCAACCGATTCTACAAGACTTCTTTGTACTGGTCTTGTCGCATTATCCCTTTTACCACGTACAGACGTCCTGTGCCTTTGCCGCTGATGACTGACCAGATCATCACTTTGGTAGGGTGAAATTTTTCTCCACGGCGTCGACGAAGAAACTGAGCTTTGTTGTCCAAAATCTCAAAAGTGCTTTAATCGCTGAAGCACACCTATCAAAAACACAAAAAAGAAATACAAATTCTTAGAACAATACTGAATTTTAATTATTTTATCGTTTTCGGTAAATTTAGTATCTAATTACCGATTTCCAGAAGTCCACGTCCTTATCTCGCAACTGTTTTGCCCAATTCAGACGCTTTTTTTTCAATGCAGCTGTTAACTTTGGCTTTCTGGCGGCTCTGTGGGCGTTAAAACCCAAACCTTTTAGTTTTCGGCGTACGGTGCGCTCAGAAGCAATAATATTAGCTTCTTCCAATTGAGTTTTTATCATCTTTGTGGTTGCAAATCTGTTTTCGATGCAAATTTTCTGTACACATCTTTCCGACCTTGATGTGAAAATCGGCTTTGTTCCGCATCTGCTTTTTCTTTTTGGGCTTAATTCTTCACCACATTCAATTTTTTTCTTTATCCGTCTCACGCCAGCCTAAAATGTCACAATTAATTATTTTTTTTGGTCAAAAATGTTGTTTAATAACAGTAAAGAAGCACACAATAGACAAACAATACAATTCAATACCGCTAGTAAGCACACAAAGCTTTTAAAGTCACACAAAAAAGTCCGAACCGGCAGAATGCGAAAATGCGACAGAAGGAAGTCTGTACTTGTTTACGCTCATGCAACATATCAAAATAAAGAAAATAGAACCACAAAACAAATTTAATAAGCGAAACTTAGTTTCTGTAACGTTAAAAGCTAACAAATTTGGCTTAAATCTAATAATTATAAAAATTCTACAGTGCGTCTAATAATATGGCCAGGAACTGTATATATAAGCGTAAGTCTATCGATGAACTATATGGTGCTATATTTATAAAATCAGACCCAGCTGCTTTTCCGTCTTCATTAGCGGAACCAGTGAAAATTGATTCGTTCTTGTACTGGATTAAATAAATTCTTAAAATGAGTTGCTAGAAGATTAGAGCATAGTCCATGATGAATGTTTAAGTTCTTGCCATTCAGCTTCTGGCAATGGGCAAGTCGCCTCGATTCTGATTCAAAAAATTTTGATTTTTTCCATGTATACAATACCTTGTACTCTCTGTTTGTTGGAAATAAAGGTTTTAGAAATAACCCTCGTTTGAATTACGATATGCTCTTAGCCAATCAAGCGATCATTGACTGGTTTTTTTTTACATTCGAGGTCAAACTAAGGAGCCGTACAGTCGTTCCTTGAGGAAGAGATCGAATAAGATGCTTTGATGGTTTCCTCTAACTGACTTAAGTTGCGTACGAGTTGGCCCCGAAGAGATACGTCCAGCTTCTCTTGATATCCATTTAAGTTTAGGCAATAGCATCACAGGTCTGGTTTCTTCCTGTTCCAACGCCATCTGTCCAAAAGTCACAACTATAGGAAAGTGGTCCGAAAACGGGACACATTCAACTTTGAAATCGACAACGTGATAATTCCATTTTCCATCAACGAGACTATAATCTATTACCGAGCTTCCTTCACCCCCCATATCTGACAAGCTAGTTCCATTTTGGATTCTCAACCCATAAGAATTACAAAATATCTATTAACTTTACCGCTCTTGCATTAAGGACGGTGTCTTTCGATTTTCGTTGAGTTCCAACTACTAAATTTCGTTTGCAGCTTCATTTCCAATTCTTCCATTCAGGTGACCAATCACCATTAAATTACTGCTCCTTTCAAGTGCTATAAATTCTTCAAATATTTCCAAATCACTGTCTCAATGTTTGCAGTTAATGTACGAAAAGTCGCATCATTAAAATTGAGATTTAGGTATGTACAGTTGTGGCGATCTAATTAAGAACGATAAGAGAATATGTAAACTTTTCATTGTATTTTGTGGTTTTTCCTCAGTATTTTGTCGGGAATCCTTTGTTTGCAATTACAGCCATACATCGCCTTGGCATTGAAAAAATTAGATCCTGATATTTTTTTGGTGTTATTGCATTCTTGGAATGTCCTTGTGATTTCATACAATTCATTTGCATTGCTAATTTTAAGTTTTTAACTTCTTTTTTTAACTCGTACCAGGGGTTCTCGATTGGATTTAGGTCCGGACTGCATGACAGCCAATCGATGATATCCACAGAATTATTCTGAAACCATGCTTTTGTTGATCTCGCAGTAATCCTATGTATCTTTGAGCGTTCATTATACCTTCCACTCGGTGTAACGGTATGGTACCTTCAAAAGACAACAACCCCATAGCATAATACTCCCTTCTCCATATTTGAGGGTGTGGTGTGGTGTGGGGTACTTAGGATTGAATGCCACATTTGGTCGTCTAACATACTGTTTACCATCGGAATTCATTCTATTGATTTTAGTCTCATCACCCAGAGTATTTTTTTCCGTTGTGAGATGGTCTGATCTTTGTGTTCCTTTGCAAAAGCTAACCTAGCCTTTCGGTTTTTTTTTAGCGAAAGCAATATTTTTTTTCTGGTTGATCTCTTAAAAGGCTGACTTTCATTCAATCGCTCCCTAATGAAGCGTGCAGAAAGTGCATTTCTGTCCCCGCGAAAACTACTTTCGGAATACCGTTCGAGCTCAAAAAAGGATTTTTTTTGCCGTGCGAACTATCAACCTATCTTGAGTTTCATTCGTTTTGGGAGGTCTTTCTACGCGTTTCGTGGTTCGATGTTTCTCGACATATTTTACGGCGTTAAAAATCATTGTTTTCGAGTAATCAAGCTTATTTGCCATATCATTATAGGACAATCTTTCAAT
This sequence comes from Volucella zonaria, assembly GCA_963966105.1. Taxonomy (NCBI): domain Eukaryota; kingdom Metazoa; phylum Arthropoda; class Insecta; order Diptera; family Syrphidae; genus Volucella; species Volucella zonaria. Next base: position 89,652,222 of record OZ014533.1, on the reverse strand, counting down.
ATTGCGAAGTTTTAGTATCGCTTCCCTCACGCTCAAAATATCTCTAAGCCCAACAAAAACTAATAATATCCCTTTAATTTCAAATGAGTTAGTATGTTTACAAAAATTTTTGTCCGTGGGCAGAGAAATTCTACAAACAAACCTGTTTTAGTGATACGATCTTAATTATATCGCAAAGCGAATACTGAACAATATGCTTGAAAACCGATTTAAGCTGTTAAATAATGTGCAATAACATCGATAGTTACAGTTGAACATGAAAAGATACATGACTAAATAGATAGGGGTACTTTTAATTTTGGTTGCGATCTGTTTTATTATTGGAGCGATGGTGTTGCCAGTGCTTACGATCGTTCTTAATTAGCTCGCCACAACTGTATACTCGAAATTCACAGCTGATACCTTGTAGATCCTTCTTATACCCAAAAAAACATCCTCTACTGGCTCTTTCTCTTAACTGAATTCTAATAACTGGTATCCATTTAAATTCAAAGATAATAAATCTATTTTCAAAATTGATAGAGCCCATTTTCTTGTACAAAAGTTTCATATAGAAAAACAAAGCGACTCATATAAACAGTTTGAGAGCTACTGCTGCTTCCATCACACGTCGTTCCACCATTAGTACCACTGTCATTGTGCGTTGTCTGTTCATTTGTGTCTTCCGCAAGTACTTGCTGAATCAATCAGATGTCAGTTTCCCACCCGTATTAAAATAAATTTTTTTTTCGTTTAATTGAAAAGTTTCGCCTCGTATTTGAACTTCTATGCCCTTGTTTCGTGAAATTATGTCGGTTTTTAGCTTATTTAATTGTCTTCTGCGTTCTCTTGCTGCCGCTAGATAATCCTTGTGGATGAAGTATCAGTGTTATGCAATTTGGATTTAGCTCGAAGCACACCAACAACGTCATCGTGGACGGCCATTTCCACAATAACATTTGCAGTTCTACTCCCAGAGCTTATTTGACGTGCTGCAGTTATTTTAGAGCTGTCATTCGTTTGCAGGAGTTCCAAGCAAATCGCTTTAGCTTTCTTAACCGTCTTTTGAGGATTATCTGCAGGTTGCAAATGGATAACCAGATTCTTCTCATTGGCTTTTTTTTCAAGAAACTCCACCTGTCTCTCGAGCACGACACATCGAGACTCCATCTGTTGAAGCTGGGTTTGTAATTCTTTGACAATTGCTTGACAATTGCAAAAGTTACGTAGCCAAGAGTACATCTATCTCTGTGTGTGTTGGCGATTTTTTACAATTTTAGAAAAGGAACAACAACAACAACAACAACACCAACAACAACAACAACAACAATAACAACAACAACAACAACAACAACAGCAACAGCACTAACAACAACAACAACAACAATAACAACAACAATAACAACAACAATAACAACAACAACAACAATTGCAACAACGAACTTGTATTAGGTTTTGCGTAAAAAACGGATTTAATGGTGCGCGAACGTTGGAAATGTTGGAAAAGTGTTTCGGCAACGATTCTCTAAAGAAAACGGTCGTTTACCAGTGGCACGAGCGGTTCAAAAGTGGTCGTGAGTCAATCGAAGATAATGAACGTAGTGGCAGACCATCGACATCGAAAACCGACGAAAACATTGATGAAGTACTCGTAAAAGAAATGTTGGTCAATAACCGGAAATTAACCATCAGAGAGTTAGCGGAGGACTTGAACATAGCCTATGGATCCGTCCAAGACATTTTGGTTAATGATTTGGGTTTGGGTCGTGCAGCAGCAAAGTTGGTGCCAAAAGACCTCAATTTCATGCAAAAAAGAGACGGTGTTGACGTCGCAAAAGATATGACTTGCGAGGCTAAATTTGATAACACATTCATCAAAAGGATCATTACTGGAGACGAAACGTGGGTTTATGAGTACGACACGCAATCCAGACATCAGGCAAGTGAATGGCGTTCACCAAATGAGCCGAGACCAAAAAAACCACGTCGTTTTCAGTCAAAAAAGGAGGCATTCTCACGGTTTTCATGGATTACAACGATGAATTTTTGCTAGAAGGCCAGTCAGTAAACAAAGAGTATAATTTGGGCGTTATGAGACGTTTGCGTGAAGAAATTCACCGAAAGAGACCAGAATTGTGGGCAGAAAACTCGTGGATTTTGGGCCATGATAACGCACCGTCGCACAGTGCCATCATTATTCGTAATACCAATTCCCAATAAATACCATCCAACAGTCACCGAATTCACCTGATTTGGCTCCCTGTGACTTGTTTCTGTTCAATCGAGTTAAAAAACTACAACGGGGAACGCGTTTCAGCAGCCGAGAGGAAGTAATGGAAAAATCGCTGGAAGCACTGATGGACATACCGAAAACCGAATATAAAAAATGTTTCGAGGATTGGATCAAGCGCTGTCAAGGTAGTATACCAATAAATGTATTATTTTCATTCATTTCAGATGAAGGGGATTTTGGTGACATTTGTGAATGCGGTCTTTTAGGAGGGTTAGATTGATCCTGAAAGGCAATACGGAGCCATTACCGAACATCGTCGGGATTTTCTTTTTTCGGCTTTTATAAGAAGACTCACCCAGTGTTTTTTTTTTTATTGCCGATGAGACACTTCTTTATTAAAGATTTATATTTTTCGAAATTTGTTACGGTTTAAGTAATTATTTTTTTTTAACTTTGAATGGAGCTATAAATTTTACTGACTTTTGTTTTTGGAACAGATTTGCCAAATCCTCAAGCCTGTGTACTCATTTGTTTCTGGTCTGTTGACCACAATGAAATGAAGTTTGTAAGTTAGGTAATATGAACCGAAAAAACTGACCACACATGGCATGGTTCTTCAGGTTCTTAAAATCCCCTCGGAACCTTTAAAGATGCAACTCAAATAGGTGTCAGATAGAATAAAACTGATAGGACTCCAACTTTATCGGAGAGCTTAATATTTTAGGTCTTGTTTTTAGAATTGTAGCACGCACAAGACATTATGATCATCCTTAAAAGTTTGATGCGCAATATGTGCTGAAAAAAATGAAGGAGGACGAAAATGAGAGATACCAATGCGCGTTGGTCTTACGAGGGTAGTACTAAAAGTACCCGACCTGACGAATAGGTGTCGGTTGTTGTTTAAAAAGAATGATAATTGTAGAAAGTACCAAGCTTATAAAGCTTAAATTTGAAGTGACGTTATGTTCTTTAGTATTTATTCGGCAGCCATCAATAGTGAACGCTCTCAATGAATTTTCCATTATGGAAAAAATTGGTCATCATCAATCCAACCAACATCGAAACGGAACTAGATTCTACTCTGGGGGAGTCTGCTCCTTCATTTACAACAATAAAATATTGGGTGGCAAAGTTTAAGCAAGGCCGTATGTGGTGAGTTCACCAGAAATGTTGAAAAAAATCCACAAAATGGTGTTGGGTGATCGTCGATTGAAAGTGCGTGAACTAGCAGAGATGGTAGGAATTTCAAAAAGCGCTGTCATCGCATATTGACTGAAAAATTGGGCATGAGAAAGCTGTGCGCAAGATGGGTGCCGCGATTACTTACTATGGGGCAAAAACAGCGTCGTGAGGATATTTCAATCGAGTGTTTGGCAAAGTTTCACAACAATAAAGCCGAGTTTTTGCGTCGATTCATAAACATGGATGAAACATGGATCCATCTGCCGGCAAAGTCATGGCGTCAGTATTTTGGGATTATTTTCATTGATTATCTTTAGAAAGCAGAAGCAATCAACGGCGTGTATTATGAGAACTTATTGCTGCTTTAGAAGGAGTAAATCAAGAAAAAACGGCGAAGAAAAAAGTTTTGTTTCATCAAGACAATGCACCAGTTCACTCGCCCCTCATCGAGATGGCCAAAATCAATGAGTTAAAGTTCGAATTGCTTCCTTATGCACCCTATTCGCCAGATTTAGCCCCCTAGGATTATTTTCTACAGTATTTCCGAATTTGAAAAAAGTGACTCTGTGGTAAAAGATTTGCCAACAGTAAAGAGGTGGAGTCTGAGGTTGATGGCTATTTTAACGAGCTCGATGATTTTCACTATAAGCTACTGAACATCGCTGGGAGAAGTATTGTAGTGTATTGAATTAAAAGGAGACTGCGTAGAGAAATGAACATATTTTTCTAAAATTTTTGTGTGTTTTTTTTTTGTTAGGTCGGGTACTTCTGGGACTACCCTTCTATGTAAATATCAGCGTGTTGCGACTTGTGATGGGCAAATACCCAGTAAATACCCCAAACGGGTAAATATATGAGAGTTTACTCTACATCATTAAACACAATATATTCGTTTATTGTTGACTTCTCATAAAAATAATTTTAAAACTATTAAATCAATCTGATTCACTGGAATCGGATCGAAAGTGATGCATTCTTTGATTCAGTTGTTTATGTTGTGTTGGGTATGCTGGCATTGTAACTGTTCGTCTTCTTCTTTTTCCGCCTTATCTCGATGGTTTGATTCTTGATGTACATACGTAGTTCCATATTCCAGTTTTATTTTAGAAACTCCATAAATAATTCCATTGCCGTAACTTAATCGGATTCACTTAAAAAGCAACCCTGATTTGATGGGTCAAGACGAGCAGTGGCGAGGTATTGTATATTGGCGATTCAGCAAATCGAATTCCTTCCTTAATCTTTTCTAAAAGTTAATTCTTCTGTAATGAACTAGCCACCGAAATCAGCTGTTCCTTAAGAATTCGCTGGACCTTCTGAATCAAACATTTCTCCGATTCGAATTTCGTTATGCAAACTACAACTGTCTTAACTACGAGTAATTCTATTAATTGAAGAATCTCATTCTAAAAAGATTCTTCGTTAATCAATGTTATTTTTATTTCCTTGTAAAGGGAAAAAGACTTTGTGACTGACAGGACTTTCGAGGAAACAAATGTTAATATCTTCCCCAACGCGTTTTACACGGAAGTTTTAACGAAATTATTACATCTTTTTCTTTGTTGATCTTGCTGAGGAAAACACTTAAAACCTGACTGCTTTTGATGGCCTGTACAATTGATACTGCTTTCTCAATAAGTCTTTGTATACTCGATTGCATTTCATGATATCATTGCAGAACAAAGGCAAGGTGTATGCTTATACATCTATTGTACAAGGTGGGGTATAAGTAATGTCATAATGTGAATTGACAGACATTTTGTTAGAAATGCTTATCTGAAGGTGTAAAATTGATGGCAATAAGTTTGAAAAATGATGCAAAGTTGATGCATATTTATGCTCGTCTTACGGCATTTTGAATTGTTGCTCGCAAAACATCTGACTCCAAATTGACAATGCTCGAGACCCAATTCCGCAACTTGCGGCAAATAAACTCGTTTAACATCTGTTTGTAGCACTCACCAGTTATGGTTATGGTGGTACCGTCGGTGTCCTCAAAAAAATAAGGGCGAATCACTTTTTTACTACAAATGTCGTCAATTTGTGGGGATGCGATGGCCCTTCATGAATTTCATGTGGATTCTCCGGAATGAAAATTTTGTTTATTCACATAACCACTTAAGTGGAATTGGGCTTCGTCGCCCATTATGATTCTGGTTACGAAATCATCCTCTTCTTGCACTAGGCTTAATAGAGCATGGGAGTAAGTTAAAGTCACTTGACAGTCAGCAGGTAGCAAAGCAATTAGTGAACGGTTTGTACTTTATAAGTAAACATATTCAGGTCAAAAGTCAACGCAACGGCCGTCTGCTGATACCAAATTGTGTGCATCGTTTTTTCGTCTTGTGCGGGCTGCCACAGCAGTGATATTCTCTGTCGAACGAGCAATACGGGACCGGCCATTTCTTGCGACATCTCTAGTGGTTCAGGACGACGAGGAAAACGAAGACGAAATTCACGCTGAATTAAAACAATAGACTGGAAATTGGTCAAATAAGCGGTAATAATAATTCCGCGTTCTTCTCCGGCTGTAACATAAATGTCAAAACATAATGGCATTTGACGCCATTTGCAAAATTTATAGCACATTCACATCATGCCATTATGTGTGGGATAGCACATCATTCGGCTTTGCTAGCAGTGCTTCCAGCGGTTTGATGCCTCGATGTGTCGAATGTTGGCTTCAAGCTTGTCTAAAGTGGTTGGCTTGCTAGCGTAGACTTGACGTAGTCCCAGAGAAAATAATCGAGTGGTGTTACATGGCATTATCACGGCGGCCAATTGATGAACGCTCGCCATGAGATGGCCCAGTCGCCAAATTTCTCCTTCACAACTTCGAGCGTTGCGTCGCTTGTATGGCATGTACCTCCATTTTGTAGGAACTACAGCTCGGATATATCGATTTTGTCGAGCTCTGACCAGAAAAAGTAGGTTATCATCGCACTATACCTAAGACCGGGCCCCCGCCCAATTATCAATTATCAAGGCTTCGCCCGTTAATGACGTTGTCTAATAAAAAGCGGGGCCAGAGCATATTACTGGTCTTATCGTAAACATCTTCAGATAACAGCCTCTGAATGGTTGCTACGATTTGACCAGTTACAAGTTGCCGGTCATAGGTCTTGTTGGCGGCTGGACCACCGGTAGTCCATACCAGGACTTAAATCACGGTACCATGAAAGTCAGGAGCCCCCCGGATTTCGGTCCGGGCTTGACTTGTTAGAGGTAGGCCCCCTTGTGGGAGCGTCATGGTGGCTGTGGTTTAAAACCAAATCGCGGGAACGGGTCTAACCCATTGTAGAGTTGCAAAAAAGTACTGGGTGCTGTGACCCTAAGAACAGCAAGAGGTTTTAGGTCGGCCTCGACTCATACCAAGGGTGGAACTTGTGCCTGGTTGACTCTATGGGTTGATCGGCGCCGAAACGACATTTCCGCGTCTTCTTCGATACTAGCCGCTACGGTTGCTATGTTTTCTTCATTTCTCACTAATCTCTATCTGGTCCCTTAAGATCCAAAAGAGTGTACTTACGCTCAAATTTTCCCACTGTACGACGAATTGCCTGCACATTGAAGCCATGATAACGACCGACTTCACGACGAAATTCACGTTGCGTATTTACAACTGAGCCGCAATTCCGATAATACTTCTTGATAATTTCCGCACGTTCGGCAAACGTTAGTATCCAAAACGTGATGGTTGTTGCACTATTCGTCCGTACCTCGTGGCAAACAGGACACACTGCCCAGTGGTTGCTGTTGCGTTGGTTGCTGTTGGATTTTCTGTTGCTGCTTTGGTGTTGAATGCTTGTTGTTGGTCTAGAAACTGATGAACGGGAAAGAGACTCGTCGCAATCTGTTATTTCCTCTATATCCGTTCTTAGTGATATTACTGCGGTTGATGCTGGAACTATATGTCAATTTCGATTCGGTTCCTTATTTGATCTAACGATCTGCTTTTCTGTCGTCTTAATCAGATACAAATTTTTCCAACTATCGATCTTGATCCACGAGAATAACTGCGAATAAACACTGAAGCTTCAATATTGAAACACCTTACCTTTTCGCTCGGGTCTCTAGCTGCTATATAATTACTACCGTTTATATTATCTGGATGCAAGTCATCTAAAGCTGTTCTTAATTTCAGCTGGAGTTTTTCTAGTTGAAGAATGCGGTATAGTGTGTTGCTTAAAAAGAAACCTTTGTAATGCATATCTCCTTCTGCTAACGAAGCTAGAGACGCTTTTGTGGATCCCACCATTCACTCGGCCTGACCATTACTGGATGGATGTTAGGGGGCAGTCGGGTGGCACTTCATTCTATTACGTTTGTAGAAATTTCTTAATTCATCGGAAACGAACGCGGTTCCACTGTCCGAAAGGATATTTTTTGGAAAATCCCACTACCGCGGACGACGATTAATTAGATACGATTTCAGTTTAAAATCATTTGGATCCTCAAAATCGATATGAAGGGATGACCTGGGATTCACATCCGGTTTCATGAACTATTGTGGCCCACTGGACGGATTTGAATGATTCCTCTACCACTGCCCGCACATCCTAACCGTTTGTTAGAACTTTTCATTTAAATTAGGCAACCAAAAAGCTTTCATAAGAGTCACACCCACCGGGGTGATTACCACGTAGCATCTTCAAAATCTGTTTCTCGAAAATTGGTGGTACTAAGACATGATTACCCCACAGGATACTGGTACATCCCTTCTGTGTGGATAATTCCGTTTTCCTTTGAAAAAAATGTTGGTAGATAGTGTCAAGTTCGAAGCGCAACTACGTAATATCCATCGTATTCTTGACGGAACCTTACCCCCTCCCAAGAGTAATACTTCAGCGGGTTCACTTACCACATCCTCAATCAATCTGCGCATAAGGATAGTGTACGGGAGGCATATGCAATTGGTCGTTTATTAATTTTCATATCTCGATGAGCTAATATAGCGCCTACGCCATACGGTGACGCATCGCATGAAAACACTAAAGATTTACTTTTATCGTAAAGAGTAAGTACCTTGTTAGATCTCAGCAAGGCCTTCAACTCGCTAATTGCTTTAGTATGTTCCTTTTTCTACGAATATATCCAATTTACATTTCTGCTTAATAGTCGATGAGGTTTTTCGGACTTAGTGGCTTTATTGGGTAAGAACTTATTGTAAAAATTTAACATCCCTAGAAAGGATTGAAGCATTTCTTTGCTTTCGGGAATGGATGGGTTCTGAATGGCTTCCACATTTGCTTTACCTTTTTGGAGTAATACCAGCACAGGATATACAAAATCCAACGAAATCGATTTCGGGCTTTCGAACTGTAATATTTGCTTGGGCCAATTTGTCAAAGACATTCTCTAGATTCTAATTACCCGAAATCTCATGTTTTCCTGAAACGAGAAGAGCTTTAACTCCACACAGAAAGTTGTCCATAAATCTTTGGAAAACTCCTGGAGCTGCTGATATACCAAAAGGAACCAACCCTTAGTTCAGCGCAAGTTTCATCAACAGATAATTGTTTGTATCCGGATGATATAGTGGCCATCCCATCTAAATATAATGCCAAAAGGTAACTGTAAGTTATTGTAACTGGATTGACTGTACTAAGACAGTCACCACAAATTCTCATCAACCCATTATTTTTAAGGACCTGAACAATAGGAGTTGCCCAACGTGAACATTTTACTGATTTCATCCTCAACCTTAAAGCAAAAGATACGTGATGATGCTAGTCATAGCCAATATACGCGGGCTAAGAAGTAATCACTATTCTGCGTACCTCCACGTCTGCAAGCGTAGGCCAGTTGTTTTGTGAACATAGTGAAAAACAGGTAGATCCCCGCCTATACCCCTCTCTCAGCCATTATTGTTTTCTCACCGCCCTCTCGACATCTCTGTGCGTAGTAATATAGCTTACCAACATCCACCACAATGTGATCCCTGTTTTAGTCTGGAATTTAACTTCGTGTGGTTAAAATTCAACCTCCGTAAGCACATTATCTACTACTGCGTTATTTACAGAAGCCCCAAACCGGACAGCAATTCGACCTTTTACGAGTTTGATGCGTTGTCTGACTCTATACGAAGAATTGTATCCCTGAAACCTCATATGTACTGAAATTGTTACTACAAGCGATTTCAATATACACATTTCTGTGTGGCTTTGGCATTCTGGACAGACAACACTCGAAGGACGGTGTGTTGAGATCTTCGCTGCAGAAAATAATTTGACCCACCTTGTAAATGAGCCCACACGAATATCAGACGTTGAGAGTCATAGCCTTTTTAAAATCTCATCCTGATAAGCACACCATAGATGGGCTCTCCCGTCTAGTTAGTTAGAGAAAGCATTCCTAAAAGAACCGTATGGCAATACGAGAAAGCCAATTAGAGCGGACTTAACACCATCTTTAGGAATTTTAACTGGTCGTTATGTTTCCTCGATAACGGCGTGGATGCCGCCATTGATATGATCACCGGCATTATTCTCTTTTGAATGAGATCCATTATCCCTCATTGGTTGAAGAGTATCAAACCAAAAGAAAAGGCGTATCAAGACTCGAGCTGCAAAGAGGCATTCAGGGTTAGAGAAATGTGTTTTCGGTCCTACAAGACCAACCCGACAGAGGAAAATCGAAAAAAGTTTAAACCAGCCAGAAATGACTGCAACGTCTTTCTCAAGCGTGTGAAATTTCAATACCACTAAAATTTGAGGCAAAAGAGTAAAAGCTTTTGGTTGTTTGTCAAAAACATCAGAAATTCTGCCCCATCCTCCATCCTAACCCTCATTTACAACGACATTACAGCTTTCGGCTCTTTGGACAAGGCCAATCTGCTTTCTGCATACTTTGCGGCCAGTTCAACACTTCTAGATTATTCTTTGTCCCCGCCTACACTTGAGTGCGGTGAATCTTCAATCTGACGAGTCCACTTTAGCACTCGTGTAGTGGCAAGAGTAGTTAATGATCTTAATATACATAAATCCGCTGATCTTTCTACTGAAGGGACACCTCTTCCTCGCTGGCAAAACCACTGCGTAAGTTTTTCGTTAGTCCTACTAGTCAGGACTCTTTCCGCACAGATAGAAAACAGCATTTAGCTAGCCCGTCCTTAAAAAAAGGCGAATCTTTTTCTCTCTCCTTCCACAGACCCATTGGAATTACGTCCCTTCCTTCCAAGGTCATGGAAACGCTGATAAACCGTTAGCTCATGAAATTTCTCGAAACACGAAAACCTATCTATGAACGGCAGTACGATTTTCATAGCAACAGGTCCACTGGTGACTTGATGGCATGTCTCTCCGAAAAGTGGAACCAAAGCGTACATCAATCTCGCGAAAGCGTACATCAATGCCCTGCCGAGCTTTCTTTTTTCTAGTCATTCTAATATTCAGACAATTAAAACCAAAGTACATCAGTACCTCTCTTTCTTTCCTCCCTAATTTGCCTTCGCCCTCATTGGGTGCAAACATTTTAGGGGTACCTTAACCTCTTGAGAACCCGTTAATTTAAAAAAAGAAGCATATATTGTACTTTGTTTTTCCCTCCCTTGTTTTTCCCATTTTCGCAGCTTCCGTTTCAATACCCACCGGCGTACATCAGCATACGCTAGTGGCTGCACAGACTTTTGAAAAATTGTGCCTGCCTAGTGTCTGCTTGTGAGTTCCGCACAATTCTTTCAAGTATGATATTAAAAAAAACACGTGACAGCGCGTCACCTTGTCTAAAACCTTTTTTGGATATCAAAGGTCTCGGTTAAGTCGTTGCAGCGAGCGTTCTCCATCGTCATTCTGCATAGAAGTTTGGCGGGAATACCAAAATGCTATCTTATGCGGCCTTAAAATCGATGGAAAGATCTCGAGTTACGGACTTCTTGAGTTTTTTCCAGGATCTGCCGGACTGTGAAGATGTCGTCGCTAGTGAACTTTTCTGGTCTAAAATCGCACTAATGGGCGCCAATCAGGTTATTGAGGAAGGGTTTCAGACGTTCACACGATTTTGCATATAAACTTGAGGAGGTCTTCTTTTTTGCGGATCGAGCAAATGATGTTGAGATTGCATTCATCAGACATACACACTTCTGACTAGATCTGATAAATGTGTTGGTATACTGTGGAGAGCATCCACAAAGTCATTGTTTTGGTCATAGAGGTTTTGCTATCGTAGTCCATGTTGAATGGCCTACTCTGTCTGACGGCAAAATGTTGGTCTTCTTCACCGCTATATCCTTGTAAAAAAAGTTTTCCTAAATTTTCAGCATCGAATGTGACTCTCATACAAGGTTTCATTCCTCAGCTCTACGACCGTTCTTGAATTGACACGTTTTTTTTTATCCGTTGGTAAAACTTCCGCACGATATTTCTAGAGTACAACCCCTCAATATTTTCGGTTGCGCGCTTCTCGTGCTTTTTTTGTTTTCTGCAGAAGCCGTTTTCCCGTGACTTTTGCTCGTAGAGCAGACGTGCGGCTACCGTCCTTCGTTCTAGCGCTGTTTTGTACGCTTATTTATATTAGGACAGTAAGTCTTTTTTCAGTCTTGTCCGTTTCACCAAAATACTTCCAAAAAGTCGGTCTATGTTTAAAAAATATTTTAAATTGTTATCACAGAAGAACTCTTGGCTTTATTGATTGAGGTGAGGAACTTATGCCAATTTATATTGAACGAACAGAAACAAATTATGGTAACCGGAATTCCCTTTTTTATTTCAATTGTGCTTTGTTATGTGATTAAAAAAATTCATTGAATCTCCTACCTACATAGTTACCCCATACGGAATACATTTTTATGATATTTAGGGTACGGCCATAAAATAAAAATAAAAATAAAGCAAAAGCAGATAGCTATTCAGGCATGGAGTCTATGACAATGCACAATACAAACAAAATTTTCTTGGAAATTGTTTAGATTTTTCTATTAATACTCTGGGTCATAAATTTATTGGAAATTTGAATTGGAAAATTCAAATTGATTGAAAAAAAGTCTGCGAACCCCACATTTTTTCAGGTCGCCACCTTTTTCCCCGAATTTGTTCTCGATTAGGAAAAAATCACAAAATCAATCAGCCTTTAATACATAAAAAAATAAATACCCGATTTTGGGTGGGTAACTACGGTTTTCGGTATATAACCGGTATTTACGTAATGATAAATACCTAATGGGTGGGTAAAAAAACAATGCCCATCCCTAGCTGTGAAAGCTAGGAAATAAGAGACTTCGACCTAGAGAATTCTACAGGCAGCTGTAGGAATTAGGAAATAATCACTGTACTTCAGAGTACATCCAAAGCTGGGATTAAGGGTTAACTGAGAGTGGAATGTTTCCGGGAATTTCGACAGAGGATTGCTGGTGGAAGTAGTGATAATAACATTTCATCAGTGTTACGGTGTGCCAAATGATTGGGCTATATGACCGTCAGCTATAAGTTTTCTTGTACAATTTTAGATTCCATCCAGCAAGTGCAAGGATGTCTTGAGGGACCTCATCGGATGTGGGCATTATACTTAAATCTCGAAACCCGATCAGAAGGGGCGAAGTATTTCTTATATCGTCTAAGGGAGACTACCATTTTTAATGGTTTTGGTGATGAAAGTGAATTCATAGATGACGGATGAGTATTCAAGGCTCCCCTTAATGAAGAAGGCAGAATTAAATTTTGGAATCGTCACATATCATGAATGCGTTTAATTTATGCTGCCTTCTCCCTCCATTCTACAGCTAAAGAGACCAGGAATGAAAACGAAAAGCAGGAAGAACTGTCTTCAGACAAGAGATTATTATTCAAAAACTCTCAAAAAACGTTGACGGTAGCAAAACTGCCTGGAGTAGCGATATTAAAGGCAACGTCCCGAGGAGACATTATCATTTTTATTGGCAACTAGGGTGGGAAATAGGCATTAGCTGCCGTTGAAATAAAATCAAAGGACAGTTATGGAGGGAAACAAATTAAAATCTATTGTAGTAAGGTTCTATTCGGATGCCATAATTTTCATGATTCCCTGAGAGCACAACTCAAGGAAGATACTAGATCTACGATTTGACAGAGCGGTCTGCTGCTTCATTTGCTAATCTTTTCATTTTCTAATTAGCGGATGTAACATGTTGGCTACGATCAATTCAAAGGCCGACATCAGGATCAAATATTAATCCAATGTAGATGAACACTGGAGACACTGGGCATACTTAAACTAGTGCTCGGCCCCATTTCCTCCCAATTTCCTCACTTGGGCATTGCAATTGGGTTGCGTATTAGACCTAAATGCGGTGAGCCTTGATAAAACTGAATCTTGACTCAGTATGTGTGCTATCAGATATCTTGAGTATGCAGATTATCAATTGATATCCAGTTTTCATCTACCGAAATTGTTGCGTTTGGTGGTTTCAGCACCGATTTTATCCCATGAGCTGTTTTTATTTACCGTCGACACTGAAGGAGAGTCGCTGTCAACATTTGCTCCTTCAACTGCAACTGCAGTTCTGTTTTCTTGCATGTCTTCCATGCATCTTCTCCCTTTCAATTGACTTTGGGTATGACTACACAAAATGGGACAGAAAGAGAAATATAGGTGTTTGGGCTCAGTGGCTATTTCGCTCCATGGGTGGCATCCAACATTTAATGGGAAGACTAAATTATTAGTGTAAATTGACTTGATGTTGTACTTAGTCAAAAATTCACCTCATGAGATTTTAGTTGCCTGAAAAAAAGTCTTTCGGCCACGGCTGGTATTGAACCCCGACCGATTGGGAATACACTACTACGGCCACGGTAGCCTTTCAGAGCGCCCCACCTTGGGAGATCGTTCAGCTTTTTCGGTCTCCCGAGTCAAGTGATTAAACGCAGCGCTCTGAGCAACTAAAGGCTGATTTTTCCAACACACTCACCATTGTTCCTGGTAAATCTACCCAAAATCTAATGACACAATCTATTTATAGAGAGAGCTAATGGAACTGCTGGCTCTCTTGGAAATGAGAGATTAAGGATCAGCGCCTAACTCGAAAGCAGTCTTAGTAGTCGTAGTGTATTTATTGAAAAATCATCTTTTGATGTTGATTGATTTGGCAAATATGAGTTACACGTGTACACCTAAATATCAGACATTTTCAAGATTCTGGCTCCGATTTTCGTACATGTAGGTGCCATTTGGAATATCATCGGCGCCTAAAATTTTTTCCGAACTAATGAACCACACCTTGGAAGGAATACCTAATATACGAGTATACACAGTTGAAAAAAGTTAAAAAAAAACTCCCTAAGCAACGTTCGGACGTACAGCCAAACCAGAGTTGAAAGTCTCGCTTAAATCTTTGCAAGAGACGATTAGAAAGCCGAAGATAAAAACAAAAACCATCAACCGATTGAAGCGACCAACAAGTGTAAACGAACTTAAAATTTGTCAGAATCTGTCCATTGACCCAAACACCATGTTAGGCCAGTATGTCATATGGACATTCCCCTAGTCCTAGCACTGCCAGCCACAAATGCACTTAACTCCAAGATTGTAAAGAGCTTGTTATCGAAATCGGCCATAAACGCTTTGAGACTATCTGCAGAAATCCAATCCAAACTGCGAATCTTCGCCTTCACCATAAGTGTTAGTATCCTCATCTAATGTGTGCTATGCAGAAGATAAGTACAAGTGCTCCAATCGCCGTTGCACTAAGCAAACCACGCAACTCAAGAAGGATACTTCTATGAAGATTGTGATATGGACAGCAAATTGGCGATAGATTATAAATCAATCGCAACAAGGCCGAATATCTGCTTCGCTGTTTCTGCAAACGGGCCGGACAAATGTCAGTGTATGAGCTCGACAGTTTCCGGGAGCGAACAATATGATGCTTTTTGGAAATTAATTGCGAATCGTAATTGGGAAGAATGGCACAATGATGAGCAAAAGTTTTGAACCAGTAAACGTATAAGGGCAACATAATATCAAAATAAAATGCACTCGAGAAACCAAGTGGTGAAATGTCGGAAACAAAGCCGGCTACCTGAACTTGTAACCGAAAATATATTATTATGGAACGGAAGGAAATAAAAATGGAGGCTTCGTCATCCTGATAGTGGAGCTACTAGATAAAATCGCAATCGTATCTAAAACCAACCACCGACTTATGGCAATAAAACTGATAATTGAACACGAAACGTGGAATATTGCAAGGGCCTAAACTCCGCAAATTGACAGTCAGCAATCAGAAGAAGATCTATTTTGGCGAGACTCTGATGAGCTATTAAATTGAAGGAAATGCTTTTCATCTGTGAGGATTTAAACGGACATGTCTATAAATCGCACTACGAATATGAGGACTACAGAAGAAATAGTTCCGGAACGAGACACCCAGCGTGAGAAGATACACTAAGCTCATGGAAATCACATGGTCTAACTATACTAAATACGCTATTTGTTTAGTAAGAACGGTACTTGACTACATACTGCAGCGGTAGGCATCAAACGCAGATAAATTATCATTTATTCTGGAATAACGCGAAGCATCTACCAAAAGTTTCTACAGTGATCTTAGACGAGCAGCTAGTCAAACCGATGAAGGGTGGACTAAGCACAAAATGAGGTGGAAAGAGCGGTAACATTAGTGGTATTTCATCGGGAATTAGAACAGATACCTTTACAGCTCACTAGCAGGTGACAATCAGTAGAAGTAGTGCAATTTCGAAGAACGAGTAAACGATTGATCATTTCTAAGATCGCGGGGTAAAAAAGAAAAAACTCACAAGAGATTTGATCGTCGAGATAAGTGTATTGAAGATGAGTAGGGAAACCTACTTACAGGAGACAACGAGATATGCAATACTCGTATATGGAGAGAGTACTTCAACGCCTTATTAAAAGAAGAATTTCCGACCAGTGCCATTCCCCCGGTTGTCGCGCACAAAGAGCAAACGCCAGATTTTACAGAAGCCGAGGTAATCGAAGTAGTAAAAACAACGAACAAGGGGCGTACAGTCGGGCCGGATTACAAAATATACGAGCGAGTTTTAGACCGGCAACAGCGGAATTTTATTAAACTCCACGGCAGTCAATGCGGCTGCTTTGGGAGACAGGTCGATACATACCACGATTCAAAGTTTACAAATAATGATGATAACACATTCGAATATCGTCTTTCTCGATTTGCAAAAACCGTTGGGCAGATTTCCCAGAGATCTTATCCAGCACTAAGATCTCAAAGTGTATCCGAGACGTATATAAGAATGATACACGACATGTACGACGGTGTTAAAACGTAAGTTTAAAGAATAACCGGAGAATTTGAAGTTAAAGTTGGAGTACAGCAAGGCAGTGCACAAAGTCCCTTGCTTTTTAGTGTCGTGCAAGATTTTCTACGCAAGCAGCACATCAACGCGTCCGGAGCAACATCTTTTCTTTTCGCCGATGATAGTGCAAATTATAAGCAACTAGTTCACAGCCCTTTCAGCTACTTTTAATAATTGGAGAAATGCACCAGAAGATAACGGGTAAGGAGTCATTCGTACAAAGACCGAATATCTGCATTGTCGTTTCCCTGAAGCATCAAATCCAACGCCAGACATTTATTTAGAAGGAGTCATCTTCAAAGGGCGAAACAATTAAATACTTAGGGTCCGTCGTTAACCACCAAGAAAATTGCGATGGCGATGTGGCCAGTAGAACGCTTCTAAGAATATCCATGAATTTAGTCAACCCCAGAAGTGGTTCAATAGCAATGCAGACACGTGCTAGATACATATATGTAACATTAACAACTGAAGATAGGGTCTGAATCCCTGTGGGAATGAGGGAGGTAGGGAGGCTCGAGTGTTCCCACTAAGGGACTCCACCTGTATTGAGATGGTAGCGGAGGAATTCTCCAAACTGAATCAACGGTGGCGTTTCAGTGAGGTTGAACAACTTAATGAACACCTCATAATGCCTATTCGGACTTATTCGGAGAACAGGCCTATAAGGAACGAGAAATTTAACTCCTTCTATTCAAGGAGAGAATACATAAATATGTATGTGGACCCGCCTCCAAGGCTTAGGGTTTGCCCGTCCGCGGAAAAATTGATGTAGTTATAAGAAAGACGCAAGAGGGAACCGAAAAGGCAATGGACTATGATTTAAGTGTCTGCTCCTGAAGTGTACGAACATTGTATACTCTTTGAGCGACTAAAAACTAGAAACCGTCCTTGCGCAGTACAAGACAGACATTATTGCGCTCCAGGAAATGCAATGGATAGGATCAGGAATAATAAATAGACAAAGCTGCTACATACTTATATTACAGTCTCAACAAAAGATTTCATATATTAAGATGTAGATTCGCCATCAGCTGCGATCGAAAGTGCTGGGCTTTAAGCCGATAAATGATCGCCTGGCTGTGATCCGCATAACATCCACTTTTTACAACATAAGCCTAAGATGTGCCCACACCCCTAGCGAAGACGATAATGACGCTAACAAAGAGGCATTTTACAATCTCGTGGATAAGGCCTACCCAGAGTATGATGTCAAACTCATACTCGGTGACTTCAATGCCAGAATCGCTAAGGGAAACATGTTTGGCGTATTGGTTGGAAAGCACAGCCTCCACGACACAACATTAGAAAACGACTTCCGACTCGTTGACCTTGCAGCAGCTCGAGATACGGTGATAAGTAGCACTAGGTTTCCTCACAAAATTGTCGATGGAGAAACACGGCTACAAGTGGTCGAGCAATCCAAATCGACCATGTGCTAATAGACGCCAGACATGCGTAAAACATCTTGGACCATGGGCAAACGTCGACTCTGACAACTTTCTAGTCATAGCTCTTTTTAGACCACAACTGCAAGCGAAAAGAAAGTACTAACGTAGAAGCGAGAAACACTCCACTATGTCGTCGTCATACATAAACGCCAACGACTAGTAAAGCCAGTGTCGCACCATCATAAAGAAAGTTGCCGAAACTACGTTTGCGTACCACCCACCCCCAAGAAATAATCCGTGGTACCATGATGAGTGAATACAACGGAAAAAGGGGACAGAAAAGTCATACCAACAAGCACTGCAACGCTCCAGTTCAAGTATATCGATGAGTCTCGAAACAACATTCGCAAGTTCTATAAGAAAACCAATCAACTGTAAGTCGGCTTCAAACTCGGAACATATGTAGGCCCTTCGAAACAGAGAAGGACACCTAGTCACCGACTCGCAGCGTATTGTAGATGTGTTTAAGGAGCATTACCAGGAGCTCCCAAATCGACCGCAAACAGAGAGTGATAGGGCAGGAAGAAAGCTCAATCCCAGTGGATATATTAATCTCTTTTTCCACTTTAGAAGAGTTCGGCTTGTTGTAAAATCTTTAGTAAGGAGCATGTACCAAACAATAAAGAAAATGTAGGTGGAAGAAAAAATGTCCGAGCACTGGAGTATCAGCTCCATTTGTCCCATCTACAAAAAAGTCGATCGTATGTCTTGCAACAACTATCGAAGCATATCCCAGATAAATCTTAAGTCATTTTGCGATACATTGCTGGACACGTGCTAATGTGGATTCTGACCTGGCAAATCAAAGATAGACCAGATGTTCACACTAAGGTAAATCCTGGAGAAACCCAACGATCTCCAAGTGTGTAAGGCGATGTCTGTTATGCTGCGTAACTCCTGAAAACACGCGATGTGATGTGTAATTTGGTAAAGCTTTATCAGAACTGTCAGGCATGCATTGGATTTCGATAAAGTGATGCACTTTCTTGCGATTTCTTTAACCTTGTGCATGAACAGATAGTGCGTAGGACTGGCGTTGATACTAAAGGCACTATGTTCCACAAATCTGTGCAGCTATAATCGAAGAAAAGGTTATAGAAGTTGGTTTAACTGTGAACGAGGACAAAACAAAACATAAGCTGCCGACATCCAAAGAAACATCCATACACCATCTAGCACAAAACATCACAGTCGACAGCTATAATTTCGAGATAGTTAAAGAAAGGGCAGAAATCCGACGAGGAATAACCCTTGGAAACCGCTGCTGCTTCGGTTTATTAACACAGCCTCTGATCAGAAATACACAGGTTCTCCTGTAGAAGACCTTGATCCAGTTTTCCTAGACGAGTGTTAGACGATAAGTAGGAAAGCGGAACTAATACTGGGTACCTTTCAGCGAATGGGGAAGAAGATACAAGCGCGAACTCTACGAGCTGTGTGAAGATGTGTAGACCGGAAAGCTAACGTATGTCGACTGCATAGACTTATCCACATCCAACGGATGGACAGGAATGCTCCAGCTTAAAAAATATTCTAATCTCAGCCCTTAAGCTCGGAATGAGTGGGTATTAAATATCAAGCAATCACCAAAGCCAGGATGATTGATCTGACGAACTAACAACAACGTTCCCGGGACTGAAGAAGGTCGAATGCTGCCGTGTCTCAGACAGAGGCTCTTCATGGGTCGGGTGCTTGTTAAGTAAGTAAGTAACATTAAATTTGTCATACTTCATCATCTTATTGAAATATCAAGTTATTGGCAATTAAGGAAGTCTTTTCTTAGCTCCAGTTAAGTTCAGTTGGAATACTAAATCTTTTCAGGAAGTTATACTCCCTTTAAATATGTTTTCTTTACCTTTTGCATTACCATTTTAAGTGGGATATTTACTTCCTTAGGGAATTTGTATTCATTTCTAAGACTTCATCGGTCATTTTCTTTTTTTGCCAAAAAAAGTTACACTTTTTTATCTACAGCCGAACTATGTAAACGTGCGTTTTCTTTTTTTTTTTATTAATATTCGTCCTTAACTAAATGTTCAGCTCAATTGAAACCCAAGGTAAGTCTTTCGGAATACACGAACAAAACAAAAATCAAACCCCAACAAAAGCTTGTTTTCATCTACCTATTTCTCCAATTAATAAGGCCGAACCCAAATCTTTGGTGAATCGGGGATCTGAAAACTGTTCCAAAGAAAAATGTTTGCAAATCAAATAAGCTACAGTTATAAATCTTATACCTTAGACCAATGTTTTCGAACTATTAATATGTAACCACTTGTTAAACGTCTTTAAAATTCGTACATGACAAAACTATTTAAAAATTTATCACAATCGTTGCCACCCTGTTATGAATGAAAAAAGCCACTGAAATAATTAAAGTTCTTGCTACTCAAACCGTCTCATGTGTAGTAGAGAATGAGATGAGGATTTTTAGCAGGTGCTGACTTAACTATTCTTCAAGCAGTTGTTTCATAATCCCTTAACCAAATCTGCCTCCAAGAAGAAGTTAATCACCGCACTTTGCGTGCTCATCAGATTTAGGATCTAAATTTATAAATTACCCACTTCTCCCCTCTTGCCGTCTTTAAAGTGGCAAATATTAGTGCGATGAATTATTTAATTTCCTTGGAAGAGATGTCGAATGTTCACAATTATCTTTTATAGCTAATAAGGCGGTATCATTACACTAACTATTGTAGTAGATACTAAGATTTATTCTAATTGTGTTGTAAAAACAACAGGAGTAAATACTTGTATGGCACTGAATATGATATAGAAATTATCTGTGTAAGTTAAGACACTATTAAGTTACAGGAACAGAAAATTAGAGGGGAGACTGAATGATGAACTTTTACACGAAGTTTTTCAAAAGTTTTATAGAAAATGAGTCTTTTCGGCTGGGTACCCTATCCATTAGTCCATTAGTTTGCAAGCAGACAGCAATTCTGATTCCAGCAAAAAAAGTTAATAAATTAGTTTAACACAAGAATGTAGATTTATGTATCCTTGTTACAAAGGATAAATATTTGTCTTGAAAGCATGGCCGACCTGGTAATGTTGCTTTAAAACCATGGAGATCGAATGATATTTTTTCCAGTTCGTAAAATCTTTGAAACTGCCCATCGGTATCATAAATTGGGTGAAAGTAGCAATACTGAGGAAGGTGGCTGACGTAAGGTGCTCCAACTGAGTTGCCGAATTAGTGATACGAATCTTCTAGACGTCGACCTACTTCAACCTAAGTTATGACAATGGAGGAACCAACAAATTTGTGCTATTTTTTTAAGAAAATTGTGGACACCGGAACGAGTTAAGGATTTTCATCCGTTGTTAGGGTGAAACTTCGGAAAAGTTGTATTCCAATCAGGGAAAAGAAAGCATTAAATCACACAAATGGTCCCCGGCTTTTCTGCCGACCACTCGAATCACATTTTGTGTGTGCATATCTGTGGGAATGCAGAAAAGCATGGTAAGCGAAATTTCGGTTAAGTAAAGGGTGTTTTTTTTAGAAATATACAAATTCAATATGAAATAACGTACTGAAAGCTAACGTTAATGTCTATGATATTAGCTTTATTTAATAGATAATTTTATACCATTAGTATTTAAATATGCTCTCGGGCATATTCGTGCCATACCAAGCTCGAATGAAGCGCGGTCATGAAGTCCAATTTTCCAAATCGTCCAATGTCTCTGGTTTTTCGGCAAAAACCAGTGAATTCACATACCTCCAAAGAAAGTAATCTAAAGGTATGAGATCACAGGATCGTGGAGGCCAGTTCACAGGCCCATTACGCGAAATTATGCGCTCAGCAAATGTTTCCCGCAATAAATTGATGGTGTCGCGCGACGTGTGGCATGTTGCGCCATCTTATTGAAACCAAACCTCAATTACGTTAATACCATTCAACGGAGCAACGAAGAAGTCAGAAATCATATTTCTATAGCGCTCTACACAGAAGGTAACATTTTGGCCGGCATCGTCCTTAAAGAAATAATGTCGATGATTTCAACAGCCCATTAAGCACACCAAACAGTGAGTTTTAATGGATGTTTGGTCGTCTAGCAAAGGCTTCCGGGTTTTCTGCACTCCAAATTCGGCAATTTTGCTTGCTTACATATACACTCAACCAAAAATGGGGCTCATCGGAGAACAAAATTTTGCGTTGAAAATGAGGATCAAGCTGAATCACATTTTTGGCCCATTCACCGAATGTACGACGCGTATAATCGTCACGCCGTTTCAACTCTTGCATAAGCTCGATCTTATAAGATTTTAAACCAAGATCTTTCCGTAAAATCTCCCACAAAATGGGTGAGCATAGCTCTAATTGCTGTGTACGATGGCGAATCGAATCATTCGGATTCTCCTCAACACTGCACTCCACAACGGCAAAAACTTCTCCTGTTCGCACTGTATTATCCACTAGATTTATCGTGCTCCGAATGACCTGTTCAGATGGACGATTATGTCGACTGTAAAATGGACGTAGCGCACGATAGGTTTGGCGAACCGAACCATGGAGTTCAAAATAATTTCGCACAATTTGCACGCGTTGTTCTGACATTAATCCATACACCGTAAAATGATAAAACATACAGCTGTCAAACTGACAATCTGTGGAAACAGTGTTGCCAGTTCAAAAACGAAAACTCTAAAAAAAAAACACTCATTATAAATAGGAGCAATAACGAGAATGTGGTCTGGAATTGTAGTAGTTCGGAATAAATAAAAATCTTAGATTTAAACAACTGAAAGTTTTTTTTATTTACACCACGGGTACTAAAATTCCCGCAAGTGGTCGTATAGAAAAAATTAAATAAATTAAGTGCACAATTTCATGTTGTTGTTATTCGATAAACCAACATAGAATTTTCACTGAATCGGGAATTAGAATATATTCACGAGCTAAGAACTAATCACTTCTCTGCGTACGTCCACCTCTGTAAATACAGGCTAGCTGTTTGGGCACTTAGTGGAACACAGGTAGATCCCCTCCCACACCTCTTAGATCACTCAGATCTGAAGCTACCTAGATACGAATTAATACCATTGTTCTTTTCTCACTGCCGTCTCGACATCTATGTATGTGTGTAGTGAGGTAGCTTACCAGCATCCACCACAATGTGATCCATGTTTCAATCTGGAATTTAACTTCGTGTGGTGAAAATTCAACCTCCGTAAGCAAATTATCCACTATTGCTTTATTTATGGAAGCCCCAAACTGGACAGCAATTCGAGCTTTAACGCGTTTGATACTCTGTCTGACAACATACAAAGAATTGTATCCCTGAATTCTCATATTGAAATCGTTATTACGGGCGATTTCAAAATATACAATTCTGGTGGACTCGAGATTCTGGACAGAAAACACCCGAAACACTGTGTGTAGAGGCCTTCGCTGCGGAAAACAACTTTATCCAGCTTGTAAACGATCTCACGCGAATGTAAGTTGTTGATAGACTTACCGCCAATATCCTGGACCCGTTTTTAGCTTCTCATCCTGTTCAGTACACCGTTGATGTGTTTTCCCTTCTATTGTGTCATATCAGCTAATTTCTCGTAAACTGCAGCAGTTAGAGAAAAAAATCCTAAAAAAACCATATGGCAACATGAAAAAGCTAATTGGATAGAACTTGGCAGCTTCTTTAGGCATTTTGACTGGTCGTTATGTTTCCTCTTTGGAATGAGATCCTTTATCCCTCATCGGATGAAAAGAGACGAAAAGAAAGGGCGAGGTGCGACTCAAGCTGTAAAGAGGCTGTCAGTGTTAGAGAAAAGTTTTGTCGGTCCTACAAGATCGAACCGACAGGGGAAAAGTGAAAAAAAGACAAACGAGCCAACCAAAAACTGAGGCAAAAAACACTGCAGTGTCCCAAAGGTAGTAAAAACTTTTGGTCGTTCGTCAAAAGCATTACAAATTCTGTCACATCCGGCAATCGGCTTGCTGTCTAATTTGTGGGTGGCACAACACTTGAGTTCGTCGAATATTCAATGAAACGAATCCACTCTCGCAATTGTGTAGTAGCAAGAGTACTTAAATTTCCTGGTCCAGATGATATATCTCCCTTTCTTCTGAAGAAGTGTTCTTCCACGCTGGCAAAATCAAGCTTTTCCAACAATCCTACTCTTTAGGACTTCTTTCGAGAAGATGGACAACAGCATTTGTCCAGCGCGGCCTTAAAAATACTGTCTGCTGTCGTTAAAGCGAAATTTAAACACCCAGCCGTTATCCATGAATGGCAGTTGCAGCGTTAAAACTAAAAACCTTTCCATTCTCGGTGTTTATGTCACTGACAATATAGTTTGGAATGACCATTAATTTAATGTCGCTAAAAATGGTGCGAAATGAGTAAGTTTCCTCAGCCGGTATAAGACATATTTCACCCCTTCTGATCTGGCCTCAATATATAAAGCATTCATCCGCCCAAATTTGGAGTACAATGCCCACATCGGGTCACGTGCTCCTAAAACCCCTCTGAATCTGCTAGATAGGATTCATCCGGTTAACTGACAACCTCGAATACTGACTTTGATTTGATTTAAGGGATCCTCTATAGATTTGCATTCGGCCGAATAGGGGGAAAGAAAAAAAACAACACTTTATCGAAATTCCAGGTAAGATCCTTAGCTTTACTACCAAGATCGTTGATGGTATAGGGGAATTTAATAGACCAGAGATGGCTAAACTGTTTAGTGCGGCTTTGTATTTGAGTAAATTTCTTCCCGATGATGTGTAGTTGATTAAGTTGAGGAAGAAGGAACCCATCTAGACAGAATTGAAAGTATCCGTAGTGTGAGATTGGTTTTGTCGGAGACTAAATATATTCGGAAAGCGATACACATCAACGGTTAACATCAGTACTGCTTCATACCTTGTGATGAGCGTTAGCATACCATCAAAGTTTGCTTGCTACATTATTAATAAACTGAAAAGAAGCAAACTTTTCTGAGTCATAGATACTCTGGAGTCGTGGTCTTTCATCGATGGAAACAACCTGAAAATTAAAGTTCAGAATATGAAGTGTTGTAGAGTTTAGTTACGTTGTGAAGTATAGTTGTCTAGCTCCCTCATATAACTCTGTAATATCTTGAGCAGTTGACATATGACATTGAACGAATAAACTCATACTCCTGTACACCTGCGTCTTTCTTAATTTTTCATTTTCCACAAGAGGATAGAACATTTATTTAAATGTTGCAGTGGAGCAACCATGGTTAACTATGTACATTCCTTCCGCCGTTATATAGAATATTTTAGAAATAGTCACAGCCCTTTCGCAGCACATTGTTATATTGGCTATATCGTTAGTGTATTCGCTGCGTACAATCGGATTTTAAAGGAGAACTGTAAAGGGTACCGGAGAAAGAATATCCATTTGTATAGATATCCGATATAGGCGAATAGGGCCAGCTGATCCAGAGGTCGGAAGGAACCTGTATAGGAGTTGATGTAAGGGTTATTACTGTTGAAAGATAAAAGCGCTGGTACGACTATTGATGGAAAATCTAACATTCGATTGAATGGTACTGCGGTGGTAAATTTAAAGTCTCTAACAGCATGCCATACCCATTAGGGATAGTAATCATGTGAAGCTGATATGTTAAGGCTCTTTTCCAGAGACTGGCGAAGTAATCTTTCTTTAAAGACTTTCAACTATTTTACTTTAAGTTTATTTCAATAAGTTTCACTTCAGACTGTCCCCGTCTAACTCTTTACAAGTATTTATATGCTTTTAATTCTAAGTGTTAATATGTTTAAATATACTAATAGTACTGCCAATACAACTACAATCATTTGGTGGAATATCTCATAGTGATAGTTGAGTATCATAACACCAAGTTTCACCAATTGTGTAAAATATGCGACTTGCAAAAAGTCACATCAAAGTTAACATCAACGTTATCCCGGAACGAATGATAATTTTAGAGCGCTCTTTGTTCTACCTGTCGTAATTTGGGAATCTTTGATCACCGCACATTTGTTGGAGTGTTATCTTAGTTACGACGAATATTGCTCACATGAGCTTCACACTTCACCCCCATTCCTCGAAAACTGAATAAAATTTTTCCAAAAAATTCCACCAAATAAAAATCTTCTGACTGTGAAGTGACTTTTACACTTAAACACATTTCCCTTTCCCATTTCGCAGCGGAAGAGAATGATTTCATCTCCCGGAAAAGAAGCAAAATGTAAATGTTCTTTTCTCATCACCATAAACCCCCGCCAAATACGTCTCGTAAGAACATTATCCCTAACCCCAACCAGAGGCTCATAATCGAACGCATTTGTGCTTTCTCTTATGCAAGATTGCCAATTGAATGGACTTTAAACCCCCAACTTAATCCGCCCACTCCGATAACACGCAGGAGTGTACAACTTTCATTGTTTCCTGTTGCTATTTTTGCGTAGTGTACTTGTTTCCGAGACTATCCCCACCCCCACCCCCTTGATGAAAGTACGAACGCCAACGAGTGGAGCATCGTACACAAACATCAGCGTGATTTAATAAAAGGAATTTCCAACGATGATTGGATCCCTGGGGACGATATGGAGATTGTTTTGCGCTATTTTCCACTCCACTCCTGTTTTTTCCTGATTTTCCCTGCTCATTTTTCCATTTTACCATTTTTTCCCATTTGTTCCATTATTCGCAATTTTTTGTAACACAAAACCCTAGTGGAAAAACTTTTCGAAAATGAATTCTACAATGAGTAGATTGAGGCTCGTATTTTACAGATGGAATCGTCCTATACCAGAACAAGCGAAACGCAAAGCCAATCCCTTTCCCTTGCAACACCATCGATAAAAAAAAAAAAAAATCGAATGTCAATTAGTGAAATTTGTGTGAGAGATTGTGAGAGATGGTTGTTTGCCATTCGCAATTGCCACACCTGGGCGATGTTTTTGCCGGCAAACAATGGATATGCCAATCGGCGGAGAAAAAAATAAAAACCTCAAAAAAGTTAAAAAAATAGAAAAAATATTCAAAAATAAAATAACAAACGGATTGGTAGCCGTTCAACCGGAAATTTATGCCGAGAGTCTGTTCGGCTTTCCATCTAAATTTATTATGAAACCATTATGGGAATACGGTTGTGCACTGCGGCTATTTAAAATGTTTCAGATCAAATTGGATTTATAAAAAAATATAAAAACAAAAAAAAATAAAAAAAACAGGAAGAAGGAAAAAAAAAAACAGGATTCCTGAATGTTTCCTTTTTATTGAGGATAGATAGAGTTTGTTTTAGATAAGTGAACATACGTCCAATCTATTTTGTTAATTAGGATTTATTTCAAAAGCGTTGATGGATAGACAGACCAAACAAACGATGATGATGACGATGATTCTGTAGAAATACATTCAATGATCTCGTATCATGCCTCTCGAAAGGAGTTAAAATCACGTGACGCCTTTGAAAACTTACGTACCCTTAGTGCTGTAGGAAAGGGGGGGGGGGGGGGGGCGACGTGTAAAATTCTTATAGTGAAAAAAAAAAAAAATCGTTTGAAGATATGGTTAAAAATTGCAGTGTATATTTATTATAATTTGCAGAGTTGTTTATTATGATTTGCAGTTTATTAAGATATATATGATAAATTAAAAAACACATACAACAACTGCGAAATTGAAATATTTATACAATAAATTTATTGCGATGTTTCCGCATGTTTCCGTAGCGATCGATGACGGCATCAACGGTTAGTTTAATATCGCAGTGAGTATGTATAAGTGCCGGTCCTGTTAATCTATCCTGCCTCATAGTACTCCTCAACCACGTTTTGAGTCGTCGTAACGTGGAAAATGATCGCTCAGCGCTGGCTGAACTTGCAGGTAAAGTAGCTAGGATTCGCAATAAAATGTGAATCATTGGATAGACATCTCGATCACAGCACTGCAATAATTTTACAGCGTCAAATGAAGAATCATAGTGCTCACTCTCTCATTTTAATACCCACGCATCCAGTTCGATTCCTAATAGTTTTTCAGCTACGGCTTCAGATTCATTGAAAAAACAATTATATTTCTTAGCAAGAGCACTTCTCACTGTATGTTTCTCAACTTTATTTTTCAATTTCAATAGATCGGGTAAAAGACTAAATAGTTGATACATGTCGAGTGTTTCCGGTGTAAATCGTGCTTTCAGGTCATAAATGACGTTGTCAAGCATCGGAATATAAATTGATCGCCTATAATATTCGATAGGGTCATTCGCTGGTACCTTACAGCGATTTTGCTGCCTGCTAGCCAAGCGAGGTACTTTTATCTCGACACTTAGCTCTTCGCTTATTCCACTCGCTTCTTCGAAAATTGATATGAATGTTTCGGTGGATTTTTCACGTTTACTCTCAAGCATTTTCAATGTTCGTGATATTTCATCTTGAGTACTTTTTATGTCAATTTGCGTCTTTTGAAAAAAACTTACTTAATTGATGAGTCCGCTCAAGCAAACTCGATAAACATACGACAGTTACTATAAATTCACTGTCGCAAAGAGCCAATTTTAACGATATAGCTTTTGCGGCTGTTTGTGTATCTTGCTAAGTTGTTACAAAATCCAAACAATTAAGAATTTCTGGAAGACACATCCTGAATCGTAGGGTACTCATATGTTTTTTTCCCCAACGAGTCTCGCAAAGATTTGAGAGTGATTTCTCCATTTTTTCCTTCAGTGCTTTGAAACGTTCTGATGATGCAGTGAAAAAAGAAATAGTTTCTTTCATGGTTCCAATTGCGTTTCTTACAGCTTGTACCGACGAAGACTTGGAAATCGATAAATTAAGTATATTGTTGTAGCATGGAGAATGAACAGCGTTCTTACATTCTTCTTTAACGATTTTCACAGCGCCTTTCGAATCAGAGACCATCACACTACAGCCGTCTGTAGATATTACTACACAAAGATTTTTATTCAATTTTAGTTCATTAATAGTGTCGAGTACAGCTTGCCCTATATTGACCCCTGATAATACTATTTCTGAATCACTTTTACTCATGTTGCTTATTGTTTCGTTCAAGTCTACAAATTTTATAAAATCTCCACGTATGATTTTTCCGTGGATGTTTCTTAATACAATCGTCATTTGCGAAATATGAGAAATATCAGTAGTCTCATCAAATCCTATAGAATAAAATCCAGTTTCATACACTCGATTTATAATCACTGACAAGATCTCTTCCGCACAACATTCAATTATATAATTTTGCGTTGTCTTACTTATATAGGTTGCACCTGACAATGCTTATTCTAAATGCTCGTTCAAAACACGGTCTCCACTTTGAATGCAATATTTTAGCAACTCTCTGAAATTTCCTTCGTTCTCCGAGCTTTTAAAATTTAATGGACTATCGTCGCGATGACCTCGGAATGGTATATTCTGCCTTCCTAGAAAGATTATGCTTTCAACAATTGGTACCAAAAGACGTCTATTTTCTTTTATTTTCCTGATCCTTTCTGTATCGATCCTGTTGATTATACTCAGCTGAGGATTTTCTTGAGATTTTAAGAAATTTTTAGCACTCAGCACTGCATCTTTGTGATACTTGAAAATACCATGCCTTACAAGGGCACTATCATTCCCTAGTAATTTAACTTGCCAAGAGACGTAAGATTCTGATCTCCAAAATTTTCATTCACAAAAAAAGGGCAGTTTCTGCAAAAAAAAAGCCTTGATGAACACCAGAGAAAACGAGCCATTTCGTTCTTCTTTCCCTTGCTTCTTGTGGATAGAGAATGGAAATTTGTAGTTTTTTGGAGGCATCCACGGATTCAATAACAGCCCTTTCTTTGCGAGATCATCGATACTCTTACCAAATAACTACAAAGATCTAAATTTTTATTTGATGCATTTCTAGTACTTGGCAATTTTTTATTGATATTTAACCCAATCATCTATCTTATATAAAATATTAAATTCTGCCAATAATATTGGCATCGTACCGAATGTGAAGAGTTCATACATCGTAAAATATCCGCCTTGGTTACTCCCGAAAGAAGCCATTAACATCAGCCTATCCAGCATAAAAAAGACGCTACTCCTAAGGAAACCTTCTACCAACTCTTCCATGAGCTAATAAACACCTTCCCCACCTACACTTGGAATGTTTTGTACACTGACGGGTCAAAAAATGCCATGGGCACAGGAATGGCAATAGATAACAGTAAATGCGAAGTTCAAACGGCAGAAAAGCTACTCAAGCTACTTTTCCATATTTTCAGTTGAATGAAGCCTTAGCTATTCTTAAAGCAACTCAAATTGCAACCAAAAAAAGCAGAGAACCATAATTTGTACCGATAGCCTTTCTGTCCTTCCGCCATTAAAAACGTTAAACACCACGCGCCAGTTATAAACTAAATTCGAAACAACATAATATCCCTTGGTACGAAAATAATAATATATACATTGGTATAAGAGGAAATGAATCTGCAGACCTGAACGCCAAAATAGTCGCAGCGGACTTAAACGCAGAAGTAATTTCTTATCGACCCAGCAATAACGATTTAAGGAAATTAATTAAAACCCACTGGAACCAAAAAAAAGCCCAAATATGGAACGAATACTCTCATCATTACACCACCATAAATCCTAAAGCAACACCCATTTCATATCCGACGGCCACCACAACTTTAATGAATAGATGCTTTCTTCGACTCCGACTTGGACACACCCGATTAACCCACAGCTTCTTACTCAATAAGGAGCCTCCATCGATTTGCCATCTTTGCCTTACAAACGCACCACTTACAATTAAACATTTAACTACCGAATGCAGTAAAATAAACAACCTTTGCACTAGACTATTCAATTATAACAATCCTTTAAATGTTCTTTCAGTTCCCTCTGAACTGAACATAAAAAATTTATATAAAATATTACAGTACCTGAAACTAGACAGTCAAATTTAAATGATCTTATGTATTTCTTTCTTTGGGGCGGTCGAGGGTGTTCAAATCAAGAGTCAAGGCACTCTTGCTTTGCACACACCCGACCGTCCCAGAACTCCCTTAGTATTTTACAATATATTAATATTAATTGACCTAAATTATATTCAATCGCAGCAGAAAGCCATGTAAGCTAGCGCTGTAGTCTAAGATTATTAATTTGTACATTTATGTAAGATTAATAAAATAATAATAATAATATTGTAATAATAATAATTATTGATATTTATCTTAGATTTTTCTCCGACTAAACTTTCTGAAATAAAGAATATATTCCATAGTTATATTTTAAAAAATTTTCCGTGAAGCCAAGAAGTTATTCATTATTCATAATTTGAATAATAAATAAATCGAAAATAAATAAATTACCTGTATTAATATGAACTATTTTATTAGAGATCCTATCAGATGAACTCAGCCAAGATGCATCTTTTTCTTGACATTCATCTAGGAATTAGGTGAGTAAATACCATTATTTATTGACAGATCCATATTAAAATTTAAAATAGACAAATTTACCTGTATCGTAATCAACACTTTCATTCATTGCCCTATTTAATGGCAATGTACTCTCAATCTCACTTTGTTCTGAATTCGAAACATTTTCATTTTATAATCTCATATCTTGCGTACATCGAAATTTCATAAGTTTTTCTTTGAAGATCGCACTAGTAGAATCTTCTCCTTTTTTTCAATTGTTGTTATTTTTTAACTCTTTTTATTTGTTCGTATGTGTTCAGAGTCAGTTCTTTTTCGCTTTTCAGAACATGGCATCTTATTAGCAATCTTAGTAATAGAATTATTAGATTTATTAGATGGAAGCAGAACTAGGCTAGAGAGATTCAGTTTTACATTGAGATCAAGCTGTAAATCAGTCATATTAAGAGCATCTGCTTATATTGTTTTTCAATCTATGGAAATCCAATTCTCTTGTTTGTCTACTTACAGCTTATGTACAATATATTGTGATTTCGAAATGTATTTCGAAAAATCATATCACGAACTTGTGAATAAACTACTAACACTTGAACCACTTTTAAGAATTACCTACAGCTTTTTTTGACAGCTATCTGCTATCAGCTGTTCCCAATGAATTAATATGATTCGTTGATTTGTTCGATTGGAAGTTACAGGGTAGGATATGGTGTAATGTATTAACTCTGAACGGGTAGCCTCCATTATACGAAGGAAACAATACTTAATCTGTCAGCACAATGCTGAAGCGACATTGTGGAATAAAAATTGTTCAGTCCCTCGTTTGACAATTATTATCATTAACATTATTAAAAGCGAGAGCGACTCGCTTCAGTGCGTAGGTAGGAAATTTAAGCTGAAATTGGGACAAAAATGATGCTAATAATGAAACTGAAAGGATTTTTGGAGTAAAAATTCAATTATGAACACTCTTGCCGTGCATTTCATTGCAGTTCATATGTATTCATATTTAAAAATATTATCATTTTGACATACTCTGGCAAGAGTCTATTCTCGTCTCTCGCTTATTATCTGTCCCGCTTTTGAAAAAACTCGCTCACTCGGGACTGACGACGACATTATGCACAGATATTTTTTGACGGGTTTCGAAAGTCCAGGATAAATAATTTCACGAGATTTCCAGTATTCAAGAGGATCTGTCTTTCTATCCCTTTTTTCTTCTTCGCTGTATTACCTAAATTTTACTATAGCATTTGAAGTTGAAGTCGCCTTCGTCTGTGCCATACTGCTATCGTAGAAATCCCACAAAAGTTTCTCTTCTTTGTAACTCGTATTCTCTTGTTCCGGGGCATGAGATATATCTACCTGGCAATACGACCTCAATTGATTAATAATGGCGTCCTTGTCATGTTTTTGAAAATCCTCATTTAAGACCCTCGCGCGGGTCTAAAATTGTGGCATAATGGACAACGGAATTCGCATTGATCTTTTGAAATCTGTTACGAACCAACAGGCTGACACAACTGGATAAATTTTTACCGAATTCATTTGTTGAATTCGAGTTTAATAAGTTTTTTAAAATCATTTGAACGCCTTCCAAGAACACTATCACTTTGGATGTTGACACAAATTTGTCGATGTTGAATTCTTTGGTCAGAAGTTCAAATGGTCTTAGAATACTGATCGTTTGCTCGAGATTTAACCATTCCTCGCCCGTTAGGTTCGTAACAGGATTATGTAAAGCTCCTAGAGTTGCACAGATAGTATCCTTCAATTTAAGACAGCGCTCAAACATAAAAATGTGGAATTCCACCTGGTTATAACATCCATTGTCAACTTTAAAGGCAGTTTCGATGGGTTAGCTTGAGCTTGCATCATATTGAGCTTCTCCGTTCCATTGGAACTCCTGCGGAAATGTTGAACGATTCCTTTCACCTTTTGTTGCAAGCTCTGTATGGTCTTCAGCTCATCCTGTACCACGAGATTTGTTAAGTGGGCACAGCATTCAAGATGATCTCAGCCCGTCAATTCGATTGCTAACTTTACATTAGCAGCATTATCCGTAGTAACGGCGACTACTTTTTCTTCCAAACCCCATTCCCTTAGCGATACAATCAACTTTGCTCGCAGATTTTCAGCTGTATTGGCTTCTTTCATATGAAAGCAGTCCAAGAGCCCACTTTTCAAGTCCCAGTTCTTGCTGATAAAATGGCATGTAACCGAAATATAGGACTACATGGAGTTGGAAGTCCAGGCGTCTGTCGTTAATGCTACAAATTCTATATTTTCTAATTGGGCTTTTAGTGACAAGCATACATCTTCATATGCTTGCGGCAATAAATTGTGAGTCAGCCAAAATCACGATATCATAGAGTAATTTGGTTCCATGTATCTAAAATAAATTAGTTTTCGAATACTGCTTATAGCAAAATTACTGCACCAGAAATGCCTTAGAAAAGCATTAAATCCCTCATCGTTCACAATTGACAATGGCTGGTAGTCCTTTACAATCATTCCCAGTATTAGCCCGTCTATTTTTTTTTGCCGTACAACGCTTTTGGGCTTTTTAATGAAGCTGTGAAGAGATATCTGCGTAGTTTTTTGTCCTGGATTGGCATCTTGTACTCCAATCAGAGTGACTTGCTCTGACGCCTTTGAGGTGGAAGCACATTCTTCTCAAGGTAACGAAGAAGTATCCGCTTTCTGTCTTGAGTTTACTGATGTGGATGGTTCCAGGCTAAGCAAATGTTTCCTCATGAAGTGCTTCATTAAGTTTGACGTGGAGCCGTCCTTAAAGGAGAACATATGCTTACAGAATTTGCACATGGCTTTGCCCTCAGACACCAGATTGAAGCCGGACTCGTCTTCCTTGATTCCATTTTTAACTACGCAAATACCACCTTAATCAAAAAGTTCCCGGGGAACACCGCCGTGTGAAGCCCCCATTGTTCCGATTTGAGTTCTGTTTTTTTGTTAAGTTGATAAATCTGTTGTTGACATTCCCTCTAAATCTTAGCATAATAGCTTGACATTTGCAAAAGTTACGTAGCCAAGAGTACATCTATCTCTGTGTGTTGGCGATTTTTTACAATTTTAGAAATGGATTTCAATTTGCAACAACAAACTTGCATTAAATTTTGCGTAAAAAACGGATTTAATGGTGCGCTAACGTTGGAAATGTTGGAAAAGTGTTTCGGGAACGATTCTCTAAAGAAAACGGTCGTTTACCAGTTTACCAGTGGCACGAGCGGTTCAAAACTGGTCGTGAGTCAATCGAAGATGATGAACGCAGTGGCAGACCATCGACATCAGAGAGATAGCGGAGGACTTGAACATTGCCTATGGATCCGTCCAAGACAGTTTGGTTAATGATTTGGGTTTCCGTCGTGTAGCAGCAAAGTTGGTGCCAAAAGACCTCAATTTCATGCAAAAAAGAGACGGTGTTGACGTCGCAAAAGATATGACTTGCGAGGCTAAATCTGATAACACATTCATCAAAAGGATCATTACTGGAGACGAAACGTGGGTTTATGAGTACGACACGCAATCCAGACATCAGGCAAGTGAATGGCGTTCACCAAATGAGCCGAGACCAAAAAAACCACGTCGTTTTCAGTCAAAAAAGGAGGCAATTCTCACGGTTTTCATGGATTACAACGATGAATTTTTGCTAGAAGGCCAGTCAGTAAACAAAGAGTATAATTTGGGCGTTATGAGACGTTTGCGTGAAGAAATTCACCGAAAGAGACCAGAATTGTGGGCAGAAAACTCGTGGATTTTGGGCCATGATAACGCACCGTCGCACAGTGCCATCATTATTCGTAATACCAATTCGCAATAAATACCATCCAACAGCCACCGAATTCACCTGATTTGGCTCCCTTGTTTCTGTTCAATCGAGTTAAAAAACCACTACGGCCCATATCTAACATATACTGTCAGCTGTTGAAAAATGTTTGGAAGAAGTTATTGTTAATCGTCTTAATAATTTCGTAGAAAGACATAAAATATTACATCCAAACCAGTACGGTTTTCAAAAAAATAAAAGTACGGATCTACTATTAAGAGAATTTACAAACAGGGTCAATGCAGGCCTAAACAAAAATCAGCATGTCCTTGTGCTGTTTGTTGACTTTAGTAAAGCTTTCGATACCATAACTCATAAAAAGTTAATTGAAACTGTCAATCGAGTTGGTGTGAGAGGAGTGCTGGCAAACTGGATCGCAAACTATCTAACTGATAGAAAGATTAGAGTTAGAGTGTTTAATACCTTAAGTAAAAAAAATGCCAATTGCCCTTGGTGTCCCACAGGGCTCCAAATTAGGACCGATTCCATGTGTTTTGTATACAAATGAACTTCTCCATTTATTTCAAAAAGTGAACAGCTTATGCCTTTGCAGATGATAGGCTGCGCACTTGTCGTCAAACACAAAAACTTTAACAAGGCATTGGAAATAATTCAAAAAGAATTTGATGCGATGTCAAAATGGTACCATGATCAAGGGCTAATTTTTAATGCTTCAAAAACAAAGGTAATGCACATACGAACACCGTTCAAGCGGTTATTCTTTTACTTCATCAACGTTTTCGTCGGTTTTCGATGTCGATGGTCTGCCACTGCGTTCATCATCTTCGATTGACTCACGACCACTTTTGAACCGCTCGTGCCACTGGTAAACTGGTAAACGACCGTTTTCTTTAGAGAATCGTTGCCGAAACACTTTTCCAACATTTCCAACGTTAGCGCACCATTAAATCCGTTTTTTACGTAAAATTTAATGCAAGTTCGTTGTTGCAAATTGAAATCCATTTCTAAAATTGTAAAAAATCGCCAACACACAGAGATAGATGTACTCTTGGCTACGTAACTTTTGCAAATGTCAAGCTATTACGCTAAGATTTAGAGGGAATGTCAACAATAGATTTATCAACTTAACAAAAAACAGAACTCAGATCGGAACAATGGGGGCTTCACACGGTGGTGTTCTCCGGGAACTTTTTGATCAAGGTGGTAAATAATAAATCAGTGTAGAAGTGTTTCTCGTTTTTGAGACTTTTGAGGCCATCATCTCTATATGTCTTAAAACAAGGGAATCATTCTCATTTTGAATATTTATGTTGATATCGCCTATTACTATATTTTCTCTACCTACATGGATAACTTCATTAAGTTCTTCAATAAAACTGCTAACACTTAATCTTGGCCGCCTGTAAATCGCATGAATGTATTTTTTTTTCACCATTATGTGTTATTTCTAAATGCAAGCCTTCATAGTTAGTTGGGTTCATTGGCATTGTTTCATACTTAATATTTTTTTTAATATATATGGCGACACCACCACCTTGCATTCCCTCCCGATTAATGAATTTATGTTCATATAAATACATCAATATAGTATACCATATATCATTTTCTCTTTTAGGAATATTTATTTCATTCAAGGCTAATATGTCGACGTAGCGTAAAACATTTTCGATTTCTGCCATAAAGTTATCCCATATTTTTCTTATAGATCTTATATTAGTAAAACTTATACAACAAAAGAAATTGTCTTTCAATGCCGGTGATACCATGTATAATAATACAAGCGCTGCTCGAAAATGCTGTCTTCAGCCTTGTTTTGGTTAAAGCTTTTGTCTGGTGAGTATACAAATTTCTAGTTGTATTTCCATGGGGTTGTTTTGTATGGGAAACACCGAATTAAAAATACTGACATGTGTGACACAAGCAATGTTCAATTCTTTGTACAGCATAATGCCTCAAATCATCATTTCAGCACGACTCCTCCTAGATAGTTTTCTATTGTAATAATAAACTGTCAATTGAATTAGCCGAAATTTTGTTCAGATTCCGACTGCGCATAGTGCAAAAGCTAAACTTCAGTGGAGGAATTGCCAAGATTGAATCAATTACTAGGGCAACGCACACTTTATAGAGCTACTTCAATAAATCCGGAGCTAATAGAGAAACATCCCGCATATTAGGGGTTGTGTTAACACTGTCCATTGATCATATTTGTTTATTTCCTTCTGAAGCAACAATTACACTTAACATACTAGTTCGCCTCTTGAATTTCTTGACTCTGTAATTCTTCGTGTTGCTAACCTTGCAAACCAGTTTATTTTCAGTACCCTGCTAATTTATTCCGCTTTATATTTTGTAAGCCGGCCATTGCTTCAAGACTAAGCAAATCGGCTTTACCCCCAAGAGTACCCCGGAATTTATAATTGATGATTGATTTTCTTCAACTTTACTTGGTGCTGCTGAGCAGCATCCCTCCTATCGTGACTCCCTACCACTCTTCTGAAAACGAGATGCTCTGCACTGCCATTGGGTTGAGTTGTTTGCCCATAGCCGTTGACGCTAAAAATATGTAGCACCGTTAATCAGCTCTTTATTATCAAGAAGCATGCCTCTTCGGGAGCGAAGCCGCTGAAATGCACTATTTGGTGATATAGATTATTAGGGAAGTAAACCCCCCAAGATCAGGATGCTGGTCAAAGTCATTACAATGTGCCTTCGAGTCAACTTGATAAAAAAATTGTCCATTCTTGGTAGGTTCACTCAGTTTTGCAAGAGCTCTTAAGAATTTTATATACTGCAATATTGGCTGGTGCAACAAATGCTCATTTACTAGCGCAAAAGAAAGGGAGATCACAGGCTTCTCGGGAAGAAAAAGAAGAGCACGAGGAGTGCATAATCCAGGAAATGGAGTGATATTTATGCAGGAATGACTTTCGAAAGTTCTGTCAGAGAATACAAGGAACATATTGTGTATATAGAACGACTACTTCTGTAGAGTGTATAATAACGATGGAGGTCAAAATATCGCTGTTAGGCAGAATAGACCATTCGTTCTGGCCGAACACGACAGATAATTCCGTCCTCCTGACCCCGACGAAGTTAAGCTCGCAACATTAAAGCTAAAATATAGTCATACTGCTGGCGCAGAGGGACTGCATTCTGAGGCATTTAAAGCAGCAAGGGGTTAAGGTACCCTTAAAAGCTTTGCACACAGCGCGGGCGAAGGTAAATAAAGGAAGGAAGAAAGATAGGCACCGATGTACGTTGGTTTTAAATGTCTGAATGTTAGAATGAGTAGAAAATAGAGAGCTCGGCAGGGCATCACATTGGCTAGTTGATTGGCTTAGGAACGAATAACAATATTTCAGATTACATCCGAAAGTGGGCTTCAGGGTATACTGATGAGCATTTATAGCGAGACGGGTGGTACGGTTAAAGGTTTGAATGGGTGGAATGCTACTAGCGATTTCTATGGGATACTGGCGGTGGAAATAGCGATAAAACAAAGTGACGCACGAGATATTTCGTCGGTGTTCGAGGGTGTCCATTGACTGGGTGATATTGGCATCACCTATGAGTCTTATCTCACGGTTTTGAATCTTATCTGGTACAGCATCAATATCAAGTACAGACATGTTTTAGGAGCACCTGACCAGATGTGGGCATTGTACTCCAATTTTGGTTGAAATTTAGATTTTTTTGGTGTATAATATGACCCTCACAGGCTCTTAGTTTAGAAGATATAGCCATTTTAGTATTTTGAATTTTTTTTTCTGGTGCATAAAATGACCCCCGCAGACGCCTAGTTTAGGAGATATAGCCATTTTAGTATTTTGAATTTTCTTTTTTCTAGTGCATTTAGTAAAATGACCCCCGCAGACGCCTAGTTTAGGAGATATAGCCATTTTAGTATTTTGAATTTTTTTTTTCTGCTGTACAAAATGACCCCCGCAGACGCCTAGTTTAGAATATATAGCCATTTTAGTATTTTGAATTTTCTTTTTTCTGGTGCATAAAATGACCCCCGCAGACGCCTAGTTTAGGAGATATAGCCATTTTAGTATTTTGAATTTTTTTTTTCTGGTGCACAAAATGACCCCCGCAGACGCCTAGTTTAGGAGATATAGCCATTTTAGTATTTTGAATTTTTTTTTTCTGCTGTACAAAATGACCCCCTCAGACGCCTAGCTTAGAATATATAGCCATTTTAGTATTTTGAATTTTCTTTTTTCTGGTGCATAAAATGACCCCCGCAGACGCCTAGTTCAGGAGATATAGCCATTTTAGTATTTTGACTTTTTTTTTCTGGTGCATAAAAAGACCCAAGCAGACGCCTAGTTTAGGAGATATAGCCATTTTAGTATTTTGAATTTTCTTTTTTCTGGTGCATAAAATGACCCCCGCAGACGCCTAGTTTAGGAGATATAGCCATTTTAGTATTTTGAATTTTATTTTTTCTGGTGCATAAAATGACCCCCGCAGACGCCTAGTTTAGGAGATATAGCCATTTTAGTATTTTGAATTTTATTTTTTCTAGTGCATTTAGTAAAATGACCCCCGAAGACGCCTAGTTTAGGAGATATAGCCATTTTAGTATTTTGAATTTTTTTTTTCTGGTGCACAAAATGACCGTCGCAGCCGCCTAGTTTAGGAGATATAGCCATTTTAGTATTTTGAATTTTTTTTTTCTGATGCATAAAATGACCCCCGCAGACGCCTAGTTTAGGAGATATAGCCATTTTAGTATTTTGAATTTTTTTTTTCTGGTGCACAAAATGACCCCCGCAGACGCCTAGTTTAGGAGATATAGCCATTTTAGTATTTTGAATTTTTTTTTTCTGATGCATAAAATGACCCCCGCAGACGCCTAGTTTAGGAGATATAGCCATTTTAGTATTTTGAATTTTTTTTTTCTGCTGTACAAAATGACCCCCTCAGACGCCTAGTTTAGAATATATAGCCATTTTAGTATTTTGAATTTTCTTTTTTCTGGTGCATAAAATGACCCCCGCAGACGCCTAGTTTAGGAGATATAGCCATTTTAGTATTTTGAATTTTTTTTTTCTGGTGCACAAAATGACCCCCGCAGACGCCTAGTTTAGGAGATATAGCCATTTTAGTATTTTGAATTTTTTTTTTCTGATGCACAAAATGACCCCCGCAGACGCCTAGTTTAGGAGATATAGCCATTTTAGTATTTTGAATTTTTTTTTTCTGGTGCACAAAATGACCCCCGCAGACGCCTAGTTCAGGAGATATAGCCATTTTAGTATTTTGACTTTTTTTTTCTGGTGCATAAAAAGACCCAAGCAGACGCCTAGTTTAGGAGATATAGCCATTTTAGT
Organism: Volucella zonaria; assembly: GCA_963966105.1. Taxonomy (NCBI): domain Eukaryota; kingdom Metazoa; phylum Arthropoda; class Insecta; order Diptera; family Syrphidae; genus Volucella; species Volucella zonaria. The sequence goes on along the minus strand of OZ014533.1, from coordinate 89,611,575 downwards.
ATTTTGAATTTTCTTTTTTCTGGTGCATAAAATGACCCCCGCAGACGCCTAGTTTAGGAGATATAGCCATTTTAGTATTTTGAATTTTCTTTTTTCTGGTGCATAAAATGACCCCCGCAGACGCCTAGTTTAGGAGATATAGCCATTTTAGTATTTTGAATTTTATTTTTTCTGGTGCACAAAATGACCGTCGCAGGCGCCTAGTTTAGGAGATATAGCCATTTTAGTATTTTGATTTTTTTTTTTCTGATGCATAAAATGACCCCCGCAGACGCCTAGTTTAGGAGATATAGCCATTTTAGTATTTTGAATTTTTTTTTTCTGGTGCACAAAATGACCGTCGCAGGCGCCTAGTTTAGGAGATATAGCCATTTTAGTATTTTGAATTTTTTTTTTCTGCTGTACAAAATGACCCCCGCAGACGCCTAGTTTAGAATATATAGCCATTTTAGTATTTTGAATTTTCTTTTTTCTGGTGCATAAAATGACCCCCGCAGACGCCTAGTTTAGGAGATATAGCCATTTTAGTATTTTGAATTTTCATTTTTCTAGTGCATTTAGTAAAATGACCCCCGCAGACGCCTAGTTTAGGAGATATAGCCATTTTAGTATTTTGAATTTTCTTTTTTCTGGTGCACAAAATGACCCCCGCAGACGCCTAGTTTAGGAGGTATAGCCATTTTAGTATTTTGAATTTTCTTTTTTCTGGTGCATAAAATGACCCCCGCAGACGCCTAGTTTAGGAGATATAGCCATTTTAGTATTTTGAATTTTCTTTTTTCTGGTGCATAAAATGACCCCCGCAGACGCCTAGTTTAGGAGATATAGCCATTTTAGTATTTTGAATTTTCATTTTTCTAGTGCATTTAGTAAAATGACCCCCGCAGACGCCTAGTTTAGGAGATATAGCCCTTTTAGTATTTTGAATTTTCTTTTTTCTGGTGCATAAAATGACCCCCGCAGACGCCTAGTTTAGGAGATATAGCCATTTTAGTATTTTGAATTTTTTTTTTTCTGCTGCACAAAATGACCCCCGCAGACGCCTAGTTTGGGAGATATAGCCATTTTAGTATTTTGAATTTTCTTTTTTCTGGTGCATAAAATGACCCCCGCAGACGCATAGTTTAGGAGATATAGCCATTTTAGTATTTTGAATTTTCTTTTTTCTGGTGCATAAAATGACCCCCGCAGACGCCTAGTTTAGGAGATATAGCCCTTTCAGTATTTTGAATTTTCTTTTTTCTGGTGCATAAAATGACCCCCGCAGACGCATAGTTTAGGAGATATAGCCATTTTAGTATTTTGAATTTTCTTTTTTCTGGTGCATAAAATGACTCCCGCAGACGCCTAGTTTAGGAGATATAGCCATTTTAGTATTTTGAATTTTTTTTTTCTGGTGCATAAAATGACCCCCGCAGACTCCTAGTTTAGGAGATATAGCCATTTTAGTATTTTGAATTTTTTTTTTCTGGTGCACAAAATGACCCCCGCAGACGCCTAGTTTAGGAGTTATAGCCATTTTAGTATTTTGAATTTTCTTTTTTCTGGTGCATAAAATGACCCCCGCAGACGCTTAGTTTAGGAGATATAGCCATTTTAGTATTTTGAATTTTTTTTTTCTGGTGCACAAAATGACCCCCGCAGACGCCTAGTTTAGGAGATATAGCCATTTTAGTATTTTGAATTTTCTTTTTTCTGGTGCATAAAATGACCCCCGCAGACGCCTAGTTTAGGAGATATAGCCATTTTAGTATTTTGAATTTTCTTTTTTCTGGTGCACAAAATGACCCCCGCAGACGCCTAGTTTAGGAGATATAGCCATTTTAGTATTTTGAATTTTTTTTTTCTGGTGCACAAAATGACCGTCGCAGGCGCCTAGTTTAGGAGATATAGCCCTTTTAGTATTTTGAATTTTCTTTTTTCTGGTGCATAAAATGACCCCCGCAGACGCCTAGTTTAGGAGATATAGCCATTTTAGTATTTTGAATTTTCTTTTTTCTGGTGCATAAAATGACCCCCGCAGACGCTTAGTTTAGGAGATATAGCCATTTTAGTATTTTGAATTTTTTTTTTCTGGTGCACAAAATGACCCCCGCAGACGCCTAGTTTAGGAGATATAGCCATTTTAGTATTTTGAATTTTTGTTTCTGATGCATAAAATGACCCCCGCAGACGTCCAGTTTAGGAGATATAGCCATTTTAGTATTTTGAATTTTCTTTTTTCTGGTGCATAAAATGACTCCCGCAGACGCCTAGTTTAGGATTTGAATTTTCTTTTTTCTAGTGCATTTAGTAAAATGACCCCCGCAGACGCTTAGTTTAGGAGATATAGCCATTTTAGTATTTTGAATTTTTTTTTTCTGGTGCACAAAATGACCCCCGCAGACGCCTAGTTTAGGAGATATAGCCATTTTAGTATTTTGAATTTTCTTTTTTCTGGTGCATAAAATGACCCCCGCAGACGCCTAGTTTAGGAGATATAGCCATTTTAGTATTTTGAATTTTTGTTTCTGATGCATAAAATGACCCCCGCAGACGTCCAGTTTAGGAGATATAGCCATTTTAGTATTTTGAATTTTCTTTTTTCTGGTGCATAAAATGACCCCCGCAGACGCATAGTTTAGGAGATATAGCCATTTCAGTATTTTGAATTTTCTTTTTTCTGGTGCATAAAATGACTCCCGCAGACGCCTAGTTTAGGAGATATAGCCATTTTAGTATTTTGAATTTTTTTTTTCTGGTGCATAAAATGACCCCCGCAGACTCCTAGTTTAGGAGATATAGCCATTTTAGTATTTTGAATTTTTTTTTTCTGGTGCACAAAATGACCCCCGCAGACGCCTAGTTTAGGAGATATAGCCATTTTAGTATTTTGAATTTTCTTTTTTCTGGTGCATAAAATGACCCCCGCAGACGCTTAGTTTAGGAGATATAGCCATTTTAGTATTTTGAATTTTTTTTTTTCTGGTGCACAAAATGACCCCCGCAGACGCCTAGTTTAGGAGATATAGCCATTTTAGTATTTTGAATTTTCTTTTTTCTGGTGCATAAAATGACCCCCGCAGACGCCTAGTTTAGGAGATATAGCCATTTTAGTATTTTGAATTTTCTTTTTTCTGGTGCATAAAATGACCCCCGCAGACGCCTAGTTTAGGAGATATAGCCATTTTAGTATTTTGAATTTTTTTTTTCTGGTGCACAAAATGACCGTCGCAGGCGCCTAGTTTAGGAGTTATAGCCCTTTTAGTATTTTGAATTTCCTTTTTTCTGGTGCATAAAATGACCCCCGCAGACGCCTAGTTTAGGAGATATAGCCATTTTAGTATTTTGAATTTTTTTTTTCTGCTGCACAAAATGACCCCCGCAGACGCCTAGTTTGGGAGATATAGCCATTTTAGTATTTTGAATTTTCTTTTTTCTGGTGCATAAAATGACCCCCGCAGACGCCTAGTTTAGGTGATATAGCCATTTTAGTATTTTGAATTTTCTTTTTTTTGGTGCATAAAATGACCCCCGCAGACGCTTAGTTTAGGAGATATAGCCATTTTAGTATTTTGAATTTTCTTTTTTCTGGTGCATAAAATGACCACCGCAGACGCTTAGTTTAGGAGATATAGCCATTTTAGTATTTTGAATTTTTTTTTTCTGGTGCACAAAATGACCCCCGCAGACGCCTAGTTTAGGAGATATAGCCATTTTAGTATTTTGAATTTTCTTTTTTCTGGTGCATAAAATGACCCCCGCAGACGCCTAGTTTAGGAGATATAGCCATTTTAGTATTTTGAATTTTCTTTTTTCTGGTGCATAAAATGACCCCCGCAGACGCCTAGTTTAGGAGATATAGCCATTTTAGTATTTTGAATTTTTTTTTTCTGGTGCACAAAATGACCGTCGCAGGCGCCTAGTTTAGGAGATATAGCCCTTTTAGTATTTTGAATTTTCTTTTTTCTGGTGCATAAAATGACCCCCGCAGACGCCTAGTTTAGGAGATATAGCCATTTTAGTATTTTGAATTTTCTTTTTTCTGGTGCATAAAATGACCCCCGCAGACGCTTAGTTTAGGAGATATAGCCATTTTAGTATTTTGAATTTTTTTTTTCTGGTGCACAAAATGATCCCCGCAGACGCCTAGTTTAGGAGATATAGCCATTTTAGTATTTTGAATTTTTGTTTCTGATGCATAAAATGACCCCCGCAGACGTCCAGTTTAGGAGATATAGCCATTTTAGTATTTTGAATTTTCTTTTTTCTGGTGCATAAAATGACTCCCGCAGACGCCTAGTTTAGGATTTGAATTTTCTTTTTTCTAGTGCATTTAGTAAAATGACCCCCGCAGACGCTTAGTTTAGGAGATATAGCCATTTTAGTATTTTGAATTTTTTTTTTCTGGTGCACAAAATGACCCCCGCAGACGCCTAGTTTAGGAGATATAGCCATTTTAGTATTTTGAATTTTTTTTTTCTGGTGCATAAAATGACCCCCGCAGACTCCTAGTTTAGGAGATATAGCCATTTTAGTATTTTGAATTTTTTTTTTCTGGTGCACAAAATGACCCCCGCAGACGCCTAGTTTAGGAGATATAGCCATTTTAGTATTTTGAATTTTTTTTTTCTGGTGCATAAAATGACCCCCGCAGACGCTTAGTTTAGGAGATATAGCCATTTTAGTATTTTGAATTTTTTTTTTTCTGGTGCACAAAATGACCCCCGCAGACGCCTAGTTTAGGAGATATAGCCATTTTAGTATTTTGAATTTTCTTTTTTCTGGTGCATAAAATGACCCCCGCAGACGCCTAGTTTAGGAGATATAGCCATTTTAGTATTTTGAATTTTCTTTTTTCTGGTGCATAAAATGACCCCCGCAGACGCCTAGTTTAGGAGATATAGCCATTTTAGTATTTTGAATTTTTTTTTTCTGGTGCACAAAATGACCGTCGCAGGCGCCTAGTTTAGGAGTTATAGCCCTTTTAGTATTTTGAATTTTCTTTTTTCTGGTGCATAAAATGACCCCCGCAGACGCCTAGTTTAGGAGATATAGCCATTTTAGTATTTTGAATTTTCTTTTTTCTGGTGCATAAAATGACCCCCGCAGACGCTTAGTTTAGGAGATATAGCCATTTTAGTATTTTGAATTTTTTTTTTCTGGTGCACAAAATGACCCCCGCAGACGCCTAGTTTAGGAGATATAGCCATTTTAGTATTTTGAATTTTCTTTTTTCTGGTGCATAAAATGACCCCCGCAGACGCCTAGTTTAGGAGATATAGCCATTTTAGTATTTTGAATTTTTGTTTCTGATGCATAAAATGACATCCGCAGACGTCCAGTTTAGGAGATATAGCCATTTTAGTATTTTGAATTTTTTTTTTTCTGATGCATAAAATGACCCCCGCAGACGCCTAGTTTAGGATTTGAATTTTCTTTTTTCTAGTGCATTTAGTAAAATGACCCCCGCAGACGCCTAGTTTAGGAGATATAGCCATTTTAGTATTTTGAATTTTTGTTTCTGATGCATAAAATGACCCCCGCAGACGTCCAGTTTAGGAGATATAGCCATTTTAGTATTTTGAATTTTCTTTTTTCTGGTGCATAAAATGACCCCCGCAGACGCCTAGTTTAGGAGATATAGCCATTTTATTATTTTGAATTTTTTTTTTCTGGTGCACAAAATGACCGTCGCAGACGCCTACTTTAGGAGATATAGCGCTTTTAGTATTTTGAATTTTCTTTTTTCTGGTGCATAAAATGACCCCCGCAGACGCCTAGTTTAAGAGATATAGCCATTTTAGTATTTTGAATTTTTTTTTTCTGCTGCACAAAATGACCCCCGCAGACGCCTAGTTTGGGAGATATAGCCATTTTAGTATTTTGAATTTTCTTTTTTCTGGTGCATAAAATGACCCCCGCAGACGCCTAGTTTAGGTGATATAGCCATTTTAGTATTTTGAATTTTCTTTTTTTTGGTGCATAAAATGACCCCCGCAGACGCCTAGTTTAGGAGATATAGCCCTTTTAGTATTTTGAATTTTCTTTTTTCTGGTGCATAAAATGACTCCCGCAGACGCCTAGTTTAGGAGATATAGCCATTTTAGTATTTTGAATTTTTTTTTTCTGGTGCATAAAATGACCCCCGCAGACTCCTAGTTTAGGAGATATAGCCATTTTAGTATTTTGAATTTTTTTTTTCTGGTGCACAAAATGACCCCCGCAGACGCCTAGTTTAGGAGATATAGCCATTTTAGTATTTTGAATTTTCTTTTTTTTGGTGCATAAAATGACCCCCGCAGACGCCTAGTTTAGGAGATATAGCCATTTTAGTAGTTTGAATTTTTTTTTCTGATGCATAAAATGACCCCCGCAGACGCCTAGTTTAGGAGATATAGCCATTTTAGTATTTTGAATTTTCTTTTTCTGGTGCATAAAATGACCCCCGCAGATGCCTAGTTTAGGAGATATAGCCATTTTTGTATTTTTAATTTTCTTTTTTCTGGTGCATAAAATGACCCCCGCAGACGCCTAGTTTAGGAGATATAGCCATTTTAGTATTTTGAACTTCTTTTTTCTGGTGCATAAAATGACCCCCGCAGACGCCTAGTTTAGGAGATATATCCATTTTAGTATTTTGAATTTTCTTTTTTCTGGTGCATAAAATGACCCCCGCAGACGCTTAGTTTAGGAGATATAGCCATTTTAGTATTTTGAATTTTTTTTTTCTGGTGCATAAAATGACCCCCGCAGACGCCTAGTTTAGGAGATATAGCCATTTTAGTATTTTGAATTTTCTTTTTTCTGGTGCATAAAATGACCCCCGCAGACGCCTAGTTTAGGAGATATAGCCATTTTAGTATTTTGAATTTTCTTTTTTCTGGTGCACAAAATGACCCCAGCAGACGCCTAGTTTAGGAGATATAGCCATTTTAATATTTTGAATTTTCTTTTTTCTGGTGCATAAAATGACCCCCGCAGACGCCTAGTTTAGGAGATATAGCCATTTTAGTATTTTGAATTTTCTTTTTTCTAGTGCATTTAGTAAAATGACCCCCGCAGACGCCTAGTTTAGGAGATATAGCCATTTTAGTATTTTGAATTTTTGTTTCTGATGCATAAAATGACCCCCGCAGACGACCAGTTTAGGAGATATAGCCATTTTAGTATTTTGAATTTTCTTTTTTCTTTTGTATAAAATGACCCCCGCAGACGCCTAGTTTAGGAGATATAGCCGTTTCAGTATTTTGAATTTTTTTTTTTCTGGTGAACAAAATGACCGTCGCAGACGCCTAGTTTAGGAGATATAGCCCTTTTAGTATTTTGAATTTTCTTTTTTCTGGTGCATAAAATGACCCCCGCAGACGCCTAGTTTAGGAGATATAGCCCTTTTAGTATTTTGAATTTTTTTTTTCTGCTGCACAAAATGACCCCCGCAGACGCCTAGGTTGGGAGATATAGCCATTTTAGTATTTTGAATTTTCTTTTTTCTGGTGCATAAAATGACCCCCGCAGACGCATAGTTTAGTTGATATAGCCATTTTAATATTTTGAATTTTCTTTTTTCTGGTGAACAAAATGACCGTCGCAGACGCCTAGTTTAGGAGATATAGCCCTTTTAGTATTTTGAATTTTCTTTTTTCTGGTGCATAAAATGACCCCCGCAGACGCCTAGTTTAGGAGATATAGCCATTTTAGTATTTTGAATTTTTTTTTTCTGGTGCATAAAATGACCCCCGCAGACGCCTAGTTTAGGAGATATAGCCATTTTAGTATTTTGAATTTTTTTTTTCTGGTGCATAAAATGACCCCCGCAGACGCTTAGTTTAGGAGATATAGCCATTTTAGTATTTTGAATTTTCTTTTTTCTGGTGCATAAAATGACCCCCGCAGACGCCTAGTTTAGGAGATATAGCCATTTTAGTATTTTGAATTTTTTTTTTCTGGTGCACAAAATGACCGTCGCAGGCGCCTAGTTTAGGAGATATAGCCCTTTTAGTATTTTGAATTTTCTTTTTTCTGGTGCATAAAATGACCCCCGCAGACGCCTAGTTTAGGAGATATAGCCATTTTAGTATTTTGAATTTTCTTTTTTCTGGTGCATAAAATGACCCCCGCAGACGCTTAGTTTAGGAGATATAGCCATTTTAGTATTTTGAATTTTTTTTTCTGGTGCACAAAATGACCCCCGCAGACGCCTAGTTTAGGAGATATAGCCATTTTAGTATTTTGAATTTTCTTTTTTCTGGTGCATAAAATGACCCCCGCAGACGCCTAGTTTAGGAGATATAGCCATTTTAGTATTTTGAATTTTTGTTTCTGATGCATAAAATGACATCCGCAGACGTCCAGTTTAGGAGATATAGCCATTTTAGTATTTTGAATTTTCTTTTTTCTGATGCATAAAATGACCCCCGCAGACGCCTAGTTTAGGATTTGAATTTTCTTTTTTCTAGTGCATTTAGTAAAATGACCCCCGCAGACGCCTAGTTTAGGAGATATAGCCATTTTAGTATTTTGAATTTTTGTTTCTGATGTATAAACTGACCCCCGCAGACGTCCAGTTTAGGAGATATAGCCATTTTAGTATTTTGAATTTTCTTTTTTCTGGTGCATAAAATGACCCCCGCAGACGCCTAGTTTAGGAGATATAGCCATTTTATTATTTTGAATTTTTTTTTTCTGGTTCACAAAATGACCCCCGCAGACGCCTAGTTTAGGAGATATAGCCATTTTAGTATTTTGAATTTTTTTTTTCTGCTGCACAAAATGACCCCCGCAGACGCCTAGTTTGGGAGATATAGCCATTTTAGTATTTTGAATTTTCTTTTTTCTGGTGCATAAAATGACCCCCGCAGACGCCTAGTTTAGGTGATATAGCCATTTTAGTATTTTGAATTTTCTTTTTTCTGGTGCATAAAATGACCCCCGCAGACGCCTAGTTTAGGAGATATAGCCCTTTTAGTATTTTGAATTTTCTTTTTTCTGGTGCATAAAATGACTCCCGCAGACGCCTAGTTTAGGAGATATAGCCATTTTAGTATTTTGAATTTTTTTTTTCTGGTGCATAAAATGACCCCCGCAGACTCCTAGTTTAGGAGATATAGCCATTTTAGTATTTTGAATTTTTTTTTTCTGGTGCACAAAATGACCCCCGCAGACGCCTAGTTTAGGAGATATAGCCATTTTAGTATTTTGAATTTTCTTTTTTTTGGTGCATAAAATGACCCCCGCAGACGCCTAGTTTAGGAGATATAGCCATTTTAGTAGTTTGAATTTTTTTTTCTGATGCATAAAATGACCCCCGCAGACGCCTAGTTTAGGAGATATAGCCATTTTAGTATTTTGAATTTTCTTTTTCTGGTGCATAAAATGACCCCCGCAGATGCCTAGTTTAGGAGATATAGCCATTTTTGTATTTTTAATTTTCTTTTTTCTGGTGCATAAAATGACCCCCGCAGACGCCTAGTTTAGGAGATATAGCCATTTTAGTATTTTGAACTTCTTTTTTCTGGTGCATAAAATGACCCCCGCAGACGCCTAGTTTAGGAGATATATCCATTTTAGTATTTTGAATTTTTTTTTTCTGGTGCACAAAATGACCCCCGCAGACGCCTAGTTTAGGAGATATAGCCATTTTAGTATTTTGAATTTTCTTTTTTCTGGTGCATAAAATGACCCCCGCAGACGCCTAGTTTAGGAGATATAGCCATTTTAGTATTTTGAATTTTCTTTTTTCTGGTGCATAAAATGACCCCCGCAGACGCCTAGTTTAGGAGATATAGCCATTTTAGTATTTTGAATTTTTTTTTTCTGGTGCATAAAATGACCCCCGCAGACGCCTAGTTTAGGAGATATAGCCATTTTAGTATTTTGAATTTTCTTTTTTCTGGTGCATAAAATGACCCCCGCAGACGCTTAGTTTAGGAGATATAGCCATTTTAGTATTTTGAATTTTCTTTTTTCTGGTGCATAAAATGACCCCCGCAGACTCCTAGTTTAGGAGATATAGCCATTTTAGTATTTTGAATTTTTTTTTTCTGGTGCACAAAATGACCCCCGCAGACGCCTAGTTTAGGAGATATAGCCGTTTCACTATTTTGAATTTTTTTTTTTCTGGTGAACAAAATGACCGTCGCAGACGCCTAGTTTAGGAGATATAGCCCTTTTAGTATTTTGAATTTTCTTTTTTCTGGTGCATAAAATGACCCCCGCAGACGCCTAGTTTAGGAGATATAGCCATTTTAGTAATTTGAATTTTCTTTTTTCTGGTGCATAAAATGACCCCCGCAGACGCCTAGTTTAGGAGATATAGCCATTTTGGTATTTTGAATTTTCTTTTTTCTGGTGCATAAAATGACCCCCGCAGACGCCTAGTTTAGGAGATATAGCCCTTTTAGTATTTTGAATTTTTTTTTTCTGCTGCACAAAATGACCCCCGCAGACGCCTAGGTTGGGAGATATAGCCATTTTAGTATTTTGAATTTTCTTTTTTCTGGTGCATAAAATGACCCCCGCAGACGCATAGTTTAGGTGATATAGCCATTTTAGTATTTTGAATTTTCTTTTTTCTGGTGCATAAAATGACCCCCGCAGACGCCTAGTTTAGGAGATATAGCCCTTTTAGTATTTTGAATTTTCTTTTTTCTGGTGCATAAAATGACTCCCGCAGACGCCTAGTTTAGGAGATATAGCCATTTTAGTATTTTGAATTTTTTTTTTCTGGTGCATAAAATGACCCCCGCAGACTCCTAGTTTAGGAGATATAGACATTTTAGTATTTTGAATTTTTTTTTTCTGGTGCACAAAATGACCCCCGCAGACGCCTAGTTTAGGAGATATAGCCATTTTTGTATTTTGAATTTTCTTTTTTTTGGTGCATAAAATGACCCCCGCAGACGCCTAGTTTAGGAGATATAGCCATTTTTGTATTTTTAATTTTCTTTTTTCTGGTGCACAAAATGACCCCCGCAGACGCCTAGTTTAGGAGATATAGCCATTTTTGTATTTTGAATTTTCTTTTTCTGGTGCATAAAATGACCCCCGCAGATGCCTAGTTTAGGAGATATAGCCATTTTTGTATTTTTAATTTTCTTTTTTCTGGTGCATAAAATGACCCCCGCAGACGCCTAGTTTAGGAGATATAGCCATTTTAGTATTTTGAACTTCTTTTTTCTGGTGCATAAAATGACCCCCGCAGACGCCTAGTTTAGGAGATATATCCATTTTAGTATTTTGAATTTTCTTTTTTCTGGTGCATAAAATGACCCCCGCAGACGCTTAATTTAGGAGATATAGCCATTTTAGTATTTTGAATTTTTTTTTTCTGGTGCACAAAATGACCCCCGCAGACGCCTAGTTTAGGAGATATAGCCATTTTTGTATTTTTAATTTTCTTTTTTCTGGCGCATAAAATGACCCCCGCAGACGCCTAGTTTAGGAGATATAGCCATTTTAGTATTTTGAACTTCTTTTTTCTGGTGCATAAAATGACCCCCGCAGACGCCTAGTTTAGGAGATATAGCCATTTTAGTATTTTGAATTTTCTTTTTTCTGGTGCATAAAATGACCCCCGCAGACGCCTAGTTTAGGAGATATATCCATTTTAGTATTTTGAATTTTTTTTTTCTGGTGCACAAAATGACCCCCGCAGACGCCTAGTTTAGGAGATATAGCCATTTTAGTATTTTGAATTTTCTTTTTTCTGGTGCATAAAATGACCCCCGCAGACGCCTAGTTTAGGAGATATAGCCATTTTAGTATTTTGAATTTTCTTTTTTCTGGTGCATAAAATGACCCCCGCAGACGCCTAGTTTAGGAGATATAGCCATTTTAGTATTTTGAATTTTTTTTTTCTGGTGCATAAAATGACCCCCGCAGACGCCTAGTTTAGGAGATATAGCCATTTTAGTATTTTGAATTTTCTTTTTTCTGGTGCATAAAATGACCCCCGCAGACGCTTAGTTTAGGAGATATAGCCATTTTAGTATTTTGAATTTTCTTTTTTCTGGTGCATAAAATGACCCCCGCAGACTCCTAGTTTAGGAGATATAGCCATTTTAGTATTTTGAATTTTTTTTTTCTGGTGCACAAAATGACCCCCGCAGACGCCTAGTTTAGGAGATATAGCCGTTTCACTATTTTGAATTTTTTTTTTTCTGGTGAACAAAATGACCGTCGCAGACGCCTAGTTTAGGAGATATAGCCCTTTTAGTATTTTGAATTTTCTTTTTTCTGGTGCATAAAATGACCCCCGCAGACGCCTAGTTTAGGAGATATAGCCATTTTAGTAATTTGAATTTTCTTTTTTCTGGTGCATAAAATGACCCCCGCAGACGCCTAGTTTAGGAGATATAGCCATTTTGGTATTTTGAATTTTCTTTTTTCTGGTGCATAAAATGACCCCCGCAGACGCCTAGTTTAGGAGATATAGCCCTTTTAGTATTTTGAATTTTTTTTTTCTGCTGCACAAAATGACCCCCGCAGACGCCTAGGTTGGGAGATATAGCCATTTTAGTATTTTGAATTTTCTTTTTTCTGGTGCATAAAATGACCCCCGCAGACGCATAGTTTAGGTGATATAGCCATTTTAGTATTTTGAATTTTCTTTTTTCTGGTGCATAAAATGACCCCCGCAGACGCCTAGTTTAGGAGATATAGCCCTTTTAGTATTTTGAATTTTCTTTTTTCTGGTGCATAAAATGACTCCCGCAGACGCCTAGTTTAGGAGATATAGCCATTTTAGTATTTTGAATTTTTTTTTTCTGGTGCATAAAATGACCCCCGCAGACTCCTAGTTTAGGAGATATAGACATTTTAGTATTTTGAATTTTTTTTTTCTGGTGCACAAAATGACCCCCGCAGACGCCTAGTTTAGGAGATATAGCCATTTTTGTATTTTGAATTTTCTTTTTTTTGGTGCATAAAATGACCCCCGCAGACGCCTAGTTTAGGAGATATAGCCATTTTAGTAGTTTGAATTTTTTTTTCTGATGCATAAAATGACCCCCGCAGACGCCTAGTTTAGGAGATATAGCCATTTTAGTATTTTGAATTTTCTTTTTCTGGTGCATAAAATGACCCCCGCAGATGCCTAGTTTAGGAGATATAGCCATTTTTGTATTTTTAATTTTCTTTTTTCTGGTGCATAAAATGACCCCCGCAGACGCCTAGTTTAGGAGATATAGCCATTTTAGTATTTTGAACTTCTTTTTTCTGGTGCATAAAATGACCCCCGCAGACGCCTAGTTTAGGAGATATATCCATTTTAGTATTTTGAATTTTCTTTTTTCTGGTGCATAAAATGACCCCCGCAGACGCTTAATTTAGGAGATATAGCCATTTTAGTATTTTGAATTTTTTTTTTCTGGTGCACAAAATGACCCCCGCAGACGCCTAGTTTAGGAGATATAGCCATTTTAGTATTTTGAATTTTCTTTTTTCTGGTGCATAAAATGACCCCCGCAGACGCCTAGTTTAGGAGATATAGCCATTTTAGTATTTTGAATTTTTTTTTTCTGGTGCATAAAATGACCCCCGCAGACTCCTAGTTTAGGAGATATAGCCATTTTAGTATTTTGAATTTTTTTTTTCTGGTGCACAAAATGACCCCCGCAGACGCCTACTTTAGGAGATATAGCCATTTTAGTATTTTGAATTTTCTTTTTTTTGGTGCATAAAATGACCCCCGCAGACGCCTAGTTTAGGAGATATAGCCATTTTAGTATTTTGAATTTTTTTTTCTGATGCATAAAATGACCCCCGCAGACGCCTAGTTTAGGAGATATAGCCATTTTAGTATTTTGAATTTTCTTTTTTCTGGTGCATAAAATGACCCCCGCAGACGCCTAGTTTAGGAGATAGAGCCATTTTAGTATTTTGAATTTTCTTTTTTCTGGTGCATAAAATGACCCCCGCAGACGCCTAGTTTAGGAGATATAGCCATTTTAGTATTTTGAATTTTCTTTTTCTGGTGCATAAAATGACCCCCGCAGAGGCCTAGTTTAGGAGATATAGCCATTTTTGTATTTTTAATTTTCTTTTTTCTGGTGCATAAAATGACCCCCGCAGACGCCTAGTTTAGGAGATATAGCCATTTTAGTATTTTGAATTTTTGTTTCTGATGCATAAAATGACCCCCGCAGACGTCCAGTTTAGGAGATATAGCCATTTTAGTATTTTGAATTTTCTTTTTTCTGGTGCATAAAATGACCCCCGCAGACGCCTAGTTTAGGAGATATAGCCATTTTAGTATTTTGAATTTTTGTTTCTGATGCATAAAATGACCCCCGCAGACGACCAGTTTAGGAGATATAGCCATTTTAGTATTTTGAATTTTCTTTTTTCTTTTGCATAAAATGACCCCCGCAGACGCCTAGTTTAGGAGATATAGCCATTTCAGTATTTTGAATTTTTTTTTTTCTGGTGAACAAAGTGACCGTCGCAGACGCCTAGTTTAGGAGATATAGCCCTTTTAGTATTTTGAATTTTCTTTTTTCTGGTCCATAAAATGACCCCGCAGACGCCTAGTTTAGGAGATATAGCCATTTTAGTATTTTGAATTTTCTTTTTTCTGGTGCATAAAATGACCCCCGCAGACGCCTAGTTTAGGAGATATAGCCATTTTAGTATTTTGAATTTTTTTTTTCTGCTGCACAAAATGACCCCCGCAGACGCCTAGTTTAGGAGATATAGCCATTTTAGTAATTTGAATTTTCTTTTTTCTGGTGCATAAAATGACCCCCGCAGACGCCTAGTTTAGGAGATATAGCCATTTTGGTATTTTGAATTTTCTTTTTTCTGGTGCATAAAATGACCCCCGCAGACGCCTAGTTTAGGAGATATAGCCATTTTAGTATTTTGAATTTTTTTTTTCTGCTGCACAAAATGACCCCCGCAGACGCCTAGTTTAGGAGATATAGCCATTTTAGTATTTTGAATTTTCTTTTTTCTGGTGCATAAAATGACCCCCGCAGACGCCTAGTTTAGGAGATATAGCCATTTTAGTATTTTGAATTTTCTTTTTTCTGGTGCATAAAATGACCCCCGCAGACGCCTAGTTTAGGAGATATAGCCATTTTAGTATTTTGAATTTTTTTTTTCTGCTGCACAAAATGACCCCCGCAGACGCCTAGTTTAGGAGATATAGCCATTTTAGTATTTTGAATTTTCTTTTTTCTGGTGCATAAAATGACCCCCGCAGACGCCTAGTTTAGGAGATATAGCCATTTTAGTATTTTGAATTTTCTTTTTTCTGGTGCATAAAATGACCCCCGCAGACGCCTAGTTTAGGAGATATAGCCATTTTAGTATTTTGAATTTTCTTTTTTCTGGTGCATAAAATGACCCCCGCTGACGCCTAGTTTAGGAGATATAGCCATTTTAGTATTTTGAATTTTCTTTTTTCTGGTGCATAAAATGACCCCCGCTGACGCCTAGTTTAGGAGATATAGCCCTTTTAGTATTTTGAATTTTCTTTTTTCTGGTGCATAAAATGACCCCCGCAGACGCCTAGTTTAGGAGATATAGCCATTTTAGTATTTTGAATTTTCTTTTTTCTGGTGCATAAAATGACCCCCGCAGACGCCTAGTTTAGGAGATATAGCCCTTTTAGTATTTTGAATTTTCTTTTTTCTGGTGCATAAAATGACTCCCGCAGACGCCTAGTTTAGGAGATATAGCCATTTTAGTATTTTGAATTTTTTTTTTCTGGTGCATAAAATGACCCCCGCAGACTCCTAGTTTAGGAGATATAGCCATTTTAGTATTTTGAATTTTTTTTTTCTGGTGCACAAAATGACCCCCGCAGACGCCTAGTTTAGGAGAAATAGCCATTTTAGTATTTTGAATTTTCTTTTTTTTGGTGCATAAAATGACCCCCGCAGACGCCTAGTTTAGGAGATATAGCCATTTTAGTATTTTGAATTTTTTTTTCTGATGCATAAAATGACCCCCGCAGACGCCTAGTTTAGGAGATATAGCCATTTTAGTATTTTGAATTTTCTTTTTTCTGGTGCATAAAATGACCCCCGCAGACGCCTAGTTTAGGAGATAGAGCCATTTTAGTATTTTGAATTTTCTTTTTTCTGGTGCATAAAATGACCCCCGCAGACGCCTAGTTTAGGAGATAT
This sequence comes from Volucella zonaria, assembly GCA_963966105.1. Taxonomy (NCBI): domain Eukaryota; kingdom Metazoa; phylum Arthropoda; class Insecta; order Diptera; family Syrphidae; genus Volucella; species Volucella zonaria. Next base: position 89,595,463 of record OZ014533.1, on the reverse strand, counting down.
AGCCATTTTAGTATTTTGAATTTTCTTTTTCTGGTGCATAAAATGACCCCCGCAGATGCCTAGTTTAGGAGATATAGCCATTTTTGTATTTTTAATTTTCTTTTTTCTGGAGCATAAAATGACCCCCGCAGACGCCTAGTTTAGGAGATATAGCCATTTTAGTATTTTGAATTTTTGTTTCTGATGCATAAAATGACCCCCGCAGACGTCCAGTTTAGGAGATATAGCCATTTTAGTATTTTGAATTTTCTTTTTTCTGGTGCATAAAATGACCCCCGCAGACGCCTAGTTTAGGATTTGAATTTTCTTTTTTCTAGTGCATTTAGTAAAATGACCCCCGCAGACGCCTAGTATAGGAGATATAGCCATTTTAGTATTTTGAATTTTTGTTTCTGATGCATAAAATGACCCCCGCCGACGACCAGTTTAGGAGATATAGCCATTTTAGTATTTTGAATTTTCTTTTTTCTTTTGCATAAAATGACCCCCGCAGACGCCTAGTTTAGGAGATATAGCCATTTCAGTATTTTGAATTTTTTTTTTTCTGGTGAACAAAATGACCGTCGCAGACGCCTAGTTTAGGAGATATAGCCCTTTTAGTATTTTGAATTTTCTTTTTTCTGGTGCATAAAATGACCCCGCAGACGCCTAGTTTAGGAGATATAGCCATTTTAGTATTTTGAATTTTCTTTTTTCTGGTGCATAAAATGACCCCCGCAGACGCCTAGTTTAGGAGATATAGCCATTTTAGTATTTTGAATTTTTTTTTTCTGCTGCACAAAATGACCCCCGCAGACGCCTAGTTTAGGAGATATAGCCATTTTAGTAAGTTGAATTTTCTTTTTTCTGGTGCATAAAATGACCCCCGCAGACGCCTAGTTTAGGAGATATAGCCATTTTGGTATTTTGAATTTTCTTTTTTCTGGTGCATAAAATGACCCCCGCAGACGCCTAGTTTAGGAGATATAGCCATTTTAGTATTTTGAATTTTTTTTTTCTGCTGCACAAAATGACCCCCGCAGACGCCTAGTTTAGGAGATATAGCCATTTTAGTATTTTGAATTTTCTTTTTTCTGGTGCATAAAATGACCCCCGCAGACGCCTAGTTTAGGAGATATAGCCATTTTAGTATTTTGAATTTTTTTTTTCTGCTGCACAAAATGACCCCCGCAGACGCCTAGTTTAGGAGATATAGCCATTTTAGTATTTTGAATTTTCTTTTTTCTGGTGCATAAAATGACCCCCGCAGACGCCTAGTTTAGGAGATATAGCCATTTTAGTATTTTGAATTTTCTTTTTTCTGGTGCATAAAATGACCCCCGCAGACGCCTAGTTTAGGAGATATAGCCATTTTAGTATTTTGAATTTTCTTTTTTCTGGTGCATAAAATGACCCCCGCTGACGCCTAGTTTAGGAGATATAGCCATTTTAGTATTTTGAATTTTCTTTTTTCTGGTGCATAAAATGACCCCCGCAGACGCCTAGTTTAGGAGATATAGCCATTTTAGTATTTTGAATTTTTTTTTTCTGCTGCACAAAATGACCCCCGCAGACGCCTAGTTTAGGAGATATAGCCATTTTAGTAAGTTGAATTTTCTTTTTTCTGGTGCATAAAATGACCCCCGCAGACGCCTAGTTTAGGAGATATAGCCATTTTGGTATTTTGAATTTTCTTTTTTCTGGTGCATAAAATGACCCCCGCAGACGCCTAGTTTAGGAGATATAGCCATTTTAGTATTTTGAATTTTTTTTTTCTGCTGCACAAAATGACCCCCGCAGACGCCTAGTTTAGGAGATATAGCCATTTTAGTATTTTGAATTTTCTTTTTTCTGGTGCATAAAATGACCCCCGCAGACGCCTAGTTTAGGAGATATAGCCATTTTAGTATTTTGAATTTTCTTTTTTCTGGTGCATAAAATGACCCCCGCAGACGCCTAGTTTAGGAGATATAGCCATTTTAGTATTTTGAATTTTCTTTTTTCTGGTGCATAAAATGACCCCCGCTGACGCCTAGTTTAGGAGATATAGCCATTTTAGTATTTTGAATTTTCTTTTTTCTGGTGCATAAAATGACCCCCGCAGACGCCTAGTTTAGGAGATATAGCCCTTTTAGTATTTTGAATTTTCTTTTTTCTGGTGCATAAAATGACCCCGCAGACGCCTAGTTTAGGAGATATAGCCATTTTAGTATTTTGAATTTTCTTTTTTCTGGTGCATAAATTGACCCCGCAGACGCCTAGTTTAGGAGATATAGCCATTTTAGTAATTTGAATTTTCTTTTTTCTGGTGCATAAAATGACCCCGCAGACGCCTAGTTTAGGAGATATAGCCATTTTAGTAATTTGAATTTTCTTTTTTCTGGTGCATAAAATGACCCCGCAGACGCCTAGTTTAGGAGATATAGCCATTTTAGTAATTTGAATTTTCTTTTTTCTGGTGCATAAAATGACCCCCGCAGACGCCTAGTTTAGGATTTGAATTTTCTTTTTTCTAGTGCATTTAGTAAAATGACCCCCGCAGACGCCTAGTATAGGAGATATAGCCATTTTAGTATTTTGAATTTTTGTTTCTGATGCATAAAATGACCCCCGCAGACGACCAGTTTAGGAGATATATCCATTTTAGTATTTTGAATTTTCTTTTTTCTTTTGCATAAAATGACCCCCGCAGACGCCTAGTTTAGGAGATATAGCCATTTCAGTATTTTGAATTTTTTTTTTTCTGGTGAACAAAATGACCGTCGCAGACGCCTAGTTTAGGAGATATAGCCCTTTTAGTATTTTGAATTTTCTTTTTTCTGATGCATAAAATGACCCCGCAGACGCCTAGTTTAGGAGATATAGCCATTTTAGTATTTTGAATTTTCTTTTTTCTGGTGCATAAAATGACCCCGCAGACGCCTAGTTTAGGAGATATAGCCATTTTAGTAATTTGAATTTTCTTTTTTCTGGTGCATAAAATGACCCCCGCAGACGCCTAGTTTAGGAGATATAGCCATTTTGGTATTTTGAATTTTCTTTTTTCTGGTGCATAAAATGACCCCCGCAGACGCCTAGTTTAGGAGATATAGCCATTTTAGTATTTTGAATTTTTTTTTTCTGCTGCACAAAATGACCCCCGCAGACGCCTAGTTTAGGAGATATAGCCATTTTAGTATTTTGAATTTTCTTTTTTCTGGTGCATAAAATGACCCCCGCAGACGCCTAGTTTAGGAGATATAGCCATTTTAGTATTTTGAATTTTCTTTTTTCTGGTGCATAAAATGACCCCCGCAGACGCCTAGTTTAGGAGATATAGCCATTTTAGTATTTTGAATTTTCTTTTTCTGGTGCATAAAATGACCCCCGCAGGTGCCTAGTTTAGGTGATATAGCCATTTTTGTATTTTTAATTTTCTTTTTTCTGGTGCATAAAATGACCCCCGCAGACGCCTAGTTTAGGAGATATAGCCATTTTAGTATTTTGAATTTTTGTTTCTGATGCATAAAATGACCCCCGCAGACGTCCAGTTTAGGAGATATAGCCATTTCAGTATTTTGAATTTTCTTTTTTCTGGTGCATAAAATGACCCCCGCAGACGCCTAGTTTAGGATTTGAATTTTCTTTTTTCTAGTGCATTTAGTAAAATGACCCCCGCAGACGCCTAGTTTAGGAGATATAGCCATTTTAGTATTTTGAATTTTTGTTTCTGATGCATAAAATGACCCCCGCAGACGACCAGTTTAGGAGATATAGCCATTTTAGTATTTTGAATTTTCTTTTTTCTTTTGCATAAAATGACCCCCGCAGACGCCTAGTTTAGGAGATATAGCCATTTCAGTATTTTGAATTTTTTTTTTTCTGGTGAACAAAATGACCGTCGCAGACGCCTAGTTTAGGAGATATAGCCCTTTTAGTATTTTGAATTTTCTTTTTTCTGGTGCATAAAATGACCCCGCAGACGCCTAGTTTAGGAGATATAGCCATTTTAGTATTTTGAATTTTCTTTTTTCTGGTGCATAAAATGACCCCCGCAGACGCCTAGTTTAGGAGATATAGCCATTTTAGTATTTTGAATTTTTTTTTTCTGCTGCACAAAATGACCCCCGCAGACGCCTAGTTTAGGAGATATAGCCATTTTAGTAAGTTGAATTTTCTTTTTTCTGGTGCATAAAATGACCCCCGCAGACGCCTAGTTTAGGAGATATAGCCATTTTGGTATTTTGAATTTTCTTTTTTCTGGTGCATAAAATGACCCCCGCAGACGCCTAGTTTAGGAGATATAGCCATTTTAGTATTTTGAATTTTTTTTTTCTGCTGCACAAAATGACCCCCGCAGACGCCTAGTTTAGGAGATATAGCCATTTTAGTATTTTGAATTTTCTTTTTTCTGGTGCATAAAATGACCCCCGCAGACGCCTAGTTTAGGAGATATAGCCATTTTAGTATTTTGAATTTTCTTTTTTCTGGTGCATAAAATGACCCCCGCAGACGCCTAGTTTAGGAGATATAGCCATTTTAGTATTTTGAATTTTTTTTTTCTGCTGCACAAAATGACCCCCGCAGACGCCTAGTTTAGGAGATATAGCCATTTTAGTATTTTGAATTTTCTTTTTTCTGGTGCATAAAATGACCCCCGCAGACGCCTAGTTTAGGAGATATAGCCATTTTAGTATTTTGAATTTTCTTTTTTCTGGTGCATAAAATGACCCCCGCAGACGCCTAGTTTAGGAGATATAGCCCTTTTAGTATTTTGAATTTTCTTTTTTCTGGTGCATAAAATGACCCCCGCAGACGCCTAGTTTAGGAGATATAGCCATTTTAGTATTTTGAATTTTCTTTTTTCTGGTGCATAAAATGACTCCCGCAGACGCCTAGTTTAGGAGATATAGCCATTTTAGTATTTTGAATTTTTTTTTTCTGGTGCATAAAATGACCCCCGCAGACTCCTAGTTTAGGAGATATAGCCATTTTAGTATTTTGAATTTTTTTTTTCTGGTGCACAAAATGACCCCCGCAGACGCCTAGTTTAGGAGATATAGCCATTTTAGTATTTTGAATTTTTTTTTTTTGGTGCATAAAATGACCCCCGCAGACGCCTAGTTTAGGAGAAGTAGCCATTTTAGTATTTTGAATTTTTTTTTCTGATGCATAAAATGACCCCCGCAGACGCCTAGTTTAGGAGATATAGCCATTTTAGTATTTTGAATTTTCTTTTTTCTGGTGCATAAAATGACCCCCGCAGACGCCTAGTTTAGGAGATAGAGCCATTTTAGTATTTTGAATTTTCTTTTTTCTGGTGCATAAAATGACCCCCGCAGACGCCTAGTTTAGGAGATATAGCCGTTTTAGTATTTTGAATTTTCTTTTTCTGGTGCATAAAATGACCCCCGCAGATGCCTAGTTTAGGAGATATAGCCATTTTTGTATTTTTAATTTTCTTTTTTCTGGTGCATAAAATGACCCCCGCAGACGCCTAGTTTAGGAGATATAGCCATTTTAGTATTTTGAATTTTTGTTTCTGATGCATAAAATGACCCCCGCAGACGTCCAGTTTAGGAGATATAGCCATTTTAGTATTTTGAATTTTATTTTTTCTGGTGCATAAAATGACCCCCGCAGACGCCTAGTTTAGGATTTGAATTTTCTTTTTTCTAGTGCATTTAGTAAAATGACCCCCGCAGACGCCTAGTATAGGAGATATAGCCATTTTAGTATTTTGAATTTTTGTTTCTGATGCATAAAATGACCCCAGCAGACGACCAGTTTAGGAGATATAGCCATTTTAGTATTTTGAATTTTCTTTTTTCTTTTGCATAAAATGACCCCCGCAGACGCCTAGTTTAGGAGATATAGCCATTTCAGTATTTTGAATTTTTTTTTTTCTGCTGCACAAAATGACCCCCGCAGACGCCTAGTTTAGGAGATATAGCCATTTTAGTAATTTGAATTTTCTTTTTTCTGGTGCATAAAATGACCCCCGGAGACGCCTAGTTTAGGAGATATAGCCATTTTGGTATTTTGAATTTTCTTTTTTCTGGTGCATAAAATGACCCCCGCAGACGCCTAGTTTAGGAGATATAGCCATTTTAGTATTTTGAATTTTTTTTTTCTGCTGCACAAAATGACCCCCGCAGACGCCTAGTTTAGGAGATATAGCCATTTTAGTATTTTGAATTTTCTTTTTTCTGGTGCATAAAATGACCCCCGCAGACGCCTAGTTTAGGAGATATAGCCATTTTAGTATTTTGAATTTTCTTTTTTCTGGTGCATAAAATGACCCCCGCAGACGCCTAGTTTAGGAGATATAGCCATTTTAGTATTTTGAATTTTCTTTTTTCTGGTGCATAAAATGACCCCCGCTGACGCCTAGTTTAGGAGATATAGCCATTTTAGTATTTTGAATTTTCTTTTTTCTGGTGCATAAAATGACCCCCGCAGACGCCTAGTTTAGGAGATATAGCCCTTTTAGTATTTTGAATTTTCTTTTTTCTGGTGCATAAAATGACCCCCGCAGACGCCTAGTTTAGGAGATATAGCCATTTTAGTATTTTGAATTTTCTTTTTTCTGGTGCATAAAATGACCCCCGCAGACGCCTAGTTTAGGAGATATAGCCCTTTTAGTATTTTGAATTTTCTTTTTTCTGGTGCATAAAATGACTCCCGCAGACGCCTAGTTTAGGAGATATAGCCATTTTAGTATTTTGAATTTTTTTTTTCTGGTGCATAAAATGACCCCCGCAGACTCCTAGTTTAGGAGATATAGCCATTTTAGTATTTTGAATTTTTTTTTTCTGGTGCACAAAATGACCCCCGCAGACGCCTAGTTTAGGAGATATAGCCGTTTTAGTATTTTGAATTTTCTTTTTCTGGTGCATAAAATGACCCCCGCAGATGCCTAGTTTAGGAGATATAGCCATTTTTGTATTTTTAATTTTCTTTTTTCTGGTGCATAAAATGACCCCCGCAGACGCCTAGTTTAGGAGATATAGCCGTTTTAGTATTTTGAATTTTCTTTTTCTGGTGCATAAAATGACCCCCGCAGATGCCTAGTTTAGGAGATATAGCCATTTTTGTATTTTTAATTTTCTTTTTTCTGGTGCATAAAATGACCCCCGCAGACGCCTAGTTTAGGAGATATAGCCATTTTAGTATTTTGAATTTTTGTTTCTGATGCATAAAATGACCCCCGCAGACGTCCAGTTTAGGAGATATAGCCATTTTAGTATTTTGAATTTTATTTTTTCTGGTGCATAAAATGACCCCCGCAGACGCCTAGTTTAGGATTTGAATTTTCTTTTTTCTAGTGCATTTAGTAAAATGACCCCCGCAGACGCCTAGTATAGGAGATATAGCCATTTTAGTATTTTGAATTTTTGTTTCTGATGCATAAAATGACCCCAGCAGACGACCAGTTTAGGAGATATAGCCATTTTAGTATTTTGAATTTTCTTTTTTCTTTTGCATAAAATGACCCCCGCAGACGCCTAGTTTAGGAGATATAGCCATTTCAGTATTTTGAATTTTTTTTTTTCTGGTGAACAAAATGACCGTCGCAGACGCCTAGTTTAGGAGATATAGCCCTTTTAGTATTTTGAATTTTCTTTTTTCTGGTGCATAAAATGACCCCGCAGACGCCTAGTTTAGGAGATATAGCCATTTTAGTATTTTGAATTTTCTTTTTTCTGGTGCATAAAATGACCCCCGCAGACGCCTAGTTTAGGAGATATAGCCATTTTAGTATTTTGAATTTTTTTTTTCTGCTGCACAAAATGACCCCCGCAGACGCCTAGTTTAGGAGATATAGCCATTTTAGTAATTTGAATTTTCTTTTTTCTGGTGCATAAAATGACCCCCGGAGACGCCTAGTTTAGGAGATATAGCCATTTTGGTATTTTGAATTTTCTTTTTTCTGGTGCATAAAATGACCCCCGCAGACGCCTAGTTTAGGAGATATAGCCATTTTAGTATTTTGAATTTTTTTTTTCTGCTGCACAAAATGACCCCCGCAGACGCCTAGTTTAGGAGATATAGCCATTTTAGTAATTTGAATTTTCTTTTTTCTGGTGCATAAAATGACCCCCGGAGACGCCTAGTTTAGGAGATATAGCCATTTTGGTATTTTGAATTTTCTTTTTTCTGGTGCATAAAATGACCCCCGCAGACGCCTAGTTTAGGAGATATAGCCATTTTAGTATTTTGAATTTTTTTTGCTGCTGCACAAAATGACCCCCGCAGACGCCTAGTTTAGGAGATATAGCCATTTTAGTATTTTGAATTTTCTTTTTTCTGGTGCATAAAATGACCCCCGCAGACGCCTAGTTTAGGAGATATAGCCATTTTAGTATTTTGAATTTTCTTTTTTCTGGTGCATAAAATGACCCCCGCAGACGCCTAGTTTAGGAGATATAGCCATTTTAGTATTTTGAATTTTCTTTTTTCTGGTGCATAAAATGACCCCCGCTGACGCCTAGTTTAGGAGATATAGCCATTTTAGTATTTTGAATTTTCTTTTTTCTGGTGCATAAAATGACCCCCGCAGACGCCTAGTTTAGGAGATATAGCCCTTTTAGTATTTTGAATTTTCTTTTTTCTGGTGCATAAAATGACCCCCGCAGACGCCTAGTTTAGGAGATATAGCCATTTTAGTATTTTGAATTTTCTTTTTTCTGGTGCATAAAATGACCCCCGCAGACGCCTAGTTTAGGAGATATAGCCCTTTTAGTATTTTGAATTTTCTTTTTTCTGGTGCATAAAATGACTCCCGCAGACGCCTAGTTTAGGAGATATAGCCATTTTAGTATTTTGAATTTTTTTTTTCTGGTGCATAAAATGACCCCCGCAGACTCCTAGTTTAGGAGATATAGCCATTTTAGTATTTTGAATTTTTTTTTTCTGGTGCACAAAATGACCCCCGCAGACGCCTAGTTTAGGAGATATAGCCATTTTAGTATTTTGAATTTTCTTTTTTTTGGTGCATAAAATGACCCCCGCAGACGCCTAGTTTAGGAGATATAGCCATTTTAGTATTTTGAATTTTTTTTTCTGATGCATAAAATGACCCCCGCAGACGCCTAGTTTAGGAGATATAGCCATTTTAGTATTTTGAATTTTCTTTTTTCTGGTGCATAAAATGACCCCCGCAGACGCCTAGTTTAGGAGATAGAGCCATTTTAGTATTTTGAATTTTCTTTTTTCTGGTGCATAAAATGACCCCCGCAGACGCCTAGTTTAGGAGATATAGCCATTTTAGTATTTTGAATTTTTTTTTTCTGGTGCATAAAATGACCCCTGCAGATGCCTAGTTTAGGAGATATAGCCATTTTTGTATTTTTAATTTTCTTTTTTCTGGTGCATAAAATGACCCCCGCAGACGCCTAGTTTAGGAGATATAGCCATTTTAGTATTTTGAATTTTCTTTTTCTGGTGCATAAAATGACCCCTGCAGATGCCTAGTTTAGGAGATATAGCCATTTTTGTATTTTTAATTTTCTTTTTTCTGGTGCATAAAATGACCCCCGCAGACGCCTAGTTTAGGAGATAGAGCCATTTTAGTATTTTGAATTTTCTTTTTTCTGGTGCATAAAATGACCCCCGCAGACGCCTAATGTAGGAGATATAGCCATTTTAGTATTTTGAATTTTCTTTTTCTGGTGCATAAAATGACCCCCGCAGATGCCTAGTTTAGGAGATATAGCCATTTTTGTATTTTTAATTTTCTTTTTTCTGGTGCATAAAATGACCCCCGCAGACGCCTAGTTTAGGAGATATAGCCATTTTAGTTTTTTGAATTTTCTTTTTTCTGGTGCATAAAATGACCCCCGCAGAAGCCTAGTTTAGGAGATATAGCCATTTTAGTATTTTGAATTTTTTTTTTCTGCTGCATAAAATGACCCCCGCAGACGCCTAGTTTAGGAGATATAGCCATTTTAGTATTTTGAATTTTTTTTTTCTGGTGCATATAATGACCCCCGCAGACGCCTAGTTTAGGAGATATAGCCATTTTAGTATTTTGAACTTCTTTTTTCTGGTGCATAAAATGACCCCCGCAGACGCCTAGTTCAGGAGATATAGCCATTTTAGTATTTTGAATTTTTTTATTCTGGTGCATAAAATGACCCCGCAGACGCCTAGTTTAGGAGATATAGCCATTTTAGTATTTTGAATTTTCTTTTTCTGGTGCATAAAATGACCCCCGCAGATGCCTAGTTTAGGAGATATAGCCATTTTTGTATTTTTAATTTTCTTTTTTCTGGTGCATAAAATGACCCCCGCAGACGCCTAGTTTAGGAGATATAGCCATTTTAGTATTTTGAATTTTTTTTTTCTGCTGCACAAAATGACCCCCGCAGACGCCTAGTTTAGGAGATATAGCCATTTTAGTATTTTGAATTTTCTTTTTTCTGGTGCATAAAATGACCCCCGCAGACGCCTAGTTTAGGAGATATAGCCATTTTAGTATTTTGAATTTTCTTTTTTCTGGTGCATAAAATGACCCCCGCAGAAGCCTAGTTTAGGAGATATAGCCATTTTAGTATTTTGAATTTTTTTTTTCTGCTGCATAAAATGACCCCCGCAGACGCCTAGTTTAGGAGATATAGCCATTTTAGTATTTTGAATTTTTTTTTTCTGGTGCATATAATGACCCCCGCAGACGCCTAGTTTAGGAGATATAGCCATTTTAGTATTTTGAACTTCTTTTTTCTGGTGCATAAAATGACCCCCGCAGACGCCTAGTTCAGGAGATATAGCCATTTTAGTATTTTGAATTTTTTTATTCTGGTGCATAAAATGACCCCGCAGACGCCTAGTTTAGGAGATATAGCCATTTTAGTATTTTGAATTTTCTTTTTCTGGTGCATAAAATGACCCCCGCAGATGCCTAGTTTAGGAGATATAGCCATTTTTGTATTTTTAATTTTCTTTTTTCTGGTGCATAAAATGACCCCCGCAGATGCCTAGTTTAGGAGATATAGCCATTTTTGTATTTTTAATTTTCTTTTTTCTGGTGCATAAAATGACCCCCGCAGACGCCTAGTTTAGGAGATATAGCCATTTTAGTATTTTGAATTTTTTTTTTCTGCTGCACAAAATGACCCCCGCAGACGCCTAGTTTAGGAGATATAGCCATTTTAGTATTTTGAATTTTCTTTTTTCTGGTGCATAAAATGACCCCCGCAGACGCCTAGTTTAGGAGATATAGCCATTTTAGTATTTTGAATTTTCTTTTTTCTGGTGCATAAAATGACCCCCGCAGACGCCTAGTTTAGGAGATATAGCCATTTTAGTATTTTGAATTTTTTTTTTCTGGTGCATATAATGACCCCCGCAGACGCCTAGTTTAGGAGATATAGCCATTTTAGTATTTTGAACTTCTTTTTTCTGGTGCATAAAATGACCCCCGCAGACGCCTAGTTCAGGAGATATAGCCATTTTAGTATTTTGAATTTTTTTATTCTGGTGCATAAAATGACCCCGCAGACGCCTAGTTTAGGAGATATAGCCATTTTAGTATTTTGAATTTTCTTTTTCTGGTGCATAAAATGACCCCCGCAGATGCCTAGTTTAGGAGATATAGCCATTTTTGTATTTTGAATTTTCTTTTTTCTGGTGCATAAAATGACCCCCGCAGACGCCTAGTTTAGGAGATATAGCCATTTTAGTATTTTGAAATTTCTTTTTTCTGGTGCATAAAATGACCCCCGCAGACGCCTAGTTTAGGAGATATAGCCATTTTAGTATTTTGAATTTTTTTTTTCTGCTGCACAAAATGACCCCCGCAGACGCCTAGTTTAGGAGATATAGCCATTTTAGTATTTTGAATTTTCTTTTTTCTGGTGCATAAAATGACCCCCGCAGACGCCTAGTTTAGGAGATATAGCCATTTTAGTATTTTGAATTTTCTTTTTTCTGGTGCATAAAATGACCCCCGCAGACGCCAAGTTTAGGAGATATAGCCATTTTAGTATTTTCTTTTTTCTGGTGCATAAAATGACCCCCGCAGACGCCTAGTTCAGGAGATATAGCCATTTTAGTATTTTGAATTTTCTTTTTTCTGGTGCATAAAATGACCCCCGCAGACGCCTAGTTTAGGAGATATAGCCATTTTAGTATTTTGAATTTTCTTTTTTTTGGTGCATAAAATGACCCCCGCAGGCGCCTAGTTTAGGAGATATAGCCCTTTTAGTATTTTGAATTTTCTTTTTTCTGGTGCATAAAATGACCCCCGCAGACGCCTAGTTTAGGAGATATAGCCATTTTAGTATTTTGAATTTTCTTTTTTCTGGTGCATAAAATGACCCCCGCAGACGCCTAGTTTAGGGCATATAGCCCTTTTAGTATTTTGAATTTTCTTTTTTCTGGTGCATAAAATGACTCCCGCAGACGCCTAGTTTAGGAGATATAGCTATTTTAGTATTTTGAATTTTTTTTTTCTGGTGCATAAAATGACCCCCGCAGACTCCTAGTTTAGGAGATATAGCCATTTTAGTATTTTGAATTTTTTTTTTCTGGTGCACAAAATGACCCCCGCAGACGCCTAGTTTAGGAGATATGGCCATTTTAGTATTTTGAATTTTCTTTTTTTTGGTGCATAAAATGACCCCCGCAGACGCCTAGTTTAGGAGATATAGCCATTTTAGTATTTTGAATTTTTTTTTCTGATGCATAAAATGACCCCCGCAGACGCCTAGTTTAGGAGATATAGCCATTTTAGTATTTTGAATTTTCTTTTTCTGGTGCATAAAATGACCCCCGCAGATGCCTAGTTTAGGAGATATAGCCATTTTTGTATTTTTAATTTTCTTTTTTCTGGTGCATAAAATGACCCCCGCAGACGCCTAGTTTAGGAGATATAGCCATTTTAGTATTTTGAACTTCTTTTTTCTGGTGCATAAAATGACCCCCGCAGACGCCTAGTTTAGGAGATATAGCCATTTTAGTATTTTGAATTTTCTTTTTTTTGGTGCATAAAATGACCCCCGCAGACGCCTAGTTTAGCAGATATAGCCATTTTAGTATTTTGAATTTTCTTTTTTCTGGTGCATAAAATGACCCCCGCAGACGCTTAGTTTAGGAGATATAGCCATTTTAGTATTTTGAATTTTTTTTTTCTGGTGCACAAAATGACCCCCGCAGACGCCTAGTTTAGGAGATATAGCCATTTTAGTATTTTGAATTTTCTTTTTTCTGGTGCATAAAATGACCCCCGCAGACGCCTAGTTTAGGAGATATAGCCATTTTAGTATTTTGAATTTTTTTTTCTGGTGCACAAAATGACCCCCGCAGACGCCTAGTTCAGGAGATATAGCCATTTTAGTATTTTGAATTTTTTTTTTCTGGTGCATAAAATGACCCCGCAGACGCCTAGTTTAGGAGATATAGCCATTTTAGTATTTTGAATTTTCTTTTTCTGGTGCATAAAATGACCCCCGCAGATGCCTAGTTTAGGAGATATAGCCTTTTTTGTATTTTTAATTTTCTTTTTTCTGGTGCATAAAATGACCCCCGCAGACGCCTAGTTTAGGAGATATAGCCATTTTAGTATTTTGAATTTTTTTTTTCTGCTGCACAAAATGACCCCCGCAGACGCCTAGTTTAGGAGATATAGCCATTTTAGTATTTTGAATTTTCTTTTTTCTGGTGCATAAAATGACCCCCGCAGACGCCTAGTTTAGGAGATATAGCCATTTTAGTATTTTGAATTTTCTTTTTTCTGGTGCATAAAATGACCCCCGCAGACGCCTAGTTTAGGAGATATAGCCATTTTAGTATTTTGAATTTTTTTTTTCTGCTGCACAAAATGACCCCCGCAGACGCCTAGTTTAGGAGATATAGCCATTTTAGTATTTTGAATTTTCTTTTTTCTGGTGCATAAAATGACCCCCGCAGAAGCCTAGTTTAGGAGATATAGCCATTTTAGTATTTTGAATTTTTTTTTCTGCTGCATAAAATGACCCCCGCAGACGCCTAGTTTAGGAGATATAGCCATTTTAGTATTTTGAATTTTTTTTTTCTGGTGCATATAATGACCCCCGCAGACGCCTAGTTTAGGAGATATAGCCATTTTAGTATTTTGAACTTCTTTTTTCTGGTGCATAAAATGACCCCCGCAGACGCCTAGTTCAGGAGATATAGCCATTTTAGTATTTTGAATTTTTTTTTTCTGGTGCATAAAATGACCCCGCAGACGCCTAGTTTAGGAGATATAGCCATTTTAGTATTTTGAATTTTCTTTTTCTGGTGCATAAAATGACCCCCGCAGATGCCTAGTTTAGGAGATATAGCCATTTTTGTATTTTTAATTTTCTTTTTTCTGGTGCATAAAATGACCCCCGCAGACGCCTAGTTTAGGAGATATAGCCATTTTAGTATTTTGAATTTTTTTTTTCTGCTGCACAAAATGACCCCCGCAGACGCCTAGTTTAGGAGATATAGCCATTTTAGTATTTTGAATTTTCTTTTTTCTGGTGCATAAAATGACCCCCGCAGACGCCTAGTTTAGGAGATATAGCCATTTTAGTATTTTGAATTTTCTTTTTTCTGGTGCATAAAATGACCCCCGCAGACGCCTAGTTTAGGAGATATAGCCATTTTAGTATTTTGAATTTTTTTTTTCTGCTGTATAAAATGACCCCCGCAGACGCCTAGTTTAGGAGATATAGCCATTTTAGTATTTTGAATTTTCTTTTTTCTGGTGCATAAAATGACCCCCGCAGACGCCTAGTTTAGGAGATATAGCCATTTTAGTATTTTGAAATTTCTTTTTTCTGGTGCATAAAATGACCCCCGCAGACGCCTAGTTTAGGAGATATAGCCATTTTAGTATTTTGAATTTTCTTTTTTCTGGTGCATAAAATGACCCCCGCAGACGCCTAGTTTAGGAGATATAGCCATTTTAGTATTTTGAATTTTCTTTTTTCTGGTGCATAAAATGACCCCCGCAGACGCCTAGTTTAGGGCATATAGCCCTTTTAGTATTTTGAATTTTCTTTTTTCTGGTGCATAAAATGACTCCCGCAGACGCCTAGTTTAGGAGATATAGCTATTTTAGTATTTTGAATTTTTTTTTTCTGGTGCATAAAATGACCCCCGCAGACTCCTAGTTTAGGAGATATAGCCATTTTAGTATTTTGAATTTTTTTTTTCTGGTGCACAAAATGACCCCCGCAGACGCCTAGTTTAGGAGATATGGCCATTTTAGTATTTTGAATTTTCTTTTTTTTGGTGCATAAAATGACCCCCGCAGACGCCTAGTTTAGGAGATATAGCCATTTTAGTATTTTGAATTTTTTTTTCTGATGCATAAATTGACCCCCGCAGACGCCTAGTTTAGGAGATATAGCCATTTTAGTATTTTGAATTTTCTTTTTCTGGTGCATAAAATGACCCCCGCAGATGCCTAGTTTAGGAGATATAGCCATTTTTGTATTTTTAATTTTCTTTTTTCTGGTGCATAAAATGACCCCCGCAGACGCCTAGTTTAGGAGATATAGCCATTTTAGTATTTTGAACTTCTTTTTTCTGGTGCATAAAATGACCCCCGCAGACGCCTAGTTTAGGAGATATAGCCATTTTAGTATTTTGAATTTTCTTTTTTTTGGTGCATAAAATGACCCCCGCAGACGCCTAGTTTAGCAGATATAGCCATTTTAGTATTTTGAATTTTCTTTTTTCTGGTGCATAAAATGACCCCCGCAGACGCTTAGTTTAGGAGATATAGCCATTTTAGTATTTTGAATTTTTTTTTTCTGGTGCACAAAATGACCCCCGCAGACGCCTAGTTTAGGAGATATAGCCATTTTAGTATTTTGAATTTTCTTTTTTCTGGTGCATAAAATGACCCCCGCAGACGCCTAGTTTAGGAGATATAGCCATTTTAGTATTTTGAATTTTTTTTTCTGGTGCACAAAATGACCCCCGCAGACGCCTAGTTTAGGAGATATAGCCATTTTAGTATTTTGAATTTTCTTTTTTTTGGTGCATAAAATGACCCCCGCAGACGCCTAGTTCAGGAGATATGGCCATTTTAGTATTTTGAATTTTTTTTTCTGGTGCACAAAATGACCCCCGCAGACGCCTAGTTTAGGAGATATGGCCATTTTAGTATTTTGAATTTTCTTTTTTTTGGTGCATAAAATGACCCCCGCAGACGCCTAGTTCAGGAGATATAGCCATTTTAGTATTTTGAATTTTTTTTTTCTGGTGCATAAAATGACCCCCGCAGACGCCTAGTTTAGGAGATATAGCCATTTTAGTATTTTGAATTTTCTTTTTCTGGTGCATAAAATGACCCCCGCAGATGCCTAGTTTAGGAGATATAGCCATTTTTGTATTTTTAATTTTCTTTTTTCTGGTGCATAAAATGACCCCCGCAGACGCCTAGTTTAGGAGATATAGCCATTTTAGTATTTTGAATTTTCTTTTTTCTGGTGCATAAAATGACCCCCGCAGACGCCTAGTTTAGGAGATATAGCCATTTTAGTATTTTGAATTTTTTTTTTCTGCTGCACAAAATGACCCCCGCAGACGCTTAGTTTAGGAGATATAGCCATTTTAGTATTTTGAATTTTCTTTTTTCTGGTGCATAAAATGACCCCCGCAGACGCATAGTTTAGGAGATATAGCCATTTTAGTATTTTGAATTTTTTTTTTTCTGGTGCATAAAATGACCCCCGCAGACTCCTAGTTTAGGAGATATAGCCATTTTAGTATTTTGAATTTTTTTTTTCTGTTGCACAAAATGACCCCCGCTGACGCCTAGTTTAGGAGATATAGCCATTTTAGTATTTTGAATTTTCTTTTTTTTGGTGCATAAAATGAATTTTTTTTTCTGATGCATAAAATGACCCCCGCAGACGCCTAGTTTAGGAGATATAGCCATTTTAGTATTTTGAATTTTCTTTTTTCTGGTGCATAAAATGACCCCCGCAGACACCTAGTTTAGGAGATATAGCCATTTTAGTATTTTGAACTTCTTTTTTCTGGTGCATAAAATGACCCCCGCAGACGCCTAGTTTAGGAGATATAGCCATTTTAGTATTTTGAATTTTCTTTTTCTGGTGCATAAAATGACCCCCGCAGATGCCTAGTTTAGGAGATATAGCCATTTTTGTATTTTTAATTTTCTTTTTTCTGGCGCATAAAATGACCCCCGCAGACGCCTAGTTTAGGAGATATAGCCATTTTAGTATTTTGAACTTCTTTTTTCTGGTGCATAAAATGACCCCCGCAGACGCCTAGTTTAGGAGATATAGCCATTTTAGTATTTTGAATTTTCTTTTTTCTGGTGCAGAAAATGACCCCCGCAGACGCCTAGTTAAGGAGATATAGCCATTTTAGTATTTTGAATTTTTTTTTTCTGGTGCACAAAATGACCCCCGCAGACGCCTAGTTTAGGAGATATAGCCATTTTAGTATTTTGAATTTTATTTTTTTTGGTGCATAAAATGACCCCCGCAGACGCCTAGTTCAGGAGATATAGCCATTTTAGTATTTTGAATTTTTTTTTTCTGGTGCATAAAATGACCCCCGCAGACGCCTAGTTTAGGAGATATAGCCATTTTAGTATTTTGAATTTTCTTTTTCTGGTGCATAAAATGACCCCCGCAGATGCCTAGTTTAGGAGATATAGCCATTTTTGTATTTTTAATTTTCGTTTTTCTATTGCATAAAATGACCCCCGCAGACGCCTAGTTTAGGAGATATAGCCATTTTAGTATTTTGAATTTTCTTTTTTCTGGTGCATAAAATGACCCCCGCAGACGCCAAGATTAGGAGATATAGCCATTTTAGTATTTTCTTTTTTCTGGTGCATAAAATGACCCCCGCAGATGCCTAGTTTAGGAGATATAGCCATTTTAGTATTTTGAATTTTCTTTTTTCTGGTGCATAAAATGACCCCCGCAGACGCCTAGTTTAGGAGATATAGCCATTTTAGTATTTTGAATTTTCTTTTTTTTGGTGCATAAAATGACCCCCGCAGACGCCTAGTTTAGGAGATATAGCCCTTTTAGTGTTTTGAATTTTCTTTTTTCTGGTGCATAAAATGACCCCCGCAGACGCCTAGTTTAGGAGATATAGCCATTTTAGTATTTTGAATTTTCTTTTTTCTGGTGCATAAAATGACCCCCGCAGACGCCTAGTTTAGGACATATAGCCCTTTTAGTATTTTGAATTTTCTTTTTTCTGGTGCATAAAATGACCCCCGCAGACGCCTAGTTTAGGAGATATAGCTATTTTAGTATTTTGAATTTTTTTTTTCTGGTGCATAAAATGACCCCCGCAGACTCCTAGTTTAGGAGATATAGCCATTTTAGTATTTTGAATTTTTTTTTTCTGGTGCACAAAATGACCCCCGCAGACGCCTAGTTTAGGAGATATGGCCATTTTAGTATTTTGAATTTTCTTTTTTTTGGTGCATAAAATGACCCCCGCAGACGCCTAGTTTTGGAGATATAGCCATTTTAGTATTTTGAATTTTTTTTTCTGATGCATAAAATGACCCCCGCAGACGCCTAGTTTAGGAGATATAGCCATTTTAGTATTTTGAATTTTCTTTTTTCTGGTGCATAAAATGACCCCCGCAGACGCCTAGTTTAGGAGATAGAGCCATTTTAGTATTTTGAATTTTCTTTTTTCTGGTGCATAAAATGACCCCCGCAGACGCATAGTTTAGGAGATATAGCCATTTTAGTATTTTGAATTTTCTTTTTTCTGGTGCATAAAATGACCCCCGCAGACGCCTAGTTTAGGAGATATAGCCCTTTTAGTATTTTGAATTTTCTTTTTTCTGGTGCATAAAATGACTCCCGCAGACGCCTAGTTTAGGAGATATAGCCATTTTAGTATTTTGAATTTTCTTTTTCTGGTGCATAAAATGACCCCCGCAGATGCCTAGTTTAGGAGATATAGCCATTTTTGTATTTTTAATTTTCTTTTTTCTGGTGCATAAAATGACCCCCGCAGACGCCTAGTTTAGGAGATATAGCCATTTTAGTATTTTGAATTTTTTTTTTCTGGTGCACAAAATGACCCCCGCAGACGCCTAGTTTAGGAGATATAGCCATTTTAGTATTTTGAATTTTCTTTTTTCTGGTGCATAAAATGACCCCCGCAGACGCCTAGTTTAGGAGGTATAGCCATTTTAGTATTTTGAATTTTTTTTTCTGGTGCACAAAATGACCCCCGCAGACGCCTAGTTTAGGAGATATAGCCATTTTAGTATTTTGAATTTTATTTTTTTTGGTGCATAAAATGACCCCCGCAGACGCCTAGTTCAGGAGATATAGCCATTTTAGTATTTTGAATTTTTTTTTTCTGGTGCATAAAATGACCCCCGCAGACGCCTAGTTTAGGAGATATAGCCATTTTAGTATTTTGAATTTTCTTTTTCTGGTGCATAAAATGACCCCCGCAGATGCCTAGTTTAGGAGATATAGCCATTTTTGTATTTTTAATTTTCTTTTTTCTGGTGCATAAAATGACCCCCGCAGACGCCTAGTTTAGGAGATATAGCCATTTTAGTATTTTGAATTTTCTTTTTTCTGGTGCATAAAATGACCCCCGCAGACGCCTAGTTTAGGAGATATAGCCATTTTAGTATTTTGAATTTTTTTTTTCTGCTGCACAAAATGACCCCCGCAGACGCTTAGTTTAGGAGATATAGCCATTTTAGTATTTTGAATTTTCTTTTTTCTGGTGCATAAAATGACCCCCGCAGACGCATAGTTTAGGAGATATAGCCATTTTAGTATTTTGAATTTTCTTTTTTCTGGTGCATAAAATGACCCCCGCAGACGCCTAGTTTAGGAGATATAGCCCTTTTAGTATTTTGAATTTTCTTTTTTCTGGTGCATAAAATGACTCCCGCAGACGCCTAGTTTAGGAGATATAGCCATTTTAGTATTTTGAATTTTTTTTTTCTGGTGCATAAAATGACCCCCGCAGACTCCTAGTTTAGGAGATATAGCCATTTTAGTATTTTGAATTTTTTTTTTCTGTTGCACAAAATGACCCCCGCAGACGCCTAGTTTAGGAGATATAGCCATTTTAGTATTTTGAATTTTCTTTTTTTTGGTGCATAAAATGAATTTTTTTTTCTGTTGCACAAAATGACCCCCGCAGACGCCTAGTTTAGGAGATATAGCCATTTTAGTATTTTGAATTTTCTTTTTTCTGGTGCATAAAATGACCCCCGCAGACACCTAGTTTAGGAGATATAGCCATTTTAGTATTTTGAATTTTCTTTTTCTGGTGCATAAAATGACCCCCGCAGATGCCTAGTTTAGGAGATATAGCCATTTTTGTATTTTTAATTTTCTTTTTTCTGGTGCATAAAATGACCCCCGCAGACGCCTAGTTTAGGAGATATAGCCATTTTAGTATTTTGAACTTCTTTTTTCTGGTGCATAAAATGACCCCCGCAGACGCCTAGTTTAGGAGATATAGCCATTTTAGTATTTTGAATTTTCTTTTTTTTGGTGCATAAAATGACCCCCGCAGACGCCTAGTTTAGGAGATATAGCCATTTTAGTATTTTGAATTTTCTTTTTTCTGGTGCATAAAATGACCCCCGCAGACGCTTAGTTTAGGAGATATAGCCATTTTAGTATTTTGAATTTTTTTTTTCTGGTGCACAAAATGACCCCCGCAGACGCCTAGTTTAGGAGATATAGCCATTTTAGTATTTTGAATTTTCTTTTTTCTGGTGCATAAAATGACCCCCGCAGACGCCTAATTTAGGAGATATAGCCATTTTAGTATTTTGAATTTTTTTTTTCTGGTGCACAAAATGACCCCCGCAGACGCCTAGTTTAGGAGATATAGCCATTTTAGTATTTTGAATTTTATTTTTTTTTGTGCATAAAATGACCCCCGCAGACGCCTAGTTCAGGAGATATAGCCATTTTAGTATTTTGAATTTTTTTTTTCTGGTGCATAAAATGACTCCCGCAGACGCCTAGTTTAGGAGATATAGCCATTTTAGTATTTTGAATTTTCTTTTTCTGGTGCATAAAATGACCCCCGCAGATGCCTAGTTTAGGAGATATAGCCATTTTTGTATTTTTAATTTTCTTTTTTCTGGTGCATAAAATGACCCCCGCAGACGCCTAGTTCAGGAGATATAGCCATTTTAGTATTTTGAATTTTTTTTTTCTGGTGCATAAAATGACCCCCGCAGACGCATAGTTTAGGAGATATAGCCATTTTTGTATTTTTAATTTTCTTTTTTCTGGTGCATAAAATGACCCCCGCAGACGCATAGTTTAGGAGATATAGCCATTTTAGTATTTTGAATTTTCTTTTTTCTGGTGCATAAAATGACCCCCGCAGACGCCTAGTTTAGGAGATATAGCCCTTTTAGTATTTTGAATTTTCTTTTTTCTGGTGCATAAAATGACTCCCGCAGACGCCTAGTTTAGGAGATATAGCCATTTTAGTATTTTAGTATTTTGAATTTTCTTTTTTCTGGTGCATAAAATGACCCCCGCAGACGCCTAGTTTAGGAGATATAGCCATTTTAGTATTTTGAATTTTTTTTTTCTGCTGCACAAAATGACCCCCGCAGACGCCTAGTTTGGGAGATATAGCCATTTTAGTATTTTGAATTTTCTTTTTTCTGGTGCATAAAATGACCCCCGCAGACGCCTAGTTTAGGTGATATAGCCATTTTAGTATTTTGAATTTTCTTTTTTCTGGTGCATAAAATGACCCCCGCAGACGCCTAGTTTAGGAGATATAGCCATTTTAGTATTTTGAATTTTTTTTTTCTGGTGCATAAAATGACCCCCGCAGACGCCTAGTTTAGGAGATATAGCCATTTTAGTATTTTGAATTTTTTTTTCTGGTGCATAAAATGACCCCCGCAGACTCCTAGTTTAGGAGATATAGCCATTTTAGTATTTTGAATTTTTTTTTTCTGGTGCACAAAATGACCCCCGCAGACGCCTAGTTTAGGAGATATAGCCATTTTAGTATTTTGAATTTTCTTTTTTCTGGTGCATAAAATGACCCCGCAGACGCCTAGTTTAGGAGATATAGCCATTTTAGTATTTTGAACTTCTTTTTTCTGGTGCATAAAATGACCCCCGCAGACGCCTAGTTTAGGAGATATAGCCATTTTAGTATTTTGAATTTTCTTTTTTCTGGTGCATAAAATGACCCCGCAGACGCCTAGTTCTGGAGATATAGCCCTTTTAGTATTTTGAATTTTATTTTTTTTGGTGCATAAAATGACCCCCGCAGACGCCTAGTTCAGGAGATATAGCCATTTTAGTATTTTGAATTTTTTTTTTCTGGTGCATAAAATGACCCCCGCAGACGCCTAGTTTAGGAGATATAGCCATTTTAGTATTTTGAATTTTCTTTTTCTGGTGCATAAAATGACCCCCGCAGCTGCCTAGTTTAGGAGATATAGCCATTTTTGTATTTTTAATTTTCTTTTTTCTGGTGCATAAAATGACCCCCGCAGACGCCTAGTTTAGGAGATATAGCCATTTTAGTATTTTGAATTTTCTTTTTTCTGGTGCATAAAATGACCCCCGCAGACGCATAGTTTAGGAGATATAGCCGTTTTAGTATTTTGAATTTTCTTTTTTCTGGTGCATAAAATGACCCCCGCAGACGCATAGTTTAGGAGATATAGCCATTTTAGTATTGTGAATTTTTTTTTTCTGGTGCATAAAATGACCCCCGCAGACTCCTAGTTTAGGAGATATAGCCATTTTAGTATTTTGAATTTTTTTTTTCTGGTGCACAAAATGACCCCCGCAGACGCCTAGTTTAGGAGATATAGCCATTTTAGTATTTTGAATTTTCTTTTTTCTGGTGCATAAAATGACCCCCGCAGACGCCTAGTTCAGGAGATATAGCCCTTTTAGTATTTTGAATTTTCTTTTTTCTGGTGCATAAAATGACCCCCGCAGACGCCTAGTTTAGGAGATATAGCCCTTTTAGTATTTTGAATTTTCTTTTTTCTGGTGCATAAAATGACTCCCGCAGACGCCTAGTTTAGGAGATATAGCCATTTTAGTATTTTGAATTTTCTTTTTTTTGGTGCATAAAATGACCCCCGCAGACGCCTAGTTCAGGAGATATAGCCATTTTAGTATTTTGAATTTTTTTTTTCTGGTGCACAAAATGACCCCCGCAGACGCCTAGTTTAGGAGATATAGCCCTTTTAGTATTTTGAATTTTCTTTTTTCTGGTGCATAAAATGACCCCCGCAGACGCCTAGTTTAGGAGATATAGCCATTTTAGTATTTTGAATTTTCTTTTTTCTGGTGCATAAAATGACCCCCGCAGACGCCTAGTTTAGGAGATATAGCCATTTTAGTATTTTGAATTTTCTTTTTTCTGGTGCTTAAAATGACCCCCGCAGACGCCTAGTTTAGGAGATAGAGCCATTTTAGTATTTTGAATTTTATTTTTTTTGGTGCATAAAATGACCCCCGCAGACGCCTAGTTCAGGAGATATAGCCATTTTAGTATTTTGAATTTTTTTTTTCTGGTGCACAAAATTACCCCCGCAGACGCCTAGTTTAGGAGATATAGCCATTTTAGTATTTTGAATTTTCTTTTTTTTGGTGCATAAAATGACCCCCGCAGACGCCTAGTTCAGGAGATATAGCCATTTTAGTATTTTGAATTTTCTTTTTTCTGGTGCATAAAATGACCCCCGCAGACGCCTAGTTTAGGAGATATAGCCATTTTAGTATTTTGAATTTTCTTTTTTCTGGTGCATAAAATGACCCCCGCAGATGCCTAGTTTAGGAGATATAGCCATTTTAGTATTTTGAATTTTATTTTTTTTTGTGCATAAAATGACCCCCGCAGACGCCTAGTTCAGGAGATATAGCCATTTTAGTATTTTGAATTTTCTTTTTTCTGGTGCATAAAATGACCCCCGCAGACGCCTAGTTTAGGAGATATAGCCATTTTAGTATTTTGAATTTTCTTTTTTCTGGTGCATAAAATGACCCCCGCAGACGCCTAGTTTAGGAGATATAGCCATTTTAGTATTTTGAATTTTCTTTTTTCTGGTGCATAAAATGACCCCCGCAGATGCCTAGTTTAGGAGATATAGCCATTTTAGTATTTTGAATTTTATTTTTTTTGGTGCATAAAATGACCCCCGCAGACGCCTAGTTCAGGAGATATAGCCATTTTAGTATTTTGAATTTTCTTTTTTCTGGTGCACAAAATGACCCCCGCAGACGCCTAGTTTAGGAGATATAGCCATTTTAGTATTTTGAATTTTCTTTTTTTTGGTGCATAAAATGACCCCCGCAGACGCCTAGTTTAGGAGATAGAGCCATTTTAGTATTTTGAATTTTCTTTTTTCTGGTGCATAAAATGACCCCCGCAGACGCCTAGTTCAGGAGATATAGCCATTTTAATATTTTGAATTTTCTTTTTTCTGGTGCATAAAATGACCCCCGCAGACGCCTAGTTTAGGAGATATAGCCATTTTAGTATTTTGAATTTTCTTTTTTCTGATGCATAAAATGACCCCCGCAGACGCCTAGTTCAGGAGATATAGCCATTTTAGTATTTTGAATTTTTTTTTCTGATGCATAAAATGACCCCCGCAGACGCCTAGTTTAGGAGATATAGCCATTTTAGTATTTTGAATTTTCTTTTTTCTAGTGCATAAAATGACCCCCGCAGACGCCTAGTTTAGGAGATATAGCCATTTGAGTATTTTGAATTTTCTTTTTTCTGGTGTATAAAATGACCCCCGCAGACGCCTAGTTTAGGAGATATAGCCATTTTAGTATTTTGAATTTTTTTTTTCTGCTGCACAAAATGACCCCCGCAGACGCCTAGTTTAGGAGATATAGCCATTTCAGTATTTTGAATTTTCTTTTTTCTGGTGCATAAAATGACCCCCGCAGACGCATAGTTTAGGAGATATAGCCATTTTAGTATTTTGAATTTTCTTTTTTCTGGTGCATAAAATGACCCCCGCAGACGCCTAGTTTAGGAGATATAGCCATTTTAGTATTTTGAATTTTTTTTTCTGGTGCATAAAATGACCCCCGCAGACGATTAGTTTAGGAGATATAGCCATTTTAGTATTTTGAATTTTCTTTTTTCTGGTGCATAAAATGACCCCCGCAGACGCCTAGTTCAGGAGATATAGCCCTTTTAGTATTTTGAATTTTCTTTTTTCTGGTGCATAAAATGACCCCCGCAGACGCCTAGTTTAGGAGATATAGCCCTTTTAGTATTTTGAATTTTCTTTTTTCTGGTGCATAAAATGACTCCCGCAGACGCCTAGTTTAGGAGATATAGCCATTTTAGTATTTTGAATTTTCTTTTTTTTGGTGCATAAAATGACCCCCGCAGACGCCTAGTTCAGGAGATATAGCCATTTTAGTATTTTGAATTTTTTTTTTCTGGTGCACAAAATGACCCCCGCAGACGCCTAGTTTAGGAGATATAGCCCTTTTAGTATTTTGAATTTTCTTTTTTTTGGTGCATAAAATGACCCACGCAGACGCCTAGTTTAGGAGATATAGCCATTTTAGTATTTTGAATTTTCTTTTTTCTGGTGCATAAAATGACCCCCGCAGACGCCTAGTTTAGGAGATATAGCCATTTTAGTATTTTGAATTTTTTTTTTTCTGGTGCATAAAATGACCCCCGCAGACGCCTAGTTTAGGAGACATAGCCATTTTAGTATTTTGAATTTTCTTTTTTCTGGTGCTTAAAATGACCCCCGCAGACGCCTAGTTTAGGAGATAGAGCCATTTTAGTATTTTGAATTTTATTTTTTTTGGTGCATAAAATGACCCCCGCAGACGCCTAGTTCAGGAGATATAGCCATTTTAGTATTTTGAATTTTTTTTTCTGGTGCACAAAATGACCCCCGCAGACGCCTAGTTTAGGAGATATAGCCATTTTAGTATTTTGAATTTTCTTTTTTTTGGTGCATAAAATGACCCCCGCAGACGCCTAGTTCAGGAGATATAGCCATTTTAGTATTTTGAATTTTCTTTTTTCTGGTGCATAAAATGACCCCCGCAGACGCCTAGTTTAGGAGATATAGCCATTTTAGTATTTTGAATTTTCTTTTTTCTGGTGCATAAAATGACCCCCGCAGACGCCTAGTTTAGGAGATATAGCCATTTTAGTATTTTGAATTTTCTTTTTTCTGGTGCATAAAATGACCCCCGCAGATGCCTAGTTTAGGAGATATAGCCATTTTAGTATTTTGAATTTTATTTTTTTTGGTGCATAAAATGACCCCCGCAGACGCCTAGTTCAGGAGATATAGCCATTTTAGTATTTTGAACTTTTTTTTTCTGGTGCACAAAATGATCCCCGCAGACGCCTAGTTTAGGAGATATAGCCATTTTAGTATTTTGAATTTTCTTTTTTTTGGTGCATAAAATGACCCCCGCAGACGCCTAGTTCAGGAGATATAGCCATTTTAGTATTTTGAATTTTCTTTTTTCTGGTGCACAAAATGACCCCCGCAGACGCCTAGTTTAGGAGATATAGCCATTTTAGTATTTTGAATTTTCTTTTTTTTGGTGCATAAAATGACCCCTGCAGACGCCTAGTTTAGGAGATAGAGCCATTTTAGTATTTTGAATTTTCTTTTTTCTGGTGCATAAAATGACCCCCGCAGACGCCTAGTTTAGGAGATATAGCCATTTTAGTATTTAGAATTTTTTTTTTCTGGTGCACAAAATGACCCCCGGAGACGCCTAGTTTAGGAGATATAGCCATTTTAGTATTTTGAATTTTATTTTTTTTGGTGCATAAAATGACCCCCGCAGACGCCTAGTTCAGGAGATATAGCCATTTTAATATTTTGAATTTTCTTTTTTCTGGTGCATAAAATGACCCCCGCAGACGCCCAGTTTAGGAGATATAGCCATTTTAGTATTTTGAATTTTCTTTTTTCTGGTGCATAAAATGACCCCCGCAGACGCCTAGTTTAGGAGATATAGCCCTTTTAGTATTTTGAATTTCCTTTTTTTTGGTGCATAAAATGACCCACGCAGACGCCTAGTTTAGGAGATATAGCCATTTTAGTATTTTGAATTTTATTTTTTCTGGTGCATAAAATGACCCCCGCAGACGCCTAGTTTAGGAGATATAGCCATTTTAGTATTTTGAATTTTCTTTTTTCTGGTGCATAAAATGACCCCCGCAGACGCCTAGTTTAGGAGATATAGCCATTTTAGTATTTTGAATTTTCTTTTTTCTGGTGCTTAAAATAACCCCCGCAGACGCCTAGTTTAGGAGATAGAGCCATTTTAGTATTTTGAATTTTCTTTTTTCTGGTGCATAAAATGACCCCCGCAGACGCCTAGTTTAGGAGATATAGCCATTTTAGTATTTTGAATTTTCTTTGTCTGATGCATAAAATGACCCCCACAGACGCCTAGTTTAGGAGATATAGCCATTTTAGTATTTTGAATTTTCTTTTTTTTGGTGCATAAAATGACCCCCGCAGACGCCTAGTTCAGGAGATATAGCCATTTTAGTATTTTGAATTTTCTTTTTTCTGGTGCATAAAATGACCCCCGCAGACGCCTAGTTTAGGAGATATAGCCATTTTAGTATTTTGAATTTTCTTTTTTTTGGTGCATAAAATGACCCCCGCAGACGCCTACTTTAGGAGATATAGTCAATTTAGTATTTTGAATTTTTTTTTTCTGGTGCACAAAATGACCCCCGCAGACGCCTAGTTTAGGAGATATAGCCATTTTAGTATTTTGAACTTCTTTTTTCTGGTGCATAAAATGACCCCCGCAGCCTAGTTTAGGAGATATAGCCATTTTAGTATTTTGAATTTTCTTTTTTTTGGTGCATAAAATGACCCCCGCAGACGCCTAGTTTAGGAGATATAGCCATTTTAGTATTTTGAATTTTCTTTTTTCTGGTGCATAAAATGACCCCCGCAGACGCTTAGTTTAGGAGATATAGCCATTTTAGTATTTTGAATTTTTTTTTTCTGGTGCCCAAAATGACCCCCGCAGACGCCTAGTTTAGGAGATATAGCCATTTTAGTGTTTTGAATTTTCTTTTTTCTGGTGCATAAAATGACCCCCGCAGACGCCTAGTTTAGGAGATATAGCCATTTTAGTATTTAAAATTTTTTTTTTCTGGTGCACAAAATGACCTCCGCAGACGCCTAGTTTAGGAGATATAGCCATTTTAGTATTTTGAATTTTCTTTCATCTGGTGCATAAAATGATCCCCGCAGACTCGTAGTTTAGGAGATATAGCCATTTTAGTATTTTGAATTTTCTTTTTCTGGTGCATAAAATGACGCCCGCAGATGCCTAGTTTAGGAGATATAGCCATTTTAGTATTTTGAATTTTTTTTTTCTGGTGCATAAAATGACCCCCGCAGACGCCTAGTTTAGCGGATATAGCCATTTAAGTATTTTGAATTTTCTTTTTTCTGGTGCATAAAATGACCCTCGCAGACGCCTAGTTTAGGAGATATAGCCATTTTAGTATTTTGAATTTTCTTTTTCTGGTGCATAAAATGACCCCCGCAGATGCCTATTTTATGAGATATAGCCATTTTTGTATTTTTAATTTTCTTTTTTCTGGTGCATAAAATGACCCCCGCAGACGCCTAGTTTAGGAGATATAGCCATTTTAGTATTTTGAACTTCTTTTTTCTGGTGCATAAAATGACCAACGCAGACGCCTAGTTTAGCAGATATAGCCATTTTAGTATTTTGAATTTTCATTTTTCTGGTGCATAAAATGACCCCCGCAGACGCCTAGTTTAGGAGATATAGCCATTTTAGTATTTTTAATTTTCTTTTTTCTGGTGCATAAAATGACCCCCGCAGACGCCTAGTTTAGGAGATATAGCCATTTTAGTATTTTGAATTTTTCTTTTCTGGTGCACAAAATAACCCCCGCAGACGCCTAGTTTAGGAGATATAGCCATTTTGGTATTTTGAATTTTCTTTTTTCTGGTGCATAAAATGACCCCCGCAGACGCTTAGTTTAGGAGATATAGCCATTTTAGTATTTTGAATTTTTTTTTTCTGGTGCACAAAATGACCCCCGCAGACGCCTAGTTTAGGAGATATAGCCATTTTAGTATTTTGAATTTTCTTTGTCTGATGCATAAAATGACCCCCACAGACGCCTAGTTTAGGAGATATAGCCATTTTAGTATTTTGAATTTTCTTTTTTCTGGTGCATAAAATGACCCCCGCAGACGCCTAGTTTAGGAGATATAGCCATTTTAGTATTTTGAATTTTCTTTGTCTGATGCATAAAATGACCCCCACAGACGCCTAGTTTAGGAGATATAGCCATTTTAGTATTTTGAATTTTCTTTTTTTTGGTGCATAAAATGACCCCCGCAGACGCCTAGTTCAGGAGATATAGCCATTTTAGTATTTTGACTTTTTTTTTCTGGTGCATAAAATGACCCCCGCAGACGCCTAGTTTAGGAGATATAGCCATTTTAGTATTTTGAATTTTCTTTTTCTGGTGCATAAAATGACCCCCGCTGATGCCTAGTTTAGGAGATATAGCCATTTTTGTATTTTTAATTTTCTTTTTTCTGGTGCATAAAATGACCCCCGCAGACGCCTAGTTTAGGAGATATAGCCATTTTAGTATTTTGAATTTTTTTTTTCTGGTGCACAAAATGACCCCCGCAGACGCCTAGTTTAGGAGATATAGCCATTTTAGTATTTTGAATTTTATTTTTTTTGGTGCATAAAATGACCCCCGCAGACGCCTAGTTTAGGAGATATAGTCATTTTAGTATTTTGAATTTTTTTTTCTGGTGCACAAAATGACCCCCGCAGACGCCTAGTTTAGGAGATATAGCCATTTTAGTATTTTGAACTTCTTTTTTCTGGTGCATAAAATGACCCCCGCAGCCTAGTTTATTAGATATAGCCATTTTAGTATTTTGAATTTTCTTTTTTTTGGTGCATAAAATGACCCCCGCAGACGCCTAGTTTAGGAGATATAGCCATTTTAGTATTTTGAATTTTCTTTTTTCTGGTGCATAAAATGACCCCCGCAGACGCTTAGTTTAGGAGATATAGCCATTTTAGTATTTTGAATTTTTTTTTTCTGGTGCACAAAATGACCCCCGCAGACGCCTAGTTTAGGAGATATAGCCATTTTAGTGTTTTGAATTTTCTTTTTTCTGGTGCATAAAATGACCCCCGCAGACGCCTAGTTTAGGAGATATAGCCATTTTGGTATTTTGAATTTTCTTTTTTCTGGTGCATAAAATGACCCCCGCAGACGCCTAGTTTCGGAGATATAGCCATTTTAGTATTTTAAATTTTTTTTTTCTGGTGCACAAAATGACCCCCGCAGACGCCTAGTTTAGGAGATATAGCCATTTTAGTATTTTGAATTTTCTTTCATCTGGTGCATAAAATGACCCCCGCAGACTCCTAGTTTAGGAGATATAGCCATTTTAGTATTTTGAATTTTCTTTTTCTGGTGCATAAAATGACGCCCGCAGATGCCTAGTTTAGGAGATATAGCCATTTTAGTATTTTTAATTTTCTTTTTTCTGGTGCATAAAATGACCCCCGCAGACGCCTAGTTCAGGAGATATAGCCATTTTAGTATTTTGAATTTTTTTTTCTGGTGCACAAAATGACCCCCGCAGACGCCTAGTTTAGGAGATATAGCCATTTTAGTATTTTGAATTTTCTTTTTCTGATGCATAAAATGACCCCCGCAGACGCCTAGTTTATTAGATATAGCCATTTTGGTATTTTGAATTTTCTTTTTTCTGGTGCATAAAATGACCCCCGCAGACGCCTAGTTTAGGAGATATAGCCATTTTAGTATTTTGAATTTTCTTTTTTTTGGTGCATAAAATGACCCCCGCAGACGCCTAGTTCAGGAGGTATAGCCATTTTAGTATTTTGAATTTTTTTTTTCTGGTGCATAAAATGACCCCCGCAGACGCCTAGTTTAGCAGATATAGCCATTTTAGTATTTTGAATTTTCTTTTTTCTGGTGCATAAAATGACCCTCGCAGACGCCTAGTTTAGGAGATATAGCCATTTTAGTATTTTGAATTTTCTTTTTCTGGTGCATAAAATGACCCCCGCAGATGCCTATTTTATGAGATATTGCCATTTTTGTATTTTTAATTTTCTTTTTTCTGGTGCATAAAATGACCCCCGCAGACGCCTAGTTTAGGAGATATAGCCATTTTAGTATTTTGAACTTCTTTTTTCTGGTGCATAAAATGACCAACGCAGACGCCTAGTTTAGCAGATATAGCCATTTTAGTATTTTGAATTTTCATTTTTCTGGTGCATAAAATGACCCCCGCAGACGCCTAGTTTAGGAGATATAGCCATTTTAGTATTTTTAATTTTCTTTTTTCTGGTGCATAAAATGACCCCCGCAGACGCCTAGTTTAGGAGATATAGCCATTTTAGTATTTTGAATTTTTCTTTTCTGGTGCACAAAATAACCCCCGCAGACGCCTAGTTTAGGAGATATAGCCATTTTGGTATTTTGAATTTTCTTTTTTCTGGTGCATAAAATGACCCCCGCAGACGCTTAGTTTAGGAGATATAGCCATTTTAGTATTTTGAATTTTTTTTTTCTGGTGCACAAAATGACCCCCGCAGACGCCTAGTTTAGGAGATATAGCCATTTAAGTATTTTGAATTTTCTTTTTCTGGTGCATAAAATGACCCCCGCAGATGCCTAGTTTAGGAGATATAGCCATTTTTGTATTTTTAATTTTCTTTTTTCTGGTGCATAAAATGACCCCCGCAGACGCCTAGTTTAGGAGATATAGCCATTTTAGTAGTTTGAATTTTCTTTTTTTTGGCGCATAAAATGACCCCCGCAGACGCCTAGTTTAGGAGATAAAGCCATTTTAGTATTTTGAATTTTCTTTTTCTGGTGCATAAAATGACCCCCGCAGACGCCTAGTTTAGGAGATATAGCCATTTTAGTATTTTAAATTTTTTTTTTCTGGTGCACAAAATGACCCCCGCAGACGCCTAGTTTAGGAGATATAGCCATTTTAGTATTTTGAATTTTCTTTTTTTTGGTGCATAAAATGACCCCCGCAGACGCCTAGTTTAGGAGATATAGCCATTTTAGTATTTTGACTTTTTTTTTCTGGTGCATAAAATGACCCCCGCAGACGCCTAGTTTAGGAGATATAGCCATTTTAGTATTTTGAATTTTCTTTTTCCTGGTGCATAAAATGACCCTCGTAGACGCCTAGTTTAGGAGATATAGCCATTTTAGTATTTTGAATTTTCTTTTTCTGGTGCATAAAATGACCCCCGCAGATGCCTAGTTTAGGAGATATAGCCATTTTTGTATTTTTAATTTTCTTTTTCTGGTGCATAAAATGACCCCCGCAGATGCCTAGTTTAGGAGATATAGCCATTTTAGTATTTTTAATTTTCTTTTTCTGGTGCATAAAATGACCCCCGCAGACGCCTAGTTTAGGAGATATAGCCATTTTAGTATTTTGAACTTCTTTTTTCTGGTGCATAAAATGACCCCCACAGACGCCTAGTTTAGGAGATATAGCCATTTTAGTATTTTGAATTTTTTTTTTCTGGTGCACAAAATAACCCCCGCAGACGCCTAGTTTAGGAGATATAGCCATTTTAGTATTTTGAATTTTCTTTTTTTTGGTGCATAAAATGACCCCCGCAGATGCCTAGTTTAGGAGATATAGCCATTTTAGTATTTTGAATTTTCTTTTTTTTGGTGCATAAAATGACCCCCGCAGACGCCTAGTTTAGGAGATATAGCCATTTTAGTATTTTGAATTTTCTTTTTTCTGGTGCATAAAATGACCCCCGCAGACGCTTAGTTTAGGAGATATAGCCATTTTAGTATTTTGAATTTTTTTTTTCTGGTGCACAAAATGACCCCCGCAGATGCCTAGTTTAGGAGATATAGCCATTTTTGTATTTTTAATTTTCTTTTTTCTGGTGCATAAAATGACCCCCGCAGACGCCTAGTTTAGGAGATATAGCCATTTTAGTATTTTGAATTTTCTTTTTCTGGTGCATAAAATGACCCCCGCAGATGCCTAGTTTAGGAGATATAGCCATTTTTGTATTTTTAATTTTCTTTTTTCTGGTGCATAAAATGACCCCCGCAGACGCCTAGTTTAGGAGATATAGCCATTTTAGTATTTTGAATTTTCTTTTTTTTGGTGCATAAAATGACCCCCGCAGACGCCTAGTTTAGGAGATATAGCCATTTTAGTATTTTGACTTTTTTTTTCTGGTGCATAAAATGACCCCCGCAGACGCCTAGTTTAGGAGATATAGCCATTTTAGTATTTTGAATTTTCTTTTTCCTGGTGCATAAAATGACCCTCGCAGACGCCTAGTTTAGGAGATATAGCCATTTTAGTATTTTGAATTTTCTTTTTCTGGTGCATAAAATGACCCCCGCAGATGCCTAGTTTAGGAGATATAGCCATTTTTGTATTTTTAATTTTCTTTTTCTGGTGCATAAAATGACCCCCGCAGATGCCTAGTTTAGGAGATATAGCCATTTTAGTATTTTTAATTTTCTTTTTCTGGTGCATAAAATGACCCCCGCAGACGCCTAGTTTAGGAGATATAGCCATTTTAGTATTTTGAACTTCTTTTTTCTGGTGCATAAAATGACCCCCACAGACGCCTAGTTTAGGAGATATAGCCATTTTAGTATTTTGAATTTTTTTTTTCTGGTGCACAAAATAACCCCCGCAGACGCCTAGTTTAGGAGATATAGCCATTTTAGTATTTTGAATTTTCTTTTTTTTGGTGCATAAAATGACCCCCGCAGATGCCTAGTTTAGGAGATATAGCCATTTTAGTATTTTGAATTTTCTTTTTTTTGGTGCATAAAATGACCCCCGCAGACGCCTAGTTTAGGAGATATAGCCATTTTAGTATTTTGAATTTTCTTTTTTCTGGTGCATAAAATGACCCCCGCAGACGCTTAGTTTAGGAGATATAGCCATTTTAGTATTTTGAATTTTTTTTTTCTGGTGCACAAAATGACCCCCGCAGATGCCTAGTTTAGGAGATATAGCCATTTTTGTATTTTTAATTTTCTTTTTTCTGGTGCATAAAATGACCCCCGCAGACGCCTAGTTTAGGAGATATAGCCATTTTAGTATTTTGAATTTTCTTTTTCTGGTGCATAAAATGACCCCCGCAGATGCCTAGTTTAGGAGATATAGCCATTTTTGTATTTTTAATTTTCTTTTTTCTGGTGCATAAAATGACCCCCGCAGACGCCTAGTTTAGGAGATATAGCCATTTTAGTATTTTGAATTTTCTTTTTTTTGGCGCATAAAATGACCCCCGCAGACGCCTAGTTTAGGAGATAAAGCCATTTTAGTATTTTGAATTTTCTTTTTCTGGTGCATAAAATGACCACCGCAGACGCCTAGTTTAGGAGATATAGCCATTTTAGTATTTTAAATTTTTTTTTTCTGATGCATAAAATGACCCCCGCAGACGCCTAGTGTAGAATATATAGCCATTTTGGTATTTTGAATTTTCTTTTTTCTGGTGCATAAAATGACCACCGCAGACGCCTAGTTTAGGGGAGATATAGCCATATTAGTATTTTGAATTTTTTTTTTCTGATGCATAAAATGACCCCCGCAGACGCCTAGTTTAGGAGATATAGCCATTTTAGTATTTTAAATTTTTTTTTTCTGATGCATAAAATGACCCCCGCAGACGCCTAGTGTAGAATATATAGCCATTTTGGTATTTTGAATTTTCTTTTTTCTGGTGCATAAAATGACCACCGCAGACGCCTAGTTTAGGGGAGATATAGCCATTTTAGTATTTTGAATTTTCTTTTTCTGGTGCATAAAATGACCCCCGCAGACGCCTAGTTTAGGAGATATAGCCATTTTAGTATTTTAAATTTTTTTTTTCTGATGCATAAAATGACCCCCGCAGACGCCTAGTGTAGAATATATAGCCATTTTGGTATTTTGAATTTTCTTTTTTCTGGTGCATAAAATGACCCCCGCAGACGCCTAGTTTAGGAGATATAGCCATTTTAGTATTTTGAATTTTTTTTTTCTGATGCATAAAATGACCCCCGCAGACGCCTAGTTTAGAAGATATAGCCATTTTGGTATTTTGAATTTTCTTTTTTCTGGTGCATAAAATGACCACCGCAGACGCCTAGTTTAGGGGAGATATAGCCATTTTAGTATTTTGAATTTTTTTTTTCTGGTGCATAAAATGACCCCCGCAGACGCCTAGTTTAGGAGATATAGCCATTTTAGTATTTTGAATTTTTTTTTTCTGGTGCACAAAATGACCCCCGCAGACGCCTAGTTTAGGAGATATAGCCATTTTAGTATTTTGAATTTTCTTTTTTCTGGTGCATAAAATGACCAACGCAGACGCTTAGTTTAGGAGATATAGCCATTTTAGTATTTTGAATTTTTTTTTTCTGGTGCACATAATGACCCCCGCAGACGCCTAGTTTAGGAGATATAGCCATTTTTGTATTTTTAATTTTCTTTTTTCTGGTGCATAAAATGACCCCCGCAGACGCCTAGTTTAGGAGATATAGACATTTTAGTATTTTGAATTTTCTTTTTTTTTGGTGCATAAAATGACCCCCGCAGACGCCTAGTTTAGGAGATATAGCCATTTTAGTATTTTGACTTTTTTTTTTCTGGTGCATAAAATGACCCCCGCAGACGCCTAGTTTAGGAGATATAGCCATTTTAGTATTTTGAATTTTCTTTTTTCTGGTGCATAAAATGACCCCCGCAGACGCCTAGTTTTGGAGATATAGCCATTTTAGTATTGTGAATTTTTTTTTTCTGGTGCACAAAATTACCCCCGCAGACGCCTAGTTTAGGAGATATAGCCATTTTAGTATTTTGAATTTTATTTTTTTTGGTGCATAAAATGACCCCCGCAGACGCCTAGTTCAGGTGATATAGCCATTTTAGTATTTTGAATTTTTTTTTTCTGGTGCACAAAATGACCCCCGCAGACGCCTAGTTTAGGAGATATAGCCATTTTAGTATTTTGAATTTTCTTTTTTCTGGTGCATAAAATGACCCCCGCAGACGCCTAGTTTAGGAGATAGAGCCATTTTAGTATTTTGAATTTTCTTTTTTCTGGTGCATAAAATGACCAACGCAGACGCTTAGTTTAGGAGATATAGCCATTTTAGTATTTTGAATTTTTTTTTTCTGGTGCACATAATGACCCCCGCAGACGCCTAGTTTAGGAGATATAGCCATTTTTGTATTTTTAATTTTCTTTTTTCTGGTGCATAAAATGACCCCCGCAGACGCCTAGTTTAGGAGATATAGCCATTTTGGTATTTTGAATTTTCTTTTTTTTGGTGCATAAAACGACCCTCGCAGACGCCTAGTTCAGGAGATATAGCCATTTTAGTATTTTGAATTTTCTTTTTTCTGGTGCATAAAATGACCAACGCAGACGCCTAGTTTAGGAGATATAGCCATTTTTGTATTTTTAATTTTCTTTTTTCTGGTGCATAAAATGACCAACGCAGACGCTTAGTTTAGGAGATATAGCCATTTTAGTATTTTGAATTTTTTTTTTCTGGTGCACATAATGACCCCCGCAGACGCCTAGTTTAGGAGATATAGCCATTTTTGTATTTTTAATTTTCTTTTTTCTGGTGCATAAAATGACCCCCGCAGACGCCTAGTTTAGGAGATATAGCCATTTTCGTATTTTTAATTTTCTTTTTTCTGGTGCATAAAATGACCCCCGCAGACGCCTAGTTTAGGAGATATAGCCATTTTAGTATTTTGAATTTTCTTTTTTCTGGTGCATAAAATGACCAACGCAGACGCTTAGTTTAGGAAATATAGCCATTTTAGTATTTTGAATTTTTATTTTCTGATGCATAAAATGACCCCCGCAGACGCCTAGTTTAGGAGATATAGCCATTTCAGTATTTTGAATTTTCTTTTTTCTGGTGCATAAAATGACCCCCGCAGACGCCTAGTTTAGGAGATATAGCCATTTTAGCATTTTGAATTTTTTTTTTTCTGGTGCACAAAATGACCCACGCAGACGCCTAGTTTAGGAGATATAGCCATTTCAGTATTTTGAATTTTCTTTTTTCTGGTGCATAAAATGACCCCCGCAGACGCCTAGTTTAGGAGATATAGCCATTTTAGTATTTTGAATTTTTTTTTTCTGGTGCATAAAATGACCCCCGCAGACGCCTAGTTTAGGAGATATAGCCATTTTAGTATTTTGAATTTTTTTTTTCTGATGCATAAAATGACCCCCGCAGACGCCTAGTTTAGAAGATATAGCCATTTTGGTATTTTGACTTTTTTTTTTCTGGTGCATAAAATGACCCCCGCAGACGCCTAGTTTAGGAGATATAGCCATTTTAGCATTTTGAATTTTTTTTTTTCTGGTGCACAAAATGACCCCCGCAGACGCCTAGTTTAGGAGATATAGCCATTTCAGTATTTTGAATTTTCTTTTTTCTGGTGCATAAAATGACCCCCGCAGACGCCTAGTTTAGGAGATATAGCCATTTTAGTATTTTGAATTTTTTTTTTTCTGGTGCATAAAATGACCCCCACAGACGCCTAGTTTAGGAGATATAGCCATTTTAGTATTTTGAATTTTTTTTTTCTGGTGCACAAAATAACCCCCGCAGACGCCTAGTTTAGGAGATATAGAAATTTTAGTATTTTGAATTTTCTTTTTCTGATGCATAAAATGACCCCCGCAGACGCTTAGTTTAGGAGATATAGCCATTTTGGTATTTTGAATTTTCTTTTTCTGATGCATAAAATGACCCCCGCAGACGCCTAGTTTAGGAGATATTACCATTTTAGTATTTTGAATTTTCTTTTTTTTGGTGCATAAAATGACCCCCGCAGACGCCTAGTTCAGGAGATATAGCCATTTTAGTATTTTGACTTTTTTTTTCTGGTGCATAAAATGACCCCCGCAGACGCCTAGTTTAGGAGATATAGCCATTTTAGTATTTTGAATTTTCTTTTTTCTGGTGCATAAAATGACCCCCGCAGGCGCTTAGTTTAGGAGATATAGCCATTTTAGTATTTTGAATTTTTTTTTTCTGGTGCACAAAATGACCCCCGCAGATGCCTAGTTTAGGAGATATAGCCATTTTTGTATTTTTAATTTTCTTTTTTCTGGTGCATAAAATGACCCCCGCAGACGCCTAGTTTAGGAGATATAGCCATTTTAGTATTTTGAATTTTCTTTTTCTGGTGCATAAAATGACCCCCGCAGATGCCTAGTTTAGGAGATATAGCCATTTTTGTATTTTGAATTTTCTTTTTTCTGGTGCATAAAATGACCCCCGCAGACGCCTAGTTTAGGAGATATAGCCATTTTAGTATTTTGAATTTTCTTTTTTTTGGCGCATAAAATGACCCCCGCAGACGCCTAGTTTAGGAGATAAAGCCATTTTAGTATTTTGAATTTTCTTTTTCTGGTGCATAAAATGACCCCCGCAGACGCCTAGTTTAGGAGATATAGCCATTTTAGTATTTTAAATTTTTTTTTTCTGATGCATAAAATGACCCCCGCAGACGCCTAGTGTAGAATATATAGCCATTTTGGTATTTTGAATTTTCTTTTTTCTGGTGCATAAAATGACCACCGCAGACGCCTAGTTTAGGGGAGATATAGCCATTTTAGTATTTTGAATTTTTTTTTTCTGGTGCACATAATGACCCCCGCAGACGCCTAGTTTGGGAGATATAGCCATTTTAGCATCTTGAATTTTTTTTTTTCTGGTGCACAAAATGACCCCCGCAGACGCCTAGTTTGGGAGATATAGCCATTTTAGTATTTTGAATTTTCTTTTTTCTGGTGCATAAAATGACCCCCGCAGACGCCTAGTTTAGGAGATATAGCCATTTTAGTATTTTGAATTTTTTTTTTCTGATGCATAAAATGACCCCCGCAGACGCCTAGTTTAGAAGATATAGCCATTTTGGTATTTTGAATTTTCTTTTTTCTGGTGCATAAAATGACCACCGCAGACGCCTAGTTTAGGGGAGATATAGCCATTTTAGTATTTTGAATTTTTTTTTTCTGGTGCATAAAATGACCCCCGCAGACGCCTAGTTTAGGAGATATAGCCATTTTAGTATTTTGAATTTTTTTTTTCTGGTGCACAAAATGACCCCCGCAGACGCCTAGTTTAGGAGATATAGCCATTTTAGTATTTTGAATTTTCTTTTTTCTGGTGCATAAAATGACCCCCGCAGACGCCTAGTTTAGGAGATATAGCCATTTTAGTATTGTGAATTTTTTTTTTCTGGTGCACAAAATTACCCCCGCAGACGCCTAGTTTAGGAGATATAGCCATTTTAGTATTTTGAATTTTATTTTTTTTGGTGCATAAAATGACCCCCGCAGACGCCTAGTTCAGGAGATATAGCCATTTTAGTATTTTGAATTTTTTTTTTCTGGTGCATAAAATGACCCCCGCAGACGCCTAGTTTAGGAGATATAGCCATTTTAGTATTTTGAATTTTCTTTTTTTTGGTGCATAAAATGACCCCCGCAGACGCCTAGTTTAGGAGATATAGCCATTTTAGTATTTTGAATTTTCTTTTTTCTGGTGCATAAAATGACCAACGCAGACGCTTAGTTTAGGAGATATAGCCATTTTAGTATTTTGAATTTTTTTTTTCTGGTGCACATAATGACCCCCGCAGACGCCTAGTTTAGGAGATATAGCCATTTTTGTATTTTTAATTTTCTTTTTTCTGGTGCATAAAATGACCCCCGCAGACGCCTAGTTTAGGAGATATAGACATTTTAGTATTTTGAATTTTCTTTTTTTTTGGTGCATAAAATGACCCCCGCAGACGCCTAGTTTAGGAGATATAGCCATTTTAGTATTTTGACTTTTTTTTTTCTGGTGCATAAAATGACCCCCGCAGACGCCTAGTTTAGGAGATATAGCCATTTTAGTATTTTGAATTTTCTTTTTTCTGGTGCATAAAATGACCCCCGCAGACGCCTAGTTTTGGAGATATAGCCATTTTAGTATTGTGAATTTTTTTTTTCTGGTGCACAAAATTACCCCCGCAGACGCCTAGTTTAGGAGATATAGCCATTTTAGTATTTTGAATTTTATTTTTTTTGGTGCATAAAATGACCCCCGCAGACGCCTAGTTCAGGTGATATAGCCATTTTAGTATTTTGAATTTTTTTTTTCTGGTGCACAAAATGACCCCCGCAGACGCCTAGTTTAGGAGATATAGCCATTTTAGTATTTTGAATTTTCTTTTTTCTGGTGCATAAAATGACCCCCGCAGACGCCTAGTTTAGGAGATAGAGCCATTTTAGTATTTTGAATTTTCTTTTTTCTGGTGCATAAAATGACCAACGCAGACGCTTAGTTTAGGAGATATAGCCATTTTAGTATTTTGAATTTTTTTTTTCTGGTGCACATAATGACCCCCGCAGACGCCTAGTTTAGGAGATATAGCCATTTTTGTATTTTTAATTTTCTTTTTTCTGGTGCATAAAATGACCCCCGCAGACGCCTAGTTTAGGAGATATAGCCATTTTGGTATTTTGAATTTTCTTTTTTTTGGTGCATAAAACGACCCTCGCAGACGCCTAGTTCAGGAGATATAGCCATTTTAGTATTTTGACTTTTTTTTTTCTGGTGCATAAAATGACCCCCGCAGACGCCTAGTTTAGGAGATATAGCCATTTTAGTATTTTGAATTTTCTTTTTTCTGGTGCATAAAATGACCCCCGCAGACGCCTAGTTTAGGAGATATAGCCATTTTAGTATTTTGAATTTTCTTTTTTCTGGTGCATAAAATGACCAACGCAGACGCTTAGTTTAGGAGATATAGCCATTTTAGTATTTTGAATTTTCTTTTTTTTGGCGCATAAAATGACCCCCGCAGACGCCTAGTTTAGGAGATAAAGCCATTTTAGTATTTTGAATTTTCTTTTTCTGGTGCATAAAATGACCCCCGCAGACGCCTAGTTTAGGAGATATTGCCATTTTAGTATTTTAAATTTTTTTTTTCTGATGCATAAAATGACCCCCGCAGACGCCTAGTGTAGAATATATAGCCATTTTGGTATTTTGAATTTTCTTTTTTCTGGTGCATAAAATGACCACCGCAGACGCCTAGTTTAGGGGAGATATAGCCATTTTAGTATTTTGAATTTTTTTTTTCTGGTGCACATAATGACCCCCGCAGACGCCTAGTTTGGGAGATATAGCCATTTTAGCATCTTGAATTTTTTTTTTTCTGGTGCACAAAATGACCCCCGCAGACGCCTAGTTTGGGAGATATAGCCATTTTAGTATTTTGAATTTTCTTTTTTCTGGTGCATAAAATGACCCCCGCAGACGCCTAGTTTAGGAGATATAGCCATTTTAGTATTTTGAATTTTTTTTTTCTGATGCATAAAATGACCCCCGCAGACGCCTAGTTTAGAAGATATAGCCATTTTGGTATTTTGAATTTTCTTTTTTCTGGTGCATAAAATGACCACCGCAGACGCCTAGTTTAGGGGAGATATAGCCATTTTAGTATTTTGAATTTTTTTTTTCTGGTGCATAAAATGACCCCCGCAGACGCCTAGTTTAGGAGATATAGCCATTTTAGTATTTTGAATTTTTTTTTTCTGGTGCACAAAATGACCCCCGCAGACGCCTAGTTTAGGAGATATAGCCATTTTAGTATTTTGAATTTTCTTTTTTCTGGTGCATAAAATGACCCCCGCAGACGCCTAGTTTAGGAGATATAGCCATTTTAGTATTGTGAATTTTTTTTTTCTGGTGCACAAAATTACCCCCGCAGACGCCTAGTTTAGGAGATATAGCCATTTTAGTATTTTGAATTTTATTTTTTTTGGTGCATAAAATGACCCCCGCAGACGCCTAGTTCAGGAGATATAGCCATTTTAGTATTTTGAATTTTTTTTTTCTGGTGCATAAAATGACCCCCGCAGACGCCTAGTTTAGGAGATATAGCCATTTTAGTATTTTGAATTTTCTTTTTTTTGGTGCATAAAATGACCCCCGCAGACGCCTAGTTTAGGAGATATAGCCATTTTAGTATTTTGAATTTTCTTTTTTCTGGTGCATAAAATGACCAACGCAGACGCTTAGTTTAGGAGATATAGCCATTTTAGTATTTTGAATTTTTTTTTTCTGGTGCACATAATGACCCCCGCAGACGCCTAGTTTAGGAGATATAGCCATTTTTGTATTTTTAATTTTCTTTTTTCTGGTGCATAAAATGACCCCCGCAGACGCCTAGTTTAGGAGATATAGACATTTTAGTATTTTGAATTTTCTTTTTTTTTGGTGCATAAAATGACCCCCGCAGACGCCTAGTTTAGGAGATATAGCCATTTTAGTATTTTGACTTTTTTTTTTCTGGTGCATAAAATGACCCCCGCAGACGCCTAGTTTAGGAGATAT
This sequence comes from Volucella zonaria, assembly GCA_963966105.1. Classification (NCBI taxonomy): domain Eukaryota; kingdom Metazoa; phylum Arthropoda; class Insecta; order Diptera; family Syrphidae; genus Volucella; species Volucella zonaria. The sequence continues at coordinate 89,553,034 of OZ014533.1, read as the reverse complement.
AGCCATTTTAGTATTTTGAATTTTCTTTTTTCTGGTGCATAAAATGACCCCCGCAGACGCCTAGTTTTGGAGATATAGCCATTTTAGTATTGTGAATTTTTTTTTTCTGGTGCACAAAATTACCCCCGCAGACGCCTAGTTTAGGAGATATAGCCATTTTAGTATTTTGAATTTTATTTTTTTTGGTGCATAAAATGACCCCCGCAGACGCCTAGTTCAGGTGATATAGCCATTTTAGTATTTTGAATTTTTTTTTTCTGGTGCACAAAATGACCCCCGCAGACGCCTAGTTTAGGAGATATAGCCATTTTAGTATTTTGAATTTTCTTTTTTCTGGTGCATAAAATGACCCCCGCAGACGCCTAGTTTAGGAGATAGAGCCATTTTAGTATTTTGAATTTTCTTTTTTCTGGTGCATAAAATGACCAACGCAGACGCTTAGTTTAGGAGATATAGCCATTTTAGTATTTTGAATTTTTTTTTTCTGGTGCACATAATGACCCCCGCAGACGCCTAGTTTAGGAGATATAGCCATTTTTGTATTTTTAATTTTCTTTTTTCTGGTGCATAAAATGACCCCCGCAGACGCCTAGTTTAGGAGATATAGCCATTTTGGTATTTTGAATTTTCTTTTTTTTGGTGCATAAAACGACCCTCGCAGACGCCTAGTTCAGGAGATATAGCCATTTTAGTATTTTGACTTTTTTTTTTCTGGTGCATAAAATGACCCCCGCAGACGCCTAGTTTAGGAGATATAGCCATTTTAGTATTTTTAATTTTCTTTTTTCTGGTGCACAAAATGACCCCCGCAGACGCCTAGTTTAGGAGATATAGCCATTTTAGTATTTTGAATTTTCTTTTTTCTGGTGCATAAAATGACCAACGCAGACGCTTAGTTTAGGAGATATAGCCATTTTAGTATTTTGAATTTTTTTTTTCTGGTGCACATAATGACCCCCGCAGACGCCTAGTTTAGGAGATATAGCCATTTTTGTATTTTTAATTTTCTTTTTTCTGGTGCATAAAATGACCCCCGCAGACGCCTAGTTTAGGAGATATAGCCATTTTTGTATTTTTAATTTTCTTTTTTCTGGTGCATAAAATGACCCCCGCAGACGCCTAGTTTAGGAGATATAGCCATTTTAGTATTTTGAATTTTCTTTTTTCTGGTGCATAAAATGACCAACGCAGACGCTTAGTTTAGGAAATATAGCCATTTTAGTATTTTGAATTTTTTTTTTCTGATGCATAAAATGACCCCCGCAGACGCCTAGTTTAGGAGATATAGCCATTTCAGTATTTTGAATTTTCTTTTTTCTGGTGCATAAAATGACCCCCGCAGACGCCTAGTTTAGGAGATATAGCCATTTTAGCATTTTGAATTTTTTTTTTTCTGGTGCACAAAATGACCCCCGCAGACGCCTAGTTTAGGAGATATAGCCATTTCAGTATTTTGAATTTTCTTTTTTCTGGTGCATAAAATGACCCCCGCAGACGCCTAGTTTAGGAGATATAGCCATTTTAGTATTTTGAATTTTTTTTTTCTGGTGCATAAAATGACCCCCGCAGACGCCTAGTTTAGGAGATATAGCCATTTTAGTATTTTGAATTTTTTTTTTCTGATGCATAAAATGACCCCCGCAGACGCCTAGTTTAGAAGATATAGCCATTTTGGTATTTTGACTTTTTTTTTTCTGGTGCATAAAATGACCCCCGCAGACGCCTAGTTTAGGAGATATAGCCATTTTAGCATTTTGAATTTTTTTTTTTCTGGTGCACAAAATGACCCCCGCAGACGCCTAGTTAAGGAGATATAGCCATTTCAGTATTTTGAATTTTCTTTTTTCTGGTGCATAAAATGACCCCCGCAGACGCCTAGTTTAGGAGATATAGCCATTTTAGTATTTTGAATTTTTTTTTTCTGATGCATAAAATGACCCCCGCAGACGCCTAGTTTAGGAGATATAGCCATTTTAGTATTTTGAATTTTTTTTTTCTGATGCATAAAATGACCCCCGCAGACGCCTAGTTTAGAAGATATAGCCATTTTGGTATTTTGAATTTTCTTTTTTCTGGTGCATAAAATGACCAACGCAGACGCCTAGTTTAGCAGATATAGCCATTTTAGTATTTTGAATTTTTTTTTTTCTGGTGCATAAAATGACCCCCGCAGACGCCTAGTTTAGGAGATATAGCCATTTTAGTATTTTGAATTTTCTTTTTCTGGTGCATAAATTGACCCCCGCAGATGCCTAGTTTAGGAGATATAGCCATTTTTGTATTTTTAATTTTCTTTTTTCTGGTGCATAAAATGACCCCCGCAGACGCCTAGTTTAGGAGATATAGCCATTTTAGTATTTTGAATTTTCTTTTTCTGGTGCATAAAATGACCACAGCAGACGCCTAGTTTAGGAGATATAGCCATTTTAGTATTTTGAATTTTTTTTTTCTGGTGCACAAAATGACCCCCGCAGACGCCTAGTTTAGGAGATATAGCCATTTTAGTATTTTGAAGTTTTTTTTTCTGATGCATAAAATGACCCCCGCAGACGCCTAGTTTAGGAGATATAGCCATTTTAGTATTTTGAATTTTCTTTTTTCTGGTGCATAAAATGACCCCCGCAGACGCCTAGTTTAGGAGATATAGACATTTTAGTATTTTGAATTTTCTTTTTTTTTGGTGCATAAAATGACCCCCGCAGACGCCTAGTTTAGGAGATATAGCCATTTTAGTATTTTGACTTTTTTTTTTCTGGTGCATAAAATGACCCCCGCAGACGCCTAGTTTAGGAGATATAGCCATTTTAGTATTTTGAATTTTCTTTTTTCTGGTGCATAAAATGACCCCCGCAGACGCCTAGTTTTGGAGATATAGCCATTTTAGTATTGTGAATTTTTTTTTTCTGGTGCACAAAATTACCCCCGCAGACGCCTAGTTTAGGAGATATAGCCATTTTAGTATTTTGAATTTTATTTTTTTTGGTGCATAAAATGACCCCCGCAGACGCCTAGTTCAGGTGATATAGCCATTTTAGTATTTTGAATTTTTTTTTTCTGGTGCACAAAATGACCCCCGCAGACGCCTAGTTTAGGAGATATAGCCATTTTAGTATTTTGAATTTTCTTTTTTCTGGTGCATAAAATGACCCCCGCAGACGCCTAGTTTAGGAGATAGAGCCATTTTAGTATTTTGAATTTTCTTTTTTCTGGTGCATAAAATGACCAACGCAGACGCTTAGTTTAGGAGATATAGCCATTTTAGTATTTTGAATTTTTTTTTTCTGGTGCACATAATGACCCCCGCAGACGCCTAGTTTAGGAGATATAGCCATTTTTGTATTTTTAATTTTCTTTTTTCTGGTGCATAAAATGACCCCCGCAGACGCCTAGTTTAGGAGATATAGCCATTTTGGTATTTTGAATTTTCTTTTTTTTGGTGCATAAAACGACCCTCGCAGACGCCTAGTTCAGGAGATATAGCCATTTTAGTATTTTGACTTTTTTTTTTCTGGTGCATAAAATGACCCCCGCAGACGCCTAGTTTAGGAGATATAGCCATTTTAGTATTTTGAATTTTCTTTTTTCTGGTGCATAAAATGACCCCCGCAGACGCCTAGTTTAGGAGATATAGCCATTTTAGTATTTTGAATTTTCTTTTTTCTGGTGCATAAAATGACCAACGCAGACGCTTAGTTTAGGAGATATAGCCATTTTAGTATTTTGAATTTTTTTTTTCTGATGCACATAATGACCCCCGCAGACGCCTAGTTTAGGAGATATAGCCATTTTTGTATTTTTAATTTTCTTTTTTCTGGTGCATAAAATGACCCCCGCAGACGCCTAGTTTAGGAGATATAGCCATTTTTGTATTTTTAATTTTCTTTTTTCTGGTGCATAAAATGACCCCCGCAGACGCCTAGTTTAGGAGATATAGCCATTTTAGTATTTTGAATTTTCTTTTTTCTGGTGCATAAAATGACCAACGCAGACGCTTAGTTTAGGAAATATAGCCATTTTAGTATTTTGAATTTTTTTTTTCTGATGCATAAAATGACCCCCGCAGACGCCTAGTTTAGGAGATATAGCCATTTCAGTATTTTGAATTTTCTTTTTTCTGGTGCATAAAATGACCCCCGCAGACGCCTAGTTTAGGAGATATAGCCATTTTAGCATTTTGAATTTTTTTTTTTCTGGTGCACAAAATGACCCCCGCAGACGCCTAGTTTAGGAGATATAGCCATTTTAGTATTTTGAATTTTCTTTTTTCTGGTGCATAAAATGACCAACGCAGACGCTTAGTTTAGGAAATATAGCCATTTTAGTATTTTGAATTTTTTTTTTCTGATGCATAAAATGACCCCCGCAGACGCCTAGTTTAGGAGATATAGCCATTTCAGTATTTTGAATTTTCTTTTTTCTGGTGCATAAAATGACCCCCGCAGACGCCTAGTTTAGGAGATATAGACATTTTAGTATTTTGAATTTTCTTTTTTTTTGGTGCATAAAATGACCCCCGCAGACGCCTAGTTTAGGAGATATAGCCATTTTAGTATTTTGACTTTTTTTTTTCTGGTGCATAAAATGACCCCCGCAGACGCCTAGTTTAGGAGATATAGCCATTTTAGTATTTTGAATTTTCTTTTTTCTGGTGCATAAAATGACCCCCGCAGACGCCTAGTTTAGGAGATATAGCCATTTTAGTATTGTGAATTTTTTTTTTCTGGTGCACAAAATTACCCCCGCAGACGCCTAGTTTAGGAGATATAGCCATTTTAGTATTTTGAATTTTATTTTTTTTGGTGCATAAAATGACCCCCGCAGACGCCTAGTTCAGGAGATATAGCCATTTTAGTATTTTGAATTTTTTTTTTCTGGTGCATAAAATGACCCCCGCAGACGCCTAGTTTAGGAGATATAGCCATTTTAGTATTTTGAATTTTCTTTTTTTTGGTGCATAAAATGACCCCCGCAGACGCCTAGTTTAGGAGATATAGCCATTTTAGTATTTTGAATTTTCTTTTTTCTGGTGCATAAAATGACCAACGCAGACGCTTAGTTTAGGAGATATAGCCATTTTAGTATTTTGAATTTTTTTTTTCTGGTGCACATAATGACCCCCGCAGACGCCTAGTTTAGGAGATATAGCCATTTTTGTATTTTTAATTTTCTTTTTTCTGGTGCATAAAATGACCCCCGCAGACGCCTAGTTTAGGAGATATAGACATTTTAGTATTTTGAATTTTCTTTTTTTTTGGTGCATAAAATGACCCCCGCAGACGCCTAGTTTAGGAGATATAGCCATTTTAGTATTTTGACTTTTTTTTTTCTGGTGCATAAAATGACCCCCGCAGACGCCTAGTTTAGGAGATATAGCCATTTTAGTATTTTGAATTTTCTTTTTTCTGGTGCATAAAATGACCCCCGCAGACGCCTAGTTTTGGAGATATAGCCATTTTAGTATTGTGAATTTTTTTTTTCTGGTGCACAAAATTACCCCCGCAGACGCCTAGTTTAGGAGATATAGCCATTTTAGTATTTTGAATTTTATTTTTTTTGGTGCATAAAATGACCCCCGCAGACGCCTAGTTCAGGTGATATAGCCATTTTAGTATTTTGAATTTTTTTTTTCTGGTGCACAAAATGACCCCCGCAGACGCCTAGTTTAGGAGATATAGCCATTTTAGTATTTTGAATTTTCTTTTTTCTGGTGCATAAAATGACCCCCGCAGACGCCTAGTTTAGGAGATAGAGCCATTTTAGTATTTTGAATTTTCTTTTTTCTGGTGCATAAAATGACCAACGCAGACGCTTAGTTTAGGAGATATAGCCATTTTAGTATTTTGAATTTTTTTTTTCTGGTGCACATAATGACCCCCGCAGACGCCTAGTTTAGGAGATATAGCCATTTTTGTATTTTTAATTTTCTTTTTTCTGGTGCATAAAATGACCCCCGCAGACGCCTAGTTTAGGAGATATAGCCATTTTGGTATTTTGAATTTTCTTTTTTTTGGTGCATAAAACGACCCTCGCAGACGCCTAGTTCAGGAGATATAGCCATTTTAGTATTTTGACTTTTTTTTTTCTGGTGCATAAAATGACCCCCGCAGACGCCTAGTTTAGGAGATATAGCCATTTTAGTATTTTGAATTTTCTTTTTTCTGGTGCATAAAATGACCCCCGCAGACGCCTAGTTTAGGAGATATAGCCATTTTAGTATTTTGAATTTTCTTTTTTCTGGTGCATAAAATGACCAACGCAGACGCTTAGTTTAGGAGATATAGCCATTTTAGTATTTTGAATTTTTTTTTTCTGGTGCACATAATGACCCCCGCAGACGCCTAGTTTAGGAGATATAGCCATTTTTGTATTTTTAATTTTCTTTTTTCTGGTGCATAAAATGACCCCCGCAGACGCCTAGTTTAGGAGATATAGCCATTTTTGTATTTTTAATTTTCTTTTTTCTGGTGCATAAAATGACCCCCGCAGACGCCTAGTTTAGGAGATATAGCCATTTTAGTATTTTGAATTTTCTTTTTTCTGGTGCATAAAATGACCAACGCAGACGCTTAGTTTAGGAAATATAGCCATTTTAGTATTTTGAATTTTTTTTTTCTGATGCATAAAATGACCCCCGCAGACGCCTAGTTTAGGAGATATAGCCATTTCAGTATTTTGAATTTTCTTTTTTCTGGTGCATAAAATGACCCCCGCAGACGCCTAGTTTAGGAGATATAGCCATTTTAGCATTTTGAATTTTTTTTTTTCTGGTGCACAAAATGACCCCCGCAGACGCCTAGTTTAGGAGATATAGCCATTTCAGTATTTTGAATTTTCTTTTTTCTGGTGCATAAAATGACCCCCGCAGACGCCTAGTTTAGGAGATATAGCCATTTTAGTATTTTGAATTTTTTTTTTCTGGTGCATAAAATGACCCCCGCAGACGCCTAGTTTAGGAGATATAGCCATTTTAGTATTTTGAATTTTTTTTTTCTGATGCATAAAATGACCCCCGCAGACGCCTAGTTTAGAAGATATAGCCATTTTGGTATTTTGACTTTTTTTTTTCTGGTGCATAAAATGACCCCCGCAGACGCCTAGTTTAGGAGATATAGCCATTTTAGCATTTTGAATTTTTTTTTTTCTGGTGCACAAAATGACCCCCGCAGACGCCTAGTTAAGGAGATATAGCCATTTCAGTATTTTGAATTTTCTTTTTTCTGGTGCATAAAATGACCCCCGCAGACGCCTAGTTTAGGAGATATAGCCATTTTAGTATTTTGAATTTTTTTTTTCTGATGCATAAAATGACCCCCGCAGACGCCTAGTTTAGGAGATATAGCCATTTTAGTATTTTGAATTTTTTTTTTCTGATGCATAAAATGACCCCCGCAGACGCCTAGTTTAGAAGATATAGCCATTTTGGTATTTTGAATTTTCTTTTTTCTGGTGCATAAAATGACCAACGCAGACGCCTAGTTTAGCAGATATAGCCATTTTAGTATTTTGAATTTTTTTTTTTCTGGTGCATAAAATGACCCCCGCAGACGCCTAGTTTAGGAGATATAGCCATTTTAGTATTTTGAATTTTCTTTTTCTGGTGCATAAATTGACCCCCGCAGATGCCTAGTTTAGGAGATATAGCCATTTTTGTATTTTTAATTTTCTTTTTTCTGGTGCATAAAATGACCCCCGCAGACGCCTAGTTTAGGAGATATAGCCATTTTAGTATTTTGAATTTTCTTTTTCTGGTGCATAAAATGACCACAGCAGACGCCTAGTTTAGGAGATATAGCCATTTTAGTATTTTGAATTTTTTTTTTCTGGTGCACAAAATGACCCCCGCAGACGCCTAGTTTAGGAGATATAGCCATTTTAGTATTTTGAAGTTTTTTTTTCTGATGCATAAAATGACCCCCGCAGACGCCTAGTTTAGGAGATATAGCCATTTTAGTATTTTGAATTTTCTTTTTTCTGGTGCATAAAATGACCCCCGCAGACGCCTAGTTTAGGAGATATAGACATTTTAGTATTTTGAATTTTCTTTTTTTTTGGTGCATAAAATGACCCCCGCAGACGCCTAGTTTAGGAGATATAGCCATTTTAGTATTTTGACTTTTTTTTTTCTGGTGCATAAAATGACCCCCGCAGACGCCTAGTTTAGGAGATATAGCCATTTTAGTATTTTGAATTTTCTTTTTTCTGGTGCATAAAATGACCCCCGCAGACGCCTAGTTTTGGAGATATAGCCATTTTAGTATTGTGAATTTTTTTTTTCTGGTGCACAAAATTACCCCCGCAGACGCCTAGTTTAGGAGATATAGCCATTTTAGTATTTTGAATTTTATTTTTTTTGGTGCATAAAATGACCCCCGCAGACGCCTAGTTCAGGTGATATAGCCATTTTAGTATTTTGAATTTTTTTTTTCTGGTGCACAAAATGACCCCCGCAGACGCCTAGTTTAGGAGATATAGCCATTTTAGTATTTTGAATTTTCTTTTTTCTGGTGCATAAAATGACCCCCGCAGACGCCTAGTTTAGGAGATAGAGCCATTTTAGTATTTTGAATTTTCTTTTTTCTGGTGCATAAAATGACCAACGCAGACGCTTAGTTTAGGAGATATAGCCATTTTAGTATTTTGAATTTTTTTTTTCTGGTGCACATAATGACCCCCGCAGACGCCTAGTTTAGGAGATATAGCCATTTTTGTATTTTTAATTTTCTTTTTTCTGGTGCATAAAATGACCCCCGCAGACGCCTAGTTTAGGAGATATAGCCATTTTGGTATTTTGAATTTTCTTTTTTTTGGTGCATAAAACGACCCTCGCAGACGCCTAGTTCAGGAGATATAGCCATTTTAGTATTTTGACTTTTTTTTTTCTGGTGCATAAAATGACCCCCGCAGACGCCTAGTTTAGGAGATATAGCCATTTTAGTATTTTGAATTTTCTTTTTTCTGGTGCATAAAATGACCCCCGCAGACGCCTAGTTTAGGAGATATAGCCATTTTAGTATTTTGAATTTTCTTTTTTCTGGTGCATAAAATGACCAACGCAGACGCTTAGTTTAGGAGATATAGCCATTTTAGTATTTTGAATTTTTTTTTTCTGATGCACATAATGACCCCCGCAGACGCCTAGTTTAGGAGATATAGCCATTTTTGTATTTTTAATTTTCTTTTTTCTGGTGCATAAAATGACCCCCGCAGACGCCTAGTTTAGGAGATATAGCCATTTTTGTATTTTTAATTTTCTTTTTTCTGGTGCATAAAATGACCCCCGCAGACGCCTAGTTTAGGAGATATAGCCATTTTAGTATTTTGAATTTTCTTTTTTCTGGTGCATAAAATGACCAACGCAGACGCTTAGTTTAGGAAATATAGCCATTTTAGTATTTTGAATTTTTTTTTTCTGATGCATAAAATGACCCCCGCAGACGCCTAGTTTAGGAGATATAGCCATTTCAGTATTTTGAATTTTCTTTTTTCTGGTGCATAAAATGACCCCCGCAGACGCCTAGTTTAGGAGATATAGCCATTTTAGCATTTTGAATTTTTTTTTTTCTGGTGCACAAAATGACCCCCGCAGACGCCTAGTTTAGGAGATATAGCCATTTCAGTATTTTGAATTTTCTTTTTTCTGGTGCATAAAATGACCCCCGCAGACGCCTAGTTTAGGCGATATAGCCATTTTAGTATTTTGAATTTTTTTTTTCTGGTGCATAAAATGACCCCCGCAGACGCCTAGTTTAGGAGATATAGCCATTTTAGTATTTTGAATTTTTTTTTTCTGATGCATAAAATGACCCCCGCAGACGCCTAGTTTAGAAGATATAGCCATTTTGGTATTTTGACTTTTTTTTTTCTGGTGCATAAAATGACCCCCGCAGACGCCTAGTTTAGGAGATATAGCCATTTTAGCATTTTGAATTTTTTTTTTCTGATGCACATAATGACCCCCGCAGACGCCTAGTTTAGGAGATATAGCCATTTTTGTATTTTTAATTTTCTTTTTTCTGGTGCATAAAATGACCCCCGCAGACGCCTAGTTTAGGAGATATAGCCATTTTTGTATTTTTAATTTTCTTTTTTCTGGTGCATAAAATGACCCCCGCAGACGCCTAGTTTAGGAGATATAGCCATTTTAGTATTTTGAATTTTCTTTTTTCTGGTGCATAAAATGACCAACGCAGACGCTTAGTTTAGGAAATATAGCCATTTTAGTATTTTGAATTTTTTTTTTCTGATGCATAAAATGACCCCCGCAGACGCCTAGTTTAGGAGATATAGCCATTTCAGTATTTTGAATTTTCTTTTTTCTGGTGCATAAAATGACCCCCGCAGACGCCTAGTTTAGGAGATATAGCCATTTTAGCATTTTGAATTTTTTTTTTTCTGGTGCACAAAATGACCCCCGCAGACGCCTAGTTTAGGAGATATAGCCATTTCAGTATTTTGAATTTTCTTTTTTCTGGTGCATAAAATGACCCCCGCAGACGCCTAGTTTAGGAGATATAGCCATTTTAGTATTTTGAATTTTCTTTTTCTGGTGCATAAAATGACCACAGCAGACGCCTAGTTTAGGAGATATAGCCATTTTAGTATTTTGAATTTTTTTTTTCTGGTGCACAAAATGACCCCCGCAGACGCCTAGTTTAGGAGATATAGCCATTTTAGTATTTTGAAGTTTTTTTTTCTGATGCATAAAATGACCCCCGCAGACGCCTAGTTTAGGAGATATAGCCATTTTAGTATTTTGAATTTTCTTTTTTCTGGTGCATAAAATGACCCCCGCAGACGCCTAGTTTAGGAGATATAGCCATTTTAGTATTTTGAATCGTCTTTTTTCTGGTGCATAAAATGACCCCCGCAGACGCCTAGTTTAGGAGATATAGCCATTTTAGTATTGTGAATTTTTTTTTTCTGGTGCACAAAATTACCCCCGCAGACGCCTAGTTTAGGAGATATAGCCATTTTAGTATTTTGAATTTTATTTTTTTTGGTGCATAAAATGACCCCCGCAGACGCCTAGTTCAGGAGATATAGCCATTTTAGTATTTTGAATTTTTTTTTTCTGGTGCATAAAATGACCCCCGCAGACGCCTAGTTTAGGAGATATAGCCATTTTAGTATTTTGAATTTTCTTTTTTTTGGTGCATAAAATGACCCCCGCAGACGCCTAGTTTAGGAGATATAGCCATTTTAGTATTTTGAATTTTCTTTTTTCTGGTGCATAAAATGACCAACGCAGACGCTTAGTTTAGGAGATATAGCCATTTTAGTATTTTGAATTTTTTTTTTCTGGTGCACATAATGACCCCCGCAGACGCCTAGTTGGGAGATATAGCCATTTTTGTATTTTTAATTTTCTTTTTTCTGGTGCATAAAATGACCCCCGCAGACGCCTAGTTTAGGAGATATAGACATTTTAGTATTTTGAATTTTCTTTTTTTTTGGTGCATAAAATGACCCCCGCAGACGCCTAGTTTAGGAGATATAGCCATTTTAGTATTTTGACTTTTTTTTTTCTGGTGCATAAAATGACCCCCGCAGACGCCTAGTTTAGGAGATATAGCCATTTTAGTATTTTGAATTTTCTTTTTTCTGGTGCATAAAATGACCCCCGCAGACGCCTAGTTTTGGAGATATAGCCATTTTAGTATTGTGAATTTTTTTTTTCTGGTGCACAAAATTACCCCCGCAGACGCCTAGTTTAGGAGATATAGCCATTTTAGTATTTTGAATTTTATTTTTTTTGGTGCATAAAATGACCCCCGCAGACGCCTAGTTCAGGAGATATAGCCATTTTAGTATTTTGAATTTTTTTTTTCTGGTGCACAAAATGACCCCCGCAGACGCCTAGTTTAGGAGATATAGCCATTTTAGTATTTTGAATTTTCTTTTTTCTGGTGCATAAAATGACCCCCGCAGACGCCTAGTTTAGGAGATAGAGCCATTTTAGTATTTTGAATTTTTTTTTTCTGGTGCACATAATGACCCCCGCAGACGCCTAGTTTAGGAGATATAGCCATTTTTGTATTTTTAATTTTCTTTTTTCTGGTGCATAAAATGACCCCCGCAGACGCCTAGTTTAGGAGATAAAGCCATTTTGGTATTTTGAATTTTCTTTTTTTTGGTGCATAAAACGACCCTCGCAGACGCCTAGTTCAAGAGATATAGCCATTTTAGTATTTTGACTTTTTTTTTTCTGGTGCATAAAATGACCCCCGCAGACGCCTAGTTTAGGAGATATAGCCATTTTAGTATTTTGAATTTTCTTTTTTCTGGTGCATAAAATGACCCCCGCAGACGCCTAGTTTAGGAGATATAGCCATTTTAGTATTTTGAATTTTTTTTTTCTGGTGCATAAAATGACCAACGCAGACGCTTAGTTTAGGAGATATAGCCATTTTAGTATTTTGAATTTTTTTTTTCTGGTGCACATAATGACCCCCGCAGACGCCTAGTTTAGGTGATATAGCCATTTTTGTATTTTTAATTTTCTTTTTTCTGGTGCATAAAATGACCCCCGCAGACGCCTAGTTTAGGAGATATAGCCATTTTAGTATTTTGAATTTTCTTTTTTTTGGTGCATAAAATGACCCCCGCAGACGCCTAGTTTAGGAGATATAGCCATTTTAGTATTTTGAATTTTCTTTTTCTGGTGCATAAAATGACCCCCGCAGATGCCTAGTTTAGGAGATATAGCCATTTTAGTATTTTGAATTTTCTTTTTTCTGGTGCATAAAATGACCCCCGCAGACGCCTAGTTTAGGAGATATAGCCATTTTAGTATTTTGAATTTTCTTTTTTCTGGTGCATAAAATGACCAACGCAGACGCTTAGTTTAGGAAATATAGCCATTTTAGTATTTTGAATTTTTTTTTTCTGATGCATAAAATGACCCCCGCAGACGCCTAGTTTAGGAGATATAGCCATTTCAGTATTTTGAATTTTCTTTTTTCTGGTGCATAAAATGACCCCCGCAGACGCCTAGTTTAGGAGATATAGCCATTTTAGCATTTTGAATTTTTTTTTTTCTGGTGCACAAAATGACCCCCGCAGACGCCTAGTTTAGGAGATATAGCCATTTCAGTATTTTGAATTTTCTTTTTTCTGGTGCATAAAATGACCCCCGCAGACGCCTAGTTTAGGAGATATAGCCATTTTAGTATTTTGAATTTTTTTTTTCTGGTGCATAAAATGACCCCCGCAGACGCCTAGTTTAGGAGATATAGCCATTTTAGTATTTTGAATTTTTTTTTTCTGATGCATAAAATGACCCCCGCAGACGCCTAGTTTAGAAGATATAGCCATTTTGGTATTTTGACTTTTTTTTTTCTGGTGCATAAAATGACCCCCGCAGACGCCTAGTTTAGGAGATATAGCCATTTTAGCATTTTGAATTATTTTTTTTCTGGTGCACAAAATGACCCCCGCAGACGCCTAGTTTAGGAGATATAGCCATTTCAGTATTTTGAATTTTCTTTTTTCTGGTGCATAAAATGACCCCCGCAGACGCCTAGTTTAGGAGATATAGCCATTTTAGTATTTTGAATTTTTTTTTTCTGATGCATAAAATGACCCCCGCAGACGCCTAGTTTAGGAGATATAGCCATTTTAGTATTTTGAATTTTTTTTTTCTGATGCATAAAATGACCCCCGCAGACGCCTAGTTTAGGAGATATAGCCATTTCAGTATTTTGAATTTTCTTTTTCTGGTGCATAAATTGACCCCCGCAGATGCCTAGTTTAGGAGATATAGCCATTTTAGTATTTTGAATTTTCTTTTTCTGGTGCATAAAATGACCCCCGCAGATGCCTAGTTTAGGGGAGATATAGCCATTTTAGTATTTTGAATTTTCTTTTTCTGGTGCATAAAATGACCACAGCAGACGCCTAGTTTAGGAGATATAGCCATTTTAGTATTTTGAATTTTTTTTTTCTGGTGCACAAAATGACCCCCGCAGACGCCTAGTTTAGGAGATATAGCCATTTTAGTATTTTGAAGTTTTTTTTTCTGATGCATAAAATGACCCCCGCAGACGCCTAGTTTAGGAGATATAGCCATTTTAGTATTTTGAATTTTCTTTTTTCTGGTGCATAAAATGACCCCCGCAGACGCCTAGTTTAGGAGATATAGCCATTTTAGTATTTTGAATTGCCTTTTTTCTGGTGCATAAAATGACCCCCGCAGACGCCTAGTTTAGGAGATATAGCCATTTTAGTATTTTGAATTTTCTTTTTTTTGGTGCATAAAATGACCCCCGCAGACGCCTAGTTTAGGAGATATAGCCATTTTAGCATTTTGAATTTTTTTTTTCTGGTGCACAAAATGACCCCCGCAGACGCCTAGTTTAGGAGATATAGCCATTTTAGTATTTTGAATTTTCTTTTTTCTGGTGCAAAAATGACCCCCGCAGACGCCTAGTTTAGGAGATATAGCCATTTTAGTATTTTGAAGTTTCTTTTTTCTGGTGCATAAAATGACCACCGCAGATGCCTAGTTTAGGAGATATAGCCATGTTAGTATTTTGAATTTTCTTTTTTCTGGTGCATAAAATGACCCCCGCAGACGCCTAGTTTAGGAGATATAGCCATTTTAGTATTTTGAATTTTCTTTTTTTTGGTGCATAAAATGACCCTCGCAGACGCCTAGTTTAGGAGATATAGCCATTTTAGTATTTTGAATTTTCTTTTTCTGGTGCATAAAATGACCCCCGCAGATGCCTAGTTAAGGAGATATAGCCATTTTTGTATTTTTAATTTTCTTCTTTCTGGTGCATAAAATGACCCCCGCAGACGCCTAGTTTAGGAGATATAGCCATTTTTGTATTTTTAATTTTCTTTTTTCTATTGCATAAAATGACCCCCGCAGACGCCTAGTTTAGGAGATATAGCCATTTTAGCATTTCGAATTTTTTTCTTCTGGTGCACAAAATGACCCCCGCAGACGCCTTGTTTGGGAAATATAGCCATTTTAGTATTTTGAATTTTTTTTTTCTGGTGCACAAAATGACCCCCGCAGACGCCTAGTTTAGGAGATATAGCCATTTTAGTATTTTGAATTTTCTTTTTTTTGGTGCATAAAATGACCCCCGCAGACGCCTAGTTTAGGAGATATAGCCATTTTAGTATTTTGAAGTTTTTTTTTCTGGTGCATAAAATGACCCCTGCAGACGCCTAGTTTAGGAGATATAGCCATTTTAGTATTTTGAATTTTTTTTTTCTGGTGCACAAAATGACCCCCGCAGACGCCTAGTTTAGCAGATATAGCCATTTTAGTATTTTGAATTTTTTTTTTTTCTGGTGCATAAAATGACCACCGCAGACGCC
This sequence comes from Volucella zonaria, assembly GCA_963966105.1. Lineage (NCBI taxonomy): Eukaryota > Metazoa > Arthropoda > Insecta > Diptera > Syrphidae > Volucella > Volucella zonaria. Next base: position 89,537,701 of record OZ014533.1, on the reverse strand, counting down.
TAGTTTAGGAGATATAGCCATTTTAGTATTTTGAATTTTCTTTTTCTGGTGCATAAATTGACCCCCGCAGATGCCTAGTTTAGGAGATATAGCCATTTTTGTATTTTTAATTTTCTTTTTTCTGGTGCATAAAATGACCCCCGCAGACGCCTAGTTTAGGAGATATAGCCATTTTAGTATTTTGAATTTTTTTTTTCTGGTGCATAAAATGACCCCCGCAGAAGCCTAGTTTAGGAGATATAGCCATTTTAGTATTTTGAATTTTCTTTTTTTTGGTGCATAAAATGACCCCCGCAGACGCCTAGTTTAGGAGATATAGCCATTTTAGTATTTTGAAGTTTTTTTTTCTGATGCATAAAATGACCCCCGCAGACGCCTAGTTTAGGAGATATAGCCATTTTAGTATTTTGAATTTTCTTTTTTTTGGTGCATAAATTGACCCCCGCAGACGCCTAGTTCAGGAGATATAGCCATTTTAGTATTTTGAATTTTCTTTTTCTGGTGCATAAAATGACCCCCGCAGATGCCTAGTTTAGGGGAGATATAGCCATTTTAGTATTTTGAATTTTCTTTTTCTGGTACATAAAATGACCCCCGCAGATGCCTAGTTTAGGAGATATAGCCATTTTAGTATTTTGAATTTTCTTTTTTCTGGTGCACAAAATGACCCCCGCAGACGCCTAGTTTAGGAGATATAGCCATTTTAGTATTTTGAATTTTCTTTTTTCTGGTGCATAAAATGACCACCGCAGACGCCTAGTTTAGGAGATATAGCCATTTTAGTATTTTGAATTTTTTTTTTCTGGTGCACAAAATGACCCCCGCAGACGCCTAGTTTAGGAGATATAGCCACTTTAGTATTTTGAATTTTCTTTTTTTTGGTGCATAAAATGACCCCCGCAGACGCCTAGTTTAGGAGATATAGCCATTTTAGTATTTTGAAGTTTTTTTTTCTGATGCATAAAATGACCCCCGCAGACGCCTAGTTTAGGAGATATAGCCATTTTAGTATTTTGAATTTTCTTTTTTCTGGTGCATAAAATGACCCCCGCAGACGCCTAGTTTAGGAGATATAGCCATTTTAGTATTTTGAATTGTCTTTTTTCTGATGCATAAAATAACCCCCGCGGACGCCTAGTTTAGGAGATATAGCCATTTTTGTGTTTTTAATTTTCTTTTTTCTGGTGCATAAAATGACCCCCGCAGACGCCTAGTTTAGGAGATATAGCCATATAAGTATTTTGAATTTTCTTTTTTCTGGTGCATAAAATGACCCCCGCAGACGCCTAGTTTAGGAGATATAGCCATTTTAGTATTTTGAATTTTCTTTTTTTTGGTGCATAAAATGACCCCCGCAGACGCCTAGTTTAGGAGATATAGCCATTTTAGTATTTTGAATTTTCTTCTTTCTGGTGCATAAAATGACCCCCGCAGACGCCTAGTTAAGGAGATATAGCCATTTTAGTATTTTGAATTTTCTTTTTTCTGGTGCATAAAATGACCCCCGCAGACGCCTAGTTTAGGAGATATAGCCATTTTAGTATTTTGAATTTTCTTTTTTCTGGTGCATAAAATGACCCCCGCAGACGCCTAGTTTAGGAGATATAGCCATTTTAGTATTTTGAATTTTCTTTTTTTTGGTGCATAAAATGACCCCCGCAGACGCCTAGTTTAGGAGATATAGCCATTTTAGTATTTTGAATTTTCTTTTTTCTGGTGCATAAAATGACCCCCGCAGACGCCTAGTTTAGGAGATATAGCCATTTAAGTATTTTGAATTTTCTTTTTTCTGGTGCATAAAATGACCCCCGCAGACGCCTAGTTTAGGAGATATAGCCATTTTAGTATTTTGAATTTTCTTTTTTTTGGTGCATAAAATGACCCCCGCAGACGCCTAGTTTAGGAGATATAGCCGTTTTAGTATTTTGAATTTTCTTCTTTCTGGTGCATAAAATGACCCCCGCAGACGCCTAGTTAAGGAGATATAGCCATTTTAGTATTTTGAATTTCCTTTTTTCTGGTGCATTAAATGAACCCCGCAGACCCATAGTTTAGGAGATATAGCACTTTTAGTATTTTGAATTTTCTTTTTTTTGGTGCATAAAATGACCCCCGCAGACGCTTAGTTTAGGAGATATAGCCATTTTAGTATTTTGAATTTTATTTTTTCTTTTGCATAAAATGACCCCTGCAGACGCCTAGTTTAGGAGATATAGCCATTTTAGTATTTTGAATTATCTTTTTTCTGGTGCATAAAATGACCCCCGCAGACGCCTAGTTAAGGAGATATAGCCATTTTAGTATTTTGAATTTTCTTTTTTCTGGTGCATAAAATGACCCCCGCAGACGCCTAGTTTAGGAGATATAGCCATTTTAGTATTTGGAATTTTCTTTTTTCTGGTGCATAAAATGACCCCCGCAGACGCCTAGTTTAGGAGATATAGCCATTTAAGTATTTAGAATTTTTTTTTTCTGGTGCATAAAATGACCCCCGCAGACACCTAGTTTAGGAGATATAGCCATTTTAGTATTTTGAATTTTCTTTTTTCTGGTGCATAAAATGACCCCCGCATACGCCTAGTTTAGGAGATATAGCCATTTTAGTATTTTGAATTTTCTTTTTTTTGGTGCATAAAATGACCCCCGCAGACGCCTAGTTTAGGAGATATAGCCATTTTAGTATTTTGAATTTTCTTTTTTCTGGTGCATAAAATGACCCCCGCAGACGCCTAGTTTAGGAGATATAGCCATTTAAGTATTTTGAATTTTCTTTTTTCTGGTGCATAAAATGACCCCCGCAGACGCCTAGTTTCGGAGATATAGCCATTTTAGTATTTTGAATTTTCTTTTTTTTGGTGCATAAAATGACCCCCGCAGACGCCTAGTTTAGGAGATATAGCCATTTTAGTATTTTGAATTTTCTTCTTTCTGGTGCATAAAATGACCCCCGCAGACGCCTAGTTATGGAGATATAGCCATTTTAGTATTTTGAATTTCCTTTTTTCTGGTGCATTAAATGAACCCCGCAGACCCTTAGTTTAGGAGATATAGCCCTTTTAGTATTTTGAATTTTCTTTTTTTTGGTGCATAAAATGACCCCCGCAGACGCCTAGTTTAGGAGATATAGCCATTTTAGTATTTTGAATTTTATTTTTTCTGGTGCATAAAATGACCCCTGCAGACGCCTAGTTTAGGAGATATAGCCATTTTAGTATTTTGAATTATCTTTTTTCTGGTGCATAAAATGACCCCCGCAGACGCCTAGTTAAGGAGATATAGCCATTTTAGTATTTTGAATTTCCTTTTTTCTGGTGCATTAAATGAACCCTGCAGACCCTTAGTTTAGGAGATATAGCCCTTTTAGTATTTTGAATTTTCTTTTTTTTGGTGCATAAAATGACCCCCGCAGACGCCTAGTTTAGGAGATATAGCCATTTTAGTATTTTGAATTTTATTTTTTCTGGTGCATAAAATGACCCCTGCAGACGCCTAGTTTAGGAGATATAGCCATTTTAGTATTTTGAATTTTCTTTTTTCTGGTGCATAAAATGACCCCCGCAGACGCCTAGTTTAGGAGATATAGCCATTTTAGTATTTTGAATTTTATTTTTTCTTTTGCATAAAATGACCCCCGCAGACCCCTAGTTTAGGAGATATAGCCATTTTAGTATTTTGAAGTTTTTTTTTCTGATGCATAAAATTACCCCCGCAGACGCCTAGTTTAGGAGATATCGCCATTTTAGTATTTTGAATTTTCTTTTTTCTGGTACATAAAATGACCCCCGCAGACGCCTAGTTTAGGAGATATAGCCATTTTAGTATTTTGAATTTTCTTTTTTCTGGTGCATAAAATGACCCCCGCAGACGCCTAGTTTAGGAGATATAGCCATTTTAGTATTTTGAATTTTCTTTTTTCTGGTGCATAAAATGACCCCCGCAGACGCCTAGTTTAGGAGATATAGCCGTTTTAGTATTTTGAATTTTCTTTTTTCTGGTGCATAAAATGACCCCCGCAGACGCCTAGTTCACCAGATATAGCCATTTTAGTATTTTGAATTTTCTTTTTTCTGGTGCATAGAATGACCCCCGCAGACGCCTAGTTTAGGAGATATAGCCATTTTAGCATTTTGAATTTTTTTTTTTCTGGTGCACAAAATGACCCCCGCAGACGCCTAGTTTAGGAGATATAGTCATTTTAGTATTTTGAATTTTCTTTTTTTTGGTGCATAAAATGACCCCCGCAGACGCCTAGTTTAGGAGATATAGCCATTTTAGTATTTTGAATTTTTTTTTTTCTGGTGCATAAAATGACCCCCGCAGATGCCTAGTTTAGGAGATGTAGCCATTTTAGTATTTTGAATTTTTTTTTTCTGGTGCATAAAATGACCCCCGCAGATGCCTAGTTTAGGAGATATAGCCATTTTAGTATTTTGAATTTTTTTTTTCTGGTGCACAAAATGACCCCCGCAGACGCCTAGTTTAGGAGATATAGCCATTTCAGTATTTTGAATTTTCTTTTTCTGGTGCATAAAATGACCCCCGCAGATGCCTAGTTTAGGAGATATAGCCATTTTAGCATTTTGAATTTTTTTTTTTCTGGTGCACAAAATGACCCCCGCAGACGCCTAGTTTAGGTGATATAGTCATTTTAGTATTTTGAATTTTCTTTTTTTTGGTGCATAAAATGACCCCCGCAGACGCCTAGTTTAGGAGATATAGCCATTTTAGTATTTTGAATTTTCTTTTTTCTGGTGCATAAAATGACCCCCGCAGACGCCTAGTTTAGGAGATATAGCCATTTTAGTATTTTGAATTTTCTTTTTTCTGGTGCATAAAATGACCCCCGCAGACGCATAGTTTAGGAGATATAGCCATTTTAGTATTTTGAATTTTCTTTTTTCTGGTGCATAAAATGACCCCCGCAGACGCCTAGTTTAGGAGATATAGCCATTTTAGTATTTTGAATTTTTTTTTTCTGGTGCACAAAATGACCCCCGCAGACGCCTAGTTTAGGAGATATAGCTATTTTAGTATTTTGAATTTTCTTTTTTTTGGTGCATAAAATGACCCCTGCAGACGCCTAGTTTAGGAGATATAGCCATTTTAGTATTTTGAATTTTTTTTTTCTGGTGCATAAAATGACCCCCGCAGACGCATTGTTTAGGAGATAGAGCCATTTTAGTATTTTGAATTTTTTTTTTCTGGTGCACAAAATGACCCCCGCAGACGCCCAGTTTAGGAGATATAGCCCGTTTAGTATTTTGAATTTTCTTTTTTTTGGTGCATAAAATGACCCCCGCAGACGCCTAGTTTAGGAGATATAGCCATTTCAGTATTTTGATTTTTTTTTATTCTGGTGCACAAAATGACCCCCGCAGACGCCTAGTTTAGGAGATATAGCTATTTTATTATTTTGAATTTTCTTTTTTTTGGTGCATAAAATGACCCCCGCAGACGCCTAGTTTAGGAGATATAGCCATTTTAGTATTTTGAATTTTTTTTTTTGGTGCATAAAATGACCCCCGCAGACGCCTAGTTTAGGAGATATAGCCATTTTAGTATTTTGAATTTTCTTTTTTCTGGTGCATAAAATGACCCCCGCAGACGCCTAGTTTAGGAGATATAGTAATTTTAGTATTTTGAATTTTTTTTTCTGGTGCACTAAATGACCCCCGCAGACGCCTAGTTTAGGAGATATAGCCATTTTAGTATTTTGAATTTTTTTTTTCTGGTGCACAAAATGAAACCCGCAGACGCCTAGTTTAGGAGATATAGCCACTTTAGTATTTTGAATTTTCTTTTTTCTGGTGCACAAAATGACCCCCGCAGACGCCTAGTTTAGGAGATATAGCCACTTTAGTATTTTGAATTTTCTTTTTTTTGGTGCATAAAATGACCCCCGCAGATGCCTAGTTTAGGGGAGATATAGCCATTTTAGTATTTTGAATTTTTTTTTCTGGTGCACTAAATGACCCCCGCAGACGCCTAGTTTAGGAGATATAGCCATTTTAGTATTTTGAATTTTTTTTTTCTGGTGCACAAAATGACCCCCGCAGACGCCTAGTTTAGGAGATATAGCCACTTTAGTATTTTGAATTTTCTTTTTTCTGGTGCACTAAATGACCCCCGCAGACGCCTAGTTTAGGAGATATAGCCATTTTAGTATTTTGAATTTTTTTTTTCTGGTGCACAAAATGACCCCCGCAGACGCCTAGTTTAGGAGATATAGCCACTTTAGTATTTTGAATTTTCTTTTTTCTGGTGCACAAAATGACCCCCGCAGACGCCTAGTTTAGGAGATATAGCCACTTTAGTATTTTGAATTTCCTTTTTTTTGGTGCATAAATTGACCCCCGCAGACGCCTAGTTCAGGAGATATAGCCATTTTAGTATTTTGAATTTTCTTTTTCTGGTGCATAAAATGACCCCCGCAGATGCCTAGTTTAGGGGAGATATAGCCATTTTAGTATTTTGAATTTTCTTTTTCTGGTACATAAAATGACCCCCGCAGATGCCTAGTTTAGGAGATATAGCCATTTTAGTATTTTGAATTTTCTTTTTTCTGGTGCACAAAATGACCCCCGCAGACGCCTAGTTTAGGAGATATAGCCATTTTAGTATTTTGAATTTTCTTTTTTCTGGTGCATAAAATGACCACCGCAGACGCCTAGTTTAGGAGATATAGCCATTTTAGTATTTTGAATTTTTTTTTTCTGGTGCACAAAATGACCCCCGCAGACGCCTAGTTTAGGAGATATAGCCACTTTAGTATTTTGAATTTTCTTTTTTTTGGTGCATAAAATGACCCCCGCAGACGCCTAGTTTAGGAGATATAGCCATTTTAGTATTTTGAAGTTTTTTTTTCTGATGCATAAAATGACCCCCGCAGACGCCTAGTTTAGGAGATATAGCCATTTTAGTATTTTGAATTTTCTTTTTTCTGGTGCATAAAATGACCCCCGCAGACGCCTAGTTTAGGAGATATAGCCATTTTAGTATTTTGAATTGTCTTTTTTCTGGTGCATAAAATGACCCCCGCAGACGCCTAGTTTAGGAGATATAGCCATTTTAGTATTTTAAATTTTTTTTTTCTGCTGCACAAAATGACCCCCGAAGACGCCTAGTGTAGGAGATATAGCCATCTTAGTATTTTGAATTTTCTTTTTTCTGGTGCATAAAATGACCCCCGCAGACGCCTAGTTCAGGAGATATAGCCATTTTAGTATTTTGAATTTTCTTTTTTCTGATGCATAAAATAACCCCCGCGGACGCCTAGTTTAGGAGATATAGCCATTTTTGTGTTTTTAATTTTCTTTTTTCTGGTGCATAAAATGACCCCCGCAGACGCCTAGTTTAGGAGATATAGCCATTTAAGTATTTTGAATTTTCTTTTTTCTGGTGCATAAAATGACCCCCGCAGACTCCTAGTTTAGGAGATATAGCCATTTTAGTATTTTGAATTTTCTTTTTTTTGGTGCATAAAATGACCCCCGCAGACGCCTAGTTTAGGAGATATAGCCATTTTAGTATTTTGAATTTTCTTCTTTCTGGTGCATAAAATGACCCCCGCAGACGCCTAGTTAAGGAGATATAGCCATTTTAGTATTTTGAATTTTCTTTTTTCTGGTGCATAAAATGACCCCCGCAGACGCCTAGTTTAGGAGATATAGCCATTTTAGTATTTTGAATTTTCTTTTTTCTGGTGCATAAAATGACCCCCGCAGACGCCTAGTTTAGGAGATATAGCCATTTTAGTATTTTGAATTTTCTTTTTTTTGGTGCATAAAATGACCCCTGCAGACGCCTAGTTTAGGAGATATAGCCATTTTAGTATTTTGAATTATCTTTTTTCTGGTGCATAAAATGACCCCCGCAGACGCCTAGTTAAGGAGATATAGCCATTTTAGTATTTTGAATTTCCTTTTTTCTGGTGCATTAAATGAACCCCGCAGACCCTTAGTTTAGGAGATATAGCCCTTTTAGTATTTTGAATTTTCTTTTTTTTGGTGCATAAAATGATCCCCGCAGACGCCTAGTTTAGGAGATATAGCCATTTTAGTATTTTGAATTTTATTTTTTCTGGTGCATAAAATGACCCCTGCAGACGCCTAGTTTAGGAGATATAGCCATTTTAGTATTTTGAATTATCTTTTTTCTGGTGCATAAAATGACCCCCGCAGACGCCTAGTTAAGGAGATATAGCCATTTTGGTATTTTGAATTTTCTTTTTTCTGGTGCATAAAATGACCCCCGCAGACGCCTAGTTTAGGAGATATAGCCATTTTAGTATTTTGAATTTTCTTTTTTCTGGTGCATAAAATGACCCCCGCAGACGCCTAGTTTAGGAGATATAGCCATTTAAGTATTTAGAATTTTTTTTTTCTGCTGCATAAAATGACCCCCGCAGACGCCTAGTTTAAGAGATATAGCCATTTTAGTATTTTGAATTTTCTTTTTTCTGGTGCATAAAATGACCCCCGCAGACGCCTACTTTAGGAGATATAGCCATTTTAGTATTTTGAATTTTCTTTTTTTTGGTGCATAAAATGACCCCCGCAGACGCCTAGTTTAGGAGATATAGCCATTTTAGTATTTTAAATTTTCTTTTTTCTGGTGCATAAAATGACCCCCGCAGACGCCTAGTTTAGGAGATATAGCCATTTTAGTATTTTGAATTTTATTTTTTCTGGTGCATAAAATGACCCCTGCAGACGCCTAGTTTAGGAGATATAGCCATTTTAGTATTTTGAATTATCTTTTTTCTGGTGCATAAAATGACCCCCGCAGACGCCTAGTTAAGGAGATATAGCCATTTTAGTATTTTGAATTTTCTTTTTTCTGGTGCATAAAATGACCCCCGCAGACGCCTAGTTTAGGAGATATAGCCATTTTAGCATTTTGAATTTTTTTTTTTCTGGTGCACAAAATGACCCCCGCAGACGCCTAGTTTAGGAGATATAGCCATTTTAGTATTTTGAATTTTCTTTTTTCTGGTGCATAAAATGACCCCCGCAGATGCCTAGTTTAGGAGATATAGCCATTTTAGCATTTTGAATTTTTTTTTTTCTGGTGCACAAAATGACCCCCGCAGACGCCTAGTTTAGGAGATATAGCCATTTTAGTATTTTGAATTTTCTTTTTCTGGTGCATAAAATGACCCCCGCAGATGCCTAGTTTAGGAGATATAGCCATTTTAGCATTTTGAATTTTTTTTTTTCTGGTGCACAAAATGACCCCCGCAGACGCCTAGTTTAGGAGATATAGTCATTTTAGTATTTTGAATTTTCTTTTTTTTGGTGCATAAAATGACCCCCGCAGACGCCTAGTTTAGGAGATATAGCCATTTTAGTATTTTGAATTTTCTTTTTTCTGGTGCATAAAATGACCCCCGCAGACGCCTAGTTTAGGAGATATAGCCATTTTAGTATTTTGAATTTTCTTTTTTCTGGTGCATAAAATGACCCCTGCAGACGCCTAGTTTAGGAGATATAGCCATTTTAGTATTTTGAATTATCTTTTTTCTGGTGCATAAAATGACCCCCGCAGACGCCTAGTTAAGGAGATATAGCCATTTTAGTATTTTGAATTTCCTTTTTTCTGGTGCATTAAATGAACCCTGCAGACCCTTAGTTTAGGAGATATAGCCCTTTTAGTATTTTGAATTTTCTTTTTTTTGGTGCATAAAATGACCCCCGCAGACGCCTAGTTTAGGAGATATAGCCATTTTAGTATTTTGAATTTTCTTTTTTCTGGTGCATAAAATGACCCCCGCAGACGCCTAGTTTAGGAGATATAGCCATTTTAGTATTTTGAATTTTCTTTTTTCTGGTGCATAAAATGACCCCTGCAGACGCCTAGTTTAGGAGATATAGCCATTTTAGTATTTTGAATTATCTTTTTTCTGGTGCATAAAATGACCCCCGCAGACGCCTAGTTTAGGAGATATAGCCATTTTAGTATTTTGAATTTTCTTTTTTCTGGTGCATAAAATGACCCCCGCAGACGCCTAGTTTAGGAGATATAGCCATTTTTGTATTTTGAAGTTTTTTTTTCTGATGCATAAAATTACCCCCGCAGACGCCTAGTTTAGGAGATATCGCCATTTTAGTATTTTGAATTTTCTTTTTTCTGGTGCATAAAATGACCCCCGCAGACGCCTAGTTTAGAAGATATAGCCATTTTAGTATTTTGAATTTTCTTTTTTCTGGTGCATAAAATGACCCCCGCAGACGCCTAGTTTAGGAGATATAGCCATTTTAGTATTTTGAATTTTCTTTTTTCTGGTGCATAAAATGACCCCCGCAGACGCCTAGTTTAGGAGATATAGCCATTTTAGTATTTTGAATTTTCTTTTTTCTGGTGCATAAAATGACCCCCGCAGACGCCTAGTTCACCAGATATAGCCATTTTAGTATTTTGAATTTTCTTTTTTCTGGTGCATAGAATGACCCCCGCAGACGCCTAGTTAAGGAGATATAGCCATTTTAGCATTTTGAATTTTTTTTTTTCTGGTGCACAAAATGACCCCCGCAGACGCCTAGTTTAGGAGATATAGTCATTTTAGTATTTTGAATTTTCTTTTTTTTGGTGCATAAAATGACCCCCGCAGACGCCTAGTTTAGGAGATATAGCCATTTTAGTATTTTGAATTTTTTTTTTCTGGTGCATAAAATGACCCCCGCAGATGCCTAGTTTAGGAGATATAGCCATTTTAGTATTTTGAATTTTTTTTTTCTGGTGCATAAAATGACCCCCGCAGATGCTTAGTTTAGGAGATATAGCCATTTTAGTATTTTGAATTTTTTTTTTCTGCTGCACAAAATGACCCCCGCAGACGCCTAGTTTAGGAGATATAGCCATTTTAGTATTTTGAATTTTTTTTTTCTGCTGCACAAAATGACCCCCGCAGACGCCTAGTTTAGGAGATATAGCAATTTTAGTATTTTGAATTTTCTTTTTTCTGGTGCATAAAATGACCACCGCAGACGCCTAGTTTAGGAGATATAGCCATTTTAGTATTTTGAATTTTCTTTTTTTTTGGTGCATAAAGTGACCCCCGCAGACGCCTAGTTTAGGAGATATAGCCATTTTAGTATTTTGAATTTTCTTTTTTCTGGTGCATAAAATGACCCCCTCAGACGCCTAGTTTAGGAGATATAGCCATTTTAGTATTTTGAATTTTTTTTTTCTGCTGCACAAAATGACCCCCGCAGACGCCTAGTTTAGGAGATATAGCCATTTTAGTATTTTGAATTTTCTTTTTTCTGGTGCATAAAATGACCCCCGCAGACGCCTAGTTTAGGAGATATAGCCATTTTAGTATTATGAATTTTTTTTTTCTGATGCATAAAATGACCCCCGCAGACGCCTAGTTTAGGAGATATAGCCATTTTAGTATTTTGAATTTTCTTTTTTCTGGTGCATAAAATGACCCCCGCAGACGCCTAGTTTAGGAGATACAGCCATTTTAGTATGTTGAATTTTCTTTTTTCTGGTGCATAAAATGACCCCCGCAGACGCCTAGTTCAGGAGATATAGCCATTTTAGTATTTTGACTTTTTTTTCTGGTGCATAAAATGACCCCCGCAGACGCCTAGTTTAGGAGATATAGCCATTTTAGTATTTTGAATTTTCTTTTTTCTGGTGCATAAAATGACCCCCGCAGACGCCTAGTTTAGGAGATATAGCCATTTTAGTATTTTGAATTTTTTTTTTCTGGTGCACAAAATGACCGTCGCAGACGCCTAGTTTAGGAGATAAAGCCATTTTAGTATTTTGAATTTTCTTTTTTTTGGTGCATAAAATGACCCCCGCAGACGCCTAGTTCACCAGATATAGCCATTTTAGTATTTTGAATTTTCTTTTTTCTGGTGCATAAAATGACCCCCGCAGACGCCTAGTTTAGGAGATATAGCCATTTTAGCATTTTGAATTTTTTTTTTTCTGGTGCACAAAATGACCCCCGCAGACGCCTAGTTTAGGAGATATAGTCATTTTAGTATGTTGAATTTTCTTTTTTCTGGTGCATAAAATGACCCCCGCAGACGCCTAGTTCAGGAGATATAGCCATTTTAGTATTTTGAATTTTCTTTTTTCTGGTGCATAAAATGACCCCCGCAGACGCCTAGTTTAGGAGATATAGCCATTTTAGCATTTTGAATTTTTTTTTTCTGGTGCATAAAATGACCCCCGCAGCTGCCTAGTTTAGGAGATATAGCCATTTTTGTATTTTTAATTTTCTTTTTTCTGGTGCATAAAATGACCCCCGCAGACGCCTAGTTTAGGAGATATAGCCATTTTAGTATTTTGAATTTTCTTTTTTCTGGTGCATAAAATGACCCCCGCAGACGCATAGTTTAGGAGATATAGCCATTTTAGTATTTTAAATTTTCTTTTTTCTGGTGCATAAAATGACCCCCGCAGACGCCTAGTTTAGGAGATATAGCCATTTTAGTATTTTGAATTTTTTTTTTCTGGTGCATAAAATGACCCCAGCAGACGCCTAGTTCAGGAGATATAGCCCTTTTAGTATTTTGAATTTTCTTTTTTCTGGTGCATAAAATGACCCCCGCAGACGCCTAGTTTAGGAGATATAGCCCTTTTAGTATTTTGAATTTTCTTTTTTCTGGTGCATAAAATGACTCCCGCAGACGCCTAGTTTAGGAGATATAGCCATTTTAGTATTTTGAATTTTTTTTTCTGATGCATAAAATGACCCCCGCAGACGCCTAGTTTAGGAGATATAGCCATTTTAGTATTTTGAATTTTCTTTTTTCTGGTCCATAAAATGACCCCCGCAGACGCCTAGTTTAGGAGATATAGCCATTTTAGTATTTTGAATTTTTTTTTTCTGGGGCACAAAATGACCCCCGCAGATGCCTAGTTTAGGAGATATAGCCATTTTTGTATTTTTAATTTTCTTTTTTCTGGTGCATAAAATGACCCCCGCAGACGCCTAGTTTAGGAGATATAGCCATTTGAGTATTTTGAATTTTCTTTTTTCTGGTGTATAAAATGACCCCCGCAGACGCCTAGTTTAGGAGATATAGCCATTTTAGTATTTTGAATTTTCTTTTTTTTGGTGCATAAAATGACTCCCGCAGATGCCTAGTTTAGGAGATATAGCCATTTTAGTATTTTGAATTTTTTTTTCTGATGCATAAAATGACCCCCGCAGACGGCTAGTTTAGGAGATATAGCCATTTTAGTATTTTGAATTTTTTTTTTCTGCTGCACAAAATGACCCCCGCAGACGCCTAGTTTAGGAGATATAGCCATTTCAGTATTTTGAATTTTCTTTTTTTTGGTGCATAAAATGACTCCCGCAGATGCCTAGTTTAGGAGATATAGCCATTTTAGTATTTTGAATTTTTTTTTCTGATGCATAAAATGACCCCCGCAGACGGCTAGTTTAGGAGATATAGCCATTTTAGTATTTTGAATTTTTTTTTTCTGCTGCACAAAATGACCCCCGCAGACGCCTAGTTTAGTAGATATAGCCATTTTAGTATTTTGAATTTTCTTTTTTCTGGTGCATAAAATGACCCCCGCAGACGCCTAGTTTAGGAGATATAGCCATTTTAGTATTTTGAATTTTTTTTTCTGGTGCACAAAATGACCCCCGCAGACGCCTAGTTTAGGAGATATAGCCATTTTAGTGTTTTGAATTTTCTTTTTTCTGGTGCATAAAATGACCCCCGCAGACGCCTAGTTCAGGAGATATAGCCCTTTTAGTATTTTGAATTTTCTTTTTTCTGGTGCATAAAATGACCCCCGCAGACGCCTAGTTTAGGAGATATAGCCCTTTTAGTATTTTGAATTTTCTTTTTTCTGGTGCATAAAATGACTCCCGCAGACGCCTAGTTTAGGAGATATAGCCATTTTAGTATTTTGAATTTTCTTTTTTTTGGTGCATAAAATGACCCCCGCAGACGCCTAGTTCAGGAGATATAGCCATTTTAGTATTTTGAATTTTTTTTTTCTGGTGCACAAAATGACCCCCGCAGACGCCTAGTTTAGGAGATATAGCCCTTTTAGTATTTTGAATTTTTTTTTTCTGGTGCACAAAATGACCCCCGCAGACGCCTAGTTTAGGAGATATAGCCATTTTAGTATTTTGAATTTTCTTTTTTCTGGTGCATAAAATGACCCCCGCAGACGCCTAGTTTAGGAGATATAGCCATTTTAGTATTTTGAATTTTCTTTTTTCTGGTGCATAAAATGACCCCCGCAGACGCCTAGTTTAGGAGATATAGCCATTTTAGTATTTTGAATTTTCTTTTTTCTGGTGCTTAAAATGACCCCCGCAGACGCCTAGTTTAGGAGATAGAGCCATTTTAGTATTTTGAATTTTATTTTTTTTGGTGCATAAAATGACCCCCGCAGACGCCTAGTTCAGGAGATATAGCCATTTTAGTATTTTGAATTTTTTTTTTCTGGTGCACAAAATGACCCCCGCAGACGCCTAGTTTAGGAGATATAGCCATTTTAGTATTTTGAATTTTCTTTTTTTTGGTGCATAAAATGACCCCCGCAGACGCCTAGTTCAGGAGATATAGCCATTTTAGTATTTTGAATTTTCTTTTTTCTGGTGCTTAAAATGACCCCCGCAGACGCCTAGTTTAGGAGATAGAGCCATTTTAGTATTTTGAATTTTATTTTTTTTGGTGCATAAAATGACCCCCGCAGACGCCTAGTTCAGGAGATATAGCCATTTTAGTATTTTGAATTTTTTTTTTCTGGTGCACAAAATGACCCCCGCAGACGCCTAGTTTAGGAGATATAGCCATTTTAGTATTTTGAATTTTCTTTTTTTTGGTGCATAAAATGACCCCCGCAGACGCCTAGTTCAGGAGATATAGCCATTTTAGTATTTTGAATTTTCTTTTTTCTGGTGCATAAAATGACCCCCGCAGACGCCTAGTTCAGGAGATTTAGCCATTTTAGTATTTTTAATTTTCTTTTTTCTGGTGCACAAAATGACCCCCGCAGACGCCTAGTTTAGGAGATATAGCCATTTTAGTATTTTGAATTTTCTTTTTTTTGGTGCATAAAATGACCCCCGCAGACGCCTAGTTCAGGAGATATAGCCATTTTAGTATTTTGACTTTTTTTTTCTGGTGCATAAAATGACCCCCGCAGACGCCTAGTTTAGGAGATATAGCCATTTTAGTATTTTGAATTTTCTTTTTCTGGTGCATAAAATGACCCCCGCTGATGCCTAGTTTAGGAGATATAGCCATTTTTGTATTTTTAATTTTCTTTTTTCTGGTGCATAAAATGACCCCCGCAGACGCCTAGTTTAGGAGATATAGCCATTTTAGTATTTTGAATTTTTTTTTTCTGGTGCACAAAATGACCCCCGCAGACGCCTAGTTTAGGAGATATAGCCATTTTAGTATTTTGAATTTTATTTTTTTTGTTGCATAAAATGACCCCCGCAGACGCCTAGTTCAGGAGATATAGCCATTTTAATATTTTGAATTTTCTTTTTTCTGGTGCATAAAATGACCCCCGCAGACGCCTAGTTTAGGAGATATAGCCATTTTAGTATTTTGAATTTTCTTTTTTCTGGTGCATAAAATGACCCCCGCAGACGCCTAGTTTAGGAGATATAGCCATTTTAGTATTTTGAATTTTCTTTTTTCTGGTGCTTAAAATGACCCCCGCAGACGCCTAGTTTAGGAGATAGAGCCATTTTAGTATTTTGAATTTTCTTTTTTCTGGTGCATAAAATGACCCCCGCAGACGCCTAGTTTAGGAGATATAGCCATTTTAGTATTTTGAATTTTCTTTGTCTGATGCATAAAATGACCCCCACAGACGCCTAGTTTAGGAGATATAGCCATTTTAGTATTTTGAATTTTCTTTTTTTTGGTGCATAAAATGACCCCCGCAGACGCCTAGTTCAGGAGATATAGCCATTTTAGTATTTTGACTTTTTTTTTCTGGTGCATAAAATGACCCCCGCAGACGCCTAGTTTAGGAGATATAGCCATTTTAGTATTTTGAATTTTCTTTTTTTTGGTGCATAAAATGACCCCCGCAGACGCCTAGTTCAGGAGATATAGCCATTTTAGTATTTTGACTTTTTTTTTCTGGTGCATAAAATGACCCCCGCAGACGCCTAGTTTAGGAGATATAGCCATTTTAGTATTTTGAATTTTCTTTTTCTGGTGCATAAAATGACCCCCGCTGATGCCTAGTTTAGGAGATATAGCCATTTTTGTATTTTTAATTTTCTTTTTTCTGGTGCATAAAATGACCCCCGCAGACGCCTAGTTTAGGAGATATAGCCATTTTAGTATTTTGAATTTTTTTTTTCTGGTGCACAAAATGACCCCCGCAGACGCCTAGTTTAGGAGATATAGCCATTTTAGTATTTTGAATTTTATTTTTTTTGGTGCATAAAATGACCCCCGCAGACGCCTAGTTTAGGAGATATAGTCATTTTAGTATTTTGAATTTTTTTTTTCTGGTGCACAAAATGACCCCCGCAGACGCCTAGTTTAGGAGATATAGCCATTTTAGTATTTTGAACTTCTTTTTTCTGGTGCATAAAATGACCCCCGCAGCCTAGTTTAGGAGATATAGCCATTTTAGTATTTTGAATTTTCTTTTTTTTGGTGCATAAAATGACCCCCGCAGACGCCTAGTTTAGGAGATATAGCCATTTTAGTATTTTGAATTTTCTTTTTTCTGGTGCATAAAATGACCCCCGCAGACGCTTAGTTTAGGAGATATAGCCATTTTAGTATTTTGAATTTTTTTTTTCTGGTGCACAAAATGACCCCCGCAGACGCCTAGTTTAGGAGATATAGCCATTTTAGTGTTTTGAATTTTCTTTTTTCTGGTGCATAAAATGACCCCGCAGACGCCTAGTTTAGGAGATATAGCCATTTTGGTATTTTGAATTTTCTTTTTTCTGGTGCATAAAATGACCCCCGCAGACGCCTAGTTTCGGAGATATAGCCATTTTAGTATTTTAAATTTTTTTTTTCTGGTGCACAAAATGACCCCCGCAGACGCCTAGTTTAGGAGATATAGCCATTTTAGTATTTTGAATTTTCTTTCATCTGGTGCATAAAATGACCCCCGCAGACTCCTAGTTTAGGAGATATAGCCATTTTAGTATTTTGAATTTTCTTTTTCTGGTGCATAAAATGACGCCCGCAGATGCCTAGTTTAGGAGATATAGCCATTTTTGTATTTTTAATTTTCTTTTTTCTGGTGCATAAAATGACCCCCGCAGACGCCTAGTTCAGGAGATATAGCCATTTTAGTATTTTGAATTTTTTTTTCTGGTGCACAAAATGACCCCCGCAGACGCCTAGTTTAGGAGATATAGCCATTTTAGTATTTTGAATTTTCTTTTTCTGATGCATAAAATGACCCCCGTAGACGCCTAGTTTATTAGATATAGCCATTTTGGTATTTTGAATTTTCTTTTTTCTGGTGCATAAAATGACCCCCGCAGACGCCTAGTTTAGGAGATATAGCCATTTTAGTATTTTGAATTTTCTTTTTTTTGGTGCATAAAATGACCCCCGCAGACGCCTAGTTCAGGAGATATAGCCATTTTAGTATTTTGAATTTTTTTTTTCTGGTGCATAAAATGACCCCCGCAGACGCCTAGTTTAGCAGATATAGCCATTTTAGTATTTTGAATTTTCTTTTTTCTGGTGCATAAAATGACCCTCGCAGACGCCTAGTTTAGGAGATATAGCCATTTTAGTATTTTGAATTTTCTTTTTCTGGTGCATAAAATGACCCCCGCAGATGCCTATTTTATGAGATATAGCCATTTTTGTATTTTTAATTTTCTTTTTTCTGGTGCATAAAATTACCCCCGCAGACGCCTAGTTTAGGAGATATAGCCATTTTAGTATTTTGAACTTCTTTTTTCTGGTGCATAAAATGACCAACGCAGACGCCTAGTTTAGCAGATATAGCCATTTTAGTATTTTGAATTTTCATTTTTCTGGTGCATAAAATGACCCCCGCAGACGCCTAGTTTAGGAGATATAGCCATTTTAGTATTTTTAATTTTCTTTTTTCTGGTGCATAAAATGACCCCCGCAGACGCCTAGTTTAGGAGATATAGCCATTTTAGTATTTTGAATTTTTCTTTTCTGGTGCACAAAATAACCCCCGCAGACGCCTAGTTTAGGAGATATAGCCATTTTGGTATTTTGAATTTTCTTTTTTCTGGTGCATAAAATGACCCCCGCAGACGCCTAGTTTAGGAGATATAGCCATTTTAGTATTTTAAATTTTTTTTTTCTG
Source organism: Volucella zonaria (assembly GCA_963966105.1). Taxonomy (NCBI): domain Eukaryota; kingdom Metazoa; phylum Arthropoda; class Insecta; order Diptera; family Syrphidae; genus Volucella; species Volucella zonaria. The sequence goes on along the minus strand of OZ014533.1, from coordinate 89,519,416 downwards.
GTGCACAAAATGACCCCCGCAGACGCCTAGTTTAGGAGATATAGCCATTTTGGTATTTTGAATTTTCTTTTTTCTGGTGCATAAAATGACCCCCGCAGACGCCTAGTTTAGGAGATATAGCCATTTTAGTATTTTAAATTTTTTTTTTCTGGTGCACAAAATGACCCCCGCAGACGCCTAGTTTAGGAGATATAGCCATTTAAGTATTTTGAATTTTCTTTTTCTGGTGCATAAAATGACCCCCGCAGATGCCTAGTTTAGGAGATATAGCCATTTTTGTATTTTTAATTTTCTTTTTTCTGGTGCATAAAATGACCCCCGCAGACGCCTAGTTTAGGAGGTATAGCCATTTTAGTATTTTGAATTTTCTTTTTTTTGGCGCATAAAATGACCCCCGCAGACGCCTAGTTTAGGAGATAAAGCCATTTTAGTATTTTGAATTTTCTTTTTCTGGTGCATAAAATGACCCCCGCAGACGCCTAGTTTAGGAGATATAGCCATTTTAGTATTTTAAATTTTTTTTTTCTGGTGCACAAAATGACCCCCGCAGACGCCTAGTTTAGGAGATATAGCCATTTTAGTATTTTGAATTTTCTTTTTTTTGGTGCATAAAATGACCCCCGCAGACGCCTAGTTTAGGAGATATAGCCATTTTAGTATTTTGAATTTTTTTTTCTGGTGCATAAAATGACCCCCGCAGACGCCTAGTTTAGGAGATATAGCCATTTTAGTATTTTGAACTTCTTTTTTCTGGTGCATAAAATGACCAACGCAGACGCCTAGTTTAGCAGATATAGCCATTTTAGTATTTTGAATTTTCATTTTTCTGGTGCATAAAATGACCCCCGCAGACGCCTAGTTTAGGAGATATAGCCATTTTAGTATTTTTAATTTTCTTTTTTCTGGTGCATAAAATGACCCCCACAGACGCCTAGTTTAGGAGATATAGCCATTTTAGTATTTTGAATTTTTTTTTTCTGGTGCACAAAATAACCCCCGCAGACGCCTAGTTTAGGAGATATAGCCATTTTAGTATTTTGAATTTTCTTTTTCTGATGCATAAAATGACCCCCGCAGACGCCTAGTTTAGGAGATATAGCCATTTTGGTATTTTGAATTTTCTTTTTCTGATGCATAAAATGACCCCCGCAGACGCCTAGTTTAGGAGATATTACCATTTTAGTATTTTGAATTTTCTTTTTTTTGGTGCATAAAATGACCCCCGCAGACGCCTAGTTCAGGAGATATAGCCATTTTAGTATTTTGAATTTTCTTTTTTCTGGTGCATAAAAAGACCCCCGCAGACGTTTAGTTTAGGAGATATAGCCATTTTAGTATTTTGAAATTTTTTTTTCTGGTGCACAAAATGACCCCCGCAGATGCCTAGTTTAGGAGATATAGCCATTTTTGTATTTTTAATTTTCTTTTTTCTGGTGCATAAAATGACCCCCGCAGACGCCTAATTTAGGAGATATAGCCATTTTAGTATTTTGAATTTTCTTTTTCTGGTGCATAAAATGACCCCCGCAGATGCCTAGTTTAGGAGATATAGCCATTTTTGTAATTTTAATTTTCTTTTTTCTGGTGCATAAAATGACCCCCGCAGACGCCTAGTTTAGGAGATATAGCCATTTTAGTATTTTGAATTTTCTTTTTTTTGGCGCATAAAATGACCCCCGCAGACGCCTAGTTTAGGAGATAAAGCCATTTTAGTATTTTGAATTTTCTTTTTCTGGTGCATAAAATGACCCCCGCAGACGCCTAGTTTAGGAGATATAGCCATTTTAGTATTTTAAATTTTTTTTTTCTGATGCATAAAATGACCCCCGCAGACGCCTAGTTTAGAAGATATAGCCATTTTGGTATTTTGAATTTTCTTTTTTCTGGTGCATAAAATGACCACCGCAGACGCCTAGTTTAGGGGAGATATAGCCATTTTAGTAGTTTGAATTTTTTTTTTCTGGTGCACATAATGACCCCCGCAGACGCCTAGTTTGGGAGATATAGCCATTTTAGCATTTTGAATTTTTTTTTTTCTGGTGCACAAAATGACCCCCGCAGACGCCTAGTTTGGGAGATATAGCCATTTTAGTATTTTGAATTTTCTTTTTTCTGGTGCATAAAATGACCCCCGCAGACGCCTAGTTTAGGAGATATAGCCATTTTAGTATTTTGAATTTTTTTTTTCTGATGCATAAAATGACCCCCGCAGGCGCCTAGTTTAGAAGATATAGCCATTTTGGTATTTTGAATTTTCTTTTTTCTGGTGCATAAAATGACCACCGCAGACGCCTAGTTTAGGGGAGATATAGCCATTTTAGTATTTTGAATTTTTTTTTTCTGGTGCATAAAATGACCCCCGCAGACGCCTAGTTTAGGAGATATAGCCATTTTAGTATTTTGAATTTTTTTTTTCTGGTGCACAAAATGACCCCCGCAGACGCCTAGTTTAGGAGATATAGCCATTTTAGTATTTTGAATTTTCTTTTTTCTGGTGCATAAAATGACCCCCGCAGACGCCTAGTTTAGGAGATATAGCCATTTTAGTATTGTGAATTTTTTTTTTCTGGTGCACAAAATTACCCACGCAGACGCCTAGTTTAGGAGATATAGCCATTTTAGTATTTTGAATTTTATTTTTTTTGGTGCATAAAATGACCCCCGCAGACGCCTAGTTCAGGAGATATAGCCATTTTAGTATTTTGAATTTTTTTTTTCTGGTGCATAAAATGACCCCCGCAGACGCCTAGTTTAGGAGATATAGCCATTTTAGTATTTTGAATTTTCTTTTTTCTGGTGCATAAAATGACCCCCGCAGACGCCTAGTTTAGGAGATATAGCCATTTTAGTATTTTGAATTTTCTTTTTTCTGGTGCATAAAATGACCAACGCAGACGCTTAGTTTAGGAGATATAGCCATTTTAGTATTTTGAATTTTTTTTTTTTGGTGCACATAATGACCCCCGCAGACGCCTAGTTTAGGAGATATAGCCATTTTTGTATTTTTAATTTTCTTTTTTCTGGTGCATAAAATGACCCCCGCAGACGCCTAGTTTAGGAGATATAGACATTTTAGTATTTTGAATTTTCTTTTTTTTTGGTGCATAAAATGACCCCCGCAGACGCCTAGTTTAGGAGATATAGCCATTTTAGTATTTCGACTTTTTTTTTTCTGGTGCATAAAATGACCCCCGCAGACGCCTAGTTTAGGAGATATAGCCATTTTAGTATTTTGAATTTTCTTTTTTCTGGTGCATAAAATGACCCCCGCAGACGCCTAGTTTAGGAGATATAGCCATTTTAGTATTTTGAATTTTCTTTTTTCTGGTGCATAAAATGACCAACGCAGACGCTTAGTTTAGGAGATATAGCCATTTTAGTATTTTGAATTTTTTTTTTCTGGTGCACATAATGACCCCCGCAGACGCCTAGTTTAGGAGATATAGCCATTTTAGTATTGTGAATTTTTTTTTTCTGGTGCACAAAATTACCCCCGCAGACGCCTAGTTTAGGAGATATAGCCATTTTAGTATTTTGAATTTTATTTTTTTTGGTGCATAAAATGACCCCCGCAGACGCCTAGTTCAGGAGATATAGCCATTTTAGTATTTTGAATTTTTTTTTTCTGGTGCACAAAATGACCCCCGCAGACGCCTAGTTTAGGAGATATAGCCATTTTTGTATTTTTAATTTTCTTTTTTCTGGTGCATAAAATGACCCCCGCAGACGCCTAGTTTAGGAGATATAGCCATTTTGGTATTTTGAATTTTCTTTTTTTTGGTGCATAAAATGACCCTCGCAGACGCCTAGTTCAGGAGATATAGCCATTTTAGTATTTTGACTTTTTTTTTTCTGGTGCATAAAATGACCCCCGCAGACGCCTAGTTTAGGAGATATAGCCATTTTAGTATTTTGAATTTTCTTTTTTCTGGTGCATAAAATGACCCCCGCAGACGCCTAGTTTAGGAGATATAGCCATTTTAGTATTTTGAATTTTCTTTTTTCTGGTGCATAAAATGACCAACGCAGACGCTTAGTTTAGGAGATATAGCCATTTTTGTATTTTTAATTTTCTTTTTTCTGGTGCATAAAATGACCCCCGCAGACGCCTAGTTTAGGAGATATAGCCATTTTAGTATTTTGAATTTTCTTTTTTTTGGTGCATAAAATGACCCCCGCAGACGCCTAGTTTAGGAGATATAGCCATTTTAGTATTTTGAATTTTCTTTTTCTGGTGCATAAAATGACCCCCGCAGATGCCTAGTTTAGGAGATATAGCCATTTTAGTATTTTGAATTTTCTTTTTTCTGATGCATAAAATGACCCCCGCAGACGCCTAGTTTAGGAGATATAGCCATTTCAGTATTTTGAATTTTCTTTTTTCTGGTGCATAAAATGACCCCCGCAGACGCCTAGTTTAGGAGATATAGCCATTTCAGTATTTTGAATTTTCTTTTTTCTGGTGCATAAAATGACCCCCGCAGACGCCTAGTTTAGGAGATATAGCCATTTCAGCATTTTGAATTTTTTTTTTTCTGGTGCACAAAATGACCCCCGCAGACGCCTAGTTTAGGAGATATAACCATTTCAGTATTTTGAATTTTCTTTTTTCTGGTGCATAAAATGACCCCCGCAGACGCCTAGTTTAGGAGATATAGCCATTTTAGTATTTTGAATTTTTTTTTTCTGGTGCATAAAATGACCCCCGCAGACGCCTAGTTTAGGAGATATAGCCATTTTAGTATTTTGAATTTTTTTTTTCTGATGCATAAAATGACCCCCGCAGACGCCTAGTTTAGAAGATATAGCCATTTTGGTATTTTGACTTTTTTTTTTCTGGTGCATAAAATGACCCCCGCAGACGCCTAGTTTAGGAGATATAGCCATTTTAGCATTTTGAATTTTTTTTTTTCTGGTGCACAAAATGACCCCCGCAGACGCCTAGTTTAGGAGATATAGCCATTTCAGTATTTTGAATTTTCTTTTTTCTGGTGCATAAAATGACCCCCGCAGACGCCTAGTTTAGGAGATATAACCATTTTAGTATTATGAATTTTTTTTTTCTGATGCATAAAATGACCCCCGCAGACGCCTAGTTTAGGAGATATAGCCATTTTAGTATTTTCAATTTTTTTTTTCTGATGCATAAAATGACCCCCGCAGACGCCTAGTTTAGGAGATATAGCCATTTTAGTATTTTGAATTTTCTTTTTCTGGTACATAAAATGACCCCCGCAGACGCCTAGTTTAGGAGATATAGCCATTTTAGTATTTTGAATTTTCTTTTTTTTGGTGCATAAAATGACCCCCGCAGACGCCTAGTTTAGGAGATATAGCCATTTTAGTATTTTGAATTTTCTTTTTCTGGTGCATAAAATGACCCCCGCAGATGCCTAGTTTAGGAGATATAGCCATTTTAGTATTTTGAATTTTCTTTTTTCTGATGCATAAAATGACCCCCGCAGACGCCTAGTTTAGGAGATATAGCCATTTCAGTATTTTGAATTTTCTTTTTTCTGGTGCATAAAATGACCCCCGCAGACGCCTAGTTTAGGAGATATAGCCATTTTAGTATTTTGAATTTTCTTTTTCTGGTGCATAAAATGACCCCCGCAGATGCCTAGTTTAGGAGATATAGCCATTTTAGTATTTTGAATTTTCTTTTTTCTGATGCATAAAATGACCCCCGCAGACGCCTAGTTTAGGAGATATAGCCATTTCAGTATTTTGAATTTTCTTTTTTCTGGTGCATAAAATGACCCCCGCAGACGCCTAGTTTAGGAGATATAGCCATTTCAGTATTTTGAATTTTCTTTTTTCTGGTGCATAAAATGACCCCCGCAGACGCCTAGTTTAGGAGATATAGCCATTTTAGTATTTTGAATTTTCTTTTTCTGGTGCATAAAATGACCCCCGCAGATGCCTAGTTTAGGAGATATAGCCATTTTAGTATTTTGATTTTTCTTTTTTCTGATGCATAAAATGACCCCCGCAGACGCCTAGTTTAGGAGATATAGCCACTTCAGTATTTTGAATTTTCTTTTTTCTGGTGCATAAAATGACCCCCGCAGACGCCTAGTTTAGGAGATATAGCCATTTCAGTATTTTGAATTTTCTTTTTTCTGGTGCATAAAATGACCCCCGCAGACGCCTAGTTTAGGAGATATAGCCATTTCAGTATTTTGAATTTTCTTTTTTCTGGTGCATAAAATGACCCCCGCAGACGCCTAGTTTAGGAGATATAGCCATTTTAGTATTTTGAATTTTCTTTTTTCTGGTGCATAAAATGACCAACGCAGACGCTTAGTTTAGGAGATATAGCCATTTTTGTATTTTTAATTTTCTTTTTTCTGGTGCATAAAATGACCCCCGCAGACGCCTAGTTTAGGAGATATAGCCATTTTAGTATTTTGAATTTTCTTTTTTCTGGTGCATAAAATGACCCCCGCAGACGCCTAGTTTAGGAGATATAGCCATTTTAGTATTTTGAATTTTCTTTTTCTGGTGCATAAAATGACCCCCGCAGATGCCTAGTTTAGGAGATATAGCCATTTTAGTATTTTGAATTTTCTTTTTTCTGATGCATAAAATGACCCCCGCAGACGCCTAGTTTAGGAGATATAGCCATTTCAGTATTTTGAATTTTCTTTTTTCTGGTGCATAAAATGACCCCCGCAGACGCCTAGTTTAGGAGATATAGCCATTTCAGTATTTTGAATTTTCTTTTTTCTGGTGCATAAAATGACCCCCGCAGACGCCTAGTTTAGGAGATATAGCCATTTCAGCATTTTGAATTTTTTTTTTTCTGGTGCACAAAATGACCCCCGCAGACGCCTAGTTTAGGAGATATAGCCATTTCAGTATTTTGAATTTTCTTTTTTCTGGTGCATAAAATGACCCCCGCAGACGCCTAGTTTAGGAGATATAGCCATTTTAGTATTTTGAATTTTTTTTTTCTGGTGCATAAAATGACCCCCGCAGACGCCTAGTTTAGGAGATATAGCCATTTTAGTATTTTGAATTTTTTTTTTCTGATGCATAAAATGACCCCCGCAGACGCCTAGTTTAGAAGATATAGCCATTTTGGTATTTTGACTTTTTTTTTTCTGGTGCATAAAATGACCCCCGCAGACGCCTAGTTTAGGAGATATAGCCATTTTAGCATTTTGAATTTTTTTTTTTCTGGTGCACAAAATGACCCCCGCAGACGCCTAGTTTAGGAGATATAGCCATTTCAGTATTTTGAATTTTCTTTTTTCTGGTGCATAAAATGACCCCCGCAGACGCCTAGTTTAGGAGATATAGCCATTTTAGTATTATGAATTTTTTTTTTCTGATGCATAAAATGACCCCCGCAGACGCCTAGTTTAGGAGATATAGCCATTTTAGTATTTTCAATTTTTTTTTTCTGATGCATAAAATGACCCCCGCAGACGCCTAGTTTAGGAGATATAGCCATTTTAGTATTTTGAATTTTCTTTTTCTGGTACATAAAATGACCCCCGCAGATGCCTAGTTTAGGAGATATAGCCATTTTTGTATTTTTAATTTTCTTTTTTCTGGTGCACAAAATGACCCCCGCAGACGCCTAGTTTAGGAGATATAGCCATTTTAGTATTTTGAATTTTCTTTTTCTGGTGCATAAAATGACCACAGCAGACGCCTAGTTTAGGAGATATAGCCATTTTAGTATTTTGAATTTTTTTTTTCTGGTGCACAAAATGACCCCCGCAGACGCCTAGTTTAGGAGATATAGCCATTTTAGTATTTTGAAGTTTTTTTTTCTGATGCATAAAATGACCCCCGCAGACGCCTAGTTTAGGAGATATAGCCATTTTAGTATTTTGAATTTTCTTTTTTCTGGTGCATAAAATGACCCCCGCAGACGCCTAGTTTAGGAGATATAGCCATTTTAGTATTTTGAATTGTCTTTTTTCTGGTGCATAAAATGACCCCCGCAGACGCCTAGTTTAGGAGATATAGCCATTTTAGTATTTTGAATTTTCTTTTTTTTGGTGCATAAAATGACCCCCGCAGACGCCTAGTTTAGGAGATATAGCCATTTTAGCATTTTGAATTTTTTTTTTCTGGTGCACAAAATGACCCCCGCAGACGCCTAGTTTAGGAGATGTAGCCATTTTAGTATTTTGAATTTTCTTTTTTCTGGTGCATAAAATGACCCCCGCAGACGCCTAGTTTAGGAGATATAGCCATTTTAGTATTTTGAATTTTCTTTTTTCTGGTGCATAAAATGACCACCGCAGATGCCTAGTTTAGGAGATATAGCCATGTTAGTATTTTGAATTTTCTTTTTTCTGGTGCATAAAATGACCCCCGCAGACGCCTAGTTTAGGAGATATAGCCATTTTAGTATTTTGAATTTTCTTTTTTTTGGTGCATAAAATGACCCTCGCAGACGCCTAGTTTAGGAGATATAGCCATTTTAGTATTTTGGATTTTCTTTTTCTGGTGCATAAAATGACCCCCGCAGATGCCTAGTTTAGGAGATATAGCCATTTTTGTATTTTTAATTTTCTTTTTTCTGGTGCATAAAATGACCCCCGCAGACGCCTAGTTTAGGAGATATAGCCATTTTAGCATTTTGAATTTTTTTTTTCTGGTGCACAAAATGACCCCCGCAGACGCCTAGTTTAGGAGATGTAGCCATTTTAGTATTTTGAATTTTCTTTTTTCTGGTGCATAAAATGACCCCCGCAGACGCCTAGTTTAGGAGATATAGCCATTTTAGCATTTCGAATTTTTTTCTTCTGGTGCACAAAATGACCCCCGCAGACGCCTAGTTTGGGAGATATAGCCATTTTAGTATTTTGAATTTTCTTTTTTTTGGTGCATAAAATGACCCCCGCAGACGCCTAGTTTAGGAGATATAGCCATTTTAGTATTTTGAATTTTTTTTTTCTGGTGCATAAAATGACCCCTTCAGACGCCTAGTTTAGGAGATATAGCCATTTTAGTATTTTGAAGTTTTTTTTTCTGGTGCACAAAATGACCCCCGCAGACGCCTAGTTTGGCAGATATAGCCATTTTAGTATTTTGAATTTTTTTTTTTTCTGGTGCATAAAATGACCCCCGCAGACGCCTAGTTTAGGAGATATAGCCATTTTAGTATTTTGAATTTTCTTTTTCTGGTGCATAAATTGACCCCCGCAGATGCCTAGTTTAGGAGATATAGCCATTTTTGTATTTTTAATTTTCTTTTTTCTGGTGCATAAAATGACCCCCGCAGACGCCTAGTTTAGGAGATATAGCCATTTTAGTATTTTGAATTTTTTTTTTCTGGTGCATAAAATGACCCCCGCAGAAGCCTAGTTTAGGAGATATAGCCATTTTAGTATTTTGAATTTTCTTTTTTTTGGTGCATAAAATGACCCCCGCAGACGCCTAGTTTAGGAGATATAGCCATTTTAGTATTTTGAAGTTTTTTTTTCTGATGCATAAAATGACCCCCGCAGACGCCTAGTTTAGGAGATATAGCCATTTTAGTATTTTGAATTTTCTTTTTTTTGGTGCATAAATTGACCCCCGCAGACGCCTAGTTCAGGAGATATAGCCATTTTAGTATTTTGAATTTTCTTTTTCTGGTGCATAAAATGACCCCCGCAGATGCCTAGTTTAGGGGAGATATAGCCATTTTAGTATTTTGAATTTTCTTTTTCTGGTACATAAAATGACCCCCGCAGATGCCTAGTTTAGGAGATATAGCCATTTTAGTATTTTGAATTTTCTTTTTTCTGGTTCACAAAATGACCCCCGCAGACGCCTAGTTTAGGAGATATAGCCATTTTAGTATTTTGAATTTTCTTTTTTCTGGTGCATAAAATGACCACCGCAGACGCCTAGTTTAGGAGATATAGCCATTTTAGTATTTTGAATTTTCTTTTTTCTGGTGCATAAAATGACCCCCGCAGACGCCTAGTTTAGGAGATATAGCCATTTTAGTATTTTGAATTGTCTTTTTTCTGATGCATAAAATAACCCCCGCGGACGCCTAGTTTAGGAGATATAGCCATTTTTGTGTTTTTAATTTTCTTTTTTCTGGTGCATAAAATGACCCCCGCAGACGCCTAGTTTAGGAGATATAGCCATTTAAGTATTTTGAATTTTTTTTTTCTGGTACATAAAATGACCCCCGCAGACGCCTAGTTTAGGAGATATAGCCATTTTAGTATTTTGAATTTTCTTTTTTTTGGTGCATAAAATGACCCCCGCAGACGCCTAGTTTAGGAGATATAGCCATTTTAGTATTTTGAATTTTCTTTTTTTTGGTGCATAAAATGACCCCCGCAGACGCCTAGTTTAGGAGATATAGCCATTTTAGTATTTTGAATTTTCTTTTTTCTGGTGCATAAAATGACCCCCGCAGACGCCTAGTTTAGGAGATATAGCAATTTAAGTATTTTGAATTTTCTTTTTTCTGGTGCATAAAATGACCCCCGCAGACGCCTAGTTTAGGAGATATAGCCATTTTAGTATTTTGAATTTTCTTTTTTTTGGTGCATAAAATGACCCCCGCAGACGCCTAGTTTAGGAGATATAGCCATTTTAGTATTTTGAATTTTCTTCTTTCTGGTGCATAAAATGACCCCCGCTGACGCCTAGTTAAGGAGATATAGCCATTTTAGTATTTTGAATTTTCTTTTTTCTGGTGCATAAAATGACCCCCGCAGACGCCTAGTTTAGGAGATATAGCCATTTTAGTATTTTGAATTTTCTTTTTTCTGGTGCATAAAATGACCCCCGCAGACGCCTAGTTTAGGAGATATAGCCATTTTAGTATTTTGAATTTTCTTTTTTTTGGTGCATAAAATGACCCCCGCAGACGCCTAGGTTAGGAGATATAGCCATTTTAGTATTTTGAATTTTCTTTTTTCTGGTGCATAAAATGACCCCCGCAGACGCCTAGTTTAGGCGATATAGCCATTTAAGTATTTTGAATTTTCTTTTTTCTGGTGCATAAAATGACCCCCGCAGACGCCTAGTTTAGGAGATATAGCCATTTTAGTATTTTGAATTTTCTTTTTTTTGGTGCATAAAATGACCCCCGCAGACGCCTAGTTTAGGAGATATAGCCATTTTAGTATTTTGAATTTTCTTCTTTCTGGTGCATAAAATGACCCCCGCAGACGCCTAGTTAAGGAGATATAGCCATTTTAGTATTTTGAATTTCCTTTTTTCTGGTGCATTAAATGAACCCCGCAGACCCTTAGTTTAGGAGATATAGCACTTTTAGTATTTTGAATTTTCTTTTTTTTGGTGCATAAAATGACCCCCGCAGACGCCTAGTTTAGGAGATATAGCCATTTTAGTATTTTGAATTTTATTTTTTCTGGTGCATAAAATGACCCCTGCAGACGCCTAGTTTAGGAGATATAGCCATTTTAGTATTTTGAATTACCTTTTTTCTGGTGCATAAAATGACCCCCGCAGACGCCTAGTTAAGGAGATATAGCCATTTTAGTATTTTGAATTTTCTTTTTTCTGGTGCATAAAATGACCCCCGCAGACGCCTAGTTTAGGAGATATAGCCATTTTAGTATTTTGAATTTTCTTTTTTCTGGTGCATAAAATGACCCCCGCAGACGCCTAGTTTAGGAGATATAGCCATTTAAGTATTTAGAATTTTTTTTTTCTGGTGCATAAAATGACCCCCGCAGACGCCTAGTTTAGGAGATATAGCCATTTTAGTATTTTGAATTTTCTTTTTTCTGGTGCATAAAATGACCCCCGCAGACGCCTAGTTTAGGAGATATAGCCATTTTAGTATTTTGAATTTTCTTTTTTTTGGTGCATAAAATGACCCCCGCAGACGCCTAGTTTAGGAGATATAGCCATTTTAGTATTTTGAATTTTCTTTTTACTGGTGCATAAAATGACCCCCGCAGACGCCTAGTTTAGGAGATATAGCCATTTAAGTATTTTGAATTTTCTTTTTTCTGGTGCATAAAATGACCCCCGCAGACGCCTAGTTTAGGAGATATAGCCATTTTAGTATTTTGAATTTTCTTTTTTTTGGTGCATAAAATGACCCCCGCAGACGCCTAGTTTAGGAGATGTAGCCATTTTAGTATTTTGAATTTTCTTCTTTCTGGTGCATAAAATGACCCCCGCAGACGCCTAGTTAAGGAGATATAGCCATTTTAGTATTTTGAATTTCCTTTTTTCTGGTGCATTAAATGAACCCCGCAGACCCTTAGTTTAGGAGATATAGCCCTTTTAGTATTTTGAATTTTCTTTTTTTTGGTGCATAAAATGACCCCCGCAGACGCCTAGTTTAGGAGATATAGCCATTTTAGTATTTTGAATTTTATTTTTTCTGGTGCATAAAATGACCCCTGCAGACGCCTAGTTTAGGAGATATAGCCATTTTAGTATTTTGAATTATCTTTTTTCTGGTGCATAAAATGACCCCCGCAGACGCCTAGTTAAGGAGATATAGCCATTTTAGTATTTTGAATTTCCTTTTTTCTGGTGCATTAAATGAACCCTGCAGACCCTTAGTTTAGGAGATATAGCCCTTTTAGTATTTTGAATTTTCTTTTTTTTGGTGCATAAAATGACCCCCGCAGACGCCTAGTTTAGGAGATATAGCCATTTTAGTATTTTGAATTTTATTTTTTCTGGTGCATAAAATGACCCCTGCAGACGCCTAGTTTAGGAGATATAGCCATTTTAGTATTTTGAATTATCTTTTTTCCGGTGCATAAAATGACCCCCGCAGACGCCTAGTTTAGGAGATATAGCCATTTTAGTATTTTGAATTTTCTTTTTTCTGGTGCATAAAATGACCCCCGCAGACGCCTAGTTTAGGAGATATAGCCATTTTAGTATTTTGAAGTTTTTTTTTCTGATGCATAAAATTACCCCCGCAGACGCCTAGTTTAGGAGATATCGCCATTTTAGTATTTTGAATTTTCTTTTTTCTGGTGCATAAAATGACCCCCGCAGACGCCTAGTTTAGGAGATATAGCCATTTTAGTATTTTGAATTTTCTTTTTTCTGGTGCATAAAATGACCCCCGCAGACGCCTAGTTTAGGAGATATAGCCATTTTAGTATTTTGAATTTTCTTTTTTCTGGTGCATAAAATGACCCCCGCAGACGCCTAGTTTAGGAGATATAGCCATTTTAGTATTTTGAATTTTCTTTTTTCTGGTGCATAAAATGACCCCCGCAGACGCCTAGTTCACCAGATATAGCCATTTTAGTATTTTGAATTTTCTTTTTTCTGGTGCATAGAATGACCCCCGCAGACGCCTAGTTTAGGAGATATAGCCATTTTAGCATTTTGAATTTTTTTTTTCTGGTGCACAAAATGACCCCCGCAGACGCCTAGTTTAGGAGATATAGTCATTTTAGTATTTTGAATTTTCTTTTTTTTGGTGCATAAAATGACCCCCGCAGACGCCTAGTTTAGGAGATATAGCCATTTTAGTATTTTGAATTTTTTTTTTTCTGGTGCATAAAATGACCCCCGCAGATGCCTAGTTTAGGAGATATAGCCATTTTAGTATTTTGAATTTTTTTTTTCTGGTGCATAAAATGACCCCCGCAGATGCCTAGTTTAGGAGATATAGCCATTTTAGTATTTTGAATTTTTTTTTTCTGCTGCACAAAATGGCCCCCGCAGACGCCTAGTTTAGGAGATATAGCCATTTTAGTATTTTGAATTTTCTTTTTCTGGTGCATAAAATGACCCCCGCAGATGCCTAGTTTAGGAGATATAGCCATTTTAGCATTTTGAATTTTTTTTTTTCTGGTGCACAAAATGACCCCCGCAGACGCCTAGTTTAGGTGATATAGTCATTTTAGTATTTTGAATTTTCTTTTTTTTGGTGCATAAAATGACCCCCGCAGACGCCTAGTTTAGGAGATATAGCCATTTTAGTATTTTGAATTTTCTTTTTTCTGGTGCATAAAATGACCCCCGCAGACGCCTAGTTTAGGAGATATAGCCATTTTAGTATTTTGAATTTTATTTTTTCTGGTGCATAAAATGACCCCTGCAGACGCCTAGTTTAGGAGATATAGCCATTTTAGTATTTTGAATTATCTTTTTTCTGGTGCATAAAGTGACCCCCGCAGACGCCTAGTTAAGGAGATATAGCCATTTTAGTATTTTGAATTTTCTTTTTTCTGGTGCATAAAATGACCCCCGCAGACGCCTAGTTTAGGAGATATAGCCATTTTAGTATTTTGAATTTTCTTTTTTCTGGTGCATAAAATGACCCCCGCAGACGCCTAGTTTAGGAGATATAGCCATTTAAGTATTTAGAATTTTTTTTTTCTGGTGCATAAAATGACCCCCGCAGACGCCAAGTTTAGGAGATATAGCCATTTTAGTATTTTGAATTTTCTTTTTTCTGGTGCATAAAATGACCCCCGCAGACGCCTAGTTTAGGAGATATAGCCATTTTAGTATTTTGAATTTTCTTTTTTTTGGTGCATAAAATGACCCCCGCAGACGCCTAGTTTAGGAGATATAGCCATTTTAGTATTTTGAATTTTCTTCTTTCTGGTGCATAAAATGACCCCCGCAGACGCCTAGTTAAGGAGATATAGCCATTTCAGTATTTTGAATTTCCTTTTTTCTGGTGCATTAAATGAACCCCGCAGACCCTTAGTTTAGGAGATATAGCCCTTTTAGTATTTTGAATTTTCTTTTTTTTGGTGCATAAAATGACCCCCGCAGACGCCTAGTTTAGGAGATATAGCCATTTTAGTATTTTGAATTTTATTTTTTCTGGTGCATAAAATGACCCCTGCAGACGCCTAGTTTAGGAGATATAGCCATTTTAGTATTTTGAATCATCTTTTTTCTGGTGCATAAAATGACCCCCGCAGACGCCTAGTTAAGGAGATATAGCCATTTTAGTATTTTGAATTTTCTTTTTTCTGGTGCATTAAATGAACCCTGCAGACCCTTAGTTTAGGAGATATAGCCCTTTTAGTATTTTGAATTTTCTTTTTTTTGGTGCATAAAATGACCCCCGCAGACGCCTAGTTTAGGAGATATAGCCATTTTAGTATTTTGAATTTTATTTTTTCTGGTGCATAAAATGACCCCTGCAGACGCCTAGTTTAGGAGATATAGCCATTTTAGTATTTTGAATTTTCTTTTTTCTGGTGCATAAAATGACCCCCGCAGACGCCTAGTTTAGGAGATATAGCCATTTAAGTATTTAGAATTTTTTTTTTCTGGTGCATAAAATGACCCCCGCAGACGCCAAGTTTAGGAGATATAGCCATTTTAGTATTTTGAATTTTTTTTTTCTGGTGCATAAAATGACCCCCGCAGACGCCTAGTTTAGGAGATATAGCCATTTTAGTATTTTGAATTTTCTTTTTTTTGGTGCATAAAATGACCCCCGCAGACGCCTAGTTTAGGAGATATAGCCATTTTAGTATTTTGAATTTTCTTCTTTCTGGTGCATAAAATGACCCCCGCAGACGCCTAGTTAAGGAGATATAGCCATTTAAGTATTTAGAATTTTTTTTTTCTGGTGCATAAAATGACCCCCGCAGACGCCTAGTTTAGGAGATATAGCCATTTTAGTATTTTGAATTTTCTTTTTTTTGGTGCATAAAATGACCCCCGCAGACGCCTAGTTTAGGAGATATAGCCATTTTAGTATTTTGAATTTTATTTTTTCTGGTGCATAAAATGACCCCTGCAGACGCCTAGTTTAGGAGATATAGCCATTTTAGTATTTTGAATTATCTTTTTTCTGGTGCATAAAATGACCCCCGCAGACGCCTAGTTAAGGAGATATAGCCATTTTAGTATTTTGAATTTCCTTTTTTCTGGTGCATTAAATGAACCCTGCAGACCCTTAGTTTAGGAAATATAGCCCTTTTAGTATTTTGAATTTTCTTTTTTTTGGTGCATAAAATGACCCCCGCAGACGCCTAGTTTAGGAGATATAGCCATTTTAGTATTTTGAATTTCCTTTTTTCTGGTGCATTAAATGAACCCCGCAGACCCTGAGTTTAGGAGATATAGCCATTTTAGTATTTTGAATTTTCTTTTTTTTGGTGCATAAAATGACCCCCGCAGACGCCTAGTTTAGGAGATATAGCCATTTTAGTATTTTGAATTTTATTTTTTCTGGTGCATAAAATGACCCCTGCAGACGCCTAGTTTAGGAGATATAGCCATTTTAGTATTTTGAATTATCTTTTTTCTGGTGCATAAAATGACCCCCGCAGACGCCTAGTTAAGGAGATATAGCCATTTTAGTATTTTGAATTTTCTTTTTTCTGGTGCATAAAATGACCCCCGCAGACGCCTAGTTTAGGAGATATAGCCATTTTAGTATTTTGAATTTTCTTCTTTCTGGTGCATAAAATGACCCCCGCAGACGCCTAGTTAAGGAGATATAGCCATTTTAGTATTTTGAATTTCCTTTTTTCTGGTGCATTAAATGAACCCCGCAGACCCTTAGTTTAGGAGATATAGCCCTTTTAGTATTTTGAATTTTCTTTTTTTTGGTGCATAAAATGACCCCCGCAGACGCCTAGTTTAGGAGATATAGCCATTTTAGTATTTTGAATTTTATTTTTTCTGGTGCATAAAATGACCCCTGCAGACGCCTAGTTAAGGAGATATAGCCATTTTAGTATTTTGAATTTTCTTTTTTCTGGTGCATAAAATGACCCCCGCAGACGCCTAGTTTAGGAGATATAGCCATTTTAGTATTTTGAATTTTCTTTTTTCTGGTGCATAAAATGACCCCCGCAGACGCCTAGTTTAGGAGATATAGCCATTTTAGTATTTTGAATTTTCTTTTTTCTGGTGCATAAAATGACCCCCGCAGACGCCTAGTTTAGGAGATATAGCCATTTTAGTATTTTGAATTTTCTTTTTTTTGGTGCATAAAATGACCCCCGCAGACGCCTAGTTTAGGAGATATAGCCATTTTAGTATTTTGAATTTTCTTTTTTCTGGTGCATAAAATGACCCCCGCAGACGCCTAGTTTAGGAGATATAGCCATTTTAGTATTTTGAATTTTATTTTTTCTGGTGCATAAAATGACCCCTGCAGACGCCTAGTTTAGGAGATATAGCCATTTTAGTATTTTGAATTATCTTTTTTCTGGTGCATAAAGTGACCCCCGCAGACGCCTAGTTAAGGAGATATAGCCATTTTAGTATTTTGAATTTTCTGTTTTCTGGTGCATAAAATGACCCCCGCAGACGCCTAGTTTAGGAGATATAGCCATTTTAGTATTTTGAATTTTCTTTTTTCTGGTGCATAAAATGACCCCCGCAGACGCCTAGTTTAGGAGATATAGCCATTTAAGTATTTAGAATTTTTTTTTTCTGGTGCATAAAATGACCCCCGCAGACGCCAAGTTTAGGAGATATAGCCATTTTAGTATTTTGAATTTTCTTTTTTCTGGTGCATAAAATGACCCCCGCAGACGCCTAGTTTAGGAGATATAGCCATTTTAGTATTTTGCATAAAATGACCCCCGCAGACGCCTAGTTTAGGAGATATAGCCATTTTAGTATTTTGAATTTTCTTCTTTCTGGTGCATAAAATGACCCCCGCAGACGCCTAGTTAAGGAGATATAGCCATTTCAGTATTTTGAATTTCCTTTTTTCTGGTGCATTAAATGAACCCCGCAGACCCTTAGTTTAGGAGATATAGCCCTTTTAGTATTTTGAATTTTCTTTTTTTTGGTGCATAAAATGACCCCCGCAGACGCCTAGTTTAGGAGATATAGCCATTTTAGTATTTTGAATTTTATTTTTTCTGGTGCATAAAATGACCCCTGCAGACGCCTAGTTTAGGAGATATAGCCATTTTAGTATTTTGAATCATCTTTTTTCTGGTGCATAAAATGACCCCCGCAGACGCCTAGTTAAGGAGATATAGCCATTTTAGTATTTTGAATTTTCTTTTTTTTGGTGCATAAAATGACCCCCGCAGACGCCTAGTTTAGGAGATATAGCCATTTTAGTATTTTGAATTTTATTTTTTCTGGTGCATAAAATGACCCCTGCAGACGCCTAGTTTAGGAGATATAGCCATTTTAGTATTTTGAATTTTCTTTTTTCTGGTGCATAAAATGACCCCCGCAGACGCCTAGTTTAGGAGATATAGCCATTTAAGTATTTAGAATTTTTTTTTTCTGGTGCATAAAATGACCCCCGCAGACGCCAAGTTTAGGAGATATAGCCATTTTAGTATTTTGAATTTTCTTTTTTCTGGTGCATAAAATGACCCCCGCAGACGCCTAGTTTAGGAGATATAGCCATTTTAGTATTTTGAATTTTCTTTTTTTTGGTGCATAAAATGACCCCCGCAGACGCCTAGTTTAGGAGATATAGCCATTTTAGTATTTTGAATTTTCTTCTTTCTGGTGCATAAAATGACCCCCGCAGACGCCTAGTTAAGGAGATATAGCCATTTCAGTATTTTGAATTTCCTTTTTTCTGGTGCATTAAATGAACCCCGCAGACCCTTAGTTTAGGAGATATAGCCCTTTTAGTATTTTGAATTTTCTTTTTTTTGGTGCATAAAATGACCCCCGCAGACGCCTAGTTTAGGAGATATAGCCATTTTAGTATTTTGAATTTTATTTTTTCTGGTGCATAAAATGACCCCTGCAGACGCCTAGTTTAGGAGATATAGCCATTTTAGTATTTTGAATTATCTTTTTTCTGGTGCATAAAATGACCCCCGCAGACGCCTAGTTAAGGAGATATAGCCATTTTAGTATTTTGAATTTCCTTTTTTCTGGTGCATTAAATGAACCCTGCAGACCCTTAGTTTAGGAGATATAGCCCTTTTAGTATTTTGAATTTTCTTTTTTTTGGTGCATAAAATGACCCCCGCAGACGCCTAGTTTAGGAGATATAGCCATTTTAGTATTTTGAATTTCCTTTTTTCTGGTGCATTAAATGAACCCCGCAGACCCTTAGTTTAGGAGATATAGCCATTTTAGTATTTTGAATTTTCTTTTTTTTGGTGCATAAAATGACCCCCGCAGACGCCTAGTTTAGGAGATATAGCCATTTTAGTATTTTGAATTTTATTTTTTCTGGTGCATAAAATGACCCCTGCAGACGCCTAGTTTAGGAGATATAGCCATTTTAGTATTTTGAATTATCTTTTTTCTGGTGCATAAAATGACCCCCGCAGACGCCTAGTTAAGGAGATATAGCCATTTTAGTATTTTGAATTTTCTTTTTTCTGGTGCATAAAATGACCCCCGCAGACGCCTAGTTTAGGAGATATAGCCATTTTAGTATTTTGAATTTTCTTTTTTCTGGTGCATAAAATGACCCCCGCAGACGCCTAGTTTAGGAGATATAGCCATTTAAGTATTTAGAATTTTTTTTTTCTGGTGCATAAAATGACCCCTGCAGACGCCTAGTTTAGGAGATATAGCCATTTTAGTATTTTGAATTTTCTTTTTTCTGGTGCATAAAATGACCCCCGCAGACGCCTAGTTTAGGAGATATAGCCATTTTAGTATTTTGAATTTTCTTTTTTTTGGTGCATAAAATGACCCCCGCAGACGCCTAGTTTAGGAGATATAACCATTTTAGTATTTTGAATTTTCTTTTTTCTGGTGCATAAAATGACCCCCGCAGACGCCTAGTTTAGGTGATATAGCCATTTTAGTATTTTGAATTTTATTTTTTCTGGTGCATAAAATGACCCCTGCAGACGCCTAGTTTAGGAGATATAGCCATTTTAGTATTTTGAATTATCTTTTTTCTGGTGCATAAAGTGACCCCCGCAGACGCCTAGTTAAGGAGATATAGCCATTTTAGTATTTTGAATTTTCTTTTTTCTGGTGCATAAAGTGACCCCCGCAGACGCCTAGTTTAGGAGATATAGCCATTTTAGTATTTTGAATTTTCTTTTTTCTGGTGCATAAAATGACCCCCGCAGACGCCTAGTTTAGGAGATATAGCCATTTAAGTATTTAGAATTTTTTTTTTCTGGTGTATAAAATGACCCCCGCAGACGCCAAGTTTAGGAGATATAGCCATTTTAGTATTTTGAATTTTCTTTTTTCTGGTGCATAAAATGACCCCCGCAGACGCCTAGTTTAGGAGATATAGCCATTTTAGTATTTTGAATTTTCTTTTTTTTGGTGCATAAAATGACCCCCGCAGACGCCTAGTTTAGGAGATATAGCCATTTTAGTATTTTGAATTTTCTTTTTTCTGGTGCATAAAATGACCCCCGCAGACGCCTAGTTTAGGAGATATAGCCATTTTAGTATTTTGAATTTTATTTTTTCTGGTGCATAAAATGACCCCCGCAGACGCCTAGTTTAGGAGATATAGCCATTTTAGTATTTTGAATTTTCTTTTTTCTGGTGCATAAAATGACCCCCGCAGACGCCTAGTTTAGGAGATATAGCCATTTAAGTATTTAGAATTTTTTTTTTCTGGTGCATAAAATGACCCCCGCAGACGCCAAGTTTAGGAGATATAGCCATTTTAGTATTTTGAATTTTCTTTTTTCTGGTGCATAAAATGACCCCCGCAGACGCCTAGTTTAGGAGATATAGCCATTTTAGTATTTTGAATTTTCTTTTTTTTGGTGCATAAAATGACCCCCGCAGACGCCTAGTTTCGGAGATATAGCCATTTTAGTATTTTGAATTTTCTTCTTTCTGGAGCATAAAATGACCCCCGCAGACGCCTAGTTAAGGAGATATAGCCATTTTAGTATTTTGAATTTTCTTTTTTCTGGTGCATAAAATGACCCCCGCAGACGCCTAGTTTAGGAGATATAGCCATTTAAGTATTTAGAATTTTTTTTTTCTGGTGCATAAAATGACCCCCGCAGACGACAAGTTTAGGAGATATAGCCATTTTAGTATTTTGAATTTTCTTTTTTCTGGTGCATAAAATGACCCCCGCAGACGCCTAGTTTAGGAGATATAGCCATTTTAGTATTTTGAATTTTCTTTTTTTTGGTGCATAAAATGACCCCCGCAGACGCCTAGTTTAGGAGATATAGCCATTTTAGTATTTTGAATTTTATTTTTTCTGGTGCATAAAATGACCCCTGCAGACGCCTAGTTTAGGAGATATAGCCATTTTAGTATTTTGAATTATCTTTTTTCTGGTGCATAAAATGACCCCCGCAGACGCCTAGTTAAGGAGATATAGCCATTTTAGTATTTTGAATTTCCTTTTTTCTGGTGCATTAAATGAACCCTGCAGACCCTTAGTTTAGGAGATATAGCCCTTTTAGTATTTTGAATTTTCTTTTTTTTGGTGCATAAAATGACCCCCGCAGACGCCTAGTTTAGGAGATATAGCCATTTTAGTATTTTGAATTTTATTTTTTCTGGTGCATAAAATGACCCCTGCAGACGCCTAGTTTAGGAGATATAGCCATTTTAGTATTTTGAATTATCTTTTTTCTGGTGCATAAAATGACCCCCGCAGACGCCTAGTTTAGGAGATATAGCCATTTTAGTATTTTGAATTTTCTTTTTTCTGGTGCATAAAATGACCCCCGCAGACGCCTAGTTTAGGAGATATAGCCATTTTAGTATTTTGAAGTTTTTTTTTCTGATGCATAAAATTACCCCCGCAGACGCCTAGTTTAGGAGATATCGCCATTTTAGTATTTTGAATTTTCTTTTTTCTGGTGCATAAAATGACCCCCGCAGACGCCTAGTTTAGGAGATATAGCCATTTTAGTATTTTGAATTTTCTTTTTTCTGGTGCATAAAATGACCCCCGCAGACGCCTAGTTTAGGAGATATAGCCATTTTAGTATTTTGAATTTTCTTTTTTCTGGTGCATAAAATGACCCCCGCAGACGCCTAGTTCACCAGATATAGCCATTTTAGTATTTTGAATTTTCTTTTTTCTGGTGCATAGAATGACCCCCGCAGACGCCTAGTTTAGGAGATATAGCCATTTTAGCATTTTGAATTTTTTTTTTTCTGGTGCACAAAATGACCCCCGCAGACGCCTAGTTTAGGAGATATAGTCATTTTAGTATTTTGAATTTTCTTTTTTTTGGTGCATAAAATGACCCCCGCAGACACCTAGTTTAGGAGATATAGCCATTTTAGTATTTTGAATTTTTTTTTTTCTGGTGCATAAAATGACCCCCGCAGATGCCTAGTTTAGGAGATATAGCCATTTTAGTATTTTGAATTTTTTTTTTCTGCTGCACAAAATGACCCCCGCAGACGCCTAGTTTAGGAGATATAGCCATTTTAGTATTTTGAATTTTCTTTTTCTGGTGCATAAAATGACCCCCGCAGATGCCTAGTTTAGGAGATATAGCCATTTTAGCATTTTGAATTTTTTTTTTTCTGGTGCACAAAATGACCCCCGCAGACGCCTAGTTTAGGAGATATAGTCATTTTAGTATTTTGAATTTTCTTTTTTTTGGTGCATAAAATGACCCCCGCAGACGCCTAGTTTAGGAGATATAGCCATTTTAGTATTTTGAATTTTCTTTTTTCTGGTGCATAAAATGACCCCCGCAGACGCCTAGTTTAGGAGATATAGCCATTTTAGTATTTTGAATTTTCTTTTTTCTGGTGCATAAAATGACCACCGCAGACGCCTAGTTTAGGAGATATAGCCATTTTAGTATTTTGAATTTTCTTTTTTTTTGGTGCATAAAGTGACCCCCGCAGACGCCTAGTTTAGGAGATATAGCCATTTTAGTATTTTGAATTTT
Source organism: Volucella zonaria (assembly GCA_963966105.1). Lineage (NCBI taxonomy): Eukaryota > Metazoa > Arthropoda > Insecta > Diptera > Syrphidae > Volucella > Volucella zonaria. The sequence goes on along the minus strand of OZ014533.1, from coordinate 89,496,713 downwards.
CTTTTTTCTGGTGCATAAAATGACCCCCGCAGACGCCTAGTTTAGGAGATATAGCCATTTTAGTATTTTGAATTTTTTTTTTCTGCTGCACAAAATGACCCCCGCAGAAGCCTAGTTTAGGAGATATAGCCATTTTAGTATTTTGAATTTTCTTTTTTTTGGTGCATAACCCCCGCAGACGCCTAGTTTAGGAGATATAGCCATTTTAGTATTTTGAATTTTTTTTTTCTGGTGCATAAAATGACCCCCGCAGACGCCTAGTTTAGGAGATATAGCCATTTTAGTATTTTGAATTTTCTTTTTTCTGGTGCATAAAATGACCACCGCAGACGCCTAGTTTAGGAGATATAGCCATTTTAGTATTTTGAATTTTCTTTTTTTTTGGTGCATAAAGTGACCCCCGCAGACGCCTAGTTTAGGAGATATAGCCATTTTAGTATTTTGAATTTTCTTTTTTCTGGTGCATAAAATGACCCCCGCAGACGCCTAGTTTAGGAGATATAGCCATTTTAGTATTTTGAATTTTTTTTTTCTGCTGCACAAAATGACCCCCGCAGACGCCTAGTTTAGGAGATATAGCCATTTTAGTATTTTGAATTTTCTTTTTTCTGGTGCATAAAATGACCCCCGCAGACGCCTAGTTTAGGAGATATAGCCATTTTAGTATTTTGAATTTTTTTTTTCTGATGCATAAAATGACCCCCGCAGACGCCTAGTTTAGGAGATATAGCCATTTTAGTATTTTGAATTTTCTTTTTTCTGGTGCATAAAATGACCCCCGCAGACGCCTAGTTTAGGAGATATAGCCATTTTAGTATTTTGAATTTTTTTTTTCTGCTGCACAAAATGACCCCCGCAGACGCCTAGTTTAGGAGATATAGCCATTTTAGTATTTTGAATTTTCTTTTTTCTGGTGCATAAAATGACCCCCGCAGACGCCTAGTTTAGGAGATATAGCCATTTTAGTATTTTGAATTTTTTTTTTCTGATGCATAAAATGACCCCCGCAGACGCCTAGTTTAGGAGATATAGCCATTTTAGTATTTTGAATTTTCTTTTTTCTGGTGCATAAAATGACCCCCGCAGACGCCTAGTTCACCAGATATAGCCATTTTAGTATTTTGAATTTTCTTTTTTCTGGTGCATAAAATGACCCCCGCAGACGCCTAGTTTAGGAGATATAGCCATTTTAGCATTTTGAATTTTTTTTTTCTGGTGCACAAAATGACCGTCGCAGACGCCTAGTTTAGGAGATAAAGCCATTTTAGTATTTTGAATTTTCTTTTTTTTGGTGCATAAAATGACCCCCGCAGACGCCTAGTTCACCAGATATAGCCATTTTAGTATTTTGAATTTTCTTTTTTCTGGTGCATAAAATGACCCCCGCAGACGCCTAGTTTAGGAGATATAGCCATTTTAGCATTTTGAATTTTTTTTTTTCTGGTGCACAAAATGACCCACGCAGACGCCTAGTTTAGGAGATACAGCCATTTTAGTATGTTGAATTTTCTTTTTTCTGGTGCATAAAATGACCCCCGCAGACGCCTAGTTTAGGAGATATAGCCATTTTAGTATTTTGAATTTTCTTTTTCTGGTGCATAAAATGACCCCCGCAGATGCCTAGTTTAGGAGATATAGCCATTTTTGTATTTTTAATTTTCTTTTTTCTGGTGCATTAAATGACCCCCGCAGACGCCTAGTTTAGGAGATATAGCCATTTTAGTATTTTGAATTTTTTTTTTCTGCTGCACAAAATGACCCCCGCAGACGCCTAGTTTAGGAGATATAGCCATTTTAGTATTTCGAATTTTCTTTTTTCTGGTGCATAAAATGACCCCCGCAGACGCCTAGTTTAGTAGATATAGCCATTTTAGTATTTTGAATTTTTTTTTTCTGATGCATAAAATGACCCCCGCAGACGCCTAGTTTAGGAGATATAGCCCTTTTAGTATTTTGAATTTTCTTTTTTTTGGTGCACAAAATGACCCCCGCAGACGCCTAGTTTAGGAGATATAGCCATTTTAGTATTTCGAATTTTCTTTTTTCTGGTGCATAAAATGACCCCCGCAGACGCCTAGTTCAGGAGACATAGCCATTTTAGTATTTTGACTTTTTTTTCTGGTGCATAAAATGACCCCCGCAGACGCCTAGTTTAGGAGATATAGCCATTTTAGTATTTTGAATTTTCTTTTTCTGGTGCATAAAATGACCCCCGCAGATGCCTAGTTTAGGAGATATAGCCATTTTTGTATTTTTAATTTTCTTTTTTCTGGTGCATTAAATGACCCCCGCAGACGCCTAGTTTAGGAGATATAGCCATTTTAGTATTTTGAATTTTTTTTTTCTGATGCATAAAATGACCCCCGCAAACGCCTAGTTTAGGAGATATAGCAATTTTAGTATTTTGAATTTTTTTTTTCTGGTGCACAAAATGACCCCCGCAGACGCCTAGTTTAGGAGATATAGCCATTTTAGTATTTTGAATTTTCTTTTTTTTGGTGCATAACCCCCGCAGACGCCTAGTTTAGGAGATATAGCCATTTTAGTATTTTTAATTTTCTTTTTTCTGGTGCATAAAATGACCCCCGCAGACGCCTAGTTTAGGAGATAAAGCCATTTTAGTATTTTGAATTTTTTTTTTCTGGTGCACAAAATGACCCCCGCAGACGCCTAGTTTAGGAGATATAGCCATTTTAGCATTTTGAATTTTCTTTTTCTGGTGCATAAAATGACCCCCGCAGATGCCTAGTTTAGGAGATATAGCCATTTTTGTGTTTTTAATTTTCTTTTTTCTGGTGCATAAAATGACCCCCGCAGACGCCTAGTTTAGGAGATAAAGCCATTTTAGTATTTTGAATTTTTTTTTTCTGGTGCACAAAATGACCCCCGCAGACGCCTAGTTTAGGAGATATAGCCATTTTAGTATTTTGAATTTTCTTTTTTTTGGTGCATAACCCCCGCAGACGCCTAGTTTAGGAGATATAGCCATTTTAGTATTTTGAGTTTTTTTTTTTCTGATTCATAAAATGACCCCCGCAGACGTCTAGTTTAGGAGATATAGCCATTTTAGTATTTTGAATTTTCTTTTTTCTGGTGCATAAAATGACCCCCGCAGACGCCTAGTTTAGGAGATATAGCCATTTTAGTATTTTGAATTTTCTTTTTTCTGCTGCACAAATTGACCCCCGCAGACGCCTAGTTTAGGAGATATAGCCATTTTAGTATTTTGAATTTTCTTTTTTCTGGTGCATAAAATGACCACCGCAGACGCCTAGTTTAGGAGATATAGCCAAATTAGTATTTTGAATTTTCTTTTTTTTGGTGCATAAAGTGACCCCCGCAGACGCCTAGTTTAGGAGATATAGCCATTTTAGTATTTTGAATTTTCTTTTTTCTGGTGCATAAAATGACCCCCGCAGACGCCTAGTTTAGGAGATATAGCCATTTTAGTATTTTGAATTTTTTTTTTCTGCTGCACAAAATGACCCCCGCAGACGCCTAGTTTAGGAGATATAGCCATTTTAGTATTTTGAATTTTCTTTTTTCTGGTGCATAAAATGACCCCCGCAGACGCCTAGTTTAGGAGATATAGCCATTTTAGTATTTTGAATTTTCTTTTTTTTGGTGCATAAAATGACCCCCGCAGACGCCTAGTTTAGGAGATATAGCCATTTTAGTATTTTGAATTTTCTTTTTTCTGGTGCATAAAATGACCACCGCAGACGCCTAGTTTAGGAGATATAGCCAAATTAGTATTTTGAATTTTCTTTTTTTTGGTGCATAAAGTGACCCCCGCAGACGCCTAGTTTAGGAGATATAGCCATTTTAGTATTTTGAATTTTCTTTTTTCTGGTGCATAAAATGACCCCCGCAGACGCCTAGTTTAGGAGATATAGCCATTTTAGTATTTTGAATTTTTTTTTTCTGCTGCACAAAATGACCCCCGCAGACGCCTAGTTTAGGAGATATAGCCATTTTAGTATTTTGAATTTTCTTTTTTCTGGTGCATAAAATGACCCCCGCAGACGCCTAGTTTAGGAGATATAGCCATTTTAGTATTTTGAATTTTCTTTTTTTTGGTGCATAAAATGACCCCCACAGACGCCTAGTTTAGGAGATATAGCCATTTTAGTATTTTGAATTTTCTTTTTTCTGGTGCATAAAATGACCACCGCAGACGCCTAGTTTAGGAGATATAGCCATTTTAGTATTTTGAATTTTTTTTTCTGGTGCACAAAATGACCCCCGCAGACGCCTAGTTTAGGAGATATAGCCCTTTTAGTATTTTGAATTTTTTTTTTCTGGTGCATAAAATGACCCCCGCAGACGCCTAGTTTAGGAGACATAGCCATTTTAGTATTTTGAATTTTTTTTTTCTGGTGCACAAAATGACCCCCGCAGACGCCTAGTTTAGGAGATATAGCCATTTTAGTATTTTGAATTTTCTTTTTTCTGGTGCATAAAATGACCCCCGCAGACGCCTAGTTTAGGAGATATAGCCATTTTAGTATTTTGAATTTTCTTTTTTCTGGTGCATAAAATGACCCCCGCAGACGCCTAGTTTAGGAGATATAGCCATTTTAGTATTTTGAATTTTCTTTTTTTTGGTGCATAAAATGACCCCCGCAGACGCCTAGTTTAGGAGATATAGAAATTTTAGTATTTTGAATTTTCTTGTTTTTGGTGCATAAAATGACCCCCGCAGACGCCTAGTTTAGGAGATATAGCCATTTTAGTATTTTGAATTTTCTTTTTTCTGGTGCATAAAATGACCCCCGCAGACGCCAAGTTTAGGAGATATAGCCATTTTAGTGTTTTGAATTTTCTTTTTTTTGGTGCACAAAATGACCCCCGCAGACGCGTAGTTTAGGAGATATAGCCATTTTAGTATTTTGAATTTTCTCTTTTCTGGTGCATAAAATGACCCCCGCAGACGCCAAGTTTAGGAGATATAGCCATTTTAGTATTTTGAATTTTTTTTTTCTGCTGCACAAAATGACCCCCGCAGACGCCTGGTTTAGGAGATATAGCCGTTTTAGTATTTTGAATTTTCTTTTTTCTGGTGCATAAAATGACCCCCGCAGACGCCTAGTTTAGGATATATAGCCATTTTAGTATTTTGAATTTTCTTTTTTCTGGTGCATAAAATGACCCCAGCAGACGCCTAGTTTAGGAGATATAGCCATTTTAGTATTTTGAATTTTCTTTTTTCTGGTGCATAAAATGACCCCCGCAGACGCCTAGTTTAGGAGATATAGCCATTTTAGTATTTTGAATTTTCTTTTTTCTGGTGCATAAAATGACCCCCGCAGACGCCTAGTTTAGGAGATATAGCCATTTTAGTATTTTGAATTTTCTTTTTTCTGGTGCATAAAATGACCCCCGCAGACGCCTAGTTTAGGAGATATAGCCATTTTAGTATTTTGAATTTTCTTTTTTCTGGTGCATAATATGACCCCCGCAGACGCCTAGTTTAGGAGATATAGCCATTTTAGTATTTTGAATTTTTTTTTTCTGCTGCACAAAATGACCCCCGCAGACGCCTGGTTTAGGAGATATAGCCATTTTAGTATTTTGAATTTTCTTTTTTCTGGTGCATAAAATGACCCCCGCAGACGCCAAGTTTAGGAGATATAGCCATTTTAGTATTTTGAATTTTTTTTTTCTGCTGCACAAAATGACCCCCGCAGACGCCTGGTTTAGGAGATATAGCCATTTTAGTATTTTGAATTTTCTTTTTTCTGGTGCATTAAATGACCCCCGCAGACGCCTAGTTTAGGAGATATAGCCATTTTAGTATTTTGAATTTTCTTTTTTCTGGTGCATAAAATGACCCCCGCAGACGCCTAGTTTAGGAGATATAGCCATTTTAGTATTTTGAATTTTCTTTTTTCTGGTGCATAAAATGACCCCCGCAGACGCCTAGTTTAGGAGATATAGCCATTTTAGTATTTTGAATTTTCTTTTTTCTGGTGCATAAAATGACCCCCGCAGACGCCTAGTTTAGGAGATATAACCATTTTAGTATTTTGAATTTTCTTTTTTTTGGTGCATAAAATGACCCCCGCAAACGCCTAGTTTAGGAGATATAGCCATTTTAGTATTTTGAATTTTCTTTTTTCTGGTGCATAAAGACCCCCGCAGACGCCTAGTTTAGGAGCTATAGCCATTTTAGTATTTTGAATTTTTTTTTTCTGATGCACAAAATGACCCCCGCAGACCCCCTAAACGCCTAGTTTAGGAGATATAGCCATTTTAGTATTTTGAATTTTTTTTTTCTGATGCATAAAATGACCCCTGCAGACGCCTAGTTTAGGAGATATAGCCATTTTAGTATTTTGAATTATCTTTTTTCTGGTGCATAAAATGACCCCCGCAGACGCCTAGTTTAGGAGATATAGCCATTTTAGTATTTTGAATTTTCTTTTTTTTGGTGCATAACCCCCGCAGACGCCTAGTTTAGGAGATATAGCCATTTTAGTATTTTGAGTTTTTTTTTTTCTGATGCATAAAATGACCCCCGCAGACGTCTAGTTTAGGAGATATAGCCATTTTAGTATTTTGAATTTTCTTTTTTCTGGTGCATAAAATGACCCCCGCAGACGCCTAGTTTAGGAGATATAGCCATTTTAGTATTTTGAATTTTCTTTTTTCTGCTGCACAAATTGACCCCCGCAGACGCCTAGTTTAGGAGATATAGCCATTTTAGTATATTGAATTTTCTTTTTTCTGGTGCATAAAATGACCACCGCAGACGCCTAGTTTAGGAGATATAGCCAAATTAGTATTTTGAATTTTCTTGTTTTTGGTGCATAAAGTGACCCCCGCAGACGCCTAGTTTAGGAGATATAGCCATTTTAGTATTTTGAATTTTTTTTTTTCTGGTGCATAAAATGACCCCCGCAGACGCCTAGTTTAGGAGATATAGCCATTTTAGTATTTTGAATTTTTTTTTTCTGCTGCACAAAATGACCCCCGCAGACGCCTAGTTTAGGAGATATAGCCATTTTAGTATTTTGAATTTTCTTTTTTCTGGTGCATAAAATGACCCCCGCAGACGCCTAGTTTAGGAGGTATAGCCATTTTAGTATTTTGAATTTTCTTTTTTCTGGTGCATAAAATGACCCCCGCAGACGCCTAGTTTAGGAGATATAGCCATTTTAGTATTTTGAATTTTCTTTTTTTTGGTGCATAAAATGACCCCCGCAGACGCCTAGTTTAGGAGATATAGCCATTTTAGTATTTTGAATTTTCTTTTTTCTGGTGCATAAAATGACCACCGCAGACGCCTAGTTTAGGAGATATAGCCATTTTAGTATTTTGAATTTTTTTTTCTGGTGCACAAAATGACCCCCGCAGACGCCTAGTTTAGGAGATATAGCCCTTTTAGTATTTTGAATTTTTTTTTTCTGGTGCATAAAATGACCCCCGCAGACGCCTAGTTTAGGAGATATAGCCATTTTAGTATTTTGAATTTTTTTTTTCTGGTGCACAAAATGACCCCCGCAGACGCCTAGTTTAGGAGATATAGCCATTTTAGTATTTTGAATTTTCTTTTTTCTGGTGCATAAAATGACCCCCGCAGACGCCTAGTTTAGGAGATATAGCCATTTTAGTATTTTGAATTTTCTTTTTTCTGGTGCATAAAATGACCCCCGCAGACGCCTAGTTTAGGAGATATAGCCATTTTAGTATTTTGAATTTTTTTTTTCTGGTGCACAAAATGACCCCCGCAGACGCCTAGTTTAGGAGATATAGCCATTTTAATATTTCGAATTTTCTTTTTTTTGGTGCATAAAATGACCCCCGCAGACGCCTAGTTTAGGAGATATAGCCCTTTTAGTATTTTGAATTTTCTTTTTTCTGGTGCATAAAATGACCCCCGTAGATGCCTAGTTTAGGAGATATAGCCATTTTAGTATTTTGAATTTTTTTTTTCTGCTGCACAAAATGACCCCCGCAGACGCCTAGTTTAGGAGATATAGCCATTTTAGTATTTTGAATTTTTTTTTTCTGCTGCACAAAATGACCCCCGCAGACGCCTAGTTTAGGAGATATAGCCATTTTAGTATTTTGAATTTTTTTTTTCTGGTGCATAAAATGACCCCCGCAGACGCCTAGTTTAGGAGATATAGCCATTTTAGTATTTTGAATTTTCTTTTTTCTGGTGCATAAAATGACCACCGCAGACGCCTAGTTTAGGAGATATAGCCATTTTAGTATTTTGAATTTTCTTTTTTTTGGTGCATAAAATGACCCCCGCAGACGCCTAGTTTAGGAGATATAGCCATTTTAGTATTTTGAATTTTCTTGTTTTTGGTGCATAAAATGACCCCCGCAGACGCCTAGTTTAGGAGATATAGCCATTTTAGTATTTTGAATTTTCTTTTTTCTGGTGCATAAAATGACCCCCGCAGACGCCAAGTTTAGGAGATATAGCCATTTTAGTATTTTGAATTTTTTTTTTCTGCTGCACAAAATGACAACCGCTGACGCCTAGTTTAGGAGATATAGCCATTTTAGTATTTTGAATTTTCTTGTTTTTGGTCCATAAAATGACCACCGCAGACGCCTAGTTTAGGAGATATAGCCCTTTTAGTATTTTGAATTTTCTTTTTTCTGGTGCATAAAATGACCCCCGCAGACGCCTAGTTTAGGAGATATAGCCATTTTAGTATTTTGAATTTTCTTGTTTTTGGTGCATAAAATGACCACCGCAGACGCCTAGTTTAGGAGATATAGCCCTTTTAGTATTTTGAATTTTCTTTTTTCTGGTGCATAAAATGACCCCCGTAGATGCCTAGTTTAGGAGATATAGCCATTTTAGTATTTTGAATTTTTTTTTTCTGCTGCACAAAATGACCCCCGCAGACGCCTAGTTTAGGAGATATAGCAATTTTAGTATTTTGAATTTTTTTTTTCTGGTGCATAAAATGACCCCCGCAGACGCCTAGTTTAGGAGATATAGCCATTTTAGTATATTGAATTTTCTTTTTTCTGGTGCATAAAATGACCACCGCAGACGCCTAGTTTAGGAGATATAGCCATTTTAGTATTTTGAATTTTCTTGTTTTTGGTGCATAAAATGACCACCGCAGACGCCTAGTTTAGGAGATATAGCCATTTTAGTATTTCGAATTTTCTTTTTTTTGGTGCATAAAATGACCCCCGCAGACGCCTAGTTTAGGAGATATAGCCCTTTTAGTATTTTGAATTTTCTTTTTTCTGGTGCATAAAATGAGCCCCGTAGATGCCTAGTTTAGGAGATATAGCCATTTTAGTATTTTGAATTTTTTTTTTCTGCTGCACAAAATGACCCCCGCAGACGCCTAGTTTAGGAGATATAGCCATTTTAGTATTTTGAATTTTTTTTTTCTGGTGCATAAAATGACCCCCGCAGACGCCTAGTTTAGGAGATATAGCCATTTTAGTATTTTGAATTTTCTTTTTTTTGGTGCATAAAATGACCCCCGCAGACGCCTAGTTTAGGAGATATAGCCATTTTAGTATTTTGAATTTTCTTTTTTCTGGTGCATAAAATGACCCCCGCAGACGCCAAGTTTAGGAGATATAGCCATTTTAGTATTTTGAATTTTCTTTTTTTTGGTGCACAAAATGACCCCCGCAGACGCGTAGTTTAGGAGATATAGCCATTTTAGTATTTTGAATTTTCTCTTTTCTGGTGCATAAAATGACCCCCGCAGACGCCAAGTTTAGGAGATATAGCCATTTTAGTATTTTGAATTTTTTTTTTCTGCTGCACAAAATGACCCCCGCAGACGCCTGGTTTAGGAGATATAGCCGTTTTAGTATTTTGAATTTTCTTTTTTCTGGTGCATAAAATGACCCCCGCAGACGCCTGGTTTAGGAGATATAGCCCTTTTAGTATTTTGAATTTTTTTTTTCTGGTGCACAAAATGACCCCCGCAGACGCCTAGTTTAGGAGATATAGCCATTTTAGTATTTTGAATTTTCTTTTTTCTGGTGCATAAAATGACCCCCGCAGACGCCTAGTTTAGGAGATATAGCCATTTTAGTATTTTGAATTTTCTTTTTTCTGGTGCATAAAATGACCCGCGCAGACGCCTAGTTTAGGAGATATAGCCATTTTAGTATTTTGAATTTTTTTTTTCTGCTGCACAAAATGACCCCCGCAGACGCCTAGTTTGGGAGATATAGCCATTTTAGTATTTTGAATTTTCTTTTTTTTGGTGCATAAAATGACCCCCGCAGACGGTAAGTTTAGGAGATATAGTATTTTGAATTTTCTTTTTTCTGGTGCATAAAATGACTCCCGCAGACGCCTAGTTTAGGAGATATAGCCATTTTAGTATTTTGAATTTTTTTTTTCTGGTGCATAAAATGACCCCCGCAGACGCCTAGTTTAGGAGATATAGCCATTTTAGTATTTTGAATTTTTTTTTTCTGGTGCATAAAATGACCCCCGCAGACGCCTAGTTTAGGAGATATAGCCATTTTAGTATTTTGAATTTTCTTTTTTCTGGTGCATAATATGACCCCCGCAGACGCCTAGTTTAGGAGATATAGCCATTTTAGTATTTTGAATTTTTTTTTTCTGCTGCACAAAATGACCCCCGCAGACGCCTGGTTTAGGAGATATAGCCATTTTAGTATTTTGAATTTTCTTTTTTCTGGTGCATAAAATGACCCCCGCAGACGCCAAGTTTAGGAGATATAGCCATTTTAGTATTTTGAATTTTTTTTTTCTGCTGCACAAAATGACCCCCGCAGACGCCTGGTTTAGGAGATATAGCCATTTTAGTATTTTGAATTTTCTTTTTTCTGGTGCATAAAATGACCCCCGCAGACGCCTAGTTTAGGAGATATAGCCATTTTAGTATTTTGAATTTTCTTTTTTCTGGTGCATAAAATGACCCCCGCAGACGCCTAGTTTAGGAGATATAGCCATTTTAGTATTTTGAATTTTCTTTTTTCTGGTGCATAAAATGACCCCCGCAGACGCCTAGTTTAGGAGATATAGCCATTTTAGTATTTTGAATTTTCTTTTTTCTGGTGCATAAAATGACCCCCGCAGACGCCTAGTTTAGGAGATATAACCATTTTAGTATTTTGAATTTTCTTTTTTTTGGTGCATAAAATGACCCCCGCAAACGCCTAGTTTAGGAGATATAGCCATTTTAGTATTTTGAATTTTCTTTTTTCTGGTGCATAAAGACCCCCGCAGACGCCTAGTTTAGGAGCTATAGCCATTTTAGTATTTTGAATTTTTTTTTTCTGATGCACAAAATGACCCCCGCAGACCCCCTAAACGCCTAGTTTAGGAGATATAGCCATTTTAGTATTTTGAATTTTTTTTTTTCTGATGCATAAAATGACCCCTGCAGACGCCTAGTTTAGGAGATATAGCCATTTTAGTATTTTGAATTATCTTTTTTCTGGTGCATAAAATGACCCCCGCAGACGCCTAGTTTAGGAGATATAGCTATTTTAGTATTTTGAATTTTCTTTTTTCTGGTGCAAAAAAATGACCCCCGCAGACCTTAGTTTAGGAGATATAGCCTTTTCAGTATTTTGAATTTTTTTTTTCTGGTGCACAAAATGACTCCCGCAGACGCCTAGTTTAGGAGATATAGCCATTTTAGTATTTTGAATTTTCTTTTTTCTGGTGCATAAAATGACCCCCGCAGACGCCTAGTTTAGGAGATATAGCCATTTTAGTATTTTGAATTTTCTTTTTTCTGGTGCAAAAAATGACCCCCGCAGACGCCTAGTTTAGGAGATATAGCCATTTTAGTATTTTGAATTTTCTTTTTTCTGGTGCATAAAGACCCCCGCAGACGCCTAGTTTAGGAGCTATAGCCATTTTAGTATTTTGAATTTTTTTTTCTGATGCACAAAATGACCCCCGCAGACCCCCTAAACGCCTAGTTTAGGAGATATAGCCATTTTAGTATTTTGAATTTTTTTTTTCTGATGCATAAAATGACCCCTGCAGACGCCTAGTTTAGGAGATATAGCCATTTTAGTATTTTGAATTTTCTTTTTTCTTTTGCAAAAAATGACCCCCGCAGACCCTTAGTTTAGGAGATATAGCCTTTTCAGTATTTTGAATTTTTTTTTTCTGGTGCACAAAATGACTCCCGCAGACGCCTAGTTTAGGAGATATAGCCATTTTAGTATTTTGAATTTTCTTTTTTCTGGTGCATAAAATGACCCCCGCAGACGCCTAGTTTAGGAGATATAGCCATTTTAGTATTTTGAATTTTTTTTTTCTGATGCATAAAATGACCCCCGCAGACGCCTAGTTTAGGAGATATAGCCATTTTAGTATTTTGAATTTTTTTTTTCTGATGCATAAAATGACCCCCGCAGACGCCTAGTTTAGGAGATATAGCCATTTTAGTATTTTGAATTTTTTTTTTCTGGTGCACAAAATGACCCCCGCAGACGCCTAGTTTAGGAGATATAGCCATTTTAGTATTTTGAATTTTCTTCTTTCTGGTGCATAAAATGACCCCCGCAGACGCCTAGTTAAGGAGATATAGCCATTTTAGTATTTTGAATTTTCTTTTTTCTGGTGCATAAAATGACCCCCGCAGACGCCTAGTTTAGGAGATATAGCCATTTAAGTATTTGAATTTTCTTTTTTCTGGTGCATAAAATGACCCCCGCAGACGCCTAGTTTAGGAGATATAGCCATTTTAGTATTTTGAATTTTTTTTTTCTGATGCATAAAATGACCCCCGCAGACGCCTAGTTTAGGAGATATAGCCATTTTAGTATTTTGAATTTTCTTCTTTCTGGTGCATAAAATGACCCCCGCAGACGCCTAGTTTAGGAGATATAGCCATTTTAGTATTTTGAATTTTTTTTTTCTGGTGCACAAAATGACCCCCGCAGACGCCTAGTTTAGGAGATATAACCATTTTAGTATTTTGAATTTTCTTTTTTCTGGTGCATAAAATGACCACCGCAGACGCCTAGTTTAGGAGATATAGCCCTTTTAGTATTTTGAATTTTTTTTTTCTGGTGCACAAAATGACCCCCGCAGACGCCTAGTTTAGGAGATATAGCCATTTTAGTATTTTGAATTTTCTTTTTTCTGGTGCATAAAATGACCCCCGCAGACGCCTAGTTTAGGAGATATAGCCATTTTAGTATTTTGAATTTTCTTTTTTCTGGTGCATAAAATGACCCCCGCAGACGCCTAGTTTAGGAGATATAGCCATTTTAGTATTTTGAATTTTTTTTTTCTGGTGCACAAAATGACCCCCGCAGACGCCTATTTTAGGAGATATAGCCATTTTAGTATTTTGAATTTTCTTTTTTCTGGTGCATAAAATGACCCCCGCAGACGCCTAGTTTAGGAGATATAGCCATTTTAGTATTTTGAATTTTTTTTTTCTGGTGCACAAAATGACCCCCGCAGACGCCTATTTTAGGAGATATAGCCATTTTAGTATTTTGAATTTTCTTTTTTCTGGTGCATAAAATGACCCCCGCAGACGCCTAGTTTAGGAGATATAGCCATTTTAGTATTTTGAATTTTCCTTTTTCTGGTGCATAAAATGACCCCTGCAGACGCCTAGTTTAGGAGATATAGCCATTTTAGTATTTTGAATTATCTTTTTTCTGGTGCATAAAATGACCCCCGCAGACGCCTAGTTTAGGAGATATAGCCATTTTAGTACTTTGAATTTTCTTTTTTCTGGTGCATAAAATGACCCCCGCAGACGCCTAGTTTAGGAGATGTAGCCATTTTAGTATTTTGAATTTCCTTTTTTCTGGTGCATTAAATGAACCCCGCAGACCCTTAGTTTAGGAGATATAGCCCTTTTAGTATTTTGAATTTTCTTTTTTCTGGTGCATAAAATGACCCCCGCAGACGCCTAGTTTAGGAGATATAGCCATTTTAGTATTTTGAATTTTCTTTTTTTTTGTGCATAAAATGACCCCCGCAGACGCCTAGTTCAGGAGATATAGCCATTTTAGTATTTTGAATTTTTTTTTTCTGATGCATAAAATGACCCCCGCAGACGCCTTGTTTAGGAGATATAGCCATTTTAGTATTTTGAATTTTTTTTTTCTGGTGCACAAAATGACCCCCGCAGACGCCTAGTTTAGGAGATATAGCCATTTTAGTATTTTGAATTTTCTTTTTTCTGGTGCACAAAATGACCCCCGCAGACGCCTAGTTTAGGAGATATAGCCATTTTAGTATTTTGAATTTTCTTTTTTCTGGTGCATAAAATGACCCCCGCAGACGCCTAGTTTAGGAGATATAGCCATTTTAGTATTTTGAATTTTTTTTTTCTGGTGCACAAAATGACCCCCGCAGACGCCTAGTTTAGGAGATATAGCCATTTTAGTATTTTGAATTTTCTTTTTTCTGGTGCATAAAATGACCCCCGCAGACGCCTAGTTTAGGAGATATAGCCATTTTAGTATTTTGAATTTTCTTTTTTTTGGTGCATAAAATGACCCCCGCAGACGCCTAGTTCAGGAGATATAGCCATTTTAGTATTTTGAATTTTCTTTTTTTTGGTGAATAAAATGATCCCCGCAGACGCCCAGTTCAGGAGATATAGCCATTTTAGTATTTTGAATTTTCTTTTTTTTGGTGCATAAAATGACCTCCGCAGACGCCTAGTTTAGGAGATATAGCCCTTTTAGTATTTTGAATTTTTTTTTTCTGGTGCACAAAATGACCCCCGCAGACGCCTAGTTTAGGAGATATAGCCATTTTAGTATTTTGAATTATCTTTTTTCTGGTGCATAAAATGACCCCCGCAGACGCCTAGTTTAGGAGATATAGCCATTTTAGTATTTTGAATTTTCTTTTTTCTGGTGCATAAAATGACCCCCGCAGACGCCTAGTTTAGGTGATATAGCCATTTTAGTATTTTGAATTTTCTTTTTTTTGGTGCATGGAATGATCCCCGCAGACGCCTAGTTTAGGAGATATAGCCATTTTAGTATTTTGAATTTTCTTTTTTTTGGTGCATAAAATGATCCCCGCAGACGCCTAGTTTAGGAGATATAGCCCTTTTAGTATTTTGAAGTTTTTTTTTCTGGTGCACAAAATGACCCCCGCAGACGCCTAGTTTAGGAGATATAGCCATTTAGGTATTTTGAATTTTCTTTTTTTTGGTGCATGAAATGATCCCCGCAGACGCCTAGTTTAGGAGATATAGCCATTTTAGTATTTTGAATTTTCTTTTTTCTGGTGCATAAAATGACCCCCGCAGACGCCTAGTTTAGAAGATATAGCCATTTTAGTATTTTGAATTATCTTTTTTCTGGTGCATAAAATGACCCCCGCAGACGCCTAGTTTAGGAGATATAGCCATTTTAGTATTTTGAATTTTCTTTTTTCTGGTGCATAAAATGACCCCCGCAGACGCCTAGTTTAGGAGGTATAGCCATTTTAGTATTTTGAATTATCTTTTTTCTGGTGCATAAAAGGACCCCCGCAGACGCCTAGTTTAGGAGATATAGCCATTTTAGTATTTTGAATTTTCTTTTTTCTGGTGCATAAAATGACCCCCGCAGACGCCTAGTTTAGGAGATATAGCCATTTTAGTATTTTGAATTTTCTTTTTTTTGGTGCATGGAATGATCCCCGCAGACGCCTAGTTTAGGAGATATAGCCATTTTAGTATTTTGAATTTTCTTTTTTTTGGTGCATAAAATGATCCCCGCAGACGCCTAGTTTAGGAGATATAGCCCGTTTAGTATTTTGAAGTTTTTTTTCTGGTGCACAAAATGACCCCCGCAGACGCCTAGTTTAGGAGATATAGCCATTTAGGTATTTTGAATTTTCTTTTTTTTGGTGCATGAAATGATCCCCGCAGACGCCTAGTTTAGGAGATATAGCCATTTTAGTATTTTGAATTTTCTTTTTTCTGGTGCATAAAATGACCCCCGCAGACGCCTAGTTTAGGAGATATAGCCATTTTAGTATTTTGAATTATCTTTTTTCTGGTGCATAAAATGACCCCCGCAGACGCCTAGTTTAGGAGATATAGCCATTTTAGTATTTTGAATTTTCTTTTTTTTGGTGCATGGAATGATCCCCGCAGACGCCTAGTTTAGGAGATATAGCCATTTTAGTATTTTGAATTTTCTTTTTTTTGGTGCATAAAATGATCCCCGCAGACGCCTAGTTTAGGAGATATAGCCCTTTTAGTATTTTGAAGTTTTTTTTCTGGTGCACAAAATGACCCCCGCAGACGCCTAGTTTAGGAGATATAGCCGTTTTAGTATTTTGAATTTTCTTTTTTTTGGTGCATGAAATGATCCCCGCAGACGCCTAGTTTAGGAGATATAGCCATTTTAGTATTTTGAATTTTCTTTTTTTTGGTGCATAAAATGACCTCCGCAGACGCCTAGTTTAGGAGATATAGCCCTTTTAGTATTTTGAAGTTTTTTTTCTGGTGCACAAAATGACCCCCGCAGACGCCTAGTTTAGGAGATATAGCCATTTTAGTATTTTGAATTTTCTTTTTTTTGGTGCATGAAATGATCCCCGCAGACGCCTAGTTTAGGAGATATAGCCATTTTAGTATTTTGAGTTTTCTTTTTTCTGGTGCATAAAATGACCCCCGCAGACGCCTAGTTTAGGAGATATAGCCATTTTAGTATTTTGAATTTTTTTTTTCTGGTGCACAAAATGACCCCCGCAGACGCCTAGTTTAGGAGATATAGCCATTTTAGTATTTTGAATTTTCTTTTTTCTGGTGCATAAAATGACCACCGCAGACGCCTAGTTTAGGAGATATAGCCCTTTTAGTATTTTGAATTTTTTTTTTCTGGTGCATAAAATGACCCCCGCAGACGCCTAGTTTAGGAGATATAGCCATTTTAGTATTTTGAATTTTCTTTTTTTTGGTGCATAAAATGATCCCCGCAGACGCCTAGTTTAGGAGATAAAGCCATTTTAGTATTTTGAATTTTCTTTTTTCTGGTGCATAAAATGACCCCCGCAGACGCCTAGTTTAGGAGATATAGCCATTTTAGTATTTTGAATTTTCTTTTCTCTGGTGCATAAAATGACCACCGCAGACGCCTAGTTTAGGAGATATAGCCCTTTTAGTATTTTGAATTTTTTTTTTCTGGTGCACAAAATGACCCCCGCAGACGCCTAGTTTAGGAGATATAGCCATTTTAGTATTTTGAATTTTCTTTTTTCTGGTGCATAAAATGACCACCGCAGACGCCTAGTTTAGGAGATATAGCCCTTTTAGTATTTTGAATTTTTTTTTTCTGGTGCTCAAAATGACCCCCGCAGACGCCTAGTTTAGGAGATATAGCCATTTTAGTATTTTGAATTTTTTTTTTCTGGTGCACAAAATGACCCCCGCAGACGCCTAGTTTAGGAGATATAGCCATTTTAGTATTTTGAATTTTCTTTTTTCTGGTGCATAAAATGACCCCCGCAGACGCCTAGTTTAGGAGATATAGCCATTTTAGTATTTTGAATTTTCTTTTTTTTGGTGCATAAAATGACCTCCGCAGACGCCTAGTTTAGGAGATATAGCCCTTTTAGTATTTTGAATTTTTTTTTTCAGGTGCACAAAATGACCCCCGCAGACGCCTAGTTTAGGAGATATAGCCATTTTAGTATTTTGAATTTTCTTTTTTCTGGTGCATAAAATGACCCCTGCAGACGCCTAGTTTAGGAGATATAGCCCTTTTAGTATTTTGAATTTTTTTTTCTCTGGTGCATAAAATGACCACCGCAGACGCCTGGTTTAGGAGATATAGCCCTTTTAGTATTTTGAATTTTTTTTTTCTGGTGCACAAAATGACCCCCGCAGACGCCTAGTTTAGGAGATATAGCCATTTTAGTATTTTGAATTTTCTTTTTTCTGGTGCATAAAATGACCCCTGCAGACGCCTAGTTTAGGAGATATAGCCATTTTAGTATTTTGAATTTTCTTTTCTCTGGTGCATAAAATGACCACCGCAGACGCCTGGTTTAGGAGATATAGCCCTTTTAGTATTTTGAATTTTTTTTTTCTGGTGCACAAAATGACCCCCGCAGACGCCTAGTTTAGGAGATATAGCCATTTTAGTATTTTGAATTTTCTTTTTTTTGGTGCATAAAATGATCCCCGCAGACGCCTAGTTTAGGAGATATAGCCATTTTAGTATTTTGAATTTACTTTTTTCTGGTGCATAAAATGACCACCGCAGACGCCTAGTTTAGGAGATATAGCCATTTTAGTATTTTGAATTTTTTTTTTCTGGTGCACAAAATGACCCCCGCAGACGCCTAGATCAGGAGATATAGCCATTTTAGTATTTTGAATTTTCTTTTTTCTGGTGCATAAAATGACCACCGCAGACGCCTAGTTTAGGAGATATAGCCCTTTTAGTATTTTGAATTTTTTTTTTCTGGTGCACAAAATGACCCCCGCAGACGCCTAGTTTAGGAGATATAGCCATTTTAGTATTTTGAATTTTCTTTTTTCTGGTGCATAAAATGACCACCGCAGACGCCTAGTTTAGGAGATATAGCCCTTTTAGTATTTTGAATTTTTTTTTTCTGGTGCACAAAATGACCCCCGCAGACGCCTAGTTTAGGAGATATAGCCATTTTAGTATTTTGAATTTTCTTTTTTTTGGTGCATAAAATGATCCCCGCAGACGCCTAGTTTAGGAGATATAGCCATTTTAGTATTTTGAATTATCTTTTTTCTGGTGCATAAAATGACCCCCGCAGACGCCTAGTTTAGGAGATATAGCCATTTTAGTATTTTGAATTTTTTTTTTTCTGGTGCATAAAATGACCCCCGCAGACGCCTAGTTTAGGAGATATAGCCATTTTAGTATTTTGAATTTTCTTTTTTCTGGTGCATAAAATGACCCCCGCAGACGCCTAGTTTAGGAGATATAGCCATTTTAGTATTTTGAATTTTTTTTTCTGGTGCACAAAATGACCCCCGCAGACGCCTAGTTAAGGAGATATTGCCATTTTAGTATTTTGAATTTTCTTTTTTCTGGTGCATAAAATGACCCCCGCAGACGCCTAGTTTAGGAGATATAGCCATTTTAGTATTTTGAATTTTTTTTTCTGGTGCACAAAATGACCCCCGCAGACGCCTAGTTAAGGAGATATTGCCATTTTAGTATTTTGAATTTTCTTTTTTCTGGTGCACAAAATGACCCCCGAAGACGCCTAGTTAAGGAGATATTGCCATTTTAGTATTTTGAATTTTTTTTTCTGGTGCACAAAATGACCCCCGCAGACGCCTAGTTTAGGAGATATAGCCATTTTAGTATTTTGAATTTTCTTTTTTCTGGTGCATAAAATGACCACCGCAGACGCCTAGTTTAGGAGATATAGCCCTTTTAGTATTTTGAATTTTTTTTTTCTGGTGCATAAAATGACCCCCGCAGACGCCTAGTTTAGGAGATATAGCCATTTTAGTATTTTGAATTATCTTTTTTCTGGTGCATAAAATGACCCCCGCAGACGCCTAGTTTAGGAGATATAGCCATTTTAGTATTTTGAATTTTCTTTTTTCTGGTGCATAAAATGACCCCCGCAGACGCCTAGTTTAGGAGATATAGCCATTTTAGTTTTTTGAATTTTTTTTTTCTGGTGCACAAAATGACCCCCGCAGACGCCTAGTTTAGGAGATATAGCCATTTTAGTATTTTGAATTTTCTTTTTTTTGGTGCATAAAATGACCCCCGCAGACGCCTAGGTTAGGAGATTTAGCATTTTTAGTATTTTGAATTTTTTTTTTCTGGTGCACAAAATGACCCCCGCAGACGCCTAGTTTAGGAGATATAGCCATTTTAGTATTTTGAATTTTCTTTTTTTAGGTGCATAAAATGATCCCCGCAGAAGCCTAGTTTAGGAGATATAGCCATTTTAGTATTTTGAATTTTCTTCTTTCTGGTGCATAAAATGACCCCCGCAGACGACTAGTTTAGGAGATATAGCCATTTTAGTATTTTGAATTTTCTTTTTTCTGGTGCATAAAATGACCCCAGCAGACGCCTAGTTTAGGAGATATAGCCATTTTAGTATTTTGAATTTTCTTTTTTCTGGTGCATAAAATGACCCCCGCAGACGCCTAGTTTAGGAGATATAGCCATTTTAGTATTTTGAATTTACTTTTTTCTGGTGCATAAAATGACCACCGCAGACGCCTAGTTTAGGAGATATAGCCCTTTTAGTATTTTGAATTTACTTTTTTCTGGTGCATAAAATGACCACCGCAGACGCCTAGTTTAGGAGATATAGCCCTTTTAGTATTTTGAATTTTTTTTTTCTGGTGCATAAAATGACCCCCGCAGACGCCTAGTTTAGGAGATATAGCCATTTTAGTATTTTGAATTATCTTTTTTCTGGTGCATAAAATGACCCCTGCAGACGCCTAGTTTAGGAGATATAGCCATTTAAGAATTTTGAATTTTCTTTTTTCTGGTGCATAAAATGACCCCCGCAGACGCCTAGTTTAGGAGATATAGCCATTTAAGTATTTTGAATTTTCTTTTTTCTGGTGCATAAAATGACCCCCGCAGACGCCTAGTTTAGGAGATATAGCCATTTTAGTATTTTGAATTTTCTTTTTTCTGGTGCATAAAATGACCCCTGCAGACGCCTAGTTTAGGAGATATAGCCATTTTAGTATTTTGAATTATCTTTTTTCTGGTGCATAAAATGACCCCCGCAGACGCCTAGTTTAGGAGATATAGCCATTTAAGTATTTTGAATTTTCTTTTTTCTGGTGCATAAAATGACCCCCGCAGACGCCTAGTTTAGGAGATATAGCCATTTTAGTATTTTGAATTTTTTTTTCTGGTGCACAAAATGACCCCCGCAGACGCCTAGTTTAGGAGATATAGCCATTTTAGTATTTTGAATTTTCTTTTTTTTGGTGCATAAAATGATCCCCGCAGACGTCTAGTTTAGGGGATATAGCCATTTTAGTATTTCGAATTTTTGTTTTTCTGGTGCATAAAATGACCCCCGCAGACGCCTAGTTTAGGAGATATAGCCATTTTAGTATTTTGAATTTTCTTTTTTCTGGTGCATAAAATGACCCCCGCAGACGCCTAGTTTAGGAGATATAGCCATTTTAGTATTTTGAATTTTTTTTTTCTGGTGCACAAAATGACCCCCGCAGACGCCTAGTTTAGGAGATATAGCCATTTAAGAATTTTGAATTTTCTTTTTTCTGGTGCATAAAATGACCCCCGCAGACGCCTAGTTTAGGAGATATAGCCATTTAAGTATTTTGAATTTTCTTTTTTCTGGTGCATAAAATGACCCCCGCAGACGCCTAGTTTAGGAGATATAGCCATTTTAGTATTTTGAATTATCTTTTTTCTGGTGCATAAAATGACCCCTGCAGACGCCTAGTTTAGGAGATATAGCCATTTAAGAATTTTGAATTTTCTTTTTTCTGGTGCATAAAATGACCCCCGCAGACGCCTAGTTTAGGAGATATAGCCATTTAAGTATTTTGAATTTTCTTTTTTCTGGTGCATAAAATGACCCCCGCAGACGCCTAGTTTAGGAGATATAGCCATTTTAGTATTTTGAATTTTCTTTTTTCTGGTGCATAAAATGACCCCTGCAGACGCCTAGTTTAGGAGATATAGCCATTTTAGTATTTTGAATTATCTTTCTTCTGGTGCATAAAATGACCCCCGCAGACGCCTAGTTTAGGAGATATAGCCATTTAAGTATTTTGAATTTTCTTTTTTCTGGTGCATAAAATGACCCCCGCAGACGCCTAGTTTAGGAGATATAGCCATTTTAGTATTTTGAATTTTTTTTTCTGGTGCACAAAATGACCCCCGCAGACGCCTAGTTTAGGAGATATAGCCATTTTAGTATTTTGAATTTTCTTTTTTTTGGTGCATAAAATGATCCCCGCAGACGTCTAGTTTAGGGGATATAGCCATTTTAGTATTTCGAATTTTTTTTTTTCTGGTGCATAAAATGACCCCCGCAGACGCCTAGTTTAGGAGATATAGCCATTTTAGTATTTTGAATTTTCTTTTTTCTGGTGCATAAAATGACCCCCGCAGACGCCTAGTTTAGGAGATATAGCCATTTTAGTATTTTGAATTTTTTTTTTCTGGTGCACAAAATGACCCCCGCAGACGCCTAGTTTAGGAGATATAGCCATTTTAGTATTTTGAATTTTCTTTTTTTTGGTGCATAAAATGATCCCCGCAGACGCCTAGTTTAGGAGATATAGCCATTTTAGTATTTTGAATTTTCTTTTTTCTGGTGCATAAAATGACCCCCGCAGACGCCTAGTTTAGGAGATATAGCCATTTTAGTATTTTGAATTTTCTTTTTTCTGGTGCATAAAATGACCCCCGCAGACGCCTAGTTTAGGAGATATAGGCATTTTAGTATTTTGAATTTTTTTTTTCTGGTGCACAAAATGACCCCCATTTTAGTATTTTGAATTTTTTTTTCTGGTGCACAAAATGACCCCCGCAGACGCCTAGTTTAGGAGATATAGCCCTTTTAGTATTTTGAATTTTTTTTTTCTGGTGCATAAAATGACCCCCGCAGACGCCTAGTTTAGGAGATATAGCCATTTTAGTATTTTGAATTTTCTTTTTTTTGGTGCATAAAATGATCCCCGCAGACGTCTAGTTTAGGGGATATAGCCATTTTAGTATTTCGAATTTTTTTTTTTCTGGTGCATAAAATGACCCCCGCAGACGCCTAGTTTAGGAGATATAGCCATTTTAGTATTTTGAATTTTCTTTTTTCTGGTGCATAAAATGACCCCCGCAGACGCCTAGTTTAGGAGATATAGCCATTTTAGTATTTTGAATTTTTTTTTTCTGGTGCACAAAATGACCCCCGCAGACGCCTAGTTTAGGAGATATAGCCATTTTAGTATTTTGAATTTTCTTTTTTTTGGTGCATAAAATGATCCCCGCAGACGCCTAGTTTAGGAGATATAGCCATTTTAGTATTTTGAATTTTCTTTTTTCTGGTGCATAAAATGACCCCCGCAGACGCCTAGTTTAGGAGATATAGCCATTTTAGTATTTTGAATTTTCTTTTTTCTGGTGCATAAAATGACCCCCGCAGACGCCTAGTTTAGGAGATATAGGCATTTTAGTATTTTGAATTTTTTTTTTCTGGTGCACAAAATGACCCCCATTTTAGTATTTTGAATTTTTTTTTCTGGTGCACAAAATGACCCCCGCAGACGCCTAGTTTAGGAGATATAGCCCTTTTAGTATTTTGAATTTTTTTTTTCTGGTGCATAAAATGACCCCCGCAGACGCCTAGTTTAGGAGATATAGCCATTTTAGTATTTTGAATTATCTTTTTTCTGGTGCATAAAATGACCCCTGCAGACGCCTAGTTTAGGAGATATAGCCATTTTAGTATTTTGAATTATCTTTTTTCTGGTGCATAAAATGACCCCCGCAGACGCCTAGTTTAGGAGATATAGCCATTTTAGTATTTTGAATTTTCTTTTTTCTGGTGCATAAAATGACCCCCGCAGACGCCTAGTTTAGGAGATATAGCCATTTTAGTATTTTGAATTTTCTTTTTTCTGGTGCATAAAATGACCCCTGCAGACGCCTAGTTTAGGAGATATAGCCATTTTAGTATTTTGAATTATCTTTTTTCTGGTGCATAAAATGACCCCTGCAGACGCCTAGTTTAGGAGATATAGCCATCTTAGTATTTTGAATTTTCTTTTTTTTGGTGCATAAAATGATCCCCGCAGACGCCTAGTTTAGGAGATATAGCTATTTTAGAATTTTGAATTTTCTTTTTTCTGGTGCATAAAATGACCCCCGCAGACGCCTAGTTTAGGAGATATATCCATTTTAGTATTTTGAATTTTCTTTTTTCTGGTGCATAAAATGACACCCGCAGACGCCTAGTTTAGGAGATATAGCCATTTTAGTATTTTGAATTTTTTTTTTCGGTGCACAAAATGACCCCCGCAGACGCCTAGTTTAGGAGATATAGCCATTTTAGTATTTTGAATTTTCTTTTTTTTGGTGCATAAAATGATCCCCGCAGACGCCTAGTTTAGGAGATATAGCCATTTTAGTATTTTGAATTTTCTTTTTTTTGGTGCATAAAATGATCCCCGCAGACGTCTAGTTTAGGAGATATAGCCATTTTAGTATTTTGAATTTTCTTTTTTTTGGTGCATAAAATGATCCCCCCAGACGCCTAGTTTAGGAGATATAGCCATTTTAGTATTTTGAATTTTCTTTTTTCTGGTGCATAAAATGACCCCCGCAGACGCCTAGTTTAGGAGATATAGCCATTTTAGTATTTTGAATTTTCTTTGACCCCCGCAGACGCCTAGTTTAGGAGATATAGGCATTTTAGTATTTTGAATTTTTTTTTTCTGGTGCACAAAATGACCCCCATTTTAGTATTTTGCATTTTTTTTTCTGGTGCACAAAATGACCCCCGCAGACGCCTAGTTTAGGAGATATAGCCCTTTTAGTATTTTGAATTTTTTTTTTCTGGTGCATAAAATGACCCCCGCAGACGCCTAGTTTAGGAGATATAGCCATTTTAGTATTTTGAATTATCTTTTTTCTGGTGCATAAAATGACCCCTGCAGACGCCTAGTTTAGGAGATATAGCCATTTTAGTATTTTGAATTATCTTTTTTCTGGTGCATAAAATGACCCCCGCAGACGCCTAGTTTAGGAGATATAGCCATTTTAGTATTTTGAATTTTCTTTTTTCTGGTGCATAAAATGACCCCCGCAGACGCCTAGTTTAGGAGATATAGCCATTTTAGTATTTTGAATTTTCTTTTTTGTGGTGCATAAAATGACCCCTGCAGACGCCTAGTTTAGGAGATATAGCCATTTTAGTATTATGAATTATCTTTTTTCTGGTGCATAAAATGACCCCTGCAGACGCCTAGTTTAGGAGATATAGCCATTTTAGTATTTTGAATTATCTTTTTTCTGGTGCATAAAATGACCCCTGCAGACGCCTAGTTTAGGAGATATAGCCATTTTAGTATTTTGAATTATCTTTTTTCTGGTGCATAAAATGATCCCCGCAGACGCCTAGTTTAGGAGATATAGCCATTTTAGTATTTTGAATTATCTTTTTTCTGGTGCATAAAATGACCCCTGCAGACGCCTAGTTTAGGAGATATAGCCATTTTAGTATTTTGAATTTTCTTTTTTCTGGTGCATAAAATGACCCCCGCAGACGCCTAGTTTAGGAGATATAGCCATTTTAGTATTTTGAATTTTCTTTTTTCTGGTGCATAAAATGACCCCTGCAGACGCCTAGTTTAGGAGATATAGCCATTTTAGTATTTTGAATTATCTTTTTTCTGGTGCATAAAATGACCCCCGCAGACGCCTAGTTTAGGAGATATAGCCATTTTAGTATTTTAAATTTTCTTTTTTCTGGTGCATAAAATGACCCCCGCAGACGCTTAGTTTAGGAGATATAGCCATTTTAGTATTTTGAATTTTCTTTTTTCTGGTGCATAAAATGACCCCCGCAGACGCCTAGTTTAGGAGATATAGCCATTTTAGTATTTTGAATTTTCTTTTTTCTGGTGCATAAAATGACCCCTGCAGACGCCTAGTTTAGGAGATATAGCCATTTTAGTATTTTGAATTATCTTTTTTCTGGTGCATAAAATGACCCCTGCAGACGCCTAGTTTAGGAGATATAGCCATTTTAGTATTTTGAATTATCTTTTTTCTGGTGCATAAAATGACCCCTGCAGACGCCTAGTTTAGGAGATATAGCCATTTTAGTATTTTGAATTATCTTTTTTCTGGTGCATAAAATGACCCCCGCAGACGCCTAGTTTAGGAGATATAGCCATTTTAGTATTTTGAATTATCTTTTTTCTGGTGCATAAAATGACCCCTGCAGACGCCTAGTTTAGGAGATATAGCCATTTTAGTATTTTGAATTTTTTTTTTCTGGTGCACAAAATGACCCCCGCAGACGCTTAGTTTAGGAGATATAGCCATTTTAGTATTTTGAATTTTCTTTTTTCTGGTGCATAAAATGACCCCCGCAGACGCCTAGTTTAGGAGATATAGCCATTTTAGTATTTTGAATTTTCTTTTTTCTGGTGCATAAAATGTCCCCTGCAGACGCCTAGTTTAGGAGATATAGCCATTTTAGTATTTTGAATTTTTTTTTTCTGGTGCACAAAATGACCCCCGCAGACGCTTAGTTTAGGAGATATAGCCATTTTAGTATTTTGAATTTTCTTTTTTCTGGTGCATAAAATGACCCCCGCAGACGCCTAGTTTAGGAGATATAGCCATTTTAGTATTTTGAATTTTTTTTTCTGGTGCACAAAATGACCCCCGCAGACGCTTAGTTTAGGAGATATAGCCATTTTAGTATTTTGAATTTTCTTTTTTCTGGTGCATAAAATGACCCCTGCAGACGCCTAGTTTAGGAGATATAGCCATTTTAGTATTTTGAATTTTTTTTTTCTGGTGCACAAAATGACCCCCGCAGATGCTTAGTTTAGGAGATATAGCCATTTTAGTATTTTGAATTTTCTTTTTTCTGGTGCATAAAATGACCCCCGCAGACGCCTAGTTTAGGAGATATAGCCATTTTAGTATTTTGAATTTTCTTTTTTCTGGTGCATAAAATGACCCCTGCAGACGCCTAGTTTAGGAGATATAGCCATTTTAGTATTTTGAATAATCTTTTTTCTGGTGCATAAAATGACCCCTGCAGACGCCTAGTTTAGGAGATATAGCCATCTTAGTATTTTGAATTTTCTTTTTTTTGGTGCATAAAATGATCCCCGCAGACGCCTAGTTTAGGAGATATAGCTATTTTAGTATTTTGAATTTTCTTTTTTCTGGTGCATAAAATGACCCCCGCAGACGCCTAGTTTAGGAGATATATCCATTTTAGTATTTTGAATTTTCTTTTTTCTGGTGCATAAAATGACACCCGCAGACGCCTAGTTTAGGAGATATAGCCATTTTAGTATTTTGAATTTTTTTTTTCGGTGCACAAAATGACCCCCGCAGACGCCTAGTTTAGGAGATATAGCCATTTTAGTATTTTGAATTTTCTTTTTTTTGGTGCATAAAATGATCCCCGCAGACGCCTAGTTTAGGAGATATAGCCATTTTAGTATTTTGAATTTTCTTTTTTTTGGTGCATAAAATGATCCCCGCAGACGTCTAGTTTAGGAGATATAGCCATTTTAGTATTTTGAATTTTCTTTTTTTTGGTGCATAAAATGATCCCCCCAGACGCCTAGTTTAGGAGATATAGCCATTTTAGTATTTTGAATTTTCTTTTTTCTGGTGCATAAAATGACCCCCGCAGACGCCTAGTTTAGGAGATATAGCCATTTTAGTATTTTGAATTTTCTTTGACCCCCGCAGACGCCTAGTTTAGGAGATATAGGCATTTTAGTATTTTGAATTTTTTTTTTCTGGTGCACAAAATGACCCCCATTTTAGTATTTTGAATTTTTTTTTCTGGTGCACAAAATGACCCCCGCAGACGCCTAGTTTAGGAGATATAGCCCTTTTAGTATTTTGAATTTTTTTTTTCTGGTGCATAAAATGACCCCCGCAGACGCCTAGTTTAGGAGATATAGCCATTTTAGTATTTTGAATTATCTTTTTTCTGGTGCATAAAATGACCCCTGCAGACGCCTAGTTTAGGAGATATAGCCATTTTAGTATTTTGAATTATCTTTTTTCTGGTGCATAAAATGACCCCCGCAGACGCCTAGTTTAGGAGATATAGCCATTTTAGTATTTTGAATTTTCTTTTTTCTGGTGCATAAAATGACCCCCGCAGACGCCTAGTTTAGGAGATATAGCCATTTTAGTATTTTGAATTTTCTTTTTTGTGGTGCATAAAATGACCCCTGCAGACGCCTAGTTTAGGAGATATAGCCATTTTAGTATTTTGAATTATCTTTTTTCTGGTGCATAAAATGACCCCCGCAGACGCCTAGTTTAGGAGATATAGCCATTTTAGTATTTTGAATTATCTTTTTTCTGGTGCATAAAATGACCCCTGCAGACGCCTAGTTTAGGAGATATAGCCATTTTAGTATTTTGAATTTTCTTTTTTCTGGTGCATAAAATGACCCCCGCAGACGCCTAGTTTAGGAGATATAGCCATTTTAGTATTTTGAATTTTCTTTTTTCTGGTGCATAAAATGACCCCTGCAGACGCCTAGTTTAGGAGATATAGCCATTTTAGTATTTTGAATTATCTTTTTTCTGGTGCATAAAATGACCCCCGCAGACGCCTAGTTTAGGAGATATAGCCATTTTAGTATTTTAAATTTTCTTTTTTCTGGTGCATAAAATGACCCCCGCAGACGCTTAGTTTAGGAGATATAGCCATTTTAGTATTTTGAATTTTCTTTTTTCTGGTGCATAAAATGACCCCCGCAGACGCCTAGTTTAGGAGATATAGCCATTTTAGTATTTTGAATTTTCTTTTTTCTGGTGCATAAAATGACCCCTGCAGACGCCTAGTTTAGGAGATATAGCCATTTTAGTATTTTGAATTATCTTTTTTCTGGTGCATAAAATGACCCCTGCAGACGCCTAGTTTAGGAGATATAGCCATTTTAGTATTTTGAATTATCTTTTTTCTGGTGCATAAAATGACCCCTGCAGACGCCTAGTTTAGGAGATATAGCCATTTTAGTATTTTGAATTATCTTTTTTCTGGTGCATAAAATGACCCCCGCAGACGCCTAGTTTAGGAGATATAGCCATTTTAGTATTTTGAATTATCTTTTTTCTGGTGCATAAAATGACCCCTGCAGACGCCTAGTTTAGGAGATATAGCCATTTTAGTATTTTGAATTTTTTTTTTCTGGTGCACAAAATGACCCCCGCAGACGCTTAGTTTAGGAGATATAGCCATTTTAGTATTTTGAATTTTCTTTTTTCTGGTGCATAAAATGACCCCCGCAGACGCCTAGTTTAGGAGATATAGCCATTTTAGTATTTTGAATTTTTTTTTTCTGGTGCACAAAATGACCCCCGCAGACGCTTAGTTTAGGAGATATAGCCATTTTAGTATTTTGAATTTTCTTTTTTCTGGTGCATAAAATGACCCCTGCAGACGCCTAGTTTAGGAGATATAGCCATTTTAGTATTTTGAATTTTTTTTTTCTGGTGCACAAAATGACCCCCGCAGACGCTTAGTTTAGAAGATATAGCCATTTTAGTATTTTGAATTTTCTTTTTTCTGGTGCATAAAATGACCCCCGCAGACGCCTAGTTTAGGAGATATAGCCATTTTAGTATTTTGAATTTTTTTTTCTGGTGCACAAAATGACCCCCGCAGACGCTTAGTTTAGGAGATATAGCCATTTTAGTATTTTGAATTTTCTTTTTTCTGGTGCATAAAATGACCCCCGCAGACGCCTAGTTTAGGAGATATAGCCATTTTAGTATTTTGAATTTTCTTTTTTCTGGTGCATAAAATGACCCCTGCAGACGCCTAGTTTAGGAGATATAGCTATTTTAGTATTTTGAATTATCTTTTTTCTGGTGCGTAAAATGACCCCTGCAGACGCCTAGTTTAGGAGATATAGCCATTTTAGTATTTTGAATTATCTTTTTTCTGGTGCATAAAATGACCCCTGCAGACGCCTAGTTTAGGAGATATAGCCATTTTAGTATTTTGAATTATCTTTTTTCTGGTGCATAAAATGACCCCCGCAGACGCCTAGTTTAGAAGATATAGCCATTTTAGTATTTTGAATTATCTTTTTTCTGGTGCATAAAATGACCCCTGCAGACGCCTAGTTTAGGAGATATAGCCATTTTAGTATTTTGAATTTTCTTTTTTCTGGTGCATAAAATGACCCCCGCAGACGCTTAGTTTAGGAGATATAGCCATTTTAGTATTTTGAATTATCTTTTTTCTGGTGCATAAAATGACCCCTGCAGACGCCTAGTTTAGGAGATATAGCCATTTTAGTATTTTGAATTATCTTTTTTCTGGTGCATAAAATGACCCCCGCAGACGCCTAGTTTAGGAGATATAGCCATTTTAGTATTTTGAATTATCTTTTTTCTGGTGCATAAAATGACCCCTGCAGACGCCTAGTTTAGGAGATATAGCCATTTTAGTATTTTGAATTTTTTTTTTCTGGTGCACAAAATGACCCCCGCAGACGCTTAGTTTAGGAGATATAGCCATTTTAGTATTTTGAATTTTCTTTTTTCTGGTGCATAAAATGACCCCCGCAGACGCCTAGTTTAGGAGATATAGCCATTTTAGTATTTTGAATTTTCTTTTTTCTGGTGCATAAAATGACCCCTGAAGACGCTTAGTTTAGGAGATATAGCCATTTTAGTATTTTGAATTTTTTTTTTCTGGTGCACAAAATGACCCCCGCAGACGCTTAGTTTAGGAGATATAGCCATTTTAGTATTTTGAATTTTCTTTTTTCTGGTGCATAAAATGACCCCCGCAGACGCCTAGTTTAGGAGATATAGCCATTTTAGTATTTTGAATTTTTTTTTCTGGTGCACAAAATGACCCCCGCAGACGCTTAGTTTAGGAGATATAGCCATTTTAGTATTTTGAATTTTCTTTTTTCTGGTGCATAAAATGACCCCCGCAGACGCCTAGTTTAGGAGATATAGCCATTTTAGTATTTTGAATTTTCTTTTTTCTGGTGCATAAAATGACCCCTGCAGACGCCTAGTTTAGGAGATATAGCTATTTTAGTATTTTGAATTATCTTTTTTCTGGTGCGTAAAGTGACCCCTGCAGACGCCTAGTTTAGGAGATATAGCCATTTTAGTATTTTGAATTATCTTTTTTCTGGTGCATAAAATGACCCCTGCAGACGCCTAGTTTAGGAGATATAGCCATTTTAGTATTTTGAATTATCTTTTTTCTGGTGCATAAAATGACCCCCGCAGACGCCTAGTTTAGAAGATATAGCCATTTTAGTATTTTGAATTATCTTTTTTCTGGTGCATAAAATGACCCCTGCAGACGCCTAGTTTAGGAGATATAGCCATTTTAGTATTTTGAATTTTCTTTTTTCTGGTGCATAAAATGACCCCCGCAGACGCTTAGTTTAGGAGATATAGCCATTTTAGTATTTTGAATTTTCTTTTTTCTGGTGCATAAAATGACCCCCGCAGACGCCTAGTTTAGCAGATATAGCCATTTTAGTATTTTGAATTTTCTTTTTTCTGGTGCATAAAATAACCCCTGCAGACGCCTAGTTTAGGAGATATAGCTATTTTAGTATTTTGAATTATCTTTTTTCTGGTGCGTAAAATGACCCCTGCAGACGCCTAGTTTAGGAGATATAGCCATTTTAGTATTTTGAATTATCTTTTTTCTGGTGCATAAAATGACCCCTGCAGACGCCTAGTTTAGGAGATATAGCCATTTTAGTATTTTGAATTATCTTTTTTCTGGTGCATAAAATGACCCCCGCAGACGCCTAGTTTAGGAGATATAGCCATTTTAGTATTTTGAATTATCTTTTTTCTGGTGCATAAAATGACCCCTGCAGACGCCTAGTTTAGGAGATATAGCCATTTTAGTATTTTGAATTATCTTTTTTCTGGTGCATAAAATGACCCCTGCAGACGCCTAGTTTAGGAGATATAGCCATTTTAGTATTTTGAATTATCTTTTTTCTGGTGCATAAAATGACCCCCGCAGACGCCTAGTTTAGAAGATATAGCCATTTTAGTATTTTGAATTATCTTTTTTCTGGTGCATAAAATGACCCCTGCAGACGCCTAGTTTAGGAGATATAGCCATTTTAGTATTTTGAATTTTCTTTTTTCTGGTGCATAAAATGACCCCTGCAGACGCCTAGTTTAGGAGATATAGCCATTTTAGTATTTTGAATTTTTTTTTTCTGGTGCACAAAATGACCCCCGCAGACGCCTAGTTTAGGAGATATAGCCATTTTAGTATTTTGAATTTTTTTTTTTCTGGTGCATAAAATGACCCCTGCAGACGCCTAGTTTAGGAGATATAGCCATTTTAGTATTTTGAATTTTTTTTTTCTGGTGCACAAAATGACCCCCGCAGACGCCCAGTTTAGGAGATATAGCCATTTTAGTATTTTGAATTTTCTTTTTTCTGGTGCATAAAATGACCCCCGCAGACGCCTAGTTTAGGAGATATAGCCATTTTAGTATTTTGAATTTTCTTTTTTCTGGTGCATAAAATGACCCCCGCAGACGCTTAGTTTAGGAGATATAGCCATTTTAGTATTTTGAATTTTCTTTTTTCTGGTGCATAAAATGACCCCCGCAGACGCCTAGTTTAGCAGATATAGCCATTTTAGTATTTTGAATTTTCTTTTTTCTGGTGCATAAAATAACCCCTGCAGACGCCTAGTTTAGGAGATATAGCTATTTTAGTATTTTGAATTATCTTTTTTCTGGTGCGTAAAATGACCCCTGCAGACGCCTAGTTTAGGAGATATAGCCATTTTAGTATTTTGAATTATCTTTTTTCTGGTGCATAAAATGACCCCTGCAGACGCCTAGTTTAGGAGATATAGCCATTTTAGTATTTTGAATTATCTTTTTTCTGGTGCATAAAATGACCCCCGCAGACGCCTAGTTTAGGAGATATAGCCATTTTAGTATTTTGAATTATCTTTTTTCTGGTGCATAAAATGACCCCTGCAGACGCCTAGTTTAGGAGATATAGCCATTTTAGTATTTTGAATTATCTTTTTTCTGGTGCATAAAATGACCCCTGCAGACGCCTAGTTTAGGAGATATAGCCATTTTAGTATTTTGAATTATCTTTTTTCTGGTGCATAAAATGACCCCCGCAGACGCCTAGTTTAGAAGATATAGCCATTTTAGTATTTTGAATTATCTTTTTTCTGGTGCATAAAATGACCCCTGCAGACGCCTAGTTTAGGAGATATAGCCATTTTAGTATTTTGAATTTTCTTTTTTCTGGTGCATAAAATGACCCCCGCAGACGCCTAGTTTAGGAGATATAGCCATTTTAGTATTTTGAATTTTCTTTTTTCTGGTGCATAAAATGACCCCCGCAGACGCCTAGTTTAGGAGATATAGCCATTTTAGTATTTTGAATTTTTTTTTTCTGGTGCACAAAATGACCCCCGCAGACGCCTAGTTTAGGAGATATAGCCATTTTAGTATTTTGAATTATCTTTTTTCTGGTGCATAAAATGACCCCTGCAGACGCCTAGTTTAGGAGATATAGCCATTTTAGTATTTTGAATTATCTTTTTTCTGGTGCATAAAATGACCCCCGCAGACGCCTAGTTTAGAAGATATAGCCATTTTAGTATTTTGAATTATCTTTTTTCTGGTGCATAAAATGACCCCTGCAGACGCCTAGTTTAGGAGATATAGCCATTTTAGTATTTTGAATTTTCTTTTTTCTGGTGCATAAAATGACCCCCGCAGACGCCTAGTTTAGGAGATATAGCCATTTTAGTATTTTGAATTATCTTTTTTCTGGTGCATAAAATGACCCCTGCAGACGCCTAGTTTAGGAGATATAGCCATTTTAGTATTTTGAATTATCTTTTTTCTGGTGCATAAAATGACCCCTGCAGACGCCTAGTTTAGGAGATATAGCCATTTTAGTATTTTGAATTATCTTTTTTCTGGTGCATAAAATGACCCCCGCAGACGCCTAGTTTAGAAGATATAGCCATTTTAGTATTTTGAATTATCTTTTTTCTGGTGCATAAAATGACCCCTGCAGACGCCTAGTTTAGGAGATATAGCCATTTTAGTATTTTGAATTTTCTTTTTTCTGGTGCATAAAATGACCCCCGCAGACGCCTAGTTTAGGAGATATAGCCATTTTAGTATTTTGAATTTTCTTTTTTCTGGTGCATAAAATGACCCCTGCAGACGCCTAGTTTAGGAGATATAGCCATTTTAGTATTTTGAATTTTTTTTTTCTGGTGCACAAAATGACCCCCGCAGACGCCTAGTTTAGGAGATATAGCCATTTTAGTATTTTGAATTTTTTTTTTTCTGGTGCATAAAATGACCCCTGCAGACGCCTAGTTTAGGAGATATAGCCATTTTAGTATTTTGGATTTTTTTTTTCTGGTGCACAAAATGACCCCCGCAGACGATCAGTTTAGGAGATATAGCCATTTTAGTATTTTGAATTTTCTTTTTTCTGGTGCATAAAATGACCCCCGCAGACGCCTAGTTTAGGAGATATAGCCATTTTAGTATTTTGAATTTTTTTTTTCTGGTGCACAAAATGACCCCCGCAGACGCCTAGTTTAGGAGATATAGCCATTTTAGTATTTTGAATTTTCTTTTTTTTGGTGCATAAAATGATCCCCGCAGACGTCTAGTTTAGGAGATAGAGCCATTTTAGTATTTTGAATTTTCTTTTTTCTGGTGCATAAAATGACCCCCGCAGACGCCTAGTTTAGGAGATATAGCCATTTTAGTATTTTGAATTTACTTTTTTCTGGTGCATAAAATGACCACCGCAGACGCCTAGTTTAGGAGATATAGCCCTTTTAGTATTTTGAATTTTTTTTTTCTGGTGCATAAAATGACCCCCGCAGACGCCTTGTTTAGGAGTTATAGCCATTTTAGTATTTTGAATTATCTTTTTTCTGGTGCATAAAATGACCCCCGCAGACGCCTAGTTTAGGAGATATAGCCATTTTAGTATTTTGAATTATCTTTTTTCTGGTGCATAAAATGACCCCTGCAGATGCCTAGTTTAGGAGATATAGCCATTTTAGTATTTTGAATTTTCTTTTTTCTGGTGCATAAAATGACTCCCGCAGACGCCTAGTTTAGGAGATATAGCCATTTTAGTATTTTGAATTTTCTTTTTTCTGGTGCATAAAATGACCCCCGCAGACGCCTAGTTTAGGAGATATAGCCATTTTAGTATTTTGAATTATCTTTTTTCTTATGCATAAAATGACCCCCGCAGACGCCTAGTTTAGGTGATATAGCCATTTTAGTATTTTAAATTTTCTTTTTTCTGGTGCATAAAATGACCCCCGCAGACGCCTAGTTTAGGAGATATAGCCATTTTAGTATTTTGAATTTTTTTTTTTCTGGTGCATAAAATGACCCCCGCAGACGCCTAGTTTAGGAGATATAGCCATTTTAGTATTTTGAATTTTTTTTTTCTGGTGCACAAAATGACCCCCGCAGACGCCTAGTTTAGGAGATATAGCCATTTTAGTATTTTGAATTTTCTTTTTTCTGGTGCATAAAATGACCCCCGCAGACGCCTAGTTTAGGTGATATAGCCATTTTAGTATTTTAAATTTTCTTTTTTCTGGTGCATAAAATGACCCCCGCAGACGCCTAGTTTAGGAGATATAGCCATTTTAGTATTTTGAATTTTCTTTTTTTTGGTGCATAAAATGATCCCCGCAGACGTCTAGTTTAGGAGATAGAGCCATTTTAGTATTTTGAATTTTCTTTTTTCTGGTGCATAAAATGACCCCCGCAGACGCCTAGTTTAGGAGATATAGCCATTTTAGTATTTTGAATTTACTTTTTTCTGGTGCATAAAATGGCCACCGCAGACGCCTAGTTTAGGAGATATAGCCCTTTTAGTATTTTGAATTTTTTTTTTCTGGTGCATAAAATGACCCCCGCAGACGCCTTGTTTAGGAGTTATAGCCATTTTAGTATTTTGAATTTTCTTTTTTTTGGTGCATAAAATGATCCCCGCAGACGTCTAGTTTAGGAGATAGAGCCATTTTAGTATTTTGAATTTTCTTTTTTCTGGTGCATAAAATGACCCCCGCAGACGCCTAGTTTAGGAGATATAGCCATTTTAGTATTTTGAATTTACTTTTTTCTGGTGCATAAAATGACCACCGCAGACGCCTAGTTTAGGAGATATAGCCCTTTTAGTATTTTGAATTTTTTTTTTCTGGTGCATAAAATGACCCCCGCAGACGCCTAGTTTAGGAGATATAGCCATTTTAGTATTTTGAATTATCTTTTTTCTTATGCATAAAATGACCCCCGCAGACGCCTAGTTTAGGTGATATAGCCATTTTAGTATTTTAAATTTTCTTTTTTCTGGTGCATAAAATGACCCCCGCAGACGCCTAGTTTAGGAGATATAGCCATTTTAGTATTTTGAATTTTTTTTTTCTGGTGCATAAAATGACCCCCGCAGACGCCTAGTTTAGGAGATATAGCCATTTTAGTATTTTGAATTTTTTTTTTCTGGTGCACAAAATGACCCCCGCAGACGCCTAGTTTAGGAGATATAGCCATTTTAGTATTTTGAATTTTTTTTTTCTGGTGCACAAAATGACCCCCGCAGACGCCTAGTTTAGGAGATATAGCCATTTTAGTATTTTGAATTTTCTTTTTTTTGGTGCATAAAATGATCCCCGCAGACGCCTAGTTTAGGAGATATAGAAATTTTAGTATTTTGAATTTTCTTTTTTCTGGTGCATAAAATGACCCCCGCAGACGCCTAGTTTAGGAGATATAGCAATTTTAGTATTTTGAATTTACTTTTTTCTGGTGCATAAAATGACCACCGCAGACGCCTAGTTTAGGAGATATAGCCCTTTTAGTATTTTGAATTTTTTTTTTCTGGTGCATAAAATGACCCCCGCCGACGCCTAGTTTAGGAGTTATAGCCATTTTAGTATTTTGAATTATCTTTTTTCTGGTGCATAAAATGACCCCCGCAGACGCCTAGTTTAGGAGATATAGCCATTTTAGTATTTTGAATTTTCTTTTTTCTGGTGCATAAAATGACCCCCGCAGACGCCTAGTTTAGGAGATATAGCCATTTTAGTATTTTGAATTTTTTTTTTCTGGTGCATAAAATGACCCCCGCAGACGCCTAGTTTAGGAGATATAGCCATTTTAGTATTTTGAATTTTCTTTTTTCTGGTGCATAAAATGACCCCTGCAGACGCCTAGTTTAGGAGATATAGCCATTTTAGTATTTTGAATTATCTTTTTTCTGGTGCATAAAATGACCCCCGCAGACGCCTAGTTTAGAAGATATAGCCATTTTAGTATTTTAAATTTTCTTTTTTCTGGTGCATAAAATGACCCCCGCAGACGCCTAGTTTAGGAGATATAGCCATTTTAGTATTTTGAATTTTTTTTTTCTGGTGCATAAAATGACCCCCGCAGACGCCTAGTTTAGGAGATATAGCCATTTTAGTATTTTGAATTTTTTTTTTCTGGTGCACAAAATGACCCCCGCAGACGCCTAGTTTAGGAGATATAGCCATTTTAGTATTTTGAATTTTCTTTTTTTTGGTGCATAAAATGATCCCCGCTGACGCCTAGTTTAGGAGATATAGCCATTTTAGTATTTTGAATTTTCTTTTTTCTGGTGCATAAAATGACCCCCGCAGACGCCTAGTTTAGGAGATATAGCCATTTTAGTATTTTGAATTTTCTTTTTTCTGGTGCATAAAATGACCCCCGCAGACGCCTAGTTTAGGAGATATAGGCATTTTAGTATTTTGAATTTTTTTTTTCTGGTGCACAAAATGACCCCCATTTTAGTATTTTGAATTTTTTTTTCTGGTGCACAAAATGACCCCCGCAGACGCCTAGTTTAGGAGATATAGCCATTTTAGTATTTTGAATTTTCTTTTTTTTGGTGTATAAAATGACCGCCGCAGACGCCTAGTTCAGGAGATATAGCCATTTTAGTATTTTGAATTTTTTTTTCTGGTGCATAAAATGACCCCCGCAGACGCCTAGTTTAGGAGATATAGCCATTTTAGTATTTTGAATTTTTTTTTCTGGTGCACAAAATGACCTCCGCAGACGCCTAGTTTAGGAGATATAGCCATTTTAGTATTTTGAATTATCTTTTTTCTGGTGCATAAAATGACCCCCGCAGACGCCTAGTTTAGGAGATATAGCCATTTTAATATTTTGAATTTTTTTTTTCTGGTGCACAAAATGACCCCCGCAGACGCCTAGTTTAGGAGATATAGCCATTTTAGTATTTTGAATTTTCTTTTTTTTGGTGCATAAAATGATCCCCGCAGACGCCTAGTTTAGGAGATATAGCCATTTTAGTATTTTGAATTTTCTTTTTTCTGGTGCATAAAATGACCCCCGCAGACGCCTAGTTTAGGAGATATAGCCATTTTAGTATTTTGAATTTTCTTTTTTCTGGTGCATAAAATGACCACCGCAGACGCCTAGTTTAGGAGATATAGCCCTTTTAGTATTTTGAATTTTTTTTTTCTGGTGCACAAAATAACCCTCGCAGACGCCTAGTTTAGGAGATATAGCCATTTTAGTATTTTGAATTTTCTTTTTTTTGGTGCACAAAATGACCCCCGCAGACGCCTAGTTTAGGAGATATAGCCATTTTAGTATTTTGAATTTTCTTTTTTTTGGTGCATAAAATGATCCCCGCAGACGCCTAGTTTAGGAGATATAGCCATTTTAGTATTTTGAATTTTGTTTTTTCTGGTGCATAAAATGACCCCCGCAGACGCCTAGTTTAGGAGATATAGCCATTTCAGTATTTTGAATTTTTTTTTTCTGGTGCACAAAATGACCCCCGCAGACGCCTAGTTTAGGAGATATAGCCATTTTAGTGTTTTGAATTTTCTTTTTTTTGGTGAACAAAATGACCCCCGCAGACGCCTAGTTTAGGAGATATAGCCATTTTAGTATTTTGAATTTTCTTTTTTCTGGTGTATAAAATGACCCCTGCAGACG
Organism: Volucella zonaria; assembly: GCA_963966105.1. NCBI lineage: Eukaryota > Metazoa > Arthropoda > Insecta > Diptera > Syrphidae > Volucella > Volucella zonaria. The sequence continues at coordinate 89,458,037 of OZ014533.1, read as the reverse complement.
CCTAGTTTAGGAGATATAGCCATTTTAGTATTTTGAATTTTTTTTTTCTGGTGCATAAAATGACCCCCGCAGACGCCTAGTTTAGGAGATATAGCCATTTTAGTATTTTGAATTTTTTTTTTCTGGTGCATAAAATGACCCCCGCAGACGCCTAGTTTAGGAGATATAGCCATTTTAGTATTTTGAATTTTTTTTTTCTGGTGCACAAAATGACCCCCGCTGACGCCTAGTTTAGGAGATATAGCCATTTTAGTATTATGAATTTTTTTTTTCTGGTGCACAAAATGACCCCCGCAGACGCCTAGTTTAGGAGATATAGCCATTTTAGTATTTTGAATTTTCTTTTTTCTGGTGCATAAAATGACCCCCGCAGACGCCTAGTTTAGGAGATATAGCCATTTTAGTATTTTGAATTTTTTTTTTCTGGTGCACAAAATGACCCCCGCAGACGCCTAGTTTAGGAGATATAGAGATTTTAGTATTTTGTATTTTCTTTTTTCTGGTGCATAAAATGACCACCGCAGACGCCTAGTTTAGGAGATATAGCCCTTTTAGTATTTTGAATTTTTTTTTTCTGGTGCACAAAATGACCCCCGCAGACGCCTAGTTTAGGAGATATAGCCATTTTAGTATTTTGAATTTTCTTTTTTTTGGTGCATAAAATGACCCCCGCAGACGCCTAGTTTAGGAGATATAGCCATTTTAGTATTTTGAATTTTCTTTTTTCTGGTGCATAAAATGACCCCCGCAGACGCCTAGTTTAGGAGATATAGCCATTTTAGTATTTTGAATTTTTTTTTTCTGGTGCATAAAATGACCCCCGCAGACGCCTAGTTTAGGAGATATAGCCATTTTAGTATTTTGAATTTCCTTTTTTCTGGTGCACAAAATGACCCCCGCAGACGCCTAGTTTAGGAGATATAGCCATTTTAGTATTTTGAATTTTCTTTTTTTTGGTGCATAAAATGACCCCCGCAGACGCCTAGTTTAGGAGATATAGCCATTTTAGTATTTTGAATTTCCTTTTTTCTGGTGCATAAAATGACCCCTGCAGACGCCTAGTTTAGGAGATATAGCCATTTTAGTATTTTGAATTATCTTTTTTCTGGTGCATAAAATGACCCCCGCAGACGCCTAGTTTAGGAGATATAGCCATTTTAGTATTTTGAATTTTCTTTTTTCTGGTGCATAAAATGACCCCCGCAGACGCCTAGTTTAGGAGATATAGCCATTTTAGTATTTTGAATTTTTTTTTTTCTGGTGCATAAAATGACCCCCGCAGACGCCTAGTTTAGGAGATATAGCCATTTTAGTATTTTGAATTTTCTTTTTTCTGGTGCATAAAATGACCCCCGCAGACGCCTAGTTTAGGAGATATAGCCATTTTAGTATTTTGAATTTTTTTTTTCTGGTGCATAAAATGACCCCCGCAGACGCCTAGTTTAGGAGATATAGCCATTTTAGTATTTTGAATTTTCTTTTTTCTGGTGCATAAAATAACCCCCGCAGACGCCTAGTTTAGGAGATATAGCCATTTTAGTATTTTGAATTTTTTTTTTCTGCTGCACAAAATGACCCCCGCAGACGCCTAGTTTAGGAGATATAGCCATTTTAGTATTTTGAATTTCCTTTTTTCTGGTGCATAAAATGACCCCTGCAGACGCCTAGTTTAGGAGATATAGCCATTTTAGTATTTTGAATTATCTTTTTTCTGGTGCATAAAATGACCCCCGCAGACGCCTAGTTTAGGAGATATAGCCATTTTAGTATTTTGAATTTTCTTTTTTCTGGTGCATAAAATGACCCCCGCAGACGCCTAGTTTAGGAGATATAGCCATTTTAGTATTTTGAATTTTTTTTTTTCTGGTGCATAAAATGACCCCCGCAGACGCCTAGTTTAGGAGATATAGCCATTTTAGTATTTTGAATTTTCTTTTTTCTGGTGCATAAAATGACCCCCGCAGACGCCTAGTTTAGGAGATATAGCCATTTTAGTATTTTGAATTTTTTTTTTCTGATGCATAAAATGACCCCCGCAGACGCCTAATTTAGGAGATATAGCCATTTTAGTATTTTGAATTTCCTTTTTTCTGGTGCATTAAATGAACCCCGCAGACGCTTAGTTTAGGAGATATAGCCCTTTTAGTATTTTGAATTTTCTTTTTTCTGGTGCATAAAATGACCCCCGCAGACGCCTAGTTTAGGAGATATAGCCATTTTAGTATTTTGAATTTTTTTTTTCTGCTGCACAAAATGACCCCCGCAGACGCCTAGTTTAGGAGATATAGCCATTTTAGTATTTTGAATTTAATTTTTTCTGGTGCATTAAATGAACCCCGCAGACCCTTAGTTTAGGAGATATAGCCATTTTAGTATTTTGAATTTTTTTTTTCTGGTGCACAAAATGACCCCCGCAGACGCCTAGTTTAGGAGATATAGCCGTTTTAGTATTTTGAATTTTCTTTTTTTTGGTGCATAAAATGACCCCCGCAGACGCCTAGTTTAGGAGATATAGCCATTTTAGTATTTTGAATTTTTTTTTTCTGGTGCACAAAATGACACCCGCAGACGCCTAGTTTAGGAGATATAGCCGTTTTAGTATTTTGAATTTTCTTTTTTTTGGTGCATAAAATGACCCCCGCGGACGCCTAGTTTAGGAGATATAGCCATTTTAGTATTTTGAATTTTTTTTTTCTGCTGCACAAAATGACCCCCGCAGACGCCTAGTTTAGGAGATATAGCTATTTTAGTATTTTGAATTTTCTTTTTTCTGGTGCATAAAATGACCCCCGCAGACGCCTAGTTTAGGAGATATAGCCATTTTAGTATTTTGAATTTTCTTTTTTCTGGTGCATAAAATGACCCCCGCAGACGCCTAGTTTAGGAGATATAGCCATTTTAGTATTTTGAATTTTTTTTTTCTGGTGCACAAAATGACCCCCGCAGACGCCTAGTTTAGGAGATATAGCCATTTTAGTATTTTGAATTTTCTTTTTTTTGGTGCACAAAATGACCCCCGCAGACGCCTAGTTTAGGAGATATAGCCATTTTAGTATTTTGAATTTTCTTTTTTCTGGTGCATAAAATGACCCCCGCAGACGCCTAGTTTAGGAGATATAGCCATTTTAGTATTTTGAATTTTTTTTTCTGGTGCACAAAATGACCCCCGCAGACGCCTAGTTTAGGAGATATAGCCATTTTAGTATTTTGAATTTTCTTTTTTTTGGTGCATAAAATGACCCCCTCAGACGCCTAGTTCAGGAGATATAGCCATTTTAGTATTTTGAATTTTCTTTTTTCTGGTGCATAAAATGACCACCGCAAACGCCTAGTTTAGGAGATATAGCCCTTTTAGTATTTTGAATTTTTTTTTTCTGGTGCACAAAATGACCCCCGCAGACGCCTAGTTTAGGAGATATAGCCATTTTAGTATTTTGAATTTTCTTTTTTTTGGTGCATAAAATGACTCCCGCAGACGCCTAGTTTAGGAGATATAGCCCTTTTAGTATTTTGAATTTTTTTTTTCTGGTGCACAAAATGACCCCCGCAGACGCCTAGTTTAGGAGATATAGCCATTTTAGTATTTTGAATTTTTTTTTTCTGCTGCACAAAATGACCCACGCAGACGCCTAGTTTAGGAGATATAGCCATTTTAGTATTTTGAATTTAATTTTTTCTGGTGCATTAAATGAACCCCGCAGACCCTTAGTTTAGGAGATATAGCCATTTTAGTATTTTGAATTTTTTTTTTCTGGTGCATAAAATTACCCCCGCAGACGCCTAGTTTAGCAGATATAGCCGTTTTAGTATTTTGAATTTTCTTTTTTCTGGTGCATAAAATGACCACCGCAGACGCCTAGTTTAGGAGATATAGCCATTTTAGTATTTTGAATTTTTTTTTTCTGGTGCACAAAATGACCCCCGCAGACGCCTAGTTTAGGAGATAAAGCCGTTTTAGTATTTTGAATTTTCTTTTTTTTGGTGCATAAAATGACCCCCGCAGACGCCTAGTTTAGGAGATATAGCCATTTTAGTATTTTGAATTTTCTTTTTTCTGGTGCATAAAATGACCCCCGCAGACGCCTAGTTTAGGAGATATAGCCATTTTAGTATTTTAAATTTTTTTTTTCTGCTGCACAAAATGACCCCCGCAGACGCCTAGTTTAGGAGATATAGCCATTTTAGTATTTTGAATTTTCTTTTTTCTGGTGCATAAAATGACCCCTGCAGACGCCTAGTTTAGGAGATATAGCCATTTTAGTATTTTGAATTTTCTTTTTTCTGGTGCATAAAATGACCCCCGCAGACGCCTAGTTTAGAAGATATAGCCATTTTAGTATTTTGAATTTTCTTTTTTCTGGTGCATAAAATGACCCCCGCAGACGCCTAGTTTAGGAGATATAGTCATTTTAGTATTTTGAATTTTCTTTTTTCTGGTGCATAAAATGACCCCCGCAGACGCCTAGTTTAGGAGATATAGCCGTTTTAGTATTTTGAATTTTCTTTTTTCTGGTGCATAAAATGACCCCCGCAGACGCCTAGTTTAGGAGATATAGCCATTTTAGTATTTTGAATTTTCTTTTTTCTGGTGCATAAAATGACTCCCGCAGACGCCTAGTTTAGGAGATATAGCCATTTTAGTATTTTGAATTTTTTTTTTCTGATGCATAAAATGACCCCCGCAGACGCCTAGTTTAGGAGATATAGCCATTTTAGTATTTTGAATTTCCTTTTTTCTGGTGCATTAAATGAACCCCGCAGACCCTTAGTTTAGGAGATATAGCCCTTTTAGTATTTTGAATTTTTTTTTTTCTGGTGCATAAAATGACCCCCGCAGACGCCTAGTTTAGGAGATATAGCCATTTTAGTATTTTGAATTTTCTTCTTTCTGGTGCATAAAATGACCCCCGCAGACGCCTAGTTTAGAAGATATAGCCATTTTAGTATTTTGAATTTTTTTTTCTGGTGCACAAAATGACCCCCGCAGACGCCTAGTTTAGGAGATATAGCCATTTTAGTATTTTGAATTTTCTTTTTTTTTGTGCATAAAATGACCCCCGCAGACACCTAGCTCAGGAGATATAGCCATTTTAGTATTTTGAATTTTTTTTTTCTGGTGCACAAAATGACCCCCGTAGACGCCTAGTTTAGGAGATATAGCCATTTTAGTATTTTGAATTTCCTTTTTTCTGGTGCATAAAATGACCCCCGCAGACGCCTAGTTTAGGAGTTAAAGCCCTTTTAGTATTTTGAATTTTCTTTTTTCTGGTGCATAAAATGACCCCCGCAGACGCCTAGTTTAGGAGATATAGCCATTTTAGTATTTTGAAGTTTTTTTTCTGGTGCACAAAATGACCCCCGCAGACGCCTAGTTTAGGAGATATAGCCATTTTAGTATTTTGAATTTTCTTTTTTCTGGTGCATAAAATGACCCCCGCAGACGCCTAGTTTAGGAGATATAGCCATTTTAGTATTTTGAATTTTTTTTTTCTGGTGCACAAAATGACCCCCGCAGATGCCTAGTTTAGGAGATATAGCCATTTTAGTATTTTGAATTTTCTTTTTTCTGGTGCATAAAATGACCACCGCAGACGCCTAGTTTAGGAGATATAGCCATTTTAGTATTTTGAATTTTCTTTTTTCTGGTGCATAAAATGACCCCCGCAGACGCCTAGTTTAGGAGATATAGCCATTTTAGTATTTTGAATTTCCTTTTTTCTGGTGCATTAAATGAACCCCGCAGACCCTTAGTTTAGGAGATATTTTCCTTTTAGTATTTTGAATTTTCTTTTTTCTGGTGCATAAAATGACCCCCGCAGACGCCTAGTTTAGGAGATATAGCCATTTTAGTATTTTGAATTTTCTGTTTTCTGGTGCACAAAATGACCCCCGCAGACGCCTAGTTTAGGAGATATAGCCATTTTAGTATTTTGAATTTTCTTTTTTTTGGTGCACAAAATGACCCCCGCAGACGCCTAGTTTAGGAGATATAGCCATTTTAGTATTTTGAATTATCTTTTTTCTGGTGCATAAAATGACCCCCGCAGACGCCTAGTTTAGAAGATATAGCCATTTTAGTATTTTGAATTTTTTTTTCTGGTGCACAAAATGACCCCCGCAGACGCCTAGTTTAGGAGATATAGCCATTTTAGTATTTTGAATTTTCTTTTTTTTTGTGCATAAAATGACCCCCGCAGACGCCTAGTTCAGGAGATATAGCCATTTTAGTATTTTGAATTTTTTTTTCTGGTGCATAAAATGACCCCCGCAGACGCCTAGTTTAGGAGATATAGCCATTTTAGTATTTTGAATTTTTTTTTTCTGGTGCACAAAATGACCCCCGCAGACGCCTAGTTTAGGAGATATAGCCATTTTAGTATTTTGAATTTTCTTTTTTCTGGTGCATAAAATGACCCCCGCAGACGCCTAGTTTAGGAGATATAGCCATTTTAGTATTTTGAAGTTTTTTTTCTGGTGCACAAAATGACCCCCGCAGACGCCTTGTTTAGGAGTTATAGCCATTTTAGTATTTTGAATTTTCTTTTTTCTGGTGCCTAAAATGACCCCCGCAGACGCCTAGTTTAGGAGTTATAGCCATTTTAGTATTTTGAATTTTCTTTTTTCTGGTGCATAAAATGACCCCCGCAGACGCCTAGTTTAGGAGATATAGCCATTTTAGTATTTTGAATTTTTTTTTTCTGGTGCACAAAATGACCCCCGCAGACGCCTAGTTTAGGAGATATAGCCATTTTAGTATTTTGAATTTTCTTTTTTTTGGTGCACAAAATGACCCCCGCAGACGCCTAGTTTAGGAGATATAGCCATTTTAGTATTTTGAATTTTCTTTTTTCTGGTGCATTAAATGAACCCCGCAGACCCCTAGTTTAGGAGATATAGCCCTTTTAGTATTTTGAATTTTCTTTTTTCTGGTGCATAAAATGACCCCCGCAGACGCCTAGTTTAGGAGATATAGCCATTTTAGTATTTTGAATTTTTTTTTCTGGTGCACAAAATGACCCCCGCAGACGCCTAGTTTAGGAGATATAGCCATTTTAGTATTTTGAATTTTCTTTTTTTTGGTGCATAAAATGATCCCCGCAGACGCCTAGTTTAGAAGATATAGCCATTTTAGTATTTTGAATTTTCTTTTTTCTGGTGCATAAAATGACCCCCGCAGACGCCTAGTTTAGGAGATATAGCCATTTTAGTATTTTGAATTTACTTTTTTCTGGTGCATAAAATGACCACCGCAGACGCCTAGTTTAGGAGATATAGCCATTTTAGTATTTTGAATTTTCTTTTTTTTGGTGCATAAAATGACCTCCGCAGACGCCTAGTTTAGGAGATATAGCCATTTTAGTATTTTGAATTTTTTTTTCTGGTGCACAAAATGACCCCCGCAGACGACTAGTTTAGGAGATATAGCCATTTTAGTATTTTGAATTTTCTTTTTTTTGGTGCATAAAATGACCCCCGCAGACGCCTAGTTCAAGAGATATAGCCATTTTAGTATTTTGAATTTTTTTTTCTGGTGCATAAAATGACCACCGCAGACGCCTAGTTTAGGAGATAAAGCCATTTTTGTATTTTGAATTTTCTTTTTTTTTGGTGCATAAAATGACCTCCGCAGACGCCTAGTTTAGGAGATATAGCCATTTTAGTATTTTGAATTTTCTTTTTTCTGGTGCATAAAATGACCCCCGCAGACGCCTAGTTTAGGAGATATAGCCATTTTAGTATTTTGAATTTTCTTTTTTTTGGTGCATAAAATGATCCACGCAGACGTCTAGTTTAGGAGATATAGCCATTTTAGTATTTTGAATTTTCTTTTTTCTGGTGCATAAAATGACCCCCGCAGACGCCTAGTTTAGGAGATATAGCCATTTTAGTATTTTGAATTTTCTTTTTTCTGGTGCATAAAATGACCCCCGCAGACGCCTAGTTTAGGAGATATAGCCATTTTAGTATTTTGAAATTTTTTTTTCTGTTGCACAAAATGACCCCCGCAGACGCCTAGTTTAGGAGATATAGCCATTTTAGTATTTTGAATTTTCTTTTTTTTGGTGCATAAAATGATCCCCGCAGACGTCTAGTTTAGGAGATATAGCCAATTTAGTATTTTGAATTTTCTTTTTTCTGGTGCATAAAATGACCCCCGCAGACGCCTAGTTTAGGAGATATAGCCATTTTAGTATTTTGAATTTTCTTTTTTCTGGTGCATAAAATGACCCCCGCAGACGCCTAGTTTAGGAGATATAGCCATTTTAGTATTTTGAAATTTTTTTTTCTGGTGCACAAAATGACCCCCGCAGACGCCTAGTTTAGGAGATATAGCCATTTTAGTATTTTGAATTTTCTTTTTTCTGGTGCATAAAATGACCACCGCAGACGCCTAGTTTAGGAGATATAGCCCTTTTAGTATTTTGAATTTTTTTTTTCTGGTGCACAAAATGACCCCGGCAGACGCCTAGCTTAGGAGATATAGCCATTTTAGTATTTTGAATTTTCTTTTTTTTGGTGCATAAAATGACCCCCGCAGACGCCTAGTTTAGGAGATGTAGCCATTTTAGTATTTTGAATTTTCTCTTTCTGGTGCATAAAATGACCCCCGCAGACGCCTAGTTTAGGAGATATAGCCATTTTAGTATTTTGAATTTTTTTTTTCTGGTGCACAAAATGACCCCGGCAGACGCCTAGTTTAGGAGATATAGCCATTTTAGTATTTTGAATTTTCTTTTTTTTGGTGCATAAAATGACCCCCGCAGACGCCTAGTTTAGGAGATATAGCCATTTTAGTATTTTGAATTTTCTTTTTTTTGGTGCATAAAATGACCCCCGCAGACGCCTAGTTTAGGAGATATAGCCATTTTAGTATTTTGAATTTTCTCTTTCTGGTGCATAAAATGACCCCCGCAGACGCCTAGTTCAGGAGATATAGCCATTTTAGTATTTTGAATTTTTTTTTCTGGTGCATAAAATGACCCCCGCAGACGCCTAGTTTAGGAGATATAGCCATTTTAGTATTTTGAATTTTCTTTTTTTTTGGTGCATAAAATGACCTCCGCAGACGCCTAGTTTAGGAGATATAGCCATTTTAGTATTTTGAATTTTTTTTTCTGGTGCATAAAATGACCCCCGCAGACGCCTAGTTTAGGAGATATAGCCATTTTAGTATTTTGAATTTTCTTTTTTTTTGGTGCATAAAATGACCTCCGCAGACGCCTAGTTTAGGAGATATAGCCATTTTAGTATTTTGAATTTTCTTTTTTTTGGTGCATAAAATGATCCCCGCAGACGCCTAGTTTAGAAGATATAGCCATTTTAGTATTTTGAATTTTCTTTTTTCTGGTGCATAAAATGACCCCCGCAGACGCCTAGTTTAGGAGATATAGCCATTTTAGTATTTTGAATTTACTTTTTTCTGGTGCATAAAATGACCACCGCAGACGCCTAGTTTAGGAGATATAGCCCTTTTAGTATTTTGAATTTTTTTTTTCTGGTGCATAAAATGACCCCCGCAGACGCCTAGTTTAGGAGATATAGCCATTTTAGTATTTTGAATTACCTTTTTTCTGGTGCATAAAATGACCCCCGCAGACGCCTAGTTTAGGAGATATAGCCATTTTAGTATTTTGAATTTTCTTTTTTCTGGTGCATAAAATGACCCCCGCAGACGCCTAGTTTAGGAGATATAGCCATTTTAGTATTTTGAATTTTTTTTTCTGGTGCACAAAATGACCCCCGCAGACGACTAGTTTAGGTGATATAGCCATTTTAGTATTTTGAATTTTCTTTTTTCTGGTGCATAAAATGACCCCGGCAGACGCCTAGTTTAGGAGATATAGCCATTTTAGTATTTTGAATTTTCTTTTTTCTGGTGCATAAAATGACCCCCGCAGACGCCTAGTTTAGGAGATATAGCCATTTTAGTATTTTGAAATTTTTTTTTCTGGTGCACAAAATGACCCCCGCAGACGCCTAGTTTAGGAGATATAGCCATTTTAGTATTTTGAATTTTCTTTTTTCTGGTGCATAAAATGACCACCGCAGACGCCTAGTTTAGGAGATATAGCCCTTTTAGTATATTGAATTTTTTTTTTCTGGTGCACAAAATGACCCCGGCAGACGCCTAGTTTAGGAGATATAGCCATTTTAGTATTTTGAATTTTCTTTTTTTTGGTGCATAAAATGACCCCCGCAGACGCCTAGTTTAGGAGATATAGCCATTTTAGTATTTTGAATTTTCTCTTTCTGGTGCATAAAATGACCCCCGCAGACGCCTAGTTTAGGAGATATAGCCATTTTAGTATTTTGAATTTTTTTTTTCTGCTGCACAAAATGACCCCCGCAGACGCCTAGTTTAGGAGATATAGCCATTTTAGTATTTTGAATTTTCTTTTTTCTGGTGCATAAAATGACCCCTGCAGACGCCTAGTTTAGGAGATATAGCCATTTTAGTATTTTGAATTATCTTTTTTCTGGTGCATAAAATGACCCCCGCAGACGCCTAGTTTAGGAGATATAGCCATTTTAGTATTTTGAATTTTTTTTTTCTGGTGCATAAAATGACCCCCGCAGACGCCTAGTTTAGGAGATATAGCCATTTTAGTATTTTGAATTTTCTTTTTTCTGGTGCACAAAATGACCCCCGCAGACGCCTAGTTTAGGAGATATAGCCATTTTAGTATTTTGAATTTTTTTTTTCTGGTGCACAAAATGACCCCCGCAGACGCCTAGTTTAGGAGATATAGCCATTTTAGTATTTTGAATTTTCTTTTTTTTGGTGCATAAAATGACCCCCGCAGACGCCTAGTTTAGGTGATATAGCCATTTTAGTATTTTGAATTTTCTTTTTTCTGGTGCATAAAATGACCCCCGCAGACGCCTAGTTTAGGAGATATAGCCATTTTAGTATTTTGAATTTCCTTTTTTCTGGTGCATTAAATGAACCCCGCAGACCCTTAGTTTAGGAGATATAGCCCTTTTAGTATTTTGAATTTTCTTTTTTCTCTTGCATAAAATGACCCCCGCAGACGCCTAGTTTAGGAGATATAGCCCGTTTAGTATTTTGAATTTTCTTTTTTCTGGTGCATAAAATGACCCCCGCAGACGCCTAGTTTAGAAGATAAGGCCATTTTAGTATTTTGAATTTTTTTTTCTGGTGCACAAAATGACCCCCGCAGACGCCTAGTTTAGGAGATATAGCCATTTTAGTATTTTGAATTTTCTTTTTTTTTGTGCATAAAATGACCCCCGCAGACGCCTAGTTCAGGAGATATAGCCATTTTAGTATTTTGAATTTTTTTTTCTGGTGCATAAAATGACCCCCGCAGACGCCTAGTTTAGGAGATATAGCCATTTTAGTATTTTGAATTTTTTTTTTCTGGTGCACAAAATGACCCCCGCAGACGCCTAATTTAGGAGATATAGCCATTTTAGTATTTTGAATTTTCTTTTTTCTGGTGCATAAAATGACCCCCGCAGACGCCTAGTTTAGGAGATATAGCCATTTTAGTATTTTGAATTTTCTTTTTTTTGGTGCATAAAATGACCCCCGCAGACGCCTAGTTCAGGAGATATAGCCATTTTAGTATTTTGAATTTTTTTTTCTGGTGCATAAAATGACCCCCGCAGACGCCTAGTTTAGGAGATATAGCCATTTTAGTATTTTGAATTTTCTTTTTTTTTGGTGCATAAAATGACCTCCGCAGACGCCTAGTTTAGGAGATATAGCCATTTTAGTATTTTGAATTTTTTTTTCTGGTGCATAAAATGACCCCCGCAGACGCCTAGTTTAGGAGATATAGCCATTTTAGTATTTTGAATTTTCTTTTTTCTGGTGCATAAAATGACCCCCGCAGACGCCTAGTTTAGGAGATATAGCCATTTTAGTATTTTGAATTTTTTTTTTGGTGAACAAAATGACCCCCGCAGACGCCTAGTTTAGGAGATATAGCCATTTTAGTATTTTGAATTTTCTTTTTTCTGGTGCATAAAATGACCCCCGCAGACGCCTAGTTTAGGAGATATAGCCATTTTAGTATTTTGAATTTTCTTTTTTTTGGTGCATAAAATGACCCCCGCAGACGCCTAGTTCAGGAGATATAGCCATTTTAGTATTTTGAATTTTTTTTTCTGGTGCATAAAATGACCCCCGCAGACGCCTAGTTTAGGAGATATAGCCATTTTAGTATTTTGAATTTTCTTTTTTTTTGGTGCATAAAATGACCTCCGCAGACGCCTAGTTTAGGAGATATAGCCATTTTAGTATTTTGAATTTTTTTTTCTGGTGCATAAAATGACCCCCGCAGACGCCTAGTTTAGGAGATATAGCCATTTTAGTATTTTGAATTTTCTTTTTTCTGGTGCATAAAATGACCCCCGCAGACGCCTAGTTTAGGAGATATAGCCATTTTAGTATTTTGAATTTTTTTTTCTGGTGCACAAAATGACCCCCGCAGACGACTAGTTTAGGAGATATAGCCATTTTAGTATTTTGAATTTTCTTTTTTTTGGTGCATAAAATGACCCCCGCAGACGCCTAGTTCAGGAGATATAGCCATTTTAGTATTTTGAATTTTTTTTTCTGGTGCATAAAATGACCCCCGCAGACGCCTAGTTTAGGAGATATAGCCATTTTTGTATTTTGAATTTTCTTTTTTTTTGGTGCATAAAATGACCTCCGCAGACGCCTAGTTTAGGAGATATAGCCATTTTAGTATTTTGAATTTTCTTTTTTCTGGTGCATAAAATGACCCCCGCAGACGCCTAGTTTAGGAGATATAGCCATTTTAGTATTTTGAATTTTTTTTTTCTGGTGCACAAAATGACCCCCGCAGACGCCTAGTTTAGGAGATATAGCCATTTTAGTATTTTGAATTTTCTTTTCTTTGGTGCATAAAATGATCCCCGCAGACGCCTAGTTTAGAAGATATAGCCATTTTAGTATTTTGAATTTTCTTTTTTCTGGTGCATAAAATGACCCCCGCAGACGCCTAGTTTAGGAGATATAGCCATTTTAGTATTTTGAATTTACTTTTTTCTGGTGCGTAAAATGACCACCGCAGACGCCTAGTTTAGGAGATATAGCCCTTTTAGTATTTTGAATTTTTTTTTTCTGGTGCATAAAATGACCCCCGCAGACGCCTAGTTTAGGAGATATAGCCATTTTAGTATTTTGAATTATCTTTTTTCTGGTGCATAAAATGACCCCCGCAGACGCCTAGTTTAGGAGATATAGCCATTTTAGTACTTTGAATTTTCTTTTTTCTGGTGCATAAAATGACCCCCGCAGACGCCTAGTTTAGGAGATATAGCCATTTTAGTATTTTGAATTTTCTTTTTTCTGGTGCATAAAATGACCCCCGCAGACGCCTAGTTTAGGAGATATAGCCATTTTAGTATTTTGAATTTTCTTTTTTTTGGTGCATAAAATGATCCCCGCAGACGTCTAGTTTAGGAGATATAGCCATTTTAGTATTCTGAATTTTCTTTTTTCTGGTGCATAAAATGACCCCCGCAGACGCCTAGTTTAGGATATATAGCCATTTTAGTATTTTGAATTTTCTTTTTTCTGGTGCATAAAATGACCCCCGCAGACGCCTAGTTTAGGAGATATAGCCATTTTAGTATTTTGAAATTTTTTTTTCTGGTGCACAAAATGACCCCCGCAGACGCCTAGTTTAGGAGATATAGCCATTTTAGTATTTTGAATTTTCTTTTTTTTGGTGCATAAAATGATCCCCGCAGACGCCTAGTTTAGGAGATATAGCCATTTTAGTATTTTGAATTTTCTTTTTTTTGGTGCATAAAATGATCCCCGCAGACGTCTAGTTTAGGAGATATAGCCATTTTAGTATTTTGAATTTTCTTTTTTCTGGTGCATAAAATGACCCCCGCAGACGCCTAGTTTAGGAGATATAGCCATTTTAGTATTTTGAATTTTCTTTTTTCTGGTGCATAAAATGACCCCCGCAGACGCCTAGTTTAGGAGATATAGCCATTTTAGTATTTTGAAATTTTTTTTTCTGGTGCACAAAATGACCCCCGCAGACGCCTAGTTTAGGAGATATAGCCATTTTAGTATTTTGAATTTTCTTTTTTCTGGTGCATAAAATGACCACCGCAGACGCCTAGTTTAGGAGATATAGCCCTTTTAGTATTTTGAATTTTTTTTTTCTGGTGCACAAAATGACCCCGGCAGACGCCTAGTTTAGGAGATATAGCCATTTTAGTATTTTGAATTTTCTTTTTTTTGGTGCATAAAATGACCCCCGCAGACGCCTAGTTTAGGAGATGTAGCCATTTTAGTATTTTGAATTTTCTCTTTCTGGTGCATAAAATGACCCCCGCAGACGCCTAGTTTAGGAGATATAGCCATTTTAGTATTTTGAATTTTTTTTTTCTGGTGCACAAAATGACCCCCGCAGACGCCTAGTTTAGGAGATATAGCCATTTTAGTATTTTGAATTTTCTTTTTTCTGGTGCATAAAATGACCACCGCAGACGCCTAGTTTAGGAGATATAGCCCTTTTAGTATTTTGAATTTTTTTTTTCTGGTGCACAAAATGACCCCGGCAGACGCCTAGTTTAGGAGATATAGCCATTTTAGTATTTTGAATTTTCTTTTTTTTGGTGCATAAAATGACCCCCGCAGACGCCTAGTTTAGGAGATGTAGCCATTTTAGTATTTTGAATTTTCTCTTTCTGGTGCATAAAATGACCCCCGCAGACGCCTAGTTTAGGAGATATAGCCATTTTAGTATTTTGAATTTTTTTTTTCTGCTGCACAAAATGACCCCCGCAGACGCCTAGTTTAGGAGATATAGCCATTTTAGTATTTTGAATTTTTTTTTTCTGGTGCACAAAATGACCCCGGCAGACGCCTAGTTTAGGAGATATAGCCATTTTAGTATTTTGAATTTTCTTTTTTTTGGTGCATAAAATGACCCCCGCAGACGCCTAGTTTAGGAGATATAGCCATTTTAGTATTTTGAATTTTCTCTTTCTGGTGCATAAAATGACCCCCGCAGACGCCTAGTTCAGGAGATATAGCCATTTTAGTATTTTGAATTTTTTTTTCTGGTGCATAAAATGACCCCCGCAGACGCCTAGTTTAGGAGATATAGCCATTTTAGTATTTTGAATTTTCTTTTTTTTTGGTGCATAAAATGACCTCCGCAGACGCCTAGTTTAGGAGATATAGCCATTTTAGTATTTTGAATTTACTTTTTTCTGGTGCATAAAATGACCACCGCAGACGCCTAGTTTAGGAGATATAGCCCTTTTAGTATTTTGAATTTTTTTTTTCTGGTGCATAAAATGACCCCCGCAGACGCCTAGTTTAGGAGATATAGCCATTTTAGTATTTTGAATTATCTTTTTTCTGGTGCATAAAATGACCCCCGCAGACGCCTAGTTTAGGAGATATAGCCATTTTAGTATTTTGAATTTTCTTTTTTCTGGTGCATAAAATGACCCCCGCAGACGCCTAGTTTAGGAGATATAGCCATTTTAGTATTTTGAATTTTTTTTTTCTGGTGCACAAAATGACCCCCGCAGACGCCTAGTTTAGGAGATATAGCCATTTTAGTATTTTGAATTTTCTTTTTTTTGGTGCATAAAATGATCCCCGCAGACGCCTAGTTTAGGAGATATAGCCATTTTAGTATTTTGAATTTTCTTTTTTTTGGTGCATAAAATGATCCCCGCAGACGTCTAGTTTAGGAGATATAGCCATTTTAGTATTTTGAATTTTCTTTTTTCTGGTGCATAAAATGACCCCGGCAGACGCCTAGTTTAGGAGATTTAGCCATTTTAGTATTTTGAATTTTCTTTTTTCTGGTGCATAAAATGACCCCCGCAGACGCCTAGTTTAGGAGATATAGCCATTTTAGTATTTTGAAATTTTTTTTTCTGGTGCACAAAATGACCCCCGCAGACGCCTAGTTTAGGAGATATAGCCATTTTAGTATTTTGAATTTTCTTTTTTCTGGTGCATAAAATGACCACCGCAGACGCCTAGTTTAGGAGATATAGCCCTTTTAGTATTTTGAATTTTTTTTTTCTGGTGCACAAAATGACCCCGGCAGACGCCTAGTTTAGGAGATATAGCCATTTTAGTATTTTGAATTTTCTTTTTTTTGGTGCATAAAATGACCCCCGCAGACGCCTAGTTTAGGAGATATAGCCATTTTAGTATTTTGAATTTTCTCTTTCTGGTGCATAAAATGACCCCCGCAGACGCCTAGTTTAGGAGATATAGCCATTTTAGTATTTTGAATTTTTTTTTTCTGCTGCACAAAATGACCCCCGCAGACGCCTAGTTTAGGAGATATAGCCATTTTAGTATTTTGAATTTTCTTTTTTCTGGTGCATAAAATGACCCCTGCAGACGCCTAGTTTAGGAGATATAGCCATTTTAGTATTTTGAATTATCTTTTTTCTGGTGCATTAAATGAACCCCGCAGACCCTTAGTTTAGGAGATATAGCCCTTTTAGTATTTTGAATTTTCTTTTTTCTCTTGCATAAAATGACCCCCGCAGACGCCTAGTTTAGGAGATATAGCCATTTTAGTATTTTGAATTTTCTTTTTTCTGGTGCATAAAATGACTCCCGCAGACGCCTAGTTTAGAAGATAAGGCCATTTTAGTATTTTGAATTTTTTTTTCTGGTGCACAAAATGACCCCCGCAGACGCCTAGTTTAGGAGATATAGCCATTTTAGTATTTTGAATTTTCTTTTTTTTTGTGCATAAAATGACCCCCGCAGACGCCTAGTTCAGGAGATATAGCCATTTTAGTATTTTGAATTTTTTTTTCTGGTGCATAAAATGACCCCCGCAGACGCCTAGTTTAGGAGATATAGCCATTTTAGTATTTTGAATTTTTTTTTTCTGGTGCACAAAATGACCCCCGCAGACGCCTAATTTAGGAGATATAGCCATTTTAGTATTTTGAATTTTCTTTTTTCTGGTGCATAAAATGACCCCCGCAGACGCCTAGTTTAGGAGTTATAGCCATTTTAGTATTTTGAATTTTCTTTTTTCTGGTGCATAAAATGACCCCAGCAGACGCCTAGTTTAGGAGATATAGCCATTTTAGTATTTTGAAGTTTTTTTTCTGGTGCACAAAATGACCCCCGCAGACGACTAATTTAGGAGATATAGCCATTTTAGTATTTTGAATTTTTTTTTTCTGGTGCATAAAATGACCCCCGCAGACGCCTAGTTTAGGAGATATAGCCATTTTAGTATTTTGAATTTTCTTTTTTCTGGTGCATAAAATGACCCCCGCTGACGCCTAGTTTAGGAGATATAGCCATTTTAGTATTTTGAATTTTTTTTTTCTGGTGCACAAAATGACCCCCGCAGACGCCTAGTTTAGGAGATATAGCCATTTTAGTATTTTAAATTTTCTTTTTTTTGGTGCACAAAATGACCCCCGCAGACGCCTAGTTTAGGAGATATAGCCGTTTTAGTATTTTGAATTTTCTTTTTTCTGGTGCATTAAATGAACCCCGCAGACCCCTAGTTTAGGAGATATATCCCTTTTAGTATTTTGAATTTTCTTTTTTCTGGTGCATAAAATGACCCCCGCAGACGCCTAGTTTAGGAGATATAGCCATTTTAGTATTTTGAATTTTCTTTTTTCTGGTGCATAAAATGACCCCCGCAGACACCTAGTTTAGGAGATATAGCCATTTTAGTTTTTTGAATTTTTTTTTCTGGTGCACAAAATGACCCCCGCAGACGCCTAGTTTAGGAGATATAGCCATTTTAGTATTTTGAATTTTCTTTTTTCTGGTGCATAAAATGACCCCCGCAGACGCCTAGTTTAGGAGATATAGCCATTTTAGTATTTTGAATTTTCTTTTTTTTGGTGCATAAAATGACCTCCGCAGAAGCCTAGTTTAGGAGATATAGCCATTTTAGTATTTTGAATTTTTTTTTTCTGGTGCACAAAATGAACCCCGCAGACCCCTAGTTCAGGAGATATAGCCCTTTTAGTATTTTGAATTTTCTTTTTTCTGGTGCATAAAATGACCCCCGCAGACGCCTAGTTTAGGAGATATAGCCATTTTAGTATTTTGAATTTTCTTTTTTCTGGTGCATAAAATGACCCCCGCAGACGCCTAGTTTAGGAGATATAGCCATTTTAGTATTTTGAATTTTTTTTTCTGGTGCACAAAATGACCCCCGCAGACGCCTAGTTTAGGAGATATAGCCATTTTAGTATTTTGAATTTTTTTTTTCTGGTGCACAAAATGACCCCCGCAGACGCCTAGTTTAGGAGATATAGCCATTTTAGTATTTTGAATTTTTTTTTTCTGGTGCACAAAATGAACCCCGCAGACCCCTAGTTTAGGAGATATAGCCCTTTTAGTATTTTGAATTTTCTTTTTTCTGGTGCATAAAATGACCCCCGCAGACGCCTAGTTTAGGAGATATAGCCATTTTAGTACTTTGAATTTTCTTTTTTCTGGTGCATGAAATGACCCCCGCAGACGCCTAGTTTAGAAGATATAGCCATTTTAGTATTTTGAATTCTTTTTTCTGGTTCACAAAATGACCCCCGCAGACGCCTAGTTTAGGAGATATAGCCATTTTAGTATTTTGAATTTTCTTTTTTCTGGTGCATAAAATGACCCCCGCAGACGCCTAGTTTAGGAGATATAGCCATTTTAGTATTTTGAAATTTTTTTTTCTGGTGCACAAAATGACCCCCGCAGACGCCTAGTTTAGGAGATATAGCCATTTTAGTATTTTGAATTTTCTTTTTTCTGGTGCATAAAATGACCACCGCAGACGCCTAGTTTAGGAGATATAGCCATTTTAGTATTTTGAATTTTCTTTTTTCTGGTGCATAAAATGACCCCCGCAGACGCCTAGTTTAGGAGATATAGCCATTTTAGTATTTTGAATTTTCTTTTTTCTGGTGCATAAAATGACCCCCGCAGACGCCTAGTTTAGGAGATATAGCCATTTTAGTATTTTGAAATTTTTTTTTCTGGTGCACAAAGTGACCCCCGCAGACGCCTAGTTTAGGAGATATAGCCATTTTAGTATTTTGAATTTTCTTTTTTCTGGTGCATAAAATGACCACCGCAGACGCCTAGTTTAGGAGATATAGCCCTTTTAGTATTTTGAATTTTTTTTTTCTGGTGCACAAAATGACCCCGGCAGACGCCTAGTTTAGGAGATATAGCCATTTTAGTATTTTGAATTTTCTTTTTTTTGGTGCATAAAATGACCCCCGCAGACGCCTAGTTTAGGAGATGTAGCCATTTTAGTATTTTGAATTTTCTCTTTCTGGTGCATAAAATGACCCCCGCAGACGCCTAGTTTAGGAGATATAGCCATTTTAGTATTTTGAATTTTTTTTTTCTGCTGCACAAAATGACCCCCGCAGACGCCTAGTTTAGGAGATATAGCCATTTTAGTATTTTGAATTTTCATTTTTCTGGTGCATAAAATGACCCCCGCAGACGCCTAGTTTAGGAGATATAGCCATTTTAGTATTTTGAATTTTTTTTTTCTGGTGCACAAAATGACCCCGGCAGACGCCTAGTTTAGGAGATAGCCATTTTAGTATTTTGAATTTTCTTTTTTTTGGTGCATAAAATGACCTCCGCAGACGCCTAGTTTAGGAGATATAGCCATTTTAGTATTTTGAATTTTCATTTTTCTGGTGCATAAAATGACCCCCGCAGACGCCTAGTTTAGGAGATATAGCCATTTTAGTATTTTGAATTTTTTTTTTCTGGTGCACAAAATGACCCCGGCAGACGCCTAGTTTAGGAGATATAGCCATTTTAGTATTTTGAATTTTCTTTTTTTTGGTGCATAAAATGACCCCCGCAGACGCCTAGTTTAGGAGATATAGCCATTTTAGTATTTTGAATTTTCTTTTTTTTGGTGCATAAAATGACCCCCGCAGACGCCTAGTTTAGGAGATATAGCCATTTTAGTATTTTGAATTTTCTCTTTCTGGTGCATGAAATGACCCCCGCAGACGCCTAGTTCAGGAGATATAGCCATTTTAGTATTTTGAATTTTTTTTTCTGGTGCATAAAATGACCCCCGCAGACGCCTAGTTTAGGAGATATAGCCATTTTAGTATTTTGAATTTTCTTTTTTTTTGGTGCATAAAATGACCTCCGCAGACGCCTAGTTTAGGAGATATAGCCATTTTAGTATTTTGAATTTTCTTTTTTTTGGTGCATAAAATGATCCCCGCAGACGCCTAGTTTAGAAGATATAGCCATTTTAGTATTTTGAATTTTCTTTTTTCTGGTGCATAAAATGACCCCCGCAGACGCCTAGTTTAGGAGATATAGCCATTTTAGTATTTTGAATTTACTTTTTTCTGGTGCATAAAATGACCACCGCAGACGCCTAGTTTAGGAGATATAGCCCTTTTAGTATTTTGAATTTACTTTTTTCTGGTGCATAAAATGACCCCCGCAGACGCCTAGTTTAGGAGATATAGCCATTTTAGTATTTTGAATTTACTTTTTTCTGGTGCATAAAATGACCACCGCAGACGCCTAGTTTAGGAGATATAGCCCTTTTAGTATTTTGAATTTACTTTTTTCTGGTGCATAAAATGACCCCCGCAGACGCCTAATTTAGGAGATATAGCCCTTTTAGTATTTTGAATTTACTTTTTTCTGGTGCATAAAATGACCACCGCAGACGCCTAATTTAGGAGATATAGCCATTTTAGTATTTTGAATTTTCTTTTTTCTGGTGCATAAAATGACCCCCGCAGACGCCTAGTTTAGGAGTTATAGCCATTTTAGTATTTTGAATTTTCTTTTTTCTGGTGCATAAAATGACCCCAGCAGACGCCTAGTTTAGGAGATATAGCCATTTTAGTATTTTGAATTTTCTTTTTTTTTGGTGCATAAAATGACCTCCGCAGACGCCTAGTTTAGGAGATATAGCCATTTTAGTATTTTGAATTTTCTTTTTTTTGGTGCATAAAATGATCCCCGCAGACGCCTAGTTTAGAAGATATAGCCATTTTAGTATTTTGAATTTTCTTTTTTCTGGTGCATAAAATGACCCCCGCAGACGCCTAGTTTAGGAGATATAGCCATTTTAGTATTTTGAATTTACTTTTTTCTGGTGCATAAAATGACCACCGCAGACGCCTAGTTTAGGAGATATAGCCCTTTTAGTATTTTGAATTTACTTTTTTCTGGTGCATAAAATGACCCCCGCAGACGCCTAGTTTAGGAGATATAGCCATTTTAGTATTTTGAATTTACTTTTTTCTGGTGCATAAAATGACCACCGCAGACGCCTAGTTTAGGAGATATAGCCCTTTTAGTATTTTGAATTTACTTTTTTCTGGTGCATAAAATGACCCCCGCAGACGCCTAATTTAGGAGATATAGCCCTTTTAGTATTTTGAATTTACTTTTTTCTGGTGCATAAAATGACCACAGCAGACGCCTAATTTAGGAGATATAGCCATTTTAGTATTTTGAATTTTCTTTTTTCTGGTGCATAAAATGACCCCCGCAGACGCCTAGTTTAGGAGTTATAGCCATTTTAGTATTTTGAATTTTCTTTTTTCTGGTGCATAAAATGACCCCAGCAGACGCCTAGTTTAGGAGATATAGCCATTTTAGTATTTTGAAGTTTTTTTTCTGGTGCACAAAATGACCCCCGCAGACGCCTAATTTAGGAGATATAGCCATTTTAGTATTTTGAATTTTTTTTTTCTGGTGCATAAAATGACCCCCGCAGACGCCTAGTTTAGGAGATATAGCCATTTTAGTATTTTGAATTTTCTTTTTTCTGGTGCATAAAATGACCCCCGCTGACGCCTAGTTTAGGAGATATAGCCATTTTAGTATTTTGAATTTTTTTTTTCTGGTGCACAAAATGACCCCCGCAGACGCCTAGTTTAGGAGATATAGCCATTTTAGTATTTTAAATTTTCTTTTTTTTGGTGCACAAAATGACCCCCGCAGACGCCTAGTTTAGGAGATATAGCCGTTTTAGTATTTTGAATTTTCTTTTTTCTGGTGCATTAAATGAACCCCGCAGACCCCTAGTTTAGGAGATATATCCCTTTTAGTATTTTGAATTTTCTTTTTTCTGGTGCATAAAATGACCCCCGCAGACGCCTAGTTTAGGAAATATAGCCATTTTAGTATTTTGAATTTTCTTTTTTCTGGTGCATAAAATGACCCCCGCAGACACCTAGTTTAGGAGATATAGCCATTTTAGTTTTTTGAATTTTTTTTTCTGGTGCACAAAATGACCCCCGCAGACGCCTAGTTTAGGAGATATAGCCATTTTAGTATTTTGAATTTTCTTTTTTCTGGTGCATAAAATGACCCCCGCAGACGCCTAGTTTAGGAGATATAGCCATTTTAGTATTTTGAATTTTCTTTTTTTTGGTGCATAAAATGACCTCCGCAGACGCCTAGTTTAGGAGATATAGCCATTTTAGTATTTTGAATTTTTTTTTTCTGGTGCACAAAATGAACCCCGCAGACCCCTAGTTCAGGAGATATAGCCCTTTTAGTATTTTGAATTTTCTTTTTTCTGGTGCATAAAATGACCCCCGCAGACGCCTAGTTTAGGAGATATAGCCATTTTAGTATTTTGAATTTTCTTTTTTCTGGTGCATAAAATGACCCCCGCAGACGCCTAGTTTAGGAGATATAGCCATTTTAGTATTTTGAATTTTTTTTTCTGGTGCACAAAATGACCCCCGCAGACGCCTAGTTTAGGAGATATAGCCATTTTAGTATTTTGAATTTTTTTTTTCTGGTGCACAAAATGACCCCCGCAGACGCCTAGTTTAGGAGATATAGCCCTTTTAGTATTTTGAATTTTCTTTTTTCTGGTGCATAAAATGACCCCCGCAGACGCCTAGTTTAGGAGATATAGCCATTTTAGTATTTTGAATTTTTTTTTTCCGGTGCACAAAATGAACCCCGCAGACCCCTAGTTTAGGAGATATAGCCCTTTTAGTATTTTGAATTTTCTTTTTTCTGGTGCATAAAATGACCCCCGCAGACGCCTAGTTTAGGAGATATAGCCATTTTAGTACTTTGAATTTTCTTTTTTCTGGTGCATAAAATGACCCCCGCAGACGCCTAGTTTAGGAGATATAGCCATTTTAGTATTTTGAATTTTCTTTTTTCTGGTGCACAAAATGACCCCCGCAGACGCCTAGTTTAGGAGATATAGCCGTTTTAGTATTTTGAATTTTCTTTTTTCTGGTGCATTAAATGAACCCCGCAGACCCCTAGTTTAGGAGATATATCCCTTTTAGTATTTTGAATTTTCTTTTTTCTGGTGCATAAAATGACCCCCGCAGACGCCTAGTTTAGGAAATATAGCCATTTTAGTATTTTGAATTTTCTTTTTTCTGGTGCATAAAATGACCCCCGCAGACACCTAGTTTAGGAGATATAGCCATTTTAGTTTTTTGAATTTTTTTTTCTGGTGCACAAAATGACCCCCGCAGACGCCTAGTTTAGGAGATATAGCCATTTTAGTATTTTGAATTTTCTTTTTTCTGGTGCATAAAATGACCCCCGCAGACGCCTAGTTTAGGAGATATAGCCATTTTAGTATTTTGAATTTTCTTTTTTTTGGTGCATAAAATGACCTCCGCAGACGCCTAGTTTAGGAGATATAGCCATTTTAGTATTTTGAATTTTTTTTTTCTGGTGCACAAAATGAACCCCGCAGACCCCTAGTTCAGGAGATATAGCCCTTTTAGTATTTTGAATTTTCTTTTTTCTGGTGCATAAAATGACCCCCGCAGACGCCTAGTTTAGGAGATATAGCCATTTTAGTATTTTGAATTTTCTTTTTTCTGGTGCATAAAATGACCCCCGCAGACGCCTAGTTTAGGAGATATAGCCATTTTAGTATTTTGAATTTTTTTTTCTGGTGCACAAAATGACCCCCGCAGACGCCTAGTTTAGGAGATATAGCCATTTTAGTATTTTGAATTTTTTTTTTCTGGTGCACAAAATGACCCCCGCAGACGCCTAGTTTAGGAGATATAGCCCTTTTAGTATTTTGAATTTTCTTTTTTCTGGTGCATAAAATGACCCCCGCAGACGCCTAGTTTAGGAGATATAGCCATTTTAGTATTTTGAATTTTTTTTTTCCGGTGCACAAAATGAACCCCGCAGACCCCTAGTTTAGGAGATATAGCCCTTTTAGTATTTTGAATTTTCTTTTTTCTGGTGCATAAAATGACCCCCGCAGACGCCTAGTTTAGGAGATATAGCCATTTTAGTACTTTGAATTTTCTTTTTTCTGGTGCATAAAATGACCCCCGCAGACGCCTAGTTTAGAAGATATAGCCATTTTAGTATTTTGAATTCTTTTTTCTGGTGCACAAAATGACCCCCGCAGACGCCTAGTTTAGGAGATATAGCCATTTTAGTATTTTGAATTTTCTTTTTTCTGGTGCATAAAATGACCCCCGCAGACGCCTAGTTTAGGAGTTATAGCCATTTTAGTATTTTGAATTAACTTTTGTCTGGTGCATAAAATGACCCCCGTAGACGCCTAGTTTAGGAGATATAGCCATTTTAGTATTTTGAAGTTTTTTTTCTGGTGCACAAAATGACCCCCGCAGACGCCTAGTTTAGGAGATATAGCCATTTTAGTATTTTGAATTTTTTTTTTCTGGTGCATAAAATGACCCCCGCAGACGCCTAGTTTATTAGATATAGCCATTTTAGTATTTTGAATTTTCTTTTTTCTGGTGCATAAAATGACCCCCGCAGACGCCTAGTTTAGGAGATATAGCCATTTTAGTATTTTGAATTTTTTTTTTCTGGTGCACAAAATGACCCCGCAGACGCCTAGTTTAGGAGATATAGCCATTTTAGTATTTTGAATTTTCTTTTTTTTGGTCCACAAAATGACCCCCGCAGACGCCTAGTTTAGGAGATATAGCCATTTTAGTATTTTGAATTTTCTTTTTTCTGGTGCATTAAATGAACCCCGCAGACCCCTAGTTTAGGAGATATAGCCCTTTTAGTATTTTGAATTTTCTTTTTTCTGGTGCATAAAATGACCCCCGCAGACGCCTAGTTTAGGAGATATAGCCATTTTAGTATTTTGAATTTTTTTTTCTGGTGCACAAAATGACCCCCGCAGACGCCTAGTTTAGGAGATATAGCCATTTTAGTATTTTGAATTTTCTTTTTTCTGGTGCACAAAATGAACCCCGGAGACCCCTAGTTTAGGAGATATAGCCCTTTTAGTATTTTGAATTTTCTTTTTTCTGGTGCATAAAATGACCCACGCAGACCCTTAGTTTAGGAGATATAGCCCTTTTAGTATTTTGAATTTTTTTTTTTGGTGCATAAAATGACCCCCGCAGACGTCTAGTTCAGGAGATATTGCCATTTTAGTATTTTGAAATTTTCTTTTTTCTGGTGCATAAAATGACCCCCGCAGACGCCTAGTTTAGGAGATATAGCCATTTTAGTATTTTGAATTTTCTTTTTTCTGGTGCATAAAATGACCTCCGCAGACGCCTAGTTTAGGAGATATAGCCATTTTAGTATTTTGAATTTTCATTTTTCTGGTGCATAAAATGACCCCCGCAGACGCCTAGTTTAGGAGATATAGCCATTTTAGTATTTTGAATTTTTTTTTTCTGGTGCACAAAATGACCCCGGCAGACGCCTAGTTTAGGAGATATAGCCATTTTAGTATTTTGAATTTTCTTTTTTTTGGTGCATAAAATGACCCCCGCAGACGCCTAGTTTAGGAGATATAGCCATTTTAGTATTTTGAATTTTCTTTTTTTTGGTGCATAAAATGACCCCCGCAGACGTCTAGTTTAGGAGATATAGCCATTTTAGTATTTTGAATTTTCTTTTTTCTGGTGCATAAAATGACCCCCGCAGACGCCTAGTTTAGGAGATATAGCCATTTTAGTATTTTGAATTTTCTTTTTTCTGGTGCATAAAATGACCCCCGCAGACGCCTAGTTTAGGAGATATAGCCATTTTAGTATTTTGAAATTTTTTTTTCTGGTGCACAAAATGACCCCCGCAGACGCCTAGTTTAGGAGATATAGCCATTTTAGTATTTTGAATTTTCTTTTTTTTGGTGCATAAAATGATCCCCGCAGACGCCTAGTTTAGGAGATATAGCCATTTTAGTATTTTGAATTTTCTTTTTTTTGGTGCATAAAATGATCCCCGCAGACGTCTAGTTTAGGAGATATAGCCATTTTAGTATTTTGAATTTTCTTTTTTCTGGTGCATAAAATGACCCCCGCAGACGTCTAGTTTAGGAGATATAGCCATTTTAGTATTTTGAATTTTCTTTTTTCTGGTGCATAAAATGACCCCCGCAGACGCCTAGTTTAGGAGATATAGCCATTTTAGTATTTTGAAATTTTTTTTTCTGGTGCACAAAATGACCCCCGCAGACGCCTAGTTTAGGAGATATAGCCATTTTAGTATTTTGAATTTTCTTTGTTCTGGTGCATAAAATGACCACCGCAGACGCCTAGTTTAGGAGATATAGCCCTTTTAGTATTTTGAATTTTTTTTTTCTGGTGCACAAAATGACCCCGGCAGACGCCTAGTTTAGGAGATATAGCCATTTTAGTATTTTGAATTTTCTTTTTTTTGGTGCATAAAATGACCCCCGCAGACGCCTAGTTTAGGAGATGTAGCCATTTTAGTATTTTGAATTTTCTCTTTCTGGTGCATAAAATGACCCCCGCAGACGCCTAGTTTAGGAGATATAGCCATTTTAGTATTTTGAATTTTTTTTTTCTGCTGCACAAAATGACCCCCGCAGACGCCTAGTTTAGGAGATATAGCCATTTTAGTATTTTGAATTTTCATTTTTCTGGTGCAATAAAATGACCCCCGCAGACGCCTAGTTTAGGAGATACAGCCATTTTAGTATTTTGAATTTTTTTTTTCTGGTGCACAAAATGACCCCGGCAGACGCCTAGTTTAGGAGATATAGCCATTTTAGTATTTTGAATTTTCTTTTTTTTGGTGCATAAAATGACCTCCGCAGACGCCTAGTTTAGGAGATATAGCCATTTTAGTATTTTGAATTTTCATTTTTCTGGTGCATAAAATGACCCCCGCAGACGCCTAGTTTAGGAGATATAGCCATTTTAGTATTTTGAATTTTTTTTTTCTGGTGCACAAAATGACACCGGCAGACGCCTAGTTTAGGAGATATAGCCATTTTAGTATTTTGAATTTTCTTTTTTTTGGTGCATAAAATGACCCCCGCAGACGCCTAGTTTAGGAGATATAGCCATTTTAGTATTTTGAATTTTCTTTTTTTTGGTGCATAAAATGACCCCCGCAGACGCCTAGTTTAGGAGATATAGCCATTTTAGTATTTTGAATTTTCTCTTTCTGGTGCATAAAATGACCCCCGCAGACGCCTAGTTCAGGAGATATAGCCATTTTAGTATTTTGAATTTTTTTTTCTGGTGCATAAAATGACCCCCGCAGACGCCTAGTTTAGGAGATATAGCCATTTTAGTATTTTGAATTTTCTTTTTTTTTGGTGCATAAAATGACCTCCGCAGACGCCTAGTTTAGGAGATATAGCCATTTTAGTATTTTGAATTTTCTTTTTTTTGGTGCATAAAATGATCCCCGCAGACGCCTAGTTTAGGAGATATAGCCATTTTAGTATTTTGAATTTACTTTTTTCTGGTGCATAAAATGACCACCGCAGACGCCTAGTTTAGGAGATATAGCCCTTTTAGTATTTTGAATTTTTTTTTTCTGGTGCATAAAATGACCCCCGCAGACGCCTAGTTTAGGAGATATAGCCATTTTAGTATTTTGAATTATCTTTTTTCTGGTGCATAAAATGACCCCCGCAGACGCCTAGTTTAGGAGATATAGCCATTTTAGTATTTTGAATTTTCTTTTTTCTGGTGCATAAAATGACCCCCGCAGACGCCTAGTTTAGGAGATATAGCCATTTTAGTATTTTGAATTTTTTTTTTCTGGTGCACAAAATGACCCCCGCAGACGCCTAGTTTAGGAGATATAGCCATTTTAGTATTTTGAATTTTCTTTTTTTTGGTGCATAAAATGATCCCCGCAGACGCCTAGTTTAGGAGATATAGCCATTTTAGTATTTTGAATTTTCTTTTTTTTGGTGCATAAAATGATCCCCGCAGACGTCTAGTTTAGGAGATATAGCCATTTTAGTATTTTGAATTTTCTTTTTTCTGGTGCATAAAATGACCCCGGCAGACGCCTAGTTTAGGAGATATAGCCATTTTAGTATTTTGAATTTTCTTTTTTCTGGTGCATAAAATGACCCCCGCAGACGCCTAGTTTAGGAGATATAGCCATTTTAGTATTTTGAAATTTTTTTTTCTGGTGCACAAAATGACCCCCGCAGACGCCTAGTTTAGGAGATATAGCCATTTTAGTATTTTGAATTTTCTTTTTTCTGGTGCATAAAATGACCACCGCAGACGCCTAGTTTAGGAGATATAGCCCTTTTAGTATTTTGAATTTTTTTTTTCTGGTGCACAAAATGACCCCGGCAGACGCCTAGTTTAGGAGATATAGCCATTTTAGTATTTTGAATTTTCTTTTTTTTGGTGCATAAAATGACCCCCGCAGACGCCTAGTTTAGGAGATATAGCCATTTTAGTATTTTGAATTTTCTCTTTCTGGTGCATAAAATGACCCCCGCAGACGCCTAGTTTAGGAGATATAGCCATTTTAGTATTTTGAATTTTTTTTTTCTGCTGCACAAAATGACCCCCGCAGACGCCTAGTTTAGGAGATATAGCCATTTTAGTATTTTGAATTTTCTTTTTTCTGGTGCATAAAATGACCCCTGCAGACGCCTAGTTTAGGAGATATAGCCATTTTAGTATTTTGAATTATCTTTTTTCTGGTGCATAAAATGACCCCCGCAGACGCCTAGTTTAGGAGATATAGCCATTTTAGTATTTTGAATTTTCTTTTTTCTGGTGCATAAAATGACCCCCGCAGACGCCTAGTTTAGGAGATATAGCCATTTTAGTATTTTGAATTTTCTTTTTTCTGGTGCACAAAATGACCCCCGCAGACGCCTAGTTTAGGAGATATAGCCATTTTAGTATTTTGAATTTTTTTTTTCTGGTGCACAAAATGACCCCCGCAGACGCCTAGTTTAGGAGATATAGCCATTTTAGTATTTTGAATTTTCTTTTTTTTGGTGCATAAAATGACCCCCGCAGACGCCTAGTTTAGGAGATATAGCCATTTTAGTATTTTGAATTTTCTTTTTTCTGGTGCATAAAATGACCCCCGCAGACGCCTAGTTTAGGAGATATAGCCATTTTAGTATTTTGAATTTCCTTTTTTCTGGTGCATTAAATGAACCCCGCAGACCCTTAGTTTAGGAGATATAGCCCTTTTAGTATTTTGAATTTTCTTTTTTCTCTTGCATAAAATGACCCCCGCAGACGCCTAGTTTAGGAGATATAGCCATTTTAGTATTTTGAATTTTCTTTTTTCTGGTGCATAAAATGACCCCCGCAGACGCCTAGTTTAGAAGATAAGGCCATTTTAGTATTTTGAATTTTTTTTTCTGGTGCACAAAATGACCCCCGCAGACGCCTAGTTT
Organism: Volucella zonaria; assembly: GCA_963966105.1. NCBI lineage: Eukaryota > Metazoa > Arthropoda > Insecta > Diptera > Syrphidae > Volucella > Volucella zonaria. The sequence continues at coordinate 89,428,407 of OZ014533.1, read as the reverse complement.
AGGAGATATAGCCATTTTAGTATTTTGAATTTTCTTTTTTTTTGTGCATAAAATGACCCCCGCAGACGCCTAGTTCAGGAGATATAGCCATTTTAGTATTTTGAATTTTTTTTTCTGGTGCATAAAATGACCCCCGCAGACGCCTAGTTTAGGAGATATAGCCATTTTAGTATTTTGAATTTTTTTTTTCTGGTGCACAAAATGACCCCCGCAGACGCCTAATTTAGGAGATATAGCCATTTTAGTATTTTGAATTTTCTTTTTTCTGGTGCATAAAATGACCCCCGCAGACGCCTAGTTTAGGAGTTATAGCCATTTTAGTATTTTGAATTTTCTTTTTTCTGGTGCATAAAATGACCCCAGCAGACGCCTAGTTTAGGAGATATAGCCATTTTAGTATTTTGAAGTTTTTTTTCTGGTGCACAAAATGACCCCCGCAGACGCCTAATTTAGGAGATATAGCCATTTTAGTATTTTGAATTTTTTTTTTCTGGTGCATAAAATGACCCCCGCAGACGCCTAGTTTAGGATATATGGCCATTTTAGTATTTTGAATTTTCTTTTTTCTGGTGCATAAAATGACCCCCGCTGACGCCTAGTCTAGGAGATATAGCCATTTTAGTATTTTGAATTTTTTTTTTCTGGTGCACAAAATGACCCCCGCAGACGCCTAGTTTAGGAGATATAGCCATTTTAGTATTTTAAATTTTCTTTTTTTTGGTGCACAAATTGACCCCCGCAGACGCCTAGTTTAGGAGATATAGCCGTTTTAGTATTTTGAATTTTCTTTTTTCTGGTGCATTAAATGAACCCCGCAGACCCCTAGTTTAGGAGATATATCCCTTTTAGTATTTTGAATTTTCTTTTTTCTGGTGCATAAAATGACCCCCGCAGACGCCTAGTTTAGGAGATATAGCCATTTTAGTATTTTGAATTTTTTTTTTCTGGTGCACAAAATGAACCCCGCAGACCCCTAGTTTAGGAGATATAGCCCTTTTAGTATTTTGAATTTTCTTTTTTCTGGTGCATAAAATGACCCCCGCAGACGCCTAGTTTAGGAGATATAGCCATTTTAGTACTTTGAATTTTCTTTTTTCTGGTGCATAAAATGACCCCCGCAGACGCCTAGTTTAGAAGATATAGCCATTTTAGTATTTTGAATTCTTTTTTCTGGTGCACGAAATGACCCCCGCAGACGCCTAGTTTAGGAGATATAGCCATTTTAGTATTTTGAATTTTCTTTTTTTGGTGCATAAAATGACCCCCGCAGACGCCTAGTTTAGGAGATATAGCCATTTTAGTATTTTGAATTTTCTTTTTTCTGGTGCATAAAATGACCCCCGCAGACGCCTAGTTTAGGAGTTATAGCCATTTTAGTATTTTGAATTAACTTTTTCTGGTGCATAAAATGACCCCCGTAGACGCCTAGTTTAGGAGATATAGCCATTTTAGTATTTTGAAGTTTTTTTTCTGGTGCACAAAATGACCCCCGCAGACGCCTAGTTTAGGAAATATAGCCATTTTAGTATTTTGAATTTTTTTTTTCTGGTGCATAAAATGACCCCCGCAGACGCCTAGTTTAGGAGATATAGCCATTTTAGTATTTTGAATTTTCTTTTTTCTGGTGCATAAAATGACCCCCGCAGACGCCTAGTTTAGGAGATATAGCCATTTTAGTATTTTGAATTTTTTTTTTCTGGTGCACAAAATGACCCAGCAGACGCCTAGTTTAGGAGATATAGCCATTTTAGTATTTTGAATTTTCTTTTTTTGGTGCACAAATGACCCCCGCAGACGCCTAGTTTAGGAGATATAGCCATTTTAGTATTTTGAATTTTCTTTTTTCTGGTGCATTAAATGAACCCCGCAGACCCCTAGTTTAGGAGATATAGCCCTTTTAGTATTTTGAATTTTCTTTTTTCTGGTGCATAAAATGACCCCCGCAGACGCCTAGTTTAGGAGATATAGCCATTTTAGTATTTTGAATTTTTTTTTCTGGTGCACAAAATGACCCCCGCAGACGCCTAGTTTAGGAGATATAGCCATTTTAGTATTTTGAATTTTCTTTTTTCTGGTGCACAAAATGAACCCCGGAGACCCCTAGTTTAGGAGATATAGCCCTTTTAGTATTTTGAATTTTCTTTTTTCTGGTGCATAAAATGACCCCCGCAGACCCTTAGTTTAGGAGATATAGCCCTTTTAGTATTTTGAATTTTCTTTTTTTGGTGCATAAAATGACCCCCGCAGACGCCTAGTTTAGGAGATATAGCCATTTTAGTATTTTGAATTTTCTTTTTCTTGGTGCACAAAATGACCCCCGCAGACGCCTAGTTTAGGAGATATAGCCATTTTAGTATTTTGAATTTTCTTTTTTTTGGTGCATAAAATGACCTCCGCAGACGCCTAGTTTAGGAGATATAGCCATTTTAGTATTTTGAATTTTCTTTTTTCTGGTGCATAAAATGACCCCCGCAGACGCCTAGTTTAGGAGATATAGCCATTTTAGTATTTTGAATTTTTTTTTTCTGGTGCACAAAATGAACCCCGGAGACCCCTAGTTTAGGAGATATAACCATTTTAGTATTTTGAATTTTCTTTTTTCTGGTGCATAAAATGACCCCCGCAGACCCCTAGTTTAGGAGATATAGCCATTTTAGTATTTTGAATTTTTTTTTTCTGGTGCACAAAATGAACCCCGCAGACGCCTAGTTTAGGAGATATAGCCATTTTAGTATTTTGAACTTTCTTTTTTTTGGTGCACAAAATGACCCCCGCAGACGCCTAGTTTAGGAGATATAGCCATTTTAGTATTTTGAATTTTCTTTTGTCTGGTGCATTAAATGAACCCCGCAGACCCCTAGTTTAGGAGATATAGCCCTTTTAGTATTTTGAATTTTCTTTTTTCTGGTGCAGAAAATGACCCCCGCAGACGCCTAGTTTAGGAGATATAGCCATTTTAGTATTTTGAATTTTTTTTTCTGGTGCACAAAATGACCCCCGCAGACGCCTAGTTTAGGAGATATAGCCATTTTAGTATTTTGAATTTTCTTTTTTTTGGTGCATAAAATGACCCCCGCAGACGCCTAGTTCAGGAGATATAGCCATTTTAGTATTTTGAGTTTTCTTTTTTGTGGTGCATAAAATGACCCCCGCAGACGCCTAGTTTAGGAGATATAGCCATTTTAGTATTTTGAATTTTCTTTTTTTTGGTGCACAAAATGACTCCCGCAGACGCCTAGTTTAGGAGATATAGCCATTTTAGTATTTTGAATTTTCTTTCTTCTGGTGCATTAAATGAACCCCGCAGACCCCTAGTTTAGGAGATATAGCCCTTTTAGTATTTTGAATTTTCTTTTTTCTGGTGCAGAAAATGACCCCCGCAGACGCCTAGTTTAGGAGATATAGCCATTTTAGTATTTTGAATTTTTTTTTCTGGTGCACAAAATGACCCCCGCAGACGCCTAGTTTAGGAGATATAGCCATTTTAGTATTTTGAATTTTCTTTTTTTTGGTGCATAAAATGACCCCCGCAGACCCCTAGTTTAGGAGATATAGCCATTTTAGTATTTTGAATTTTCTTTTTTCTGGTGCATAAAATGACCCCCGCAGACCCCTAGTTTAGGAGATATAGCCATTTTAGTATTTTGAATTTTTTTTTTTTGGTGCACAAAATGACCCCCGCAGACGCCTAGTTTAGGAGATATAGCCATTTTAGTATTTTGAATTTTCTTTTTTGTGGTGCATAAAATGACCCCCGCAGACGCCTAGTTTAGGAGATATAGCCATTTTAGTATTTTGAATTTTTTTTTTCTGGTGCACAAAATAACCCCCACAGACGATTAGTTTAGGAGATATAGCCATTTTAGTATTTTGAATTTTCTTTTTTCTGGTGCATAAAATGACCCCCGCAGACGCCTAGTTTAGGAGATATAGCCATTTTAGTATTTTGAATTTTTTTTTCTGGTGCACAAAATGACCCCCGCAGACGCCTAGTTTAGGAGATATAGCCATTTTAGTATTTTGAATTTTCTTTTTTCTGGTGCATAAAATGACCCCAGCAGACGCCTAGTTTAGGAGATATAGCCATTTTAGTATTTTGAAGTTTTTTTTCTGGTGCACAAAATGACCCCCGCAGACGCCTAATTTAGGAGATATAGCCATTTTAGTATTTTGAATTTTTTTTTTCCGGTGCATAAAATGACCCCCGCAGACGCCTAGTTTAGGAGTTATAGCCATTTTAGTATTTTGAATTTTCTTTTTTCTGGTGCATAAAATGACCCCAGCAGACGCCTAGTTTAGGAGATATAGCCATTTTAGTATTTTGAAGTTTTTTTTCTGGTGCACAAAATGACCCCCGCAGACGCCTAATTTAGGAGATATAGCCATTTTAGTATTTTGAATTTTTTTTTTCTGGTGCATAAAATGACCCCCGCAGACGCCTAGTTTAGGAGATATAGCCATTTTAGTATTTTGAATTTTTTTTTTCTGGTGCACAAAATGACCCCCGCAGACGCCTAGTTTAGGAGATATAGCCATTTTAGTATTTTAAATTTTTTTTTCTGGTGCACAAAATGACCCCCGCAGACGCCTAGTTTAGGAGATATAGCCATTTCATTATTTTGAATTTTCTTTTTTTTGGTGCATAAAATGACCCCCGCAGACGCCTAGTTTAGGAGATATAGCCATTTTAGTATTTTGAATTTTCTTTTTTCTGGTGCATAAAATGACCCCCGCAGACGCCTAGTTTAGGAGATATAGCCATTTTAGTATTTTGAATTTTCCTTTTTCTGGTGCATAAAATGACCCCCGCAGACGCCTAGTTTAGGAGATATAGCCATTTTAGTATTTTGAATTTTTTTTTCTGGTGCACAAAATGACCCCCGCAGACGCCTAGTTTAGGAGATATAGCCATTTTAGTATTTTGAATTTTTTTTTTCTGGTGCACAAAATGACCCCCGCAGACGCCTAGTTTAGGAGATATAGCCCTTTTAGTATTTTGAATTTTCTTTTTTCTGGTGCATAAAATGACCCCCGCAGACGCCTAGTTTAGGAGATATAGCCATTTTAGTATTTTGAATTTTTTTTTTTTGGTGCACAAAATGACCCCCGCAGACGCCTAGTTTAGGAGATATAGCCATTTTAGTATTTTGAATTTTTTTTTTTTGGTGCACAAAATGAACCCCGGAGACCCCTAGTTTAGGAGATATAGCCCTTTTAGTATTTTGAATTTTCTTTTTTCTGGTGCATAAAATGACCCCCGCAGACCCTTAGTTTAGGAGATATAGCCCTTTTAGTATTTTGAATTTACTTTTTTTGGTGCATAAAATGACCCCCGCAGACGCCTAGTTCAGGAGATATAGCCATTTTAGTATTTTGAATTTTTTTTTCCGGTGCATAAAATGACCCCTGCAGACGCCTAGTTTAGGAGATATAGCCATTTTAGTATTTTGAATTTTTTTTTTCTGGTGCACAAAATGACCCCCGCAGACGCCTAGTTTAGGAGATATAGCCATTTTAGTATTTTGAATTTTCTTTTTTTTGGTGCACAAAATGACCCCCGCAGACGCCTAGTTTAGGAGATATAGCCATTTTAGTATTTTGAATTTTCTTTTTTTTGGTGCATAAAATGACCTCCGCAGACGCCTAGTTTAGGAGATATAGCCATTTTAGTATTTTGAATTTTCTTTTTTCTGGTGCATAAAATGACCCCCGCAGACGCCTAGTTTAGGAGATATAGCCATTTTAGTATTTTGAATTTTTTTTTTCTGGTGCACAAAATGAACCCCGGAGACCCCTAGTTTAGGAGATATAACCATTTTAGTATTTTGAATTTTCTTTTTTTTGGTGCACAAAATGACCCCCGCAGACGCCTAGTTTAGGAGATATAGCCATTTTAGTATTTTGAATTTTCCTTTTTCTGGTGCATAAAATGACCCCCGCAGACGCCTAGTTCAGGAGATATAGCCATTTTAGTATTTTGAATTTTTTTTTCCGGTGCATAAAATGACCCCTGCAGACGCCTAGTTTAGGAGATATAGCCATTTTAGTATTTTGAATTTTTTTTTTCTGGTGCACAAAATGACCCCCGCAGACGCCTAGTTTAGGAGATATAGCCATTTTAGTATTTTGAATTTTCTTTTTTTTGGTGCACAAAATGACCCCCGCAGACGCCTAGTTTAGGAGATATAGCCATTTTAGTATTTTGAATTTTCTTTTTTTTGGTGCATAAAATGACCTCCGCAGACGCCTAGTTTAGGAGATATAGCCATTTTAGTATTTTGAATTTTCTTTTTTCTGGTGCATAAAATGACCCCAGCAGACGCCTAGTTTAGGAGATATAGCCATTTTAGTATTTTGAATTTTTTTTTTCTGGTGCACAAAATGAACCCCGGAGACCCCTAGTTTAGGAGATATAACCATTTTAGTATTTTGAATTTTCTTTTTTCTGGTGCATAAAATGACCCCCGCAGACCCCTAGTTTAGGAGATATAGCCATTTTAGTATTTTGAATTTTTTTTTTCTGGTGCACAAAATGAACCCCGCAGACGCCTAGTTTAGGAGATATAGCCATTTTAGTATTTTGAACTTTCTTTTTTTTGGTGCACAAAATGACCCCCGCAGACGCCTAGTTTAGGAGATATAGCCATTTTAGTATTTTGAATTTTCTTTTGTCTGGTGCATTAAATGAACCCCGCAGACCCCTAGTTTAGGAGATATAGCCCTTTTAGTATTTTGAATTTTCTTTTTTCTGGTGCAGAAAATGACCCCCGCAGACGCCTAGTTTAGGAGATATAGCCATTTTAGTATTTTGAATTTTTTTTTCTGGTGCACAAAATGACCCCCGCAGACGCCTAGTTTAGGAGATATAGCCATTTTAGTATTTTGAATTTTCTTTTTTTTGGTGCATAAAATGACCCCCGCAGACGCCTAGTTCAGGAGATATAGCCATTTTAGTATTTTGAATTTTCTTTTTTGTGGTGCATAAAATGACCCCCGCAGACGCCTAGTTTAGGAGATATAGCCATTTTAGTATTTTGAATTTTCTTTTTTTTGGTGCACAAAATGACTCCCGCAGACGCCTAGTTTAGGAGATATAGCCATTTTAGTATTTTGAATTTTCTTTCTTCTGGTGCATTAAATGAACCCCGCAGACCCCTAGTTTAGGAGATATAGCCCTTTTAGTATTTTGAATTTTCTTTTTTCTGGTGCAGAAAATGACCCCCGCAGACGCCTAGTTTAGGAGATATAGCCATGTTAGTATTTTGAATTTTTTTTTCTGGTGCACAAAATTACCCCCGCAGACGCCTAGTTTAGGAGATATAGCCATTTTAGTAATTTGAATTTTCTTTTTTTTGGTGCATAAAATGACCCCCGCAGACCCCTAGTTTAGGAGATATAGCCATTTTAGTATTTTGAATTTTCTTTTTTCTGGTGCATAAAATGACCCCCGCAGACCCCTAGTTTAGGAGATATAGCCATTTTAGTATTTTGAATTTTTTTTTTTTGGTGCACAAAATGACCCCCGCAGACGCCTAGTTTAGGAGATATAGCCATTTTAGTATTTTGAATTTTCTTTTTTGTGGTGCATAAAATGACCCCCGCAGACGCCTAGTTTAGGAGATATAGCCATTTTAGTATTTTGAATTTTTTTTTTCTGGTGCACAAAATAACCCCCACAGACGATTAGTTTAGGAGATATAGCCATTTTAGTATTTTGAATTTTCTTTTTTCTGGTGCATAAAATGACCCCCGCAGACGCCTAGTTTAGGAGATATAGCCATTTTAGTATTTTGAATTTTTTTTCCTGGTGCAGAAAATGACCCCCGCAGACGCCTAGTTTAGGAGATATAGCCATTTTAGTATTTTGAATTTTCTTTTTTCTGGTGCATAAAATGACCCCAGCAGACGCCTAGTTTAGGAGATATAGCCATTTTAGTATTTTGAAGTTTTTTTTCTGGTGCACAAAATGACCCCCGCAGACGCCTAATTTAGGAGATATAGCCATTTTAGTATTTTGAATTTTTTTTTTCCGGTGCATAAAATGACCCCCGCAGACGCCTTGTTTAGGAGATATAGCCATTTTAGTATTTTGAATTTTTTTTTCTGGTGCACAAAATGACCCCCGCAGACGCCTAGTTTAGGAGATATAGCCATTTTAGTATTTTAAATTTTCTTTTTTTTGGTGCACAAAATGACCCCCGCAGACGCCTAGTTTAGGAGATATAGCCGTTTTAGTATTTTGAATTTTCTTTTTTCTGGTGCATTAAATGAACCCCGCAGACCCCTAGTTTAGGAGATATATCCCTTTGAGTATTTTGAATTTTCTTTTTTCTGGTGCATAAAATGACCCCCGCAGACGCCTAGTTTAGGAGATATAGCCATTTTAGTATTTTGAATTTTCTTTTTTCTGGTGCATAAAATGACCCCCGCAGACGCCTAGTTTAGGAGATATAGCCATTTTAGTATTTTGAATTTTTTTTTCTGGTGCACAAAATGACCCCCGCAGACGCCTAGTTTAGGAGATATAGCCATTTTAGTATTTTGAATTTTTTTTTTCTGGTGCACAAAATGACCCCCGCAGACGCCTAGTTTAGGAGATATAGCCCTTTTAGTATTTTGAATTTTCTTTTTTCTGGTGCATAAAATGACCCCCGCAGACGCCTAGTTTAGGAGATATAGCCATTTTAGTATTTTGAATTTTTTTTTTTTGGTGCACAAAATGACCCCCGCAGACGCCTAGTTTAGGAGATATAGCCATTTTAGTATTTTGAATTTTCTTTTTTTTGGTGCATAAAATGACCTCCGCAGACGCCTAGTTTAGGAGATATAGCCATTTTAGTATTTTGAATTTTCTTTTTTCTGGTGCATAAAATGACCCCCGCAGACGCCTAGTTTAGGAGATATAGCCATTTTAGTATTTTGAATTTTTTTTTTCTGGTGCACAAAATGAACCCCGCAGACCCCTAGTTTAGGAGATATAGCCCTTTTAGTATTTTGAATTTTCTTTTTTCTGGTGCATAAAATGACCCCCGCAGACGCCTAGTTTAGGAGATATAGCCATTTTAGTACTTTGAATTTTCTTTTTTCTGGTGCATAAAATGACCCCCGCAGACGCCTAGTTTAGAAGATATAGCCATTTTAGTATTTTGAATTTTTTTTTCTGGTGCACAAAATGACCCCCGCAGACGCCTAGTTTAGGAGATATAGCCATTTTAGTACTTTGAATTTTCTTTTTTTTGGTGCATAAAATGACCTCCGCAGACGCCTAGTTTAGGAGATATAGCCATTTTAGTATTTTGAATTTTTTTTTTCTGGTGCACAAAATGAACCCCGCAGACCCCTAGTTCAGGAGATATAGCCCTTTTAGTATTTTGAATTTTCTTTTTTCTGGTGCATAAAATGACCCCCGCAGACGCCTAGTTTAGGAGATATAGCCATTTTAGTATTTTGAATTTTTTTTTTTGGTGCACAAAATGACCCCCGCAGACGCCTAGTTTAGGAGATATAGCCATTTTAGTATTTTGAATTTTCTTTTTTTTGGTGCATAAAATGACCTCCGCAGACGCCTAGTTTAGGAGATATAGCCATTTTAGTATTTTGAATTTTTTTTTTCTGGTGCACAAAATGAACCCCGCAGACCCCTAGTTTAGGAGATATAGCCCTTTTAGTATTTTGAATTTTCTTTTTTCTGGTGCATAAAATGACCCCCGCAGACGCCTAGTTTAGGAGATATAGCCATTTTAGTACTTTGAATTTTCTTTTTTCTGGTGCATAAAATGACCCCCGCAGACGCCTAGTTGAGAAGATATAGCCATTTTAGTATTTTGAATTTTTTTTTCTGGTGCACAAAATGACCCCCGCAGACGCCTAGTTTAGGAGATATAGCCATTTTAGTATTTTGAATTTTCTTTTTTTTGGTGCATAAAATGACCCCCGCAGACGCCTAGTTTAGGAGATATAGCCCTTTTAGTATTTTGAATTTTCTTTTTTCTGGTGCATAAAATGACCCCCGCAGACGCCTAGTTTAGGAGTTATAGCCATTTTAGTATTTTGAATTAACTTTTTTCTGGTGCATAAAATGACCCCCGTAGACGCCTAGTTTAGGAGATATAGCCATTTTAGTATTTTGAAGTTTTTTTTCTGGTGCACAAAATGACCCCCGCAGACGCCTAGTTTAGGAGATATAGCCCTTTTAGTATTTTGAATTTTCTTTTTTCTGGTGCATAAAATGACCCCCGCAGACGCCTAGTTTAGGAGATATAGCCATTTTAGTATTTTGAATTTTCTTTTTTCTGGTGCCTAAAGTGACCCCCGCAGACGCCTAGTTTAGGAGATATAGCCATTTTAGTATTTTGAATTTTCTTTTTTTTGGTGCACAAAATGACCCCCGCAGACGCCTAGTTTAGGAGATATAGCCATTTTAGTATTTTGAATTTTCTTTTTTCTGGTGCATAAAATGACCCCCGCAGACGCCTAGTTTAGGAGATATAGCCATTTTAGTATTTTGAATATTTTTTTCTGGTGCACAAAATGACCCCCGCAGACGCCTAGTTTAGGAGATACAGCCATTTTAGTATTTTGAATTTTCTTTTTTCTGGTGCACAAAATGAACCCCGGAGACCCCTAGTTTAGGAGATATAGCCCTTTTAGTATTTTGAATTTTCTTTTTTCTGGTGCATAAAATGACCCCCGCAGACCCTTAGTTTAGGAGATATAGCACTTTTAGTATTTTGAATTTTCTTTTTTTTGGTGCATAAAATGACCCCCGCAGACGCCTAGTTCAGGAGATATAGCCATTTTAGTATTTTGAATTTTTTTTTCCGGTGCATAAAATGACCCCTGCAGACGCCTAGTTTAGGAGATATAGCCATTTTAGTATTTTGAATTTTTTTTTTCTGGTGCACAAAATGAACCCCGGAGACCCCTAGTTTAGGAGATATAGCCATTTTAGTATTTTGAATTTTCTTTTTTCTGGTGCATAAAATGACCCCCGCAGACGCCTAGTTTAGGAGATATAGCCATTTTAGTATTTTGAATTTTCTTTTTTCTGGTGCATAAAATGACCCCCGCAGACGCCTAGTTTAGGAGATATAGCCATTTTAGTATTTTGAATTTTCTTTTTTTTGGTGCATAAAATGACCTCCGCAGACGCCTAGTTTAGGAGATATAGCCATTTTAGTATTTTGAATTTTCTTTTTTCTGGTGCATAAAATGACCCCCGCAGACGCCTAGTTTAGGAGATATAGCCATTTTAGTATTTTGAATTTTCTTTTTTTTGGTGCACAAAATGACCCCCGCAGACGCCTAGTTTAGGAGATATAGCCATTTTAGTATTTTGAATTTTTTTTTTCTGGTGCACAAAATGAACCCCGGAGACCCCTAGTTTAGGAGATATAGCCATTTTAGTATTTTGAATTTTCTTTTTTCTGGTGCATAAAATGACCCCCGCAGACCCCTAGTTTAGGAGATATAGCCATTTTAGTATTTTGAATTTTTTTTTTCTGGTGCACAAAATGAACCCCGCAGACGCCTAGTTTAGGAGATATAGTCATTTTAGTATTTTGAATTTTCTTTTTTTTGGTGCACAAAATGACCCCCGCAGACGCCTAGTTTAGGAGATATAGCCATTTTAGTATTTTGAATTTTCTTTTGTCTGGTGCATTAAATGAACCCCGCAGGCCCCTAGTTTAGGAGATATAGCCCTTTTAGTATTTTGAATTTTCTTTTTTCTGGTGCAGAAAATGACCCCCGCAGACGCCTAGTTTAGGAGATATAGCCATTTTAGTATTTTGAATTTTTTTTTCTGGTGCACAAAATGACCCCCGCAGACGCCTAGTTTAGGAGATATAGCCATTTTAGTATTTTGAATTTTCTTTTTTTTGGTGCATAAAATGACCCCCGCAGACGCCTAGTTCAGGAGATATAGCCATTTTAGTATTTTGAATTTCCTTTTTTGTGGTGCATAAAATGACCCCCGCAGACGCCTAGTTTAGGAGATATAGCCGTTTTAGTATTTTGAATTTTCTTTTTTTTGGTGCACAAAATGACCCCCGCAGACGCCTAGTTTAGGAGATATAGCCATTTTAGTATTTTGAATTTTCTTTCTTCTGGTGCATTAAATGAACCCCGCAGACCCCTAGTTTAGGAGATATAGCCCTTTTAGTATTTTGAATTTTCTTTTTTCTGGTGCAGAAAATGACCCCCGCAGACGCCTAGTTTAGGAGATATTGCCATTTTAGTATTTTGAATTTTTTTTTCTGGTGCACAAAATGACCCCCGCAGACGCCTAGTTTAGGAGATATAGCCATTTTAGTATTTTGAATTTTCTTTTTTTTGGTGCATAAAATGACCCCCGCAGACCCCTAGTTTAGGAGATATAGCCATTTTAGTATTTTGAATTTTCTTTTTTCTGGTGCATAAAATGACCCCCGCAGACCCCTAGTTTAGGAGATATAGCCATTTTAGTATTTTGAATGTTTTTTTTTGGTGCACAAAATAACCCCCGCAGACGCCTAGTTTAGGAGATATAGCCATTTTAGTATTTTGAATTTTCTTTTTTGTGGTGCATAAAATGACCCCCGCAGACGCCTAGTTTAGGAGATATAGCCATTTTAGTATTTTGAATTTTTTTTTCTGGTGCACAAAATAACCCCCACAGACGCCTAGTTTAGGAGATATAGCCATTTTAGTATTTTGAATTTTCTTTTTTCTGGTGCATAAAATGACCCCCGCAGACGCCTAGTTTAGGAGATATAGCCATTTTAGTATTTTGAATTTTTTTTTCTGGTGCACAAAATGACCCACGCAGACGCCTAGTTTAGGAGATATAGCCATTTTAGTATTTTGAATTTTCTGTTTTTTGGTGCACAAAATGACCCCCGCAGACGCCTAGTTTAGGAGATATAGCCATTTTAGTATTTTGAATTTTCTTTTTTTTGGTGCACAAAATGACCCCCGCAGACGCCTAGTTTAGGAGATATAGCCATTTTAGTATTTTGAATTTTCTTTTTTTTGGTGCACAAAATGACCCCCGCAGACGCCTAGTTTAGGAGATATAGCCATTTTAGTATTTTGAATTTCCTTTTTTTTGGTGCATAAAATGACCTCCGCAGACGCCTAGGTTAGGAGATATAGCCATTTTAGTATTTTGAATTTTCTTTTTTCTGGTGCATAAAATGACCCCCGCAGACGCCTAGTTTAGGAGATATAGCCATTTTAGTATTTTGAATTTTCTTTTTTCTGGTGCATAAAATGACCCCCGCAGACGCCTAGTTTAGGAGATATAGCCATTTTAGTATTTTGAATTTTTTTTTCTGGTGCACAAAATGACCCCCGCAGACGCCTAGTTTAGGAGATATAGCCATTTTAGTATTTTGAATTTTTTTTTTCTGGTGCACAAAATGACCCCCGCAGACGCCTAGTTTAGGAGATATAGCCCTTTTAGTATTTTGAATTTTCTTTTTTCTGGTGCATAAAATGACCCCCGCAGACGCCTAGTTTAGGAGATATAGCCATTTTAGTATTTTGAATTTTCTTTTTTCTGGTGCATAAAATGACCCCCGCAGACGCCTAGTTTAGGAGATATAGCCATTTTAGTATTTTGAATTTTCTTTTTTCTGGTGCATAAAATGACCCCCGCAGACGCCTAGTTTAGGAGATATAGCCATTTTAGTATTTTGAATTTTCTTTTTTCTGGTGCATAAAATGACCCCCGCAGACGCCTAGTTTAGGAGATATAGCCATTTTAGTATTTTGAATTTTTTTTTCTGGTGCACAAAATGACCCCCGCAGACGCCTAGTTTAGGAGATATAGCCATTTTAGTATTTTGAATTTTTTTTTTCTGGTGCACAAAATGACCCCCGCAGACGCCTAGTTTAGGAGATATAGCCCTTTTAGTATTTTGAATTTTCTTTTTTCTGGTGCATAAAATGACCCCCGCAGACGCCTAGTTTAGGAGATATAGCCATTTTAGTATTTTGAATTTTCTTTTTTCTGGTGCATAAAATGACCCCCGCAGACCCCTAGTTTAGGAGATATAGCCATTTTAGTATTTTGAATTTTTTTTTTCTGGTGCACAAAATGAACCCCGCAGACCCCTAGTTTAGGAGATATAGCCCATTTAGTATTTTGAATTTTCTTTTTTCTGGTGCATAAAATGACCCCCGCAGACGCCTAGTTTAGGAGATATAGCCATTTTAGTATTTTGAATTTTCTTTTTTCTGGTGCATAAAATGACCCCCGCAGACGCCTAGTTTAGGAGATATAGCCATTTTAGTATTTTGAATTTTTTTTTCTGGTGCACAAAATGACCCCCGCAGACGCCTAGTTTAGGAGATATAGCCATTTTAGTATTTTGAATTTTTTTTTTCTGGTGCACAAAATGACCCCCGCAGACGCCTAGTTTAGGAGATATAGCCATTTTAGTATTTTGAATTTTTTTTTTCTGGTGCACAAAATGACCCCCGCAGACGCCTAGTTTAGGAGATATAGCCATTTTAGTATTTTGAATTTTCTTTTTTCTGGTGCATAAAATGACCCCCGCAGACGCCTAGTTTAGGAGATATAGCCATTTTAGTATTTTGAATTTTTTTTTCTGGTGCACAAAATGACCCCCGCAGACGCCTAGTTTAGGAGATATAGCCATTTTAGTATTATGAATTTTCTTTTTTCTGGTGCATAAAATGACCCCCGCAGACGCCTAGTTTAGGAGATATAGCCATTTTAGTTATTTGAATTTTTTTTTTCTGGTGCACAAAATGAACCCCGCAGATCCCTAGTTAAGGAGATATAGCCCTTTTAGTATTTTGAATTTTCTTTTTTTTGGTGCATAAAATGACCCCCGCAGACGCCTAGTTTAGGAGATATAGCCATTTTAGTATTTTGAATTTTCTTTTTTCTGGTGCATAAAATGACCCCCGCAGACGCCTAGTTTAGGAGATATAGCCATTTTAGTATTTTGAATTTTTTTTTCTGGTGCACAAAATGACCCCCGCAGACGCCTAGTTTAGGAGATATAGCCATTTTAGTATTTTGAATTTTCTTTTTTTTGGTGCATAAAATGACCCCCACAGACGCCTAGTTCAGGAGATATAGCCATTTTAGTATTTTGAATTTTTTTTTCTGGTGCATAAAATGACCCCCGCAGACGCCTGGTTTAGGAGATATAGCCATTTTAGTATTTTGAATTTTTTTTTTCTGGTGCACAAAATGACCCCCGCAGACGCCTAGTTTAGGAGATATAGCCATTTTAGTATTTTGAATTTTCTTTTTTTTGGTGCACAAAATGACCCCCGCAGACGCCTAGTTTAGGAGATATAGCCATTTTAGTATTTTGAATTTTTTTTTCTGGTGCATAAAATGACCCCCGCAGACGCCTAGTTTAGGAGATATAGCCATTTTAGTATCTTGAATTTTTTTTTCTGGTGCACAAAATGACCCCCGCAGACGCCTAGTTTAGGAGATATAGCCATTTTAGTATTTTGAATTTTTTTTTTCTGGTGCACAAAATGACCCCCGCAGACGCCTAGTTTAGGAGATATAACCATTTTAGTATTTTGAATTTTCTTTTTTTTGGTGCACAAAATGACCCCCGCAGACGCCTAGTTTAGGAGATATAGCCATTTTAGTATTTTGAATTTTTTTTTTCTGGTGCACAAAATGACCTCCGCAGACGCCTAGTTTAGGAGATATAGCCATTTTAGTATTTTGAATTTTCTTTTTTCTGGTGCATTAAATGACCCCCGCAGACGCCTAGTTTAGAAGATATAGCCATTTTAGTATTTTGAATTTTTTTTTTCTGGTGCACAAAATGACCCCCGCAGACGCCTAGTTTAGGAGATATAGCCATTTTAGTATTTTGAATTTTCTGTTTTTTGGTGCACAAAATGACCCCCGCAGACGCCTAGTTTAGGAGATATAGCCATTTTAGTATTTTGAATTTTCTTTTTTTTGGTGCACAAAATGACCCCCGCAGACGCCTAGTTTAGGAGATATAGCCATTTTAGTATTTTGAATTTTCTTTTTTTTGGTGCACAAAATGACCCCCGCAGACGCCTAGTTTAGGAGATATAGCCATTTTAGTATTTTGAATTTCCTTTTTTTTGGTGCATAAAATGACCTCCGCAGACGCCTAGTTTAGGAGATATAGCCATTTTAGTATTTTGAATTTTCTTTTTTCTGGTGCATAAAATGACCCCCGCAGACGCCTAGTTTAGGAGATATAGCCATTTTAGTATTTTGAATTTTCTTTTTTCTGGTGCATAAAATGACCCCCGCAGACGCCTAGTTTAGGAGATATAGCCATTTTAGTATTTTGAATTTTTTTTTCTGGTGCACAAAATGACCCCCGCAGACGCCTAGTTTAGGAGATATAGCCATTTTAGTTATTTGAATTTTTTTTTTCTGGTGCACAAAATGAACCCCGCAGATCCCTAGTTAAGGAGATATAGCCCTTTTAGTATTTTGAATTTTCTTTTTTCTGGTGCATAAAATGACCCCCGCAGACGCCTAGTTTAGGAGATATAGCCATTTTAGTATTTTGAATTTTCTTTTTTCTGGTGCATAAAATGACCCCCGCAGACGCCTAGTTTAGGAGATATAGCCATTTTAGTATTTTGAATTTTTTTTTCTGGTGCACAAAATGACCCCCGCAGACGCCTAGTTTAGGAGATATAGCCATTTTAGTATTTTGAATTTTCTTTTTTTTGGTGCATAAAATGACCCCCACAGACGCCTAGTTCAGGAGATATAGCCATTTTAGTATTTTGAATTTTTTTTTCTGGTGCATAAAATGACCCCCGCAGACGCCTGGTTTAGGAGATATAGCCATTTTAGTATTTTGAATTTTTTTTTTCTGGTGCACAAAATGACCCCCGCAGACGCCTAGTTTAGGAGATATAGCCATTTTAGTATTTTGAATTTTCTTTTTTTTGGTGCACAAAATGACCCCCGCAGACGCCTAGTTTAGGAGATATAGCCATTTTAGTATTTTGAATTTTTTTTTCTGGTGCATAAAATGACCCCCGCAGACGCCTAGTTTAGGAGATATAGCCATTTTAGTATCTTGAATTTTTTTTTCTATTGCACAAAATGACCCCCGCAGACGCCTAGTTTAGGAGATATAGCCATTTTAGTATTTTGAATTTTTTTTTTCTGGTGCACAAAATGACCTCCGCAGACGCCTAGTTTAGGAGATATAGCCATTTTAGTATTTTGAATTTTCTTTTTTCTGGTGCATTAAATGACCCCCGCAGACGCCTAGTTTAGAAGATATAGCCATTTTAGTATTTTGAATTTTTTTTTTCTGGTGCACAAAATGACCCCCGCAGACGCCTAGTTTAGGAGATATAGCCTAGTTTAGGAGATATAGCCATTTTAGTTATTTGAATTTTTTTTTTCTGGTGCACAAAATGAACCCCGCAGATCCCTAGTTAAGGAGATATAGCCCTTTTAGTATTTTGAATTTTCTTTTTTCTGGTGCATAAAATGACCCCCGCAGACGCCTAGTTTAGGAGATATAGCCATTTTAGTATTTTGAATTTTCTTTTTTCTGGTGCATAAAATGACCCCCGCAGACGCCTAGTTTAGGAGATATAGCCATTTTAGTATTTTGAATTTTTTTTTCTGGTGCACAAAATGACCCCCGCAGACGCCTAGTTTAGGAGATATAGCCATTTTAGTATTTTGAATTTTCTTTTTTTTGGTGCATAAAATGACCCCCACAGACGCCTAGTTCAGGAGATATAGCCATTTTAGTATTTTGAATTTTTTTTTCTGGTGCATAAAATGACCCCCGCAGACGCCTGGTTTAGGAGATATAGCCATTTTAGTATTTTGAATTTTTTTTTTCTGGTGCACAAAATGACCCCCGCAGACGCCTAGTTTAGGAGATATAGCCATTTTAGTATTTTGAATTTTCTTTTTTTTGGTGCACAAAATGACCCCCGCAGACGCCTAGTTTAGGAGATATAGCCATTTTAGTATTTTGAATTTTTTTTTCTGGTGCATAAAATGACCCCCGCAGACGCCTAGTTTAGGAGATATAGCCATTTTAGTATCTTGAATTTTTTTTTCTATTGCACAAAATGACCCCCGCAGACGCCTAGTTTAGGAGATATAGCCATTTTAGTATTTTGAATTTTTTTTTTCTGGTGCACAAAATGACCTCCGCAGACGCCTAGTTTAGGAGATATAGCCATTTTAGTATTTTGAATTTTCTTTTTTCTGGTGCATTAAATGACCCCCGCAGACGCCTAGTTTAGAAGATATAGCCATTTTAGTATTTTGAATTTTTTTTTTCTGGTGCACAAAATGACCCCCGCAGACGCCTAGTTTAGGAGATATAGCCATTTTAGTATTTTGAATTTTCTGTTTTTTGGTGCACAAAATGACCCCCGCAGACGCCTAGTTTAGGAGATATAGCCATTTTAGTATTTTGAATTTTCTTTTTTTTGGTGCACAAAATGACCCCCGCAGACGCCTAGTTTAGGAGATATAGCCATTTTAGTATTTTGAATTTTTTTTTTTTGGTGCACAAAATGACCCCCGCAGACGCCTAGTTTAGGAGATATAGCCATTTTAGTATTTTGAATTTCCTTTTTTTTGGTGCATAAAATGACCTCCGCAGACGCCTAGTTTAGGAGATATAGCCATTTTAGTATTTTGAATTTTTTTTTCTGGTGCACAAAATGACCCCCGCAGACGCCTAGTTTAGGAGATATAGCCATTTTAGTATTTTGAATTTTCTGTTTTTTGGTGCACAAAATGACCCCCGCAGACGCCTAGTTTAGGAGATATAGCCCTTTTAGTATTTTGAATTTTTTTTTTTCTGGTGCATAAAATGACCCCCGCAGACGCCTAGTTTAGGAGATATAGCCATTTTAGTATTTTGAATTTTCTTTTTTCTGGTGCATAAAATGACCCCCGCAGACGCCTAGTTTAGGAGATATAGGCATTTTAGTATTTTGAATTTTCTTTTTTCTGGTGCATAAAATGACCCCCGCAGACGCCTAGTTTAGGAGATATAGCCATTTTAGTATTTTGAATTTTTTTTTCTGGTGCACAAAATGACCCCCGCAGACGCCTAGTTTAGGAGATATAGCCATTTTAGTTATTTGAATTTTTTTTTTCTGGTGCACAAAATGAACCCCGCAGATCCCTAGTTAAGGAGATATAGCCATTTTAGTATTTTGAATTTTCTTTTTTCTGGTGCATAAAATGACCCCCGCAGACGCCTAGTTTAGGAGATATAGCCATTTTAGTATTTTGAATTTTCTTTTTTCTGGTGCATAAAATGACCCCCGCAGACGCCTAGTTTAGGAGATATAGCCATTTTAGTATTTTGAATTTTCTTTTTTCTGGTGCATAAAATGACCCCCGCAGACGCCTAGTTTAGGAGATATAGCCATTTTAGTATTTTGAATTTTCTTTTTTTTGGTGCACAAAATGAGCCCCGCAGACGCCTAGTTTAGGAGATATAGCCATTTTAGTATTTTGAATTTTTTTTTCTGGTGCATAAAATGACCCCCGCAGACGCCTAGTTTAGGAGATATAGCCATTTTAGTATCTTGAATTTTTTTTTCTGGTGCACAAAATGACCCCCGCAGACGCCTAGTTTAGGAGATATAGCCATTTTAGTATTTTGAATTTTTTTTTTCTGGTGCACAAAATGACCCCCGCAGACGCCTAGTTTAGGAGATATAGCCATTTTAGTATTTTGAATTTTCTTTTTTTTGGTGCACAAAATGACCCCCGCAGACGCCTAGTTTAGGAGATATAGCCATTTTAGTATTTTGAATTTTTTTTTTCTGGTGCACAAAATGACCTCCGCAGACGCCTAGTTTAGGAGATATAGCCATTTTATTATTTTGAATTTTCTTTTTTCTGGTGCATTAAATGACCCCCGCAGACGCCTAGTTTAGAAGATATAGCCATTTTAGTATTTTGAATTTTTTTTTTCTGGTGCACAAAATGACCCCCGCAGACGCCTAGTTTAGGAGATATAGCCATTTTAGTATTTTGAATTTTCTGTTTTTTGGTGCACAAAATGACCCCCGCAGACGCCTAGTTTAGGAGATATAGCCATTTTAGTATTTTGAATTTTCTTTTTTTTGGTGCACAAAATGACCCCCGCAGACGCCTAGTTTAGGAGATATAGCCATTTTAGTATTTTGAATTTCCTTTTTTTTGGTGCATAAAATGACCTCCGCAGACGCCTAGTTTAGGAGATATAGCCATTTTAGTATTTTGAATTTTCTTTTTTCTGGTGCATAAAATGACCCCCGCAGACGCCTAGTTTAGGAGATATAGCCATTTTAGTATTTTGAATTTTTTTTTCTGGTGCACAAAATGACCCCCGCAGACGCCTAGTTTAGGAGATATAGCCATTTTAGTATTTTGAATTTTTTTTTTCTGGTGCACAAAATGACCCCCGCAGACGCCTAGTTTAGGAGATATAGCCCTTTTAGTATTTTGAATTTTCTTTTTTCTGGTGCATAAAATGACCCCCGCAGACGCCTAGTTTAGGAGATATAGCCATTTTAGTATTTTGAATTTTCTTTTTTCTGGTGCATAAAATGACCCCCGCAGACGCCTAGTTTAGGAGATATAGCCATTTTAGTATTTTGAATTTTCTTTTTTCTGGTGCATAAAATGACCCCCGCAGACGCCTAGTTTAGGAGATATAGCCATTTTAGTATTTTGAATTTTCTTTTTTCTGGTGCATAAAATGACCCCCGCAGACGCCTAGTTTAGGAGATATAGCCATTTTAGTATTTTGAATTTTTTTTTCTGGTGCACAAAATGACCCCCGCAGACGCCTAGTTTAGGAGATATAGCCATTTTAGTATTTTGAATTTTTTTTTTCTGGTGCACAAAATGACCCCCGCAGACGCCTAGTTTAGGAGATATAGCCCTTTTAGTATTTTGAATTTTCTTTTTTCTGGTGCATAAAATGACCCCCGCAGACGCCTAGTTTAGGAGATATAACCATTTTAGTATTTTGAATTCTCTTTTTTCTGGTGCATAAAATGACCCCCGCAGACCCCTAGTTTAGGAGATATAGCCATTTTAGTATTTTGAATTTTTTTTTTCTGGTGCACAAAATGACCCCCGCAGACGCCTAGTTGAGGAGATATAGCCATTTTAGTATTTTGAATTTTTTTTTTCTGGTGCACAAAATGACCCCCGCAGACGCCTAGTTTAGGAGATATAGCCCTTTTAGTATTTTGAATTTTCTTTTTTCTGGTGCATAAAATGACCCCCGCAGACGCCTAGTTGAGGAGATATAGCCATTTTAGTATTTTGAATTTTCTTTTTTCTGGTGCATAAAATGACCCCCGCAGACGCCTAGTTTAGGAGATATAGCCATTTTAGTATTTTGAATTTTTTTTTCTGGTGCACAAAATGACCCCCGCAGACGCCTAGTTTAGGAGATATAGCCATTTTAGTATTATGAATTTTCTTTTTTCTGGTGCATAAAATGACCCCCGCAGACGCCTAGTTTAGGAGATATAGCCATTTTAGTTATTTGAATTTTTTTTTTCTGGTGCACAAAATGAACCCCGCAGATCCCTAGTTAAGGAGATATAGCCCTTTTAGTATTTTGAATTTTCTTTTTTCTGGTGCATAAAATGACCCCCGCAGACGCCTAGTTTAGGAGATATAGCCATTTTAGTATTTTGAATTTTCTTTTTTCTGGTGCATAAAATGACCCCCGCAGACGCCTAGTTTAGGAGATATAGCCATTTTAGTATTTTGAATTTTTTTTTTCTGGTGCACAAAATGACCCCCGCAGACGCCTAGTTTAGGAGATATAGCCATTTTAGTATTTTGAATTTTTTTTTCTGGTGCACAAAATGACCCCGGCAGACGCCTAGTTTAGGAGATATAGCCATTTTAGTATTTTGAATTTTCTTTTTTTTGGTGCATAAAATGACCCCCACAGACGCCTAGTTCAGGAGATATAGCCATTTTAGTATTTTGAATTTTTTTTTCTGGTGCATAAAATGACCCCCGCAGACGCCTGGTTTAGGAGATATAGCCATTTTAGTATTTTGAATTTTTTTTTTCTGGTGCACAAAATGACCCCCGCAGACGCCTAGTTTAGGAGATATAGCCATTTTAGTATTTTGAATTTTCTTTTTTTTGTTGCACAAAATGACCCCCGCAGACGCCTAGTTTAGGAGATATAGCCATTTTAGTATTTTGAATTTTTTTTTCTGGTGCATAAAATGACCCCCGCAGACGCCTAGTTTAGGAGATATAGCCATTTTAGTATCTTGAATTTTTTTTTCTGGTGCACAAAATGACCCCCGCAGACGCCTAGTTTAGGAGATATAGCCATTTTAGTATTTTGAATTTTTTTTTTCTGGTGCACAAAATGACCCCCGCAGACGCCTAGTTTAGGAGATATAGCCATTTTAGTATTTTGAATTTTTTTTTTCTGGTGCACAAAATGACCTCCGCAGACGCCTAGTTTAGGAGATATAGCCATTTTATTATTTTGAATTTTCTTTTTTCTGGTGCATTAAATGACCCCCGCAGACGCCTAGTTTAGAAGATATAGCCATTTTAGTATTTTGAATTTTTTTTTTCTGGTGCACAAAATGACCCCCGCAGACGCCTAGTTTAGGAGATATAGCCATTTTAGTATTTTGAATTTTCTGTTTTTTGGTGCACAAAATGACCCCCGCAGACGCCTAGTTTAGGAGATATAGCCATTTTAGTATTTTGAATTTTCTTTTTTTTGGTGCACAAAATGACCCCCGCAGACGCCTAGTTTAGGAGATATAGCCATTTTAGTATTTTGAATTTCCTTTTTTTTGGTGCATAAAATGACCTCCGCAGACGCCTAGTTTAGGAGATATAGCCATTTTAGTATTTTGAATTTTCTTTTTTCTGGTGCATAAAATGACCCCCGCAGACGCCTAGTTTAGGAGATATAGCCATTTTAGTATTTTGAATTTTTTTTTCTGGTGCACAAAATGACCCCCGCAGACGCCTAGTTTAGGAGATATAGCCATTTTAGTATTTTGAATTTTTTTTTTCTGGTGCACAAAATGACCCCCGCAGACGCCTAGTTTAGGAGATATAGCCCTTTTAGTATTTTGAATTTTCTTTTTTCTGGTGCATAAAATGACCCCCGCAGACGCCTAGTTTAGGAGATATAGCCATTTTAGTATTTTGAATTTTCTTTTTTCTGGTGCATAAAATGACCCCCGCAGACGCCTAGTTTAGGAGATATAGCCATTTTAGTATTTTGAATTTTCTTTTTTCTGGTGCATAAAATGACCCCCGCAGACGCCTAGTTTAGGAGATATAGCCATTTTAGTATTTTGAATTTTCTTTTTTCTGGTGCATAAAATGACCCCCGCAGACGCCTAGTTTAGGAGATATAGCCATTTTAGTATTTTGAATTTTTTTTTCTGGTGCACAAAATGACCCCCGCAGACGCCTAGTTTAGGAGATATAGCCATTTTAGTATTTTGAATTTTTTTTTTCTGGTGCACAAAATGACCCCCGCAGACGCCTAGTTTAGGAGATATAGCCCTTTTAGTATTTTGAATTTTCTTTTTTCTGGTGCATAAAATGACCCCCGCAGACGCCTAGTTTAGGAGATATAACCATTTTAGTATTTTGAATTCTCTTTTTTCTGGTGCATAAAATGACCCCCGCAGACCCCTAGTTTAGGAGATATAGCCATTTTAGTATTTTGAATTTTTTTTTTCTGGTGCACAAAATGAACCCCGCAGACCCCTAGTTTAGGAGATATAGCCCATTTAGTATTTTGAATTTTTTTTTTTCTGGTGCATAAAATGACCCCCGCAGACGCCTAGTTTAGGAGATATAGCCATTTTAGTATTTTGAATTTTCTTTTTTCTGGTGCATAAAATGACCCCCGCAGACGCCTAGTTTAGGAGATATAGCCATTTTAGTATTTTGAATTTTTTTTTCTGGTGCACAAAATGACCCCCGCAGACGCCTAGTTTAGGAGATATAGCCATTTTAGTATTTTGAATTTTTTTTTTCTGGTGCACAAAATGACCCCCGCAGACGCCTAGTTTAGGAGATATAGCCCTTTTAGTATTTTGAATTTTCTTTTTTCTGGTGCATAAAATGACCCCCGCAGACGCCTAGTTGAGGAGATATAGCCATTTTAGTATTTTGAATTTTCTTTTTTCTGGTGCATAAAATGACCCCCGCAGACGCCTAGTTTAGGAGATATAGCCATTTTAGTATTTTGAATTTTTTTTTCTGGTGCACAAAATGACCCCCGCAGACGCCTAGTTTAGGAGATATAGCCATTTTAGTATTATGAATTTTCTTTTTTCTGGTGCATAAAATGACCCCCGCAGACGCCTAGTTTAGGAGATATAGCCATTTTAGTTATTTGAATTTTTTTTTTCTGGTGCACAAAATGAACCCCGCAGATCCCTAGTTAAGGAGATATAGCCCTTTTAGTATTTTGAATTTTCTTTTTTCTGGTGCATAAAATGACCCCCGCAGACGCCTAGTTTAGGAGATATAGCCATTTTAGTATTTTGAATTTTCTTTTTTCTGGTGCATAAAATGACCCCCGCAGACGCCTAGTTTAGGAGATATAGCCATTTTAGTATTTTGAATTTTTTTTTCTGGTGCACAAAATGACCCCCGCAGACGCCTAGTTTAGGAGATATAGCCATTTTAGTATTTTGAATTTTTTTTTCTGGTGCACAAAATGACCCCGGCAGACGCCTAGTTTAGGAGATATAGCCATTTTAGTATTTTGAATTTTCTTTTTTTTGGTGCATAAAATGACCCCCACAGACGCCTAGTTCAGGAGATATAGCCATTTTAGTATTTTGAATTTTTTTTTCTGGTGCATAAAATGACCCCTGCAGACGCCTGGTTTAGGAGATATAGCCATTTTAGTATTTTGAATTTTTTTTTTCTGGTGCACAAAATGACCCCCGCAGACGCCTAGTTTAGGAGATATAGCCATTTTAGTATTTTGAATTTTCTTTTTTTTGTTGCACAAAATGACCCCCGCAGACGCCTAGTTTAGGAGATATAGCCATTTTAGTATTTTGAATTTTTTTTTCTGGTGCATAAAATGACCCCCGCAGACGCCTAGTTTAGGAGATATAGCCATTTTAGTATCTTGAATTTTTTTTTCTGGTGCACAAAATGACCCCCGCAGACGCCTAGTTTAGGAGATATAGCCATTTTAGTATTTTGAATTTTTTTTTTCTGGTGCACAAAATGACCCCCGCAGACGCCTAGTTTAGGAGATATAGCCATTTTAGTATTTTGAATTTTCTTTTTTTTGGTGCACAAAATGACCCCCGCAGACGCCTAGTTTAGGAGATATAGCCCTTTTAGTATTTTTTTTGAATTTTCATTTTTCTGGTGCATAAAATGACCCCCGCAGACGCCTAGTTTAGGAGATATAGCCATTTTAGTATTTTGAATTTTCTTTTTTCTGGTGCATAAAATGACCCCCGCAGACGCCTAGTTTAGGAGATATAGCCATTTTAGTATTTTGAATTTTTTTTTCTGGTGCACAAAATGGCCCCCGCAGACGCCTAGTTTAGGAGATATAGCCATTTTAGTATTTTGAATTTTCTTTTTTTTGGTGCATAAAATGACCCCCACAGACGCCTAGTTCAGGAGATATAGCCATTTTAGTATTTTGAATTTTTTTTTCTGGTGCATAAAATGACCCCCGCAGACGCCTAGTTTAGGAGATATAGCCATTTTAGTATTTTGAATTTTTTTTTTCTGGTGCACAAAATGACCCCCGCAGACGACTAGTTTAGGAGATATAGCCATTTTAGTATTTTGAATTTCCTTTTTTTTGGTGCAAAAAATGACCTCCGCAGACGCCTAGTTTAGGAGATATAGCCATTTTAGTATTTTGAATTTTCTTTTTTCTGGTGCATAAAATGACCCCCGCAGACGCCTAGTTTAGGAGATATAGCCATTTTAGTATTTTGAATTTTCTTTTTTCTGGTGCATAAAATGACCCCCGCAGACGCCTAGTTTAGGAGATATAGCCATTTTAGTATTTTGAATTTTTTTTTCTGGTGCACAAAATGACCCCCGCAGACGACTAGTTTAGGAGATATAGCCATTTTAGTATTTTGAATTTTTTTTTTCTGGTGCACAAAATGACCCCCGCAGACGCCTAGTTTAGGAGATATAGCCCTTTTAGTATTTTGAATTTTCTTTTTTCTGGTGCATAAAATGACCCCCGCAGACGCCTAGTTTAGGAGATATAGCCATTTTAGTATTTTGAATTTTCTTTTTTCTGGTGCATAAAATGACCCCCGCGGACGCCTAGTTTAGGAGATATAGCCATTTTAGTATTTTGAATTTTTTTTTCTGGTGCACAAAATGACCCCCGCAGACGCCTAGTTTAGGAGATATAGCCATTTTAGTATTTTGAATTTTTTTTTTCTGGTGCACAAAATGAACCCCGGAGACCCCTAGTTTAGGAGATATAGCCATTTTAGTATTTTGAATTTTCTTTTTTCTGGTGCATAAAATGACCCCCGCAGACCCCTAGTTTAGGAGATATAGCCATTTTAGTATTTTGAATTTTTTTTTTCTGGTGCACAAAATGAACCCCGCAGACGCCTAGTTTAGGAGATATAGCCATTTTAGTATTTTGAATTTTCTTTTTTTTGGTGCACAATATGACCCCCGCAGACGCCTAGTTTAGGAGATATAGCCCTTTTAGTATTTTGAATTTTCTTTTTTCTGGTGCATTAAATGAACCCCGCAGACCCCTAGTTTAGGAGATATAGCCCTTTTAGTATTTTGAATTTTTTTTTTTCTTTTGCATAAAATGACCCCTGCAGACGCCTAGTTTAGGAGATATAGCCATTTTAGTATTTTGAATTTTCTTTTTTCTGGTGCATAAAATGACCCCCGCAGACGCCTAGCTTAGGAGATATAGCCATTTTAGTATTTTGAATTTTTTTTTCTGGTGCACAAAATGACCCCCGCAGACGCCTAGTTTAGGAGATATAGCCATTTTAGTATTTTGAATTTTTTTTTCTGGTGCATAAAATGACCCCCGCAGACGCCTAGTTCAGGAGATATAGCCATTTTAGTATTTTGAATTTTTTTTCTGGTGCATAAAATGACCCCCGCAGACGCCTAGTTTAGGAGATATAGCCATTTTAGTATTTTGAATTTTCTTTTTACTGGTGCATAAAATGACCCCCGCAGACGCCTAGTTTAGGAGATATAGCCATTTTAGTATTTTGAATTTTCTTTTTTTTGGTGCACAAAATGACCCCCGCAGACGCCTAGTTTAGGAGATATAGCCATTTTAGTATTTTGAATTTTTTTTTTCTGGTGCACAAAATGACCTCCGCAGACGCCTAGTTTAGGAGATATAGCCATTTTATTATTTTGAATTTTCTTTTTTCTGGTGCATTAAATGACCCCCGCAGACGCCTAGTTTAGAAGATATAGCCATTTTAGTATTTTGAATTTTTTTTTTCTGGTGCACAAAATGACCCCCGCAGACGCCTAGTTTAGGAGATATAGCCATTTTAGTATTTTGAATTTTCTGTTTTTTGGTGCACAAAATGACCCCCGCAGACGCCTAGTTTAGGAGATATAGCCATTTTAGTATTTTGAATTTTCTTTTTTTTGGTGCACAAAATGACCCCCGCAGACGCCTAGTTTAGGAGATATAGCCATTTTAGTATTTTGAATTTTCTTTTTTTTGGTGCACAAAATGACCCCCGCAGACGCCTAGTTTAGGAGATATAGCCATTTTAGTATTTTGAATTTCCTTTTTTTTGGTGCATAAAATGACCTCCGCAGACGCCTAGTTTAGGAGATATAGCCATTTTAGTATTTTGAATTTTCTTTTTTCTGGTGCATAAAATGACCCCCGCAGACGCCTAGTTTAGGAGATATAGCCATTTTAGTATTTTGAATTTTTTTTTCTGGTGCACAAAATGACCCCCGCAGACGCCTAGTTTAGGAGATATAGCCATTTTAGTATTTTGAATTTTTTTTTTCTGGTGCACAAAATGACCCCCGCAGACGCCTAGTTTAGGAGATATAGCCCTTTTAGTATTTTGAATTTTCTTTTTTCTGGTGCATAAAATGACCCCCGCAGACGCCTAGTTTAGGAGATATAGCCATTTTAGTATTTTGAATTTTCTTTTTTCTGGTGCATAAAATGACCCCCGCAGACGCCTAGTTTAGGAGATATAGCCATTTTAGTATTTTGAATTTTCTTTTTTCTGGTGCATAAAATGACCCCCGGAGACGCCTAGTTTAGGAGATATAGCCATTTTAGTATTTTGAATTTTCTTTTTTCTGGTGCATAAAATGACCCCCGCAGACGCCTAGTTTAGGAGATATAGCCGTTTTAGTATTTTGAATTTTTTTTTCTGGTGCACAAAATGACCCCCGCAGACGCCTAGTTTAGGAGATATAGCCATTTTAGTATTTTGAATTTTTTTTTTCTGGTGCACAAAATGACCCCCGCAGACGCCTAGTTTAGGAGATATAGCCCTTTTAGTATTTTGAATTTTCTTTTTTCTGGTGCATAAAATGACCCCCGCAGACGCCTAGTTTAGGAGATATAACCATTTTAGTATTTTGAATTTTCTTTTTTCTGGTGCATAAAATGACCCCCGCAGACCCACAGTTTAGGAGATATAGCCATTTTAGTATTTTGAATTTTTTTTTTCTGGTGCACAAAATGAACCCCGCAGACCCCTAGTTTAGGAGATATAGCCCATTTAGTATTTTGAATTTTCTTTTTTCTGGTGCATAAAATGACCCCCGCAGACGCCTAGTTTAGGAGATTTAGCCATTTTAGTATTTTGAATTTTCTTTTTTCTGGTGCATAAAATGACCCCCGCAGACGCCTAGTTTAGGAGATATAGCCATTTTAGTATTTTGAATTTTTTTTTCTGGTGCACAAAATGACCCCCGCAGACGCCTAGTTTAGGAGATATAGCCATTTTAGTATTTTGAATTTTTTTTTTCTGGTGCACAAAATGACCCCCGCAGACGCCTAGTTTAGGAGATATAGCCCTTTTAGTATTTTGAATTTTCTTTTTTCTGGTGCATAAAATGACCCCCGCAGACGCCTAGTTGAGGAGATATAGCCATTTTAGTATTTTGAATTTTCTTTTTTCTGGTGCATAAAATGACCCCCGCAGACGCCTAGTTTAGGAGATATAGCCATTTTAGTATTTTGAATTTTTTTTTCTGGTGCACAAAATGACCCCCGCAGACGCCTAGTTTAGGAGATATAGCCATTTTAGTATTATGAATTTTCTTTTTTCTGGTGCATAAAATGACCCCCGCAGACGCCTAGTTTAGGAGATATAGCCATTTTAGTTATTTGAATTTTTTTTTTCTGGTGCACAAAATGAACCCCGCAGATCCCTAGTTAAGGAGATATAGCCCTTTTAGTATTTTGAATTTTCTTTTTTCTGGTGCATAAAATGACCCCCGCAGACGCCTAGTTTAGGAGATATAGCCATTTTAGTATTTTGAATTTTCTTTTTTCTGGTGCATAAAATGACCCCCGCAGACGCCTAGTTTAGGAGATATAGCCATTTTAGTGTTTTGAATTTTTTTTTCTGGTGCACAAAATGACCCCGGCAGACGCCTAGTTTAGGAGATATAGCCATTTTAGTATTTTGAATTTTCTTTTTTTTGGTGCATAAAATGACCCCCACAGACGCCTAGTTCAGGAGATATAGCCATTTTAGTATTTTGAATTTTTTTTTCTGGTGCATAAAATGACCCCCGCAGACGCCTGGTTTAGGAGATATAGCCATTTTAGTATTTTGAATTTTTTTTTTCTGGTGCACAAAATGACCCCCGCAGACGCCTAGTTTAGGAGATATAGCCATTTTAGTATTTTGAATTTTCTTTTTTTTGTTGCACAAAATGACCCCCGCAGACGCCTAGTTTAGGAGATATAGCCATTTTAGTATTTTGAATTTTTTTTTCTGGTGCATAAAATGACCCCCGCAGACGCCTAGTTTAGGAGATATAGCCATTTTAGTATCTTGAATTTTTTTTTCTGGTGCACAAAATGACCCCCGCAGACGCCTAGTTTAGGAGATATAGCCATTTTAGTATTTTGAATTTTTTTTTTCTGGTGCACAAAATGACCCCCGCAGACGCCTAGTTTAGGAGATATAGCCATTTTAGTATTTTGAATTTTCTTTTTTTTGGTGCACAAAATGACCCCCGCAGACGCCTAGTCTAGGAGATATAGCCCTTTTAGTATTTTGAATTTTCTTTTTTCTGGTGCATAAAATGACCCCCGCAGACGCCTAGTTTAGGAGATATAGCCATTTTAGTATTTTGAATTTTCTTTTTTCTGGTGCATAAAATGACCCCCGCAGACGCCTAGTTTAGGAGATATAGCCATTTTAGTATTTTGTATTTTTTTTTCTGGTGCACAAAATGGCCCCCGCAGACGCCTAGTTTAGGAGATATAGCCATTTTAGTATTTTGAATTTTCTTTTTTTTGGTGCATAAAATGACCCCCACAGACGACTAGTTTAGGAGATATAGCCATTTTAGTATTTTGAATTTCCTTTTTTTTGTTGCACAAAATGACCCCCGCAGACGCCTAGTTTAGGAGATATAGCCATTTTAGTATTTTGAATTTTTTTTTCTGGTGCACAAAATGACCCCCGCAGACGCCTAGTTTAGGAGATATAGCCATTTTAGTATTTTGAATTTTTTTTTTCTGGTGCACAAAATGAACCCCGGAGACCCCTAGTTTAGGAGATATAGCCATTTTAGTATTTTGAATTTTCTTTTTTCTGGTGCATAAAATGACCCCCGCAGACCCCTAGTTTATTAGATATAGCCATTTTAGTATTTTGAATTTTTTTTTTCTGGTGCACAAAATGAACCCCGCAGACGCCTAGTTTAGGAGATATAGCCATTTTAGTATTTTGAATTTTCTTTTATTTGGTGCACAATATGACCCCCGCAGACGCCTAGTTTAGGAGATATAGCCATTTTAGTATTTTGAATTTTCTTTTTTCTGGTGCATTAAATGAACATCGCAGACCCCTAGTTTAGGAGATATAGCCCTTTTAGTATTTTGAATTTTTTTTTTTCTTTTGCATAAAATGACCCCTGCAG
This sequence comes from Volucella zonaria, assembly GCA_963966105.1. NCBI lineage: Eukaryota > Metazoa > Arthropoda > Insecta > Diptera > Syrphidae > Volucella > Volucella zonaria. Next base: position 89,397,272 of record OZ014533.1, on the reverse strand, counting down.
ACGCCTAGTTTAGGAGATATAGCCATTTTAGTATTTTGAATTTTCTTTTTTCTGGTGCATAAAATGACCCCCGCAGACGCCTAGCTTAGGAGATATAGCCATTTTAGTATTTTGAATTTTTTTTTCTGGTGCACAAAATGACCCCCGCAGACGCCTAGTTTAGGAGATATAGCCATTTTAGTATTTTGAATTTTTTTTTCTGGTGCATAAAATGACCCCCGCAGACGCCTAGTTCAGGAGATATAGCCATTTTAGTATTTTGAATTTTTTTTCTGGTGCATAAAATGACCCCCGCAGACGCCTAGTTTAGGAGATATAGCCATTTTAGTATTTTGAATTTTCTTTTTTCTGGTGCATAAAATGACCCCCGCAGACGCCTAGTTTAGGAGATATAGCCATTTTAGTATTTTGAATTTTCTTTTTTTTGGTGCACAAAATGACCCCCGCAGACGCCTAGTTTAGGAGATATAGCCATTTTAGTATTTTGAATTTCCTTTTTTTTGGTGCATAAAATGACCTCCGCAGACGCCTAGTTTAGGAGATATAGCCATTTTAGTATTTTGAATTTTCTTTTTTCTGGTGCATAAAATGACCCCCGCAGACGCCTAGTTTAGAAGATATAGCCATTTTAGTATTTTGAATTTTTTTTTTCTGGTGCACAAAATGACCCCCGCAGACGCCTAGTTTAGGAGATATAGCCATTTTAGTATTTTGAATTTTCTGTTTTTTGGTGCACAAAATGACCCCCGCAGACGCCTAGTTTAGGAGATATAGCCATTTTAGTATTTTGAATTTCCTTTTTTTTGGTGCATAAAATGACCTCCGCAGACGCCTAGTTTAGGAGATATAGCCATTTTAGTATTTTGAATTTTCTTTTTTCTGGTGCATAAAATGACCCCCGCAGATGCCTAGTTTAGGAGATATAGCCATTTTAGTATTTTGAATTTTCTTTTTTCTGGTGCATAAAATGACCCCCGCAGACGCCTAGTTTAGGAGATATAGCCCTTTTAGTATTTTGAATTTTCTTTTTTCTGGTGCATAAAATGACCCCCGCAGACGCCTAGTTTAGGAGATATAGCCATTTTAGTATTTTGAATTTTCTTTTTTCTGGTGCATAAAATGACCCCCGCAGACGCCTAGTTTAGGAGATATAGCCATTTTAGTATTTTGAATTTTTTTTTCTGGTGCACAAAATGACCCCCGCAGACGCCTAGTTTAGGAGATATAGCCATTTTAGTATTTTGAATTTTTTTTTTCTGGTGCACAAAATGAACCCCGGAGACCCCTAGTTTAGGAGATATAGCCATTTTAGTATTTTGAATTTTCTTTTTTCTGGTGCATAAAATGACCCCCGCAGACCGCTAGTTTAGGAGATATAGCCATTTTAGTATTTTGAATTTTTTTTTTCTGGTGCACAAAATGAACCCCGCAGACGCCTAGTTTAGGAGATATAGCCATTTTAGTATTTTGAATTTTCTTTTTTTTGGTGCACAATATGACCCCCGCAGACGCCTAGTTTAGGAGATATAGCCATTTTAGTATTTTGAATTTTCTTTTTTCTGGTGCATTAAATGAACCCCGCAGACCCCTAGTTTAGGAGATATAGCCCTTTTAGTATTTTGAATTTTTTTTTTTCTTTTGCATAAAATGACCCCTGCAGACGCCTAGTTTAGGAGATATAGCCATTTTAGTATTTTGAATTTTCTTTTTTCTGGTGCATAAAATGACCCCCGCAGACGCCTAGCTTAGGAGATATAGCCATTTTAGTATTTTGAATTTTTTTTTCTGGTGCACAAAATGACCCCCGCAGACGCCTAGTTTAGGAGATATAGCCATTTTAGTATTTTGAATTTTTTTTTCTGGTGCATAAAATGACCCCCGCAGACGCCTAGTTCAGGAGATATAGCCATTTTAGTATTTTGAATTTTTTTTCTGGTGCATAAAATGACCCCCGCAGACGCCTAGTTTAGGAGATATAGCCATTTTAGTATTTTGAATTTTCTTTTTTCTGGTGCATAAAATGACCCCCGCAGACGCCTAGTTTAGGAGATATAGCCATTTTAGTATTTTGAATTTTCTTTTTTTTGGTGCACAAAATGACCCCCGCAGACGCCTAGTTTAGGAGATATAGCCATTTTAGTATTTTGAATTTCCTTTTTTTTGGTGCATAAAATGACCTCCGCAGACGCCTAGTTTAGGAGATATAGCCATTTTAGTATTTTGAATTTTCTTTTTTCTGGTGCATAAAATGACCCCCGCAGACGCCTAGTTTAGAAGATATAGCCATTTTAGTATTTTGATTTTTTTTTTTCTGGTGCACAAAATGACCCCCGCAGACGCCTAGTTTAGGAGATATAGCCATTTTAGTATTTTGAATTTTCTGTTTTTTGGTGCACAAAATGACCCCCGCAGACGCCTAGTTTAGGAGATATAGCCATTTTAGTATTTTGAATTTCCTTTTTTTTGGTGCATAAAATTACCTCCGCAGACGCCTAGTTTAGGAGATATAGCCATTTTAGTATTTTGAATTTTCTTTTTTCTGGTGCATAAAATGACCCCCGCAGACGCCTAGTTTAGAAGATATAGCCATTTTAGTATTTTGAATTTTTTTTTTCTGGTGCACAAAATGAACCCCGCAGACCCCTAGTTTAGGAGATATAGCCCTTTTAGTATTTTGAATTTTCTTTTTTCTGGTGCATAAAATGACCCCCGCAGACGCCTAGTTTAGGAGATATAGCCATTTTAGTATTTTGAATTTTCTTTTTTCTTTTGCATAAAATGACCCCCGCAGACCCCTAGTTTAGGAGATATAGCCATTTTAGTATTTTGAATTTTTTTTTTCTGGTGCACAAAATGAACCCCGCAGACCCCTAGTTTAGGAGATATAGCCCAATTAGTATTTTGAATTTTCTTTTTTCTGGTGCATAAAATGACCCCCGCAGACGCCTAGTTTAGGAGATATAGCCATTTTAGTATTTTGAATTTTCTTTTTTCTGGTGCATAAAATGACCCCCGCAGACGCCTAGTTTAGGAGATATAGCCATTTTAGTATTTTGAATTTTTTTTTCTGGTGCACAAAATGACCCCCGCAGACGCCTAGTTTAGGAGATATAGCCATTTTAGTATTTTGAATTTTTTTTTTCTGGTGCACAAAATGACCCCCGCAGACGCCTAGTTTAGGAGATATAGCCCTTTTAGTATTTTGAATTTTCTTTTTTCTGGTGCATAAAATGACCCCCGCAGACGCCTAGTTTAGGAGATATAGCCATTTTAGTATTTTGAATTTTCTTTTTTCTGGTGCATAAAATGACCCCCGCAGACGCCTAGTTTAGGAGATATAGCCATTTTAGTATTTTGAATTTTCTTTTTTCTGGTGCATAAAATGACCCCCGCAGACGCCTAGTTTAGGAGATATAGCCATTTTAGTATTTTGAATTTTCTTTTTTCTGGTGCATAAAATGACCCCCGCAGACGCCTAGTTTAGGAGATATAGCCATTTTAGTATTTTGAATTTTTTTTTCTGGTGCACAAAATGACCCCCGCAGACGCCTAGTTTAGGAGATATAGCCATTTTAGTATTTTGAATTTTTTTTTTCTGGTGCACAAAATGACCCCCGCAGACGCCTAGTTTAGGAGATATAGCCCTTTTAGTATTTTGAATTTTCTTTTTTCTGGTGCATAAAATGACCCCCGCAGACGCCTAGTTTAGGAGCTATAGCCATTTTAGTATTTTGAATTTTCTTTTTTCTGGTGCATAAAATGACCCCCGCAGACCCCTAGTTTAGGAGATATAGCCATTTTAGTATTTTGAATTTTTTTTTTCTGGTGCACAAAATGAACCCCGCAGACCCCTAGTTTAGGAGATATAGCCCATTTAGTATTTTGAATTTTCTTTTTTCTGGTGCATAAAATGACCCCCGCAGACGCCTAGTTTAGGAGATATAGCCATTTTAGTATTTTGAATTTTCTTTTTTCTGGTGCATAAAATGACCCCGCAGACGCCTAGTTTAGGAGATATAGCCATTTTAGTATTTTGAATTTTTTTTTCTGGTGCACAAAATGACCCCCGCAGACGCCTAGTTTAGGAGATATAGCCATTTTAGTATTTTGAATTTTTTTTTTCTGGTGCACAAAATGACCCCCGCAGACGCCTAGTTTAGGAGATATAGCCATTTTAGTATTTTGAATTTTCTTTTTTTTTGGTGCATAAAATGACCCCCGCAGACGCCTAGTTTAGGAGATACAGCCATTTTAGTATTTTGAATTTTTTTTTCTGGTGCACAAAATAACCCCCACAGACGCCTAGTTTAGGAGATATAGCCATTTTAGTATTTTGAATTTTCTTTTTTTTTGTGCACAAAATGACCCCCGCAGACGCCTAGTTTAGGAGATATAGCCATTTTAGTATTTTGAATTTTTTTTTTCTGGTGCATGAAATGACCCCCGCAGACGCCTAGTTAAGGAGATATAGCCATTTTAGTATTTTGAATTTTTTTTTTCTGGTGCACAAAATGACCCCCGCAGACGCCTAGTTTAGGAGATATAGCCCTTTTAGTATTTTGAATTTTCTTTTTTCTGGTGCATAAAATGACCCCCGCAGACGCCTAGTTTAGGAGATATAGCCATTTTAGTATTTTGAATTTTCTTTTTTTTGGTGCATATAATGACCCCCGCAGACGCCTAGTTTAGGAGATATAGCCATTTTAGTATTTTGAATTTTTTTTTTCTGGTGCATAAAATGACCCCCGCAGACGCCTAGTTTAGGAGATATAGCCATTTTAGTATTTTGAATTTTCTTTTTTCTGGTGCATAAAATGACCCCCGCAGACGCCTAGTTTAGGAGATATAGCCATTTTAGTATTTTGAATTTTCTTTTTTCTGGTGCATAAAATGACCCCCGCAGACGCCTAGTTTAGGAGATATAGCCATTTTAGTATTTTGAATTTTTTTTTCTGGTGCACAAAATGACCCCCGCAGACGCCTAGTTTAGGAGATATAGCCATTTTAGTATTATGAATTTTCTTTTTTCTGGTGCATAAAATGACCCCCGCAGACGCCTAGTTTAGGAGATATAGCCATTTTAGTTATTTGAATTTTTTTTTTCTGGTGCACAAAATGAACCCCGCAGATCCCTAGTTAAGGAGATATAGCCCTTTTAGTATTTTGAATTTTCTTTTTTCTGGTGCATAAAATGACCCCCGCAGACGCCTAGTTTAGGAGATATAGCCATTTTAGTATTTTGAATTTTCTTTTTTCTGGTGCATAAAATGACCCCCGCAGACGCCTAGTTTAGGAGATATAGCCATTTTAGTATTTTGAATTTTTTTTTCTGGTGCACAAAATGACCCCCGCAGACGCCTAGTTTAGGAGATATAGCCATTTTAGTATTTTGAATTTTCTTTTTTTTGGTGCATAAAATGACCCCCACAGACGCCTAGTTCAGGAGATATAGCCATTTTAGTATTTTGAATTTTTTTTTCTGGTGCATAAAATGACCCCCGCAGACGCCTAGTTTAGGAGATATAGCCATTTTAGTATTTTGAATTTTTTTTTTCTGGTGCACAAAATGACCCCCGCAGACGCCTAGTTTAGGAGATATAGCCATTTTAGTATTTTGAATTTTCTTTTTTTTTGTGCACAAAATGACCCCCGCAGACGCCTAGTTTAGGAGATATAGCCATTTTAGTATTTTGAATTTTTTTTTTCTGGTGCATGAAATGACCCCCGCAGACGCCTAGTTAAGGAGATATAGCCATTTTAGTATTTTGAATTTTCTTTTTTCTGGTGCATAAAATGACCCCCGCAGACGCCTAGTTTAGGAGTTATAGCCATTTTAGTATTTTGAATTTTCTTTTTTCTGGTGCATAAAATGACCCCCGCAGACGCCTAGTTTAGGAGATATAGCCATTTTAGTATTTTGAATTTTTTTTTCTGGTGCACAAAATGACCCCCGCAGACGCCTAGTTTAGGAGATATAGCCATTTTAGTATTTTGAATTTTCTTTTTTTTGGTGCATATAATGACCCCCGCAGACGCCTAGTTTAGGAGATATAGCCATTTTAGTATTTTGAATTTTTTTTTTCTGGTGCATAAAATGACCCCCGCAGACGCCTAGTTTAGGAGATATAGCCATTTTAGTATTTTGAATTTTCTTTTTTCTGGTGCATAAAATGACCCCCGCAGACGCCTAGTTTAGGAGATATAGCCATTTTAGTATTTTGAATTTTTTTTTCTGGTGCACAAAATGACCCCCGCAGACGCCTAGTTTAGGAGATATAGCCATTTTAGTATTTTGAATTTTCTTTTTTTTTGGTGCATAAAATGACCCCCGCAGACGCCTAGTTTAGGAGATACAGCCATTTTAGTATTTTGAATTTTTTTTTCTGGTGCACAAAATAACCCCCACAGACGCCTAGTTTAGGAGATATAGCCATTTTAGTATTTTGAATTTTCTTTTTTCTGGTGCACAAAATGACCCCCGCAGACGCCTAGTTAAGGAGATATAGCCATTTTAGTATTTTGAATTTTTTTTTCTGGTGCACAAAAAGACCCCCGCTGACGCCTAGTTTAGGAGATATAGCCATTTTAGTATTTTGAATTTTCTTTTTTCTGGTGCATAAAATGACCCCCGCAGACACCTAGTTTAGGAGATATAGCCATTTTAGTATTTTGAATTTTTTTTTTCTGGTGCACAAAATGACCCCCGCAGACGCCTAGTTTAGGATATATAGCCATTTTAGTATTTTGAATTTTTTTTTTTCTGGTGCACAAAATGACCCCCGCAGACGCCTAGTTTAGGAGATATAGCCATTTTAGTATTTTGAATTTTCTTTTTTTTGGTGCATAAAATGTCCCCCTCAGACGCCTAGTTTATTAGATATAGCCATTTTAGTATTTTGAATTTTTTTTTTCTGGTGCACAAAATAACCCCCACAGACGCCTAGTTTAGGAGATATAGCCATTTTAGTATTTTGAATTTTCTTTTTTCTGGTGCATAAAATGACCCCCGCAGACGCCTAGTTATGGAGATATGCCATTTTAGTATTTTGAATTTTTTTTTTCTGGTGCTCAAAATGACCCCCGCTGACGCCTAGTTTAGGAGATATAGCCATTTTAGTATTTTGAATTTTTTTTTTCTGGTGCACAAAATGAACCCCGAAGACCCCTAGTTTAGGAGATATAGCCCTTTTAGTATTTTGAATTTTCTTTTTTCTGGTGCATAAAATGACCCCCGCAGACGCCTAGTTTAGGAGATATAGCCATTTTAGTATTTTGAATTTTCTTTTTTCTGGTGCATAAAATGACCCCCGCAGAAACCTAGTTTAGAAGATATAGCCATTTTAGTATTTTGAATTTTTTTTTTCTGGTGCACAAAATGAACCCCGCAGACCCCTAGTTTAGGAGATATAGCCCTTTTAGTATTTTGAATTTTCTTTTTTCTGGTGCATAAAATGACCCCCGCAGACGCCTAGTTTAGGAGATATAGCCATTTTAGTATTTTGAATTTTCTTTTTTCTGGTGCATAAAATGACCCCCGCAGACGCCTAGTTTAGGAGATATAGCCATTTTAGTATTTTGAATTTTTTTTTCTGGTGCACAAAATGACCCCCGCAGACGCCTAGTTTAGGAGATATAGCCATTTTAGTTTTTTGAATTTTTTTTTTCTGGTGCACAAAATGACCCCCGCAGACGCCTAGTTTAGGAGATATAGCCCTTTTAGTATTTTGAATTTTCTTTTTTCTGGTGCATAAAATGACCCCCGCAGACGCCTAGTTTAGGAGATATAGCCCTTTTAGTATTTTGAATTTTCTTTTTTCTGGTGCATAAAATGACCCCCGCAGACGCCTAGTTTAGGAGATATAGCCATTTTAGTATTTTGAATTTTTTTTTCTGGTGCACAAAATGACCCCCGCAGACGCCTAGTTTAGGAGATATAGCCCCTTTAGTATTTTGAATTTTCTTTTTTCTGGTGCATAAAATGACCCCCGCAGACGCCTAGTTTAGGAGATATAGCCATTTTAGTATTTTGAATTTTCTTTTTTCTGGTGCATAAAATGACCCCCGCAGACGCCTAGTTTAGGAGATATAGCCATTTTAGTATTTTGAATTTTTTTTTCTGGTGCACAAAATGACCCCCGCAGACGCCTTGTTTAGGAGATTTAGCCATTTTAGTATTTTGAATTTTCTTTTTTTTGGTGCATATAATGACCCCCGCAGACGCCTAGTTCAGGAGATATAGCCATTTTAGTATTTTGAATTTTTTTTTCTGGTGCATAAAATGACCCCCGCAGACGCCTAGTTTAGGAGATAGCCATTTTAGTATTTTGAATTTTTTTTTCTGGTGCACAAAATGACCCCCGCAGACGCCTAGTTTAGGAGATATAGCCATTTTAGTATTTTGAATTTTCTTTTTTCTGGTGCATAAAATGACCCCCGCAGACGCCTAGCCATTTTAGTATTTTGAATTTTTTTTTTCTGGTGCACAAAATGAACCCCGCAGACAACTAGTTTAGGAGATATAGCCCTTTTAGTATTTTGAATTTTCTTTTTTCTGGTGCATAAAATGACCCCCGCAGACGCCTAGTTTAGGAGATATAGCCATTTTAGTATTTTGAATTTTCTTTTTTCTGGTGCATAAAATGACCCCCGCAGACGCCTAGTTTAGGAGATATAGCCATTTTAGTATTTTGAATTTTTTTTTCTGGTGCACAAAATGACCCCCGCAGACGCCTAGTTTAGGAGATATAGCCATTTTAGTATTTTGAATTTTTTTTTTCTGGTGCACAAAATGACCCCCGCAGACGCCTAGTTTAGGTGATATAGCCATTTTAGTATTTTGAATTTTCGTTTTTCTGGTGCATAAAATGACCCCCGCAGACGCCTAGTTTAGGAGATATAGCCATTTTAGTATTTTGAATTTTTTTTTCTGGTGCACAAAATGACCCCCGCAGACGCCTAGTTTAGGAGATATAGCCATTTTAGTATTTTGAATTTTTTTTTTCTGGTGCATAAAATGACCCCCGCAGACGCCTAGTTTAGGAGATATAGCCATTTTAGTATTTTGAATTTTTTTTTCTGGTGCACAAAATGACCCCCGCAGACGCCTAGTTTAGGAGATATAGCCATTTTAGTATTTTGAATTTTCTTTTTTCTGGTGCATAAAATGACCCCCGCAGACGCCTAGTTTAGGAGATATAGCCATTTTAGTATTTTGAATTTTTTTTTTCTGGTGCACAAAATGACCCCCGCAGACGCCTAGTTTAGGAGATATAGCCATTTTAGTATTTTGAATTTTCTTTTTTCTGGTGCATAAAATGACCCCCGCAGACGCCTAGTTTAGGAGATATAGCCATTTTAGTATTTTGATTTTTTTTTTCTGGTGCACATTATAACCCCCCACAGACGCCTAGTTTAGGAGATATAGCCATTTTAGTATTTTGAATTTTCTTTTTTCGGGTGCACAAAATGACCCCCGCAGACGCCTAGTTAAGGAGATATAGCCATTTTAGTATTTTGAATTTTTTTTTTCTGGTGCACAAAATGACCCCCGCTGACGCCTAGTTTAGGAGATACAGCCATTTTAGTATTTTGAATTTTTATTTTCTGGTGCATAAAATGACCCCCGCAGACGCCTAGTTTAGGAGATATAGCCATTTTAGTATTTTGTCTTTTCTTTTGTGTGGTGCATAAAATGACCCCCGCAGACGTCTAGTTTAGGAGATATAGCCATTTTAGTATTTTGAATTTTTTTTTTCTGGTGCACAAAATGACCCCCGCAGACGCTTAGTTTAGGAGATATAGCCATTTTAGTATTTTGAATTTTCTTTTTTTTGGTGCATAAAATGTCCCCCTCAGACGCCTAGTTTATTAGATATAGCCATTTTAGTATTTTGAATTTTTTTTTTCTGGTGCACAAAATAACCCCCACAGACGCCTAGTTTAGGAGATATAGCCACTTTAGTATTTTGAATTTTCTTTTTTCTGGTGCATAAAATGACCCCCGCAGACGCCTAGTTAAGGAGATATGCCATTTTAGTATTTTGAATTTTTTTTTTCTGGTGCACAAAATGACCCCCGCTGACGCCTAGTTTAGGAGATATAGCCATTTTAGTATTTTGAATTTTCTTTTTTCTGGTGCATAAAATGACCCCCGCAGACCCCTAGTTTAGGAGATATAGCCATTTTAGTATTTTGAATTTTCTTTTCTCTGGTGCATAAAATGAACCCCGCAGACCCCTAGTTTAGGAGATATAGCCCTTTTAGTATTTTGAATTTTCTTTTTTCTGGTGCATAAAATGACCCCCGCAGACGCCTAGTTTAGGAGATATAGCCATTTTAGTATTTTGAATTTTCTTTTTTCTGGTGCATAAAATGACCCCCGCAGACCCCTAGTTTAGGAGATATAGCCATTTTAGTATTTTGAATTTTTTTTTTCTGGTGCACAAAATGAAACCCGCAGACCCCTAGTTTAGGAGATATAGCACTTTTAGTATTTTGAATTTTCTTTTTTCTGGTGCATAAAATGACCCCCGCAGACGCCTAGTTTAGGAGATATAGGCATTTTAGTATTTTGAATTTTTTTTTCTGGTGCACAAAATGACCCGCGCAGACGCCTAGTTTAGGAGATATAGCCATTTTAGTATTTTGAATTTTTTTTTTCTGGTGCACAAAATGACCCCCGCAGACGCCTAGTTTAGGAGATATAGCCCTTTTAGTATTTTGAATTTTCTTTTTTCTGGTGCATAAAATGACCCCCGCAGACGCCTAGCCATTTTAGTATTTTGAATTTTTTTTTTCTGGTGCACAAAATGAACCCCGCAGACCCCTAGTTTAGGAGATATAGCCCTTTTAGTATTTTGAATTTTCTTTTTTCTGGTGCATAAAATGACCCCCGCAGACGCCTAGTTTAGGAGATATAGCCATTTTAGTATTTTGAATTTTCTTTTTTCTGGTGCATAAAATGACCCCCGCAGACGCCTAGTTTAGGAGATATAGCCATTTTAGTATTTTGAATTTTTTTTTCTGGTGCACAAAATGACCCCCGCAGACGCCTAGTTTAGGAGATATAGCCATTTTAGTATTTTGAATTTTTTTTTTCTGGTGCACAAAATGACCCCCGCAGACGCCTAGTTTAGGAGATATAGCCCTTTTAGTATTTTGAATTTTCATTTTTCTGGTGCATAAAATGACCCCCGCAGACGCCTAGTTTAGGAGATATAGCCCTTTTAGTATTTTGAATTTTCTTTTTTCTGGTGCATAAAATGACCCCCGCAGACGCCTAGTTTAGGAGATATAGCCATTTTAGTATTTTGAATTTTTTTTTCTGGTGCACAAAATGACCCCCGCAGACGCCTAGTTTAGGAGATATAGCCCTTTTAGTATTTTGAATTTTCTTTTTTCTGGTGCATAAAATGACCCCCGCAGACGAATAGTTTAGGAGATATAGCCCTTTTAGTATTTTGAATTTTCTTTTTTCTGGTGCATAAAATGACCCCCGCAGACGCCTAGTTTAGGAGATATAGCCATTTTAGTATTTTGAATTTTTTTTTCTTGTGCACAAAATGACCCCCGCAGACGCCTAGTTTAGGAGATATAGCCATTTTAGTATTTTGAATTTTCTTTTTTTTGGTGCATAAAATGACCCCCGCAGACGCCTAGTTCAGGAGATATAGCCATTTTAGTATTTTGAATTTTTTTTTCTGGTGCATAAAATGACCCCCGCAGACGCCTAGTTTAGGAGATATAGCCATTTTAGTATTTTGAATTTTTTTTTCTGGTGCACAAAATGACCCCCGCAGACGCCTAGTTTAGGAGATATAGCCATTTTAGTATTTTGAATTTTTATTTTCTGGTGCATAAAATGACCCCCGCAGACGTCTAGTTTAGGAGATATAGCCATTTTAGTATTTTGAATTTTCTTTTTTCTGGTGCATAAAATGACCCCCGCAGACCCCTAGTTTAGGAGATATAGCCATTTTAGTATTTTGAATTTTTTTTTCTGGTGCACAAAATGACCCCCGCAGACGCCTAGTTTAGGAGATATAGCCATTTTAGTATTTTGAATTTTTTTTTTCTGGTGAACAAAATGACCCCCGCAGACGCCTAGTTTAGGAGATATAGCCATTTTAGTATTTTGAATTTTTTTTTTCTGGTGCATAAAATGACCCACGTAGACGCCTAGTTTAGGAGATATAGCCATTTTAGTATTTTGAATTTTTTTTTCTGGTGCACAAAATGACCCCCGCAGACGCCTAGTTTAGGAGACATAGCCATTTTAGTATTTTGAATTTTCTTTTTTCTGGTGCATAAAATGACCCCCGCAGACGCCTAGTTTAGGAGATATAGCCATTTTAGTATTTTGAATTTTTTTTTCTGGTGCACAAAATGACCCCCGCAGACGCCTAGTTTAGGAGATATAGCCATTTTAGTATTTTGAATTTTTTCTTTCTGATGCACAAAATGACCCCCGCAGACGCCTAGTTTAGGAGATATAGCCATTTTAGTATTTTTAATTTTCTTTTTTCTGGTGCATAAAATGACCCCCGCAGACGCCTAGTTTAGGAGATATAGCCATTTTAGTATTTTGAATTTTTTTTTCTGGTGCACAAAATGACCCCCGCAGACGCCTAGTTTAGGAGATATAGCCATTTTAGTATTTTGAATTTTCTTTTTTCTGGTGCACAAAATGACCCCCGCAGACGCCTAGTTAAGGAGATATAGCCATTTTAGTATTTTGAATTTTTTTTTTCTGGTGCACAAAATCACCCCCGCTGACGCCTAGTTTAGGAGATATAGCCATTTTAGTATTTTGAATTTTTATTTTCTGGTGCATAAAATGACCCCCGCAGACGCCTAGTTTAGGAGATATAGCCATTTTAGTATTTTGAATTTTCTTTTTTTTGGTGCATAAAATGTCCCCCTCAGACGCCTAGTTTATTAGATATAGCCAGTTTAGTATTTAGAATTTTTTTTTCTGGTGCACAAAATAACCCCCACAGACGCCTAGTTTAGGAGATATAGCCATTTTAGTATTTTGAATTTTCTTTTTTCTGGTGCATAAAATGACCCCCGCAGACGCCTAGTTAAGGAGATATGCCATTTTAATTTTAGTATTTTGAATTTTTTTTTCTGGTGCACAAAATGACCCCCGCTGACGCCTAGTTTAGGAGATATAGCCATTTTAGTATTTTGAATTTTTTTTTTCTGGTGCACAAAATGAACCCCGCAGACCCCTAGTTTAGGAGATATAGCCCTTTTAGTATTTTGAATTTTCTTTTTTCTGGTGCATAAAATGACCCCCGCAGACGCCTAGTTTAGGAGATATAGCCATTTTAGTATTTTGAATTTTCTTTTTTCTGGTGCTTAAAATGACCCCCGCAGACCCCTAGTTTAGGAGATATAGCCATTTTAGTATTTTGAATTTTTTTTTTCTGGTGCACAAAATGAACCCCGCAGACCCCTAGTTTAGGAGATATAGCCCTTTTAGTATTTTGAATTTTCTTTTTTCTGGTGTATAAAATGACCCCCGCAGACGCCTAGTTTAGGAGATATAGCCATTTTAGTATTTTGAATTTTCTTTTTTCTGGTGCATGAAATGACCCCCGCAGACGCCTAGTTTAGGAGATATAGCCCTTTTAGTATTTTGAATTTTTTTTTCTGGTGCACAAAATGACCCCCGCAGACGCCTAGTTTAGGAGATATAGCCATTTTAGTATTTTTAATTTTTTTTTTCTGGTGCACAAAATGACCCCCGCAGACGCCTAGTTTAGGAGATATAGCCCTTTTAGTATTTTGAATTTTCTTTTTTCTGGTGCATAAAATGACCCCCGCAGACGCCTAGTTTAGGAGATATAGCCCTTTTAGTATTTTGAATTTTCTTTTTTCTGGTGCACAAAATGACCCCCGCAGACGCCTAGTTTAGGAGATATAGCCCTTTTAGTATTTTGAATTTTCTTTTTTCTGGTGCATAAAATGACCCCCGCAGACGCCTAGTTTAGGAGATATAGCCCTTTTAGTATTTTGAATTTTCTTTTTTCTGGTGCATAAAATGACCCCCGCAGACGCCTAGTTTAGGAGATATAGCCATTTTAGTATTTTGAATTTTTTTTTCTGGTGCACAAAATGACCCCCGCAGACGCCTAGTTTAGGAGATATAGCCATTTTAGTATTTTGAATTTTCTTTTTTTTGGTGCATAAAATGACCCCCGCAGACGCCTAGTTCAGGAGATATAGCCATTTTAGTATTTTGAATTTTTTTTTCTGGTGCATAAAATGACCCCCGCAGACGCCTAGTTCAGGAGATATAGCCATTTTAGTATTTTGAATTTTTTTTTCTGGTGCATAAAATGACCCCCGCAGACGCCTAGTTTAGGAGATATAGCCATTTTAGTATTTTGAATTTCCTTTTTTCTGGTGTATAAAATGACCCCCGCAGACGCCTAGTTTAGGAGATATAGCCATTTTAGTATTTTGAATTTTTTTTTCTGGTGCACAAAATGACCCCCGCCGACGCCTAGTTTAGGAGATATAGCCATTTTAGTATTTTGAATTTTTTTTTCTGGTGCACAAAATGACCCCCGCAGACGCCTAGTTTAGGAGATATAGCCATTTTAGTATTTTGAATTTTTTTTTCTGGTGCACAATATGACCCCCGCAGACGCCTAGTTTAGGAGATATAGCCATTTTAGTATTTTGAATTTTTTTTTCTGGTGCACAAAATGACCCCCGCAGACGCCTAGTTTAGGAGATATAGCCATTTTAGTATTTTGAATTTTTTTTTTCTGGTGCATAAAATGACCCCCGCAGACGCCTAGTTTAGGAGATATAGCCATTTTAGTATTTTGAATTTTTTCTTTCTGGTGCACAAAATGACCCCCGCAGACGCCTAGTTTAGGAGATATAGCCATTTTAGTATTTTGAATTTTCTTTTTTTTGGTGCAAAAAATGACCCCCGCAGACGCCTAGTTTAGGAGATATAGCCATTTTAGTATTTTGAATTTTTTTTTTCTGGTGCATAAAATGACCCCCGCAGACGCCTAGTTTAGGAGATATAGCCATTTTAGTATTTGAATTTTCTTTTTTCTGGTGCATAAAATGACCCCCGCAGACGCCTAGTTTAGGAGATATAGCCATTTTAGTATTTTGAATTTTTTTTTTCTGGTGCACAAAATGACCCCCGCAGACGCCTAGTTTAGGAGATATAGCCATTTTAGTATTTAGAATTTTCTTTTTTTTTGGTGCATAAAATGACCCCCGCAGACGCCTAGTTTAGGAGATACAGCCATTTTAGTATTTTGAATTTTTTTTTTCTGGTGCACAGAAAATAACCCCCACAGACGCCTAGTTTAGGAGATATAGCCATTTTAGTATTTTGAATTTTCTTTTTTCTGGTGCACAAAATGACCCCCGCAGACGCCTAGTTAAGGAGATATAGCCATTTTAGTATTTTGAATTTTTTTTTTCTGGTGCACAAAATGACCCCCGCAGACGCCTAGTTTAGGAGATATAGCCATTTTAGTATTTTTAATTTTTTTTTTCTGGTGCACAAAATGACCCCCGCAGACGCCTAGTTTAGGAGATATAGCCCTTTTAGTATTTTGAATTTTCTTTTTTCTGGTGCATAAAATGACCCCCGCAGACGCCTAGTTTAGGAGATATAGCCCTTTTAGTATTTTGAATTTTCTTTTTTCTGGTGCACAAAATGACCCCCGCAGACGCCTAGTTTAGGAGATATAGCCCTTTTAGTATTTTGAATTTTCTTTTTTCTGGTGCATAAAATGACCCCCGCAGACGCCTAGTTTAGGAGATATAGCCCTTTTAGTATTTTGAATTTTTTTTTCTGGTGCACAAAATGACCCCCGCAGACGCCTAGTTTAGGAGATATAGCCATTTTAGTATTTTGAATTTTCTTTTTTTTGGTGCATAAAATGACCCCCGCAGACGCCTAGTTCAGGAGATATAGCCATTTTAGTATTTTGAATTTTTTTTTCTGGTGCATAAAATGACCCCCGCAGACGCCTAGTTCAGGAGATATAGCCGTTTTAGTATTTTGAATTTTTTTTTCTGGTGCATAAAATGACCCCCGCAGACGCCTAGTTCAGGAGATATAGCCATTTTAGTATTTTGAATTTTTTTTTTCTGGTGCACAAAATAACCCCCGCGGACGCCTAGTTTAGGAGATATAGCCATTTTAGTATTTTGAATTTTCTTTTTTTTTGGTGCATAAAATGACCCCCGCAGACGCCTAGTTTAGGAGATACAGCCATTTTAGTATTTTGAATTTTTTTTTTCTGGTGCACAAAATAACCCCCACAGACGCCTAGTTTAGGAGATATAGCCATTTTAGTATTTTGAATTTTCTTTTTTCTGGTGCACAAAATGACCCCCGCAGACGCCTAGTTAAGGAGATATAGCCATTTTAGTATTTTGAATTTTTTTTTTTCTGGTGCATAAAATGACCCCCGCAGACGCCTAGTTTAGGAGATATAGCCATTTTAGTATTTTGAATTTTTTTTTTCTGGTGCACAAAATGACCCCCGCAGACGCCTAGTTTAGGAGATATAGCCATTTTAGTATTTTGAATTTTCTTTTTTTTGGTGCATAAAATGACCCCGCAGACGCCTAGTTTAGGAGATATAGCCATTTTAGAATTTTGAATTTTTATTTTCTGGTGCATAAAATGACCCCCGCAGACGCCTAGTTTAGGAGATATAGCCATTTTAGTATTTTGAATTTTCTTTTTTGTGGTGCATAAAATGACCCCCGCAGACGCCTAGTTTAGGAGATATAGCCATTTTAGTATTTTGAATTTTTTTTTCTGGTGCACAAAATAACCCCCACAGACGCCTAGTTTAGGAGATATAGCCATTTTAGTATTTTGAATTTTCTTTTTTCTGGTGCATAAAATGACCCCCGCAGACGCCTAGTTAAGGAGATATGCCATTTTAGTATTTTGAATTTTTTTTTTCTGGTGCACAAAATGACCCCCGCTGACGCCTAGTTTAGGAGATATAGCCATTTTAGTATTTTGAATTTTTTTTTCTGGTGCACAAAATGAACCCCGCAGACCCCTAGTTTAGGAGATATAGCCCTTTTAGTATTTTGAATTTTCTTTTTTCTGGTGCATAAAATGACCCCCGCAGACCCTTAGATTAGGAGATATAGCCATTTTAGTATTTTGAATTTTTTTTTTCTGGTGCACAAAATGAACCCCGCAGACCCCTAGTTTAGGTGATATAGCCCTTTTAGTATTTTGAATTTTCTTTTTTCTGGTGCATAAAATGACCCCCGCAGACGCCTAGTTTAGGAGATATAGCCATTTTAGTATTTTGAATTTTCTTTTTTCTGGTGCATAAAATGACCCCCGCAGACGCCTAGTTTAGGAGATATAGCCATTTTAGTATTTTGAATTTTTTTTTTCTGGTGCACAAAATGACCCCCGCAGACGCCTAGTTTAGGAGATATAGCCCTTTTAGTATTTTGAATTTTCTTTTTTCTGGTGCATAAAATGACCCCCGCAGACGCCTAGTTTAGGAGATATAGCCCTTTTAGTATTTTGAATTTTCTTTTTTCTGGTGCATAAAATGACCCCCGCAGACGCCTAGTTTAGGAGATATAGCCATTTTAGTATTTTGAATTTTCTTTTTTCTGGTGCATAAAATGACCCCCGCAGACGCCTAGTTTAGGAGATATAGCCATTTTAGTATTTTGAATTTTTTTTTTTCTGGCGCATAAAATGACCCCCGCAGACGCCTAGTTCAGGAGATATAGCCATTTTAGTATTTTGAATTTTTTTTTCTGGTGCATAAAATGACCCCCACAGACGCCTAGTTTAGGAGATATAGCCATTTTAGTATTTTGAATTTTCTTTTTTCTGGTGCATAAAATGACCCCCGCAGACGCCTAGTTTAGGAGATATAGCCATTTTAGTATTTTGAATTTTTTTTTCTGGTGCACAAAATGACCCCCGCAGACGCCTAGTTTAGGAGATATAGCCATTTTAGTATTTTGAATTTTTTTTTCTGGTGCACAAAATGACCCCCGCAGACGCCTAGTTTAGGAGATATAGCCCTTTTAGTATTTTGAATTTTCTTTTTTCTGGTGCATAAAATGGCCCCCGCAGACGCCTAGTTTAGGAGATATAGCCATTTTAGTATTTTGAATTTTTTTTTTCTGGTGCACAAAATGACCCCCGCAGACTCCTAGTTTAGGAGATATAGCCATTTTAGTATTTTGAATTTTCTTTTTTCTGGTGCATAAAATGACCCCCGCAGACGCCTAGTTTAGGAGATATAGCAATTTTAGTATTTTGAATTTTCTTTTTTCTGGTGCATAAAATGGCCCCCGCAGACGCCTAGTTTAGGAGATATAGCCATTTTAGTATTTTGAATTTTCTTTTTCTGGTGCACAAAATGACCCCCGCTGACGCCTAGTTTAGGAGATATAGCCATTTTAGTATTTTGAATTTTTTTTTTCTGGTGCATAAAATGACCCCCGCAGACGCCTAGTTTAGGAGATATAGCCATTTTAGTATTTTGAATTTTCTTTTTTCTGGTGCATAAAATGACCCCCGCAGACCCCTAGTTTAGGTGATATAGCCCTTTTAGTATTTTGAATTTTCTTTTTTCTGGTGCATAAAATGACCCCCGCAGACGCCTAGTTTAGGAGATATAGCCATTTTAGTATTTTGAATTTTCTTTTTTCTGGTGCATAAAATGACCCCCGCAGACCCCTAGTTTAGGAGATATAGCCCTTTTAGTATTTTGAATTTTCTTTTTTCTGGTGCATAAAATGACCCCCGCAGACCCTTAGTTTAGGAGATATTGCCATTTTAGTATTTTGAATTTTTTTTTTCTGGTGCACAAAATGACCCCCGCAGACGCCTAGTTTAGGAGATATAGCCCTTTTAGTATTTTGAATTTTCTTTTTTCTGGTGCATAAAATGACCCCCGCAGACGCCTAGTTTAGGAGATATAGCCCTTTTAGTATTTTGAATTTTCTTTTTTCTGGTGCATAAAATGACCCCCGCAGACGCCTAGTTTAGGAGATATAGCCATTTTAGTATTTTGAATTTTTTTTTCTGGTGCATAAAATGACCCCCGCAGACGCCTAGTTCAGGAGATATAGCCATTTTAGTATTTTGAATTTTTTTTTCTGGTGCATAAAATGACCCCCGCAGACGCCTAGTTTAGGAGATATAGCCATTTTAGTATTTTGAATTTTCATTTTTCTGGTGCATAAAATGACCCCCGCAGACGCCTAGTTTAGGAGATATAGCCATTTTAGTATTTTGAATTTTTTTTTCTGGTGCACAAAATGACCCCCGCAGACGCCTAGTTTAGGAGATATAGCCATTTTAGTATTTTGAATTTTTTTTTCTGGTGCACAAAATGACCCCCGCAGCCGCCTAGTTTAGGAGATATAGCAATTTTAGTATTTTGAATTTTCTTTTTTTTGGTGCATAAAATGACCCCCGCAGACGCCTAGTTTAGGAGATATAGCCATTTTAGTATTTTGAATTTTTTTTTTCTGGTGCATAAAATGACCCCCGCAGACGCCTAGTTTAGGAGATATAGCCATTTTAGTATTTTGAATTTTTTTTTCTGGTGCACAAAATGACCCCCGCAGACGCCTAGTTTAGGAGATATAGCCATTTTAGTATTTTGAATTTTCTTTTTTCTGGTGCATAAAATGACCCCCGCAGACGCCTAGTTTAGGAGATATAGCCATTTTAGTATTTTGAATTTTTTTTTCTGGTGCACAAAATGACCCCCGCAGACGCCTAGTTTAGGAGATATAGCCATTTTAGTATTTTGAATTTTTTTTTCTGGTGCACAAAATGACCCCCGCAGACGCCTAGTTTAGGAGATATAGCCCTTTTAGTATTTTGAATTTTCTTTTTTCTGGTGCATAAAATGGCCCCCGCAGACGCCTAGTTTAGGAGATATAGCCATTTTAGTATTTTGAATTTTTTTTTTCTGG
The DNA here is from genome assembly GCA_963966105.1 of Volucella zonaria. NCBI lineage: Eukaryota > Metazoa > Arthropoda > Insecta > Diptera > Syrphidae > Volucella > Volucella zonaria. Next base: position 89,377,292 of record OZ014533.1, on the reverse strand, counting down.
TGCACAAAATGACCCCCGCAGACTCCTAGTTTAGGAGATATAGCCATTTTAGTATTTTGAATTTTCTTTTTTCTGGTGCATAAAATGACCCCCGCAGACGCCTAGTTTAGGAGATATAGCAATTTTAGTATTTTGAATTTTCTTTTTTCTGGTGCATAAAATGGCCCCCGCAGACGCCTAGTTTAGGAGATATAGCCATTTTAGTATTTTGAATTTTCTTTTTCTGGTGCACAAAATGACCCCCGCTGACGCCTAGTTTAGGAGATATAGCCATTTTAGTATTTTGAATTTTTTTTTTCTGGTGCATAAAATGACCCCCGCAGACGCCTAGTTTAGGAGATATAGCCATTTTAGTATTTTGAATTTTCTTTTTTCTGGTGCATAAAATGACCCCCGCAGACCCCTAGTTTAGGTGATATAGCCCTTTTAGTATTTTGAATTTTCTTTTTTCTGGTGCATAAAATGACCCCCGCAGACGCCTAGTTTAGGAGATATAGCCATTTTAGTATTTTGAATTTTCTTTTTTCTGGTGCATAAAATGACCCCCGCAGACCCCTAGTTTAGGAGATATAGCCCTTTTAGTATTTTGAATTTTCTTTTTTCTGGTGCATAAAATGACCCCCGCAGACCCTTAGTTTAGGAGATATTGCCATTTTAGTATTTTGAATTTTTTTTTTCTGGTGCACAAAATGACCCCCGCAGACGCCTAGTTTAGGAGATATAGCCCTTTTAGTATTTTGAATTTTCTTTTTTCTGGTGCATAAAATGACCCCCGCAGACGCCTAGTTTAGGAGATATAGCCCTTTTAGTATTTTGAATTTTCTTTTTTCTGGTGCATAAAATGACCCCCGCAGACGCCTAGTTTAGGAGATATAGCCATTTTAGTATTTTGAATTTTTTTTTCTGGTGCATAAAATGACCCCCGCAGACGCCTAGTTCAGGAGATATAGCCATTTTAGTATTTTGAATTTTTTTTTCTGGTGCATAAAATGACCCCCGCAGACGCCTAGTTTAGGAGATATAGCCATTTTAGTATTTTGAATTTTCATTTTTCTGGTGCATAAAATGACCCCCGCAGACGCCTAGTTTAGGAGATATAGCCATTTTAGTATTTTGAATTTTTTTTTCTGGTGCACAAAATGACCCCCGCAGACGCCTAGTTTAGGAGATATAGCCATTTTAGTATTTTGAATTTTTTTTTCTGGTGCACAAAATGACCCCCGCAGCCGCCTAGTTTAGGAGATATAGCAATTTTAGTATTTTGAATTTTCTTTTTTTTGGTGCATAAAATGACCCCCGCAGACGCCTAGTTTAGGAGATATAGCCATTTTAGTATTTTGAATTTTTTTTTTCTGGTGCATAAAATGACCCCCGCAGACGCCTAGTTTAGGAGATATAGCCATTTTAGTATTTTGAATTTTCTTTTTTTTGGTGCATAAAATGACCCCCGCAGACGCCTAGTTTAGGAGATATAGCCATTTTAGTATTTTGAATTTTTTTTTCTGGTGCACAAAATGACCCCCGCAGACGCCTAGTTTAGGAGATATAGCCATTTTAGTATTTTGAATTTTTTTTTCTGGTGCACAAAATGACCCCCGCAGACGCCTAGTTTAGGAGATATAGCCATTTTAGTATTTTGAATTTTTTTTTTCTGTTGCATAAAATGACCCCCGCAGACGCCTAGTTTAGGAGATATAGCCATTTTAGTATTTTGAATTTTTTCTTTCTGGTGCACAAAATGACCCCCGCAGACGCCTAGTTTAGGAGATATAGCCATTTTAGTATTTTGAATTTTCTTTTTTTTGGTGCATAAAATGACCCCCGCAGACGCCTAGTTTAGGAGATATAGCCATTTTAGTATTTTGAATTTTTTTTTTCTGGTGCATAAAATGACCCCCGCAGACGCCTAGTTTAGGAGATATAGCCATTTTAGTATTTTGAATTTTCTTTTTCTGGTGCATAAAATGACACCCGCAGACGCCTAGTTTAGGAGATATAGCCATTTTAGTATTTTGAATTTTTTTTTTCTGGTGCACAAAATGACCCCCGCAGACGCCTAGTTTAGGAGATATAGCCATTTTAGTATTTTGAATTTTCTTTTTTTTTTGGTGCATAAAATGACCCCCGCAGACGCCTAGTTTAGGAGATACAGCCATTTTAGTATTTTGAATTTTTTTTTTCTGGTGCACAAAATAACCCCCACAGACGCCTAGTTTAGGAGATATAGCCATTTTAGTATTTTGAATTTTCTTTTTTCTGCTGCACAAAATGACCCCCGCAGACGCCTAGTTAAGGAGATATAGCCATTTTAGTATTTTGAATTTTTTTTTTCTGGTGCACAAAATGACCCCCGCTGACGCCTAGTTTAGGAGATATAGCCATTTTATTATTTTGAATTTTTATTTTCTGGTGCATAAAATGACCCCCGCAGACGCCTAGTTTAGGAGATATAGCCATTTTAGTATTTTGAATTTTCTTTTTTGTGGTGCATAAAATGACCCCCGCAGACGCCTAGTTTAGGAGATATAGCCATTTTAGTATTTTGAATTTTTTTTTTCTGGTGCACAAAATAACCCCCACAGACGCCTAGTTTAGGAGATATAGCCATTTTAGTATTTTGAATTTTCTTTTTTCTGGTGCATAAAATGACCCCCGCAGACGCCTAGTTAAGGAGATATGCCATTTTAGTATTTTGAATTTTTTTTTTCTGGTGCACAAAATGACCCCCGCTGACGCCTAGTTTAGGAGATATAGCCATTTTAGTATTTTGAATTTTTTTTTTCTGGTGCACAAAATGAACCCCGCAGACCCCTAGTTTAGGAGATATAGCCATTTTAGTATTTTGAATTTTCTTTTTTCTGGTGCATAAAATGACCCCCGCAGACGCCTAGTGTAGGAGATATAGCCATTTTAGTATTTTGAATTTTTTTTTTCTGGTGCACAAAATGACCCCCGCAGACGCCTAGTTTAGGAGATATAGCCATTTTAGTATTTTGAATTTTCTGTTTTTTGGTGCATAAAATGACCCCCGCAGACGCCTAGTTCAGGAGATATAGCCATTTTAGTATTTTGAATTTTTTTTTCTGGTGCATAAAATGACCCCCGCAGACGCTTAGTTCAGGAGATATAGCCATTTTAGTATTTTGAATTTTTTTTTCTGGTGCATAAAATGACCCCCGCAGACGCCTAGTTCAGGAGATATAGCCATTTTAGTATTTTGAATTTTTTTTTCTGGTGCATAAAATGACCCCCGCAGACGCCTAGTTTAGGAGATATAGCCATTTTAGTATTTTGAATTTTTTTTTCTGGTGCACAAAATGACCCCCGCAGACGCCTAGTTTAGGAGATATAGCCATTTTAGTATTTTGAACTTTTTTTTCTGTTGCACAAAATGACCCCCGCAGACGCCTAGTTTAGGAGATATAGCCATTTTAGTATTTTGAATTTTCTTTTTTTTGGTGCATAAAATGACCCGCAGACGCCTAGTTTAGGAGATATAGCCATTTTAGTATTTTGAATTTTCTTTTTTTTGGTGCATAAAATGACCTCCGCAGACGCCTAGTTTAGGAGATATAGCCATTTTAGTATTTCGAATTTTCTTTTTTCTGGTGCATAAAATGACCCCCGCAGACGCCTAGTTTAGGAGATATAGCCATTTTAGTATTTTGAATTTTTTTTTTCTGGTGCACAAAATGAACCCCGCAGACCCCTAGTTTAGGAGATATAGCCATTTTAGTATTTTGAATTTTCTTTTTTTGTGCATAAAATGACCCCCGCAGACGCCTAGTTTAGGAGATATAGCCATTTTAGTATTTTGAATTTTCTTTTTTCCGGTGCATAAAATGACCCCCGCAGACGCCTAGTTTAGGAGATATAGCCATTTTAGTATTTTGAATTTTTTTTTTCTGGTGCACAAAATGACCCCCGCAGACGCCTGGTTTAGGAGATATAGCCATTTTAGTATTTTGAATTTTTTTTTTCTGGTGCACAAAATGACCCCCGCAGACGCCTAGTTTAGGAGATATAGCCATTTTAGTATTTTGAATTTTCTTTTTTCTGGTGCATAAAATGACCCCCGCAGACGCCTAGTTTAGGAGATATAGCCCTTTTAGTATTTTGAATTTTCTTTTTTCTGGTGCATAAAATGACCCCCTCAGACGCCTAGTTTAGGAGATATAGCCATTTTAGTATTTTGAATTTTCTTTTTTCTGGTGCATAAAATGACCCCCGCAGGCGCCTAGTTTAGGAGATATAGCCATTTTAGTATTTTGAATTTTTTTTTTCTGATGCATAAAATGACCCCCGCAGACGCCTAGTTTAGGAGATATAGCCATTTTAGTATTTTGAATTTTCTTTTTTCTGGTGCATAAAATGACCCCCGCAGACGCCTAGTTTGGGAGATATAGCCATTTTAGTATTTTGAATTTTCTTTTTTCTGGTGCATAAAATGACCCCCGCAGACGCCTAGTTTAGGAGATATAGCCATTTTAGTATTTTGAATTTTTTTTTCTGGTGCACAAAATGACCCCCGCAGACGCCTAGTTTAGGAGATATAGCCATTTTAGTATTTTGAATTTTCTTTTTTTTGGTGCATAAAATGACCTCCGCAGACGCCTAGTTTAGGAGATATAGCCATTTTAGTATTTTGAATTTTTTTTTTCTGGTGCATAAAATGACCCACGCAGACGCCTAGTTTAGGAGATATAGCCATTTTAGTATTTTAAATTTTTTTTTTCTGGTGCACAAAATGACCCCCGCAGACGCCTAGTTTAGGAGATATAGCCATTTTAGTATTTTGAATTTTCTTTTTTCTGGTGCATAAAATGACCCCCGCAGACGCCTAGTTTAGGAGATATAGCCATTTTAGTATTTTGAATTTTTTTTCTCTGGTGCACAAAATGACCCCCGCAGACGCCTAGTTTAGGAGATATAGCCATTTTAGTATTTTGAATTTTCTTTTTTCTGGTGCATAAAATGACCCCCGCAGACGCCTAGTTTAGGAGATATAGCCATTTTAGTATTTTGAATTTTCTTTTTTCTGGTGCATAAAATGACCCCCGCAGACGCCTAGTTTAGGAGATATAGTAATTTTAGTATTTTGAATTTTTTTTTTCTGGTGCACAAAATGACCCCCGCAGACGCCTAGTTTAGGAGATATAGCCATTTTAGTATTTTGAATTTTCTTTTTTTTGGTGCACAAAATGACCCCCGCAGACGCCTAGTTTAGGAGATATAGCCATTTTAGTATTTTGAATTTTCTTTTTTCTGGTGCATAAAATGACCCCCGCAGACGCCTAGTTTAGGAGATATAGCCATTTTAGTATTTTGAATTTTTTTTTTCTGGTGCACAAAATGACCCCCGCAGACGCCTAGTTTAGGAGATATAGCCATTTTAGTATTTTAAATTTTTTTTTCTGGTGCACAAAATGACCCCCGCAGACGCCTAGTTTAGGAGATATAGCCATTTCATTATTTTGAATTTTCTTTTTTTTGGTGCATAAAATGACCCCCGCAGACGCCTAGTTTAGGAGATATAGCCATTGTAGTATTTTGAATTTTCTTTTTTCTGGTGCATAAAATGACCCCCGCAGACGCTTAGTTTAGGAGATATAGCCATTTTAATATTTTGAATTTTTTTTTTCTGGTGCACAAAATGACCCCCGCAGACGCCTAGTGTAGGAGATATAGCCATTTTAGTATTTTGAATTTTCTTTTTTCTGGTGCATAAAATGACCCCCGCAGACGCCTAGTTTAGGAGATATAGCCATTTTAGTATTTTGAATTTTTTTTTTCTGATGCATAAAATGACCCCCGCAGACGCCTAGTTTAGGAGATATAGCCATTTTAGTATTTTGAATTTTCTTTTTTTTGGTGCATAAAATGACCCCCGCAGACGCCTAGTTTAGGAGATATAGCCATTTTAGTATTTTGAATTTTCTTTTTTCTGGTGCATAAAATGACCCCCGCAGACGCTTAGTTTAGGAGATATAGCCATTTTAATATTTTGAATTTTTTTTTTCTGGTGCACAAAATGACCCCCGCAGACGCCTAGTGTAGGAGATATAGCCATTTTAGTATTTTGAATTTTCTTTTTTCTGGTGCATAAAATGACCCCCGCAGACGCCTAGTTTAGGAGATATAGCCATTTTAGTATTTTGAATTTTCTTTTTTCTGGTGCATAAAATGACCCCCGCAGACGCCTAGTTTAGGAGATATAGCCATTTTAGTATTTTGAATTTTTTTTTCTGGTGCACAAAATGACCCCCACAGACGCCTAGTTTAGGAGATATAACCATTTTAGTATTTTGAATTTTCTTTTTTTTGGTGCATAAAATGACCCCCGCAGACGCCTAGTTTAGGAGATATAGCCATTTTAGTATTTTGAATTTTTTTTTTCTGGTGCATAAAATGACCCCCGCAGACGCCTAGTTTAGGAGATATAGCCATTTTAGTATTTTGAATTTTCTTTTTCTGGTGCACAAATTGACCCCCGCAGACGCCTAGTTTAGGAGATATAGCCATTTTAGTATTTTGAATTTTCTTTTTTCTGGTGCATAAAATGACCCCCGCAGACGCCTAGTTTAGGAGATATAGCCATTTTAGTATTTTGAATTTTCTTTTTTCTGGTGCATAAAATGACCCCCGCAGACGCCTAGTTTAGGAGATATAGCCATTTTAGTATTTTGAATTTTCTTTTTTTTGGTGCATAAAATGACCCCCGCAGACGCCTAGTTTAGGAGATATAGCCATTTTAGTATTTTGAATTTTCTTTTTTTTGGTGCATAAAATGACCCCCGCAGACGCCTACTTTAGGAGATATAGCCATTTTAGTATTTTGAATTTTCTTTTTTCTGGTGCATAAAATGACCCCCGCAGACGTCTAGTTTAGGAGATATAGCCATTTTAGTATTTTGAATTTTCTTTTTTTTGGTGCATAAAATGACCCCCGCAGACGCCTAGTTTAGGAGATATAGCCATTTTAGTATTTTGAATTTTTTTTTTCTGGTGCATAAAATGACCCCCGCAGACGCCTAGTTTAGGAGATATAGCCATTTTAGTATTTTGAATTTTTTTTTCTGGTGCACAAAATGACCCCCGCAGACGCCTAGTTTAGGAGATATAGCCATTTTAGTATTTTGAATTTTTTCTTTCTGGTGCACAAAATGACCCCCGCAGACGCCTAGTTTAGGAGATATAGCCATTTTAGTATTTTGAATTTTCTTTTTTCTGGTGCATAAAATGACCCCCGCAGACGCCTAGTTTAGGAGATATAGCCATTTTAGTATTTTGAATTTTTTTTTTTCTGGTGCATAAAATGACCCCCGCAGACGCCTAGTTTAGGAGATATAGCCATTTTAGTATTTTGAATTTTCTTTTTTTTGGTGCATAAAATGACCCCCGCAGACGCCTAGTTTAGGAGATATAGCCATTTTAGTATTTTGAATTTTTTTTTTCTGGTGCACAAAATGACCCCCGCAGACGCCTAGTTTAGGAGATATAGCCATTTTAGTATTTTGAATTTTCTTTTTTCTGGTGCATAAAATGACCCCCGCAGACGCCTAGTTTAGGAGATATAGCCATTTTAGTATTTTGAATTTTCTTTTTTTTGGTGCATAAAATGACCCCCGCAGACGCCTAGTTTAGGAGATATAGCCATTTTAGTATTTTGAATTTTCTTTTTTTTGGTGCACAAAATGACCCCCGCAGACGCCTAGTTTAGGAGATATAGCCATTTCAGTATTTTGAATTTTCTGTTTTTTGGTGCACAAAATGACCCCCGCAGACGCCTAGTTTAGGAGATATAGCCATTTTAGTATTTTGAATTTTCTTTTTTCTGGTGCATAAAATGACACCCGCTGACGCCTAGTTTAGGAGATATAGCCATTTTAGTATTTTGAATTTTTTTTTTTCTGGTACACAACATGACCCCCGCAGACGCCTAGTTTAGGAGATATAGCCATTTTAGTATTTTGAATTTTCTTTTTTTTGGTGCATAAAATGACCCCCGCAGACGCCTAGTTTAGGAGATATAGCCATTTTAGTATTTTGAATTTTTTTTTTCTGGTGCATAAAATGACCCCCGCAGACGCCTAGTTTAGGAGATATAGCCATTTTAGTATTTTGAATTTTCTTTTTTCTGGTGCATAAAATGACCCCCGCAGACGCCAAGTTTAGGAGATATAGCCATTTTAGTATTTTGAATTTTCTTTTTTTTGGTGCACAAAATGACCCTCGCAGACGCCTAGTTTAGGAGATATAGCCATTTTAGTATTTTGAATTTTCTTTTTTTTTGGTGCATAAAATGACCCCCGCAGACGCCTAGTTTAGGAGATATAGCCATTTTAGTATTTTGAATTTTCTTTTTTTTGGAGCATAAAATGACCCCCGCAGACGCCTAGTTTAGGAGATATAGCCATTTTAGTATTTTGAATTTTCTTTTTTCTGGTGCATAAAATGACCCCCGCAGACGCCTAGTTAAGGAGATATAGCCATTTTAGTATTTTGAATTTTTTTTTTCTAGTGCACAAAATGACCCCCGCTGACGCCTAGTTTAGGAGATATAGCCATTTTAGTATTTTGAATTTTTTTTTTCTGGTGCACAAAATGACCCCCGCTGACGCCTAGTTTAGGAGATATAGCCATTTTAGTATTTTGAATTTTCGTTTTTGTGGTGCATAAAATGACCCCCGCAGACGCCTAGTTTAGGAGATATAGCCATTTTAGTATTTTGAATTTTTTTTTTCTGGTGCACAAAATGACCCCCGCAGACGCCTAGTTTAGGAGATATAGCCATTTTAGTATTTTGAATTTTCTTTTTTTTGGTGCATAAAATGTCCCCCGCAGACGCCTAGTTTAGGAGATATAGCCATTTTAGTATTTTGAATTTTTTTTTTCTGGTGCACAAAATGACCCCCGCAGACGCCTAGTTTAGGAGATATAGCCATTTTAGTATTTTGAATTTTCTTTTTTCTGGTGCATAAAATGACCCCCGCAGACGCCTAGTTTAGGAGATATAGCCATTTTAGTATTTTGAATTTTCTTTTTTCTGGTGCATAAAATGACCCCCGCAGACGCCTAGTTTAGGTGATATAGCCCTTTTAGTATTTTGAATTTTCTTTTTTCTGGTGCATAAAATGACCCCCGCAGACGCCTAGTTTAGGAGATATAGCCATTTTAGTATTTTGAATTTTCTTTTTTCTGGTGCATAAAATGACCCCCGCAGGCGCCTAGTTTAGGAGATATAGCCATTTTAGTATTTTGAATTTTTTTTTTCTGATGCATAAAATGACCCCCGCAGACGCCTAGTTTAGGAGATATAGCCATTTTAGTATTTTGAATTTTCTTTTTTCTGGTGCATAAAATGACCCCCGCAGACGCCTAGTTTAGGAGATATAGCCATTTTAGTATTTTGAATTTTTTTTTTCTGGTGCATAAAATGACCCCCGCAGACGCCTAGTTTAGGAGATATAGCCATTTTAGTATTTTGAATTTTTTTTTCTGGTGCATAAAATGACCCCCGCAGACGCCTAGTTTAGGAGATATAGCCATTTTAGTATTTTGAATTTTTTTTTTCTGGTGCATAAAATGACCCCCGCAGACGCCTAGTTTAGGAGATATAGCCATTTTAGTATTTTGAATTTTTTTTTTCTGGTGCATAAAATGACCCCCGCAGACGCCTAGTTTAGGAGATATAGCCATTTTAGTATTTTGAATTTTCTTTTTTTTGGTGCATAAAATGACCCCCGCAGACGCCTAGTTTAGGAGATATAGCCATTTTAGTATTTTAAATTTTTTTTTCTGGTGCACAAAATGACCCCCGCAGACGCCTAGTTTAGGAGATATAGCCATTTTAGTATTTTGAATTTTCTTTTTTCTGGTGCATAAAATGACCCCCGCAGACGCCTAGTTTAGGAGATATAGCCATTTTAGTATTTTGAATTTTTTTTTTCTGGTGCACAAAATGACCCCCGCAGACGCCTAGTTTAGGAGATATAGCCATTTTAGTATTTTGAATTTTCTTTTTTCTGGTGCATAAAATGACCCCCGCAGACGCCTAGTTTAGGAGATATAGCCATTTTAGTATTTTGAACTTTCTTTTTTCTGGTGCATAAAATGACCAGCGCAGACGGCTAGTTTAGGAGATATAGCCATTTTAGTATTTTGAATTTTCTTTTTTTTGGTGCACAAAATGACCCCCGCAGACGCCTAGTTTAGGAGATATAGCCATTTTAGTATTTTGAATTTTCTTTTTTCTGGTGCATAAAATGACCCCCGCAGACGCCTAGTTTAGGAGATATAGCCATTTTAGTCTTTTGAATTTTTTTTTTCTGGTGCACAAAATGACCCCCGCAGACGCCTAGTTTAGGAGATATAGCCATTTTAGTATTTTGAATTTTCGTTTTTCTGGTGCATAAAATGACCCCCGCAGACGCCTAGTTTAGGTGATATAGCCCTTTTAGTATTTTGAATTTTCTTTTTTCTGGTGCATAAAATGACTCCCGCAGACGCCTAGTTTAGGAGATGTAGCCATTTTAGTATTTTGAATTTTTTTTTCTGGTGCACAAAATGACCCCCGCAGACGCCTAGTTTAGGAGATATAGCCATTTTAGTATTTTGAATTTTCTTTTTTCTGGTGCATAAAATGACTCCCGCAGACGCCTAGTTTAGGAGATATAGCCCTTTTAGTATTTTGAATTTTCTTTTTTCTGGTGCATAAAATGACCCCCGCAGACGCCTAGTTTAGGAGATATAGCCATTTTAGTATTTTGAATTTTTTTTTTCTGGTGCATAAAATGACCCCCGCAGACGCCTCGTTTAGGAGATATAGCCATTTTAGTATTTTGAATTTTTTTTTTCTGATGCATAAAATGACCCCCGCAGACGCCTAGTTTAGGAGATATAGCCATTTTAGTATTTTGAATTTTCTTTTTTCTGGTGCATAAAATGACTCCCGCAGACGCCTAGTTTAGGAGATATAGCCCTTTTAGTATTTTGAATTTTCTTTTTTCTGGTGCATAAAATGACCCCCGCAGACGCCTAGTTTAGGAGATATAGCCATTTTGGTATTTTAAATTTTTTTTTTCTGGTGCACAAAATGACCCCCGCAGACGCCTCGTTTAGGAGATATAGCCATTTTAGTATTTTGAATTTTATTTTTTCTGGTGCATAAAATAACCCCCGCAGACGCCTAGTTTGGGAGATATAGCCATTTTAGTATTTTGAATTTTTTTTTTCTGGTGCACAAAATGACCCCCGCAGACGCCTAGTTTAGGAGATGTAGCCATTTTAGTATTTTGAATTTTCTTTTTTCTGGTGCATAAAATGACTCCCGCAGACGCCTAGTTTAGGAGATATAGCCCTTTTAGTATTTTGAATTTTCTTTTTTCTGGTGCATAAAATGACCCCCGCAGACGCCTAGTTTAGGAGATATAGCCATTTTAGTATTTTGAATTTTTTTTTTCTGGTGCATAAAATGACCCCCGCAGACGCCTCGTTTAGGAGATATAGCCATTTTAGTATTTTGAATTTTTTTTTTCTGATGCATAAAATGACCCCCGCAGACGCCTAGTTTAGGAGATATAGCCATTTTAGTATTTTGAATTTTCTTTTTTCTGGTGCATAAAATGACTCCCGCAGACGCCTAGTTTAGGAGATATAGCCCTTTTAGTATTTTGAATTTTCTTTTTTCTGGTGCATAAAATGACCCCCGCAGACGCCTAGTTTAGGAGATATAGCCATTTTGGTATTTTAAATTTTTTTTTTCTGGTGCACAAAATGACCCCCGCAGACGCCTCGTTTAGGAGATATAGCCATTTTAGTATTTTGAATTTTATTTTTTCTGGTGCATAAAATAACCCCCGCAGACGCCTAGTTTGGGAGATATAGCCATTTTAGTATTTTGAATTTTTTTTTTCTGGTGCACAAAATGACCCCCGCAGACGCCTAGTTTAGGAGATGTAGCCATTTTAGTATTTTGAATTTTCTTTTTTCTGGTGCATAAAATGACCCCCGCAGACGCCTAGTTTAGGAGATATAGCCAATTTAGTATTTTGAATTTTCTTTTTTCTGGTGCATAAAATGACCCCCGCAGACGCCTAGTTTAGGAGATATAGCCATTTTAGTATTTTGAATTTTCTTTTTTTTGGTGCATAAAATGACCCCCGCAGACGCCTAGTTTAGGAGATATAGCCATTTTAGTATTTTGAATTTTTTTTTCTGGTGCACAAAATGACCCCCGCAGACGCCTAGTTTAGGAGATATAGCCATTTTAGTATTTTGAATTTTTTCTTTCTGGTGCACAAAATGACCCCCGCAGACGCCTAGTTTAGGAGATATAGCCATTTCAGTATTTTGAATTTTCTTTTTTCTGGTGCACAAAATGATCCCCTCAGACGCCTAGTTTAGGAGATATAACCATTTTAGTATTTTGAATTTTCTTTTTTTTGGTGCATAAAATGACCCCCGCAGACGCCTAGTTTAGGAGATATAGCCATTTTAGTATTTTGAATTTTTTTTTTCTTTTGCATAAAATGACCCCCGCAGACGCCTAGTTTAGGAGATATAGCCATTTTAGTATTTTGAATTTTCTTTTTTCTGGTGCATAAAATGACCCCCGCAGACGCCTAGTTTAGGAGATATAGCCATTTTAGTATTTTGAATTTTTTTTTTCTGATGCATGAAATGACCCCCGCAGACGCCTAGTTTAGGAGATATAGCCATTTTAGTATTTTGAATTTTCTTTTTTCTGGTGCATAAAATGACTCCCGCAGACGCCTAGTTTAGGAGATATAGCCCTTTTAGTATTTTGAATTTTCTTTTTTCTGGTGCATAAAATGACCCCCGCAGACGCCTAGTTTAGGAGATATAGCCATTTTAGTATTTTGAATTTTTTTTTTCTGGTGCATAAAATGACCCCCGCAGACGCCTCGTTTAGGAGATATAGCCATTTTAGTATTTTGAATTTTTTTTTTCTGATGCATAAAATGACCCCCGCAGACGCCTAGTTTAGGAGATATAGCCATTTTAGTATTTTGAATTTTCTTTTTTCTGGTGCATAAAATGACTCCCGCAGACGCCTAGTTTAGGAGATATAGCCCTTTTAGTATTTTGAATTTTCTTTTTTCTGGTGCATAAAATGACCCCCGCAGACGCCTAGTTTAGGAGATATAGCCATTTTGGTATTTTAAATTTTTTTTTTCTGGTGCACAAAATGACCCCCGCAGACGCCTCGTTTAGGAGATATAGCCATTTTAGTATTTTGAATTTTATTTTTTCTGGTGCATAAAATAACCCCCGCAGACGCCTAGTTTAGGAGATGTAGCCATTTTAGTATTTTGAATTTTCTTTTTTCTGGTGCATAAAATGACCCCCGCAGACGCCTAGTTTAGGAGATATAGCCAATTTAGTATTTTGAATTTTCTTTTTTCTGGTGCATAAAATGACCCCCGCAGACGCCTAGTTTAGGAGATATAGCCATTTTAGTATTTTGAATTTTCTTTTTTTTGGTGCATAAAATGACCCCCGCAGACGCCTAGTTTAGGAGATATAGCCATTTTAGTATTTTGAATTTTTTTTTCTGGTGCACAAAATGACCCCCGCAGACGCCTAGTTTAGGAGATATAGCCATTTTAGTATTTTGAATTTTTTCTTTCTGGTGCACAAAATGACCCCCGCAGACGCCTAGTTTAGGAGATATAGCCATTTCAGTATTTTGAATTTTCTTTTTTCTGGTGCACAAAATGATCCCCTCAGACGCCTAGTTTAGGAGATATAACCATTTTAGTATTTTGAATTTTCTTTTTTTTGGTGCATAAAATGACCCCCGCAGACGCCTAGTTTAGGAGATATAGCCATTTTAGTATTTTGAATTTTTTTTTTCTTTTGCATAAAATGACCCCCGCAGACGCCTAGTTTAGGAGATATAGCCATTTTAGTATTTTGAATTTTCTTTTTTCTGGTGCATAAAATGACCCCCGCAGACGCCTAGTTTAGGAGATATAGCCATTTTAGTATTTTGAATTTTCTTTTTTTTGGTGCATAAAATGACCCCCGCAGACGCCTAGTTTAGGAGATATAGCCATTTTAGTATTTTGAATTTTCTTTTTTCTTTTGCATAAAATGACCCCCGCAGACGCCTAGTTTAGGAGATATAGCCATTTTAGTATTTTGAATTTTCTTTTTTCTGGTGCATAAAATGACCCCCGCAGGCGCCTAGTTTGGGAGATATAGCCATTTTAGTATTTTGAATTTTTTTTTTCTGATGCATAAAATGACCCCCGCAGACGCCTAGTTTAGGAGATATAGCCATTTTAGTATTTTGAATTTTCTTTTTTCTGGTGCATAAAATGACCCCCGCAGACGCCTAGTTTAGGAGATATAGCCATTTTAGTATTTTGAATTTTCTTTTTTCTGGTGCATAAAATGACCCCCGCAGACGCCTAGTTTAGGAGATATAGCCATTTTAGTATTTTGAATTTTTTTTTTCTGGTGCACAAAATGACCCCCGCAGACGCCTAGTTTAGGAGATATAGGCATTTTAGTATTTTGAATTTTCTTTTTTTTGGTGCATAAAATGACCCCCGCAGACGCCTAGTTTAGGAGATATAGCCATTTTAGTATTTTGAATTTTTTTTTCTGGTGCATAAAAGGACCCCCGCAGACGCCTAGTTTAGGAGATATAGCCATTTTAGTATTTTGAATTTTTTTTTTCTGGTGCATAAAATGACCCCCGTAGACGCCTAGTTTAGGAGATATAGCCATTTTAGTATTTTGAATTTTTTTTTTCTGGTGCATAAAATGACCCCCGCAGACGCCTAGTTTAGGAGATATAGCCATTTTAGTATTTTGAATTTTTTTTTTCTGGTGCATAAAATGACCCCCGCAGACGCCTAGTTTAGGAGATATAGCCATTTTAGTATTTTGAATTTTCTTTTTTTTCTTGCATAAAATGACCCCCGCAGACGCCTAGTTTAGGAGATATAGCCATTTTAGTATTTTAAATTTTTTTTTCTGGTGCACAAAATGACCCCCGCAGACGCCTAGTTTAGGAGATATAGCCATTTTAGTATTTTGAATTTTTTTTTTCTGGTGCACAAAATGACCCCCGCAGACGCCTAGTTTAGGAGATATAGCCATTTTAGTATTTTGAATTTTCTTTTTTCTGGTGCATAAAATGACCCCCGCAGACGCCTAGTTTAGGAGATATAGCCATTTTAGTATTTTGAATTTTCTTTTTTCTGGTGCATAAAATGACCCCCGCAGACGCCTAGTTTAGGAGATATAGCCATTTTAGTATTTTGAATTTTTTTTTTCTGGTGCACAAAATGACCCCCGCAGACGCCTAGTTTAGGAGATATAGCCATTTTAGTATTTTGAATTTTCGTTTTTCTGGTGCATAAAATGACCCCCGCAGACGCCTAGTTTAGGTGATATAGCCCTTTTAGTATTTTGAATTTTCTTTTTTCTGGTGCATAAAATGACTCCCGCAGACGCCTAGTTTAGGAGATATAGCCATTTTAGTATTTTGAATTTTTTTTTCTGGTGCACAAAATGACCCCCGCAGACGCCTAGTTTAGGAGATATAGCCATTTTAGTATTTTGAATTTTTTTTTTCTGGTGCATAAAATGACCCCCGCAGACGCCTAGTTTAGGAGATATAGCCATTTTAGTATTTTGAATTTTTTTTTTCTGGTGCATAAAATGACCCCCGCAGACGCCTAGTTTAGGAGATATAGCCATTTTAGTATTTTGAATTTTCTTTTTTTTGGTGCATAAAATGACCCCCGCAGACGCCTAGTTTAGGAGATATAGCCATTTTAGTATTTTAAATTTTTTTTTCTGGTGCACAAAATGACCCCCGCAGACGCCTAGTTTAGGAGATATAGCCATTTTAGTATTTTGAATTTTCTTTTTTCTGGTGCATAAAATGACCCCCGCAGACGCCTAGTTTAGGAGATATAGCCATTTTAGTATTTTGAATTTTCTTTTTTCTGGTGCATAAAATGACCCCCGCAGACGCCTAGTTTAGGAGATATAGCCATTTTAGTATTTTGAATTTTCTTTTTTCTGGTGCATAAAATGACCCCCGCAGACGCCTAGTTTAGGAGATATAGCCATTTTAGTATTTTGAATTTTCTTTTTTCTTTTGCATAAAATGACCCCCGCAGACGCCTAGTTTAGGAGATATAGCCATTTTAGTATTTTGAATTTTCTTTTTTCTGGTGCATAAAATGACCCCCGCAGGCGCCTAGTTTGGGAGATATAGCCATTTTAGTATTTTGAATTTTCTTTTTTCTGGTGCATAAAATGACCCCCGCAGACGCCTAGTTTAGGAGATATAGCCATTTTAGTATTTTGAATTTTCTTTTTTCTGGTGCATAAAATGACCCCCGCAGACGCCTAGTTTAGGAGATATAGCCATTTTAGTATTTTGAATTTTCTTTTTTCTTTTGCATAAAATGACCCCCGCAGACGCCTAGTTTAGGAGATATAGCCATTTTAGTATTTTGAATTTTCTTTTTTCTGGTGCATAAAATGACCCCCGCAGGCGCCTAGTTTGGGAGATATAGCCATTTTAGTATTTTGAATTTTTTTTTTCTGATGCATAAAATGACCCCCGCAGACGCCTAGTTTAGGAGATATAGCCATTTTAGTATTTTGAATTTTCTTTTTTCTGGTGCATAAAATGACCCCCGCAGACGCCTAGTTTAGGAGATATAGCCATTTTAGTATTTTGAATTTTCTTTTTTCTGGTGCATAAAATGACCCCCGCAGACGCCTAGTTTAGGAGATATAGCCATTTTAGTATTTTGAATTTTTTTTTTCTGGTGCACAAAATGACCCCCGCAGACGCCTAGTTTAGGAGATATAGGCATTTTAGTATTTTGAATTTTCTTTTTTTTGGTGCATAAAATGACCCCCGCAGACGCCTAGTTTAGGAGATATAGCCATTTTAGTATTTTGAATTTTTTTTTCTGGTGCATAAAAGGACCCCCGCAGACGCCTAGTTTAGGAGATATAGCCATTTTAGTATTTTGAATTTTTTTTTTCTGGTGCATAAAATGACCCCCGTAGACGCCTAGTTTAGGAGATATAGCCATTTTAGTATTTTGAATTTTTTTTTTCTGGTGCATAAAATGACCCCCGCAGACGCCTAGTTTAGGAGATATAGCCATTTTAGTATTTTGAATTTTTTTTTTCTGGTGCATAAAATGACCCCCGCAGACGCCTAGTTTAGGAGATATAGCCATTTTAGTATTTTGAATTTTCTTTTTTTTCTTGCATAAAATGACCCCCGCAGACGCCTAGTTTAGGAGATATAGCCATTTTAGTATTTTAAATTTTTTTTTCTGGTGCACAAAATGACCCCCGCAGACGCCTAGTTTAGGAGATATAGCCATTTTAGTATTTTGAATTTTTTTTTTCTGGTGCACAAAATGACCCCCGCAGACGCCTAGTTTAGGAGATATAGCCATTTTAGTATTTTGAATTTTCTTTTTTCTGGTGCATAAAATGACCCCCGCAGACGCCTAGTTTAGGAGATATAGCCATTTTAGTATTTTGAATTTTCTTTTTTCTGGTGCATAAAATGACCCCCGCAGACGCCTAGTTTAGGAGATATAGCCATTTTAGTATTTTGAATTTTTTTTTTCTGGTGCACAAAATGACCCCCGCAGACGCCTAGTTTAGGAGATATAGCCATTTTAGTATTTTGAATTTTCGTTTTTCTGGTGCATAAAATGACCCCCGCAGACGCCTAGTTTAGGTGATATAGCCCTTTTAGTATTTTGAATTTTCTTTTTTCTGGTGCATAAAATGACTCCCGCAGACGCCTAGTTTAGGAGATATAGCCATTTTAGTATTTTGAATTTTTTTTTCTGGTGCACAAAATGACCCCCGCAGACGCCTAGTTTAGGAGATATAGCCATTTTAGTATTTTGAATTTTTTTTTTCTGGTGCATAAAATGACCCCCGCAGACGCCTAGTTTAGGAGATATAGCCATTTTAGTATTTTGAATTTTTTTTTTCTGGTGCATAAAATGACCCCCGCAGACGCCTAGTTTAGGAGATATAGCCATTTTAGTATTTTGAATTTTCTTTTTTTTGGTGCATAAAATGACCCCCGCAGACGCCTAGTTTAGGAGATATAGCCATTTTAGTATTTTAAATTTTTTTTTCTGGTGCACAAAATGACCCCCGCAGACGCCTAGTTTAGGAGATATAGCCATTTTAGTATTTTGAATTTTCTTTTTTCTGGTGCATAAAATGACCCCCGCAGACGCCTAGTTTAGGAGATATATCCATTTTAGTATTTTGAATTTTTTTTTTCTGGTGCACAAAATGACCCCCGCAGACGCCTAGTTTAGGAGATATAGCCATTTTAGTATTTTGAATTTTCTTTTTTCTGGTGCATAAAATGACCCCCGCAGACGCCTAGTTTAGGAGATATAGCCATTTTAGTATTTTGAATTTTCTTTTTTTTGGTGCATAAAATGACCCCCGCAGACGCCTAGTTTAGGAGATATAGCCATTTTAGTATTTTAAATTTTTTTTTCTGGTGCACAAAATGACCCCCGCAGACGCCTAGTTTAGGAGATATAGCCATTTTAGTATTTTGAATTTTCTTTTTTCTGGTGCATAAAATGACCCCCGCAGACGCCTAGTTTAGGAGATATAGCCATTTTAGTATTTTGAATTTTTTTTTTCTGGTGCACAAAATGACCCCCGCAGACGCCTAGTTTAGGAGATATAGCCATTTTAGTATTTTGAATTTTCTTTTTTCTGGTGCATAAAATGACCCCCGCAGACGCCTAGTTTAGGAGATATAGCCATTTTAGTCTTTTGAATTTTTTTTTTCTGGTGCACAAAATGACCCCCGCAGACGCCTAGTTTAGGAGATATAGCCATTTTAGTATTTTGAATTTTCGTTTTTCTGGTGCATAAAATGACCCCCGCAGACGCCTAGTTTAGGTGATATAGCCCTTTTAGTATTTTGAATTTTCTTTTTTCTGGTGCATAAAATGACTCCCGCAGACGCCTAGTTTAGGAGATATAGCCATTTTAGTATTTTGAATTTTTTTTTCTGGTGCACAAAATGACCCCCGCAGACGCCTAGTTTAGGAGATATAGCCATTTTAGTATTTTGAATTTTATTTTTTCTGGTGCATAAAATGACCCCCGCAGACGCCTAGTTTAGGAGATATAGCCATTTTAGTATTTTGAATTTTTTTTTTCTGATGCATGAAATGACCCCCGCAGACGCCTAGTTTAGGAGATATAGCCATTTTAGTATTTTGAATTTTCTTTTTTCTGGTGCATAAAATGACTCCCGCAGACGCCTAGTTTAGGAGATATAGCCCTTTTAGTATTTTGAATTTTCTTTTTTCTGGTGCATAAAATGACCCCCGCAGACGCCTAGTTTAGGAGATATAGCCATTTTAGTATTTTGAATTTTTTTTTTCTGGTGCATAAAATGACCCCCGCAGACGCCTCGTTTAGGAGATATAGCCCTTTTAGTATTTTGAATTTTCTTTTTTCTGGTGCATAAAATGACCCCCGCAGACGCCTAGTTTAGGAGATATAGCCATTTTGGTATTTTAAATTTTTTTTTTCTGGTGCACAAAATGAACCCCGCAGACGCCTCGTTTAGGAGATATAGCCATTTTAGTATTTTGAATTTTATTTTTTCTGGTGCATAAAATGACCCCCGCAGACGCCTAGTTTGGGAGATATAGCCATTTTAGTATTTTGAATTTTTTTTTTCTGGTGCACAAAATGACCCCCGCAGACGCCTAGTTTAGGAGATGTAGCCATTTTAGTATTTTGAATTTTCTTTTTTCTGGTGCATAAAATGACCCCCGCAGACGCCAAGTTTAGGAGATATAGCCATTTTAGTATTTTGAATTTTCTTTTTTCTGGTGCATAAAATGACCCCCGCAGACGCCTAGTTTAGGAGATATAGCCATTTTAGTATTTTGAATTTTCTTTTTTTTGGAGCATAAAATGACCCCCGCAGACGCCTAGTTTAGGAGATATAGCCATTTTAGTATTTTGAATTTTTTTTTCTGGTGCACAAAATGACCCCCGCAGACGCCTAGTTTAGGAGATATAGCCATTTTAGTATTTTGAATTTTTTCTTTCTGGTGCACAAAATGACCCCCGCAGACGCCTAGTTTAGGAGATATAGCCATTTCAGTATTTTGAATTTTCTTTTTTCTGGTGCACAAAATGATCCCCTCAGACGCCTAGTTTAGGAGATATAACCATTTTAGTATTTTGAATTTTCTTTTTTTTGGTGCATAAAATGACCCCCGCAGACGCCTAGTTTAGGAGATATAGCCATTTTAGTATTTTGAATTTTTTTTTTCTTTTGCATAAAATGACCCCCGCAGACGCCTAGTTTAGGAGATATAGCCATTTTAGTATTTTGAATTTTCTTTTTTCTGGTGCATAAAATGACCCCCGCAGACGCCTAGTTTAGGAGATATAGCCATTTTAGTATTTTGAATTTTCTTTTTTTTGGTGCATAAAATGACCCCCGCAGACGCCTAGTTTAGGAGATATAGCCATTTTAGTATTTTGAATTTTCTTTTTTCTTTTGCATAAAATGACCCCCGCAGACGCCTAGTTTAGGAGATATAGCCATTTTAGTATTTTGAATTTTCTTTTTTCTGGTGCATAAAATGACCCCCGCAGGCGCCTAGTTTGGGTGATATAGCCATTTTAGTATTTTGAATTTTTTTTTTCTGATGCATAAAATGACCCCCGCAGACGCCTAGTTTAGGAGATATAGCCATTTTAGTATTTTGAATTTTCTTTTTTCTGGTGCATAAAATGACCCCCGCAGACGCCTAGTTTAGGAGATATAGCCATTTTAGTATTTTGAATTTTTTTTTTCTGGTGCACAAAATGACCCCCGCAGACGCCTAGTTTAGGAGATATAGGCATTTTAGTATTTTGAATTTTCTTTTTTTTGGTGCATAAAATGACCCCCGCAGACGCCTAGTTTAGGAGATATAGCCATTTTAGTATTTTGAATTTTTTTTTCTGGTGCATAAAAGGACCCCCGCAGACGCCTAGTTTAGGAGATATAGCCATTTTAGTATTTTGAATTTTTTTTTTCTGGTGCATAAAATGACCCCCGTAGACGCCTAGTTTAGGAGATATAGCCATTTTAGTATTTTGAATTTTTTTTTTCTGGTGCATAAAATGACCCCCGCAGACGCCTAGTTTAGGAGATATAGCCATTTTAGTATTTTGAATTTTTTTTTTCTGGTGCATAAAATGACCCCCGCAGACGCCTAGTTTAGGAGATATAGCCATTTTAGTATTTTGAATTTTCTTTTTTTTCTTGCATAAAATGACCCCCGCAGACGCCTAGTTTAGGAGATATAGCCATTTTAGTATTTTAAATTTTTTTTTCTGGTGCACAAAATGACCCCCGCAGACGCCTAGTTTAGGAGATATAGCCATTTTAGTATTTTGAATTTTTTTTTTCTGGTGCACAAAATGACCCCCGCAGACGCCTAGTTTAGGAGATATAGCCATTTTGGTATTTTGAATTTTCTTTTTTCTGGTGCATAAAATGACCCCCGCAGACGCCTAGTTTAGGAGATATAGCCATTTTAGTATTTTGAATTTTCTTTTTCTGGTGCATAAAATGACCCCCGCAGACGCCTAGTTTAGGAGATATAGCCATTTTAGTATTTTGAATTTTTTTTTTCTGGTGCACAAAATGACCCCCGCAGACGCCTAGTTTAGGAGATATAGCCATTTTAGTATTTTGAATTTTCGTTTTTCTGGTGCATAAAATGACCCCCGCAGACGCCTAGTTTAGGTGATATAGCCCTTTTAGTATTTTGAATTTTCTTTTTTCTGGTGCATAAAATGACTCCCGCAGACGCCTAGTTTAGGAGATATAGCCATTTTAGTATTTTGAATTTTTTTTTCTGGTGCACAAAATGACCCCCGCAGACGCCTAGTTTAGGAGATATAGCCATTTTAGTATTTTGAATTTTTTTTTTCTGGTGCATAAAATGACCCCCGCAGACGCCTAGTTTAGGAGATATAGCCATTTTAGTATTTTGAATTTTTTTTTTCTGGTGCATAAAATGACCCCCGCAGACGCCTAGTTTAGGAGATATAGCCATTTTAGTATTTTGAATTTTCTTTTTTTTGGTGCATAAAATGACCCCCGCAGACGCCTAGTTTAGGAGATATAGCCATTTTAGTATTTTAAATTTTTTTTTCTGGTGCACAAAATGACCCCCGCAGACGCCTAGTTTAGGAGATATAGCCATTTTAGTATTTTGAATTTTCTTTTTTCTGGTGCATAAAATGACCCCCGCAGACGCCTAGTTTAGGAGATATAGCCATTTTAGTATTTTGAATTTTCTTTTTTCTGGTGCATAAAATGACCCCCGCAGACGCCTAGTTTAGGAGATATAGCCATTTTAGTATTTTGAATTTTCTTTTTTTTGGTGCATAAAATGACCCCCGCAGACGCCTAGTTTAGGAGATATAGCCATTTTAGTATTTTAAATTTTTTTTTCTGGTGCACAAAATGACCCCCGCAGACGCCTAGTTTAGGAGATATAGCCATTTTAGTATTTTGAATTTTCTTTTTTCTGGTGCATAAAATGACCCCCGCAGACGCCTAGTTTAGGAGATATAGCCATTTTAGTATTTTGAATTTTTTTTTTCTGGTGCACAAAATGACCCCCGCAGACGCCTAGTTTAGGAGATATAGCCATTTTAGTATTTTGAATTTTCTTTTTTCTGGTGCATAAAATGACCCCCGCAGACGCCTAGTTTAGGAGATATAGCCATTTTAGTATTTTGAATTTTCTATTTTCTGGTGCATAAAATGACCCCCGCAGACGCCTAGTTTAGGAGATATAGCCATTTTAGTATTTTGAATTTTTTTTTTCTGGTGCACAAAATGACCCCCGCAGACGCCTAGTTTAGGAGATATAGCCATTTTAGTATTTTGAATTTTCGTTTTTCTGGTGCATAAAATGACCCCCGCAGACGCCTAGTTTAGGTGATATAGCCCTTTTAGTATTTTGAATTTTCTTTTTTCTGGTGCATAAAATGACTCCCGCAGACGCCTAGTTTAGGAGATATAGCCATTTTAGTATTTTGAATTTTTTTTTCTGGTGCACAAAATGACCCCCGCAGACGCCTAGTTTAGGAGATATAGCCATTTTAGTATTTTGAATTTTCGTTTTTCTGGTGCATAAAATGACCCCCGCAGACGCCTAGTTTAGGAGATATAGCCATTTTAGTATTTTGAATTTTTTTTTTCTGATGCATAAAATGACCCCCGCAGACGCCTAGTTTAGGAGATATAGCCATTTTAGTATTTTGAATTTTCTTTTTTCTGGTGCATAAAATGACCCCCGCAGACGCCTAGTTTAGGAGATATAGCCATTTTAGTATTTTGAATTTTTTTTTTCTGGTGCATAAAATGACCCCCGCAGACGCCTAGTTTAGGAGATATAGCCATTTTAGTATTTTGAATTTTTTTTTTCTGGTGCATAAAATGACCCCCGCAGACGCCTAGTTTAGGAGATATAGCCATTTTAGTATTTTGAATTTTCTTTTTTTTGGTGCATAAAATGACCCCCGCAGACGCCTAGTTTAGGAGATATAGCCATTTTAGTATTTTAAATTTTTTTTTCTGGTGCACAAAATGACCCCCGCAGACGCCTAGTTTAGGAGATATAGCCATTTTAGTATTTTGAATTTTCTTTTTTCTGGTGCATAAAATGACCCCCGCAGACGCCTAGTTTAGGAGATATAGCCATTTTAGTATTTTGAATTTTTTTTTTCTGGTGCACAAAATGACCCCCGCAGACGCCTAGTTTAGGAGATATAGCCATTTTAGTATTTTGAATTTTCTTTTTTCTGGTGCATAAAATGACCCCCGCAGACGCCTAGTTTAGGAGATATAGCCATTTTAGTATTTTGAATTTTCTTTTTTCTGGTGCATAAAATGACCCCCGCAGACGCCTAGTTTAGGAGATATAGCCATTTTAGTATTTTGAATTTTTTTTTTCTGGTGCACAAAATGACCCCCGCAGACGCCTAGTTTAGGAGATATAGCCATTTTAGTATTTTGAATTTTCGTTTTTCTGGTGCATAAAATGACCCCCGCAGACGCCTAGTTTAGGTGATATAGCCCTTTTAGTATTTTGAATTTTCTTTTTTCTGGTGCATAAAATGACTCCCGCAGACGCCTAGTTTAGGAGATGTAGCCATTTTAGTATTTTGAATTTTTTTTTCTGGTGCACAAAATGACCCCCGCAGACGCCTAGTTTAGGAGATATAGCCATTTTAGTATTTTGAATTTTCTTTTTTCTGGTGCATAAAATGACCCCCGCAGACGCCTAGTTTAGGAGATATAGCCATTTTAGTATTTTGAATTTTTTTTTTCTGGTGCATAAAATGACCCCCGCAGACGCCTAGTTTAGGAGATATAGCCATTTTAGTATTTTGAATTTTCTTTTTTCTGGTGCATAAAATGACTCCCGCAGACGCCTAGTTTAGGAGATATAGCCCTTTTAGTATTTTGAATTTTCTTCTTTCTGGTGCATAACATGACCCCCGCAGACGCCTAGTTTAGGAGATATAGCCATTTTAGTATTTTGAATTTTTTTTTTCTGGTGCATAAAATGACCCCCGCAGACGCCTAGTTTAGGAGATATAGCCATTTTAGTATTTTGAATTTTTTTTTTCTGGTGCATAAAATGACCCCCGCAGACGCCTAGTTTAGGAGATATAGCCATTTTAGTATTTTTAATTTTTTTTTTCTGATGCATAAAATGACCCCCGCAGACGACTAGTTTAGGAGATATAGCCATTTTAGTATTTTGAATTTTCTTTTTTCTGGTGCATAAAATGACCCCGCAGACGCCTAGTTTAGGAGATATAGCCGTTTTAGTATTTTGAATTTTCTTTTTTCTGGTGCATAAAATGACCCCCGCAGACGCCTAGTTTAGGAGATATAGCCATTTTAGTATTTTGAATTTTCTTTTTTTTGGTGCATAAAATGACCCCCGCAGACGCCTAGTTTAGGAGATATAGCCATTTTAGTATTTTAAATTTTTTTTTTCTGGTGCACAAAATGACCCCCGCAGACGCCTCGTTTAGGAGATATAGCCATTTTAGTATTTTGAATTTTCTTTTTTCTGGTGCATAAAATGACCCCCGCAGACGCCTAGTTTGGGAGATATAGCCATTTTAGTATTTTGAATTTTTTTTTTCTGGTGCACAAAATGACCCCCGCAGACGCCTAGTTTAGGAGATGTAGCCATTTTAGTATTTTGAATTTTCTTTTTTCTGGTGCATAAAATGACCCCCGCAGACGCCTAGTTTAGGAGATATAGCCATTTTAGTATTTTGAATTTTCTTTTTTTTGGTGCATAAAATGACCCCCGCAGACGCCTAGTTTAGGAGATATAGCCATTTTAGTATTTTGAATTTTTTTTTCTGGTGCACAAAATGACCCCCGCAGACGCCTAGTTTAGGAGATATAGCCATTTCAGTATTTTGAATTTTCTTTTTTTTGGTGCATAAAATGACCCCCGCAGACGCCTAGTTTAGGAGATATAGCCATTTTAGTATTTTGAATTTTTTTTTTCTTTTGCATAAAATGACCTCCGCAGACGCCTAGTTTAGGAGATATAGCCATTTTAGTATTTTGAATTTTCTTTTTTCTGGTGCATAAAATGACCCCCGCAGACGCCTAGTTTAGGAGATATAGCCATTTTAGTATTTTGAATTTTCTTTTTTCTGGTGCACAAAATGATCCCCTCAGACGCCTAGTTTAGGAGATATAGCCATTTTAGTATTTTGAATTTTCTTTTTTTTGGTGCATAAAATGACCCCAACAGACGCCTAGTTTAGGAGATATAGCCCTTTTAGTATTTTGAATTTTCTTTTTTCTGGTGCATAAAATGACCCCCGCAGACGCCTTGTTTAGGAGATATAGCCATTTTAGTATATTGAATTTTTTTTTTCTGGTGCATAAAATGACCCCCGCAGACGCCTAGTTTAGGAGATATAGCCATTTTAGTATTTTGAATTTTCTTTTTTCTGGTGCATAAAATGACCCCCGTAGACGCCTAGTTTAGGAGATATAGCCATTTTAGTATTTTGAATTTTTTTTTTCTGGTGCACAAAATGACCCCCGCAGACGCCTAGTTTAGGAGATATAGCCATTTTAGTATTTTGAATTTTCTTTTTTTTTGGTGCATAAAATGACCCCCACAGACGCCTAGTTTAGGAGATATAGCCATTTTAGTATTTTAAATTTTTTTTTCTGGTGCACAAAATGACCCCCGCAGACGCCTAGTTTAGGAGATATAGCCATTTTAGTATTTTAAATTTTTTTTTCTGGTGCACAAAATGACCCCCGCAGACGCCTAGTTTAGGAGATATAGCCATTTTAGTATTTTGAATTTTCTTTTTTCTGGTGCATAAAATGACCCCCGCAGACGCCTAGTTTAGGAGATATAGCCATTTTAGTATTTTGAATTTTTTTTTTCTGGTGCACAAAATGACCCCCGCAGACGCCTAGTTTAGGAGATATAGCCATTTTAGTATTTTGAATTTTCTTTTTTCTGATGCATAAAATGACCCCCGCAGACGCCTAGTTTAGGAGATATAGCCATTTTAGTATTTTGAATTTTCTTTTTTCTGGTGCATAAAATGACCCCCGCAGACGCCTAGTTTAGGAGATATAGCCATTTTAGTATTTTGAATTTTTTTTTTCTGGTGCACAAAATGACCCCCGCAGACGCCTAGTTTAGGAGATATAGCCATTTTAGTATTTTGAATTTTCGTTTTTCTGGTGCATAAAATGACCCCCGCAGACGCCTAGTTTAGGTGATATAGCCCTTTTAGTATTTTGAATTTTCTTTTTTCTGGTGCATAAAATGACTCCCGCAGACGCCTAGTTTAGGAGATGTAGCCATTTTAGTATTTTGAATTTTTTTTTCTGGTGCACAAAATGACCCCCGCAGACGCCTAGTTTAGGAGATATAGCCATTTTAGTATTTTGAATTTTCTTTTTTCTGGTGCATAAAATGACCCCCGCAGACGCCTAGTTTAGGAGATATAGCCATTTTAGTATTTTGAATTTTTTTTTTCTGATGCATAAAATGACCCCCGCAGACGCCTAGTTTAGGAGATATAGCCATTTTAGTATTTTGAATTTTCTTTTTTCTGGTGCATAAAATGACTCCCGCAGACGCCTAGTTTAGGAGATATAGCCCTTTTAGTATTTTGAATTTTCTTCTTTCTGGTGCATAAAATGACCCCCGCAGACGCCTAGTTTAGGAGATATAGCCATTTTAGTATTTTGAATTTTTTTTTTCTGGTGCATAAAATGACCCCAGCAGACGCCTAGTTTAGGAGATATAGCCATTTTAGTATTTTGAATTTTTTTTTTCTGGTGCATAAAATGACCCCCGCAGACGCCTAGTTTAGGAGATATAGCCATTTTAGTATTTTTAATTTTTTTTTTCTGATGCATAAAATGACCCCCGCAGACGACTAGTTTAGGAGATATAGCCATTTTAGTATTTTGAATTTTCTTTTTTCTGGTGCATAAAATGACCCCCGCAGACGCCTAGTTTAGGAGATATAGCCATTTTAGTATTTTGAATTTTCTTTTTTCTGGTGCACAAAATGATCCCCTCAGACGCCTAGTTTAGGAGATATAGCCATTTTAGTATTTTGAATTTTCTTTTTTTTGGTGCATAAAATGACCCCAACAGACGCCTAGTTTAGGAGATATAGCCCTTTTAGTATTTTGAATTTTCTTTTTTCTGGTGCATAAAATGACCCCCGCAGACGCCTTGTTTAGGAGATATAGCCATTTTAGTATATTGAATTTTTTTTTTCTGGTGCATAAAATGACCCCCGCAGACGCCTAGTTTAGGAGATATAGCCATTTTAGTATTTTGAATTTTCTTTTTTCTGGTGCATAAAATGACCCCCGTAGACGCCTAGTTTAGGAGATATAGCCATTTTAGTATTTTGAATTTTTTTTTTCTGGTGCACAAAATGACCCCCGCAGACGCCTAGTTTAGGAGATATAGCCATTTTAGTATTTTGAATTTTCTTTTTTTTTGGTGCATAAAATGACCCCCACAGACGCCTAGTTTAGGAGATACAGACATTTTAGTATTTTGAATTTTTTTTTCTGGTGCACAAAATGACCCCCACAGACGCCGAGTTTAGGAGATATAGCCATTTTAGTATTTTGAATTTTCTTTTTTCTGGTGCATAAAATGACCCCCGCAGACGCCTAGTTAAGGAGATATAGCCATTTTAGTATTTTGAATTTTCTTTTTTCTGGTGCACAAAATGACCCCCGCAGACGCCTAGTTTAGGAGATATAGCCATTTTAGTATTTTGAATTTTTATTTTCTGGTGCATAAAATGACCCCCGCAGACGCCTAGTTTAGGAGATATAGCCATTTTAGTATTTTGAAGTTTTTCTTTCTGGTGCACAAAATGACCCCCGCAGACGCCTAGTTTAGGAGATATAGCCATTTTAGTATTTTCAATTTTCTTTTTTCTGGTGCATAAAATGACCCCCGCAGACGCCTAGTTTAGGAGATATAGCCATTTTAGTATTTTGAATTTTCTTTTTCTGGTGCACAAAATGACTCCCGCAGACGCCTAGTTTAGGAGATATAGCCATTTTAGTATTTTGAATTTTCTTTTTTCTGGTGCATAAAATGACCCCGCAGACGCCTAGTTTAGGTGATATAGCCCTTTTAGTATTTTGAATTTTCTTTTTTCTGGTGCATAAAATGACCCCCGCAGACGCCTAGTTTAGGAGATATAGCCATTTTAGTATTTTGAATTTTCTTTTTTCTGGTGCATAAAATGACCCCCGTAGACGCCTAGTTTAGGAGATATAGCCATTTTAGTATTTTGAATTTTTTTTTTCTGGTGCACAAAATGACCCCCTCAGACGCCTAGTTTAGGAGATATAGCCATTTTAGTATTTTGAATTTTCTTTTTTTTGGTGCATAAAATGACCCCAACAGACGCCTAGTTTAGGAGATATAGCCATTTTAGTATTTTGAATTTTTTTTTTCTGGTGCATAAAATGACCCCCGCAGACGCCTAGTTTAGGAGATATAGCCATTTTAGCATTTTGAATTTTTTTTTTCTGGTGCACAAAATGACCCCCGCAGACGCCTAGTTTAGGAGATATAGCCATTTTAGTATTTTCAATTTTCTTTTTTTTGGTGCGTAAAATGTCCCCCGCAGACGCCTAGTTTATTAGATATAGCCATTTTAGTATTTTGAATTTTTTTTTTCTGGTGCACAAAATGACCCCCGCAGACGCCTAGTTTAGGAGGTATAGCCATTTTAGTATTTTGAATTTTCTTTTTTCTGGTGCATAAAATGACCCCCGCAGACGCCTAGTTTAGGTGATATAGCCCTTTTAGTATTTTGAATTTTCTTTTTTCTGGTGCATAAAATGACCCCCGCAGACGCCTAGTTTAGGAGATATAGCCATTTTAGTATTTTGAATTTTTTTTTCTGGTGCACAAAATGACCCCCGCAGACGCCTAGTTTAGGAGATATAGCCATTTTAGTATTTTGAATTTTTTTTTTCTGGTGCACAAAATGACCCCCGCAGACGCCTAGTTTAGGAGATATAGCCATTTTAGTATTTTGAATTTTCTTTTTTCTGGTGCATAAAATGACCCCCGCAGACGCCTAGTTTAGGAGATATAGCCATTTTAGTATTTTGAATTTTCTTTTTTCTGGTGCATAAATTGACCCCCGCAGACGCCTAGTTTAGGAGATATAGCCATTTTAGTATTTTGAATTTTTTTTTTCTGGTGCACAAAATGACCCCCGCAGACGCCTAGTTTAGGAGATATAGCCATTTTAGTATTTTGAATTTTCGTTTTTCTGGTGCATAAAATGACCCCCGCAGACGCCTAGTTTAGGTGATATAGCCCTTTTAGTATTTTGAATTTTCTTTTTTCTGGTGCATAAAATGACCCCCGCAGACGCCTAGTTTAGGAGATATAGCCATTTTAGTATTTTGAATTTTTTTTTTCTGATGCATAAAATGACCCCCGCAGACGCCTAGTTTAGGAGATATAGCCATTTTAGTATTTTGAATTTTCTTTTTTCTGGTGCATAAAATGACTCCCGCAGACGCCTAGTTTAGGAGATATAGCCCTTTTAGTATTTTGAATTTTCTTCTTTCTGGTGCATAAAATGACCCCCGCAGACGCCTAGTTTAGGAGATATAGCCATTTTAGTATTTTGAATTTTTTTTTTCTGGTGCATAAAATGACCCCCGCAGACGCCTAGTTTAGGAGATATAGCCATTTTAGTATTTTGAATTTTTTTTTTCTGGTGCATAAAATGACCCCCGCAGACGCCTAGTTTAGGAGATATAGCCATTTTAGTATTTTTAATTTTTTTTTTCTGATGCATAAAATGACCCCCGCAGACGACTAGTTTAGGAGATATAGCCATTTTAGTATTTTGAATTTTCTTTTTTCTGGTGCATAAAATGACCCCGCAGACGCCTAGTTTAGGAGATATAGCCGTTTTAGTATTTTGAATTTTCTTTTTTCTGGTGCATAAAATGACCCCCGCAGACGCCTAGTTTAGGAGATATAGCCATTTTAGTATTTTGAATTTTCTTTTTTTTGGTGCATAAAATGACCCCCGCAGACGCCTAGTTTAGGAGATATAGCCATTTTAGTATTTTAAATTTTTTTTTTCTGGTGCACAAAATGACCCCCGCAGACGCCTAGTTTAGGAGATATAGCCATTTTAGTATTTTGAATTTTCTTTTTTCTGGTGCATAAAATGACCCCCGCAGACGCCTAGTTTGGGAGATATAGCCATTTTAGTATTTTGAATTTTTTTTTTCTGGTGCACAAAATGACCCCCGCAGACGCCTAGTTTAGGAGATGTAGCCATTTTAGTATTTTGAATTTTCTTTTTTCTGGTGCATAAAATGACCCCCGCAGACGCCTAGTTTAGGAGATATAGCCATTTTAGTATTTTGAATTTTCTTTTTTTTGGTGCATAAAATGACCCCCGCAGACGCCTAGTTTAGGAGATATAGCCATTTTAGTATTTTGAATTTTTTTTTCTGGTGCACAAAATGACCCCCGCAGACGCCTAGTTTAGGAGATATAGCCATTTTAGTATTTTGAATTTTTTCTTTCTGGTGCACAAAATGACCCCCGCAGACGCCTAGTTTAGGAGATATAGCCATTTCAGTATTTTGAATTTTCTTTTTTTTGGTGCATAAAATGACCCCCGCAGACGCCTAGTTTAGGAGATATAGCCATTTTAGTATTTTGAATTTTTTTTTTCTTTTGCATAAAATGACCCCCGCAGACGCCTAGTTTAGGAGATATAGCCATTTTAGTATTTTGAATTTTCTTTTTTCTGGTGCATAAAATGACCCCCGCAGACGCCTAGTTTAGGAGATATAGCCATTTTAGTATTTTGAATTTTCTTTTTTCTGGTGCACAAAATGATCCCCTCAGACGCCTAGTTTAGGAGATATAGCCATTTTAGTATTTTGAATTTTCTTTTTTTTGGTGCATAAAATGACCCCAACAGACGCCTAGTTTAGGAGATATAGCCCTTTTAGTATTTTGAATTTTCTTTTTTCTGGTGCATAAAATGACCCCCGCAGACGCCTTGTTTAGGAGATATAGCCATTTTAGAATATTGAATTTTTTTTTTCTGGTGCATAAAATGACCCCCGCAGACGCCTAGTTTAGGAGATATAGCCATTTTAGTATTTTGAATTTTCTTTTTTCTGGTGCATAAAATGACCCCCGTAGATGCCTAGTTTAGGAGATATAGCCATTTTAGTATTTTGAATTTTTTTTTTCTGGTGCACAAAATGACCCCCGCAGACGCCTAGTTAAGGAGATATAGCCATTTTAGTATTTTGAATTTTCTTTTTTCTGGTGCACAAAATGACCCCCGCAGACGCCTAGTTTAGGAGATATAGCCATTTTAGTATTTTGAATTTTTATTTTCTGGTGCATAAAATGACCCCCGCAGACGCCTAGTTTAGGAGATATAGCCATTTTAGTATTTTGAAGTTTTTCTTTCTGGTGCACAAAATGACCCCCGCAGACGCCTAGTTTAGGAGATATAGCCATTTTAGTATTTTCAATTTTCTTTTTTCTGGTGCATAAAATGACCCCGCAGACGCCTAGTTTAGGTGATATAGCCCTTTTAGTATTTTGAATTTTCTTTTTTCTGGTGCATAAAATGACCCCCGCAGACGCCTAGTTTAGGAGATATAGCCATTTTAGTATTTTGAATTTTCTTTTTTCTGGTGCATAAAATGACCCCCACAGACGCCTAGTTTAGGAGATATAGCCCTTTTAGTATTTTGAATTTTCTTTTTTCTGGTGCATAAAATGACCCCCGCAGACGCCTAGTTTAGGAGATATAGCCATTTTAGTATTTTGAATTTTTTTTTTCTGGTGCACAAAATGACCACCGCAGACGCCTAGTTTAGGAGATATAGCCATTTTAGTATTTTGAATTTTTTTTTTCTGATGCATAAAATGACCCCCGCAGACGCCTAGTTTAGGAGATATAGCCATTTTAGTATTTTGAATTTTTTTTTTCTGGTGCATAAAATGACCCCCGCAGACGCCTAGTTTAGGAGATATAGCCATTTTAGTATTTTGAATTTTTTTTTTCTGATGCATAAAATGACCCCCGCAGACGCCTAGTTTAGGAGATATAGCCATTTTAGTATTTTGAATTTTCTTTTTGCTGGTGCATAAAATGACCCCCGCAGACGCCTAGTTTAGGAGATATAGGCCTTTTAGTATTTTGAATTTTCTTTTTTTTGGTGCACAAAATGACCCCCGCAGACGCCTAGTTTAGGAGATATAGCCATTTTAGTATTTTGAATTTTTATTTTCTGGTGCATAAAATGACCCCCGCAGACGCCTAGTTTAGGAGATATAGCCATTTTAGTATTTTGAAGTTTTTCTTTCTGGTGCACAAAATGACCCCCGCAGACGCCTAGTTTAGGAGATATAGCCATTTTAGTATTTTGAATTTTCTTTTTTTTGGTGCATAAATTGTCCCCAGCAGACGCCTAGTTTATTAGATATAGCCATTTTAGTATTTTGAATTTTTTTTTTCTGGTGCACAAAATGACCCCCGCAGACGCCTAGTTTAGGAGATATAGCCATTTTAGTATTTTGAATTTTCTTTTTTCTGGTGCATAAAATGACCCCCGCAGACGCCTAGTTTAGGTGATATAGCCCTTTTAGTATTTTGAATTTTCTTTTTTCTGGTGCATAAAATGACCCCCGCAGACCTAGTTTAGGAGATATAGCCATTTTAGTATTTTGAATTTTTTTTTCTGGTGCACAAAATGACCCCCGCAGACGCCTAGTTTAGGAGATATAGCCATTTTAGTATTTTGAATTTTCTTTTTTCTGGTGCATAAAATGACCCCGCAGAGGCCTAGTTTAGGAGATATAGCCATTTTAGTATTTTGAATTTTCTTTTTTCTGGTGCATAAAATGACCCCCGCAGACGCCTAGTTTAGGAGATATAGCCATTTTAGTATTTTGAATTTTTTTTTTCCTGATGCATAAAATGACCCCCGCAGACGCCTAGTTTAGGAGATATAGCCATTTTAGTATTTTGAATTTTCTTTTTTCTGGTGCGTAAAATGACCCCCGCAGACGCCTAGTTTAGGAGATATAGCCCTTTTAGTATTTTGAATTTTCTTTTTTCTGGTGCATAAAATGACCCTCTCAGACGCCTAGTTTAGGAGATATAGCCATTTTAGTATTTTGAATTTTCTTTTTTCTGGTGCATAAAATGACCCCCGCAGGCGCCTAGTTTAGGAGATATAGCCATTTTAGTATTTTGAATTTTTTTTTTCTGATGCATAAAATGACCCCCGCAGACGCCTAGTTTAGGAGATATAGCCATTTTAGTATTTTGAATTTTCTTTTTTCTGGGCATAAAATGACCCCCGCAGACGCCTAGTTTAGGAGATATAGCCCTTTTAGTATTTTGAATTTTCTTTTTTCTGGTGCATAAAATGAACCCCGCAGACGCCTAGTTTAGGAGATATAGCCATTTTAGTATTTTGAATTTTCTTTTTTCTGGTGCACAAAATGACCCCCGCAGACGCCTAGTTTAGGAGATATAGCCATTTTAGTATTTTGAATTTTCTTTTTTCTGGTGCACAAAATGATCCCCTCAGACGCCTAGTTTAGGAGATGTAGCCATTTTAGTATTTTGAATTTTCTTTTTTCTGGTGCATAAAATGACCCCCGCAGACGCCTAGTTTAGGAGATATAGCCATTTTAGTATTTTGAATTTTCTTTTTTCTGGTGCATAAAATGACCCCCGCAGACGCCTAGTTTAGGAGATATAGCCATTTTAGTATTTTGAATTTTTTTTTTCTGGTGCACAAAATGACCCCCGCAGACGCCTAGTTTAGGAGATATAGCCATTTTAGTATTTTGAATTTTCTTTTTTTTGGTGCACAAAATGACCCCCGCAGACGCCTAGTTTAGGAGATATAGCCATTTTAGTATTTTGAATTTTTTTTTCTGGTGCACAAAATGACCCCCGCAGACGCCTAGTTTAGGAGATATAGCCATTTTAGTATTTTGAATTTTTTCTTTCTGGTGCACAAAATGACCCCGCAGACGCCTAGTTTAGGAGATATAGCCATTTCAGTATTTTGAATTTTCTTTTTTTTGGTGCATAAAATGACCCCCGCAGACGCCTAGTTTAGGAGATATAGCCATTTTAGTATTTTGAATTTTTTTTTTCTTCTGCATAAAATGACCCCCGCAGACGCCTAGTTTAGGAGATATAGCCATTTTAGTATTTTGAATTTTCTTTTTTCTGGTGCATAAAATGACCGCCGCAGACGCCTAGTTTAGGAGATATAGCCATTTTAGTATTTTGAATTTTTTTTTCTGGTGCGCAAAATGACCCCCGCAGACGCCTAGTTTAGGAGATATAGCCATTTTAGTATTTTGAATTTTCTTTTTTCTGGTGCATAAAATGACCCCCACAGACGCCTAGTTTAGGAGATATAGCCCTTTTAGTATTTTGAATTTTCTTTTTTCTGGTGCATAAAATGACCCCCGCAGACGCCTAGTTTAGGAGATATAGCCATTTTAGTATTTTGAATTTTTTTTTTCTGGTGCACAAAATGACCCCCGCAGACGCCTAGTTTAGGAGATATAGCCATTTTAGTATTTTGAATTTTTTTTTTCTGATGCATAAAATGACCCCCGCAGACGCCTAGTTTAGGAGATATAGCCATTTTAGTATTTTGAATTTTTTTTTTCTGGTGCATAAAATGACCCCCGCAGACGCCTAGTTTAGGAGATATAGCCATTTTAGTATTTTGAATTTTTTTTTTCTGATGCATAAAATGACCCCCGCAGACGCCTAGTTTAGGAGATATAGCCATTTTAGTATTTTGAATTTTCTTTTTGCTGGTGCATAAAATGACCCCCGCAGACGCCTAGTTTAGGAGATATAGGCCTTTTAGTATTTTGAATTTTCTTTTTTTTGGTGCACAAAATGACCCCCGCAGACGCCTAGTTTAGGAGATATAGCCATTTTAGTATTTTGAATTTTTATTTTCTGGTGCATAAAATGACCCCCGCAGACGCCTAGTTTAGGAGATATAGCCATTTTTGTATTTTGAAGTTTTTCTTTCTGGTGCACAAAATGACCCCCGCAGACGCCTAGTTTAGGAGATATAGCCATTTTAGTATTTTGAATTTTCTTTTTTTTGGTGCATAAATTGTCCCCAGCAGACGCCTAGTTTATTAGATATAGCCATTTTAGTATTTTGAATTTTTTTTTTCTGGTGCACAAAATGACCCCCGCAGACGCCTAGTTTAGGAGATATAGCCATTTTAGTATTTTGAATTTTCTTTTTTCTGGTGCATAAAATGACCCCCGCAGACGCCTAGTTTAGGTGATATAGCCCTTTTAGTATTTTGAATTTTCTTTTTTCTGGTGCATAAAATGACCCCCGCAGACCTAGTTTAGGAGATATAGCCATTTTAGTATTTTGAATTTTTTTTTCTGGTGCACAAAATGACCCCCGCAGACGCCTAGTTTAGGAGATATAGCCATTTTAGTATTTTGAATTTTCTTTTTTCTGGTGCATAAAATGACCCCGCAGAGGCCTAGTTTAGGAGATATAGCCATTTTAGTGTTTTGAATTTTCTTTTTTCTGGTGCATAAAATGACCCCCGCAGACGCCTAGTGTTATGTATGCACCAAACTAGGTCATGCGCCAGACGCTAGATCAGCAAATTAATCCAGACGACAACTTAGCTTCTCACGACACCTGCACGACGATAAAGAAAATGCAACGTAATCATTTAGGATAGATAAATATGAGTGCACAACAGGTTCACACCGGAATATTTGTTACGTAGTACACCTGTAAACATCGCGGTTAATTAAGTATTATCATAAGTAAATAAATATTTTCTTTAATAGCTACAATATAGTGTTTTTATTAATCGAGACATTTGTGTTGATTATCATCGTTATCCTTCTTTGGTACAACTAATAAACAATCAGTGTGTTCGTCGAGACATTTCTGTTGATTATCATCATTATCATTCTTTGGTACATCTAATAAACAATCAGTGTGTTCGTCGAGACATTTCTGTTGATTATCATCATTATCATTCTTTGGTACATCTAATAAACAATCAGTGTGCTCGGCAACCCATAAAGTCCAACGGAAATACCGGGAGGAAGAACCCCCTCATTCAACTGGCCTGAGGACGACTCTAACCCCTCTAAGATCATAATTTTTTTTTGTGATTGCTCTTAAACGAGGCATAACACAATTTTTGGTGGCAGCGGTGGGATCATCAAGAGGGCAACGCGGGAAATCATCAATGGACCCAAGGTTTATAATTTGCATGTGAGTACAGTTTTTGTTTTTATATAACCAGATACTAAGTGAAAGAAAATAGCCTTAGTGAAGGGTGGCTAATGTTTTCGGCATATCGCAATAGTAAAGATAGGTTTGCAAGTGATAGCGAAGATAGTTTACCAAGTAGTAGTGAAATTAGTGATAACGAGGCTAGGGAATCAAATCAATTCAACACAATGTCGGAAATTCCAATCGCGGTACTAATTAACTTTATTCCCACTTTTAAAGGTACAAGCGATGAAGTTTTTAGCTTCATAGATGCTTGTAATGATGCTATAGAATTAGCATCAGAAGGGCAAAAACCCGTGCTCTTTAAATTTATTAAGACTAAAATTCGTGGTAATGCTACCACAATTTTAATGAACAAAGACATTTCCGATTGGGAATCTCTCAAAAAAGAGCTGACGGAAGTATTTAGAGAGCCACATAGCGCTCTACAACTTCATAGAGAATTGATTGCAATAAAGCAATATAAAGATGAATCTGTAGTTCATTATTTGCAGCGAGTAGAAACATTGCAAAGACGTTTATTACAAAGTAAACTTTCTGGTGTTAAGAGTGAGCACAAGGAAGGTCAATTAGCTTACATTCAGGATGAAACACTAACAGTGTTCATCAACGGACTACGTGAACGACTTTCATGCTATGTAATCACTCAAAGACCAAGGAATTTGTCTGAAGCCAGTAGATTCGCTAGTGAGGAGGAACAGCGCATTAACCTGTTCAGAACAAATACTCAGAAGGATTATACGTCCAAGAATCTGGCTAAGATAAATTACCAAGAGAGGTGTTGTTTCAATTGTGGTAAACCAGGTCACTTTGCAAAGCAATGCAAGTTACCAAAGAAAAAGAAGAACGAACAAGTGAACAATGTTCGGCTCAAGAAGGAGCAACAGAATGAAGATGAAGATGGTGCAAATCGTCCCAACACCAGTCAAAAAAGCTTCAAGGACCAGGGTTTTTAGAAGGCTGTATGGTCCACGAGGCAACCGTACAGCTTAGGGCGGTAGATAGCTCCCAGAGTCCTCATGTAAATGTAGTGGTTAACAACGAGATTAAAAGATTAATAATAGATACTGGTGCGGAAGTATCTCTCATTAAAGCGAACTGCGTGTATAGAAAAAGTGTTAATCCTAAAGATACCATTAAATTTAGAGGTATAGGTGGAGAGACTCTGGAAAGCTTAGGAAAAGTTAAAGTGGAGGTTAAATTCATTCCCCTAGTTGGAGAGTCTAAATCCACTCAAGTAGAATTTCAAGTAATAGAAAATAATCTCCTTGGAGACTATGATGGGTTAATTGGAAATCATTTCCTACGAGAGGGTGGTTTTCAAATTAACTATAAAGAAAATATAATTAGTGGAAAAGTAGGAAAAATTCCTTTAAAATATCTAGCCGAGTCTAATATTATTGAGGGTAGATCCGAGGTTTTCCGGACAGTTCAAATCGATAGCGATCTGAATAAAGAAGTTATGATACCTAGACAGGAAATAGTCGACGGTATTATAATTCCTAACTGTATAAGCTTGAATAAGAACGGAAAGTGTTTAGTGTCAATAGTCAATACTACTGACAAAGCCTTTAACATTAAGGATGTAAGGCTGAAAGGTGAAAATCTTAACGACTATAAGACTGTGGAAAACAGGAAACAGAAGGTGGTTGGAAACGTGAGAGCCGATCACTTAAATAAAGAGGAGAAGGAAAGTCTTCTTGAAATAATCAAGACTTATAGTGACATATTCAGTATGGAGAATGAGAAGTTGACCCTAACGCCGGTCACAAAGCACAAAATACGCTTGAACGTTAATTCGGAACCTGTGTTTACTAAGAGTTACAGATATCCGAAGGTGCACGAGGAAGAAGTCCGTACACAAGTAGACAAATTAATGAACGATGGCATAATCAGAAACAGCAAGTCTCCCTGGAGTTCCCCACTTTGGATAGTGCCTAAGAAAGCGGACGTAAGTGGAAAGAAGAAATGGAGGATGGTGATAGATTATCGCAAACTCAATGAGTTGACTATTGCCGATAACTATCCCCTCCCAAATATTACGGAAATCCTTGATCAGCTTGGAAAAGCTAAGTATTTTTCTACTTTGGACCTAACATCGGGATTCCATCAGATTCCAATGGAAGAATCTGACATGGAAAAGACAGCCTTCAGCACTCCATACGGTCATTTCGAGTACACCAGGATGCCGTTTGGTTTGAAAAACGCTCCTGCGTGTTTCCAGAGACTGATGAATACTGTTTTGGCAGGTCTGCAGGGGATCAAGTGCTTTGTATATTTGGACGACATTGTCGTTTACGGTAAGAACTTGCAAGAACACAACGCGAAACTGCGAGAAGTCTTTGAACAACTTCGAAGGGCTAATTTGAAGTTACAGCCAGATAAATGCGAATTCTTGCGCAAGGAAGTGTCTTACTTAGGACACGTTATAACCGACAAAGGGGTTAAACCAGACCCTAAGAAGATTCAAAGTATCATCCAAATGGAAGCGCCGAAAAACCAGAAAGGCATAAAATCGTTTCTTGGTATGATCGGTTACTATAGAAAATTCGTACCAAATTTTAGCCAAATAGCGGAACCAATGAATAGATTACTTAAAAAGGATGTTGAGTTCGTTTGGAGCCAAGATCAACAAAATAGTTTTGAACAATTGAAAGAATGTATTACAAAACACCCAGTTTTGCAATACCCGGATTTCGCGAAACCTTTTATAATAACAACGGACGCTTCAAATACAGGTATCGGGGCTGTTCTGAGTCAAGAGTACAATGGTAAAGATCTACCAATACACTACGCAAGTCGTACACTAAACAAAGCCGAAAAGAATTACAGTACGACAGAAAAAGAATGTTTGGCAATCGTATGGGCTACGAAACAATTTCGACCGTACGTGTATGGGACACAATTTACTATCCAAACAGATCACAGGCCTTTAACGTGGTTGTTTCAGGTAAAGGATCCTGGAAGTCGATTGGTAAGGTGGCGCCTCAAACTGGAGGAATTCGATTACAGCATTACTTATAAAAAAGGTAAGGAAAATGTAGTGGCCGATGAGCTCAGTAGAAACGTTCGGATAACAGAACAAGAAAAAGAAGAGACATGGAAAGATCTCATGAGTCTTATGGAAGAAGAAGGTATTGAGATCCAAAACGAACCAAATCCAGTTGTGCAAAACGAACCAGATCCAGTTGTTCAAAACGAACCAAATCCAGCTGTGCAAAACGAAGTAGAGTTTGAAAGGAATAATGAAGAGGTATTAGTACAGGAAGAAGATATAGTCAGAGAA
This sequence comes from Volucella zonaria, assembly GCA_963966105.1. NCBI lineage: Eukaryota > Metazoa > Arthropoda > Insecta > Diptera > Syrphidae > Volucella > Volucella zonaria. Next base: position 89,336,997 of record OZ014533.1, on the reverse strand, counting down.
TTCGAAGATCTTGATTTAGTTGAGGAACCGTCTTTAAATAAGAAAGAAATCGTTAACAACTTAGAGAGAAGAAAAGAAATCATAAAGGAATATCATGAGGGTTTAATAGGTGGTCATACCGGCCAAAAAGCGACATATGCTAAAATCAAAAAAAAATTCCAGTGGAGTGCAATGCAAAAACAAGTAGAAGAATTTGTAAGAAATTGCCCACAGTGTCAGACGGAAAAAGTAAATAGGGTTCCCACAAGAAAACCTATGAAAATTGTTAGTTCAGCAGACAGGTCTCTTGAAAAAATAATGATAGACGTGATAGGACCGTTTGAAGAAACTGAAGAAGGGTATAGGTTTGGTTTAACAATCCAAGACGATCTCTCAAAATTTATAAAATTTATTCCATTAAAATCAAAAGATATGGAAACCGTATCTCGTGCAGTCATGGAAGAATGGATTTTAAATTTTGGTATGCCTAAAATCATTCTTAGTGACAACGGTTCAGAATTTTGTAACGCACTTTTTGATGAATTTTGTAAATTGCTAGGAATAGAAAGAATAACAACGAGTGTTGCTCATCCACAAGCGAACGGTAGCGTTGAAAGAGCACACTGTAGGTTACTGGAATACCTAAAAGCAACGGGCAAAGAGCTTAGTCAAGTAAAGGACTGGCACAACCGAATGCCATATGCAGGATTTTGCTATAATACCACTCCACATAATACAACAGGTTATACCCCTTATGAGTTAGTATATGGTTTCGAGGCAAATAGACCCAGTAGTGTAGATCCTTATGACGGTGATACAATTTTCGACTACATGGATAACCTTAGGGCAAATCTTCTATATAAACAAGAAATTGCTAGAGATAACACTAAGAAAAGTAGAGAAAAATCTAAAATTAGGTACGACCAGAAAGTAGGAAGAATAATTGAGTATAAGGTAGGTCAAAAAGTTTTAATAAGAAATGACAGAAAAGGTAAACTTGATAGCATATATAAAGGTCCATATAAGATATTAGAAATAAGCGAAAATACCGTAATAATTAAAATAAGAAACAAACGACAGAAATTTAATAAATCTTGTATAAAACCATACATTTCAGAATCTCCTTCTTCTGGCACACCAATGCGGAAATAATTCTGCAAGTCACAGACCTGAAGAACAATACAGGGATATATTTCAATTATTTAGGAGATGCAAAAGAAATTAGTACTAAGGTAGCACTTATAATAGAACTTAATGTAGATGAGTTAGAAGAATCAAGTTTTAATGTAAAAAATATGGTAAACTCAATAGATGACATTTGTATCAAATCAAAAGTAGAATGTAGAGAATTTCAACGTACAGCACGAACGACAATAGGTAAAATAAACCATAGAATTAGTACTATTTCAGGCATAGTTGGAAATGTGAAAAGACAAAAACGTGGATTAATTAATATGATAGGATCGGGATTCAAAGTTTTATTTGGCACAATGGACAATGAAGATGCTGAATACTACAGCAAAGCCATTCAGAACATTAGCAAAAACGAAAATCGAATTAAATATGGAATGGAAGAGAATGTCAAAATATTAAGCCATTTAAATAAGGAAGTTTTAGGAACAGTCAAAAATAGTAATGTTACAATTCGGAAAATTAATACAATTATAGAAGAAATAAATAAAATTCATACTGAGGAAAATAATTTCAATAGAACATTAATGATTAATACATATTTCGAAGAAATATCTAATAAGATTAACCTCAAATTATTAAATCTAGAAATGGAAATAGAACAGATTATCGATAGCTTATTATTTGTACAAGCAGGTGTTTTACATCCACGAATTATTGAGCCTAATGATCTTATTCAGGAACTTAAAACTCTAGAGAACGAGCATATCTTAGCTGTAGAAATAAACACCGAAAACTATGCCGAAATACTGAAAACATTAGAAATAAAAGCTTTCACTAAAGATAAAAAGGTTATCATTATTATTCAAGTACCATTAATGAACAAAGAAGTATCTGAGTTGTATGAAACAATTACTGTCCCAAAGGTAATTGAAAATGGAATTGCTGTAATAGAATCAAATAATAATATATTGTTGATTAATAAAAATAAAGAAAATTATAGCTTAAAACAAAATTTGAATGATTGTAAATTAGTAAATAAGATATACATTTGTAAGCCTCAATTATTTAGAAATACTGCGAGTAACGTAAATTGTGAATTAAATTTGTTTATGAGGAAAAAATCAGAAAATTGTAAAATAAAAATAGTAAATTCGAAAATAGAAATTTTTCATAATATAAGAGGCAATTCGTATTTGTACACTATCTCTGAAAATACGCATTATAATTGTAAATGTAAAAATGAAATTAAATCGGGTGAACTTGTTGGCACAGGAATTATTGTAATACCAGATAATTGTATTTTTGAAACTTATGACATAACAATAAAAACAATGAGAGCAGATGTTGAAGCTAAAGAAATAAAGGACAAACATTCATATGGAGACTTAGAAGAGTGCTGCATAAATGCAAAGTTGCGTGATGTCACCATTCATCAAGAACCAATTTCCAAATTAACTGCGAAAGATGTGCATGAACTGCAGGACATATCAGTGGAGTTGCAGAACCAGAAGAACTTTTGGTCCACAGCATTGGAGTCGATACCAGAAAGAACTCAAGGCGTTCTAATATCAATCTTTGGATTAACAGCTATACTTGGAATCGTTCTAACAATCTGGAAGTTTTGCTGCAGATCCGGAAAAGCAACATTGACGATCTTCAATAAATGTTTCAATCGGCGAGAACAAAGGGGACCTGAAATTACGTTGAGTCTAACGGAATCACCAAGGGCATTAGCAGAATCCATAGAGATGCAACATCCGAAGTCCAATCTAAGGTTAAAATATCCTTAGATATGTCTTAAAGGGGGACGTGTTATGTATGCACCAAACTAGGTCATGCGCCAGACGCTAGATCAGCAAATTAATCCAGACGACAACTTAGCTTCTCACGACACCTGCACGACGATAAAGAAAATGCAACGTAATCATTTAGGATAGATAAATATGAGTGCACAACAGGTTCACACCGGAATATTTGTTACGTAGTACACCTGTAAACATCGCGGTTAATTAAGTATTATCATAAGTAAATAAATATTTTCTTTAATAGCTACAATAAAAATAGTGTTTTTATTAATCGAGACATTTGTGTTGATTATCATCATTATCCTTCTTTGGTACAACTAATAAACAATCAGTGTGTTCGTCGAGACATTTCTGTTGATTATCATCATTATCATTCTTTGGTACATCTAATAAACAATCAGTGTGTTCGTCGAGACATTTCTGTTGATTATCATCATTATCATTCTTTGGTACATCTAATAAACAATCAGTGTGCTCGGCAACCCATAAAGTCCAACGGAAATACCGGGAGGAAGAACCCCCTCATTCAACTGGCCTGAGGACGACCCTAACCCCTCTAAGATCATAATTTTTTTTTGTGATTGCTCTTAAACGAGGCATAACACTAGTTTAGGAGATATAGCCATTTTAGTATTTTGAATTTTTTTTTTCCTGATGCATAAAATGACCCCCGCAGACGCCTAGTTTAGGAGATATAGCCATTTTAGTATTTTGAATTTTCTTTTTTCTGGTGCGTAAAATGACCCCCGCAGACGCCTAGTTTAGGAGATATAGCCCTTTTAGTATTTTGAATTTTCTTTTTTCTGGTGCATAAAATGACCCTCTCAGACGCCTAGTTTAGGAGATATAGCCATTTTAGTATTTTGAATTTTCTTTTTTCTGGTGCATAAAATGACCCCCGCAGGCGCCTAGTTTAGGAGATATAGCCATTTTAGTATTTTGAATTTTTTTTTTCTGATGCATAAAATGACCCCCGCAGACGCCTAGTTTAGGAGATATAGCCATTTTAGTATTTTGAATTTTCTTTTTTCTGGGCATAAAATGACCCCCGCAGACGCCTAGTTTAGGAGATATAGCCCTTTTAGTATTTTGAATTTTCTTTTTTCTGGTGCATAAAATGAACCCCGCAGACGCCTAGTTTAGGAGATATAGCCATTTTAGTATTTTGAATTTTCTTTTTTCTGGTGCACAAAATGACCCCCGCAGACGCCTAGTTTAGGAGATATAGCCATTTTAGTATTTTGAATTTTCTTTTTTCTGGTGCACAAAATGATCCCCTCAGACGCCTAGTTTAGGAGATGTAGCCATTTTAGTATTTTGAATTTTCTTTTTTCTGGTGCATAAAATGACCCCCGCAGACGCCTAGTTTAGGAGATATAGCCATTTTAGTATTTTGAATTTTCTTTTTTCTGGTGCATAAAATGACCCCCGCAGACGCCTAGTTTAGGAGATATAGCCATTTTAGTATTTTGAATTTTTTTTTTCTGGTGCACAAAATGACCCCCGCAGACGCCTAGTTTAGGAGATATAGCCATTTTAGTATTTTGAATTTTCTTTTTTTTGGTGCACAAAATGACCCCCGCAGACGCCTAGTTTAGGAGATATAGCCATTTTAGTATTTTGAATTTTTTTTTCTGGTGCACAAAATGACCCCCGCAGACGCCTAGTTTAGGAGATATAGCCATTTTAGTATTTTGAATTTTTTCTTTCTGGTGCACAAAATGACCCCCGCAGACGCCTAGTTTAGGAGATATAGCCATTTCAGTATTTTGAATTTTCTTTTTTTTGGTGCATAAAATGACCCCCGCAGACGCCTAGTTTAGGAGATATAGCCATTTTAGTATTTTGAATTTTTTTTTTCTTCTGCATAAAATGACCCCCGCAGACGCCTAGTTTAGGAGATATAGCCATTTTAGTATTTTGAATTTTCTTTTTTCTGGTGCATAAAATGACCCCCGCAGACGCCTAGTTTAGGAGATATAGCCATTTTAGTATTTTGAATTTTCTTTTTTCTGGTGCACAAAATGATCCCCTCAGACGCCTAGTTTAGGAGATATAGCCATTTTAGTATTTTGAATTTTCTTTTTTTTGGTGCATAAAATGACCCCAACAGACGCCTAGTTTAGGAGATATAGCCATTTTAGTATTTTGAATTTTTTCTTTCTGTTGCATAAAATGACCCCAACAGACGCCTAGTTTAGGAGATATAGCCCTTTTAGTATTTTGAATTTTTTTTTCTGGTGCATAAAATGACCCCCGCAGACGCCTAGTTTAGGAGATATAGCCATTTTAGTATTTTGAATTTTCTTTTTTCTGGTGCATAAAATGACCCCCGCAGACGCCTAGTTTAGGAGATATAGCCATTTTAGTATTTTGAATTTTTTTTTTCTGGTGCACAAAATGACCCCCGCAGACGCCTAGTTTAGGAGATATAGCCATTTTAGTATTTTGAATTTTCTTTTTTCTGGTGCATAAAATGACCCCCGCAGATACCTAGTTTAGGAGATACAGACATTTTAGTAATTTGAATTTTTTTTTCTGGTGCACAAAATGACCCCCACAGACGCCTAGTTTAGGAGATATAGCCATTTTAGTATTTTGAATTTTCTTTTTTCTGGTGCATAAAATGACCCCCGCAGACGCCTAGTTAAGGAGATATAGCCATTTTAGTATTTTGAATTTTTTTTTTCTGGTGCACAAAATGACCCCCGCAGACGCCTAGTTTAGGAGATATAGCCATTTTAGTATTTTGAATTTTCTTTTTTCTGGTGCATAAAATGACCCCCGCAGACGCCTAGTTTAGGAGATATAGCCATTTTAGTATTTTGAATTTTCTTTTTTCTGGTGCACAAAATGATCCCCTCAGACGCCTAGTTTAGGAGATATAGCCATTTTAGTATTTTGAATTTTCTTTTTTTTGGTGCATAAAATGACCCCAACAGACGCCTAGTTTAGGAGATATAGCCATTTTAGTATTTTGAATTTTTTCTTTCTGTTGCATAAAATGACCCCAACGGACGCCTAGTTTAGGAGATATAGCCCTTTTAGTATTTTGAATTTTTTTTTCTGGTGCATAAAATGACCCCCGCAGACGCCTAGTTTAGGAGATATAGCCATTTTAGTATTTTGAATTTTCTTTTTTCTGGTGCATAAAATGACCCCCGCAGACGCCTAGTTTAGGAGATATAGCCATTTTAGTATTTTGAATTTTTTTTTTCTGGTGCACAAAATGACCCCCGCAGACGCCTAGTTTAGGAGATATAGCCATTTTAGTATTTTGAATTTTCTTTTTTCTGGTGCATAAAATGACCCCCGCAGATACCTAGTTTAGGAGATACAGACATTTTAGTAATTTGAATTTTTTTTTCTGGTGCACAAAATGACCCCCACAGACGCCTAGTTTAGGAGATATAGCCATTTTAGTATTTTGAATTTTCTTTTTTCTGGTGCATAAAATGACCCCCGCAGACGCCTAGTAAAGGAGATATAGCCATTTTAGTATTTTGAATTTTTTTTTTCTGGTGCACAAAATGACCCCCACAGACGCCTAGTTTAGGAGATATAGCCATTTTAGTATTTTGAATTTTCTTTTTTCTGGTGCATAAAATGACCCCCGCAGACGCCTAGTTTAGGAGATATAGCCATTTTAGTATTTTGAATTATCTTTTTTCTGGTGCATAAAATGACCCCGCAGAGGCCTAGTTTAGGAGATATAGCCATTTTAGTATTTTGAATTTTCTTTTTTCTGGTGCATAAAATGACCCCCGCAGACGCCTAGTTTATTAGATACCCCCATTTTAGTATTTTGAATTTTTTTTTTCTGGTGCACAAAATGACCCCCGCAGACGCCTAGTTTAGGAGATATAGCCATTTTAGTATTTTGAATTTTCTTTTTTCTGGTGCATAAAATGACCCCCGCAGACGCCTAGTTTAGGTGATATAGCCCTTTTAGTATTTTGAATTTTCTTTTTTCTGGTGCATAAAATGACCCCCGCAGACCTAGTTTAGGAGATATGGCCATTTTAGTATTTTGAATTTTTTTTTCTGGTGCACAAAATGACCCCCGCAGACGCCTAGTTTAGGAGATATAGCCATTTTAGTATTTTGAATTATCTTTTTTCTGGTGCATAAAATGACCCCGCAGAGGCCTAGTTTAGGAGATATAGCCATTTTAGTATTTTGAATTTTCTTTTTTCTGGTGCATAAAATGACCCCCGCAGACGCCTAGTTTAGGAGATATAGCCATTTTAGTATTTTGAATTTTCTTTTTTCTGGTTCATAAAATGACCCCCGCAGGCGCCTAGTTTAGGAGATATAGCCATTTTAGTAGTTTGAATTTTTTTTTTCTGATGCATAAAATGACCCCCGCAGACGCCTAGTTTAGGAGATATAGCCATTTTAGTATTTTGAATTTTCTTTTTTCTGGGCATAAAATGACCCCCGCAGACGCCTAGTTTAGGAGATATAGCCCTTTTAGTATTTTGAATTTTCTTTTTTCTGGTGCATAAAATGACCCCCGCAGACGCCTAGTTTAGGAGATATAGCCATTTTAGTATTTTGAATTTTTTTTTCTGGTGCACAAAATGACCCCCGCAGACGCCTAGTTTAGGAGATATAGCCATTTTAGTATTTTGAATTTTTTTTTTCTGGTGTATAAAATGACCCCCGCAGACGCCTAGTTTAGGAGATATAGCCATTTTAGTATTTTGAATTTTTTTTTCTGGTGCATAAAATGACCACCGCAGACGCCTAGTTTAGGAGATATAGCCATTTTAGTATTTTGAATTTTTTTTTTCGGATGCATAAAATGACCCCCGCAGACGCCTAGTTTAGGAGATATAGCCATTTTAGTATTTTGAATTTTCTTTTTTCTGGTGCATAAAATGACCCCCGCAGACGCCTAGTTTAGGAGATATAGCCATTTTAGTATTTTGAATTTTTTTTTTCTGGTGCACAAAATGACCCCCGCAGACGCCTAGTTTAGGAGATATAGCCATTTTAGTATTTTGAATTTTTTTTTTTCTGGTGCACAAAATGACCCCCGCAGACGCCTAGTTTAGGAGATATAGCTATTTTAGTATTTTGAATTTTCTTTTTTCTGGTGCATAAAATGACCCCCGCAGACGCCTAGTTTAGGAGATATAGCCCTTTTAGTATTTTGAATTTTCTTTTTTCTGGTGCACAAAATGACCCCCGCAGACGCCTAGTTTAGGAGATATAGCTATTTTAGTATTTTGAATTTTCTTTTTTCTGGTGCACAAAATGACCCCCGCAGACGCCTAGTTTAGGAGATATAGCTATTTTAGTATTTTGAATTTTTTTTTCTGGTGCATAAAATGACCCCCGCAGACGCCTAGTTTAGGAGATATAGCCCTTTTAGTATTTTGAATTTTCTTTTTTCTGGTGCATAAAATGACCCCCTCAGACGCCTAGTTTAGGAGATATAGCCATTTTAGTATTTTGAATTTTCTTTTTTCTGGTGCTTAAAATGACCCCCGCAGGCGCCTAGTTTAGGAGATATAGAAATTTTAGTATTTTGAATTTTTTTTTTCTGATGCATAAAATGTCCCCCGCAGACGCCTAGTTTAGGAGATATAGCCATTTTAGTATTTTGAATTTTCTTTTTTCTGTGCATAAAATGACCCCCGCAGACGCCTAGTTTAGGAGATATAGCCCTTTTAGTATTTTGAATTTTCTTTTTTCTGGTGCATAAAATGACCCCCGCAGACGCCTAGTTTAGGAGATATAGCCATTTTAGTATTTTGAATTTTTTTTTTCTGGTGCATAAAATGACCCCCGCAGACGCCTAGTTTAGGAGATATAGCCATTTTAGTATTTTGAATTTTTTTTTTCTGGTGCATAAAATGACCACCGCAGACGCCTAGTTTAGGAGATATAGCCATTTTAGTATTTTGAATTTTTTTTTTCGGATGCATAAAATGACCCCCGCAGACGCCTAGTTTAGGAGATATAGCCATTTTAGTATTTTGAATTTTCTTTTTTCTGGTGCATAAAATGACCCCCGCAGACGCCTAGTTTAGGAGATATAGCCATTTTAGTATTTTGAATTTTTTTTTTCTGGTGCACAAAATGACCCCCGCAGACGCCTAGTTTAGGAGATATAGCTATTTTAGTATTTTGAATTTTCTTTTTTCTGGTGCATAAAATGACCCCCGCAGACGCCTAGTTTAGGAGATATAGCCATTTTAGTATTTTGAATTTTTTTTTCTGGTGCACAAAATGACCCCCGCAGACGCCTAGTTTAGGAGATATAGCCATTTTAGTATTTTCAATTTTCTTTTTTCTGGTGCATAAAATGACCCCCGCAGACGCCTAGTTTAGGAGATATAGAAATTTTAGTATTTTGAATTTTCTTTTTCTGGTGCACAAAATGACTCCCGCAGACGCCTAGTTTAGGAGATATAGCCATTTTAGTATTTTGAATTTTCTTTTTTCTGGTGCATAAAATGACCCCCGCAGACGCCTAGTTTAGGTGATATAGCCCTTTTAGTATTTTGAATTTTTTTTTTCTGGTGCACAAAATGACCCCCTCAGACGCCTAGTTTAGGAGATATTGCCATTTTGGTATTTTGAATTTTCTTTTTTTTGGTGCATAAAATGACCCCAACAGACGCCTAGTTTAGGAGATATAGCCATTTTAGTATTTTGAATTTTTTTTTTCTGGTGCATAAAATGACCCCCGCAGACGCCTAGTTTAGGAGATATAGCCATTTTAGTATTTTGAATTTTCTTTTTTCTGGTGCATAAAATGACCCCCGCAGACGCCTAGTTTAGGAGATATAGCCATTTTAGTATTTTGAATTTTCTTTTTTCTGGTGCATAAAATGACCCCCGCAGACGCCTAGTTTAGGAGATATAGCCATTTTAGCATTTTGAATTCTTTTTTTCTGGTGCACAAAATGACCACCGCAGACGCCTAGTTTAGGAGATATAGCCATTTTAGTATTTTCAATTTTCTTTTTTTTGGTGCGTAAAATGTCCCCCGCAGACGCCTAGTTTATTAGATATAGCCATTTTAGTATTTTGAATTTTTTTTTTCTGGTGCACAAAATGACCCCCGCAGACGCCTAGTTTAGGAGATATAGCCATTTTAGTCTTTTGAATTTTCTTTTTTCTGGTGCATAAAATGACCCCCGCAGACGCCTAGTTTAGGTGATATAGCCCTTTTAGTATTTTGAATTTTCTTTTTTCTGGTGCATAAAATGACCCCCGCAGACGACTAGTTTAGGAGATATAGCCATTTTAGTATTTTGAATTTTTTTTTCTGGTGCACAAAATGACCCCCGCAGACGCCTAGTTTAGGAGATATAGCCATTTTAGTATTTTGAATTTTCTTTTTTCTGGTGCATAAAATGACCCCCGCAGACGCCTAGTTTAGGAGATATAGCCCTTTTAGTATTTTGAATTTTCTTTTTTGTGGTGCATAAAATGACCCCCGCAGACGCCTAGTTTAGGAGATATAGCCATTTTAGTATTTTGAATTTTTTTTTTCTTTTGCACAAAATGACCCCCGCAGACGCCTAGTTTAGGAGATATAGCCATTTTAGTATTTTGAATTTTCTTTTTTCTGGTGCATAAAATGACCCCCGCAGACGCCTAGTTTAGGAGATATAGCCATTTTAGTATTTTGAATTTCCTTTTTCTTGTGCACAAAATGACTCCCGCAGACGCCTAGTTTAGGAGATATAGCCATTTTAGTATTTTGAATTTTTTTTTTCTGGTGCATAAAATGACCCCCGCAGACGCCTAGTTTATGTGATATAGCCCTTTTAGTATTTTGAATTTTCTTTTTTCTGGTGCATAAAATGACCCCCGCAGACGCCTAGTTTAGGAGATATAGCCATTTTAGTATTTTGAATTTCCTTTTTCTTGTGCACAAAATGACTCCCGCAGACGCCTAGTTTAGGAGATATAGCCATTTTAGTATTTTGAATTTTTTTTTTCTGGTGCACAAAATGACCCCCTCAGACGCCTAGTTTAGGAGATATAGCCATTTTAGTATTTTGAATTTTCTTTTTTTTGGTGCATAAAATGACCCCACCAGACGCCTAGTTTAGGACATATAGCCATTTTAGTATTTTGAATTTTTTTTTTCTGGTGCATAAAATGACCCCCGCAGACGCCTAGTTTAGGAGATATAGCCATTTTAGTATTTTGAATTTTCTTTTTTCTGGTGCATAAAATGACCCCCGCAGACGACTAGTTTAGGAGATATAGCCATTTTAGCATTTTGAATTTTTTTTTTCTGGTGCACAAAATGACCCCCGCAGACGCCTAGTTTAGGAGATATAGCCATTTTAGTATTTTGAATTTTCTTTTTTTGTGGTGCACAAAATGACCCCCGCAGACGCCTAGTTTAGGAGATATAGCCATTTTAGTATTTTGAATTTTCTTTTTTCTGGTGCATAAAATGACCCCCGCAGACGCCTAGTTTAGGAGATATAGCCCTTTTAGTATTTTGAATTTTCTTTTTTGTGGTGCATAAAATGACCCCCGCAGACGCCTAGTTTAGGAGATATAGCCATTTTAGTATTTTGAATTTCCTTTTTCTTGTGCACAAAATGACTCCCGCAGACGCCTAGTTTAGGAGATATAGCCATTTTAGTATTTTGAATTTTTTTTTTCTGGTGCATAAAATGACCCCCGCAGACGCCTAGTTTATGTGATATAGCCCTTTTAGTATTTTGAATTTTCTTTTTTCTGGTGCATAAAATGACCCCCGCAGACGCCTAGTTTAGGAGATATAGCCATTTTAGTATTTTGAATTTCCTTTTTCTTGTGCACAAAATGACTCCCGCAGACGCCTAGTTTAGGAGATATAGCCATTTTAGTATTTTGAATTTCCTTTTTCTTGTGCACAAAATGACTCCCGCAGACGCCTAGTTTAGGAGATATAGCCATTTTAGTATTTTGAATTTTTTTTTTCTGGTGCACAAAATGACCCCCTCAGACGCCTAGTTTAGGAGATATAGCCATTTTAGTATTTTGAATTTTCTTTTTTTTGGTGCATAAAATGACCCCACCAGACGCCTAGTTTAGGACATATAGCCATTTTAGTATTTTGAATTTTTTTTTTCTGGTGCATAAAATGACCCCCGCAGACGCCTAGTTTAGGAGATATAGCCATTTTAGTATTTTGAATTTTCTTTTTTCTGGTGCATAAAATGACCCCCGCAGACGACTAGTTTAGGAGATATAGCCATTTTAGCATTTTGAATTTTTTTTTTCTGGTGCACAAAATGACCCCCGCAGACGCCTAGTTTAGGAGATATAGCCATTTTAGTATTTTGAATTTTCTTTTTTTGTGGTGCACAAAATGACCCCCGCAGACGCCTAGTTTAGGAGATATAGCCATTTTAGTATTTTGAATTTTCTTTTTTCTGGTGCATAAAATGACCCCCGCAGACGCCTAGTTTAGGAGATATAGCCCTTTTAGTATTTTGAATTTTCTTTTTTGTGGTGCATAAAATGACCCCCGCAGACGCCTAGTTTAGGAGATATAGCCATTTTAGTATTTTGAATTTTTTTTTTCTTTTGCACAAAATGACCCCCGCAGACGCCTAGTTTAGGAGATATAGCCATTTTAGTATTTTGAATTTTCTTTTTTCTGGTGCATAAAATGACCCCCGCAGACGCCTAGTTTAGGAGATATAGCCATTTTAGTATTTTGAATTTCCTTTTTCTTGTGCACAAAGTGACTCCCGCAGACGCCTAGTTTAGGAGATATAGCCATTTTAGTATTTTGAATTTTTTTTTTCTGGTGCATAAAATGACCGCCGCAGACGCCTAGTTTATGTGATATAGCCCTTTTAGTATTTTGAATTTTCTTTTTTCTGGTGCATAAAATGACCCCCGCAGACGCCTAGTTTAGGAGATATAGCCATTTTAGTATTTTGAATTTTTTTTTTCTGGTGCACAAAATGACCCCCTCAGACGCCTAGTTTAGGAGATATAGCCATTTTAGTATTTTGAATTTTCTTTTTTTTGGTGCATAAAATGACCCCAACAGACGCCTAGTTTAGGACATATAGCCATTTTAGTATTTTGAATTTTTTTTTTCTGGTGCATAAAATGACCCCCGCAGACGCCTAGTTTAGGAGATATAGCCATTTTAGTATTTTGAATTTTCTTTTTTCTGGTGCATAAAATGACCCCCGCAGACGACTAGTTTAGGAGATATAGCCATTTTAGCATTTTGAATTTTTTTTTCTGGTGCACAAAATGACCCCCGCAGACGCCTAGTTTAGGAGATATAGCCATTTTAGTATTTTGAATTTTCTTTTTTTTTGGTGCACACAATGACCCCCGCAGACGCCTAGTTTAGGAGATATAGCCATTTTAGTATTTTGAATTTTCTTTTTTCTGGTGCATAAAATGACCCCCGCAGACGCCTAGTTTAGGAGATATAGCCATTTTAGTATTTTGAATTTTTTTTTTCTGGTGCATAAAATGATCCCCGCAGACGCCTAGTTTAGGAGATATGGCCATTTTAGTATTTTGAATTTTCTTTTTTCTGGTGCATAAAATGACCCCCGCAGACGCCTAGTTTAGGAGATATAGCCATTTTAGTATTTTGAATTTTCATTTTTCTGGTGCATAAAATGACCCCGCAGACGCCTAGTTTAGCAGATATAGCCATTTTAGTATTTTGAATTTTTTTTTTCTGGTGCACAAAATGACCCCCTCAGACGCCTAGTTTAGGAGATATAGCCATTTTAGTATTTTAAATTTTCTTTTTTTTGGTGCATAAAATGACCCCAACAGACGCCTAGTTTAGGAGATATAGCCCTTTTAGTATTTTGAATTTTCTTTTTTCTGGTGCATAAAATGACCCCCGCAGACGCCTAGTTTAGGAGATATAGCCATTTTAGTATTTTGAATTTTCTTTTTTTTTGGTGCATAAAATGACCCCCATAGACGCCTAGTTTAGGAGATATAGCCATTTTAGTATTTTGAATTTTCTTTTTTCTGGTGCACAAAATGATCCCCTCAGACGCCTAGTTTAGGAGATATAGCCATTTTAGTATTTTGAATTTTCTTTTTTTGGGTGCATAAAATGACCCCAACAGACGCCTAGTTTAGGAGATATAGCCCTTTTAGTATTTTGAATTTTCTTTTTTCTGGTGCATAAAATGACCCCCGCAGACGCCTAGTTTAGGAGATATAGCCATTTTAGTATTTTGAATTTTTTTTTCTGGTGCATAAAATGACCCCCGCAGACGCCTAGTTTAGGAGATATAGCCATTTTAGTATTTTGAATTTTTTTTTTCTGGTGCATAAAATGATCCCCGCAGACGCCTAGTTTAGGAGATATGGCCATTTTAGTATTTTGAATTTTCTTTTTTCTGGTGCATAAAATGACCCCCGCAGACGCCTAGTTTAGGAGATATAGCCATTTTAGTATTTTGAATTTTCATTTTTCTGGTGCATAAAATGACCCCCGCAGACGCCTAGTTTAGGAGATATAGCCATTTTAGTATTTTGAATTTTCTTTTTTCTGGTGCATAAAATGACCCCCGCAGACGCCTAGTTTAGGAGATATAGCCATTTTAGTATTTTGAATTTTTTTTTTCTGGTGCATAAAATGATCCCCGCAGACGCCTAGTTTAGGAGATATGGCCATTTTAGTATTTTGAATTTTCTTTTTTCTGGTGCATAAAATGACCCCCGCAGACGCCTAGTTTAGGAGATATAGCCATTTTAGTATTTTGAATTTTCATTTTTCTGGTGCATAAAATGACCCCGCAGACGCCTAGTTTAGCAGATATAGCCATTTTAGTATTTTGAATTTTTTTTTTCTGGTGCACAAAATGACCCCCTCAGACGCCTAGTTTAGGAGATATAGCCATTTTAGTATTTTGAATATTCTTTTTTCTTGTGCATAAAATGACCCCCGCAGACGCCTAGTTTAGGAGATATAGCCATTTTAGTATTTTGAATTTTTTTTTTTCTGGTGCTCAAAATGACCCCCGCAGACGCCTAGTTTAGGAGATATAGCCATTTTAGTATTTTGAATTTTCTTTTTTTTTGGTGCATAAAATGACCCCCGCAGACGCCTAGTTTAGGAGATATAGCCATTTTAGTATTTTGAATTTTCTTTTTTCTGGTGCATAAAATGACCCCGCAGACGCCTAGCTTAGGAGATATAGCCATTTTAGTATTTTGAATTTTCATTTTTCTGGTGCATAAAATGACCCCGCAGACGCCTAGTTTAGCAGATATAGCCATTTTAGTATTTTGAATTTTTTTTTTCTGGTGCACAAAATGACCCCCTCAGACGCCTAGTTTAGGAGATATAGCCATTTTAGTATTTTAAATTTTCTTTTTTTTGGTGCATAAAATGACCCCAACAGACGCCTAGTTTAGGAGATATAGCCCTTTTAGTATTTTGAATTTTCTTTTTTCTGGTGCACAAAATGACCCCCGCAGACGCCTAGTTTAGGAGATATAGCCATTTTAGTATTTAGAATTTTTTTTTTCTGGTGCATAAAATGACCCCCGCAGACGCCTAGTTTAGGTGATATAGCCCTTTTAGTATTTTGAATTTTCTTTTTTCTGGTGCATAAAATGACCCCCGCAGACGCCTAGTTTGGGAGATATAGCCATTTTAGTATTTTGAATTTTTTTTTCTGGTGCACAAAATGACCCCCTCAGACGCCTAGTTTAGGAGATATAGCCATTTTAGAATTTTGAATTTTCTTTTTTCTGGTGCATAAAATGACCCCCGCAGACGCCTAGTTTAGGAGATATAGCCATTTTAGTATTTTGAATTTTTTTTTTCTGGTGCACAAAATGACCCCCGCAGACGCCTAGTTTAGGAGATATAGCCATTTTAGTATTTTGAATTTTTTTTTTCTGGTGCATAAAATGATCCCCGCAGACGCCTAGTTTAGGAGATATAGCCATTTTAGTATTTTGAATTTTCTTTTTTCTGGTGCATAAAATGACCCCGCAGACGCCTAGCTTAGGAGATATAGCCATTTTAGTATTTTGAATTTTCATTTTTCTGGTGCATAAAATGACCCCGCAGACGCCTAGTTTAGCAGATATAGCCATTTTAGTATTTTGAATTTTTTTTTTCTGGTGCACAAAATGACCCCCTCAGACGCCTAGTTTAGGAGATATAGCCATTTTAGTATTTTAAATTTTCTTTTTTTTGGTGCATAAAATGACCCCAACAGACGCCTAGTTTAGGAGATATAGATCTTTTAGTATTTTGAATTTTCTTTTTTCTGGTGCACAAAATGACCCCCGCAGACGCCTAGTTTAGGAGATATAGCCATTTTAGTATTTTGAATTTTCTTTTTTCTGGTGCACAAAATGATCCCCTCAGACGCCTAGTTTAGGAGATATAGCCATTTTAGTATTTTGAATTTTCTTTTTTTGGGTGCATAAAATGACCCCAACAGACGCCTAGTTTAGGAGATATAGCCCTTTTAGTATTTTGAATTTTCTTTTTTCTGGTGCATAAAATGACCCCCGCAGACGCCTAGTTTAGGAGATATAGCCATTTTAGTATTTTGAATTTTTTTTTCTGGTGCATAAAATGACCCCCGCAGACGCCTAGTTTAGGAGATATAGCCATTTTAGTATTTTGAATTTTTTTTTTCTGGTGCATAAAATGATCCCCGCAGACGCCTAGTTTAGGAGATATGGCCATTTTAGTATTTTGAATTTTCTTTTTTCTGGTGCATAAAATGACCCCCGCAGACGCCTAGTTTAGGAGATATAGCCATTTTAGTATTTTGAATTTTCATTTTTCTGGTGCATAAAATGACCCCCGCAGACGCCTAGTTTAGGAGATATAGCCATTTTAGTATTTTGAATTTTCTTTTTTCTGGTGCATAAAATGACCCCCGCAGACGCCTAGTTTAGGAGATATAGCCATTTTAGTATTTTGAATTTTTTTTTTCTGGTGCATAAAATGATCCCCGCAGACGCCTAGTTTAGGAGATATGGCCATTTTAGTATTTTGAATTTTCTTTTTTCTGGTGCATAAAATGACCCCCGCAGACGCCTAGTTTAGGAGATATAGCCATTTTAGTATTTTGAATTTTCATTTTTCTGGTGCATAAAATGACCCCGCAGACGCCTAGTTTAGCAGATATAGCCATTTTAGTATTTTGAATTTTTTTTTCTGGTGCACAAAATGACCCCCTCAGACGCCTAGTTTAGGAGATATAGCCATTTTAGTATTTTGAATTTTCTTTTTTCTTGTGCATAAAATGACCCCCGCAGACGCCTAGTTTAGGAGATATAGCCATTTTAGTATTTTGAATTTTTTTTTTTCTGGTGCTCAAAATGACCCCCGCAGACGCCTAGTTTAGGAGATATAGCCATTTTAGTATTTTGAATTTTCTTTTTTTTTGGTGCATAAAATGACCCCCGCAGACGCCTAGTTTAGGAGATATAGCCATTTTAGTATTTTGAATTTTCTTTTTTCTGGTGCACAAAATGATCCCCTCAGACGCCTAGTTTAGGAGATATAGCCATTTTAGTATTTTGAATTTCCTTTTTTTGGGTGCATAAAATGACCCCAACAGACGCCTAGTTTAGGAGATATAGCCCTTTTAGTATTTTGAATTTTCTTTTTTCTGGTGCATAAAATGACCCCCGCAGACGCCTAGTTTAGGAGATATAGCCATTTTAGTATTTTGAATTTTTTTTTCTGGTGCATAAAATGACCCCCGCAGACGCCTAGTTTAGGAGATATAGCCATTTTAGTATTTTGAATTTTCTTTTTTCTGGTGCATAAAATGACCCCCGCAGACGCCTAGTTTAGGAGATATAGCCATTTTAGTATTTTGAATTTTTTTTTTCTGGTGCACAAAATGACCCCCGCAGACGCCTAGTTTAGGAGATATAGCCATTTTAGTATTTCGAATTTTATTTTTTCTGGTGCATAAAATGACCCCCGCAGACGCCTAGTTTAGGAGATATAGCTATTTTAGTATTTCGAATTTTCTTTTTTCTGGTGCATAAAATGACCCCCGCAGACGCCTAGTTTAGGTGATATAGCCCTTTTAGTATTTTGAATTTTCTTTTTTCTGGTGCATAAAATGACCCCCGCAGACGCCTAGTTTAGGAGATATAGCCATTTTAGTATTTTGAATTTTCTTTTTTCTGGTGCATAAAATGACCCCCGCAGACGCCTAGTTTAGCAGATATAGCCATTTTAGTATTTTGAATTTTTTTTTTCTGGTGCACAAAATGACCCCCTCAGACGCCTAGTTTAGGAGATATAGCCATTTCAGAATTTTGAATTTTCTTTTTTTTGGTGCATAAAATGACTCCAACAGACGCCTAGTTTAGGAGATATAGCCATTTTAGTATTTTGAATTTTCTTTTTTCTGGTGCACAAAATGACCCCCTCAGACGCCTAGTTTAGGAGATATAGCCATTTTAGTATTTTGAATTTTCTTTTTTCTGGTGCATAAAATGACCCCCGCAGACGCCTAGTTTAGGAGATATAGCCATTTTAGTATTTTGAATTTTTTTTTTCTGGTGCACAAAATGACCCCCGCAGACGCCTAGTTTAGGAGATATAGCCATTTTAGTATTTTGAATTTTTTTTTTCTGGTGCATAAAATGACCCCCGCAGACGCCTAGTTTAGGAGATATAGTCATTTTAGTATTTTGAATTTTCTTTTTCTGGTGCACAAAATGACCCCCGCAGACGCCTAGTTTAGGTGATATAGCCATTTTAGTATTTTGAATTTTCTTTTTTTTGGTGCATAAAATGACCCCAACAGACGCCTAGTTTAGGAGATATAGCCATTTTAGTATTTTGAATTTTTTTTTTCTGGTGCACAAAATGACCCCCTCAGACGCCTAGTTTAGGAGATATAGCCATTTTAGTATTTTGAATTTTCTTTTTTTTGGTGCATAAAATGACCCCAACAGACGCCTAGTTTAGGAGATATAGCCATTTTAGTATTTTGAATTTTCTTTTTTCTGGTGCATAAAATGACCCCCGCAGACGCATATTTTAGGAGATATAGCCATTTTAGTATTTTGAATTTTCTTTTTTCTGGTGCACAAAATGACCCCCTCAGACGCCTAGTTTAGGAGATATAGCCATTTTAGTATTTTGAATTTTCTTTTTTCTGGTGCATAAAATGACCCCCGCAGACGCGTATTTTAGGAGATATAGCCATTTTAGTATTTTGAATTTTCTTTTTTCTGGTGCATAAAATGACCCCCGCAGACGCCTAGTTTAGGAGATATAGCCATTTTAGTATTTTGAATTTTCTTTTTTCTGGTGCATAAAATGACCCCCGCAGACGCCTAGTTTAGGAGATATAGCCATTTTAGTATTTTGAATTTTTTTTTTCTGGTGCATAAAATGACCCCCGCAGACGCCTAGTTTAGGAGATATAGCCATTTTAGTATTTTGAATTTTCTTTTTCTGGTGCACAAAATGACCCCCGCAGACGCCTAGTTTAGGTGATATAGCCCTTTTAGTATTTTGAATTTTCTTTTTTCTGGTGCATAAAATGACCCCCGCAGACGCCTAGTTTAGCAGACATAGCCATTTTAGTATTTTGAATTTTTTTTTTCTGGTGCACAAAATGACCCCCTCAGACGCCTAGTTTAGGAGATATAGCCATTTTAGTATTTTGAATTTTCTTTTTTTTGGTGCATAAAATGACTCCAACAGACGCCTAGTTTAGGAGATATAGCCATTTTAGTATTTTGAATCTTCTTTTTTCTGGTGCACAAAATGACCCCCTCAGACGCCTAGTTTAGGAGATATAGCCATTTTAGTATTTTGAATTTTCTTTTTTCTGGTGCATAAAATGACCCCCGCAGACGCGTATTTTAGGAGATATAGCCATTTTAGTATTTTGAATTTTCTTTTTTCTGGTGCATAAAATGACCCCCGCAGACGCCTAGTTTAGGAGATATAGCCATTTTAGTATTTTGAATTTTCTTTTTTCTGGTGCATAAAATGACCCCCGCAGACGCCTAGTTTAGGAGATATAGCCATTTTAGTATTTTGAATTTTTTTTTTCTGGTGCATAAAATGACCCCCGCAGACGCCTAGTTTAGGAGATATAGCCATTTTAGTATTTTGAATTTTCTTTTTCTGGTGCACAAAATGACCCCCGCAGACGCCTAGTTTAGGAGATATAGCCATTTTAGTATTTTGAATTTTTTTTTTCTGGTGCATAAAATGACCCCAGCAGACGCCTAGTTTAGGTGATATAGCCCTTTTAGTATTTTGAATTTTCTTTTTTCTGGTGCATAAAATGACCCCCGCAGACGCCTAGTTTAGGAGATATAGCCATTTTAGTATTTTGAATTTTTTTTTTCTGGTGCACAAAATTACCCCCTCAGACG
The DNA here is from genome assembly GCA_963966105.1 of Volucella zonaria. Classification (NCBI taxonomy): domain Eukaryota; kingdom Metazoa; phylum Arthropoda; class Insecta; order Diptera; family Syrphidae; genus Volucella; species Volucella zonaria. The sequence continues at coordinate 89,316,715 of OZ014533.1, read as the reverse complement.
CCTAGTTTAGGAGATATAGCCATTTTAGTATTTTGAATTTTCTTTTTTCTGGTGCATAAAATGACCCCCGCAGACGCCTAGTTTAGGAGATATAGCCATTTTAGTATTTTGAATTTTTTTTTTCTGGTGCACAAAATGACCCCCGCAGACGCCTAGTTTAGGAGATATAGCCATTTTAGTATTTTGAATTTTCTTTTTTCTGGTGCATAAAATGACCACCGCAGACGCCTAGTTTATTAGATATAGCCATTTTAGTATTTTGAATTTTTTTTTTCTGGTGCACAAAATGACCCCCGCAGACGCCTAGTTTAGGAGATATAGCCATTTTAGTATTTTGAATTTTCTTTTTTCTGGTGCATAAAATGACCCCCGCAGACGCCTAGTTTAGGTGATATAGCCCTTTTAGTATTTTGAATTTTCTTTTTTCTGGTGCATAAAATGACCCCCGCAGACGCCTAGTTTATTAGATATAGCCATTTTAGTATTTTGAATTTTTTTTTTCTGGTGCACAAAATGACCCCCGCAGACGCCTAGTTTAGGAGATATAGCCATTTTAGTATTTTGAATTTTCTTTTTTTTGGTGCATAAAATGACTCCAACAGACGCCTTGTTTAGGAGATATAGCCATTTTAGTATTTTGAATTTTCTTTTTTCTGGTGCACAAAATGACCCCCTCAGACGCCTAGTTTAGGAGATATAGCCATTTTAGTATTTTGAATTTTCTTTTTTCTGGTGCATAAAATGACCCCCGCAGACGCCTAGTTTAGGAGATATAGCCATTTTAGTATTTTGAATTTTTTTTTTCTGGTGCACAAAATGACCCACGCAGACGCCTAGTTTAGGAGATATAGCCATTTTAGTATTTTGAATTTTCTTTTTTCTGGTGCATAAAATGACCCCCGCAGACGCCTAGTTTATTAGATATAGCCATTTTAGTATTTTGAATTTTTTTTTCTGGTGCACAAAATGACCCCCGCAGACGCCTAGTTTAGGAGATATAGCCATTTTAGTATTTTGAATTTTCTTTTTTCTGGTGCATAAAATGACCCCCGCAGACGCCTAGTTTAGGAGATATAACCGTTTTAGTATTTTGAATTTTTTTTTTCTGGTGCTTAAAATGACCCCCGCAGACGCCTAGTTTAGGTGATATAGCCCTTTTAGTATTTTGAATTTTCTTTTTTCTGGTGCATAAAATTACCCCCGCAGACGCCTAGTTTAGGAGATATAGCCATTTTAGTATTTTGAATTTTCTTTTTTCTGGTGCATAAAATGACCCCCGCAGACGCCTAGTTTAGCAGATATAGCCATTTTAGTATTTTGAATTTTTTTTTTCTGGTGCTTAAAATGACCCCCGCAGACGCCTAGTTTAGGTGATATAGCCCTTTTAGTATTTTGAATTTTCTTTTTTCTGGTGCATAAAATGACCCCCGCAGACGCGTATTTTAGGAGATATAGCCATTTTAGTATTTTGAATTTTCTTTTTTCTGGTGCATAAAATGACCCCCGCATACGCCTAGTTTAGGAGATATAGCCATTTTAGTATTTTGAATTTTCTTTTTCTGGTGCACTAAATGACCCCCGCAGACGCCTAGTTTAGGAGATATAGCCATTTTAGTATTTTGAATTTTTTTTTTCTGGTGCATAAAATGACCCCCGCAGACACCTAGTTTAGGAGATATAGCCATTTTAGTATTTTGAATTTTCTTTTTTCTGGTGCATAAAATGACCCCCGCAGACGTCTAGTTTAGGAGATATAGCCATTTTAGTATTTTGAATTTTTTTTTCTGGTGCACAAAATGACCCCCGCAGACGCCTAGTTTAGGAGATATAGCCATTTTAGTATTTTGAATTTTTTTTTTCTGGTGCACAAAATGAACCCCGGAGACCCCTAGTTTAGGAGATATAGCCATTTTAGTATTTTGAATTTTCTTTTTTCTGGTGCATAAAATGACCCCCGCAGACCCCTAGTTTAGGAGATATAGCCATTTTAGTATTTTGAATTTTTTTTTTCTGGTGCACAAAATGAACCCCGCAGACGCCTAGTTTAGGAGATATAGCCCTTTTAGTATTTTGAATTTTCTTTTTTTTGGTGCATTAAATGAACCCCGCAAACCCCTAGTTTAGGAGATATAGCCCTTTTAGTATTTTGAATTTTTTTTTTTCTTTTGCATAAAATGACCCCTGCAGACGCCTAGTTTAGGAGATATAGCCATTTTAGTATTTTGAATTTTCTTTTTTCTGGTGCATAAAATGACCCCCGCAGACGCCTAGTTTAGGAGATATAGCCATTTTAGTATTTTGAATTTTTTTTTCTGGTGCACAAAATGACCCCCGCAGACGCCTAGTTTAGGAGATATAGCCATTTTAGTATTTTGAATTTTCTTTTTTTTGGTGCATAAAATGACCCCCGCAGACGCCTAGTTCAGGAGATATAGCCATTTTAGTATTTTGAATTTTTTTTCTGGTGCATAAAATGACCCCCGCAGACGCCTAGTTTAGGAGATATAGCCATTTTAGTATTTTGAATTTTCTTTTTTCTGGTACATAAAATGACCCCCGCAGACGCCTAGTTTAGGAGATATAGCCATTTTAGTATTTTGAATTTTTTTTTCTGGTGCATAAAATGACCCCCGCAGACGCCTAGTTTAGCAGATATAGCCATTTTAGTATTTTGAATTTTCTTTTTTCTGGTGCATAAAATGACCCCCGCAGACGCATATTTTAGGAGATATAGCCATTTTAGTATTTTGAATTTTCTTTTTTCTGGTGCATAAAATGACCCCCGCAGACGCCTAGTTTAGGAGATATAGCCATTTTAGTATTTTGAATTTTCTTTTTTCTGGTGCATAAAATGACCCCCGCAGACGCCTAATTTAGGAGATATAGCCATTTTAGTATTTTGCATTTTTTTTTTCTGGTGCATAAAATGACCCCCGCAGACGCCTAGTTTAGGAGATATAGCCATTTTAGTATTTTGAATTTTCTTTTTCTGGTGCACTAAATGACCCCCGCAGACGCCTAGTTTAGGAGATATAGCCATTTTAGTATTTTGAATTTTCTTTTTTCTGGTGCATAAAATGACCCCCGCAGACGCCTAGTTTAGGAGATATAGCCATTTTAGTATTTTGAATTTTTTTTTCTGGTGCATAAAATGACCCCCGCAGACGCCTAGTTTAGCAGATATAGCCATTTTAGTATTTTGAATTTTCTTTTTTCTGGTGCATAAAATGACCCCCGCAGACGCATATTTTAGGAGATATAGCCATTTTAGTATTTTGAATTTTCTTTTTTCTGGTGCATAAAATGACCCCCGCAGACGCCTAGTTTAGGAGATATAGCCATTTTAGTATTTTGAATTTTCTTTTTTCTGGTGCATAAAATGACCCCCGCAGACGCCTAATTTAGGAGATATAGCCATTTTAGTATTTTGAATTTTTTTTTTCTTGTGCATAAAATGACCCCCGCAGACGCCTAGTTTAGGAGATATAGCCATTTTAGTATTTTGAATTTTCTTTTTTCTGGTGCATAAAATGACCCCCGCAGACGCCTAGTTTAGGAGATATAGCCATTTTAGTATTTTGAATTTTTTTTTTCTGGTGCACAAAATGACCCCCGCAGACGCCTAGTTTAGGAGATATAGCCATTTTAGTATTTTGAATTTTTTTTTTCTGGTGCATAAAATGACCCCCGCAGACGCCTAGTTTAGGTGATATAGCCCTTTTAGTATTTTGAATTTTCTTTTTTCTGGTGCATAAAATGACCCCCGCAGACGCCTAGTTTAGGAGATATAGCCATTTTAGTATTTTGAATTTTCTTTTTTCTGGTGCATAAAATGACCCCCGCAGACGCCTAGTTTAGGAGATATAGCCATTTTAGTATTTTGAATTTTTTTTTTCTGGTGCACAAAATGACCCCCGCGGACGCCTAGTTTAGGAGATATAGCCATTTTAGTATTTTGAATTTTTTTTTTTCTGATGCATAAAATGACCCCCGCAGACGCCTAGTTTAGGAGATATAGCCATTTTAGTATTTTGAATTTTTTTTTTCTGGTGCAAAAAATGACCCCCGCAGACGCCTAGTTTAGGAGATATAGCCATTTTAGTATTTTGAATTTTATTTTTCTGGTGCACAAAATGACCCCCGCAGACGCCTAGTTTAGGAGATATAGCCATTTTAGTATTTTGAATTTTCTTTTTTCTGGTGCAAAAAATGATCCCCGCAGACGCCTAGTTTAGGAGATATAGCCATTTTAGTATTTTGAATTTTATTTTTCTGGTGCACAAAATGACCCCCGCAGACGCCTAGTTTAGGTGATATAGCCCTTTTAGTATTTTGAATTTTCTTTTTTCTGGTGCATAAAATGACCCCCGCAGACGCCTAGTTTAGGAGATATAGCCATTTTAGTATTTTGAATTTTCTTTTTTCTGGTGCATAAAATGACCCCCGCAGACGCCTAGTTTAGGAGATATAGCCATTTTAGTATTTTGAATTTTTTTTTTCTGATGCACAAAATGACCCCCGCAGACGCCTAGTTTAGGAGATATAGCCATTTTAGTATTTTGAATTTTTTTTTTCTGGTGCATAAAATGACCCCCGCAGACGCCTAGTTTAGGTGATATAGCCCTTTTAGTATTTTGAATTTTCTTTTTTCTGGTGCATAAAATGACCCCCGCAGACGCCTAGTTTAGGAGATATAGCCATTTTAGTATTTTGAATTTTCTTTTTTCTGGTGCATAAAATGACCCCCGCAGACGCCTAGTTTAGGAGATATAGCCATTTTAGTATTTTGAATTTTTTTTTTCTGGTGCACAAAATGACCCCCGCAGACGCCTAGTTTAGGAGATATAGCCATTTTAGTATTTTGAATTTTTTTTTTTCTGATGCATAAAATGACCCCCGGAGACGCCTAGTTTAGGAGATATAACCATTTTAGTATTTTGAATTTTTTTTTTCTGGTGCACAAAATGACCCCCGCAGACGCCTAGTTTAGGAGATATAGCCATTTTAGTATTTTGAATTTTCTTTTTCCTGGTGCAAAAAATGACCCCCGCAGACGCCAAGTTTAGGAGATATAGCCATTTTAGTATTTTGAATTTTATTTTTCTGGTGCACAAAATGACCCCCGCAGACGCCTAGTTTAGGTGATATAGCCCTTTTAGTATTTTGAATTTTCTTTTTTCTGGTGCATAAAATGACCCCCGCAGACGCCTAGTTTAGGAGATATAGCCATTTTAGTATTTTGAATTTTCTTTTTTCTGGTGCAAAAAATGACCCCCGCAGACGCCTAGTTTAGGAGATATAGCCATTTTAGTATTTTGAATTTTCTTTTTTTTGGTGCATAAAATGACCCCAACAGACGCCTAGTTTAGGAGATATAGCCATTTTAGTATTTTGAATTTTTTTTTTCTGGTGCATAAAATGACCCCCGCAGACGCCTAGTTTAGGAGATATAGCCATTTTAGTATTTTGAATTTTCTTTTTTCTGGTGCATAAAATGACCTCCGCAGACGCCTAGTTTATTAGATATAGCCATTTTAGTATTTTGAATTTTTTTTTTCTGGAGCACAAAATGACCCCCGCAGACGCCTAGTTTAGGAGATATAGCCATTTTAGTATTTTGAATTTTTTTTTTCTGGTGCACAAAATGACCCCCGCAGACGCCTAGTTTAGGAGATATAGCCATTTTAGTATTTTGAATTTTTTTTTTCTGATGCATAAAATGACCCCCGCAGACGCCTAGTTTAGGAGATATAGCCATTTTAGTATTTTGAATTTTTTTTTTCTGGTGCACAAAATGACCCCCGCAGACGCCTAGTTTAGGAGATATAGCCATTTTAGTATTTTGTATTTTTTTTTTCTGGTGCACAAAATGACCCCCGCAGACGCCTAGTTTAGGAGATATAGCCATTTTAGTATTTTGAATTTTCTTTTTTCTGGTGCATAAAATGACCCCCGCAGACGCCTAGTTTAGGAGATATAGCCATTTTAGTATTTTGAATTTTCTTTTTTCTGGTGCATAAAATGACCCCCGCAGACGCCTAGTTTAGGAGATATAGCCATTTTAGTATTTTGAATTTTTTTTTTCTGGTGCACAAAATGACCCCCGCAGACGCCTAGTTTATGAGATATAGCCATTTTAGTATTTTGAATTTTATTTTTTTCTGGTGCATAAAATGACCCCCGCAGACGCCTAGTTTAGGAAATATAGCCATTTTAGTATTTTGAATTTTTTTTTTCTGGTGCATAAAATGACCCCCGCAGACGCCTAGTTTAGGTGATATAGCCCTTTTAGTATTTTGAATTTTCTTTTTCTGGTGCATAAAATGACCCCCGCAGACGCCTAGTTTAGGAGATATAGGCATTTTAGTATTTTGAATTTTCTTTTTTCTGGTGCATAAAATGACCCCCGCAGACGCCTAGTTTAGGAGATAAAGCCATTTTAGTATTTTGAATTTTCTTTTTTCTGGTGCATAAAATGACCCCCGCAGACGCCTAGTTTAGCAGATATAGCCATTTTAGTATTTTGAATTTTCTTTTTTCTGGTGCATAAAATGACCCCCGCAGACGCCTAGTTTAGGAGATATAGCCATTTTAGTATTTTGAATTTTTTTTTTCTGGTGCATAAAATGACCCCCGCAGACGCCTAGTTTAGGTGATATAGCCCTTTTAGTATTTTGAATTTTCTTTTTCTGGTGCATAAAATGACCCCCGCAGACGCCTAGTTTAGGAGATATAGCCATTTTAGTATTTTGAATTTTCTTTTTTCTGGTGCATAAAATGACCCCCGAAGACGCCTAGTTTAGCAGATATAGCCATTTTAGTATTTTGAATTTTTTTTTTCTGGTGCACAAAATGACCCCCTCAGACGCCTGGTTTAGGAGATATAGCCATTTTAGTATTTTGAATTTTCTTTTTTTTGGTGCATAAAATGACCCCAACAGACGCCTAGTTTAGGAGATATAGCCATTTTAGTATTTTGAATTTTTTTTTTCTGGTGCATAAAATGACCCCCGCAGACGCCTAGTTTAGGAGATATAGCCATTTTAGTATTTTGAATTTTCTTTTTTCTGGTGCATAAAATGACCCCAGCAGACGCCTAGTTTAGGAGATATAGCCATTTTAGTATTTTGAATTTTTTTTTCTGGTGCATAAAATGACCCCCGCAGACGCCTAGTTTAGCAGATATAGCCATTTTAGTATTTTGAATTTTCTTTTTTCTGGTGCATAAAATGACCCCCGCAGACGCCTAGTTTAGGAGATATAGCCATTTTAGTATTTTGAATTTTCTTTTTTCTGGTGCATAAAATGACCCCCGCAGACGCCTAGTTTAGGAGATATAGCCATTTTAGTATTTTGAATTTTCTTTTTTTTGGTGCATAAAATGACCCCAACAGACGCCTAGTTTAGGAGATATAGCCATTTTAGTATTTTGAATTTTTTTTTTCTGGTGCATAAAATGACCCCCGCAGACGCCTAGTTTAGGAGATATAGCCATTTTAGTATTTTGAATTTTCTTTTTTCTGGTGCATAAAATGACCTCCGCAGACGCCTAGTTTATTAGATATAGCCATTTTAGTATTTTGAATTTTTTTTTTCTGGAGCACAAAATGACCCCCGCAGACGCCTAGTTTAGGAGATATAGCCATTTTAGTATTTTGAATTTTTTTTTTCTGGTGCACAAAATGACCCCCGCAGACGCCTAGTTTAGGAGATATAGCCATTTTAGTATTTTGAATTTTTTTTTTCTGATGCATAAAATGACCCCCGCAGACGCCTAGTTTAGGAGATATAGCCATTTTAGTATTTTGAATTTTTTTTTTCTGGTGCACAAAATGACCCCCGCAGACGCCTAGTTTAGGAGATATAGCCATTTTAGTATTTTGTATTTTTTTTTTCTGGTGCACAAAATTACCCCCGCAGACGCCTAGTTTAGGAGATATAGCCATTTTAGTATTTTGAATTTTCTTTTTTCTGGTGCATAAAATGACCCCCGCAGACGCCTAGTTTAGGAGATATAGCCATTTTAGTATTTTGAATTTTCTTTTTTCTGGTGCATAAAATGACCCCCGCAGACGCCTAGTTTAGGAGATATAGCCATTTTAGTATTTTGAATTTTTTTTTTCTGGTGCACAAAATGACCCCCGCAGACGCCTAGTTTATGAGATATAGCCATTTTAGTATTTTGAATTTTATTTTTTTCTGGTGCATAAAATGACCCCCGCAGACGCCTAGTTTAGGAAATATAGCCATTTTAGTATTTTGAATTTTTTTTTTCTGGTGCATAAAATGACCCCCGCAGACGCCTAGTTTAGGTGATATAGCCCTTTTAGTATTTTGAATTTTCTTTTTCTGGTGCATAAAATGACCCCCGCAGACGCCTAGTTTAGGAGATATAGGCATTTTAGTATTTTGAATTTTCTTTTTTCTGGTGCATAAAATGACCCCCGCAGACGCCTAGTTTAGGAGATAAAGCCATTTTAGTATTTTGAATTTTCTTTTTTCTGGTGCATAAAATGACCCCCGCAGACGCCTAGTTTAGCAGATATAGCCATTTTAGTATTTTGAATTTTCTTTTTTCTGGTGCATAAAATGACCCCCGCAGACGCCTAGTTTAGGAGATATAGCCATTTTAGTATTTTGAATTTTTTTTTTCTGGTGCATAAAATGACCCCCGCAGACGCCTAGTTTAGGTGATATAGCCCTTTTAGTATTTTGAATTTTCTTTTTCTGGTGCATAAAATGACCCCCGCAGACGCCTAGTTTAGGAGATATAGCCATTTTAGTATTTTGAATTTTCTTTTTTCTGGTGCATAAAATGACCCCCGCAGACGCCTAGTTTAGGAGATATAGCCATTTTAGTATTTTGAATTTTCTTTTTTCTGGTGCATAAAATGACCCCCGCAGACGCCTAGTTTAGGAGATATAGCCATTTTAGTATTTTGAATTTTCTTGTTTTTGGTGCATAAAATGACCCCCGCAGACGCCTAGTTTAGGAGATATAGCCATTTTAGTATTTTGAATTTTTTTTTTCTGGTGCACAAAATGACCCCCGCAGACGCTTAGTTTAGCAGATATAGCCATTTTAGTATTTTGAATTTTCTTTTTTCTGGTGCATAAAATGACCCCCGCAGACGCCTAGTTTAGGAGATATAGCCATTTTAGTATTTTGAATTTTTTTTTTCTGGTGCATAAAATGACCCCCGCAGACGCCTAGTTTAGGTGATATAGCCCTTTTAGTATTTTGAATTTTCTTTTTTCTGGTGCATAAAATGACCCCCGCAGACGCCTAGTTTAGGAGATATAGCCATTTTAGTATTTTGAATTTTTTTTTCTGGTGCACAAAATGACCCCCGCAGACGCCTAGTTTAGGAGATATAGCTATTTTAGTATTTTGAATTTTTTTTTCTGGTGCATAAAATGACCCCCGCAGACGCCTAGTTTAGGAGATATAGCCATTTTAGTATTTTGAATTTTCTTTTTTCTGGTGCATAAAATGACCCCCGCAGACGCCTAGTTTAGGAGATATAGCCATTTTAGTATTTTGAATTTTCTTTTTTCTGGTGCATAAAATGACCCCCGCAGACGCCTAGTTTAGGAGATATAGCCATTTTAGAATTTTGAATTTTTTTTTTCTGGTGCACAAAATGACCCCCGCAGACGCCTAGTTTAGGATATATAGCCATTTTAGTATTTTGAATTTTCTTTTTTCTGGTGCATAAAATGACCCCCGCAGACGCCTAGTTTAAGAGATATAGCCATTTTAGTATTTTGAATTTTCTTTTTTCTGGTGCATAAAATGACCCCCGCAGACGCCTAGTTTAGGAGATATAGCCATTTTAGTATTTTGAATTTTCTTTTTTCTGGTGCATAAAATGACCCCCGCAGACGCCTAGTTTAGGAGATATAGCCATTTTAGTATTTTGAATTTTTTTTCTGGTGCACAAAATGACCCCTGCAGACGCCTAGTTTAGGAGATATAGCCATTTTAGTATTTTGAATTTTCTTTTTTCTGGTGCATAAAATGACCCCCGCAGACGCCTAGTTTAGGAGATATAGTCCTTTTAGTATTTTGAATTTTCTTTTTTCTGGTGCATAAAATGACCCCCGCAGACGCCTAGTTTAGGAGATATAACCATTTTAGTATTTTGAATTTTCTTTTTTCTGGTGCATAAAATGACCCCCGCAGACGCCTAGTTTAGGAGATATAGACATTTTAGTATTTTGAATTTTTTTTTTCTGGTGCACAAAATGACCCCCGCAGACGCCTAGTTTAGGAGATATAGCCATTTTAGTATTTTGAATTTTTTTTTTCTGGTGCACAAAATGACCCCCGCAGACGCCTAGTTTAGGAGATATAGCCATTTTAGTATTTTGAATTTTCTTTTTTCTGGTGCATAAAATGACCCCCGCAGACGCCTAGTTTAGGATATATAGCCATTTTAGTATTTTGAATTTTTTTTTTCTGGTGCACAAAATGACCCCCGCAGACGCCTAGTTTAGGAGGTATAGCCATTTTAGTATTTTGAATTTTCTTTTTTCTGGTGCATAAAATGACCCCCGCAGACGCCTAGTTTAGGATATATAGCCATTTTAGTATTTTGAATTTTTTTTTTCTGGTGCACAAAATGACCCCCGCAGACGCCTAGTTTAGGAGATATAGCCCTTTTAGTATTTTGAATTTTCTTTTTTCTGGTGCATAAAATGAGCCCCGCAGACGCCTAGTTTAGGAGATATAACCACTTTAGTATTTTGAATTTTCTTTTTTCTGGTGCATAAAATGACCCCCGCAGACTCCTAGTTTAGGAGATATAGCCATTTTAGTATTTTGAATTTTTTTTTTCTGGTGCCCAAAAAGACACCCGCAGACGCCTAGTTTAGGAGATATAGCCATTTTAGTATTTTGAATTTTTTTTTTCTGGTGCACAAAATGACCCCCGCAGACGCCTAGTTTAGGAGATATAGCCATTTTAGTATTTTGAATTTTCTTTTTTCTGGTGCATAAAATGACCCCCGCAGACGCCTAGTTTAGGAGATATAGCCATTTTAGTATTTTGAATTTTTTTTTTCTGGTGCACAAAATGACCCCCGCAGACGCCTAGTTTAGGAGATATAGCCATTTTAGAATTTTGAATTTTCTTTTTTCTGGTGCCTAAAATGACCCCCGCAGACGCCTAGTGTAGGAGATATAGCCATTTTAGTATTTTGAATTTTTTTTTTCTGGTGCACAAAATGACCCCCGCAGACTCCTAGTTTAGGAGATATTGCCATTTTAGTATTTTGAATTTTTTTTTTCGGGTGCACAAAATGACCCCCGCAGACGCCTAGTTTAGGAGATATAGCCATTTTAGTATTTTGAATTTTTTTTTCTGGTGCACCAAATGACCCCCGCAGACGCCTAGTTTAGGAGATATAGCCATTTTAGTATTTTGAATTTTTTTTTTCTGGTGCACAAAATGACCCCCGCAGACGCCTAGTTTAGGAGATATAGCCATTTTAGTATTTTGAATTTTTTTTTTCTGGTGCACAAAATGACCCCCGCAGACGCCTAGTTTAGGAGATATAGCCATTTTAGTATTTTGAATTTTCTTTTATCTGGTGCATAAAATGACCCCCGCAGACGCCTAGTTTAGGAGATATAGCCATTTTAGTATTTTGAATTTTCTTTTTTCTGGTGCATAAAATGACCCCCGCAGACGCCTAGTTTAGGAGATATAAGCATTTTAGTATTTTGAATTTTCTTTTTTCTGGTGCATAAAATGACCCCCGCAGACGCCTAGTTTAGGAGATGTAGACATTTTAGTATTTTGAATTTTTTTTTTCTGGTGCACAAAATGACCCCCGCAGACGCCTAGTTTAGGAGATATAGCCATTTTAGTATTTTGAATTTTTTTTTTCTGGTGCACAAAATGACCCCCGCAGACGCCTAGTTTAGGAGATATAGCCATTTTAGTATTTTGAATTTTCTTTTTTCTGGTGCATAAAATGACCCCCGCAGACGCCTAGTTTAGGAGATATAGCCATTTTAGTATTTTGAATTTTTTTTTTCTGGTGCACAAAATGACCCCCGCAGACGCCTAGTTTAGGAAATATAGCCATTTTAGTCTTTTGAATTTTTTTTTTCTGGTGCATAAAATGACCCCCGCAGACGCCTAGTTTAGTTGATATAGCCCTTTTAGTATTTTGAATTTTCTTTTTTCTGGTGCATAAAATGACCCCCGCAGACGCCTAGTTTAGCAGATATAGCCATTTTAGTATTTTGAATTTTTTTTTTCTGGTGCACAAAATGACCCCCTCAGACGCCTGGTTTAGGAGATATAGCCATTTTAGTATTTTGAATTTTCTTTTTTTGGTGCATAAAATGACCCCCGCAGACGCCTAGTTTAGGAGATATAGCCATTTTAGTATTTTGAATTTTCTTTTTTCTGGTGCATAAAATGACCCCCGCAGACGCCTAGTTTAGGAGATATTGCCATTTTAGTATTTTGAATTTTTTTTTTCTGGTGCACAAAATGACCCCCGCAGACGCCTAGTTTATGAGATATAGCCATTTTAGTATTTTGAATTTTATTTTTTTCTGGTGCATAAAATGACCCCCGCAGACGCCTAGTTTAGGAAATATAGCCATTTTAGTATTTTGAATTTTTTTTTTCTGGTGCATAAAATGACCCCCGCAGACGCCTAGTTTAGGTGATATAGCCCTTTTAGTATTTTGAATTTTCTTTTTCTGGTGCATAAAATGACCCCCGCAGACGCCTAGTTTAGGAGATATAGGCATTTTAGTATTTTGAATTTTCTTTTTTCTGGTGCATAAAATGACCCCCGCAGACGCCTAGTTTAGGAGATAAAGCCATTTTAGTATTTTGAATTTTCTTTTTTCTGGTGCATAAAATGACCCCCGCAGACGCCTAGTTTAGCAGATATAGCCATTTTAGTATTTTGAATTTTCTTTTTTCTGGTGCATAAAATGACCCCCGCAGACGCCTAGTTTAGGAGATATAGCCATTTTAGTATTTTGAATTTTCTTTTTTCTGGTGCATAAAATGACCCCCGCAGACGCCTAGTTTAGGAGATATAGCCATTTTAGTATTTTGAATTTTCTTTTTTCTGGTGCATAAAACGACCCCCGCAGACGCCTAGTTTAGGAGATATAGCTATTTTAGAATTTTGAATTTTTTTTTCTGGTGCATAAAATGACCCGCGCAGACGCCTAGTTTAGGAGATATAGCCATTTTAGTATTTTGAATTTTCTTTTTTCTGGTGCATAAAATGACCCCCGCAGACGCCTAGTTTAGGAGATATAGCCATTTTAGTATTTTGAATTTTCTTTTTTCTGGTGCATAAAATGACCCCCGCAGACGCCTAGTTTAGGAGATATAGCCATTTTAGTATTTTGAATTTTTTTTTTCTGGTGCACAAAATGACCCCCGCAGACGCCTAGTTTAGCAGATATAGCCATTTTAGTATTTTGAATTTTCTTTTTTCTGGTGCATAAAATGACCCCCGCAGACGCCTAGTTTAGGAGATATAGCCATTTTAGTATTTTGCATTTTTTTTTCTGGTGCATAAAATGACCCCCGCAGACGCCTAGTTTAGGAGATATAGCCATTTTAGTATTTTGAATTTTCTTTTTTCTGGTGCATAAAATGACCCCCGCAGACGCCTAGTTTAGGAGATATAGCCATTTTAGTATTTTGAATTTTCTTTTTTCTGGTGCATAAAATGACCCCCGCAGACGCCTAGTTTAGGAGATATAGCCATTTTAGTATTTTGAATTTTTTTTTTCTGGTGCATAAAATGACCCCCGCAGACGCCTAGTTTAGGAGATATAGCCATTTTAGTATTTTGAATTTTCTTTTTTCTGGTGCATAAAATGACCCCCGCAGACGCCTAGTTTAGGAGATATAGCCATTTTAGTATTTTGAATTTTTTTTTCTGGTGCACAAAATGACCCCTGCAGACGCCTAGTTTAGGAGATATAGCCATTTTAGTATTTTGAATTTTTTTTTTTCTGGTGCATAAAATGACCCCCGCAGACGCCTAGTTTAGGAGATATAGCCCTTTTAGTATTTTGAATTTTCTTTTTTCTGGTGCATAAAATGACCCCCGCAGACGCCTAGTTTAGGAGATATAACCATTTTCGTATTTTGAATTTTCTTTTTTCTGGTGCATAAAATGACCCCCGCAGACGCCTAGTTTAGGAGATATAGACATTTTAGTATTTTGAATTTTTTTTTTCTGGTGCACAAAATGACCCCCGCAGACGCCTAGTTTAGGAGATATAGCCATTTTAGTATTTTGAATTTTTTTTTTCTGGTGCACAAAATGACCCCCGCAGACGCCTAGTTTAGAAGATATAGCCATTTTAGTATTTTGAATTTTCTTTTTTCTGGTGCATAAAATGACCCCCGCAGACGCCTAGTTTAGGAGATATAGCCCTTTTAGTATTTTGAATTTTCTTTTTTCTGGTGCATAAAATGACCCCCGCAGACGCCTAGTTTATGATATATAGCCATTTTAGTATTTTGAATTTTTTTTTTCTGGTGCACAAAATGACCCCCGCAGACGCCTAGTTTAGGAGATATAGCCATTTTAGTATTTTGAATTTTCTTTTTTCTGGTGCATAAAATGACCCCCGCAGACGCCTAGTTTAGGATATATAGCCATTTTAGTATTTTGAATTTTTTTTTTCTGGTGCACAAAATGACCCCCGCAGACGCCTAGTTTAGGAGATATAGCCCTTTTAGTATTTTGAATTTTTTTTTTCTGGTGCATAAAATGAGCCCCGCAGACGCCTAGTTTAGGAGATATAACCACTTTAGTATTTTGAATTTTCTTTTTTCTGGTGCATAAAATGACCCCCGCAGACTCCTAGTTTAGGAGATATAGCCATTTTAGTATTTTGAATTTTTTTTTTCTGGTGCCCAAAAAGACACCCGCAGACGCCTAGTTTAGGAGATATAGCCATTTTAGTATTTTGAATTTTTTTTTTCTGGTGCACAAAATGACCCCCGCAGACGCCTAGTTTAGGAGATATAGCCATTTTAGTATTTTGAATTTTCTTTTTTCTGGTGCATAAAATGACCCCCGCAGACGCCTAGTTTAGGAGATATAGCCATTTTAGTATTTTGAATTTTCTTTTTTCTGGTGCACAAAATGACCCCCGCAGACGCCTAGTTTAGGAGATATAGCCATTTTAGAATTTTGAATTTTCTTTTTTCTGGTGCCTAAAATGACCCCCGCAGACGCCTAGTTTAGGAGATATAGCCATTTTAGTATTTTGAATTTTTTTTTTCTGGTGCACAAAATGACCCCCGCAGACTCCTAGTTTAGGAGATATAGCCATTTTAGTATTTTGAATTTTTTTTTTCGGGTGCACAAAATGACCCCCGCAGACGCCTAGTTTAGGAGATATAGCCATTTTAGTATTTTGAATTTTTTTTTCTGGTACACAAAATGACCCCCGCAGATGCCTAGTTTAGGAGATATAGCCATTTTAGTATTTTGAATTTTTTTTTTCTGGTGCACAAAATGACCCCCGCAGACGCCTAGTTTAGGAGATATAGCCATTTTAGTATTTTGAATTTTTTTTTTCTGGTGCACGAAATGACCCCCGCAGACGCCTAGTTTAGGAGATATAGCCATTTTAGTATTTTGAATTTTCTTTTATCTGGTGCATAAAATGACCCCCGCAGACGCCTAGTTTAGGAGATATAGCCATTTTAGTATTTTGAATTTTCTTTTTTCTGGTGCATAAAATGACCCCCGCAGACGCCTAGTTTAGGAGATGTAGACATTTTAGTATTTTGAATTTTTTTTTTCTGGTGCACAAAATGACCCCCGCAGACGCCTAGTTTAGGAGATATAGCCATTTTAGTATTTTGAATTTTTTTTTTCTGGTGCACAAAATGACCCCCGCAGACGCCTAGTTTAGGAGATATAGCCATTTTAGTATTTTGAATTTTCTTTTTTCTGGTGCACAAAATGACCCCCGCAGACGCCTAGTTTAGGATATATAGCCATTTTAGTATTTTGAATTTTTTTTTTTCTGATGCATAAAATGACCCCCGCAGACGCCTAGTTTAGGAGATATAGCCATTTTAGTATTTTGAATTTTCTTTTTTCTGGTGCATAAAATGACCCCCGCAGACGCCTAGTTTAGGAGATATAGCCATTTTAGTATTTTGAATTTTCTTTTTTCTGGTGCATAAAATGACCCCCGCAGACGCCTAGTTTAGGAGATATAGCCATTTTAGTATTTTGAATTTTCTTTTTTCTGGTGCATAAAATGACCCCCGCAGACGCCTAGTTTAGGAGATATAGTCACTTTAGTACTTTGAATTTTTTTTTTCTGGTGCACAAAATGACCCCTGCAGACGCCTAGTTTAGGAGATATAGCCATTTTAGTATTTTGAATTTTCTTTTTTCTGGTGCATAAAATGACCCCCGCAGACGCCTAGTTTAGGAGATATAGACATTTTAGTATTTTGAATTTTTTTTTTCTGGTGCACAAAATGACCCCCGCAGACGCCTAGTTTAGGAGATATAGCCATTTTAGTATTTTGAATTTTCTTTTTTCTGGTGCATAAAATGACCCCCGCAGACGCCTAGTTTAGGATATATAGCCATTTTAGTATTTTGAATTTTTTTTTTCTGGTGCACAAAATGACCCCCGCAGACGCCTAGTTTAGGAGATATAGCCCTTTTAGTATTTTGAATTTTCTTTTTTCTGGTGCATAAAATGAGCCCCGCAGACGCCTAGTTTAGGAGATATAACCACTTTAGTATTTTGAATTTTCTTTTTTCTGGTGCATAAAATGACCCCCGCAGACTCCTAGTTTAGGAGATATAGCCATTTTAGTATTTTGAATTTTCTTTTTTCTGGTGCATAAAATGACCCCCGCAGACGCCTAGTTTAGGATATATAGCCATTTTAGTATTTTGAATTTTTTTTTTCTGGTGCACAAAATGACCCCCGCAGACGCCTAGTTTAGGAGATATAGCCCTTTTAGTATTTTGAATTTTTTTTTTCTGGTGCATAAAATGAGCCCCGCAGACGCCTAGTTTAGGAGATATAACCACTTTAGTATTTTGAATTTTCTTTTTTCTGGTGCATAAAATGACCCCCGCAGACTCCTAGTTTAGGAGATATAGCCATTTTAGTATTTTGAATTTTTTTTTTCTGGTGCCCAAAAAGACACCCGCAGACGCCTAGTTTAGGAGATATAGCCATTTTAGTATTTTGAATTTTTTTTTTCTGGTGCACAAAATGACCCCCGCAGACGCCTAGTTTAGGAGATATAGCCATTTTAGTATTTTGAATTTTCTTTTTTCTGGTGCATAAAATGACCCCCGCAGACGCCTAGTTTAGGAGATATAGCCATTTTAGTATTTTGAATTTTCTTTTTTCTGGTGCACAAAATGACCCCCGCAGACGCCTAGTTTAGGAGATATAGCCATTTTAGAATTTTGAATTTTCTTTTTTCTGGTGCCTAAAATGACCCCCGCAGACGCCTAGTTTAGGAGATATAGCCATTTTAGTATTTTGAATTTTTTTTTTCTGGTGCACAAAATGACCCCCGCAGACTCCTAGTTTAGGAGATATAGCCATTTTAGTATTTTGAATTTTTTTTTTCGGGTGCACTAAATGACCCCCGCAGACGCCTAGTTTAGGAGATATAGCCATTTTAGTATTTTGAATTTTTTTTTCTGGTACACAAAATGACCCCCGCAGATGCCTAGTTTAGGAGATATAGCCATTTTAGTATTTTGAATTTTTTTTTTCTGGTGCACAAAATGACCCCCGCAGACGCCTAGTTTAGGAGATATAGCCATTTTAGTATTTTGAATTTTTTTTTTCTGGTGCACGAAATGACCCCCGCAGACGCCTAGTTTAGGAGATATAGCCATTTTAGTATTTTGAATTTTCTTTTATCTGGTGCATAAAATGACCCCCGCAGACGCCTAGTTTAGGAGATATAGCCATTTTAGTATTTTGAATTTTCTTTTTTCTGGTGCATAAAATGACCCCCGCAGACGCCTAGTTTAGGAGATGTAGACATTTTAGTATTTTGAATTTTTTTTTTCTGGTGCACAAAATGACCCCCGCAGACGCCTAGTTTAGGAGATATAGCCATTTTAGTATTTTGAATTTTTTTTTTCTGGTGCACAAAATGACCCCCGCAGACGCCTAGTTTAGGAGATATAGCCATTTTAGTATTTTGAATTTTCTTTTTTCTGGTGCACAAAATGACCCCCGCAGACGCCTAGTTTAGGATATATAGCCATTTTAGTATTTTGAATTTTTTTTTTTCTGATGCATAAAATGACCCCCGCAGACGCCTAGTTTAGGAGATATAGCCATTTTAGTATTTTGAATTTTCTTTTTTCTGGTGCATAAAATGACCCCCGCAGACGCCTAGTTTAGGAGATATAGCCATTTTAGTATTTTGAATTTTCTTTTTTCTGGTGCATAAAATGACCCCCGCAGACGCCTAGTTTAGGAGATATAGCCATTTTAGTATTTTGAATTTTCTTTTTTCTGGTGCATAAAATGACCCCCGCAGACGCCTAGTTTAGGAGATATAGTCACTTTAGTACTTTGAATTTTTTTTTTCTGGTGCACAAAATGACCCCTGCAGACGCCTAGTTTAGGAGATATAGCCATTTTAGTATTTTGAATTTTCTTTTTTCTGGTGCATAAAATGACCCCCGCAGACGCCTAGTTTAGGAGATATAGACATTTTAGTATTTTGAATTTTTTTTTTCTGGTGCACAAAATGACCCCCGCAGACGCCTAGTTTAGGAGATATAGCCATTTTAGTATTTTGAATTTTCTTTTTTCTGGTGCATAAAATGACCCCCGCAGACGCCTAGTTTAGGATATATAGCCATTTTAGTATTTTGAATTTTTTTTTTCTGGTGCACAAAATGACCCCCGCAGACGCCTAGTTTAGGAGATATAGCCCTTTTAGTATTTTGAATTTTCTTTTTTCTGGTGCATAAAATGAGCCCCGCAGACGCCTAGTTTAGGAGATATAACCACTTTAGTATTTTGAATTTTCTTTTTTCTGGTGCATAAAATGACCCCCGCAGACTCCTAGTTTAGGAGATATAGCCATTTTAGTATTTTCAATTTTTTTTTTCTGGTGCCCAAAAAGACACCCGCAGACGCCTAGTTTAGGATATATAGCCATTTTAGTATTTTGAATTTTTTTTTTCTGGTGCACAAAATGACCCCGGCAGACGCCTAGTTTAGGAGATATAGCCATTTTAGTATTTTGAATTTTCTTTTTTCTGGTGCATAAAATGACCCCCGCAGACGCCTAGTTTAGGATATATAGCCATTTTAGTATTTTGAATTTTTTTTTTCTGGTGCACAAAATGACCCCCGCAGACGCCTAGTTTAGGAGATATAGCCATTTTAGTATTTTGAATTTTTTTTTTCTGGTGCACAAAATGACCCCCGCAGACTCCTAGTTTAGGAGATATAGCCATTTTAGTATTTTGAATTTTTTTTTTCGGGTGCACAAAATGACCCCCGCAGACGCCTAGTTTAGGAGATATAGCCATTTTAGTATTTTGAATTTTTTTTTCTGGTGCACAAAATGACCCCAGCAGACGCCTAGTTTAGGAGATATAGCCATTTTAGTATTTTGAATTTTTTTTTTCTGGTGCACAAAATGACCCCCGCAGACGCCTAGTTTAGGAGATATAGCCATTTTAGTATTTTGAATTTTTTTTTTCTGGTGCACAAAATGACCCCCGCAGACGCCTAGTTTAGGAGATATAGCCATTTTAGTATTTTGAATTTTCTTTTATCTGGTGCATAAAATGACCCCCGCAGACGCCTAGTTTAGGAGATATAGCCATTTTAGTATTTTGAATTTTCTTTTTTCTGGTGCATAAAATGACCCCCGCAGACGCCTAGTTTAGGAGATATAGCCATTTTAGTATTTTGAATTTTCTTTTTTCTGGTGCATAAAATGACCCCCGCAGACGCCTAGTTTAGGAGATGTAGACATTTTAGTATTTTGAATTTTTTTTTTCTGGTGCACAAAATGACCCCCGCAGACGCCTAGTTTACGAGATATAGCCATTTTAGTATTTTGAATTTTTTTTTTTTCTGGTGCACAAAATGACCCCCGCAGACGCCTAGTTTAGGAGATATAGCCATTTTAGTATTTTGAATTTTCTTTTTTCTGGTGCATAAAATGACCCCCGCAGACGCCTAGTTTAGGAGATATAGCCATTTTAGTATTTTGAATTTTTTTTTTCTGGTGCACAAAATGACCCCCGCAGACGCCTAGTTTAGGAGATATAGCCATTTTAGTATTTTGAATTTTCTTTTTTCTGGTGCATAAAATGACCCCCGCAGACGCCTAGTTTAGGAGATATAAGCATTTTAGTATTTTGAATTTTCTTTTTTCTGGTGCATAAAATGACCCCCGCAGACGCCTAGTTTAGGAGATGTAGACATTTTAGTATTTTGAATTTTTTTTTTCTGGTGCACAAAATGACCCCCGCAGACGCCTAGTTTACGAGATATAGCCATTTTAGTATTTTGAATTTTTTTTTTTCTGGTGCACAAAATGACCCCCGCAGACGCCTAGTTTAGGAGATATAGCCATTTTAGTATTTTGAATTTTCTTTTTTCTGGTGCATAAAATGACCCCCGCAGACGCCTAGTTTAGGAGATATAGCCATTTTAGTATTTTGAATTTTTTTTTTCTGGTGCACAAAATGACCCCCGCAGACGCCTAGTTTAGGAGATATAGCCATTTTAGTATTTTGAATTTTCTTTTTTCTGGTGCATAAAATGACCCCCGCAGACGCCTAGTTTAGGAGATAGAGCCATTTTGGTATTTTGAATTTTTTTTTCTGGTGCACAAAATGACCCCCGCGTCTAGACGCCTAGTTTAGGAGATATAGCTATTTTAGTATTTTGCATTTTTTTTTCTGGTGCATAAAATGACCCCCGCAGACGCCTAGTTTAGGAGATATAGCCATTTTAGTATTTTGAATTTTCTTTTTTCTGGTGCATAAAATGACCCCCGCAGACGCCTAGTTTAGGAGATATAGCCATTTTAGTATTTTGAATTTTCTTTTTTCTGGTGCATAAAATGACCCCCGCAGACGCCTAGTGTAGGAGATATAGCCATTTTAGTATTTTGAATTTTTTTTTTCTGGTGCACAAAATGACCCCCGCAGACGCCTAGTTTAGGATATGTAGCCGTTTTAGTATTTTGAATTTTTTTTTTTCTGATGCATAAAATGACCCCCGCAGACGCCTAGTTTAGGAGATATAGCCATTTTAGTATTTTGAATTTTCTTTTTTCTGGTGCATAAAATGACCCCCGCAGACGCCTAGTTTAGGAGATATAGCCATTTTAGTACTTTGAATTTTTTTTTTCTGGTGCACAAAATGACCCCTGCAGACGCCTAGTTTAGGAGATATAGCCATTTTAGTATTTTGAATTTTCTTTTTTCTGGTGCATAAAATGACCCCCGCAGACGCCTAGTTTAGGAGATATAGCCCTTTTAGTATTTTGAATTTTCTTTTTTCTGGTGCATAAAATGACCCCAGCAGACGCCTAGTTTAGGAGATATAACCATTTTAGTATTTTGAATTTTCTTTTTTCTGGTGCATAAAATGACCCCCGCAGACGCCTAGTTTAGGAGATATAGACATTTTAGTATTTTGAATTTTTTTTTTCTGGTGCACAAAATGACCCCCGCAGACGCCTAGTTTAGGAGATATAGCCATTTTAGTATTTTGAATTTTTTTTTTCTGGTGCACAAAATGACCCCCGCAGACGCCTAGTTTAGGAGATATAGCCATTTTAGTATTTTGAATTTTCTTTTTTCTGGTGCATAAAATGACCCCCGCAGACGCCTAGTTTAGGAGATATAGCCATTTTAGAATTTTGAATTTTCTTTTTTCTGCTGCCTAAAATGACCCCCGCAGACGCCTAGTTTAGGAGATATAGCCATTTTAGTATTTTGAATTTTTTTTTTCTGGTGCACAAAATGACCCCCGCAGACTCCTAGTTTAGGAGATATAGCCATTTTAGTATTTTGAATTTTTTTTTTCGGGTGCACAAAATGACCCCCGCAGACGCCTAGTTTAGGAGATATAGCCATTTTAGTATTTTGAATTTTTTTTTCTGGTACACAAAATGACCCCCGCAGACGCCTAGTTTAGGAGATATAGCCATTTTAGTATTTTGAATTTTTTTTTTCTGGTGCACAAAATGACCCCCGCAGACGCCTAGTTTAGGAGATATAGCCATTTTAGTATTTTGAATTTTTTTTTTCTGGTGCACGAAATGACCCCCGCAGACGCCTAGTTTAGGAGATATAGCCATTTTAGTATTTTGAATTTTCTTTTATCTGGTGCATAAAATGACCCCCGCAGACGCCTAGTTTAGGAGATATAAGCATTTTAGTATTTTGAATTTTCTTTTTTCTGGTGCATAAAATGACCCCCGCAGACGCCTAGTTTAGGAGATGTAGACATTTTAGTATTTTGAATTTTTTTTTTCTGGTGCACAAAATGACCCCCGCAGACGCCTAGTTTACGAGATATAGCCATTTTAGTATTTTGAATTTTTTTTTTTCTGGTGCACAAAATGACCCCCGCAGACGCCTAGTTTAGGAGATATAGCCATTTTAGTATTTTGAATTTTCTTTTTTCTGGTGCATAAAATGACCCCCGCAGACGCCTAGTTTAGGAGATATAGCCATTTTAGTATTTTGAATTTTTTTTTTCTGGTGCACAAAATGACCCCCGCAGACGCCTAGTTTAGGAGATATAGCCATTTTAGTATTTTGAAGTTTCTTTTTTCTGGTGCATAAAATGACCCCCGCAGACGCCTAGTTTAGGAGATATAAGCATTTTAGTATTTTGAATTTTCTTTTTTCTGGTGCATAAAATGACCCCCGCAGACGCCTAGTTTAGGAGATGTAGACATTTTAGTATTTTGAATTTTTTTTTTCTGGTGCACAAAATGACCCCCGCAGACGCCTAGTTTACGAGATATAGCCATTTTAGTATTTTGAATTTTTTTTTCCTGGTGCACAAAATGACCCCCGCAGACGCCTAGTTTAGGAGATATAGCCATTTTAGTATTTTGAATTTTCTTTTTTCTGGTGCATAAAATGACCCCCGCAGACGCCTAGTTTAGGAGATATAGCCATTTTAGTATTTTGAATTTTTTTTTTCTGGTGCACAAAATGACCCCCGCAGACGCCTAGTTTAGGAGATATAGCCATTTTAGTATTTTGAATTTTCTTTTTTCTGGTGCATAAAATGACCCCCGCAGACGCCTAGTTTAGGAGATAGAGCCATTTTGGTATTTTGAATTTTTTTTTCTGGTGCACAAAATGACCCCCGCAGACGCCTAGTTTCGGAGATATAGCTATTTTAGTATTTTGCATTTTTTTTTCTGGTGCATAAAATGACCCCCGCAGACGCCTAGTTTAGGAGATATAGCCATTTTAGTATTTTGAATTTTCTTTTTTCTGGTGCATAAAATGACCCCCGCAGACGCCTAGTTTAGGAGATATAGCCATTTTAGTATTTTGAATTTTCTTTTTTCTGGTGCATAAAATGACCCCCGCAGACGCCTAGTGTAGGAGATATAGCCATTTTAGTATTTTGAATTTTTTTTTTCTGGTGCACAAAATGACCCCCGCAGACGCTTAGTTTAGGATATATAGCCATTTTAGTATTTTGAATTTTTTTTTTTCTGATGCATAAAATGACCCCCGCAGACGCCTAGTTTAGGAGATATAGCCATGTTAGTATTTTGAATTTTCTTTTTTCTGGTGCATAAAATGACCCCCGCAGACGCCTAGTTTAGGAGATATAGCCATTTTAGTACTTTGAATTTTTTTTTTCTGGTGCACAAAATGACCCCTGCAGACGCCTAGTTTAGGAGATATAGCCATTTTAGTATTTTGAATTTTCTTTTTTCTGGTGCATAAAATGACCCCCGCAGACGCCTAGTTTAGGAGATATAGCCCTTTTAGTATTTTGAATTTTCTTTTTTCTGGTGCATAAAATGACCCCCGCAGACGCCTAGTTTAGGAGATATAACCATTTTAGTATTTTGAATTTTCTTTTTTCTGGTGCATAAAATGACCCCCGCAGACGCCTAGTTTAGGAGATATAGACATTTTAGTATTTTGAATTTTTTTTTTCTGGTGCACAAAATGACCCCCGCAGA
This sequence comes from Volucella zonaria, assembly GCA_963966105.1. Classification (NCBI taxonomy): domain Eukaryota; kingdom Metazoa; phylum Arthropoda; class Insecta; order Diptera; family Syrphidae; genus Volucella; species Volucella zonaria. The sequence continues at coordinate 89,292,488 of OZ014533.1, read as the reverse complement.
CGCCTAGTTTAGGAGATATAGCCATTTTAGTATTTTGAATTTTTTATTTCTGGTGCACAAAATGACCCCCGCAGACGCCTAGTTTAGGAGATATAGCCATTTTAGTATTTTGAATTTTCTTTTTTCTGGTGCATAAAATGACCCCCGCAGACGCCTAGTTTAGGAGATATAGCCATTTTAGAATTTTGAATTTTCTTTTTTCTGGTGCCTAAAATGACCCCCGCAGACGCCTAGTTTAAGAGATATAGCCATTTTAGTATTTTGAATTTTTTTTTTCTGGTGCACAAAATGACCCCCGCAGACTCCTAGTTTAGGAGATATAGCCATTTTAGTATTTTGAATTTTTTTTTTCGGGTGCACAAAATGACCCCCGCAGACGCCTAGTTTAGGAGATATAGCCATTTTAGTATTTTGAATTTTTTTTTCTGGTACACAAAATGACCCCCGCAGACGCCTAGTTTAGGAGATATAGCCATTTTAGTATTTTGAATTTTTTTTTTCTGGTGCACAAAATGACCCCCGCAGACGCCTAGTTTAGGAGATATAGCCATTTTAGTATTTTGAATTTTTTTTTTCTGGTGCACGAAATGACCCCCGCAGACGCCTAGTTTAGGAGATATAGCCATTTTAGTATTTTGAATTTTCTTTTATCTGGTGCATAAAATGACCCCCGCAGACGCCTAGTTTAGGAGATATAGCCATTTTAGTATTTTGAATTTTCTTTTTTCTGGTGCATAAAATGACCCCCGCAGACGCCTAGTTTAGGAGATGTAGACATTTTAGTATTTTGAATTTTTTTTTCTGGTGCACAAAATGACCCCCGCAGACGCCTAGTTTAGGAGATATAGCCATTTTAGTATTTTGAATTTTTTTTTTCTGGTGCACAAAATGACCCCCGCAGACGCCTAGTTTAGGAGATATAGCCATTTTAGTATTTTGAATTTTCTTTTTTCTGGTGCACAAAATGACCCCCGCAGACGCCTAGTTTAGGATATATAGCCATTTTAGTATTTTGAATTTTTTTTTTTCTGATGCATAAAATGACCCCCGCAGACGCCTAGTTTAGGAGATATAGCCATTTTAGTATTTTGAATTTTCTTTTTTCTGGTGCATAAAATGACCCCCGCAGACGCCTAGTTTAGGAGATATAGCCATTTTAGTATTTTGAATTTTCTTTTTTCTGGTGCATAAAATGACCCCCGCAGACGCCTAGTTTAGGAGATATAGCCATTTTAGTATTTTGAATTTTCTTTTTTCTGGTGCATAAAATGACCCCCGCAGACGCCTAGTTTAGGAGATATAGCCACTTTAGTACTTTGAATTTTTTTTTTCTGGTGCACAAAATGACCCCTGCAGACGCCTAGTTTAGGAGATATAGCCATTTTAGTATTTTGAATTTTCTTTTTTCTGGTGCATAAAATGACCCCCGCAGACGCCTAGTTTAGGAGATATAGCCCTTTTAGTATTTTGAATTTTCTTTTTTCTGGTGCATAAAATGACCCCCGCAGACGCCTAGTTTAGGAGATATAACCATTTTAGTATTTTGAATTTTCTTTTTTCTGGTGCATAAAATGACCCCCGCAGACGCCTAGTTTAGGAGATATAGACATTTTAGTATTTTGAATTTTTTTTTTCTGGTGCACAAAATGACCCCCGCAGACGCCTAGTTTAGGAGATATAGCCATTTTAGTATTTTGAATTTTCTTTTTTCTGGTGCATAAAATGACCCCCGCAGACGCCTAGTTTAGGATATATAGCCATTTTAGTATTTTGAATTTTTTTTTTCTGGTGCACAAAATGACCCCCGCAGACGCCTAGTTTAGGAGATATAGCCCTTTTAGTATTTTGAATTTTCTTTTTTCTGGTGCATAAAATGAGCCCCGCAGACGCATAGTTTAGGAGATACAACCACTTTAGTATTTTGAATTTTCTTTTTTCTGGTGCTTAAAATGACCCCCGCAGACGCCTAGTTTAGGAGATATAACCATTTTAGTATTTTGAATTTTCTTTTTTCTGGTGCATAAAATGACCCCCGCAGACGCCTAGTTTAGGAGATATAGACATTTTAGTATTTTGAATTTTTTTTTTCTGGTGCACAAAATGATCCCCGCAGACGCCTAGTTTAGGAGATATAGCCATTTTAGTATTTTGAATTTTTTTTTTCTGGTGCACAAAATGACCCCCGCAGACGCCTAGTTTAGGAGATATAGCCATTTTAGTATTTTGAATTTTCTTTTTTCTGGTGCATAAAATGACCCCCGCAGACGCCTAGTTTAGGAGATATAGCCATTTTAGAATTTTGAATTTTCTTTTTTCTGGTGCCTAAAATGACCCCCGCAGACGCCTAGTTTAGGAGATATAGCCATTTTAGTATTTTGAATTTTTTTTTTCTGGTGCACAAAATGACCCCCGCAGACTCCTAGTTTAGGAGATATAGCCATTTTAGTATTTTGAATTTTTTTTTTCGGGTGCACAAAATGACCCCCGCAGACGCCTAGTTTAGGAGATATAGCCATTTTAGTATTTTGAATTTTTTTTTCTGGTACACAAAATGACCCCCGCAGACGCCTAGTTTAGGAGATATAGCCATTTTAGTATTTTGAATTTTTTTTTTCTGGTGCACAAAATGACCCCCGCAGACGCCTAGTTTAGGAGATATAGCCATTTTAGTATTTTGAATTTTTTTTTTCTGGTGCCCGAAATGACCCCCGCAGACGCCTAGTTTAGGAGATATAGCCATTTTAGTATTTTGAATTTTCTTTTATCTGGTGCATAAAATGACCCCCGCAGACGCCTAGTTTAGGAGATATAGCCATTTTAGTATTTTGAATTTTCTTTTTTCTGGTGCATAAAATGACCCCCGCAGACGCCTAGTTTAGGAGATGTAGACATTTTAGTATTTTGAATTTTTTTTTCTGGTGCACAAAATGACCCCCGCAGACGCCTAGTTTAGGAGATATAGCCATTTTAGTATTTTGAATTTTTTTTTTCTGGTGCACAAAATGACCCCCGCAGACGCCTAGTTTAGGAGATATAGCCATTTTAGTATTTTGAATTTTCTTTTTTCTGGTGCACAAAATGACCCCCGCAGACGCCTAGTTTAGGATATATAGCCATTTTAGTATTTTGAATTTTTTTTTTTCTGATGCATAAAATGACCCCCGCAGACGCCTAGTTTAGGAGATATAGCCATTTTAGTATTTTGAATTTTCTTTTTTCTGGTGCATAAAATGACCCCCGCAGACGCCTAGTTTAGGAGATATAGCCATTTTAGTATTTTGAATTTTCTTTTTTCTGGTGCATAAAATGACCCCCGCAGACGCCTAGTTTAGGAGATATAGCCATTTTAGTATTTTGAATTTTCTTTTTTCTGGTGCATAAAATGACCCCCGCAGACGCCTAGTTTAGGAGATATAGCCACTTTAGTACTTTGAATTTTTTTTTTCTGGTGCACAAAATGACCCCTGCAGACGCCTAGTTTAGGAGATATTGCCATTTTAGTATTTTGAATTTTCTTTTTTCTGGTGCATAAAATGACCCCCGCAGACGCCTAGTTTAGGAGATATAGCCCTTTTAGTATTTTGAAATTTCTTTTTTCTGGTGCATAAAATGACCCCCGCAGACGCCTAGTTTAGGAGATATAGACATTTTAGTATTTTGAATTTTTTTTTTCTGGTGCACAAAATGACCCCCGCAGACGCCTAGTTTAGGAGATATAGCCATTTTAGTATTTTGAATTTTCTTTTTTCTGGTGCATAAAATGACCCCCGCAGACGCCTAGTTTAGGATATATAGCCATTTTAGTATTTTGAATTTTTTTTTTCTGGTGCACAAAATGACCCCCGCAGACGCCTAGTTTAGGAGATATAGCCCTTTTAGTATTTTGAATTTTCTTTTTTCTGGTGCATAAAATGAGCCCCGCAGACGCCTAGTTTAGGAGATACAACCACTTTAGTATTTTGAATTTTTTTTTTCTGGTGCCCAAAAAGACACCCGCAGACGCCTAGTTTAGGATATATAGCCATTTTAGTATTTTGAATTTTTTTTTTCTGGTGCACAAAATGACCCCCGCAGACGCCTAGTTTAGGAGATATAGCCATTTTAGTATTTTGAATTTTCTTTTTTCTGGTGCATAAAATGACCCCCGCAGACGCCTAGTTTAGGATATATAGCCATTTTAGTATTTTGAATTTTTTTTTCTGGTGCACAAAATGACCCCCGCAGACGCCTAGTTTAGGAGATATAGCCATTTTAATATTTTGAATTTTTTTTTTCTGGTGCACAAAATGACCCCCGCAGACTCCTAGTTTAGGAGATATAGCCATTTTAGTATTTTGAATTTTTTTTTTTCGGGTGCACAAAATGACCCCCGCAGACGCCTAGTTTAGGAGATATAGCCATTTTAGTATTTTGAATTTTTTTTTCTGGTGCACAAAATGACCCCAGCAGACGCCTAGTTTAGGAGATATAGCCATTTTAGTATTTTGAATTTTTTTTTTCTGGTGCACAAAATGACCCCCGCAGACGCCTAGTTTAGGAGATATAGCCATTTTAGTATTTTGAATTTTTTTTTTTCTGGTGCACAAAATGACCCCCGCAGACGCCTAGTTTAGGAGATATAGCCATTTTAGTATTTTGAATTTTCTTTTATCTGGTGCATAAAATGACCCCCGCAGACGCCTAGTTTAGGAGATATAGCCATTTTAGTATTTTGAATTTTCTTTTTTCTGGTGCATAAAATGACCCCCGCAGACGCCTAGTTTAGGAGATATAAGCATTTTAGTATTTTGAATTTTCTTTTTTCTGGTGCATAAAATGACCCCCGCAGACGCCTAGTTTAGGAGATGTAGACATTTTAGTATTTTGAATTTTTTTTTTCTGGTGCACAAAATGACCCCCGCAGACGCCTAGTTTACGAGATATAGCCATTTTAGTATTTTGAATTTTTTTTTTTCTGGTGCACAAAATGACCCCCGCAGACGCCTAGTTTAGGAGATATAGCCATTTTAGTATTTTGAATTTTCTTTTTTCTGGTGCATAAAATGACCCCCGCAGACGCCTAGTTTAGGAGATATAGCCATTTTAGTATTTTGAATTTTTTTTTTCTGGTGCACAAAATGACCCCCGCAGACGCCTAGTTTAGGAGATATAGCCATTTTAGTATTTTGAATTTTCTTTTTTCTGGTGCATAAAATGACCCCCGCAGACGCCTAGTTTAGGAGATAGAGCCATTTTGGTATTTTGAATTTTTTTTTCTGGTGCACAAAATGACCCCCGCAGACGCCTAGTTTAGGAGATATAGCTATTTTAGTATTTTGCATTTTTTTTTCTGGTGCATAAAATGACCCCCGCAGACGCCTAGTTTAGGAGATATAGCCATTTTAGTATTTTGAATTTTCTTTTTTCTGGTGCATAAAATGACCCCCGCAGACGCCTAGTTTAGGAGATATAGCCATTTTAGTATTTTGAATTTTCTTTTTTCTGGTGCATAAAATGACCCCCGCAGACGCCTAGTGTAGGAGATATAGCCATTTTAGTATTTTGAATTTTTTTTTTCTGGTGCACAAAATGACCCCCGCAGACGCCTAGTTTAGGAGATATAGCCATTTTAGTATTTTGAATTTTCTTTTTTCTGGTGCATAAAATGACCCCCGCAGACGCCTAGTTTAGGAGATATAGCCATTTTAGAATTTTGAATTTTCTTTTTTCTGGTGCCTAAAATGACCCCCGCAGACGCCTAGTTTAGGAGATATAACCATTTTAGTATTTTGAATTTTTTTTTTCTGGTGCACAAAATGACCCCCGCAGACTCCTAGTTTAGGAGATATAGCCATTTTAGTATTTTGAATTTTTTTTTTCGGGTGCACAAAATGACCCCCGCAGACGCCTAGTTTAGGAGATATAGCCATTTTAGTATTTTGAATTTTTTTTTCTGGTACACAAAATGACCCCCGCAGACGCCTAGTTTAGGAGATATAGCCATTTTAGTATTTTGAATTTTTTTTTTCTGGTGCACAAAATGACCCCCGCAGACGCCTAGTTTAGGAGATATAGCCATTTTAGTATTTTGAATTTTTTTTTTCTGGTGCACGAAATGACCCCCGCAGACGCCTAGTTTAGGAGATATAGCCATTTTAGTATTTTGAATTTTCTTTTATCTGGTGCATAAAATGACCCCCGCAGACGCCTAGTTTAGGAGATATAGCCATTTTAGTATTTTGAATTTTCTTTTTTCTGGTGCATAAAATGACCCCCGCAGACGCCTAGTTTAGGAGATGTAGACATTTTAGTATTTTGAATTTTTTTTTTCTGGTGCACAAAATGACCCCCGCAGACGCCTAGTTTAGGAGATATAGCCATTTTAGTATTTTGAATTTTCTTTTTTCTGGTGCACAAAATGACCCCCGCAGACGCCTAGTTTAGGATATATAGCCATTTTAGTATTTTGAATTTTCTTTTTTCTGGTGCATAAAATGACCCCCGCAGACGCCTAGTTTAGGAGATATAGCCATTTTAGAATTTTGAATTTTCTTTTTTCTGGTGCCTAAAATGACCCCCGCAGACGCCTAGTTTAGGAGATATAGCCATTTTAGTATTTTGAATTTTCTTTTATCTGGTGCATAAAATGACCCCCGCAGACGCCTAGTTTAGGAGATATAGCCATTTTAGTATTTTGAATTTTCTTTTTTCTGGTGCATAAAATGACCCCCGCAGACGCCTAGTTTAGGAGATGTAGACATTTTAGTATTTTGAATTTTTTTTTTCTGGTGCACAAAATGACCCCCGCAGACGCCTAGTTTAGGAGATATAGCCATTTTAGTATTTTGAATTTTCTTTTTTCTGGTGCACAAAATGACCCCCGCAGACGCCTAGTTTAGGATATATAGCCATTTTAGTATTTTGAATTTTTTTTTTTCTGATGCATAAAATGACCCCCGCAGACGCCTAGTTTAGGAGATATAGCCATTTTAGTATTTTGAATTTTCTTTTTTCTGGTGCATAAAATGACCCCCGCAGACGCCTAGTTTAGGAGATATAGCCATTTTAGTATTTTGAATTTTCTTTTTTCTGGTGCATAAAATGACCCCCGCAGACGCCTAGTTTAGGAGATATAGCCATTTTAGTATTTTGAATTTTCTTTTTTCTGGTGCATAAAATGACCCCCGCAGACGCCTAGTTTAGGAGATATAGCCACTTTAGTACTTTGAATTTTTTTTTTCTGGTGCACAAAACGACCCCTGCAGACGCCTAGTTTAGGAGATATAGCCATTTTAGTATTTTGAATTTTCTTTTTTCTGGTGCATAAAATGACCCCCGCAGACGCCTAGTTTAGGAGATATAGCCATTTTAGTATTTTGAATTTTCTTTTTTCTGGTGCATAAAATGACCCCCGCAGACGCCTAGTTTAGGATATATAGCCATTTTAGTATTTTGAATTTTTTTTTTCTGGTGCACAAAATGACCCCCGCAGACGCCTAGTTTAGGAGATATAGCCCTTTTAGTATTTTGAATTTTCTTTTTTCTGGTGCATAAAATGAGCCCCGCAGACGCCTAGTTTAGGAGATACAACCACTTTAGTATTTTGAATTTTCTTTTTTCTGGTGCATAAAATGACCCCCGCAGACGCCTAGTTTAGGAGATATAGCCATTTTAGTATTTTGAATTTTCTTTTTTCTGGTGCATAAAATGACCCCCGCAGACGCCTAGTTTAGGAGATATAGCCACTTTAGTACTTTGAATTTTTTTTTTCTGGTGCACAAAATGACCCCTGCAGACGCCTAGTTTAGGAGATATAGCCATTTTAGTATTTTGAATTTTCTTTTTTCTGGTGCATAAAATGACCCCCGCAGCCGCCTAGTTTAGGATATATAGCCATTTTAGTATTTTGAATTTTTTTTTTCTGGTGCACAAAATGACCCCCGCAGACGCCTAGTTTAGGAGATATAGCCATTTTAGTATTTTGAATTTTTTTTTTCTGGTGCACGAAATGACCCCCGCAGACGCCTAGTTTAGGAGATATAGCCATTTTAGTATTTTGAATTTTCTTTTATCTGGTGCATAAAATGACCCCCGCAGACGCCTAGTTTAGGAGATATAGCCATTTTAGTATTTTGAATTTTCTTTTTTCTGGTGCATAAAATGACCCCCGCAGACGCCTAGTTTAGGAGATGTAGACATTTTAGTATTTTGAATTTTTTTTTTCTGGTGCACAAAATGACCCCCGCAGACGCCTAGTTTAGGAGATATAGCCATTTTAGTATTTTGAATTTTTTTTTTCTGGTGCACAAAATGACCCCCGCAGACGCCTAGTTTAGGAGATATAGCCATTTTAGTATTTTGAATTTTCTTTTTTCTGGTGCACAAAATGACCCCCGCAGACGCCTAGTTTAGGATATATAGCCATTTTAGTATTTTGAATTTTTTTTTTTCTGATGCATAAAATGACCCCCGCAGACGCCTAGTTTAGGAGATATAGCCATTTTAGTATTTTGTATTTTCTTTTTTCTGGTGCATAAAATGACCCCCGCAGACGCCTATTTTAGGAGATATAGCCATTTTAGTATTTTGAATTTTCTTTTTTCTGGTGCATAAAATGACCCCCGCAGACGCCTAGTTTAGGAGATATAGCCATTTTAGTATTTTGAATTTTCTTTTTTCTGGTGCATAAAATGACCCCCGCAGACGCCTAGTTTAGGAGATATAGCCATTTTAGTATTTTGAATTTTTTTTTTCTGGTGCATAAAATGACCCCCGCAGACGCCTAGTTTAGGAGATATAGCCATTTTAGTATTTTGAATTTTCTTTTTTCTGGTGCATAAAATGACCCCCGCAGACGCCTAGTTTAGGAGATATAGCCACTTTAGTACTTTGAATTTTTTTTTTCTGGTGCACAAAATGACCCCTGCAGACGCCTAGTTTAGGAGATATAGCCATTTTAGTATTTTGAATTTTCTTTTTTCTGGTGCATAAAATGACCCCCGCAGACGCCTAGTTTAGGAGATATAGCCCTTTTAGTATTTTGAATTTTCTTTTTTCTGGTGCATAAAATGACCCCCGCAGACGCCTAGTTTAGGATATATAGCCATTTTAGTATTTTGAATTTTTTTTTTCTGGTGCACAAAATGACCCCTGCAGACGCCTAGTTTAGGAGATATAGCCATTTTAGTATTTTGAATTTTCTTTTTTCTGGTGCATAAAATGACCCCCGCAGACGCCTAGTTTAGGAGATATAGCCCTTTTAGTATTTTGAATTTTCTTTTTTCTGGTGCATAAAATGACCCCCGCAGACGCCTAGTTTAGGATATATAGCCATTTTAGTATTTTGAATTTTTTTTTTCTGGTGCACAAAATGACCCCCGCAGACGCCTAGTTTAGGAGATATAGCCCTTTTAGTATTTTGAATTTTCTTTTATCTGGTGCATAAAATGACCCCCGCAGACGCCTAGTTTAGGAGATATAGCCATTTTAGTATTTTGAATTTTCTTTTTTCTGGTGCATAAAATGACCCCCGCAGACGCCTAGTTTAGGAGATGTAGACATTTTAGTATTTTGAATTTTTTTTTTCTGGTGCACAAAATGACCCCCGCAGACGCCTAGTTTAGGAGATATAGCCATTTTAGTATTTTGAATTTTTTTTTTCTGGTGCACAAAATGACCCCCGCAGACGCCTAGTTTAGGAGATATAGCCATTTTAGTATTTTGAATTTTCTTTTTTCTGGTGCACAAAATGACCCCCGCAGACGCCTAGTTTAGGATATATAGCCATTTTAGTATTTTGAATTTTTTTTTTTCTGATGCATAAAATGACCCCCGCAGACGCCTAGTTTAGGAGATATAGCCATTTTAGTATTTTGTATTTTCTTTTTTCTGGTGCATAAAATGACCCCCGCAGACGCCTATTTTAGGAGATATAGCCATTTTAGTATTTTGAATTTTCTTTTTTCTGGTGCATAAAATGACCCCCGCAGACGCCTAGTTTAGGAGATATAGCCATTTTAGTATTTTGAATTTTCTTTTTTCTGGTGCATAAAATGACCCCCGCAGACGCCTAGTTTAGGAGATATAGCCACTTTAGTACTTTGAATTTTTTTTTTCTGGTGCACAAAATGACCCCTGCAGACGCCTAGTTTAGGAGATATAGCCATTTTAGTATTTTGAATTTTCTTTTTTCTGGTGCATAAAATGACCCCCGCAGACGCCTAGTTTAGGAGATATAGCCCTTTTAGTATTTTGAATTTTCTTTTTTCTGGTGCATAAAATGACCCCCGCAGACGCCTAGTTTAGGATATATAGCCATTTTAGTATTTTGAATTTTTTTTTTCTGGTGCACAAAATGACCCCCGCAGACGCCTAGTTTAGGAGATATAGCCCTTTTAGTATTTTGAATTTTCTTTTTTCTGGTGCATAAAATGAGCCCCGCAGACGCCTAGTTTAGGAGATACAACCACTTTAGTATTTTGAATTTTCTTTTTTCTGGTGCATAAAATGACCCCCGCAGACTCCTAGTTTAGGAGATATAGCCATTTTAGTATTTTGAATTTTTTTTTTCTGGTGCCCAAAAAGACACCCGCAGACGCCTAGTTTAGGATATATAGCCATTTTAGTATTTTGAATTTTTTTTTTCTGGTGCACAAAATGACCCCCGCAGACGCCTAGTTTAGGAGATATAGCCATTTTAGTATTTTGAATTTTCTTTTTTCTGGTGCATAAAATGACCCCCGCAGACGCCTAGTTTAGGATATATAGCCATTTTAGTATTTTGAATTTTTTTTTTCTGGTGCACAAAATGACCCCCGCAGACGCCTAGTTTAGGAGATATAGCCATTTTAGTATTTTGAATTTTTTTTTTCTGGTGCACAAAATGACCCCCGCAGACTCCTAGTTTAGGAGATATAGCCATTTTAGTATTTTGAATTTTTTTTTTTCGGGTGCACAAAATGACCCCCGCAGACGCCTAGTTTAGGAGATATAGCCATTTTAGTATTTTGAATTTTTTTTTCTGGTGCACAAAATGACCCCAGCAGACGCCTAGTTTAGGAGATATAGCCATTTTAGTATTTTGAATTTTTTTTTTCTGGTGCACAAAATGACCCCCGCAGACGCCTAGTTTAGGAGATATAGCCATTTTAGTACTTTTAATTTTTTTTTTCTGGTGCACAAAATGACCCCCGCAGACGCCTAGTTTAGGAGATATAGCCATTTTAGTATTTTGAATTTTCTTTTATCTGGTGCATAAAATGACCCCCGCAGACGCCTAGTTTAGGAGATATAGCCATTTTAGTATTTTGAATTTTCTTTTTTCTGGTGCATAAAATGACCCCCGCAGACGCCTAGTTTAGGAGATATAAGCATTTTAGTATTTTGAATTTTCTTTTTTCTGGTGCATAAAATGACCCCCGCAGACGCCTAGTTTAGGAGATGTAGACATTTTAGTATTTTGAATTTTTTTTTTCTGGTGCACAAAATGACCCCCGCAGACGCCTAGTTTACGAGATATAGCCATTTTAGTATTTTGAATTTTTTTTTTTCTGGTGCACAAAATGACCCCCGCAGACGCCTAGTTTAGGAGATATAGCCATTTTAGTATTTTGAATTTTTTTTTTCTGGTGCACAAAATGACCCCCGCAGACGCCTAGTTTAGGAGATATAGCCATTTTAGTATTTTGAATTTTCTTTTTTCTGGTGCATAAAATGACCCCCGCAGACGCCTAGTTTAGGAGATAGAGCCATTTTGGTATTTTGAATTTTTTTTTCTGGTGCACAAAATGACCCCCGCAGACGCCTAGTTTAGGAGATATAGCTATTTTAGTATTTTGCATTTTTTTTTCTGGTGCATAAAATGACCCCCGCAGACGCCTAGTTTAGGAGATATAGCCATTTTAGTATTTTGAATTTTCTTTTTTCTGGTGCATAAAATGACCCCCGCAGACGCCTAGTTTAGGAGATATAGCCATTTTAGTATTTTGAATTTTCTTTTTTCTGGTGCATAAAATGACCCCCGCAGACGCCTAGTGTAGGAGATATAGCCATTTTAGTATTTTGAATTTTTTTTTTCTGGTGCACAAAATGACCCCCGCAGACGCCTAGTTTAGGAGATATAGCCATTTTAGTATTTTGAATTTTCTTTTTTCTGGTGCATAAAATTACCCCCGCAGACGCCTAGTTTAGGAGATATAGCCCTTTTAGTATTTTGAATTTTCTTTTTTCTGGTGCATAAAATGACCCCCGCAGACGCCTAGTTTAGGAGATATAACCATTTTAGTATTTTGAATTTTCTTTTTTCTGGTGCATAAAATGACCCCCGCAGACGCCTAGTTTAGGAGATATAGACATTTTAGTATTTTGAATTTTTTTTTTCTGGTGCACAAAATGACCCCCGCAGACGCCTAGTTTAGGAGATATAGCCATTTTAGTATTTTGAATTTTTTTTTTCTGGTGCACAAAATGACCCCCGCAGACGCCTAGTTTAGGAGATATAGCCATTTTAGTATTTTGAATTTTCTTTTTTCTGGTGCATAAAATGACCCCCGCAGACGCCTAGTTTAGGAGATATAGCCCTTTTAGTATTTTGAATTTTCTTTTTTCTGGTGCATAAAATGACCCCCGCAGACGCCTAGTTTAGGATATATAGCCATTTTAGTATTTTGAATTTTTTTTTTCTGGTGCACAAAATGACCCCCGCAGACGCCTAGTTTAGGAGATATAGCCATTTTAGTATTTTGAATTTTCTTTTTTCTGGTGCATAAAATGACCCCCGCAGACGCCTAGTTTAGGATATATAGCCATTTTAGTATTTTGAATTTTTTTTTTCTGGTGCACAAAATGACCCCCGCAGACGCCTAGTTTAGGAGATATAGCTCTTTTAGTATTTTGAATTTTCTTTTTTCTGGTGCATAAAATGAGCCCCGCAGACGCCTAGTTTAGGAGATATAACCACTTTAGTATTTTGAATTTTCTTTTTTCTGGTGCATAAAATGACCCCCGCAGACTCCTAGTTTAGGAGATATAGCCATTTTAGTATTTTGAATTTTTTTTTTCTGGTGCCCAAAAAGACACCCGCAGACGCCTAGTTTAGGAGATATAGCCATTTTAGTATTTTGAATTTTTTTTTTCTGGTGCACACAATGACCCCCGCAGACGCCTAGTTTAGGAGATATAGCCATTTTAGTATTTTGAATTTTCTTTTTTCTGGTGCATAAAATGACCCCCGCAGACGCCTAGTTTAGGAGATATAGCTATTTTAGTATTTAGAATTTTTTTTTTCTGGTGTACAAAATGACCCCCGCAGACGCCTAGTTTAGGAGATATAGCCATTTTAGAATTTTGAATTTTCTTTTTTCTGGTGCCTAAAATGACCCCCGCAGACGCCTAGTTTAGGAGATATAGCCATTTTAGTATTTTGAATTTTTTTTTTCTGGTGCACAAAATGACCCCCGCAGACTCCTAGTTTAGGAGATATAGCCATTTTAGTATTTTGAATTTTTTTTTTCGGGTGCACAAAATGACCCCCGCAGACGCCTAGTTTAGGAGATATAACCATTTTAGTATTTTGAATTTTTTTTTCTGGTGCACAAAATGACCCCCGCAGACGCCTAGTTTAGGAGATATAGCCATTTTAGTATTTTGAATTTTTTTTTTCTGGTGCACAAAATGACCCCCGCAGACGCCTAGTTTAGGAGATATAGCCATTTTAGTATTTTGAATTTTTTTTTTCTGGTGCACAAAATGACCCCCGCAGACGCCTAGTTTAGGAGATATAGCCATTTTAGTATTTTGAATTTTCTTTTATCTGGTGCATAAAATGACCCCCGCAGACGCCTAGTTTAGGAGATATAGCCATTTTAGTATTTTGAATTTTCTTTTTTCTGGTGCATAAAATGACCCCCGCAGACGCCTAGTTTAGGAGATGTAGACATTTTAGTATTTTGAATTTTTTTTTTCTTGTGCACAAAATGACCCCCGCAGACGCCTAGTTTAGGAGATATAGCCATTTTAGTATTTTGAATTTTTTTTTTCTGGTGCACAAAATGACCCCCGCAGACGCCTAGTTTAGGAGATATAGCCATTTTAGTATTTTGAATTTTCTTTTTTCTGGTGCACAAAATGACCCCCGCAGACGCCTAGTTTAGGATATATAGCCATTTTAGTATTTTGAATTTTTTTTTTTCTGATGCATAAAATGACCCCCGCAGACGCCTAGTTTAGGAGATATAGCCATTTTAGTATTTTGAATTTTCTTTTTTCTGGTGCATAAAATGACCCCCGCAGACGCCTAGTTTAGGAGATATAGCCATTTTAGTATTTGAATTTTCTTTTTTCTGGTGCATAAAATGACCCCCGCAGACGCCTAGTTTAGGAGATATAGCCATTTTAGTATTTTGAATTTTTTTTTTTCTGGTGCATAAAATGACCCCCGCAGACGCCTAGTTTAGGAGATATAGCCATTTTAGTACTTTGAATTTTTTTTTTCTGGTGCACAAAATGACCCCTGCAGACGCCTAGTTTAGGAGATATAGCCATTTTAGTATTTTGCATTTTTTTTTCTGGTGCATAAAATGACCCCCGCAGACGCCTAGTTTAGGAGATATAGCCATTTTAGTATTTTGAATTTTCTTTTTTCTGGTGCATAAAATGACCCCCGCAGACGCCTAGTTTAGGAGATATAACCATTTTAGTATTTTGAATTTTCTTTTTTCTGGTGCATAAAATGACCCCCGCAGACGCCTAGTTTAGGAGATATAGCCCTTTTAGTATTTTGAATTTTCTTTTTTCTGGTGCATAAAATGACCCCCGCAGACGCCTAGTTTAGGATATATAGCCATTTTAGTATTTTGAATTTTATTTTTCTGGTGCACAAAATGACCCCCGCAGACGCCTAGTTTAGGAGATATAGCCATTTTAGTATTTTGAATTTTCTTTTTTCTGGTGCATAAAATGACCCCCGCAGACGCCTAGTTTAGGATATATAGCCATTTTAGTATTTTGAATTTTTTTTTTCTGGTTCACAAAATGACCCCCGCAGACGCCTAGTTTAGGAGATATAGCCCTTTTAGTATTTTGAATTTTCTTTTTTCTGGTGCATAAAATGAGCACCGTAGACGCCTAGTTTAGGAGATATAACCACTTTAGTATTTTGAATTTTCTTTTTTCTGGTGCATAAAATGACCCCCGCAGACTCCTAGTTTAGGAGATATAGCCATTTTAGTATTTTGAATTTTTTTTTTCTGGTGCCCAAAAAGACACCCGCAGACGCCTAGTTTAGGATATATAGCCATTTTAGTATTTTGAATTTTTTTTTTCTGGTGCACAAAAT
Source organism: Volucella zonaria (assembly GCA_963966105.1). Classification (NCBI taxonomy): domain Eukaryota; kingdom Metazoa; phylum Arthropoda; class Insecta; order Diptera; family Syrphidae; genus Volucella; species Volucella zonaria. The sequence goes on along the minus strand of OZ014533.1, from coordinate 89,277,175 downwards.
GACCCCCGCAGACGCCTAGTTTAGGAGATATAGCCATTTTAGTATTTTGAATTTTCTTTTTTCTGGTGCATAAAATGACACCCGCAGACGCCTAGTTTAGGATATATAGCCATTTTAGTATTTTGAATTTTTTTTTTCTGGTGCACAAAATGACCCCCGCAGACGCCTAGTTTAGGAGATATAGCCATTTTAGTATTTTGAATTTTCTTTTTTCTGGTGCATAAAATGACCCCCGCAGACGCCTAGTTTAGGAGATATAGCCATTTTAGTATTTAGAATTTTTTTTTTCTGGTGCACAAAATGACCCCCGCAGACGCCTAGTTTAGGAGATATAGCCATTTTAGAATTTTGAATTTTCTTTTTCTGGTGCCTAAAATGACCCCCGCAGACGCCTAGTTTAGGAGATATAGCCATTTTAGTATTTTGAATTTTTTTTTTCGGGTGCACAAAATGACCCCCGCAGACGCCTAGTTTAGGAGATATAGCCATTTTAGTATTTTGAATTTTTTTTTCTGGTGCACAAAATGACCCCCGCAGACGCCTAGTTTAGGAGATATAGCCATTTTAGTATTTTGAATTTTTTTTTTCTGGTGCACAAAATGACCCCCGCAGACGCCTAGTTTAGGAGATATAGCCATTTTAGTATTTTGAATTTTTTTTTTCTGGTGCACAAAATGACCCCCGCAGACGCCTAGTTTAGGAGATATAGCCATTTAGTATTTTGAATTTTCTTTTATCTGGTGCATAAAATGACCCCCGCAGACGCCTAGTTTAGGAGATATAGCCATTTTAGTATTTTGAATTTTCTTTTTTCTGGTGCATAAAATGACCCACGCAGACGCCTAGTTTAGGAGATATAAGCATTTTAGTATTTTGAATTTTCTTTTTTCTGGTGCATAAAATGACCCCCGCAGACGCCTAGTTTAGGAGATGTAGACATTTTAGTATTTTGAATTTTCTTTTTTCTGGTGCATAAAATGACCCACGCAGACGCCTAGTTTAGGAGATATAAGCATTTTAGTATTTTGAATTTTTTTCTTCTGGTGCACAAAATGACCCCCGCAGACGCCTAGTTTAGGAGATATAGCCATTTTAGTATTTTGAATTTTTTTTTTCTGGTGCACAAAATGACCCCCGCAGACGCCTAGTTTAGGAGATATAGCCATTTTAGTATTTTGAATTTTCTTTTTTCTGGTGCATAAAATGACCCCCGCAGACGCCTAGTTTAGGAGATATAGCCATTTTAGTATTTTGAATTTTGTTTTTCTGGTGCACAAAATGACCCCCGCAGACGCCTAGTTTAGGAGATATAGCCATTTTAGTATTTTGAATTTTCTTTTTTCTGGTGCATAAAATGACCCCCGCAGACGCCTAGTTTAGGAGATAGAGCCATTTTAGTATTTTGAATTTTTTTTTTTCTGGTGCATAAAATGACCCCCGCAGACGCCTAGTTTAGGAAATATAGCCATTTTAGTATTTTGAATTTTCTTTTTTCTGGTGCATAAAATGACCCCCGCAGACGCCTAGTTTAGCAGATATAGCCATTTTAGTATTTTGAATTTTTTTTTTCTGGTGCACAAAATGACCCCCTCAGACGCCTGGTTTAGGAGATATAGCCATTTTAGTATTTTGAATTTTCTTTTTTTGGTGCATAAAATGACCCCCGCAGACGCCTAGTTTAGGAGATATAGCCATTTTAGTATTTTGAATTTTTTTTTTCTGGTGCATAAAATGACCCCCGCAGACGCCTAGTTTAGGAGATATAGCCATTTTAGTATTTTGAATTTTCTTTTTTCTGGTGCATAAAATGACCCCCGCAGACGCCTAGTTTAGGAGATATAGCCATTTTAGTATTTTGAATTTTTTTTTTCTGGTGCACAAAATGACCCCCGCAGACGCCTAGTTTAGGAGATATAGCTATTTTAGTATTTTGAATTTTTTTTTCTGGTGCATAAAATGACCCCCGCAGACGCCTAGTTTAGGAGATATAACCATTTCAGTATTCTGAATTTTCTTTTTTCTGGTGCATAAAATGACCCACGCAGACGCCTAGTTTAACAGATATAGCCATTTTAGTATTTTGAATTTTCTTTTTTTGGTGCATAAAATGACCCCAACAGACGCCTAGTTTAGGAGATATAGCCATTTTAGTATTTTGAATTTTTTTTTTCTGGTGCATAAAATGACCCCCGCAGACGCCTAGTTTAGGAGATATAGCCATTTTAGTATTTTGAATTTTCTTTTTTCTGGTGCATAAAATGACCCCCGCAGACGCCTAGTTTAGGAGATATAGCCATTTTAGTATTTTGAATTTTTTTTTTCTGGTGCACAAAATGACCCCCGCAAACGCCTAGTTTAGGAGATATAGCTATTTTAGTATTTTGAATTTTTTTTTCTGGTGCATAAAATGACCCCCGCAGACGCCTAGTTTAGGAGATATAGCCATTTTAGTATTTTGAATTTTCTTTTTTCTGGTGCATAAAATGACCCCCGCAGACGCCTAGTTTGGGAGATATAGCCATTTTAGTATTTTGAATTTTTTTTTTCTGGTGCACAAAATGACCCCCGCAGACGCCTAGTTTAGGATATATAGCCATTTTAGTATTTTGAATTTTCTTTTTTCTGGTGCATAAAATGACCCCCGCAGACGCCTAGTTTAGGAGATAGAGCCATTTTAGTATTTTGAATTTTTTTTTTTCTGATGCATAAAATGACCCCCGCAGACGCCTAGTTTAGGAAATATAGCCATTTTAGTATTTTGAATTTTCTTTTTTCTGGTGCATAAAATGACCCCCGCAGACGCCTAGTTTAGCAGATATAGCCATTTTAGTATTTTGAATTTTTTTTTTCTGGTGCACAAAATGACCCCCTCAGACGCCTGGTTTAGGAGATATAGCCATTTTAGTATTTTGAATTTTCTTTTTTTGGTGCATAAAATGACCCCAACAGACGCCTAGTTTAGGAGATATAGCCATTTTAGTATTTTGAATTTTTTTTTTCTGGTGCATAAAATGACCCCCGCAGACGCCTAGTTTAGGAGATATAGCCATTTTAGTATTTTGAATTTTCTTTTTTCTGGTGCATAAAATGACCCCCGCAGACGCCTAGTTTAGGAGATATAGCCATTTTAGTATTTTGAATTTTTTTTTTCTGGTGCACAAAATGACCCCCGCAGACGCCTAGTTTAGGAGATATAGCTATTTTAGTATTTTGAATTTTTTTTTCTGGTGCATAAAATGACCCCCGCAGACGCCTAGTTTAGGAGATATAGCCATTTTAGTATTTTGAATTTTCTTTTTTCTGGTGCATGAAATGACCCCCGCAGACGCCTAGTTTAGGAGATATAGCCATTTTAGTATTTTGAATTTTCTTTTTTCTGGTGCATAAAATGACCCCCGCAGACGCCTAGTTTGGGAGATATAGCCATTTTAGTATTTTGAATTTTTTTTTTCTGGTGCACAAAATGACCCCCGCAGACGCCTAGTTTAGGATATATAGCCATTTTAGTATTTTGAATTTTTTTTTTCTGATGCATAAAATGACCCCCGCAGACGCCTAGTTTAGGAGATATAGCCCTTTAAGTATTTTGAATTTTCTTTTTTCTGGTGCATAAAATGACCCCCGCAGACGCCTAGTTTAGGCGATATAGCCATTTTAGTATTTTGAATTTTCTTTTTACTGGTGCATAAAATGACCCCCGCAGACGCCTAGTTTAGGAGATATAGCCATTTTAGTATTTTGAATTTTTTTTTTCTGGTGCACAAAATGACCCCCGCAGACGCCTAGTGTAGGAGATATAGCCATTTTAGTATTTTGAATTTTCTTTTTTCTGGTGCATAAAATGACCCCCGCAGACGCCTAGTTTAGGAGATATAGCCATTTTAGTATTTTGAATTTTCTTTTTTCTGGTGCATAAAATGACACCCGCAGACGCCTAGTTTAGGAGATATAGCCATTTTAGTATTTTGAATTTTTTTTTTTCTGATGCATAAAATGACCCCCGCAGACGCCTAGTTTAGGAGATATAGCCATTTTAGTATTTTGAATTTTCTTTTTTCTGGTGCATAAAATGACCCCCGCAGACGCCTAGTTTAGGAGATATAGCCCTTTTAGTATTTTGAATTTTTTTTTTTCTGGTGCATAAAATGACCCCCGCAAACGCCTAGTTTAGGAGATATAGCCATTTTAGTATTTTGAATTTTTTTTTTCTGGTGCACAAAATGACCCCCGCAGACGCCTAGTTTAGGAGATATAGCCATTTTAGTATTTTGAATTTTCTTTTTTCTGGTGCATAAAATGACCCCCGCAGACGCCTAGTTTAGGAGATTTAGCCCTTTTAGTATTTTGAATTTTCTTTTTTCTGGTGCATAAAATGGCCCCCGCAGACGCCTAGTTTAGGAGATATAGCCATTTTAGTATTTTGAATTTTTTTTTTCTAGTGCACAAAATGACCCCCACAGACGCCTAGTTTAGGAGATATAGCCATTTTAGTATTTTGAATTTTCTTTTTTCTGGTGCATAAAATGACCCCCGCAGACGCCTAGTTTAGGAGATATAGCCATTTTAGTATTTTGAATTTTCTTTTTCTGGTGCACAAAATGACCCCCGCAGACGCCTAGTTTAGGAGATATAGCTATTTTAGTATTTTGAATTTTTTTTTCTGGTGCATAAAATGACCCCCGCAGACGCCTAGTTTAGGAGATATAGCCATTTTAGTATTTTGAATTTTCTTTTTTCTGGTGCATGAAATGACCCCCGCAGACGCCTAGTTTAGGAGATATAGCCATTTTAGTATTTTGAATTTTCTTTTTTCTGGTGCATAAAATGACCCCCGCAGACGCCTAGTTTGGGAGATATAGCCATTTTAGTATTTTGAATTTTTTTTTTCTGGTGCACAAAATGACCCCCGCAGACGCCTAGTTTAGGATATATAGCCATTTTAGTATTTTGAATTTTTTTTTTTCTGATGCATGAAATGACCCCCGCAGACGCCTAGTTTAGGAGATATAGCCATTTTAGTATTTTGAATTTTCTTTTTTCTGGTGCATAAAATGACCCCCGCAGACGCCTAGTTTAGGAGATATAGCCCTTTTAGTATTTTGAATTTTCTTTTTTCTGGTGCATAAAATGACCCCCGCAGACGCCTAGTTTAGGAGATATAGCCGTTTTAGTATTTTGAATTTTCTTTTTTCTGGTGCATAAAATGACCCCCGCAGACGCCTAGTTTGGGAGATATAGCCATTTTAGTATTTTGAATTTTTTTTTTCTGGTGCACAAAATGACCCCCGCAGACGCCTAGTTTAGGAGATATAGCTATTTTAGTATTTTGAATTTTTTTTTCTGGTGCATAAAATGACCCCCGCAGACGCCTAGTTTAGGAGATATAGCCATTTTAGTATTTTGAATTTTCTTTTTTCTGGTGCATGAAATGACCCCCGCAGACGCCTAGTTTAGGAGATAAAGCCATTTTAGTATTTTGAATTTTCTTTTTTCTGGTGCATAAAATAACCCCCGCAGACGCCTAGTTTAGGAGATATAGCCCTTTTAGTATTTTGAATTTTCTTTTTTCTCGTGCATAAAATGACCCCCGCAGACGCCTAGTTTAGGAGATATAGCCATTTTAGTATTTTGTATTTTCTTTTTACTGGTGCATAAAATGACCCCCGCAGACGCCTAGTTTAGGAGATATAGCCATTTTAGTATTTTGAATTTTTTTTTTCTGGTGCACAAAATGACCCCCGCAGACGCCTAGTTTAGGAGAAATAGCCATTTTTGTATTTTGAATTTTCTTTTTTCTGGTGCATAAAATGACCCCCGCAGACGCCTAGTTTAGGAGATATAGCCATTTTAGTATTTTGAATTTTCTTTTTTCTGGTGCATAAAATGACACCCGCAGACGCCTAGTTTAGGAGATATAGCCATTTTAGTATTTTGAATTTTTTTTTTCTGATGCATAAAATGACCCCCGCAGACGCCTAGTTTAGGAGATATAGCCATTTTAGTATTTTGAATTTTCTTTTTTCTGGTGCATAAAATGACCCCCGCAGACGCCTAGTTTAGGAGATATAGCCCTTTTAGTATTTTGAATTTTCTTTTTTCTGGTGCATAAAATGACCCCCGCAAACGCCTAGTTTAGGAGATATAGCCATTTTAGTATTTTGAATTTTTTTTTTCTGGTGCACAAAATGACCCCCGCAGACGCCTAGTTTAGGAGATATAGCCATTTTAGTATTTTGAATTTTCTTTTTTCTGGTGCATAAAAGACCCCCGCAGACGCCTAGTTTAGGAGATATAGCCCTTTTAGTATTTTGAATTTTCTTTTTTCTGGTGCATAAAATGGCCCCCGCAGACGCCTAGTTTAGGAGATATAGCCATTTTAGTATTTTGAATTTTTTTTTTCTGGTGCACAAAATGACCCCCGCAGACGCCTAGTTTAGGAGATATAGCCATTTTAGTATTTTGAATTTTCTTTTTTCTGGTGCATAAAATGACCCCCGCAGACGCCTAGTTTAGGAGATATAGCCATTTTAGTATTTTGAATTTTCTTTTTCTGGTGCACAAAATGACCCCCGCAGACGCCTAGTTTAGGAGATATAGCCATTTTAGTATTTTGAATTTTTTTTTTCTGTTGCGTAAAATGATCCCCGCAGACGCCTAGTTTAGGAGATATAGCCATTTTAGTATTTTGAATTTTTTTTTTCTGGTGCACAAAATGACCCCCGCAGACGCCTAGTTTAGGAGATATAGCCATTTTAGTTATTCGAATTTTTTTTTTCTGGTGCACAAAATGACCCCCGCAGACGCCTAGTTTAGGAGATATAGCCATTTTAGTATTTTGAATTTTCTTTTTTCTGGTGCATAAAATGACCACCGCAGACGCCTAGTTAAGGAGATATAGCCCTTTTAGTATTTTGAATTTTCTTTTTTCTGGTGCATAAAATGGCCCCCGCAGACGCCTAGTTTAGGAGATATAGCCATTTTAGTATTTTGAATTTTTTTTTTCTGGTGCACAAAATGACCCCCGCAGACGCCTAGTTTAGGAGATATAGCCATTTTAGTATTTTGAATTTTCTTTTTTCTGGTGCATAAAATGACCCCCGCAGACGCCTAGTTTAGGAGATATAGCCATTTTAGTATTTTGAATTTTCTTTTTCTGGTGCACAAAATGACCCCCGCAGACGCCTAGTTTAGGAGATATAGCCATTTTAGTATTTTGAATTTTTTTTTTCTGTTGCATAAAATGACCCCCGCAGACGCCTAGTTTAGGAGATATAGCCATTTTAGTATTTTGAATTGTTTTTTTCTGGTGCACAAAATGACCCCCGCAGACGCCTAGTTTAGGAGATATAGCCATTTTAGTATTTTGAATTTTCTTTTTTTGGGTGCATAAAATGACCCCCGCAGACGCCTAGTTTAGGAGATATAGCCATTTTAGTATTTTGAATTTTTTTTTTCTGGTGCATAAAATGACCCCCGCAGACGCCTAGTTTAGGAGATATAGCCATTTTAGTATTTTGAATTTTCTTTTTTCTGTTGCATAAAATGACCCCCGCAGACGCCTAGTTTAAGAGATATAGCCATTTTAGTTATTTGAATTTTTTTTTTCTGGTGCACAAAATGGCCCCCGCAGACGCCTAGTTTAGGAGATATAGCCATTTTAGTATTTTGAATTTTCTTTTTTTTGGTGTATAAAATGACCCCCGCAGACGGCTTGTGTAGGAGATATAGCCATTTTAGTATTTTGAATTTTCTTTTTTCTGGTGCATAAAATGACTCCCGCAGACGCATATTTTAGGAGATATAGCCATTTTAGTATTTTGAATTTTCTTTTTTCTGGTGCATAAAATGACCCCCGCAGACGCCTAGTTTAGGAGATATAGCCATTTTAGTATTTTGAATTTTCTTTTTTCTGGTGCATGAAATGACCCCCGCAGACGCCTAGTTTAGGAGATAAAGCCATTTTAGTATTTTGAATTTTCTTTTTTCTGGTGCATAAAATGACCCCCGCAGACGCCTAGTTTAGGAGATATAGCCCTTTTTGTATTTTGAATTTTCTTTTTTCTGGTGCATAAAATGACCCCCGCAGACGCCTAGTTTAGGAGATATAGCCATTTTAGTATTTTGTATTTTCTTTTTACTGGTGCATAAAATGACCCCCGCAGACGCCTAGTTTAGGAGATAAAGCCATTTTAGTATTTTGAATTTTCTTTTTTCTGGTGCATAAAATGACCCCCGCAGACGCCTAGTTTAGGAGATATAGCCATTTTAGTATTTTGAATTTTCTTTTTTCTGGTGCATGAAATGACCCCCGCAGACGCCTAGTTTAGGAGATAAAGCCATTTTAGTATTTTGAATTTTCTTTTTTCTGGTGCATAAAATGACCCCCGCAGACGCCTAGTTTAGGAGATATAGCCCTTTTAGTATTTTGAATTTTCTTTTTTCTGGTGCATAAAATGACCCCCGCAAACGCCTAGTTTAGGAGATATAGCCATTTTAGTATTTTGAATTTTTTTTTTCTGGTGCACAAAATGACCCCCGCAGACGCCTAGTTTAGGAGATATAGCCATTTTAGTATTTTGAATTTTCTTTTTTCTGGTGCATAAAAGACCCCCGCAGACGCCTAGTTTAGGAGATATAGCCCTTTTAGTATTTTGAATTTTCTTTTTTCTGGTGCATAAAATGGCCCCCGCAGACGCCTAGTTTAGGAGATATAGCCATTTTAGTATTTTGAATTTTTTTTTTCTGGTGCACAAAATGACCCCCGCAGACGCCTAGTTTAGGAGATATAGCCATTTTAGTTATTTGAATTTTTTTTTTCTGGTGCACAAAATGACCCCCGCAGACGCCTAGTTTAGGAGATATAGCCATTTTAGTATTTTGAATTTTCTTTTTTCTGGTGCATAAAATGACCACCGCAGACGCCTAGTTAAGGAGATATAGCCCTTTTAGTATTTTGAATTTTCTTTTTTCTGGTGCATAAAATGGCCCCCGCAGACGCCTAGTTTAGGAGATATAGCCATTTTAGTATTTTGAATTTTTTTTTTCTGGTGCACAAAATGACCCCCGCAGACGCCTAGTTTAAGAGATATAGCCATTTTAGTTATTTGAATTTTTTTTTTCTGGTGCACAAAATGACCCCCGCAGACGCCTAGTTTAGGAGATATAGCCATTTTAGTATTTTGAATTTTCTTTTTTCTGGTGCATAAAATGACCACCGCAGACGCCTAGTTAAGGAGATATAGCCCTTTTAGTATTTTGAATTTTCTTTTTTCTGGTGCATAAAATGGCCCCCGCAGACGCCTAGTTTAGGAGATATAGCCATTTTAGTATTTTGAATTTTTTTTTTCTGGTGCACAAAATGACCCCCGCAGACGCCTAGTTTAGGAGATATAGCCATTTTAGTATTTTGAATTTTCTTTTTTCTGGTGCATAAAATGACCCCCGCAGACGCCTAGTTTAGGAGATATTTTGAATTTTCTTTTTCTGGTGCACAAAATGACCCCCGCAGACGCCTAGTTTAGGAGATATAGCCATTTTAGTATTTTGAATTTTTTTTTTCTGTTGCATAAAATGACCCCCGCAGATGCCTAGTTTAGGAGATATAGCCATTTTAGTATTTTGAATTGTTTTTTTCTGGTGCACAAAATGACCCCCGCAGACGCCTAGTTTAGGAGAATAGCCATTTTAGTATTTTGAATTTTCTTTTTTTGGGTGCATAAAATGACCCCCGCAGACGCCTAGTTTAGGAGATATAGCCATTTTAGTATTTTGAATTTTTTTTTTCTGGTGCATAAAATGACCCCCGCAGACGCCTAGTTTAGGAGATATAGCCATTTTAGTATTTTGAATTTTCTTTTTTCTGTTGCATAAAATGACCCCCGCAGACGCCTAGTTTAGGAGATATAGCCATTTTAGTATTTTGAATTTTCTTTTTTTTGGTGCATAAAATGACCCCCGCAGACGGCTTGTTTAGGAGATATAGCCATTTTAGTATTTTGAATTTTCTTTTTTCTGGTGCATAAAATGACTCCCGCCGACGCATATTTTAGGAGATATAGCCATTTTAGTATTTTGAATTTTCTTTTTTCTGGTGCATAAAATGACCCCTGCAAACGCCTAGTTTAGGAGATATAGCCATTTTAGTATTTTGAATTTTTTTTTTCTGCTGCACAAAATGACCCCCGCAGACGCCTAGTTTAGGAGATATAGCCATTTCAGTATTTTGAATTTTCTTTTTTCTGGTGCATAAAATGACCCCCGCAGATGCCTAGTTTAGGAGATATAGCCATTTTAGTATTTTGAATTTTCTTTTTTCTGGTGCACAAAATGACCCCCGCAGACGCCTAGTTTAGGAGATATAGCCATTTTAGTATTTTGAATTTTCTTTTTTCTGGTGCATAAAATGACCCCCGCAGACGCCTAGTTTAGGAGATATAGCCATTTTAGTATTTTGAATTTTCTTTTTTCTGGTGCATAAAATGACCCCCGCAGACGCTTAGTTTAGCAGATATAGCTATTTTAGTATTTTGAATTTTTTTTTTCTGGTGCACAAAATGACCAACTCAGACGCCTAGTTTAGGAGATATAGCCATTTTAGTATTTTGAATTTTCTTTTTTTTGGTGCATAAAATGACCCCAACAGACGCCTAGTTTAGGAGATATAGCCATTTTAGTATTTTGAATTTTTTTTTCTGGTGCCTAAAATGACCCCCGCAGACGCCTAGTTTAGGAGATATAGCCATTTTAGTATTTTGAATTTTCTTTTTTCTGGTGCATAAAATGACCCCCGCAGACGCCTAGTTTAGGAGATATAGCCATTTTAGTATTTTGAATTTTTTTTTTCTGGTGCACAAAATGACCCCCGCAGACGCCTAGTTTAGGAGATATAGCCATTTTAGTATTTTGAATTTTTTTTTTCTGGTGCACAAAATGACCCCCGCAGACGCCTAGTTTAGGAGATATAGCCATTTTAGTATTTTGAATTTTCTTTTTTCTGGTGCATAAAATGACCCCCGCAGACGCCTAGTTTAGGAGATATAGCCATTTTAGTATTTTGAGTTTTTTTTTTCTGGTGCACAAAATGACCCCCGCAGACGCCTAGTTTAGGAGATATAGCCATTTTAGTATTTTGAATTTTTTTTTTCTGGTGCACAAAATGACCCCCGCAGACGCCTAGTTTAGGAGATATAGCCATTTTAGTATTTTGAATTTTTTTTTTCTGGTGCATAAAATGACCCCCGCAGACGCCTAGTTTAGGAGATATAGCCATTTTAGTATTTTGAATTTTTTTTTTCTGGTGCATAAAATGACACCCGCAGACGCCTAGTTTAGGAGATATAGCCATTTTAGTATTTTGAATTTTCTTTTTTCTGGTGCATAAAATGACCCCCGCAAACGCCTAGATTAGGAGATATAGCCATTTTAGTATTTTGAATTTTTTTTTTCTGGTGCACAAAATGACCCCCGCAGACGCCTAGTTTAGGAGATATAGCCATTTTAGTATTTTGAATTTTCTTTTTTCTGGTGCATAAAATGACCCCCGCAGACGCCTAGTTAAGGAGATTAAAACTAGTTTAGGAGATATAGCCATTTTAGTATTTTGAATTTTCTTTTTTCTGGTGCATAAAATGACACCCGCAGACGCCTAGTTTAGGAGATATAGCCATTTTAGTATTTTGAATTTTTTTTTTCTGATGCATAAAATGACCCCCGCAGACGCCTAGTTTAGGAGATATAGCCATTTTAGTATTTTGAATTTTCTTTTTTCTGGTGCATAAAATGACCCCCGCAGACGCCTAGTTTAGGAGATATAGCCCTTTTAGTATTTTGAATTTTCTTTTTTCTGGTGCATAAAATGACCCCCGCAAACGCCTAGTTTAGGAGATATAGCCATTTTAGTATTTTGAATTTTTTTTTTCTGGTGCACAAAATGACCCCCGCAGACGCCTAGTTTAGGAGATATAGCCATTTTAGTATTTTGAATTTTCTTTTTTCTGGTGCATAAAATGACCCCCGCAGACGCCTAGTTTAGGAGATATAGCCATTTTAGTATTTTGAATTTTCTTTTTCTGGTGCATAAAATGACCCCCGCAGACGCCTAGTTTAGGAGATATAGCCATTTTAGTATTTTGAATTTTTTTTTTCTGGTGCACAAAATGACCCCCGCAGACGCCTAGTTTAGGAGATATAGCCATTTTAGTATTTTGAATTTTCTTTTTTTGGGTGCATAAAATGACCCACGCAGACGCCTAGTTTAGGAGATATAGCCATTTCAGTATTTTGAATTTTTTTTTTCTGGTGCATAAGATGACCCCCGCAGACGCCTAGTTTAGGAGGTATAGCCATTTTAGTATTTTGAATTTTCTTTTTTCTGGTGCATAAAATGACCCCCGCAGACGCCTAGTTTAGGAGATATAGCCATTTTAGTATTTTGAATTTTTTTTTTCTGGTGCACAAAATGACCCCCGCAGACGCCTAGTTTAGGAGATATAGCCATTTTAGTATTTTGAATTTTCTTTTTTTTGGTGCATAAAATGACCCCCGCAGACGCCTTGTTTAGGAGATATAGCCATTTTAGTATTTTGAATTTTCTTTTTTCTGGTGCATAAAATGACCCCCGCAGACGCCTAGTTTAGGAGATATAGCCATTTTAGTATTTTGAATTTTCTTTTTTCTGGTGCACAAAATGACCCCCGCAGACGCCTAGTTTAGGAGATATAGCCATTTTAGTATTTTGAATTTTCTTTTTTCTGGTGCATAAAATGACCCCCGCAGACGCCTAGTTTAAGTGATATAGCCCTTTTAGTATTTTGAATTTTCTTTTTTCTGGTGCATAAAATGACCCCGCAGACGCCTAGTTTAGGAGATATAGCCATTTTAGTATTTTGAATTTTCTTTTTTCTGGTGCATAAAATGACCCCCGCAGACGCTTAGTTTAGCAGATATAGCCATTTTAGTATTTTGAATTTTTTTTTTCTGGTGCACAAAATGACCCCCTCAGACGCCTAGTTTAGGAGATATAGCCATTTTAGTATTTTGAATTTTCTTTTTTTTGGTGCATAAAATGACCCCAAAAGACGCCTAGTTTAGGAGATATAGCCATTTTAGTATTTAGAATTTTTTTTTTCTGGTGCATAAAATGACACCCGCAGACGCCTACTTTAGGTGATATAGCCATTTTAGTATTTTGAATTTTTTTTTTCTGATGCATAAAATGACCCCCGCAGACGCCTAGTTTAGGAGATATAGCAATTTTAGTATTTTGAATTTTATTTTCACTGGTGCATAAAATGACCCCCGCAGACGCCTAGTTTAGGAGATATAGCCATTTTAGTATTTTGAATTTTTTTTTTCTGGTGCACAAAATGACCCCCGCAGACGCCTAGTTTAGGAGATATAGCCATTTTAGTATTTTGAATTTTCTTTTTTCTGGTGCATAAAATGACCCCCGCAGACGCCTAGTTTAGGAGATATAGCCATTTTAGTATTTTAGTATTTTGAATTTTCTTTTTTCTGGTGCATAAAATGACACCCGCAGACGCCTAGTTTAGGAGATATAGCCATTTTAGTATTTTGAATTTTTTTTTTCTGATGCATAAAATGACCCCCGCAGACGCCTAGTTTAGGAGATATAGCCATTTTAGTATTTTGAATTTTCTTTTTTCTGGTGCATAAAATGACCCCCGCAGACGCCTAGTTTAGGAGATATAGCCCTTTTAGTATTTTGAATTTTCTTTTTTCTGGTGCATAAAATGACCCCCGCAAACGCGTATTTTAGGAGATATAGCCATTTTAGTATTTTGAATTTTTTTTTTCTGGTGCACAAAATGACCCCCGCAGACGCCTAGTTTAGGAGATATAGCCATTTTAGTATTTTGAATTTTCTTTTTTCTGGTGCATAAAATGACCCCCGCAGACGCCTAGTTTAGGAGATATAGCCATTTTAGTATTTTGAATTTTTTTTTTCTGGTGCACAAAATGACCCCCGCAGACGCCTAGTTTAGGAGATATAGCCATTTTAGTATTTTGAATTTTTTTTTTCTGGTGCACAAAATGACCCCCGCAGACGCCTAGTTTAGGAGATATAGCCATTTTAGTATTTTGAATTTTCTTTTTTCTGGTGCATAAAATGACCCTCGCAGACGCCTAGTTTAGGACATATAGCCATTTTAGTATTTTGAATTTTTTTTTTCTGGTGCACAAAATGACCCCCGCAGACGCCTAGTTTAGGAGATATAGCCATTTTAGTATTTTGAATTTTTTTTTTCTGGTGCACAAAATGACCCCCGCAGACGCCTAGTTTAGGAGATATAGCCATTTTAGTATTTTGAATTTTTTTTTTCTGGTGCATAAAATGACCCCCGCAGACGCCTAGTTTAGGAGATATAGCCATTTTAGTATTTTGAATTTTTTTTTTCTGGTGCATAAAATGACACCCGCAGACGCCTAGTTTAGGAGATATAGCCATTTTAGTATTTTGAATTTTCTTTTTTCTGGTGCATAAAATGACCCCCGCAAACGCCTAGATTAGGAGATATAGCCATTTTAGTATTTTGAATTTTTTTTTTCTGGTGCACAAAAAGACCCCCGCAGACGCCTAGTTTAGGAGATATAGCCATATTAGTATTTTGAATTTTCTTTTTTCTGGTGCATAAAATGACCCCCGCAGACGCCTAGTTAAGGAGATTAAAACTAGTTTAGGAGATATAGCCATTTTAGTATTTTGAATTTTCTTTTTTCTGGTGCATAAAATGACCCCCGCAGACGCCTAGTTAAGGAGATTAAAACTAGTTTAGGAGATATAGCCATTTTAGTATTTTGAATTTTCTTTTTTCTGGTGCATAAAATGACACCCGCAGACGCCTAGTTTAGGAGATATAGCCATTTCAGTATTTTGAATTTTTTTTTTCTGGTGCATAAGATGACCCCCGCAGACGCCTAGTTTAGGAGGTATAGCCATTTTAGTATTTTGAATTTTCTTTTTTCTGGTGCATAAAATGACCCCCGCAGACGCCTAGTTTAGGAGATATAACCATTTTAGTATTTTGAATTTTTTTTTTCTGGTGCACAAAATGACCCCCGCAGACGCCTAGTTTAGGAGATATAGCCATTTTAGTATTTTGAATTTTCTTTTTTTTGGTGCATAAAATGACCCCCGCAGACGCCTTGTTTAGGAGATATAGCCATTTTAGTATTTTGAATTTTCTTTTTTCTGGTGCATAAAATGACCCCCGCAGACGCCTAGTTTAGGAGATATAGCCATTTTAGTATTTTGAATTTTCTTTTTTCTGGTGCACAAAATGACCCCCGCAGACGCCTAGTTTAGGAGATATAGCCATTTTAGTATTTTGAATTTTCTTTTTTCTGGTGCATAAAATGACCCCCGCAGACGCCTAGTTTAAGTGATATAGCCCTTTTAGTATTTTGAATTTTCTTTTTTCTGGTGCATAAAATGACCCCGCAGACGCCTAGTTTAGGAGATATAGCCATTTTAGTATTTTGAATTTTCTTTTTTCTGGTGCATAAAATGACCCCCGCAGACGCTTAGTTTAGCAGATATAGCCATTTTAGTATTTTGAATTTTTTTTTTCTGGTGCACAAAATGACCCCCTCAGACGCCTAGTTTAGGAGATATAGCCATTTTAGTATTTTGAATTTTCTTTTTTTTGGTGCATAAAATGACCCCAACAGACGCCTAGTTTAGGAGATATAGCCATTTTAGTATTTAGAATTTTTTTTTTCTGGTGCATAAAATGACACCCGCAGACGCCTACTTTAGGTGATATAGCCATTTTAGTATTTTGAATTTTCTTTTTTCTGGTGCATAAAATGACCCCCGCAGACGCCTAGTTTAGGAGATATAGCCATTTTAGTATTTTGAATTTTTTTTTTCTGGTGCACAAAATGACCCCCGCAGACGCCTAGTTTAGGAGATATAGCCATTTTAGTATTTTGAATTTTCTTTTTTTTGGTGCATAAAATGACCCCCGCAGACGCCTTGTTTAGGAGATATAGCCATTTTAGTATTTTGAATTTTATTTTCACTGGTGCATAAAATGACCCCCGCAGACGCCTAGTTTAGGAGATATAGCCATTTTAGTATTTTGAATTTTCTTTTTTCTGGTGCATAAAATGACCCCCGCAGACGCCTAGTTTAGGAGATATAGCCATTTTAGTATTTTGAATTTTTTTTTTCTGGTGCACAAAATGACCCCCGCAGACGCCTAGTTTAGGAGATATAGCCATTTTAGTATTTTGAATTTTCTTTTTTTTGGTGCATAAAATGACCCCCGCAGACGCCTTGTTTAGGAGATATAGCCATTTTAGTATTTTGAATTTTCTTTTTTCTGGTGCATAAAATGACTCCCGCAGACGCATATTGTAGGAGATATAGCCATTTTAGTATTTTGAATTTTCTTTTTTCTGGTGCATAAAATGACCCCCGCAAACGCCTAGTTTAGGAGATATAGCCATTTTAGTATTTTGAATTTTCTTTTTTCTGGTGCACACAATGACCCCCGCAGACGCCTAGTTTAGGAGATATAGCCATTTTAGTATTTTGAATTTTCTTTTTTCTGGTGCATAAAATGACCCCCGCAGACGCCTAGTTTAGGTGATATAGCCCTTTTAGTATTTTGAATTTTCTTTTTTCTGGTGCATAAAATGACCCCCGCAGACGCCTAGTTTAGGAGATATAGCCATTTTAGTATTTTGAATTTTCTTTTTTCTGGTGCATAAAATGACCCCCGCAGACGCTTAGTTTAGCAGATATAGCCATTTTAGTATTTTGAATTTTTTTTTTCTGGTGCACAAAATGACCCCCTCAGACGCCTAGTTTAGGAGATATAGCCATTTTAGTATTTTGAATTTTCTTTTTTTTGGTGCATAAAATGAACCCAACAGACGCCTAGTTTAGGAGATATAGCCATTTTAGTATTTTGAATTTTTTTTTCTGGTGCATAAAATGACCCCCGCAGACGCCTAGTTTAGGAGATATAGCCATTTTAGTATTTTGAATTTTCTTTTTTCTTTTGCATAAAATGACCCCCGCAGACGCCTAGTTTAGGAGATATAGCCATTTTAGTATTTTGAATTTTTTTTTTCTGGTGCACAAAATGACCCCCGCAGACGCCTAGTTTAGGAGATATAGCCATTTTAGTATTTTGAATTTTCTTTTTTCTGGTGCATAAAATGACCCCCGCAGACGCCTAGTTTAGGCGATATAGCCATTTTAGTATTTTGAATTTTTTTTTTCTGGTGCACAAAATGACCCCCGCAGACGCCTAGTTTAGGAGATATAGCCATTTTAGTATTTTGAATTTTTTTTTTCTAGTGCATAAAATGACCCCCGCAGACGCCTAGTTTAGGAGATATAGCCATTTTAGTATTTTGAATTTTTTTTTTCTGGTGCATAAAATGACACCCGCAGACGCCTACGTTAGGTGATATAGCCATTTTAGTATTTTGAATTTTTTTTTTCTGATGCATAAAATGACCCCCGCAGACGCCTAGTTTAGGAGATATAGCAATTTTAGTATTTTGAATTTTCTTTTTTCTGGTGCATAAAATGACCCCCGCAAACGCCTAGTTTAGGAGATATAGCCATTTTAGTATTTTGAATTTTTTTTTTCTGGTGCACAAAATGACCCCCGCAGACGCCTAGTTTAGGAGATATAGCCCTTTTAGTATTTTGAATTTTCTTTTTTCTGGTGCATAAAATGGCCCCCGCAGACGCCTAGTTTAGGAGATATAGCCATTTTACTATTTTGAATTTTTTTTTTTCTGGTGCACAAAATGACCCCCGCAGACGCCTAGTTTAGGAGATATAGCCATTTTAGTATTTTGAATTTTCTTTTTTCTGGTGCATAAAATGACCCTCGCAGACGCCTAGTTTAGGAGATATAGCCATTTTAGTATTTTGAATTTTCTTTTTCTGGTGCACAAAATGACCCCCCCAGACGCCTAGTTTAGGAGATATAGCCATTTTAGTATTTTGAATTTTCTTTTTTCTGGTGCATAAAATGACCCCCGCAGACGCCTAGTTTAGGAGATATAGCCATTTTAGTATTTTGAATTTTTTTTTTCTGGTGCACAAAATGACCCCCGCAGACGCCTAGTTTAGGAGATATAGCCATTTTAGTATTTTGAATTTTTTTTTTCTGGTGCATAAAATGACCCCCGCAGACGCCTAGTTTAGGAGATATAGCCATTTTAGTATTTTGAATTTTTTTTTTCTGGTGCATAAAATGACACCCGCAGACGCCTACTTTAGGTGATATAGCCATTTTAGTATTTTGAATTTTTTTTTTCTGATGTATAAAATGACCCCCGCAGACGCCTAGTTTAGGAGATATAGCAATTTTAGTATTTTGAATTTTATTTTCACTGGTGCATAAAATGACCCCCGCAGACGCCTAGTTTAGGAGATATAGCCATTTTAGTATTTTGAATTTTTTTTTTCTGGTGCACAAAATGACCCCCGCAGACGCCTAGTTTAGGAGATATAGCCATTTTAGTATTTTGAATTTTCTTTTTTCTGGTGCATAAAATGACCCCCGCAGACGCCTAGTTTAGGAGATATAGCCATTTTAGTATTTTGAATTTTCTTTTTTTTGGTGCATAAAATGACACCCGCAGACGCCTAGTTTAGGAGATATAGCCATTTTAGTATTTTGAATTTTTTTTTTCTGATGCATAAAATGACCCCCGCAGACGCCTAGTTTAGGAGATATAGCCATTTTAGTATTTTGAATTTTTTTTTTTCTGGTGCATAAAATGACCCCCGCAAACGCCTAGATTAGGAGATATAGCCATTTTAGTATTTTGAATTTTTTTTTTCTGGTGCACAAAATGACCCCCGCAGACGCCTAGTTTAGGAGATATAGCCATTTTAGTATTTTGAATTTTCTTTTTTCTGGTGCATAAAATGACCCCCGCAGACGCCTAGTTTAGGAGATTAAAACTAGTTTAGGAGATATAGCCATTTTAGTATTTTGAATTTTCTTTTTTCTGGTGCATAAAATGACACCCGCAGACGCCTAGTTTAGGAGATATAGCCATTTTAGTATTTTGAATTTTTTTTTTCTGATGCATAAAATGACCCCCGCAGACGCCTAGTTTAGGAAATATAGCCATTTTAGTATTTTGAATTTTCTTTTTTCTGGTGCATAAAATGACCCCCGCAGACGCCTAGTTTAGGAGATATAGCCCTTTTAGTATTTTGAATTTTCTTTTTTCTGGTGCATAAAATGACCCCCGCAAACGCCTAGTTTAGGAGATATAGCCATTTTAGTATTTTGAATTTTTTTTTTCTGGTGCACAAAATGACTTCGCAGACGCCTAGTTTAGGAGATATAGCCATTTTAGTATTTTGAATTTTCTTTTTTCTGGTGCATAAAATGACCCCCGCAGACGCCTAGTTTAGGAGATATAGCCATTTTAGTATTTTGAATTTTCTTTTTCTGGTGCATAAAATGACCCCCGCAGACGCCTAGTTTAGGAGATATAGCCATTTTAGTATTTTGAATTTTTTTTTTCTGGTGCACAAAATGACCCCCGCAGACGCCTAGTTTAGGAGATATAGCCATTTTAGTATTTTGAATTTTCTTTTTTTGGGTGCATAAAATGACCCACGCAGACGCCTAGTTTAGGAGATATAGCCATTTCAGTATTTTGAATTTTTTTTTTCTGGTGCATAAAATGACCCCCGCAGACGCCTAGTTTAGGAGATATAGCCATTTTAGTATTTTGAATTTTCTTTTTTCTGGTGCATAAAATGACCCCCGCAGACGCCTAGTTTCGGAGATATAGCCATTTTAGTATTTTGAATTTTTTTTTTCTGGTGCACAAAATGACCCCCGCAGACGCCAAGTTTAGGAGATATAGTCATTTTAGTATTTTGAATTTTCTTTTTTTTGGTGCATAAAATGACCCCCGCAGACGCCTTGTTTAGGAGATATAGCCATTTTAGTATTTTGAATTTTCTTTTTTCTGGTGCATAAAATGACCCCAGCAGACGCCTAGTTTAGGAGATATAGCCATTTTAGTATTTTGAATTTTCTTTTTTCTGGTGCACAAAATGACCCCCGCAGACGCCTAGTTTAGGAGATATAGCCATTTTAGTATTTTGAATTTTCTTTTTTCTGGTGCATAAAATGACCCCCGCAGACGCCTAGTTTAGGTGATATAGCCCTTTTAGTATTTTGAATTTTCTTTTCTCTGGTGCATAAAATGACCCCCGCAGACGCCTAGTTTAGGAGATATAGCCATTTTAGTATTTTGAATTTTCTTTTTTCTGGTGCATAAAATGACCCCCGCAGACGCTTAGTTTAGCAGATATAGCCATTTTAGTATTTTGAATTTTTTTTTTCTGGTGCACAAAATGACCCCCTCAGACGCCTAGTTTAGGAGATATAGCCATTTTAGTATTTTGAATTTTCTTTTTTTTGGTGCATAAAATGACCCCAACAGACGCCTAGTTTAGGAGATATAGCCATTTTAGTATTTAGAATTTTTTTTTTCTGGTGCATAAAATGACACCCGCAGACGCCTACTTTAGGTGATATAGCCATTTTAGTATTTTGAATTTTTTTTTTCTGATGCATAAAATGACCCCCGCAGACGCCTAGTTTAGGAGATATAGCAATTTTAGTATTTTGAATTTTATTTTCACTGGTGCATAAAATGACCCCCGCAGACGCCTAGTTTAGGAGATATAGCCATTTTAGTATTTTGAATTTTTTTTTTCTGGTGCACAAAATGACCCCCGCAGACGCCTAGTTTAGGAGATATAGCCATTTTAGTATTTTGAATTTTCTTTTTTCTGGTGCATAAAATGACCCCCGCAGACGCCTAGTTTAGGAGATATAGCCATTTTAGTATTTTAGTATTTTGAATTTTCTTTTTTCTGGTGCATAAAATGACACCCGCAGACGCCTAGTTTAGGAGATATAGCCATTTTAGTATTTTGAATTTTTTTTTTCTGATGCATAAAATGACCCCCGCAGACGCCTAGTTTAGGAGATATAGCCATTTTAGTATTTTGAATTTTCTTTTTTCTGGTGCATAAAATGACCCCCGCAGACGCCTAGTTTAGGAGATATAGCCCTTTTAGTATTTTGAATTTTCTTTTTTCTGGTGCATAAAATGACCCCCGCAAACGCGTATTTTAGGAGATATAGCCATTTTAGTATTTTGAATTTTTTTTTTCTGGTGCACAAAATGACCCCCGCAGACGCCTAGTTTAGGAGATATAGCCATTTTAGTATTTTGAATTTTCTTTTTTCCTGTGCATAAAATGACCCCCGCAGACGCCTAGTTTAGGAGATATAGCCCTTTTAGTATTTTGAATTTTCTTTTTTCTGGTGCATAAAATGGCCCCCGCAGACGCCTAGTTTAGGAGATATAGCCATTTTAGTATTTTGAATTTTCTTTTTCTGGTGCACAAAATGACCCCCGCAGACGCCTAGTTTAGGAGATATAGCCATTTTAGTATTTTGAATTTTCTTTTTTCTGGTGCATAAAATGACCCCCGCAGACGCCTAGTTTAGGAGATATAGCCATTTTAGTATTTTGAATTTTTTTTTTCTGGTGCACAAAATGACCCCCGCAGACGCCTAGTTTAGGAGATATAGCCATTTTAGTATTTAGAATTTTTTTTTTCTGGTGCATAAAATGACACCCGCAGACGCCTACTTTAGGTGATATAGCCATTTTAGTATTTTGAATTTTTTTTTTCTGATGCATAAAATGACCCCCGCAGACGCCTAGTTTAGGAGATATAGCAATTTTAGTATTTTGAATTTTATTTTCACTGGTGCATAAAATGACCCCCGCAGACGCCTAGTTTAGGAGATATAGCCATTTTAGTATTTTGAATTTTTTTTTTCTGGTGCACAAAATGACCCCCGCAGACGCCTAGTTTAGGAGATATAGCCATTTTAGTATTTTGAATTTTCTTTTTTCTGGTGCATAAAATGACCCCCGCAGACGCCTAGTTTAGGAGATATAGCCATTTTAGTATTTTAGTATTTTGAATTTTCTTTTTTCTGGTGCATAAAATGACACCCGCAGACGCCTAGTTTAGGAGATATAGCCATTTTAGTATTTTGAATTTTTTTTTTCTGATGCATAAAATGACCCCCGCAGACGCCTAGTTTAGGAGATATAGCCATTTTAGTATTTTGAATTTTCTTTTTTCCTGTGAATAAAATGACCCCCGCAGACGCCTAGTTTAGGAGATATAGCCCTTTTAGTATTTTGAATTTTCTTTTTTCTGGTGCATAAAATGGCCCCCGCAGACGCCTAGTTTAGGAGATATAGCCATTTTAGTATTTTGAATTTTCTTTTTCTGGTGCACAAAATGACCCCCGCAGACGCCTAGTTTAGGAGATATAGCCATTTTAGTATTTTGAATTTTTTTTTTCTGGTGCATAAAATGACCCCCGCAGACGCCTAGTTTAGGAGATATAGCCATTTTAGTATTTTGAATTTTTTTTTTCTGGTGCACAAAATGACCCCCGCAGACGCCTAGTTTAGGAGATATAGCCATTTTAGTATTTTGAATTTTCTTTTTTTGGGTGCATAAAATGACCCACGCAGACGCCTAGTTTAGGAGATATAGCCATTTCAGTATTTTAAATTTTTTTTTTCTGGTGCATAAAATGACCCCCGCAGACGCCTAGTTTAGGAGATATAGCCATTTTAGTATTTTGAATTTTCTTTTTTCTGGTGCATAAAATGACCCCCGCAGACGCCTAGTTTAGGAGATATAGCCATTTTAGTATTTTGAATTTTTTTTTTCTGGTGCACAAAATGACCCCCGCAGACGCCTAGTTTAGGAGATATAGCCATTTTAGTATTTTGAATTTTCTTTTTTTTGGTGCATAAAATGACCCCCGCAGACGCCTTGTTTAGGAGATATAACCATTTTAGTATTTTGAATTTTCTTTTTTCTGGTGCACAAAATGACCCCCGCAGACGCCTAGTTTAGGAGATATAGCCATTTTAGTATTTTGAATTTTCTTTTTTCTGGTGCATAAAATGACCCCCGCAGACGCCTAGTTTAGGTGATATAGCCCTTTTAGTATTTTGAATTTTCTTTTTTCTGGTGCATAAAATGACCCCCGCAGACGCCTAGTTTAGGAGATATAGCCATTTTAGTATTTTGAATTTTCTTTTTTCTGGTGCATAAAATGACCCCCGCAGACGCTTAGTTTAGCAGATATAGCCATTTTAGTATTTTGAATTTTTTTTTTCTGGTGCACAAAATGACTCCCGCAGACGCATATTGTAGGAGATATAGCCATTTTAGTATTTTGAATTTTCTTTTTTCTGGTGCATAAAATGACCCCCGCAAACGCCTAGTTTAGGAGATATAGCCATTTTAGTATTTTGGATTTTCTTTTTTCTGGTGCACAAAATGACCCCCGTAGACTCCTAGTTTAGGAGATATAGCCATTTTAGTATTTTGAATTTTCTTTTTTCTGGTGCATAAAATGACCCCCGCAGACGCCTAGTTTAGGTGATATAGCCCTTTTAGTATTTTGAATTTTCTTTTTTCTGGTGCATAAAATGACCCCCGCAGACGCCTAGTTTAGGAGATATAGCCATTTTAGTATTTTGAATTTTCTTTTTTCTGGTGCATAAAATGACCCCCGCAGACGCTTAGTTTAGCAGATATAGCCATTTTAGTATTTTGAATTTTTTTTTTCTGGTGCACAAAATGACCCCCTCAGACGCCTAGTTTAGGAGATATAGCCATTTTAGTATTTTGAATTTTCTTTTTTCTGGTGCATAAAATGACCCCCGCAGACGCCTAGTTTAGGAGATATAGCCATTTTAGTATTTTGAATTTTTTTTTCTGGTGCATAAAATGACCCCCGCAGACGCCTAGTTTAGGAGATATAGCCATTTTAGTATTTTGAATTTTCTTTTTTCTTTTGCATAAAATGACCCCCGCAGACGCCTAGTTTAGGAGATATAGACATTTTAGTATTTTGAATTTTTTTTTTCTGGTGCACAAAATGACCCCCGCAGACGCCTAGTTTAGGAGATATAGCCATTTTAGTATTTTGAATTTTCTTTTTTCTGGTGCATAAAATGACCCCCGCAGACGCCTAGTTTAGGAGATATAGCCATTTTAGTATTTTGAATTTTTTTTTTCTGGTGCACAAAATGACCCCCGCAGACGCCTAGTTTAGGAGATATAGCCATTTTAGTATTTTGAATTTTTTTTTTCTGGTGCATAAAATGACCCCCGCAGACGCCTAGTTTAGGAGATATAGCCATTTTAGTATTTTGAATTTTTTTTTTCTGGTGCATAAAATGACACCCGCAGACGCCTACGTTAGGTGATATAGCCATTTTAGTATTTTGAATTTTTTTTTTCTGATGCATAAAATGACCCCCGCAGACGCCTAGTTTAGGAGATATAGCAATTTTAGTATTTTGAATTTTCTTTTTTCTGGTGCATAAAATGACCCCCGCAAACGCCTAGTTTAGGAGATATAGCCATTTTAGTATTTTGAATTTTTTTTTTCTGGTGCACAAAATGACCCCCGCAGACGCCTAGTTTAGGAGATATAGCCCTTTTAGTATTTTGAATTTTCTTTTTTCTGGTGCATAAAATGGCCCCCGCAGACGCCTAGTTTAGGAGATATAGCCATTTTAGTATTTTGAATTTTCTTTTTTCTGGTGCATAAAATGACCCCCGCAGACGCCTAGTTTAGGAGATATAGCCATTTTAGTATTTTGAATTTTTTTTTTCTGGTGCACAAAATGACCCCCGCAGACGCCTAGTTTAGGAGATATAGCCATTTTAGTATTTTGAATTTTCTTTTTTTTGGTGCATAAAATGACCCCCGCAGACGCCTTGTTTAGGAGATATAGCCATTTTAGTATTTTGAATTTTCTTTTTTCTGGTGCATAAAATGACTCCCGCAGACGCATATTTTAGGAGATATAGCCATTTTAGTATTTTGAATTTTGTTTTTTCTGGTGCATAAAATGACCCCCGCAAACGCCTAGTTTAGGAGATATAGCCATTTTAGTATTTTGAATTTTTTTTTTCTGGTGCACAAAATGACCCCCGCAGACGCCTAGTTTAGGAGATATAGCCATTTTAGTATTTTGAATTTTCTTTTTTCTGGTGCATAAAATGACCCCCGTAGACGCCTAGTTTAGGAGATATAGCCCTTTTAGTATTTTGAATTTTCTTTTTTCTGGTGCATAAAATGGCCCCCGCAGACGCCTAGTTTAGGAGATATAGCCATTTTAGTATTTTGAATTTTTTTTTTCTGGTGCACAAAATGACCCCCGCAAACGCCTAGTTTAAGAGATATAGCCATTTTAGTATTTTGAATTTTCTTTTTTCTGGTGCATAAAATGACCCCCGCAGACGCCTAGTTTAGGAGATATAGCCATTTTAGTATTTTGAATTTTCTTTCTCTGGTGCACAAAATGACCCCCCCAGACGCCTAGTTTAGGAGATATAGCCATTTTAGTATTTTGAATTTTTTTTTTCTGGTGCATAAAATGACCCCCGCAGACGCCTAGTTTAGGAGATATAGCCATTTTAGTATTTTGAATTTTCTTTTTCTGGTGCACAAAATGACCCCCGCAGACGCCTAGTTTAGGAGATATAGCCATTTTAGTATTTTGAATTTTTTTTTCTGGTGCATAAAATGACCCCCGCAGACGCCTAGTTTAGGAGATATAGCCATTTTAGTATTTTGAATTTTTTTTTTCTGGTGCACAAAATGACCCCCGCAGACGCTTAGTTTAGGAGATATAGCCATTTTAGTATTTTGAATTTTCTTTTTTTGGGTGCATAAAATGACCCCCGCAGACGCCTAGTTTAGGAGATATAGCCATTTTAGTATTTTGAATTTTTTTTTTCTGGTGCATAAAATGACCCCCGCAGACGCCTAGTTTAGGAGATATAGCCATTTTAGTATTTTGAATTTTCTTTTTTCTGGTGCATAAAATGACCCCCGCAGACGCCTAGTTTAGGAGATATAGCCATTTTAGTATTTTGAATTTTTTTTTTCTGGTGCACAAAATGACCCCGCAGACGCCTAGTTTAGGAGATGTAGCCATTTTATTATTTTGAATTTTCTTTTTTCTGGTGCATAAAATGACCCCCGCAGACGCCTAGTTTAGGAGATATAGCCATTTTAGTATTTTGAATTTTTTTTTTCTGGTGCATAAAATGACCCCCGCAGACGTCTGGTTTAGGAGATATAGCCATTTTAGTATTTTGAATTTTTTTTTTCTGGTGCTCAAAATGACCCCCGCAGACGCCTAGTTTAGGAGACATAGCCATTTTAGTATTTTGAATTTTCTTTTTTCTGGTGCATAAAATGACTCCCGCAGACGCCTAGTTTAGGAGATATAGCCATTTTAGTATTTTGAATTTTTTTTTTCTGGTGCACAAAATGACCCCCGCAGACGCCTAGTATAGGAGATGTAGCCATTTTAGTATTTTGAATTTTCTTTTTTCTGGTGCATAAAATGACCCCCGCAGACGCCTAGTTTAGGAGATATAGCCCTTTTAGTATTTTGAATTTTCTTTTTTCTGGTGCATAAAATGGCCCCCGCAGACGCCTAGTTTAGGAGATATATCCATTTTAGTATTTTGAATTTTTTTTTTCTGGTGCACAAAATGACCCCCGCAGACGCCTAGTTTAGGAGATATAGCCATTTTAGTATTTTGAATTTTCTTTTTTCTGGTTCATAAAATGACCCCCGCAGACGCCTAGTTTAGGAGATATAGCCATTTTAGTATTTTGAATTTTCTTTTTTCTGGTGCATAAAATGACCCCCGCAGACGCCTAGTTTAGGAGATATAGCCATTTTAGTATTTTGAATTTTCTTTTTCTGGTGCACAAAATGACCCCCGCAGACGCCTAGTTTAGGAGATATAGCCCTTTTAGTATTTTGAATTTTCTTTTTTCTGGTGCATAAAATGGCCCCCGCAGACGCCTAGTTTAGGAGATATAGCCATTTTAGTATTTTGAATTTTTTTTTTCTGGTGCACAAAATGACCCCCGCAGACGCCTAGTTTAGGAGATATAGCCATTTTAGTATTTTGAATTTTCTTTTTTTGGGTGCATAACATGACCCCCGCAGACGCCTAGTTTAGGAGATATAGCCATTTTAGTATTTTGAATTTTCTTTTTTCTGGTTCATAAAATGACCCCCGCAGACGCCTAGTTTAGGAGATATATCCATTTTAGTATTTTGAATTTTTTTTTTCTGGTGCATAAAATGACCCCCGCAGACGCCTAGTTTAGGAGATGTAGCCATTTTAGTATTTTGAATTTTCTTTTTTCTGGTGCATAAAATGACCCCCGCAGACGCCTAGTTTAGGAGATATAGCCATTTTAGTATTTTGAATTTTCTTTTTCTGGTGCACAAAATGACCCCCGCAGACGCCTAGTTTAGGAGATATAGCCATTTTAGTATTTTGAATTTTTTTTTTCTGGTGCATAAAATGACCCCCGCAGACGTCTAGTTTAGGAGATATAGCCATTTTAGTATTTTGAATTTTTTTTTTCTGGTGCTCAAAATGACCCCCGCAGACGCCTAGTTTAGGAGATATAGCCATTTTAGTATTTTGAATTTTCTTTTTTTGGGTGCATAAAATGACCCCCGCAGACGCCTAGTTTAGGAGATATAGCCATTTTAGGATTTTGAATTTTTTTTTTCTGGTGCATAAAATGACCCCCGCAGACGCCTAGTTTAGGAGATATAGCCATTTTAGTATTTTGAATTTTCTTTTTTCTGGTGCATTAAATGACTCCCGCAGACGCATATTTTAGGAGATATAGCCATTTTAGTATTTTGAATTTTTTTTTTCTGGTGCACAAAATGACCCCCGCAGACGCCTAGTTTAGGAGATGTAGCCATTTTAGTATTTTGAATTTTCTTTTTTCTGGTGCATAAAATGACCCCCGCAGACGCCTAGTTTAGGAGATATAGCCCTTTTAGTATTTTGAATTTTCTTTTTTCTGGTGCATAAAATGGCCCCCGCAGACGCCTAGTTTAGGAGATATAGCCATTTTAGTATTTTGAATTTTTTTTTTCTGGTGCACAAAATGACCCCCGCAGACGCCTAGTTTAGGAGATATAGCCATTTTAGTATTTTGAATTTTCTTTTTTCTGGTTCATAAAATGACCCCCGCAGACGCCTAGTTTAGGAGATATAGCCATTTTAGTATTTTGAATTTTCTTTTTTCTGGTGCATAAAATGACCCCCGCAGACGCCTAGTTTAGGAGATATAGCCATTTTAGTATTTTGAATTTTCTTTTTCTGGTGCACAAAATGACCCCCGCAGACGCCTAGTTTAGGAGATATAGCCCTTTTAGTATTTTGAATTTTCTTTTTTCTGGTGCATAAAATGGCCCCCGCAGACGCCTAGTTTAGGAGATATAGCCATTTTAGTATTTTGAATTTTCTTTTTTCTGGTGCATAAAATGGCCCCCGCAGACGCCTAGTTTAGGAGATATAGCCATTTTAGTATTTTGAATTTTTTTTTTCTGGTGCACAAAATGACCCGCGCAGACGCCTAGTTTAGGAGATATAGCCATTTTAGTATTTTGAATTTTCTTTTTTCTGGTGCATAAAATGGCCCCCGCAGACGCCTAGTTTAGGAGATATAGCCATTTTAGTATTTTGAATTTTTTTTTTCTGGTGCACAAAATGACCCCCGCAGACGCCTAGTTTAGGAAATATAGCCATTTTAGTATTTTGAATTTTCTTTTTTCTGGTGCATAAAATGACCCCCGCAGACGCCTAGTTTAGGAGATATAGCCATTTTAGTATTTTGAATTTTCTTTTTTCTGGTTCATAAAATGACCCCCGCAGACGCCTAGTTTAGGAGATATAGCCATTTTAGTATTTTGAATTTTCTTTTTTCTGGTGCATAAAATGACCCCCGCAGACGCCTAGTTTAGGAGATATAGCCATTTTAGTATTTTGAATTTTCTTTTTTCTGGTTCATAAAATGACCCCCGCAGACGCCTAGTTTAGGAGATATATCCATTTTAGTATTTTGAATTTTTTTTTTCTGGTGCACAAAATGACCCCCGCAGACGCCTAGTTTAGGAGATATAGCCATTTTAGTATTTTGAATTTTCTTTTTTCTGGTTCATAAAATGACCCCCGCAGACGCCTAGTTTAGGAGATATAGCCATTTTAGTATTTTGAATTTTCTTTTTTCTGGTGCATAAAATGACCCCCGCAGACGCCTAGTTTAGGAGATATAGCCATTTTAGTATTTTGAATTTTCTTTTTCTGGTGCACAAAATGACCCCCGCAGACGCCTAGTTTAGGAGATATAGCCCTTTTAGTATTTTGAATTTTCTTTTTTCTGGTGCATAAAATGGCCCCCGCAGACGCCTAGTTTAGGAGATATAGCCATTTTAGTATTTTGAATTTTTTTTTTCTGGTGCACAAAATGACCCCCGCAGACGCCTAGTTTAGGAGATATAGCCATTTTAGTATTTTGAATTTTCTTTTTTTGGGTGCATAAAATGACCCCCGCAGACGCCTAGTTTAGGAGATATAGCCATTTTAGTATTTTGAATTTTTTTTTTCTGGTGCATAAAATGACCCCCGCAGACGCCTAGTTTAGGAGATATAGCCATTTTCGTATTTTGAATTTTTTTTTTCTGGTGCATAAAATGACCCCCGCAGACGCCTAGTTTAGGAGATGTAGCCATTTTAGTATTTTGAATTTTCTTTTTTCTGGTGCATAAAATGACCCCCGCAGACGCCTAGTTTAGGAGATATAGCCATTTTAGTATTTTGAATTTTCTTTTTCTGGTGCACAAAATGACCCCCGCAGACGCCTAGTTTAGGAGATATAGCCATTTTAGTATTTTGAATTTTTTTTTTCTGGTGCATAAAATGACCCCCGCAGACGTCTAGTTTAGGAGATATAGCCATTTTAGTATTTTGAATTTTTTTTTTCTGGTGCTCAAAATGACCCCCGCAGACGCCTAGTTTAGGAGATATAGCCATTTTAGTATTTTGAATTTTCTTTTTTTGGGTGCATAAAATGACCCCCGCAGACGCCTAGTTTAGGAGATATAGCCATTTTAGGATTTTGAATTTTTTTTTTCTGGTGCATAAAATGACCCCCGCAGACGCCTAGTTTAGGAGATATAGCCATTTTAGTATTTTGAATTTTCTTTTTTCTGGTGCATAAAATGACTCCCGCAGACGCATATTTTAGGAGATATAGCCATTTTAGTATTTTGAATTTTTTTTTTCTGGTGCACAAAATGACCCCCGCAGACGCCTAGTTTAGGAGATGTAGCCATTTTAGTATTTTGAATTTTCTTTTTTCTGGTGCATAAAATGACCCCCGCAGACGCCTAGTTTAGGAGATATAGCCCTTTTAGTATTTTGAATTTTCTTTTTTCTGGTGCATAAAATGGCCCCCGCAGACGCCTAGTTTAGGAGATATAGCCATTTTAGTATTTTGAATTTTTTTTTTCTGGTGCACAAAATGACCCCCGCAGACGCCTAGTTTAGGAGATATAGCCATTTTAGTATTTTGAATTTTCTTTTTTCTGGTTCATAAAATGACCCCCGCAGACGCCTAGTTTAGGAGATATAGCCATTTTAGTATTTTGAATTTTCTTTTTTCTGGTGCATAAAATGACCCCCGCAGACGCCTAGTTTAGGAGATATAGCCATTTTAGTATTTTGAATTTTCTTTTTCTGGTGCACAAAATGACCCCCGCAGACGCCTAGTTTAGGAGATATAGCCCTTTTAGTATTTTGAATTTTCTTTTTTCTGGTGCATAAAATGGCCCCCGCAGACGCCTAGTTTAGGAGATATAGCCATTTTAGTATTTTGAATTTTCTTTTTTCTGGTGCATAAAATGGCCCCCGCAGACGCCTAGTTTAGGAGATATAGCCATTTTAGTATTTTGAATTTTTTTTTTCTGGTGCACAAAATGACCCGCGCAGACGCCTAGTTTAGGAGATATAGCCATTTTAGTATTTTGAATTTTCTTTTTTCTGGTGCATAAAATGGCCCCCGCAGACGCCTAGTTTAGGAGATATAGCCATTTTAGTATTTTGAATTTTTTTTTTCTGGTGCACAAAATGACCCCCGCAGACGCCTAGTTTAGGAAATATAGCCATTTTAGTATTTTGAATTTTCTTTTTTCTGGTGCATAAAATGACCCCCGCAGACGCCTAGTTTAGGAGATATAGCCATTTTAGTATTTTGAATTTTCTTTTTCTGGTGCACAAAATGACCCCCGCAGACGCCTAGTTTAGGAGATATAGCCATTTTAGTATTTTGAATTTTCTTTTTTTTGGTGCATAAAATGACCCCCGCAAACGCCTAGTTTAGGAGATATAGCCATTTTAGTATTTTGAATTTTTTTTTTCTGGTGCACAAAATGACCCCCGCAGACGCCTAGTTTAGGAGATATAGCCATTTTAGTATTTTGAATTTTCTTTTTTCTGGTGCATAAAATGACCCCCGCAGACGCCTAGTTTAGGAGATATAGCCCTTTTAGTATTTTGAATTTTCTTTTTTCTGGTGCATAAAATGGCCCCGCAGACGCCTAGTTTAGGAGATATAGCCATTTTAGTATTTTGAATTTTTTTTTTCTGGTGCACAAAATGACCCCCGCAAACGCCTAGTTTAAGAGATATAGCCATTTTAGTATTTTGAATTTTCTTTTTTCTGGTGCATAAAATGACCCCCGCAGACGCCTAGTTTAGGAGATATAGCCATTCTAGTATTTTGAATTTTCTTTTTCTGGTGCACAAAATGACCCCCCCAGACGCCTAGTTTAGAAGATATAGCCATTTTAGTATTTTGAATTTTTTTTTTCTGGTGCATAAAATGACCCCCGCAGACGCCTTGTTTAGGAGATATAGCCCTTTTAGTATTTTGAATTTTCTTTTTTCTGGTGCATAAAATGACCCCCGCAGACGCCTAGTTTAGGAGATATAGCCATTTTAGTATTTTGAATTTTCTCTTTCTGGTGCACAAAATGACCCCCGCAGACGCCTAGTTTAGCAGATATAGCCATTTTAGTATTTTGAATTTTTTTTTTCTGGTGCATAAAATGACCCCCGCAGACGCCTAGTTTAGGAGATATAGCCATTTTAGTATTTTGAATTTTTTTTTTCTGGTGCACAAAATGACCCCCGCAGACGCCTAGTTTAGGAGATATAGCCATTTTAGTATTTTGAATTTTCTTTTTTTGGGTGCATAAAATGACCCCCGCAGACGCCTAGTTTAGGAGATATAGCCATTTTAGTATTTTGAATTTTCTTTTTCTGGTGCACAAAATGACCCCCCCAGACGCCTAGTTTAGGAGATATAGCCATTTTAGTATTTTGAATTTTTTTTTTCTGGTGCATAAAATGACCCCCGCAGACGCCTAGTTTAGGAGATATAGCCATTTTAGTATTTTGAATTTTTTTTTTCTGGTGCATAAAATGACCCCCGCAGACGCCTAGTTTAGGAGATATAGCCATTTTAGTATTTTGAATTTTCTTTTTTCTGGTGCATAAAATGACCCCCGCAGACGCCTAGTTTAGGAGATATAGCCATTTTAGTATTTTGAATTTTTTTTTTCTGGTGCACAAAATGACCCCCGCAGACGCCTAGTTTAGGAGACGTAGCCATTTTAGTATTTTGAATTTTCTTTTTTCTGGTGCATAAAATGACCCCCGCAGACGCCTAGTTTAGGAGATATAGCCATTTTAGTATTTTGAATTTTCTTTTTCTGGTGCACAAAATGACCCCCGCAGACGACTAGTTTAGGAGATATAGCCATTTTAGTATTTTGAATTTTTTTTTTCTGGTGCTCAAAATGACCCCCGCAGACGCCTAGTTTAGGAGATATAGCCATTTTAGTATTTTGAATTTTTTTTTTCTGGTGCACAAAATGACCCCCGCAGACGCCTAGTTTAGGAGATATAGCCATTTTAGGATTTTGAATTTTTTTTTTCTGGTGCATAAAATGACCCCCGCAGACGCCTAGTTTAGGAGATATAGCCCTTTTAGTATTTTGAATTTTCTTTTTTCTGGTGCATAAAATGACACCCGCAGGCGTATAGTTTAGGAGATATAGCCATTTTAGTATTTTGAATTTTTTTTTTCTGGTGCATAAAATGACCCCCGCAGACGCCTAGTTTAGGAGATATAGCCATTTTAGTATTTTGAATTTTCTTTTTTCTGGTGCATAAAATGACCCCCGCAGACGCCTAGTTTAGGAGATATAGCCATTTTAGTATTTTGAATTTTCTTTTTCTGGTGCACAAAATGACCCCCGCAGACGCCTAGTTTAGGAGATATAGCCATTTTAGTATTTTGAATTTTTTTTTTCTGGTGCATAAAATGACCCCCGCAGACGCCTAGTTTAGGAGATATAGCCATTTTAGTATTTTGAATTTTTTTTTTCTGGTGCACAAAATGACCCCCGCAGACGCCTAGTTTAGGAGATATAGCCATTTTAGTATTTTGAATTTTTTTTTTCTGGTGCATAAAATGACCCCCGCAGACGCCTAGTTTAGGAGATATAGCCATTTTAGTATTTTGAATTTTCTTTTTTCTGGTGCATAAAATGACCCCCGCAGACGCCTAGTTTAGGAGATATAGCCATTTTAGTATTTTGAATTTTTTTTTTCTGGTGCACAAAATGACCCCCGCAGACGCCTAGTTTAGGAGATGTAGCCATTTTAGTATTTTGAATTTTCTTTTTTCTGGTGCATAAAATGACCCCCGCAGACGCCTAGTTTAGGAGATATAGCCATTTTAGTATTTTGAATTTTCTTTTTCTGGTGCACAAAATGACCCCCGCAGACGCCTAGTTTAGGAGATATAGCCATTTTAGTATTTTGAATTTTTTTTTTCTGGTGCTCAAAATGACTCCCGCAGACGCCTAGTTTAGGAGATATAGCCATTTTAGTATTTTGAATTTTCTTTTTTTGGGTGCATAAAATGACCCCCGCAGACGCCTAGTTTAGGAGATATAGCCATTTTAGGATTTTGAATTTTTTTTTTCTGGTGCATAAAATGACCCCCGCAGACGCCTAGTTTAGGAGATATAGCCATTTTAGTATTTTGAATTTTCTTTTTTCTGGTGCATAAAATGACTCCCGCAGACGCATATTTTAGGAGATATAGCCATTTTAGTATTTTGAATTTTTTTTTTCTGGTGCACAAAATTACCCCCGCAGACGCCTAGTTTAGGAGATATAGCAATTTTAGTATTTTGAATTTTCTTTTTTCTGCTGCATAAAATGACCCCCGCTGACGCCTAGTTTAGGAGATATAGCCATTTTAGTATTTTGAATTTTTTTTTTCTGGTGCACAAAATGACCCCCGCAGACGCCTAGTTTAGGAGATATAGCCATTTTAGTATTTTGGATTTTCTTTTTTCTGGTGCATAAAATGACCCCCGCAGACGCCTAGTTTAGGAGATATAGCCCTTTTAGTATTTTGAATTTTCTTTTTTCTGGTGCATAAAATGGCCCCCGCAGACGCCTAGTTTAGGAGATATAGCCATTTTAGTATTTTGAATTTTTTTTTTCTGGTGCACAAAATGACCCCCGCAGACGCCTAGTTTAGGAGATATAGCCATTTTAGTATTTTGAATTTTCTTTTTTCTGGTGCATAAAATGACCCCCGCAGACGCCTAGTTTAGGAGATATAGCCATTTTAGTATTTTGAATTTTTTTTTTCTGGTGCACAAAATGACCCCCGCAGACGCCTAGTTTAGGAGATATAGCCATTTTAGTATTTTGAATTTTTTTTTTCTGGTGCATAAAATGACCCCGCAGACGCCTAGTTTAGGAGATATAGCCATTTTAGTATTTTGAATTTTCTTTTTTCTGGTGCATAAAATGACCCCCGCAGACGCCTAGTTTAGGAGATATAGCCATTTTAGTATTTTGAATTTTTTTTTTTCTGGTGCACAAAATGACCCCCGCAGACGCCTAGTTTAGGAGATGTAGCCATTTTAGTATTTTGAATTTTCTTTTTTCTGGTGCATAAAATGACCCCCGCAGACGCCTAGTTTAGGAGATATAGCCATTTTAGTATTTTGAATTTTCTTTTTCTGGTGCACAAAATGACCCCCGCAGACGCCTAGTTTAGGAGATATAGCCATTTTAGTATTTTGAATTTTTTTTTTCTGGTGCTCAAAATGACTCCCGCAGACGCCTAGTTTAGGAGATATAGCCATTTTAGTATTTTGAATTTTCTTTTTTTGGGTGCATAAAATGACCCCCGCAGACGCCTAGTTTAGGAGATATAGCCATTTTAGGATTTTGAATTTTTTTTTTCTGGTGCATAAAATGACCCCCGCAGACGCCTAGTTTAGGAGATATAGCCATTTTAGTATTTTGAATTTTCTTTTTTCTGGTGCATAAAATGACTCCCGCAGACGCATATTTTAGGAGATATAGCCATTTTAGTATTTTGAATTTTTTTTTTCTGGTGCACAAAATTACCCCCGCAGACGCCTAGTTTAGGAGATATAGCAATTTTAGTATTTTGAATTTTCTTTTTTCTGGTGCATAAAATGGCCCCCGCAGACGCCTAGTTTAGGAGATATAGCCATTTTAGTATTTTGAATTTTCTTTTTTCTGGTGCATAAAATGACCCCCGCAGACGCCTAGTTTAGGAGATATAGCCATTTTAGTATTTTGAATTTTTTTTTTCTGGTGCATAAAATGACCCCCGCAGACGCCTAGTTTAGGAGATATAGCCATTTTAGTATTTTGAATTTTCTTTTTCTGGTGCATAAAATGACCCCCGCAGACGCCTAGTTTAGGAGATATAGCCATTTTAGTATTTTGAATTTTCTTTTTTCTGGTGCATAAAATGACCCCCGCAGACGCCTAGTTTAGGAGATATAGCCATTTTAGTATTTTGAATTTTCTTTTTCTGGTGCACAAAATGACCCCCGCAGACGCCTAGTTTAGGAGATATAGCCATTTTAGTATTTTGAATTTTTTTTTCTGGTGCACTAAATGACCCCCGCTGACGCCTAGTTTAGGAGATATAGCCATTTTAGTATTTTGAATTTTTTTTTTCTGGTGCACAAAATGACCACCGCAGACTCCTAGTTTAGGAGATATAGCCCTTTTAGTATTTTGAATTTTCTTTTTTCTGGTGCATAAAATGACCCCCGCAGACGCCTAGTTTAGGAGATATAGCCCTTTTAGTATTTTGAATTTTCTTTTTTCTGGTGCATAAAATGGCCCCCGCAGACGCCTAGTTTAGGAGATATAGCCATTTTAGTATTTTGAATTTTTTTTTTCTGGTGCACAAAATGACCCCCGCAGACGCCTAGTTTAGGAGATATAGCCATTTTAGTATTTTGAATTTTCTTTTTTCTGGTGCATAAAATGACCCCCGCAGACGCCTAGTTTAGGAGATATAGCCCTTTTAGTATTTTGAATTTTTTTTTTTCTGGTGCATAAAATGGCCCCCGCAGACGCCTAGTTTAGGAGATATAGCCATTTTAGTATTTTGAATTTTTTTTTTCTGGTGCACAAAATGACCCCCGCAGACGCCTAGTTTAGGAGATATAGCCATTTTAGTATTTTGAATTTTCTTTTTTCTGGTGCATAAAATGACCCCCGCAGACGCCTAGTTTAGGAGATATAGCCCTTTTAGTATTTTGAATTTTCTTTTTTCTGGTGCATAAAATGGCCCCCGCAGACGCCTAGTTTAGGAGATATAGCCATTTTAGTATTTTGAATTTTTTTTTTCTGGTGCACAAAATGACCCCCGCAGACGCCTAGTTTAGGAGATATAGCCATTTTAGTATTTTGAATTTTCTTTTTTCTGGTGCATAAAATGACCCCCGCAGACGCCTAGTTTAGGAGATATAGCCATTTTAGTATTTTGAATTTTCTTTTTCTGGTGCACAAAATGACCCCCGCAGACGACTAGTTTAGGAGATATAGCCATTTTAGTATTTTGATTTTTTTTTTTTCTGGTGCATAAAATGACCCCCGCAGACGCCTAGTTTAGGAGATATAGCCATTTTAGTATTTTGAATTTTTTTTTTCTGGTGCACAAAATGACCCCCGCAGACGCCTAGTTTAGGAGATATAGCCATTTTAGTATTTTGAATTTTCTTTTTTTGGGTGCATAAAATGACCCCCGCAGACGCCTAGTTTAGGAGATATAGCCATTTTAGTATTTTGAATTTTTTTTTTCTGGTGCATAAAATGACCCCCGCAGACGCCTAGTTTAGGAGATATAGCAATTTTAGTATTTTGAATTTTCTTTTTTCTGGTGCATAAAATGGCCCCCGCAGACGCCTAGTTTAGGAGATATAGCCATTTTAGTATTTTGAATTTTCTTTTTTCTGGTGCATAAAATGACCCCCGCAGACGCCTAGTTTAGGAGATATAGCCATTTTAGTATTTTGAATTTTTTTTTTCTGGTGCATAAAATGACCCCCGCAGACGCCTAGTTTAGGAGATATAGCCATTTTAGTATTTTGAATTTTCTTTTTCTGGTGCATAAAATGACCCCCGCAGACGCCTAGTTTAGGAGATATAGCCATTTTAGTATTTTGAATTTTCTTTTTTCTGGTGCATAAAATGACCCCCGCAGACGCCTAGTTTAGGAGATATAGCCATTTTAGTATTTTGAATTTTCTTTTTTCTGGTGCATAAAATGGCCACCGCAGACGCCTAGTTTAGGAGATATAGCCATTTTAGTATTTTGAATTTTTTTTTTCTGGTGCACAAAATGACCCCCGCAGACGCCTAGTTTAGGAGATATAGCCATTTTAGTATTTTGAATTTTTTTTTTCTGGTGCACAAAATGACCCCCGCAGACGCCTAGTTTAGGAGATATAGCCATTTTAGTATTTTGAATTTTCTTTTTTCTGGTGCATAAAATGACCCCCGCAGACGCCTAGTTTAGGAGATATAGCCCTTTTAGTATTTTGAATTTTCTTTTTTCTGGTGCATAAAATGGCCCCCGCAGACGCCTAGTTTAGGAGATATAGCCATTTTAGTATTTTGAATTTTTTTTTTCTGGTGCACAAAATGACCCCCGCAGACGCCTAGTTTAGGAGATATAGCCATTTTAGTATTTTGAATTTTCTTTTTTCTGGTGCATAAAATGACCCCCGCAGACGCCTAGTTTAGGAGATATAGCCATTTTAGTATTTTGAATTTTCTTTTTTCTGGTGCATAAAATGGCCCCCGCAGACGCCTAGTTTAGGAGATATAGCCATTTTAGTATTTTGAATTTTCTTTTTTCTGGTGCATAAAATGGCCCCCGCAGACGCCTAGTT
Source organism: Volucella zonaria (assembly GCA_963966105.1). Lineage (NCBI taxonomy): Eukaryota > Metazoa > Arthropoda > Insecta > Diptera > Syrphidae > Volucella > Volucella zonaria. Next base: position 89,238,865 of record OZ014533.1, on the reverse strand, counting down.
TAGGAGATATAGCCATTTTAGTATTTTGAATTTTTTTTTTCTGGTGCACAAAATGACCCCCGCAGACGCCTAGTTTAGGAGATATAGCCATTTTAGTATTTTGAATTTTCTTTTTTCTGGTGCATAAAATGACCCCCGCAGACGCCTAGTTTAGGAGATATAGCCATTTTAGTATTTTGAATTTTCTTTTTTCTGGTGCATAAAATGACCTCCGCAGACGCCTAGTTTAGGAGATATAGCCATTTTAGTATTTTGAATTTTCTTTTTCTGGTGCACAAAATGACCCCCGCAGACGCCTAGTTTAGGAGATATAGCCCTTTTAGTATTTTGAATTTTCTTTTTTCTGGTGCATAAAATGGCCCCCGCAGACGCCTAGTTTAGGAGATATAGCCATTTTAGTATTTTGAATTTTTTTTTTCTGGTGCACAAAATGACCCCCGCAGACGCCTAGTTTAGGAGATATAGCCATTTTAGTATTTTGAATTTTCTTTTTTCTGGTGCATAAAATGACCCCCGCAGACGCCTAGTTTAGGAGATATAGCCATTTTAGTATTTTGAATTTTCTTTTTTCTGGTGCATAAAATGGCCACCGCAGACGCCTAGTTTAGGAGATATAGCCATTTTAGTATTTTGAATTTTTTTTTTCTGGTGCACAAAATGACCCCCGCAGACGCCTAGTTTAGGAGATATAGCCATTTTAGTATTTTGAATTTTCTTTTTTTGGGTGCATAAAATGACCCCCGCAGACGCCTAGTTTAGGAGATATAGCCATTTTAGTATTTTGAATTTTTTTTTTCTGGTGCATAAAATGACCCCCGCAGACGCCTAGTTTAGGAGATATAGCCATTTTAGTATTTTGAATTTTCTTTTTTCTGGTGCATAAAATGGCCCCCGCAGACGCCTAGTTTAGGAGATATAGCCATTTTAGTATTTTGAATTTTTTTTTTCTGGTGCAAAAAAGGACCCCCGCAGACGCCTAGTTTAGGAGATATAGCCATTTTAGTATTTTGAATTTTCTTTTTTCTGGTGCATAAAATGACCCCCGCAGACGCCTAGTTTAGGAGATATAGCCATTTTAGTATTTTGAATTTTCTTTTTTCTGGTGCATAAAATGGCCCCCGCAGACGCCTAGTTTAGGAGATATAGCCATTTTAGTATTTTGAATTTTTTTTTTCTGGTGCACAAAATGACCCCCGCAGACGCCTAGTTTAGGAGATATAGCCATTTTAGTATTTTGAATTTTCTTTTTTCTGGTGCATAAAATGACCCCCGCAGACGCCTAGTTTAGGAGATATAGCCCTTTTAGTATTTTGAATTTTCTTTTTTCTGGTGCATAAAATGGCCCCCGCAGACGCCTAGTTTAGGAGATATAGCCATTTTAGTATTTTGAATTTTTTTTTTCTGGTGCACAAAATGACCCCCGCAGACGCCTAGTTTAGGAGATATAGCCATTTTAGTATTTTGAATTTTCTTTTTTCTGGTGCATAAAATGACCCCCGCAGACGCCTAGTTTAGGAGATATAGCCATTTTAGTATTTTGAATTTTCTTTTTCTGGTGCACAAAATGACCCCCGCAGACGCCTAGTTTAGGAGATATAGCCATTTTAGTATTTTGAATTTTTTTTTTCTGGTGCATAAAATGACCCCCGCAGACGCCTAGTTTAGGAGATATAGCCATTTTAGTATTTTGAATTTTTTTTTTCTGGTGCACAAAATGACCCCCGCAGACGCCTAGTTTGGGAGATATAGCCATTTTAGTATTTTGAATTTTCTTTTTTTGGGTGCATAAAATGACCCCCGCAGACGCCTAGTTTAGGAGATATAGCCATTTTAGTATTTTGAATTTTTTTTTTCTGGTGCATAAAATGACCCCCGCAGACGCCTAGTTTAGGAGATATAGCCATTTTAGTATTTTGAATTTTCTTTTTTCTGGTGCATAAAATGACCCACGCAGACGCCTAGTTTAGGAGATATAGCCATTTTAGTATTTTGAATTTTTTTTTTCTGGTGCACAAAATGACCCCCGCAGACGCCTAGTTTAGGAGATATAGCCATTTTAGTATTTTGAATTTTCTTTTTTTTGGTGCATAAAATGACCCCAACAGACGCCTAGTTTAGGAGATATAGCCATTTTAGTATTTTGAATTTTTTTTTTCTGGTGCACAAAATGACCCAGGCAGACGCCTAGTTTAGGAGATATAGCCATTTTAGTATTTTGAATTTTCTTTTTTCTGGTGCATAAAATGACCCCCGCAGACGCCTAGTTTAGGAGATATAGCCATTTTAGTATTTTGAATTTTTTTTTTCTGGTGCACAAAATGACCCCCGCAGACGCCTAGTTTAGGAGATATAGCCATTTTAGTATTTTGAATTTTCTTTTTTCTGGTGCATAAAATGACCCCCGCAGACGCCTAGTTTAGGAGATATAGCCATTTTAGTATTTTGAATTTTCTTTTTTCTGGTGCATAAAATGACCCCCGCAAACGCCTAGTTTAGGAGATATAGCCATTTTAGTATTTTGAATTTTCTTTTTCTGGTGCACAAAATGACCCCCGCAGACGCCTAGTTTAGGAGATATAGCCCTTTTAGTATTTTGAATTTTCTTTTTTCTGGTGCATAAAATGGCCTCCGCAGACGCCTAGTTTAGGAGATATAGCCATTTTAGTATTTTGAATTTTTTTTTTCTGGTGCATAAAATGACCCCCGCAGACGCCTAGTTTAGGTGATATAGCCCTTTTAGTATTTTGAATTTTCTTTTTTCTGGTGCATAAAATGACCCCCGCAGACGCCTAATTTAGGAGATATAGCCATTTTAGTATTTTGAATTTTTTTCTTCTGGTGCATAAAATGACCCCCGCAGACGCCTAGTTTAGGTGATATAGCCCTTTTAGTATTTTGAATTTTCTTTTTTCTGGTGCATAAAATGACCCCCGCAGACGCCTAATTTAGGAGATATAGCCATTTTAGTATTTTGAATTTTCTTTTTTCTGGTGCATAAAATGACCCCCGCAGACGCCTAGTTTAGGAGATATAGCCCTTTTAGTATTTTGAATTTTCTTTTTTCTGGTGCATAAAATGGCCCCCGCAGACGCCTAGTTTAGGAGATATAGCCATTTTAGTATTTTGAATTTTTTTTTTCTGGTGCACAAAATGACCCCCGCAGACGCCTAGTTTAGGAGATATAGCCATTTTAGTATTTTGAATTTTCTTTTTTCTGGTGCATAAAATGACCCCCGCAGACGCCTAGTTTAGGAGATATAGCCATTTTAGTATTTTGAATTTTCTTTTTTCTGGTGCATAAAATGACCCCCGCAGACGCCTAGTTTAGGAGATATAGCCATTTTAGTATTTTGAATTTTCTTTTTCTGGTGCACAAAATGACCCCCGCAGACGCCTAGTTTAAGAGATATAGCCCTTTTAGTATTTTGAATTTTCTTTTTTCTGGTGCATAAAATGGCCCCCGCAGACGCCTAGTTTAGGAGATATAGCCATTTTAGTATTTTGAATTTTTTTTTTCTGGTGCACAAAATGACCCCCGCAGACTCCTAGTTTAGGAGATATAGCCTTTTTAGTATTTTGAATTTTCTTTTTTCTGGTGCATAAAATGACCCCCGCAGACGCCTAGTTTAGGAGATATAGCCCTTTTAGTATTTTGAATTTTCTTTTTTCTGGTGCATAAAATGGCCCCCGCAGACGCCTAGTTTAGGAGATATAGCCATTTTAGTATTTTGAATTTTTTTTTTCTGGTGCACAAAATGACCCCCGCAGACGCCTAGTTTAGGAGATATAGCCATTTTAGTATTTTGAATTTTCTTTTTTCTGGTGCATAAAATGACCCCCGCAGACGCCTAGTTTAGGAGATATAGCCCTTTTAGTATTTTGAATTTTCTTTTTTCTGGTGCATAAAATGGCCCCCGCAGACGCCTAGTTTAGGAGATATAGCCATTTTAGTATTTTGAATTTTTTTTTTCTGGTGCACAAAATGACCCCCGCAGACGCCTAGTTTAGGAGATATAGCCATTTTAGTATTTTGAATTTTCTTTTTTCTGGTGCATAAAATGACCCCCGCAGACGCCTAGTTTAGGAGATATAGCCATTTTAGTATTTTGAATTTTCTTTTTCTGGTGCACAAAATGACCCCCGCAGACGCCTAGTTTAGGAGATATAGCCATTTTAGTATTTTGAATTTTTTTTTTCTGGTGCATAAAATGACCCCCGCAGACGCCTAGTTTAGGAGATATAGCCATTTTAGTATTTTGAATTTTTTTTTTCTGGTGCACAAATGACCCCCGCAGACGCCTAGTTTAGGAGATATAGCCATTTTAGTATTTTGAATTTTCTTTTTTTGGGTGCATAAAATGACCCCCGCAGACGCCTAGTTTAGGAGATATAGCCATTTTAGTATTTTGAATTTTTTTTTTCTGGTGCATAAAATGACCCCCGCAGACGCCTAGTTTGGGAGATATAGCCATTTTAGTATTTTGAATTTTCTTTTTTCTGGTGCATAAAATGACCCCCGCAGACGCCTAGTTTAGGAGATATAGCCATTTTAGTATTTTGAATTTTTTTTTTCTGGTGCACAAAATGACCCCCGCAGACGCCTAGTTTAGGAGATATAGCCATTTTAGTATTTTGAATTTTCTTTTTTTTGGTGCATAAAATGACCCCAACAGACGCCTAGTTTAGGAGATATAGCCATTTTAGTATTTTTAATTTTTTTTTTCTGGTGCACAAAATGACCCCCGCAGACGCCTAGTTTAGGAGATATAGCCATTTTAGTATTTTGAATTTTTTTTTTCTGGTGCATAAAATGACCCCCGCAGACGCCTAGTTTAGGTGATATAGCCCTTTTAGTATTTTGAATTTTCTTTTTTCTGGTGCATAAAATGACCCCCGCAGGCGCCTAATTTAGGAGGTATAGCCATTTTAGTATTTTGAATTTTCTTTTTTCTGGTGCATAAAATGACCCCCGCAGACGCCTAGTTTAGGAGATATAGCCCTTTTAGTATTTTGAATTTTCTTTTTTCTGGTGCATAAAATGGCCCCCGCAGACGCCTAGTTTAGGAGATATAGCCATTTTAGTATTTTGAATTTTTTTTTTCTGGTGCATAAAATGACCCCCGCAGACGCCTAGTTTAGGAGATATAGCCATTCTAGTATTTTGAATTTTGTTTTTTCTAGTGCATAAAATGACCCCCGCAGACGCCTAGTTTAGGAGATATAGCCCTTTTAGTATTTTGAATTTTCTTTTTTCTGGTGCATAAAATGACCCCCGCAGGCGCCTAATTTAGGAGGTATAGCCATTTTAGTATTTTGAATTTTCTTTTTTCTGGTGCATAAAATGACCCCCGCAGACGCCTAGTTTAGGAGATATAGCCATTCTAGTATTTTGAATTTTGTTTTTTCTAGTGCATAAAATGACCCCCGCAGACGCCTAGTTTAGGAGATATAGCCCTTTTAGTATTTTGAATTTTCTTTTTTCTGGTGCATAAAATGGCCCCCGCAGACGCCTAGTTTAGGAGATATAGCCATTTTAGTATTTTGAATTTTTTTTTTCTGGTGCATAAAATGACCCCCGCAGACGCCTAGTTTAGGTGATATAGCCCTTTTAGTATTTTGAATTTTCTTTTTTCTGGTGCATAAAATGACCCCCGCAGGCGCCTAATTTAGGAGGTATAGCCATTTTAGTATTTTGAATTTTCTTTTTTCTGGTGCATAAAATGACCCCCGCAGACGCCTAGTTTAGGAGATATAGCCCTTTTAGTATTTTGAATTTTCTTTTTTCTGGTGCATAAAATGGCCCCCGCAGACGCCTAGTTTAGGAGATATAGCCATTTTAGTATTTTGAATTTTTTTTTTCTTGTGCATAAAATGACCCCCGCAGACGCCTAGTTTAGGTGATATAGCCCTTTTAGTATTTTGAATTTTCTTTTTTCTGGTGCATAAAATGACCCCCGCAGGCGCCTAATTTAGGAGGTATAGCCATTTTAGTATTTTGAATTTTCTTTTTTCTGGTGCATAAAATGACCCCCGCAGACGCCTAGTTTAGGAGATATAGCCATTTTAGTATTTTGAATTTTCTTTTTCTGGTGCACAAAATGACCCCCGCAGACGCCTAGTTTAGGAGATATAGCCATTTTAGTATTTTGAATTTTCTTTTTTCTGGTGCATAAAATGACCCCCGCAGACGCCTAGTTTAGGAGATATAGCCATTCTAGTATTTTGAATTTTGTTTTTTCTAGTGCATAAAATGACCCCCGCAGACGCCTAGTTTAGGAGATATAGCCCTTTTAGTATTTTGAATTTTCTTTTTTCTGGTGCATAAAATGGCCCCCGCAGACGCCTAGTTTAGGAGATATAGCCATTTTAGTATTTTGAATTTTTTTTTTCTGGTGCACAAAATGACCCCCGCAGACGCCTAGTTTAGGAGATATAGCCATTTTAGTATTTTGAATTTTCTTTTTTCTGGTGCACAGAATGACCCCCGCAGACGCCTAGTTTAGGAGATATAGCCATTTTAGTATTTTGAATTTTCTTTTTTCTGGTGCATAAAATGACCCCCGCAGACGCCTAGTTTAGGAGATACAGCCCTTTTAGTATTTTGAATTTTCTTTTTTCTGGTGCATAAAATGGCCCCCGCAGACGCCTAGTTTAGGAGATATAGCCATTTTAGTATTTTGAATTTTTTTTTTCTGGTGCACAAAATGACCCCCGCAGACGCCTAGTTTAGGAGATATAGCCATTTTAGTATTTTGAATTTTCTTTTTTCTGGTGCATAAAATGACCCCCGCAGACGCCTAGTTTAGGAGATATAGCCATTTTAGTATTTTGAATTTTCTTTTTCTGGTGCACAAAATGACCCCCGCAGACGCCTAGTTTAGGAGATATAGCCATTTTAGTATTTTGAATTTTTTTTTTCTGGTGCATAAAATGACCCCCGCAGACGCCTAGTTTAGGAGATATAGCCATTTTAGTATTTTGAATTTTTTTTTTCTGGTGCACAAAATGACCCCCGCAGACGCCTAGTTTAGGAGATATAGCCATTTTAGTATTTTGAATTTTTTTTTTCTGGTGCATAAAATGACCCCCGCAGACGCCTAGTTCAGGAGATATAGCCATTTTAGTATTTTGAATTTTTTTTTTCTGGTGCATAAAATGACCCCCGCAGACGCCTAGTTTAGGAGATATAGCCATTTTAGTATTTTGAATTTTCTTTTTTCTGGTGCATAAAATGACCCCCGCAGACGCCTAGTTTAGGAGATATAGCCATTTTAGTATTTTGAATTTTTTTTTTCTGGTGCACAAAATGACCCCCGCAGACGCCTAGTTTAGGAGATATAGCCATTTTAGTATTTTGAATTTTCTTTTTTTTGGTGCATAAAATGACCCCCGCAGACGCCTTGTTTAGGAGATATAGCCATTTTAGTATTTTGAATTTTCTTTTTTCTGGTGCATAAAATGACTCCCGCAGACGCATATTTTAGGAGATATAGCCATTTTAGTATTTTGAATTTTTTTTTTCTGGTGCACAAAATGACCCCCGCAGACGCCTAGTTTAGGAGATATAGCCATTTTAGTATTTTGAATTTTCTTTTTTCTGGTGCATAAAATGACCCCCGCAGACGCCTAGTTTAGGAGATATAGCCATTTTAGTATTTTGAATTTTTTTTTTCTGGTGCACAAAATGACCCCCGCAGACGCCTAGTTTAGGAGATATAGCCATTTTAGTATTTTGAATTTTCTTTTTTTTGGTGCATAAAATGACCCCCGCAGACGCCTAGTTTAGGAGATATAGCCATTTTAGTATTTTGAATTTTTTTTTTCTGGTGCACAAAATGACCCCCGCAGACGCCTAGTTTAGGAGATATAGCCCTTTTAGTATTTTGAATTTTCTTTTTTCTGGTGCATAAAATGACCCCCGCTGACGCCTAGTTTAGGAGATATAGCCATTTTAGTATTTTGAATTTTTTTTTTCTGGTGCACAAAATGACCCCCGCAGACGCCTAGTTTAGGAGATATCGCCCTTTTAGTATTTTGAATTTTCTTTTTTCTGGTGCATAAAATGACCTCCGCAGACGCCTAGTTTAGGAGATATAGCCCTTTTAGTATTTTGAATTTTCTTTTTTCTGGTGCATAAAATGACCCCCGCAGACGCCTAGTTTAGGAGATATAGCCATTTTAGTATTTTGAATTTTTTTTTTCTGGTGCACAAAATGACCCCCGCAGACGCCTAGTTTAGGAGATATAGCCATTTTAGTATTTTGAATTTTTTTTTCTGGTGCACAAAATGACCCCTCAGACGCCTAGTTTAGGAGATATAGCCATTTTAGTATTTTGAATTTTCTTTTTTTTGGTCCATAAAATGACCCCAACAGACGCCTAGTTTAGGAGATATAGCCATTTTAGTATTTTAAATTTTTTTTTTCTGGTGCACAAAATGACCCCCGCAGACGCCTAGTTTAGGAGATATAGCCATTTTAGTATTTTGAATTTTTTTTTTCTGGTGCATAAAATGACCCCCGCAGACGCCTAGTTTAGGAGATATAGCCCTTTTAGTATTTTGAATTTTCTTTTTTCTGGTGCATAAAATGACCCCCGCAGACGCCTAATTTAGGAGATATAGCCATTTTAGTATTTTGAATTTTCTTTTTTCTGGTGCATAAAATGACCCCCGCAGACGCCTAGTTTAGGAGATATAGCCATTTTAGTATTTTGAATTTTTTTTTTCTGGTGCAGAAAATGACCCCCGCAGACGCCTAGTTTAGGAGATTTTAGTATTTTGAATTTTCTTTTTTCTGGTGCATAAAATGATCCCCGCAGACGCCTAGTTTAGCAGATATAGCCATTTTAGTATTTTGAATTTTTTTTTTCTGGTGCACAAAATGACCCCCGCAGACGCCTAGTTTAGGAGATATAGCCATTTTAGTATTTTGAATTTTTTTTTTCTGGTGCACAAAATGACCCCCGCAGACGCCTAGTTTAGGAGATTTCAGTATTTTGAATTTTCTTTTTTCTGGTGCATAAAATGACCCCCGCAGTCGCCTAGTTTAGGAGATATAGCCATTTTAGTATTTTGAATTTTTTTTTTCTGGTGCACAAAATGACCCCCTCAGACGCCTGGTTTAGGAGATATAGCCATTTTAGTATTTTGAATTTTCTTTTTTTTGGTGCATAAAATGACCCCAACAGACGCCTAGTTTAGGAGATATAGCCATTTTAGTATTTTGAATATTCTTTTTTCTGGTGCATAAAATGACCCCCGTAGACGCCTAGTTTAGGAGATATAGCCATTTTAGTATTTTGAATTTTCTTTTTTCTGGTGCATAAAATGACCCCCGCAGACGCCTAGTTTAGGAGATATAGCCATTTTAGTATTTTGAATTTTTTTTTTCTGGTGCATAAAATGACCCCCGCAGACGCCTAGTTTAGGAGATATAGCCATTTTAGTATTTTGAATTTTTTTTTCTGGTGCTCAAAATGACCCCCGCAGACGCCTAGTTTAGGAGATATAGCCATTTTAGTATTTTGAATTTTTTTTTTCTGGTGCACAAAATGACCCCCGCAGACGCCTAGTTTAGGAGATATAGCCATTTTAGTATTTTGAATTTTCCTTTTCTGGTGCACAAAATGACCCCCGCAGACGCCTAGTTTAGGAGATATAGCCATTTTAGTATTTTAAATTTTCTTTTTTCTGGTGCATAAAATGACCCCCGCAGACGCCTAGTTTAGGAGATATGGCCATTTTAGTATTTTGAATTTTTTTTTTCTGGTGCATAAAATGACCCCCGCAGACGCCTACTTTAGGTGATATAGCCATTTTAGTATTTTGAATTTTTTTTTTCTGATGCATAAAATGACCCCCGCAGACGCCTAGTTTAGGAGATATAGCAATTTTAGTATTTTGAATTTTTTTTTTCGGGTGCACAAAATGACCCCCGCAGACGCCTAGTTTAGGAGATATAGCCATTTTAGTATTTTGAATTTTTTTTTTCTGGTGCATAAAATGACCCCCGCAAACGCCTATTTTAGGAGATATAGCCATTTTAGTATTTTGAATTTTTTTTTTCTGGTGCACAGAATGACCCCCGCAGACGCCTAGTTTAGGAGATATAGCCATTTTAGTATTTTGAATTTTCTTTTTTCTGGTGCATAAAATGACACCCGCAGACGCCTAGCTTAGGAGATATAGCCATTTTAGTATTTTGAATTTTTTTTTTCTGATGCATAAAATGACCCCCGCAGACGCCTAGTTTAGGAGATATAGCCATTTTAGTATTTTGAATTTTTTTTTTCTGGTGCATAAAATGACCCCCGCAGACGCCTAGTTTAGGAGATATAGCCATTTTAGTATTTTGAATTTTCTTTTTTCTGGTGCATAAAATGACCCCCGCAGACGTCTAGTTTAGGAGATATAGCCATTTTAGTATTTTGATTTTTTTTTTTCTGGTGCACAAAATGACCCCCGCAGTCGCCTAGTTTAGGAGATATAGCCATTTTAGTATTTTGAATTTTTTTTTTCTGGTGCACAAAATGACCCCCGCAGACGCCTAGTTTAGGAGATATAGCCATTTTATTATTTTGAATTTTCTTTTTTTTGGTGCATAAAATGACCCCCGCAGACGCCTAGTTTAGGAGATATAGCCATTTTAGTATTTTGAATTTTTTTTTTCTGGTGCAGAAAATGACCCCCGCAGACGCCTAGTTTAGGAGATATAGCCATTTTAGTATTTTGAATTTTCTTTTTTTCTGGTGCATAAAATGACCCCCGCAGACGCCTAGTTTAGGAGATATAGCCATTTCAGTATTCTGAATTTTCTTTTTTCTGGTGCATAAAATGACCCCCGCAGACGCCTAGTTTAACATATCTAGCCATTTTAGTATTTTGAATTTGTTTTTTCTGGTGCTCAAAATGACCCCCGCAGACGCCTAGTTTAGGAGATATAGCCATTTTAGTATTTTGAATTTTTTTTTTCTGGTGCATAAAATGACCCCCGCAGACGCCTAGTTTAGGAGATATAGCCATTTTAGTATTTTGAATTTTCTTTTTTCTGGTGCATAAAATGAACCCCGCAGACGCCTAGTTTAGGAGATATAGCCATTTTAGTATTTTGAATTTTTTTTTTCTGGTGCATAAAATGAACCCCGCAGACGCCTAGTTTAGGAGATATAGCCATTTTAGTATTTTGAATTTTTTTTTCTGGTGCACAAAATGACCCCCGCAGACGCCTAGTTTAGGAGATATAGCCCTTTTAGTGTTTTGAATTTTTTTTTTCTGGTGCATAAAATGACCCCCGCAGACGCCTAGTTTAGGAGATATAGCCATTTTAGTATTTTGTATTTTTTTTTTCTGGTGCATAAAATGACCCCCGCAGACGCCTAGTTTAGGAGATATAGCCCTTTTAGTGTTTTGAATTTTTTTTTTCTGGTGCATAAAATGACCCCCGCAGACGCCTAGTTTAGGAGATATAGCCCTTTTAGTATTTTGAATTTTTTTTTTCTGATGCATAAAATGACCCCCGCAGACGCCTAGTTTAGGAGATATAGCCATTTTAGTATTTTGAATTTTCTTTTTTCTGGTGCATAAAATGACACCCGCAGGCGTATAGTTTAGGAGATATAGCCATTTTAGTATTTTGAATTTTCTTTTTTCTGGTGCATAAAATGACACCCGCAGGCGCATATTTTAGGAGATATAGCCATTTTAGTATTTTGAATTTTCTTTTTTCTGGTGCATAAAATGACCCCCGCAGACGCCTAGTTTAGGAGATATAGCCATTTTAGTATTTTGAATTTTCTTTTTTCTGGTGCATAAAATGACACCCGCAGGCGCATAGTTTAGGAGATATAGCCATTTTAGTATTTTGAATTTTTTTTTTCTGGTGCATAAAATGACCCCCGCAGACGCCTAGTTTAGGAGATATAGCCCTTTTAGTGTTTTGAATTTTTTTTTTCTGGTGCATAAAATGACCCCCGCAGACGCCTAGTTTAGGAGATATAGCCATTTTACTATTTTGAATTTTTTTTTTCTGGTGCATAAAATGACCCCCGCAGACGCCTAGTTTAGGAGATATAGCCCTTTTAGTATTTTGAATTTTCTTTTTTCTGGTGCATAAAATGACACCCGCAGGCGTATAGTTTAGGAGATATAGCCATTTTAGTATTTTGAATTTTCTTTTTTTTGGTGCATAAAATGACACCCGCAGGCGCATATTTTAGGAGATATAGCCATTTTAGTATTTTGAATTTTCTTTTTTCTGGTGCATAAAATGACCCCCGCAGACGCCTAGTTTAGGAGATATAGCCATTTTAGTATTTTGAATTTTCTTTTTTCTGGTGCATAAAATGACACCCGCAGGCGCATAGTTTAGGAGATATAGCCATTTTAGTATTTTGAATTTTCTTTTTTCTGGTGCATAAAATGACCCCCGCAGACGCCTAGTTTAGGAGATATAGCCATTTTAGTATTTTGAATTTTTTTTTTCTGGTGCACAAAATGACCTCCGCAGTCGCCTAGTTTAGGAGATATAGCCATTTTAGTATTTTGAATTTTCTTTTTTTTGGTGCATAAAATGACCCCCGCAGACGCCTAGTTTAGGAGATATAGCCATTTTAATATTTTGAATTTTCTTTTTTTTGGTGCATAAAATGACCCCCGCAGACGCCTAGTTTAGGAGATATAGCCCGTTTAGTATTTTGAATTTTCTTTTTTTTGGTGCATAAAATGACCCCCGCAGACGCCTAGTTTAGGAGATATAGCCATTTCAGTATTTTGAATTTTTTTTTTCTGGTGCACAAAATGACCCCCGCAGACGCCCAGTTTAGGAGAGCCATTTTATTATTTTGAATTTTCTTTTTTTTGGTGCATAAAATGACCCCCGCAGACGCCTAGTTTAGGAGATATAGCCATTTTAGTATTTTGAATTTTTTTTTTCTGGTGCATAAAATGACCCCCGCAGACGCCTAGTTTAGGAGATATAGCCGTTTTAGTATTTTGAATTTTCTTTTTTCTGGTGCATAAAATGACCCCCGCAGACCCCTAGTTTAGGAGATATAGCCATTTTAGTATTTTGAATTTTTTTTTCTGGTGCACTAAATGACCCCCGCAGACTCCTAGTTTAGGAGATATAGCCATTTTAGTATTTTGAATTTTCTTTTTTCTGGTGCATAAAATGACCCCCGCAGACGCCTAGTTTAGGAGATATAGCCATTTTAGTATTTTGAATTTTCTTTTTTCTGGTGCATAAAATGACCCCCGCAGACGCCTAGTTTAGGAGATATAGCCATTTTAGTATTTTGAATTTTTTTTTTTCTGGTGCATAAAATGACCCCCGCAGACGCCTAGTTTAGGAGATATAGCCATTTTAGTATTTTGAATTTTCTTTTTTCTGGTGCATAAAATGACCCCCGCAGACGCCTAGTTTAGGAGATATAGCCATTTTAGTATGTTGAATTTTCTTTTTTCTGGTGCATAAAATGACCCCCGCAGACGCCTAGTTTAGGAGATATAGCCATTTTAGTATTTTGAATTTTTTTTTTTCTGGTGCATAAAATGACCCCCGCAGACGCCTAGTTTAGGAGATATAGCCATTTTAGTATTTTGAATTTTTTTTTCTGGTGCACTAAATGACCCCCGCAGACTCCTAGTTTAGGAGATATAGCCATTTTAGTATTTTGAATTTTCTTTTTTTTGGTGCATAAAATGACCCCCGCAGACGCCTAGTTTAGGAGATATAGCCATTTTAGTATTTTGAATTTTTTTTTTCTGGTGCACAAAATGACCCCCGCAGACGCCTAGTTTAGGAGATATAGCTATTTTAGTATTTTGAATTTTCTTTTTTTTGGTGCATAAAATGACCCCCGCAGACGCCTAGTTTAGGAGATATAGCCATTTTAGTATTTTGAATTTTTTTTTTCTGGTGCATAAAATGACCCCCGCAGACGCCTAGTTTAGGAAATATAGCCATTTTAGTATTTTGAATTTTTTTTTTTCTGGTGCATAAAATGACCCCCGCAGACGCCTAGTTTAGGAGATATAGCCATTTTAGTATTTTGAATTTTCTTTTTTCTGGTGCATAAAATGACCCCCGCAGACGCCTAGTTTAGGAGATATAGCCATTTTAGTATTTTGAATTTTTTTTTTCTGGTGCATAAAATGACCCCCGCAGACGCCTAGTTTAGGAGATATAGCCATTTTAGTATTTTGAATTTTCTTTTTTCTGGTGCATAAAATGACCCCCGCAGACGCCTAGTTTAGGAGATATAGCCATTTTAGTATTTTGAATTTTTTTTTCTGGTGCATAAAATGACCCCCGCAGACGCCTAGTTTAGGAGATATAGCCATTTTAGTATTTTGAATTTTCTTTTTTCTGGTGCATAAAATGACCCCCGCAGACGCCTAGTTTAGGAGATATAGCCATTTTAGTATTTTGAATTTTTTTTTTCTGGTGCATAAAATGACCCCCGCAGACGCCTAGTTTAGGAGATATAGCCCTTTTAGTATTTTGAATTTTCTTTTTTCTGGTGCATAAAATGACCCCCGCAGACGCCTAGTTTAAGAGATATAGCCATTTTAGTATTTTGAATTTTTTTTTCTGGTGCACTAAATGACCCCCGCTGACGCCTAGTTTAGGAGATATAGCCATTTTAGTATTTTGAATTTTCTTTTTTTTGGTGCATAAAATGATCCCCGCAGACGCCTAGTTTAGGAGATATAGCCATTTTAGTATTTTGAATTTTTTTTTCTGGTGCACAAAATGACCCCCGCAGACGCCTAGTTTAGGAGATATAGCCATTTTAGTATTTTGAATTTTCTTTTTTCTGGTGCATAAAATGACCCCCGCAGACGCCTAGTTTAGGAGATATAGCCATTTTAGTATTTTGAATTTTCTTTTTTCTGGTGCATAAAATGACCCCCGCAGACGCCTAGTTTAGGAGATATAGCCATTTTAGTATTTTGAATTTTCTTTTTTCTGGTGCATAAAATGACACCCGCAGGCGCCTAGTTTAGGAGATATAGCCATTTTAGTATTTTGAATTTTCTTTTTTCTGGTGCATAAAATGACCCCCGCAGACGCCTAGTTTAGGAGATATAGCCATTTTAGTATTTAAATTTTTTTTTTTCTGATGCATAAAATGACCCCCGCAGACGCCTAGTTTGGGAGATATAGCCATTTTAGTATTGTGAATTTTTTTTTTTCTGGTGCACAAAATGACCCCCGCAGACGCCTAGTTTAGGAGATATAGCTATTTTAGTATTTTGAATTTTCTTTTTTTTGGTGCATAAAAAAACCCCCGCAGACGCCTAGTTTAGGAGATATAGCCATTTTAGTATTTTGAATTTTTTTTTTCTGGTGCATAAAATGACCCCCGCAGACGCCTAGTTTAGGAGATATAGCCATTTTAGTATTTTGAATTTTTTTTTTCTGATGCATAAAATGACCCCCGCAGACGCCTAGTTTAGGAGATATAGCCATTTTAGTATTCTGAATTTTCTTTTTTCTGGTGCATAAAATGACCCCCGCAGACGCCTAGTTTAGGAGATATAGCCATTTTAGTATTTTGAATTTTCTTTTTTCTGGTGCATAAAATGACCCCCGCAGACGCCTAGTTTAGGAGATATAGCCATTTTAGTATTTTGAATTGTTTTTTTCTGGTGCACAAAATGACCCCCGCAGACGCCTAGTTTAGGAGATATAGCCATTTTAGTATTTTGAATTTTCTTTTTTCTGGTGCATAAAATGACCCCCGCAGATGCCTAGTTTAGGAGATATAGCCATTTCAGTATTCTGAATTTTCTTTTTTCTGGTGCATAAAATGACCCCCGCAGACGCCTAGTTTAACAGATATAGCCATTTTAGTATTTTGAATTTGTTTTTTCTGGTGCACAAAATGACCCCCGCAGACGCCTAGTTTAGGAGATATAGCCATTTTAGTATTTTGAATTTTTTTTTTCTGGTGCATAAAATGACCCCCGCAGACGCCTAGTTTAGGAGATATAGCCCTTTTAGTATTTTGAATTTTCTTTTTTCTGGTGCATAAAATGACCCCCGCAGACGCCTAGTTTAAGAGATATAGCCATTTTAGTATTTTGAATTTTTTTTTCTGGTGCACTAAATGACCCCCGCTGACGCCTAGTTTAGGAGATATAGCCATTTTAGTATTTTGAATTTTCTTTTTTTTGGTGCATAAAATGATCCCCGCAGACGCCTAGTTTAGGAGATATAGCCATTTTAGTATTTTGAATTTTTTTTTCTGGTGCACAAAATGACCCCCGCAGACGCCTAGTTTAGGAGATATAGCCATTTTAGTATTTTGAATTTTCGTTTTTCTGGTGCATAAAATGACCCCCGCAGACGCCTAGTTTAGGAGATATAGCCCTTTTAGTGATTTGAATTTTTTTTTTCTGGTGCATAAAATGACCCCCGCAGACGCCTAGTTTAGGTGATATAGCCCTTTTAGTATTTTGAATTTTCTTTTTTCTGGTGCATAAAATGACCCCCGCAGACGCCTAGTTTAGGAGATATCGCCATTTTAGTATTTTGAATTTTCTTTTTTCTGGTGCATAAAATGACATCCGCAGGCGCCTAGTTTAGGAGATATAGCCATTTTAGTATTTTGAATTTTCTTTTTTCTGGTGCATAAAATGACCCCCGCAGACGCCTAGTTTAGGAGATATAGCCATTTTAGTATTTTGAATTTTTTTTTTCTGGTGCATAAAATGACCCCCGCAGACGCATAGTTTAGGAGATAGAGCCATTTTAGTATTTTGAATTTTTTTTTTTCTGATGCATAAAATGACCCCCGCAGACGCCTAGTTTAGGAGATATAGCCCTTTTAGTATTTTGAATTTTCTTTTTTCTGGTGCATAAAATGACCCCCGCAGACGCCTAGTTTAGGAGATATAGCCATTTTAGTATTTTGAATTTTTTTTTCTGGTGCACTAAATGACCCCCGCTGACGCCTAGTTTAGGAGATATAGCCATTTTAGTATTTTGAATTTTCTTTTTTTTGGTGCATAAAATGATCCCCGCAGACGCCTAGTTTAGGAGATATAGCCATTTTAGTATTTTGAATTTTTTTTTCTGGTGCACAAAATGACCCCCGCAGACGCCTAGTTTAGGAGATATAGCCATTTTAGTATTTTGAATTTTCTTTTTTCTGGTGCATAAAATGACCCCCGCAGACGCCTAGTTTAGGAGATATAGCCATTTTAGTATTTTGAATTTTCTTTTTTTTGGTGCATAAAATGACCCCCGCAGACGCCTAGTTTAGGAGATATAGCCATTTTAGTATTTTGAATTTTCTTTTTTCTGGTGCATAAAATGACCCCCGCAGACGCCTAGTTTAGGAGATATAGCCATTTTAGTATTTTGAATTTTTTTTTTCTGGTGCATAAAATGACCCCCGCAGACGCCTAGTTTAGGAGATATAGCCCTTTTAGTATTTTGAATTTTCTTTTTTCTGGTGCATAAAATGACCCCCGCAGACGCCTAGTTTAAGAGATATAGCCATTTTAGTATTTTGAATTTTTTTTTCTGGTGCACTAAATGACCCCCGCTGACGCCTAGTTTAGGAGATATAGCCATTTTAGTATTTTGAATTTTCTTTTTTTTGGTGCATAAAATGATCCCCGCAGACGCCTAGTTTAGGAGATATAGCCATTTTAGTATTTTGAATTTTTTTTTCTGGTGCACAAAATGACCCCCGCAGACGCCTAGTTTAGGAGATATAGCCATTTTAGTATTTTGAATTTTCTTTTTTCTGGTGCATAAAATGACCCCCGCAGACGCCTAGTTTAGGAGATATAGCCCTTTTAGTGTTTTGAATTTTTTTTTTCTGGTGCATAAAATGACCCCCGCAGACGCCTTGTTTAGGAGATATAGCCATTTTAGTATTTTGAATTTTCTTTTTTCTGGTGCATAAAATGACCCCCGCAGACGCCTAGTTTAGGAGATATAGCCATTTTAGTATTTTGAATTTTCTTTTTTCTGGTGCATAAAATGACACCCGCAGGCGCCTAGTTTAGGAGATATAGCCATTTTAGTATTTTGAATTTTCTTTTTTCTGGTGCATAAAATGACCCCCGCAGACGCCTAGTTTAGGAGATATAGCCATTTTAGTATTTAAATTTTTTTTTTTCTGATGCATAAAATGACCCCCGCAGACGCCTAGTTTGGGAGATATAGCCATTTTAGTATTGTGAATTTTTTTTTTTCTGGTGCACAAAATGACCCCCGCAGACGCCTAGTTTAGGAGATATAGCTATTTTAGTATTTTGAATTTTCTTTTTTTTGGTGCATAAAAAAACCCCCGCAGACGCCTAGTTTAGGAGATATAGCCATTTTAGTATTTTGAATTTTTTTTTTCTGGTGCATAAAATGACCCCCGCAGACGCCTAGTTTAGGAGATATAGCCATTTTAGTATTTTGAATTTTTTTTTTCTGATGCATAAAATGACCCCCGCAGACGCCTAGTTTAGGAGATATAGCCATTTTAGTATTCTGAATTTTCTTTTTTCTGGTGCATAAAATGACCCCCGCAGACGCCTAGTTTAGGAGATATAGCCATTTTAGTATTTTGAATTTTCTTTTTTCTGGTGCATAAAATGACCCCCGCAGACGCCTAGTTTAGGAGATATAGCCATTTTAGTATTTTGAATTGTTTTTTTCTGGTGCACAAAATGACCCCCGCAGACGCCTAGTTTAGGAGATATAGCCATTTTAGTATTTTGAATTTTCTTTTTTCTGGTGCATAAAATGACCCCCGCAGATGCCTAGTTTAGGAGATATAGCCATTTCAGTATTCTGAATTTTCTTTTTTCTGGTGCATAAAATGACCCCCGCAGACGCCTAGTTTAACAGATATAGCCATTTTAGTATTTTGAATTTGTTTTTTCTGGTGCACAAAATGACCCCCGCAGACGCCTAGTTTAGGAGATATAGCCATTTTAGTATTTTGAATTTTTTTTTTCTGGTGCATAAAATGACCCCCGCAGACGCCTAGTTTAGGAGATATAGCCCTTTTAGTATTTTGAATTTTCTTTTTTCTGGTGCATAAAATGACCCCCGCAGACGCCTAGTTTAAGAGATATAGCCATTTTAGTATTTTGAATTTTTTTTTCTGGTGCACTAAATGACCCCCGCTGACGCCTAGTTTAGGAGATATAGCCATTTTAGTATTTTGAATTTTCTTTTTTTTGGTGCATAAAATGATCCCCGCAGACGCCTAGTTTAGGAGATATAGCCATTTTAGTATTTTGAATTTTTTTTTCTGGTGCACAAAATGACCCCCGCAGACGCCTAGTTTAGGAGATATAGCCATTTTAGTATTTTGAATTCTCGTTTTTCTGGTGCATAAAATGACCCCCGCAGACGCCTAGTTTAGGAGATATAGCCCTTTTAGTGATTTGAATTTTTTTTTTCTGGTGCATAAAATGACCCCCGCAGACGCCTAGTTTAGGTGATATAGCCCTTTTAGTATTTTGAATTTTCTTTTTTCTGGTGCATAAAATGACCCCCGCAGACGCCTAGTTTAGGAGATATCGCCATTTTAGTATTTTGAATTTTCTTTTTTCTGGTGCATAAAATGACATCCGCAGGCGCCTAGTTTAGGAGATATAGCCATTTTAGTATTTTGAATTTTCTTTTTTCTGGTGCATAAAATGACCCCCGCAGACGCCTAGTTTAGGAGATATAGCCATTTTAGTATTTTGAATTTTCTTTTTTTTGGTGCATAAAATGACCCCCGCAGACGCATAGTTTAGGAGATAGAGCCATTTTAGTATTTTGAATTTTTTTTTTTCTGATGCATAAAATGACCCCCGCAGACGCCTAGTTTAGGAGATATAGCCCTTTTAGTATTTTGAATTTTCTTTTTTCTGGTGCATAAAATGACCCCCGCAGACGCCTAGTTTAGGAGATATAGCCATTTTAGTATTTTGAATTTTCTTTTTTCTGGTGCATAAAATGACCCCCGCAGACGCCTAGTTTAGGAGATATAGCCATTTTAGTATTTTGAATTTTCTTTTTTTTGGTGCATAAAATGACCGCCGCAGACGCCTAGTTTAGGAGATATAGCCATTTTAGTATTTTGAATTTTTTTTTTCTGGTGCATAAAATGACCCCCGCAGACGCCTAGTTTAGGAGATACAGCCATTTTAGTATTTTGAATTTTCTTCTTTCTGGTGCATAAAATGACCCCCGCAGACGCCTAGTTTAGGAGATATAGCCATTTTAGTATTTTGAATTTTTTTTTCTGGTGCACTAAATGACCCCCGCAGACGCCTAGTTTAGGAGATATAGCCAGTTTAGTATTTTGAATTTTCTTTTTTTTGGTGCATAAAATGACCCCCGCAGACGCCTAGTTTAGGAGATATAGCCATTTTAGTATTTTGAATTTTTTTTTTCTGGTGCATAAAATGACCCCCGCAGACGCCTAGTTTAGGAGATATAGCCATTTTAGTATTTTGAATTTTCTTTTTTCTGGTGCATAAAATGACCCTCGCAGACGCCTAGTTTAGGAGATATAGCCATTTTAGTATTTTGAATTTTCTTTTTTCTGGTGCATAAAATGACCCCCGCAGACGCCTAGTTTAGGAGATATAGCCATTTTAGTATTTTGAATTTTCTTTTTTCTGGTGCATAAAATGACCCCCGCAGACGCCTAGTTTAGGAAATATAGCCATTTTAGTATTTTGAATTTTCTTTTTTCTGGTGCATAAAATGACCCCCGCAGACGCCTAGTTTAGGAGATATAGCCATTTTAGTATTTTGAATTTTCTTTTTTCTGGTGCATAAAATGACCCCCGCAGACGCCTAGTTTAGGAGATATAGCCCTTTTAGTGATTTGAATTTTTTTTTTCTGGTGCATAAAATGACCCCCGCAGACGCCTAGTTTAGGTGATATAGCCCTTTTAGTATTTTGAATTTTCTTTTTTCTGGTGCATAAAATGACCCCCGCAGACTCCTAGTTTAGGAGATATCGCCATTTTAGTATTTTGAATTTTCTTTTTTCTGGTGCATAAAATGACATCCGCAGGCGCCTAGTTTAGGAGATATAGCCATTTTAGTATTTTGAATTTTCTTTTTTCTGGTGCATAAAATGACCCCCGCAGACGCCTAGTTTAGGAGATATAGCCATTTTAGTATTTTGAATTTTCTTTTTTTTGGTGCATAAAATGACCCCCGCAGACGCATAGTTTAGGAGATAGAGCCATTTTAGTATTTTGAATTTTTTTTTTTCTGATGCATAAAATGACCCCCGCAGACGCCTAGTTTAGGAGATATAGCCCTTTTAGTATTTTGAATTTTCTTTTTTCTGGTGCATAAAATGACCCCCGCAGACGCCTAGTTTAGGAGATATAGCCATTTTAGTATTTTGAATTTTCTTTTTTCTGGTGCATAAAATGACCCCCGCAGACGCCTAGTTTAGGAGATATAGCCATTTTAGTATTTTGAATTTTCTTTTTTTTGGTGCATAAAATGACCGCCGCAGACGCCTAGTTTAGAAGATATAGCCATTTTAGTATTTTGAATTTTTTTTTTCTGGTGCATAAAATGACCCCCGCAGACGCCTAGTTTAGGAGATACAGCCATTTTAGTATTTTGAATTTTCTTCTTTCTGGTGCATAAAATGACCCCCGCAGACGCCTAGTTTAGGAGATATAGCCATTTTAGTATTTTGAATTTTTTTTTCTGGTGCACTAAATGACCCCCGCAGACGCCTAGTTTAGGAGATATAGCCAGTTTAGTATTTTGAATTTTCTTTTTTTTGGTGCATAAAATGACCCCCGCAGACGCCTAGTTTAGGAGATATAGCCATTTTAGTATTTTGAATTTTTTTTTTCTGGTGCATAAAATGACCCCCGCAGACGCCTAGTTTAGGAGATATAGCCATTTTAGTATTTTGAATTTTCTTTTTTCTGGTGCATAAAATGACCCTCGCAGACGCCTAGTTTAGGAGATATAGCCATTTTAGTATTTTGAATTTTCTTTTTTCTGGTGCATAAAATGACCCCCGCAGACGCCTAGTTTAGGAGATATAGCCATTTTAGTATTTTGAATTTTCTTTTTTCTGGTGCATAAAATGACCCCCGCAGACGCCTAGTTTAGGAAATATAGCCATTTTAGTATTTTGAATTTTCTTTTTTCTGGTGCATAAAATGACCCCCGCAGACGCCTAGTTTAGGAGATATAGCCATTTTAGTATTTTGAATTTTCTTTTTTCTGGTGCATAAAATGACCCCCGCAGACGCCTAGTTTAGGAGATATAGCCATTTTAGTATTTTGAATTTCTTTTTCTGGTGCACAAAATGACCCCCGCAGACGCCTAGTTTAGGAGATATAGCCATTTTAGTATTTTGAATTTTCTTTTTTCTGGTGCATAAAATGACCCTCGCAGACGCCTAGTTTAGGAGATATAGCCATTTTAGTATTTTGAATTTTCTTTTTTCTGGTGCATAAAATGACCCCCGCAGGCGCCTAGTTTAGGAGATATAGCCATTTTAGTATTTTGAATTTTTTTTTTCTGATGCATAAAAGGACCCCCGCAGACGCCTAGTTTAGGAGATATAGCCATTTTAGTATTTTGAATTTTCTTTTTTCTGGTGCATAAAATGACCCACGCAGACGCCTAGTTTAGGAGATATAGCCATTTTAGTATTTTGAATTTTTTTTTTCTGGTGCACAAAATGACCCCCGCAGACGCCTAGTTTAGGAGATATAGCCATTTTAGTATTTTGAATTTTCTTTTTTTTTGTGCATAAAATGACCCCCGCAGACGCCTAGTTTAGGAGATATAGCCATTTTAGTATTTTGAATTTTCTTTTTTCTGGTGCATAAAATGACCCCCGCAGACGCCTAGTTTAGGAGATATAGCCATTTTAGTATTTTGAATTTTCTTTTTTTTGGTGCATAAAATGACCCCCGCAGACGCCTATTTTAGGAGATATAGCCATTTTAGTATTTTGAATTTTTTTTTTCTGGTGCACAGAATGACCCCCGCAGACGCCTAGTTTAGGAGATATAGCCATTTTAGTATTTTGAATTTTCTTTTTTCTGGTGCACAAAATGACCCCCGCAGACGCCTAGTTTAGGAGATATAGCCATTTTAGTATTTTGAATTTTTTTTTTCTGGTGCATAAAATGACCCCCGCAGACGCCTAGTTTAGGAGATATAGCCCTTTTAGTATTTTGAATTTTCTTTTTTCTGGTGCATAAAATGACCCCCGCAGACGCCTAGTTTAGGAGATATAGCCATTTTAGTATTTTGAATTTTTTTTTCTGGTGCACTAAATGACCCCCGCTGACGCCTAGTTTAGGAGATATAGCCATTTTAGTATTTTGAATTTTCTTTTTTTTGGTGCATAAAATGATCCCCGCAGACGCCTAGTTTAGGAGATATAGCCATTTTAGTATTTTGAATTTTTTTTTCTGGTGCACAAAATGACCCCCGCAGACGCCTAGTTTAGGAGATATAGCCATTTTAGTATTTTGAATTTTCTTTTTTCTGGTGCATAAAATGACCCCCGCAGACGCCTAGTTTAGGAGATATAGCCCTTTTAGTGTTTTGAATTTTTTTTTTCTGGTGCATAAAATGACCCCCGCAGACGCCTAGTTTAGGTGATATAGCCCTTTTAGTATTTTGAATTTTCTTTTTTCTGGTGCATAAAATGACCCCCGCAGACGCCTAGTTTAGGAGATATAGCCATTTTAGTATTTTGAATTTGTTTTTTCTGGTGCACAAAATGACCCCCGCAGACGCCTAGTTTAGGAGATATAGCCATTTTAGTATTTTGAATTTTCTTTTTTCTGGTGCATAAAATGACCCCCGCAGACGCCTAGGTTAGGAGATATAGCCATTTTAGTATTTTGAATTTTCTTTTTTTTGGTGCATAAAATGACCCCCGCAGACGCCTAGTTTAGGAGATATAGCCATTTTAGTATTTTGAATTTTTTTTTTCTGGTGCATAAAATGACCCCCGCAGACGCATAGTTTAGGAGATAGAGCCATTTTAGTATTTTGAATTTTTTTTTTTCTGATGCATAAAATGACCCCCGCAGACGCCTAGTTTAGGAGATATAGCCCGTTTAGTATTTTGAATTTTCTTTTTGTTGGTGCATAAAATGACCCCCGCAGACGCCTAGTTTAGGAGAGATAGCCATTTTAGTATTTTGAATTTTCTTTTTTCTGGTGCATAAAATGACCCCCGCAGACGCCTAGTTTAGGAGATATAGCCATTTTAGTATTTTGAATTTTCTTTTTTTTGGTGCATAAAATGACCGCCGCAGACGCCTAGTTTAGGAGATATAGCCATTTTAGTATTTTGAATTTTTTTTTTCTGGTGCACAGAATGACCCCCGCAGACGCCTAGTTTAGGAGATACAGCCATTTTAGTATTTTGAATTTTCTTTTTTCTGGTGCATAAAATGACCCCCGCAGACGCCTAGTTTAGGAGATATAGCCATTTTAGTATTTTGAATTTTTTTTTCTGGTGCACTAAATGACCCCCGCAGACGCCTAGTTTAGGAGATATAGCCATTTTAGTATTTTGAATTTTCTTTTTTTTGGTGCATAAAATGACCCCCGCAGACGCCTAGTTTAGGAGATATAGCCATTTTAGTATTTTGAATTTTTTTTTTCTGGTGCATAAAATGACCCCCGCAGACGCCTAGTTTAGGAGATATAGCCATTTTAGTATTTTGAATTTTCTTTTTTCTGGTGCATAAAATGACCCTCGCAGACGCCTAGTTTAGGAGATATAGCCATTTTAGTATTCTGAATTTTCTTTTTTCTGGTGCATAAAATGACCCCCGCAGACGCCTAGTTTAGGAGATATAGCCATTTTAGTATTTTGAATTTGTTTTTTCTGGTGCACAAAATGACCCCCGCAGACGCCTAGTTTAGGAGATATAGCCATTTTAGTATTTTGAATTTTCTTTTTTCTGGTGCATAAAATGACCCCCGCAGACGCCTAGTTTAGGAAATATAGCCATTTTAGTATTTTGAATTTTCTTTTTTCTGGTGCATAAAATGACCCCCGCAGACGCCTAGTTTAGGAGATATAGCCATTTTAGTATTTTGAATTTTCTTTTTTCTGGTGCATAAAATGACCCCCGCAGACGCCTAGTTTAGGAGATATAGCCATTTTAGTATTTTGAATTTTTTTTTCTGGTGCACAAAATGACCCCCGCAGACGCCTAGTTTAGGAGATATAGCCATTTTAGTATTTTGAATTTTTTTTTTCTGATGCATAAAATGACCCCCGCAGACGCCTAGTTTAGGAGATATAGCCATTTTAGTATTTTGAATTTCCTTTTTTCTGGTGCATAAAATGACCCCCGCAGACGCCTAGTTTAGGAGATATAGCCATTTTAGTATTTTGAATTTTCTTTTTTCTGGTGCATAAAATGACCCCCGCAGGCGCCTAGTTTAGGAGATATAGCCATTTTAGTATTTTGAATTTTTTTTTTCTGATGCATAAAAGGACCCCCGCAGACGCCTAGTTTAGGAGATATAGCCATTTTAGTATTTTGAATTTTCTTTTTTCTGGTGCATAAAATGACCCACGCAGACGCCTAGTTTAGGAGATATAGCCATTTTAGTATTTTGAATTTTTTTTTTCTGGTGCACAAAATGACCCCCGCAGACGCCTAGTTTAGGAGATATAGCCATTTTAGTATTTTGAATTTTCTTTTTTTTGGTGCATAAAATGAACCCCGCAGACGCCTAGTTTAGGAGATATAGCCATTTTAGTATTTTGAATTTTCTTTTTTCTGGTGCATAAAATGACCCCCGCAGACGCCTAGTTTAGGAGATATAGCCATTTTAGTATTTTGAATTTTCTTTTTTTTGATGCATAAAATGACCCCCGCAGACGCCTATTTTAGGAGATATAGCCATTTTAGTATTTTGAATTTTTTTTTTCTGGTGCACAGAATGACCCCCGCAGACGCCTAGTTTAGGAGATATAGCCATTTTAGTATTTTGAATTTTTTTTTTCTGGTGCATAAAATGACCCCCGCAGACGCCTAGTTTAGGAGATATAGCCATTTTAGTATTTTGAATTTTCTTTTTTCTGGTGCATAAAATGACACCCGCAGACGCCTAGTTTAGGAGATATAGCCATTTTAGTATTTTGAATTTTTTTTTTCTGATGCATAAAATGACCCCCGCAGACGCCTAGTTTAGGAGATATAGCCATTTTAGTATTTTGAATTTTTTTTTTCTGGTGCATAAAATGACCCCCGCAGACGCCTAGTTTAGGAGATATAGCCATTTTAGTATTTTGAATTTTCTTTTTTCTGGTGCATAAAATGACCCCCGCAGACGCCTAGTTTAGGAAATATAGCCATTTTAGTATTTTGAATTTTTTTTTCTGGTGCACTAAATGACCCCCGCAGACGCCTAGTTTAGGAGATATAGCCATTTTAGTATTTTGAATTTTCTTTTTTTTGGTGCATAAAATGACCCCCGCAGACGCCTAGTTTAGGAGATATAGCCATTTTAGTATTTTGAATTTTTTTTTTCTGGTGCATAAAATGACCCCCGCAGACGCCTAGTTTAGGAGATATAGCCATTTTAGTATTTTGAATTTTCTTTTTTCTGGTGCATAAAATGACCCTCGCAGACGCCTAGTTTAGGAGATATAGCCATTTTAGTATTCTGAATTTTCTTTTTTCTGGTGCATAAAATGACCCCCGCAGACGCCTAGTTTAGGAGATATAGCCATTTTAGTATTTTGAATTTGTTTTTTCTGGTGCACAAAATGACCCCCGCAGACGCCTAGTTTAGGAGATATAGCCATTTTAGTATTTTGAATTTTCTTTTTTCTGGTGCATAAAATGACCCCCGCAGACGCCTAGTTTAGGAAATATAGCCATTTTAGTATTTTGAATTTTCTTTTTTCTGGTGCATAAAATGACCCCCGCAGACGCCTAGTTTAGGAGATATAGCCATTTTAGTATTTTGAATTTTCTTTTTTCTGGTGCATAAAATGACCCCCGCAGACGCCTAGTTTAGGAGATATAGCCATTTTAGTATTTTGAATTTTTTTTTCTGGTGCACAAAATGACCCCCGCAGACGCCTAGTTTAGGAGATATAGCCCTTTTAGTATTTTGAATTTTCTTTTTTCTGGTGCATAAAATGACCCCCGCAGACGCCTAGTTTAAGAGATATAGCCATTTTAGTATTTTGAATTTTTTTTTCTGGTGCACTAAATGACCCCCGCTGACGCCTAGTTTAGGAGATATAGCCATTTTAGTATTTTGAATTTTCTTTTTTTTGGTGCATAAAATGATCCCCGCAGACGCCTAGTTTAGGAGATATAGCCATTTTAGTATTTTGAATTTTTTTTTCTGGTGCACAAAATGACCCCCGCAGACGCCTAGTTTAGGAGATATAGCCATTTTAGTATTTTGAATTTTCTTTTTTCTGGTGCATAAAATGACCCCCGCAGACGCCTAGTTTAGGAGATATAGCCCTTTTAGTGTTTTGAATTTTTTTTTTCTGGTGCATAAAATGACCCCCGCAGACGCCTAGTTTAGGTGATATAGCCCTTTTAGTATTTTGAATTTTCGTTTTTCTGGTGCATAAAATGACCCCCGCAGACGCCTAGTTTAGGAGATATAGCCATTTTAGTATTTTGAATTTGTTTTTTCTGGTGCACAAAATGACCCCCGCAGACGCCTAGTTTAGGAGATATAGCCATTTTAGTATTTTGAATTTTCTTTTTTCTGGTGCATAAAATGACCCCCGCAGACGCCTAGTTTAGGAGATATAGCCATTTTAGTATTTTGAATTTTCTTTTTTTTGGTGCATAAAATGACCCCCGCAGACGCCTAGTTTAGGAGATATAGCCATTTTAGTATTTTGAATTTTTTTTTTCTGGTGCATAAAATGACCCCCGCAGACGCATAGTTTAGGAGATAGAGCCATTTTAGTATTTTGAATTTTTTTTTTCTGATGCATAAAATGACCCCCGCAGACGCCTAGTTTAGGAGATATAGCCCGTTTAGTATTTTGAATTTTCTTTTTTTTGGTGCATAAAATGACCCCCGCAGACGCCTAGTTTAGGAGATATAGCCATTTTAGTATTTTGAATTTTCTTTTTTCTGGTGCATAAAATGACCCCCGCAGACGCCTAGTTTAGGAGATATAGCCATTTTAGTATTTTGAATTTTCTTTTTTTTGGTGCATAAAATGACCGCCGCAGACGCCTAGTTTAGGAGATATAGCCATTTTAGTATTTTGAATTTTTTTTTTCTGGTGCATAAAATGACCCCCGCAGACGCCTAGTTTAGGAGATACAGCCATTTTAGTATTTTGAATTTTCTTTTTTCTGGTGCATAAAATGACCCCCGCAGACGCCTAGTTTAGGAGATATAGCCATTTTAGTATTTTGAATTTTTTTTTCTGGTGCACTAAATGACCCCCGCAGACGCCTAGTTTAGGAGATATAGCCATTTTAGTATTTTGAATTTTCTTTTTTTTGGTGCATAAAATGACCCCCGCAGACGCCTAGTTTAGGAGATATAGCCATTTTAGTATTTTGAATTTTTTTTTTCTGGTGCATAAAATGACCCCCGCAGACGCCTAGTTTAGGAGATATAGCCATTTTAGTATTTTGAATTTTCTTTTTTCTGGTGCATAAAATGACCCTCGCAGACGCCTAGTTTAGGAGATATAGCCATTTTAGTATTCTGAATTTTCTTTTTTCTGGTGCATAAAATGACCCCCGCAGACGCCTAGTTTAGGAGATATAGCCATTTTAGTATTTTGAATTTGTTTTTTCTGGTGCACAAAATGACCCCCGCAGACGCCTAGTTTAGGAGATATAGCCATTTTAGTATTTTGAATTTTCTTTTTTCTGGTGCATAAAATGACCCCCGCAGACGCCTAGTTTAGGAAATATAGCCATTTTAGAATTTTGAATTTTCTTTTTTCTGGTGCATAAAATGACCCCCGCAGACGCCTAGTTTAGGAGATATAGCCATTTTAGTATTTTGAATTTTCTTTTTTCTGGTGCATAAAATGACCCCCGCAGACGCCTAGTTTAGGAGATATAGCCATTTTAGTATTTTGAATTTTTTTTTCTGGTGCACAAAATGACCCCCGCAGACGCCTAGTTTAGGAGATATAGCCATTTTAGTATTTTGAATTTTTTTTTTCTGATGCATAAAATGACCCCCGCAGACGCCTAGTTTAGGAGATATAGCCATTTTAGTATTTTGAATTTTCTTTTTTCTGGTGCATAAAATGACCCCCGCAGACGCCTAGTTTAGGAGATATAGCCATTTTAGTATTTTGAATTTTCTTTTTTCTGGTGCATAAAATGACCCCCGCAGGCGCCTAGTTTAGGAGATATAGCCATTTTAGTATTTTGAATTTTTTTTTTCTGATGCATAAAAGGACCCCCGCAGACGCCTAGTTTAGGAGATATAGCCATTTTAGTATTTTGAATTTTCTTTTTTCTGGTGCATAAAATGACCCACGCAGACGCCTAGTTTAGGAGATATAGCCATTTTAGTATTTTGAATTTTTTTTTTCTGGTGCACAAAATGACCCCCGCAGACGCCTAGTTTAGGAGATATAGCCATTTTAGTATTTTGAATTTTCTTTTTTTTGGTGCATAAAATGACCCCCGCAGACGCCTAGTTTAGGAGATATAGCCATTTTAGTATTTTGAATTTTCTTTTTTCTGGTGCATAAAATGACCCCCGCAGACGCCTAGTTTAGGAGATATAGCCATTTTAGTATTTTGAATTTTCTTTTTTTTGGTGCATAAAATGACCCCCGCAGACGCCTATTTTAGGAGATATAGCCATTTTAGTATTTTGAATTTTTTTTTTCTGGTGCACAGAATGACCCCCGCAGACGCCTAGTTTAGGAGATATAGCCATTTTAGTATTTTGAATTTTCTTTTTTCTGGTGCATAAAATGACCCCCGCAGACGCCTAGTTTAGGAGATATAGCCATTTTAGTATTTTGAATTTTCTTTTTTCTGGTGCATAAAATGACACCCGCAGACGCCTAGTTTAGGAGATATAGCCATTTTAGTATTTTGAATTTTTTTTTTCTGATGCATAAAATGACCCCCGCAGACGCCTAGTTTAGGAGATATAGCCATTTTAGTATTTTGAATTTTTTTTTTCTGGTGCATAAAATGACCCCCGCAGACGCCTAGTTTAGGAGATATAGCCATTTTAGTATTTTGAATTTTCTTTTTTCTGGTGCATAAAATGACCCCCGCAGACGCCTAGTTTAGGAAATATAGCCATTTTAGTATTTTGAATTTTTTTTTCTGGTGCACTAAATGACCCCCGCAGACGCCTAGTTTAGGAGATATAGCCATTTTAGTATTTTGAATTTTCTTTTTTTTGGTGCATAAAATGACCCCCGCAGACGCCTAGTTTAGGAGATATAGCCATTTTAGTATTTTGAATTTTTTTTTCTGGTGCACAAAATGACCCCCGCAGACGCCTAGTTTAGGAGATATAGCCATTTTAGTATTTTGAATTTTCTTTTTTCTGGTGCATAAAATGACCCTCGCAGACGCCTAGTTTAGGAGATATAGCCATTTTAGTATTCTGAATTTTCTTTTTTCTGGTGCATAAAATGACCCCCGCAGACGCCTAGTTTAGGAGATATAGCCATTTTAGTATTTTGAATTTGTTTTTTCTGGTGCACAAAATGACCCCCGCAGACGCCTAGTTTAGGAGATATAGCCATTTTAGTATTTTGAATTTTTTTTTTCTGATGCATAAAAGGACCCCCGCAGACGCCTAGTTTAGGAGATATAGCCATTTTAGTATTTTGAATTTTCTTTTTTCTGGTGCATAAAATGACCCACGCAGACGCCTAGTTTAGGAGATATAGCCATTTTAGTATTTTGAATTTTTTTTTTCTGGTGCACAAAATGACCCCCGCAGACGCCTAGTTTAGGAGATATAGCCATTTTAGTATTTTGAATTTTCTTTTTTTTGGTGCATAAAATGACCCCCGCAGACGCCTAGTTTAGGAGATATAGCCATTTTAGTATTTTGAATTTTCTTTTTTCTGGTGCATAAAATGACCCCCGCAGACGCCTAGTTTAGGAGATATAGCCATTTTAGTATTTTGAATTTTCTTTTTTTTGGTGCATAAAATGACCCCCGCAGACGCCTATTTTAGGAGATATAGCCATTTTAGTATTTTGAATTTTTTTTTTCTGGTGCACAGAATGACCCCCGCAGACGCCTAGTTTAGGAGATATAGCCATTTTAGTATTTTGAATTTTCTTTTTTCTGGTGCATAAAATGACCCCCGCAGACGCCTAGTTTAGGAGATATAGCCATTTTAGTATTTTGAATTTTCTTTTTTCTGGTGCATAAAATGACACCCGCAGACGCCTAGTTTAGGAGATATAGCCATTTTAGTATTTTGAATTTTTTTTTTCTGATGCATAAAATGACCCCCGCAGACGCCTAGTTTAGGAGATATAGCCATTTTAGTATTTTGAATTTTTTTTTTCTGGTGCATAAAATGACCCCCGCAGACGCCTAGTTTAGGAGATATAGCCATTTTAGTATTTTGAATTTTCTTTTTTCTGGTGCATAAAATGACCCCCGCAGACGCCTAGTTTAGGAAATATAGCCATTTTAGTATTTTGATTTTTTTTTTTCTGGTGCACAAAATGACCCCCGCAGTCGCCTAGTTTAAGAGATATAGCCATTTTAGTATTTTGAATTTCCTTTTTTTTGGTGCATAAAATGACCCCCGCAGACGCCTAGTTTAGGAGATATAGCCATTTTAGTATTTTGAATTTTTTTTTTCTGGTGCACAAAATGACCCCCGCAGACGCCTAGTTTAGGAGATATAGCCATTTTAGTATTTTGAATTTTTTTTTTCTGGTGCACAAAATGACCCCCGCAGACGCCTAGTTTAGGAGATATAGCCATTTTAGTATTTTGAATTTTTTTTTTCTGGTGCATAAAATGACCCCCGCAGACGCCTAGTTTAGGAGATATAGCCATTTTAGTATTTTGAATTTTCTTTTTTCTGGTGCATAAAATGACCCTCGCAGACGCCTAGTTTAGGAGATATAGCCATTTTAGTATTCTGAATTTTCTTTTTTCTGGTGCATAAAATGACCCCCGCAGACGCCTAGTTTAGGAGATATAGCCATTTTAGTATTTTGAATTTGTTTTTTCTGGTGCACAAAATGACCCCCGCAGACGCCTAGTTTAGGAGATATAGCCATTTTAGTATTTTGAATTTTCTTTTTTCTGGTGCATAAAATGACCCCCGCAGACGCCTAGTTTAGGAAATATAGCCATTTTAGAATTTTGAATTTTCTTTTTTCTGGTGCATAAAATGACCCCCGCAGACGCCTAGTTTAGGAGATATAGCCATTTTAGTATTTTGAATTTTCTTTTTTCTGGTGCATAAAATGACCCCCGCAGACGCCTAGTTTAGGAGATATAGCCATTTTAGTATTTTGAATTTTTTTTTCTGGTGCACAAAATGACCCCCGCAGACGCCTAGTTTAGGAGATATAGCCATTTTAGTATTTTGAATTTTTTTTTTCTGATGCATAAAATGACCCCCGCAGACGCCTAGTTTAGGAGATATAGCCATTTTAGTATTTTGAATTTTCTTTTTTCTGGTGCATAAAATGACCCCCGCAGACGCCTAGTTTAGGAGATATAGCCATTTTAGTATTTTGAATTTTCTTTTTTCTGGTGCATAAAATGACCCCCGCAGGCGCCTAGTTTAGGAGATATAGCCATTTTAGTATTTTGAATTTTTTTTTTCTGATGCATAAAATGACCCCCGCAGACGCCTAGTTTAGGAGATATAGCCATTTTAGTATTTTGAATTTTCTTTTTTCTGGTGCATAAAATGACCCACGCAGACGCCTAGTTTAGGAGATATAGCCATTTTAGTATTTTGAATTTTTTTTTTCTGGTGCACAAAATGACCCCCGCAGACGCCTAGTTTAGGAGATATAGCCATTTTAGTATTTTGAATTTTCTTTTTTTTGGTGCATAAAATGACCCCCGCAGACGCCTAGTTTAGGAGATATAGCCATTTTAGTATTTTGAATTTTCTTTTTTCTGGTGCATAAAATGACCCCCGCAGACGCCTAGTTTAGGAGATATAGCCATTTTAGTATTTTGAATTTTCTTTTTTTTGGTGCATAAAATGACCCCCGCAGACGCCTATTTTAGGAGATATAGCCATTTTAGTATTTTGAATTTTTTTTTTCTGGTGCACAGAATGACCCCCGCAGACGCCTAGTTTAGGAGATATAGCCATTTTAGTATTTTGAATTTTCTTTTTTCTGGTGCATAAAATGACCCCCGCAGACGCCTAGTTTAGGAGATATAGCCATTTTAGTATTTTGAATTTTCTTTTTTCTGGTGCATAAAATGACACCCGCAGACGCCTAGTTTAGGAGATATAGCCATTTTAGTATTTTGAATTTTTTTTTTCTGATGCATAAAATGACCCCCGCAGACGCCTAGTTTAGGAGATATAGCCATTTTAGTATTTTGAATTTTTTTTTTCTGGTGCATAAAATGACCCCCGCAGACGCCTAGTTTAGGAGATATAGCCATTTTAGTATTTTGAATTTTCTTTTTTCTGGTGCATAAAATGACCCCCGCAGACGCCTAGTTTAGGAAATATAGCCATTTTAGTATTTTGAATTTTTTTTTCTGGTGCACTAAATGACCCCCGCAGACGCCTAGTTTAGGAGATATAGCCATTTTAGTATTTTGAATTTTCTTTTTTTTGGTGCATAAAATGACCCCCGCAGACGCCTAGTTTAGGAGATATAGCCATTTTAGTATTTTGAATTTTTTTTTCTGGTGCACAAAATGACCCCCGCAGACGCCTAGTTTAGGAGATATAGCCATTTTAGTATTTTGAATTTTCTTTTTTCTGGTGCATAAAATGACCCTCGCAGACGCCTAGTTTAGGAGATATAGCCATTTTAGTATTCTGAATTTTCTTTTTTCTGGTGCATAAAATGACCCCCGCAGACGCCTAGTTTAGGAGATATAGCCATTTTAGTATTTTGAATTTGTTTTTTCTGGTGCACAAAATGACCCCCGCAGACGCCTAGTTTAGGAGATATAGCCATTTTAGTATTTTGAATTTTTTTTTTCTGATGCATAAAAGGACCCCCGCAGACGCCTAGTTTAGGAGATATAGCCATTTTAGTATTTTGAATTTTCTTTTTTCTGGTGCATAAAATGACCCACGCAGACGCCTAGTTTAGGAGATATAGCCATTTTAGTATTTTGAATTTTTTTTTTCTGGTGCACAAAATGACCCCGCAGACGCCTAGTTTAGGAGATATAGCCATTTTAGTATTTTGAATTTTCTTTTTTTTGGTGCATAAAATGACCCCCGCAGACGCCTAGTTTAGGAGATATAGCCATTTTAGTATTTTGAATTTTCTTTTTTCTGGTGCATAAAATGACCCCCGCAGACGCCTAGTTTAGGAGATATAGCCATTTTAGTATTTTGAATTTTCTTTTTTTTGGTGCATAAAATGACCCCCGCAGACGCCTATTTTAGGAGATATAGCCATTTTAGTATTTTGAATTTTTTTTTTCTGGTGCACAGAATGACCCCCGCAGACGCCTAGTTTAGGAGATATAGCCATTTTAGTATTTTGAATTTTCTTTTTTCTGGTGCATAAAATGACCCCCGCAGACGCCTAGTTTAGGAGATATAGCCATTTTAGTATTTTGAATTTTCTTTTTTCTGGTGCATAAAATGACACCCGCAGACGCCTAGTTTAGGAGATATAGCCATTTTAGTATTTTGAATTTTTTTTTTCTGATGCATAAAATGACCCCCGCAGACGCCTAGTTTAGGAGATATAGCCATTTTAGTATTTTGAATTTTTTTTTTCTGGTGCATAAAATGACCCCCGCAGACGCCTAGTTTAGGAGATATAGCCATTTTAGTATTTTGAATTTTCTTTTTTCTGGTGCATAAAATGACCCCCGCAGACGCCTAGTTTAGGAAATATAGCCATTTTAGTATTTTGATTTTTTTTTTTCTGGTGCACAAAATGACCCCCGCAGTCGCCTAGTTTAAGAGATATAGCCATTTTAGTATTTTGAATTTCCTTTTTTTTGGTGCATAAAATGACCCCCGCAGACGCCTAGTTTAGGAGATATAGCCATTTTAGTATTTTGAATTTTTTTTTTCTGGTGCACAAAATGACCCCCGCAGACGCCTAGTTTAGGAGATATAGCCATTTTAGTATTTTGAATTTTTTTTTTCTGGTGCACAAAATGACCCCCGCAGACGCCTAGTTTAGGAGATATAGCCATTTTAGTATTTTGAATTTTCTTTTTTCTGGTGCATAAAATGACCCCCGCAGACGCCTAGTTTAGGAGATATAGCCCTTTTAGTGTTTTGAATTTTTTTTTTCTGGTGCATAAAATGACCCCCGCAGACGCCTAGTTTAGGTGATATAGCCCTTTTAGTATTTTGAATTTTCTTTTTTCTGGTGCATAAAATGACCCCCGCAGACGCCTAGTTTAGGAGATAAAGCCATTTTAGTATTTTGAATTTTTTTTTTCTGGTGCATAAAATGACCCCCGCAGACGCATAGTTTAGGAGATAGAGCCATTTTAGTATTTTGAATTTTTTTTTTCTGGTGCACAAAATGACCCCCGCAGACGCCTAGTTTAGGAGATATAGCCATTTTAGTATTTTGAATTTTTTTTTTTCTGATGCATAAAATGACCCCCGCAGACGCCTAGTTTAGGAGATATAGCCATTTTAGTATTTTGAATTTTCTTTTTTCTGGTGCATAAAATGACCCCCGCAGACGCCTAGTTTAGGAGATATAGCCATTTCAGTATTTTGAATTTTTTTTTTCTGGT
Source organism: Volucella zonaria (assembly GCA_963966105.1). Lineage (NCBI taxonomy): Eukaryota > Metazoa > Arthropoda > Insecta > Diptera > Syrphidae > Volucella > Volucella zonaria. The sequence continues at coordinate 89,202,976 of OZ014533.1, read as the reverse complement.
GCACAAAATGACCCCCGCAGACGCCTAGTTTAGGAGATATAGCCATTTTAGTATTTTGAATTTTCTTTTTTCTGGTGCATAAAATGACCCCCGCAGACGCCTAGTTTAGGAGATATAGCCATTTTAGTATTTTGAATTTTTTTTTCTGGTGCACTAAATGACCCCCGCAGACGAATAGTTTAGGAGATATAGCCATTTTAGTATTTTGAATTTTCTTTTTTTTGGTGCATAAAATGATCCCCGCAGACGCCTAGTTTAGGAGATATAGCCATTTTAGTATTTTGAATTTTTTTTTTCTGGTGCACAAAATGACCCCCGCAGACGCCTAGTTTAGGAGATATAGCCATTTTAGTATTTTGAATTTTCTTTTTTCTGGTGCATAAAATGACACCCGCAGGCGCATAGTTTAGGAGATATAGCCATTTTAGAATTTTGAATTTTCTTTTTTCTGGTGCATAAAATGACCCCCGCAGACGCCTAGTTTAGGAGATATAGCCATTTTAGTATTTTGAATTTTTTTTTTCTGGTGCACAAAATGACCTCCGCAGTCGCCTAGTTTAGGAGATATAGCCATTTTAGTATTTTGAATTTTCTTTTTTTTGGTGCATAAAATGATCCCCGCAGACGCCTAGTTTAGGAGATATAGCCATTTTAGTATTTTGAATTTTTTTTTTCTGGTGCACTAAATGACCCCCGCAGACGCCTAGTTTAGGAGATATAGCCATTTTAGTATTTTGAATTTTCTTTTTTCTGGTGCATAAAATGACACCCGCAGGCGCATAGTTTAGGAGATATAGCCATTTTAGTATTTTGAATTTTCTTTTTTCTGGTGCATAAAATGACCCCCGCAGACGCCTAGTTTAGGAGATATAGCCATTTTAGTATTTTGAATTTTTTTTTTCTGGTGCACAAAATGACTCCCGCAGACGCCTAGTTTAGGAGATATAGCCATTTTAGTATTTTGAATTTTCTTTTTTCTGGTGCACTAAATGACCCCCGCAGACGCCTAGTTTAGGAGATATAGCCATTTTAGTATTTTGAATTTTCTTTTTTCTGGTGCATAAAATGACCCCCGCAGACGCCTAGTTTAGGAGATCTAGCCATTTTAGTATTTTGAATTTTCTTTTTTTTGGTGCATAAAATGATCCCCGCAGACGCCTAGTTTAGGAGATATAGCCATTTTAGTATTTTGAATTTTTTTTTTCTGGTGCACAAAATGACCCCCGCAGACGCCTAGTTTAGGAGATATAGCCATTTTAGTATTTTGAATTTTTTTTTTCTGGTGCATAAAATTACCCCCGCAGACGCCTAGTTTAGGAGATATAGCCCTTTTAGTGTTTTGAATTTTTTTTTTCTGGTGCATAAAATGACCCCCGCAGACGCCTAGTTTAGGTGATATAGCCCTTTTAGTATTTTGAATTTTCTTTTTTTTGGTGCATAAAATGACCCCCGCGGACGCCTAGTTTAGGAGATATAGCCATTTCAGTATTTTGAATTTTTTTTTTCTGGTGCACAAAATGACCCCCGCAGACGCCTAGTTTAGGAGATATAGCCATTTTAGTATTTTGAATTTTCTTTTTTCTGGTGCATAAAATGACCCCCGCAGACGCCTAGTTTAGGAGATATAGCCATTTTAGTATTTTGAATTTTTTTTTCTGGTGCACTAAATGACCCCCGCAGACGCCTAGTTTAGGAGATATAGCCATTTTAGTATTTTGAATTTTCTTTTTTTTGGTGCATAAAATGATCCCCGCAGACGCCTAGTTTAGGAGATATAGCCATTTTAGTATTTTGAATTTTTTTTTTCTGGTGCACAAAATGACCCCCGCAGACGCCTAGTTTAGGAGATATAGCCATTTTAGTATTTTGAATTTTCTTTTTTCTGGTGCATAAAATGACACCCGCAGGCGCATAGTTTAGGAGATATAGCCATTTTAGTATTTTGAATTTTCTTTTTTCTGGTGCATAAAATGACCCCCGCAGACGCCTAGTTTAGGAGATATAGCCATTTTAGTATTTTGAATTTTTTTTTTCTGGTGCACAAAATGACCTCCGCAGTCGCCTAGTTTAGGAGATATAGCCATTTTAGTATTTTGAATTTTCTTTTTTTTGGTGCATAAAATGACCCCCGCAGACGCCTAGTTTAGTAGATATAGCCATTTTAGTATTTTGAATTTTTTTTTTCTGGTGCATAAAATGACCCCCGCAGACGCCTAGTTTAGGAGATATAGCCATTTCAGTATTTTGAATTTTTTTTTTCTGGTGCACAAAATGACCCCCGCAGACGCCTAGTTTAGGAGATATAGCCATTTTATTATTTTGAATTTTCTTTTTTTTGGTGCATAAAATGACCCCCGCAGACGCCTAGTTTAGGAGATATAGCCATTTTAGTATTTTGAATTTTTTTTTTCTGGTGCATAAAATGACCCCCGCAGACGCCTAGTTTAGGAGATATAGCCATTTTAGTATTTTGAATTTTCTTTTTTCTGGTGCATAAAATGACCCCCGCAGACGCCTAGTTTAGGAGATATAGCCATTTTAGTATTTTGAATTTTTTTTTCTGGTGCACTAAATGACCCCCGCAGACGCCTAGTTTAGGAGATATAGCCATTTTAGTATTTTGAATTTTCTTTTTTCTGGTGCATAAAATGACCCCCGCAGACGCCTAGTTTAGGAGATATAGCCATTTTAGTATTCTGAATTTTCTTTTTTCTGGTGCATAAAATGACCCCCGCAGACGCCTAGTTTAGGAGATATAGCCATTTTAGTATTTTGAATTTTTTTTTTCTGATGCATAAAATGACCCTCGCAGACGCCTAGTTTAGGAGATATAGCCATTTTAGTATTTTGAATTTTCTTTTTTCTGGTGCACAAAATGACCCACGCAGACGCCTAGTTTAGGAGATATAGCCATTTTAGTATTTTGAATTTTTTTTTCTGGTGCACTAAATGACCCCCGCAGACGCCTAGTTTAGGAGATATAGCCATTTTAGTATTTTGAATTTTCTTTTTTCTGGTGCATAAAATGACCCCTGCAGACGCCTAGTTTAGGAGATATAGCCATTTTAGTATTTTGAATTTTTTTTTCTGGTGCACTAAATGACCCCCGCAGACGCCTAGTTTAGGAGATATAGCCATTTTAGTATTCTGAATTTTCTTTTTTCTGGTGCATAAAATGACCCCCGCAGACGCCTAGTTTAGGAGATATAGCCATTTTAGTATTTTGAATTTTCTTTTTTCTGGTGCATAAAATGACCCCCGCAGACGCCTAGTTTAGGAGATATAGCCATTTTAGTATTTTGAATTTTTTTTTTCTGGTGCACAAAATGACCCCCGCAGACGCCTAGTTTAGGAGATATAGCTATTTTAGTATTTTGAATTTTCTTTTTTTTGGTGCATAAAATGACCCCCGCAGACGCCTAGTTTAGGAGATATAGCCATTTTAGTATTTTGAATTTTTTTTTTCTGGTGCATAAAATGACCCCCGGAGACGCCTAGTTTAGGAGATATAGCCATTTTAGTATTTTGAATTTTTTTTTTTCTGATGCATAAAATGACCCCCGCAGACGCCTAGTTTAGGAGATATAGCCATTTTAGTATTTTGAATTTTTTTTTTCTGGTGCATAAAATGACCCCCGGAGACGCCTAGTTTAGGAGATATAGCCATTTTAGTATTTTGAATTTTCTTTTTTCTGGTGCATAAAATGACCCCCGCAGACGCCTAGTTTAAGAGATATAGCCATTTTAGTATTTTGAATTTTTTTTTCTGGTGCACAAAATGACCCCCGCAGACGCCTAGTTTAGGAGATATAGCCATTTTAGTATTTTGAATTTTCTTTTTTCTGGTGCATAAAATGACCCCCGCAGACGCCTAGTTTAGGAGATATAGCCATTTTAGTATTTTGAATTTGTTTTTTCTGGTGCACAAAATGACCCCCGCAGACGCCTAGTTTAGGAGATATAGCCATTTTAGTATTTTGAATTTTTTTTTTCTGGTGCATAAAATGACCCCCGCAGACGCCTAGTTTAGGAGATATAGCCCTCTTAGTATTTTGAATTTTCTTTTTTCTGGTGCATAAAATGACCCCCGCAGACGCCTAGTTTAAGAGATATAGCCATTTTAGTATTTTGAATTTTTTTTTCTGGTGCACTAAATGACCCCCGCAGACGCCTAGTTTAGGAGATATAGCCATTTTAGTATTTTGAATTTTCTTTTTTTTGGTGCATAAAATGATCCTCGCAGACGCCTAGTTTAGGAGATATAGCCATTTTAGTATTTTGAATTTTTTTTTCTGGTGCACAAAATGACCCCCGCAGACGCCTAGTTTAGGAGATATAGCCATTTTAGTATTTTGAATTTTCTTTTTTCTGGTGCATAAAATGACCCCCGCAGACGCCTAGTTTAGGAGATATAGCCATTTTAGTATTTTGAATTTTCTTTTTTCTGGTGCATAAAATGACCCCCGCAGACGCCTAGTTTAGGAGATATAGCCATTTTAGTATTTTGAATTTTCTTTTTTCTGGTGCATAAAATGACACCCGCAGGCGCTTAGTTTAGGAGATATAGCCATTTTAGTATTTTGAATTTTCTTTTTTCTGGTGCATAAAATGACCCCCGCAGACGCCTAGTTTAGGAGATATAGCCATTTTAGTATTCTGAATTTTCTTTTTTCTGGTGCATAAAATGACCCCCGCAGACGCCTAGTTTAGGAGATATAGCCATTTTAGTATTTTGAATTTTCTTTTTTCTGGTGCATAAAATGACCCCCGCAGACGCCTAGTTTAGGAGATATAGCCATTTTAGTATTTTGAATTTTTTTTTTCTGGTGCACAAAATGACCCCCGCAGACGCCTAGTTTAGGAGATATAGCTATTTTAGTATTTTGAATTTTCTTATTTTTGGTGCATAAAATGACCCCCGCAGACGCCTAGTTTAGGAGATATAGCCATTTTAGTATTTTGAATTTTTTTTTTCTGGTGCATAAAATGACCCCCGCAGACGCCTAGTTTAGGAGATATAGCCATTTTAGTATTTTGAATTTTTTTTTTTCTGATGCATAAAATGACCCCCGCAGACGCCTAGTTTAGGAGATATAGCCATTTTAGTATTTTGAATTTTCTTTTTTCTGGTGCATAAAATGACCCCCGCAGACGCCTAGTTTAGGAGATATAGCCATTTTAGTATTTTGAATTTTTTTTTTCTGGTGCACAAAATGACCCCCGCAGACGCCTAGTTTAGGAGATATAGCCATTTTAGTATTTTGAATTTTCTTTTTTCTGGTGCATAAAATGACCCCCGCAGACGCCTAGTTTAGGAGATATAGCCATTTTAGTATTTTGAATTTGTTTTTTCTGGTGCACAAAATGACCCCCGCAGACGCCTAGTTTAGGAGATATAGCCATTTTAGTATTTTGAATTTTTTTTTTCTGGTGCATAAAATGACCCCCGCAGACGCCTAGTTTAGGAGATATAGCCCTCTTAGTATTTTGAATTTTCTTTTTTCTGGTGCATAAAATGACCCCGCAGACGCCTAGTTTAAGAGATATAGCCATTTTAGTATTTTGAATTTTTTTTTCTGGTGCACTAAATGACCCCCGCAGACGCCTAGTTTAGGAGATATAGCCATTTTAGTATTTTGAATTTTCTTTTTTTTGGTGCATAAAATGATCCCCGCAGACGCCTAGTTTAGGAGATATAGCCATTTTAGTATTTTGAATTTTTTTTTCTGGTGCACAAAATGACCCCCGCAGACGCCTAGTTTAGGAGATATAGCCATTTTAGTATTTTGAATTTTCTTTTTTCTGGTGCATAAAATGACCCCCGCAGACGCCAAGTTTAGGAGATATAGCCATTTTAGTATTTTGAATTTTCTTTTTTCTGGTGCATAAAATGACCCCCGCAGACGCCTAGTTTAGGAGATATAGCCATTTTAGTATTTTGAATTTTCTTTTTTCTGGTGCATAAAATGACACCCGCAGGCGCTTAGTTTAGGAGATATAGCCATTTTAGTATTTTGAATTTTCTTTTTTCTGGTGCATAAAATGACCCCCGCAGACGCCTAGTTTAGGAGATATAGCCATTTTAGTATTTTGAATTTTCTTTTTTCTGATGCATAAAATGACCCCCGCAGACGCCTAGTTTAGGAGATATAGCCATTTTAGTATTTTGAATTTTCTTTTTTCTGGTGCATAAAATGACACCCGCAGGCGCTTAGTTTAGGAGATATAGCCATTTTAGTATTTTGAATTTTCTTTTTTCTGGTGCATAAAATGACCCCCGCAGACGCCTAGTTTAGGAGATATAGCCATTTTAGTATTTTGAATTTTCTTTTTTCTGATGCATAAAATGACCCCCGCAGACGCCTAGTTTAGGAGATATAGCCATTTTAGTATTTTGAATTTTCTTTTTTCTGGTGCATAAAATGACCCCCGCAGACGCCTAGTTTAGGAGATATAGCCATTTTAGTATTTTGAATTTTCTTTTTTCTGGTGCATAAAATGACCCCCGCAGACGCCTAGTTTAGGAGATATAGCCATTTTAGTATTTTGAATTTTTTTTTTTCTGGTGCATAAAATGACCCCCGCAGACGCCTAGTTTAGGAGATATAGCCATTTTAGTATTTTGAATTTTTTTTTTCTGATGCATAAAATGACCCTCGCAGACGCCTAGTTTAGGAGATATAGCCATTTTAGTATTTTGAATTTTCTTTTTTCTGGTGCACAAAATGACCCCCGCAGACGCCTAGTTTAGGAGATATAGCCATTTTAGTATTTTGAATTTTCTTTTTTCTGGTGCATAAAATGACCCCTGCAGACGCCTAGTTTAGGAGATATAGCCATTTTAGTATTTTGAATTTTTTTTTCTGGTGCACTAAATGACCCCCGCAGACGCCTAGTTTAGGAGATATAGCCATTTTAGTATTCTGAATTTTCTTTTTTCTGGTGCATAAAATGACCCCCGCAGACGCCTAGTTTAGGAGATATAGCCATTTTAGTATTTTGAATTTTTTTTTTCTGGTGCACAAAATGACCCCCGCAGACGCCTAGTTTAGGAGATATAGCCATTTTAGTATTTTGAATTTTCTTTTTTCTGGTGCATAAAATTACCCCCGCAGACGCCTAGTTTAGGAGATATAGCCATTTTAGTATTTTGAATTTGTTTTTTCTGGTGCACAAAATGACCCCCGCAGACGCCTAGTTTAGGAGATATAGCCATTTTAGTATTTTGAATTTTCTTTTTTCTGGTGCATAAAATGACCCCCGCAGACGCCTAGTTTAGGAGATATAGCCATTTTAGTATTTTGAATTTTTTTTTTTCTGATGCATAAAATGACCCCCGCAGACGCCTAGTTTAGGAGATATAGCCATTTTAGTATTTTGAATTTTCTTTTTTCTGGTGCATAAAATGACCCCCGCAGACGCCTAGTTTAGGAGATATAGCCATTTTAGTATTTTGAATTTTTTTTTTCTGGTGCACAAAATGACCCCCGCAGACGCCTAGTTTAGGAGATATAGCCATTTTAGTATTTTGAATTTTCTTTTTTCTGGTGCATAAAATGACCCCCGCAGACGCCTAGTTTAGGAGATATAGCCATTTTAGTATTTTGAATTTGTTTTTTCTGGTGCACAAAATGACCCCCGCAGACGCCTAGTTTAGGAGATATAGCCATTTTAGTATTTTGAATTTTTTTTTTCTGGTGCATAAAATGACCCCCGCAGACGCCTAGTTTAGGAGATATAGCCCTCTTAGTATTTTGAATTTTCTTTTTTCTGGTGCATAAAATGACCCCCGCAGACGCCTAGTTTAAGAGATATAGCCATTTTAGTATTTTGAATTTTTTTTTCTGGTGCACTAAATGACCCCCGCAGACGCCTAGTTTAGGAGATATAGCCATTTTAGTATTTTGAATTTTCTTTTTTTTGGTGCATAAAATGATCCCCGCAGACGCCTAGTTTAGGAGATATAGCCATTTTAGTATTTTGAATTTTTTTTTCTGGTGCACAAAATGACCCCCGCAGACGCCTAGTTTAGGAGATATAGCCATTTTAGTATTTTGAATTTTCTTTTTTCTGGTGCATAAAATGACCCCCGCAGACGCCTAGTTTAGGAGATATAGCCATTTTAGTATTTTGAATTTTCTTTTTTCTGGTGCATAAAATGACCCCCGCAGACGCCTAGTTTAGGAGATATAGCCATTTTAGTATTTTGAATTTTCTTTTTTCTGGTGCATAAAATGACACCCGCAGGCGCTTAGTTTAGGAGATATAGCCATTTTAGTATTTTGAATTTTCTTTTTTCTGGTGCATAAAATGACCCCCGCAGACGCCTAGTTTAGGAGATATAGCCATTTTAGTATTTTGAATTTTTTTTTTCTGGTGCACAAAATGACCTCCGCTGTCGCCTAGTTTAGGAGATATAGCCATTTTAGTATTTTGAAGTTTTTTTTTCTGGTGCATAAAATGACCCCCGCAGACGCATAGTTTAGGAGATATAGCCATTTTAGTATTTTGAATTTTCTTTTTTTTGGTGCATAAAATGACCCCCGCAGACGCCTAGTTTAGGAGATATAGCCATTTTAGTATTTTGAATTTTTTTTTTCTGGTGCACAAAATGACCTCCGCAGACGCCTAGTTTAGGAGATATAGCCATTTTAGTATTTTGAATTTTTTTTTTTCTGATGCATAAAATGACCCCCGCAGACGCCTAGTTTAGGAGATATAGCCATTTTAGTATTTTGAATTTTTTTTTTCTGGTGCACAAAATGACCTCCGCTGTCGCCTAGTTTAGGAGATAGAGCCATTTTAGTATTTTGAATTTTCTTTTTTTTGGTGCATAAAATGACCCCCGCAGACGCCTAGTTTAGGAGATATAGCCCTCTTAGTATTTTGAATTTTCTTTTTTCTGGTGCATAAAATGACCCCCGCAGACGCCTAGTTTAGGAGATATAGCCATTTTAGTATTTTGAATTTTCTTTTTTTTGGTGCATAAAATGATCCCCGCAGACGCCTAGTTTAGGAGATATAGCCATTTTAGTATTTTGAATTTTTTTTTCTGGTGCACAAAATGACCCCCGCAGACGCCTAGTTTAGGAGATATAGCCATTTTAGTATTTTGAATTTTCTTTTTTTTGGTGCATAAAATGATCCCCGCAGACGCCTAGTTTAGGAGATATAGCCATTTTAGTATTTTGAATTTTTTTTTCTGGTGCACAAAATGACCCCCGCAGACGCCTAGTTTAGGAGATATAGCCATTTTAGTATTTTGAATTTTCTTTTTTCTGGTGCATAAAATGACCCCCGCAGACGCCTAGTTTAGGAGATATAGCCATTTTAGTATTTTGAATTTTCTTTTTTTTGGTGCATAAAATGATCCCCGCAGACGCCTAGTTTAAGAGATATAGCCATTTTAGTATTTTGAATTTCTTTTTCTGGTGCACTAAATGACCCCCGCAGACGCCTAGTTTAGGAGATATAGCCATTTTAGTATTTTGAATTTTCTTTTTTTTGGTGCATAAAATGATCCCCGCAGACGCCTAGTTTAGGAGATATAGCCATTTTAGTATTTTGAATTTTTTTTTCTGGTGCACAAAATGACCCCCGCAGACGCCTAGTTTAGGAGATATAGCCATTTTAGTATTTTGAATTTTCTTTTTTCTGGTGCATAAAATGACCCCCGCAGACGCCTAGTTTAGGAGATATAGCCATTTTAGTATTTTGAATTTTCTTTTTTCTGGTGCATAAAATGACCCCCGCAGACGCCTAGTTTAGGAGATATAGCCATTTTAGTATTTTGAATTTTCTTTTTTCTGGTGCATAAAATGACACCCGCAGGCGCTTAGTTTAGGAGATATAACCATTTTAGTATTTTGAATTTTCTTTTTTCTGGTGCATAAAATGACCCCCGCAGACGCCTAGTTTAGGAGATATAGCCATTTTAGTATTTTGAATTTTTTTTTTCTGGTGCACAAAATGACCTCCGCTGTCGCCTAGTTTAGGAGATATAGCCATTTTAGTATTTTGAATTTTTTTTTTCTGGTGCATAAAATGACCCCCGCAGACGCATAGTTTAGGAGATAGAGCCATTTTAGTATTTTGAATTTTCTTTTTTTTGGTGCATAAAGTGACCCCCGCAGACGCCTAGTTTAGGAGATATAGCCATTTTAGTATTTTGAATTTTTTTTTTTCTGATGCATAAAATGACCCCCGCAGACGTCTAGTTTAGGAGATATAGCCCGTTTAGTATTTTGAATTTTCTTTTTTTTGGTGCATAAAATGACCCCCGCAGACGCCTAGTTTAGGAGATATAGCCATTTCAGTATTTTGAATTTTTTTTTTCTGGTGCACAAAATGACCAACGCAGACGCCTAGTTTAGGAGATATAGCCATTTTATTATTTTGAATTTACTTTTTTTTGGTGCATAAAATGACCCCCGCAGACGCCTAGTTTAGGAGATATAGCCATTTTAGTATTTTGAATTTTTTTTTTCTGGTGCATAAAATGACCCCCGCAGACGCCTAGTTTAGGAGATATAGCCATTTTAGTATTTTGAATTTTCTTTTTTCTGGTGCATAAAATGACCCCCGCAGACGCCTAGTTTAGGAGATATAGCCATTTTAGTATTTTGAATTTTTTTTTCTGGTGCACTAAATGACCCCCGCAGACGCCTAGTTTAGGAGATATGGCCATTTTAGTATTTTGAATTTTCTTTTTTTTGGTGCATAAAATGACCCCCGCAGACGCCTAGTTTAGGAGATATAGCCATTTTAGTATTTTGAATTTTTTTTTTCTGGTGCATAAAATGACCCCCGCAGACGCCTAGTTTAGGAGATATAGCCATTTTAGTATTTTGAATTTTCTTTTTTCTGGTGCATAAAATGACCCTCGCAGACGCCTAGTTTAGGAGATATAGCCATTTTAGTATTTTGAATTTTCTTTTTTCTGGTGCATAAAATGACCCCCGCAGACGCCTAGTTTAGGAGATATAGCCATTTTAGTATTTTTAATTTTTTTTTTCTGGTGCACAAAATGACCCCCGCAGACGCCTAGTTTAGGAGATATAGCCATTTTAGTATTTTGAATTTCTTTTTTCTGATGCATAAAATGACCCCCGCAGACGCCTAGTTTAGGAGATATAGCCATTTTAGTATTTTGAATTTTCTTTTTTCTGGTGCATAAAATGACCCCCGCAGACGCCTAGTTTAGGAGATATAGCCATTTTAGTATTTTGAATTTTCTTTTTTCTGGTGCATAAAATGACCCCCGCAGGCGCCTAGTTTAGGAGATATAGCCATTTTAGTATTTTGAATTTTTTTTTTCTGGTGCATAAAAGGACCCCCGCAGGCGCCTAGTTTAGGAGATATAGCCATTTTAGTATTTTGAATTTTCTTTTTTCTGGTGCATAAAATGACCCCCGCAGACGCCTAGTTTAGGAGATATAGCCATTTTAGTATTTTGAATTTTCTTTTTTCTGGTGCATAAAATGTCCCCCGCAGACGCCTAGTTTAGGAGATATAGCCATATTAGTATTCTGAATTTTTTTTTTTCTGGTGCACAAAATGACCCCCGCAGACGCCTAGTTTAGGAGATATAGCCATTTTAGTATTTTGAATTTTCTTTTTTTTGGTGCATAAAATGACCCCCGCAGACGCCTAGTTTAGGAGATATAGCCATTTTAGTATTTTGAATTTTTTTTTCTGGTGCATAAAATGACCCCCGCAGACGCCTAGTTTAGGAGATATAGCCATTTTAGTATTTTGAATTTTTTTTTTTCTGATGCATAAAATGACCCCCGCAGACGCCTAGTTTAGGAGATATAGCCATTTTAGTATTTTGAATTTTCTTTTTTTTGGTGCATAAAATGACCCCCGCAGACGCCTAGTTTAGGAGATATAGCCCTTTTAGTATTTTGAATTTTCTTTTTTCTGGTGCATAAAATGACCCCCGCAGACGCCTAGTTTAGGAGATAAAGCCATTTTAGTATTTTGAATTTTCTTTTTCTGGTGCACAAAATGACCCCCGCAGACGCCTAGTTTAGGAGATATAGCCCTTTTAGTATTTTGAATTTTCTTTTTTTTGGTGCATAAAATGACCCCCGCAGACGCCTAGTTTAGGAGATATAGCCCTTTTAGTATTTTGAATTTTCTTTTTTCTGGTGCATAAAATGACCCCCGCAGACGCCTAGTTTAGGAGATATAGCCATTTTAGTATTTAGAATTTTTTTTTTCTGGTGCACAAAATGACCCCCGCAGACGCCTAGTTTAGGAGATATAGCCATTTTAGTATTTTGAATTTTTTTTTTCTGATGCATAAAATGACTCCCGCAGACGCCTAGTTTAGGAGATATAGCCATTTTAGTATTTTGAATTTTCTTTTTTCTGGTGCATAAAATGACCCCCGCAGACGCCTAGTTTAGGAGATATAGCCATTTTAGTATTTTGAATTTTCTTTTTTCTGGTGCATAAAATGACCCCCGCAGGCGCCTAGTTTAGGAGATATAGCCATTTTAGTATTTTGAATTTTTTTTTTCTGATGCATAAAATGACCCCCGCAGACGCCTAGTTTAGGAGATATAGCCATTTTAGTATTTTGAATTTTCTTTTTTCTGGTGCATAAAATGACCCCCGCAGACGCCTAGTTTAGGAGATATAGCCGTTTTAGTATTTTGAATTTTCTTTTTTCTGGTGCATAAAATGACCCCCGCAGACGCCTAGTTTAGGAGATATAGCCATTTTAGTATTTTGAATTTTCTTTTTTTTGGTGCATAAAATGACCCCCGCAGACGCCTAGTTTAGGAGATATAGCCATTTTAGTATTTTGAATTTTTTTTTTCTGGTGCATAAAATGACCCCCGCAGACGCCTAGTTTAGGAGATATAGCCATTTTAGTATTTTGAATTTTTTTTTTCTGGTGCATAAAATGACCCCCGTAGACGCCTAGTTTAGGAGATATAGCCATTGTAGTATTTTGAATTTTTTTTTTCTGGTGCACAAAATGACCCCCGCAGACGCCTAGTTTAGGAGATATAGCCATTTTAGTATTTTGAATTTTCTTTTTTTTGGTGCATAAAATGACCCCCGCAGACGCCTAGTTTAGGAGATATAGCCATTTTAGTATTTTGAATTTTTTTTTTCTGGTGCATAAAATGACCCCCGCAGACGCCTAGTTTAGGAGATATAGCCATTTTAGTATTTTGAATTTTTTTTTTTCTGATGCATAAAATGACCCCCGCAGACGCCTAGTTTAGGAGATATAGCCATTTTAGTATTTTGAATTTTCTTTTTTTTGGTGCATAAAATGACTCCCGCAGACGCCTAGTTTAGGAGATATAGCCCTTTTAGTATTTTGAATTTTCTTTTTTCTGGTGCATAAAATGACCCCCGCAGACGCCTAGTTTAGGAGATAAAGCCATTTTAGTATTTTGAATTTTCTTTTTCTGGTGCACAAAATGACCCCCGCAGACGCCTAGTTTAGGAGATATAGCCATTTTAGTATTTTGAATTTTCTTTTTTCTGGTGCATAAAATGACCCCCGCAGACGCCTAGTTTAGGAGATATAGCCATTTTAGTATTTTGAATTTTTTTTTTCTGGTGCACAAAATGACCCCCGCAGACGCCTAGTTTAGGAGATATAGCCATTTTAGTATTTTGAATTTTTTTTTTCTGATGCATAAAATGACCCCCGCAGACGCCTAGTTTAGGAGATATAGCCATTTTAGTATTTTGAATTTTCTTTTTTCTGGTGCATAAAATGACCCCCGCAGACGCCTAGTTTAGGAGATATAGCCATTTTAGTATTTTGAATTTTCTTTTTTCTGGTGCATAAAATGACCATCGCAGGCGCCTAGTTTAGGAGATATAGCCATTTTAGTATTTTGAATTTTTTTTTTCTGATGCATAAAAGGACCCCCGCAGACGCCTAGTTTAGGAGATATAGCCATTTTAGTATTTTGAATTTTCTTTTTTCTGGTGCATAAAATGACCCCCGCAGACGCCTAGTTTAGGAGATATAGCCCTTTTAGTATTTTGAATTTTCTTTTTTCTGGTGCATAAAATGACCCCCGCAGACGCCTAGTTTAGGAGATATAGCCATTTTAGTATTTTGAATTTTCTTTTTTCTGGTGCATAAAATGACCCCCGCAGGCGCCTAGTTTAGGAGATATAGCCATTTTAGTATTTTGAATTTTTTTTTTCTGATGCATAAAAGGACCCCCGCAGACGCCTAGTTTAGGAGATATAGCCATTTTAGTATTTTGAATTTTCTTTTTTCTGGTGCATAAAATGACCCCCGCAGACGCCTAGTTTAGGAGATATAGCCCTTTTAGTATTTTGAATTTTCTTTTTTCTGGTGCATAAAATGACCCCCGCAGACGCCTAGTTCAGGAGATATAGCCATTTTAGTATTTTGAATTTTCTTTTTTTTGGTGCATAAAATGACCCCCGCAGACGCCTAGTTTAGGAGATATAGCCATTTTAGTATTTTGAAGTTTTTTTTTCTGGTGCATAAAATGACCCCCGCAGACGCCTAGTTTAGGAGATATAGCCATTTTAGTATTTTGAATTTTTTTTTTCTGGTGCATAAAATGACCCCCGTAGACGGATAGTTTAGGAGATATAGCCATTTTAGTATTTTGAATTTTTTTTTTCTGGAGCACAAAATGACCCCCGCAGACGCCTAGTTTAGGAGATATAGCCATTTTAGTATTTTGAATTTTCTTTTTTCTGGTGCATAAAATGACCCCCGCAGACGCCTAGTTTAGGAGATATAGCCATTTTAGTATTTTGAATTTTCTTTTTTCTGGTGCATAAAATGAGCCCCGCAGACGCCTAGTTTAGGAGATATAGCCATTTTAGTATTTTGAATTTTTTTTTTCTGGTGCATAAAATGACCCCCGCAGACGCCTAGTTTAGGAGATATAGCCATTTTAGTATTTTGAATTTTCTTTTTTCTGGTGCATAAAATGACCCCCGCAGACGCCTAGTTTAGGAGATATAGCCATTTTAGTATTTTGAATTTTTTTTTTCTGGTGCACAAAATGACCCCCGCAGACGCCTAGTTTAGGAGATATAGCCATTTTAGTATTTTGAATTTTCTTTTTTCTGGTGCATAAAATGACCCCCGCAGACGCCTAGTTTAGGAGATATAGCCCTTTTAGTATTTTGAATTTTCTTTTTTCTGGTGCATAAAATGACCCCCGCAGACGCCTAGTTTAGGAGATATAGCCATTTTAGTATTTTGAATTTTTTTTTTCTGGTCCACAAAATGACCCCCGCAGACGCCTAGTTTAGGAGATATAGCCATTTTAGTATTTTGAATTTTTTTTTCTGGTGCATAAAATGACCCCCACAGACGCCTAGTTTAGGAGATATAGCCATTTTAGTATTTTGAATTTTTTTTTTCTGGTGCACAAAATGACCCCCGCAGACGCCTAGTTTAGGAGATAAAGCCATTTTAGTATTTTGAATTTTCTTTTTTCTGGTGCATAAAATGACCCCCGCAGACGCGTATTTTAGGAGATATAGCCATTTTAGTATTTTGAATTTTCTTTTTTCTGGTGCATAAAATGACCCCCGCAGACGCCTAGTTTAGGAGATATAGCCATTTTAGTATTTTGAATTTTCTTTTTTCTGGTGCATAAAATGACCCCCGCAGACGCCTAGTTTAGGAGATATAGCCATTTTAGTATTTTGAATTTTTTTTTTTTTGGTGCATAAAATGACCCCCGCAGACGCCTAGTTTTGGAGATATAGAAATTTTAGTATTTTGAATTTTTTTTTTCTGGTGCACAAAATGACCCCCGCAGACGCCTAGTTTAGGAGATATAGCCATTTTAGTATTTTGAATTTTCTTTTTCTGGTGCACAAAATGACCCGCGCAGACGCCTAGTTTAGGAGATATAGCCATTTTAGTATTTTGAATTTTCTTTTTCTGGTGCATAAAATGACCCCCGCAGACGCCTAGTTTAGGAGATATAGCCATTTTAGTATTTTGAATTTTCTTTTTTCTGGTGCATAAAATGACCCCCGCAGACGCGTATTTTAGGAGATATAGCCATTTTAGTATTTTGAACTTTCTTTTTTCTAGTGCATAAAATGACCCCCGCAGACGCCTAGTTTAGGAGATATAGCCATTTTAGTATTTTGAATTTTTTTTTTCTGGTGCACAAAATGACCACCGCAGACGCCTAGTTTAGGAGATATAGCCATTTTATTATTTTGAATTTTCTTTTTTCTGGTGCATAAAATGACCCCCGCAGACGCCTAGTTTAGGAGATATAGCCATTTCAGTATTTTGAATTTTTTTTTTCTGGTGCATAAAATGACCCCCGCAGACGCATAGTTTAGGAGATAGAGCCATTTTAGTATTTTGAATTTTTTTTTTCTGGTGCACAAAATGACCCCCGCAGACGCCTAGTTTAGGAGATATAGCCATTTTAGTATTTTGAATTTTTTTTTTCTGGTGCAGAAAATGACCCCCGCAGACGCCTAGTTTAGGAGATACAGCCATTTTAGTATTTTGAATTTTTTTTTTTCTGATGCATAAAATGACCCCCGCAGACGCCTAGTTTAGGAGATATAGCCCGTTTAGTATTTTGAATTTTCTTTTTATTGGTGCATAAAATGACCCCCGCAGACGCCTAGTTTAGGAGATATAGCCATTTTAGTATTTTGAATTTTCTTTTTTTTGGTGCATAAAATGACCCCCGCAGACGCCTAGTTTAGGAGATATAGCCATTTTAGTATTTTGAATTTTTTTTTTCTGGTGCATAAAATGACCCCCGCAGACGCCTAGTTTAGGAGATATAGCCATTTTAGTATTTTGAATTTTCTTTTTTCTGGTGCATAAAATGACCCTCGCAGACGCCTAGTTTAGGAGATATAGCCCTTTTAGTATTCTGAATTTTCTTTTTTCTGGTGCATAAAATGACCCCCGCAGACGCCTAGTTTAGGAGATATAGCCATTTTAGTATTTTGAATTTGTTTTTTCTGGTGCACAAAATGACCCCCGCAGACGCCTAGTTTAGGAGATATAGCCATTTTAGTATTTTGAATTTTCTTTTTTCTGGTGCATAAAATGACCCCCACAGACGCCTAGTTTAGGAAATATAGCCATTTTAGTATTTTGAATTTTCTTTTTTCTGGTGCATAAAATGACCCCCGCAGACGCATAGTTTAGGAGATATAGCCATTTTAGTATTTTGAATTTTCTTTTTTCTGGTGCATAAAATGACCCCCGCAGACGCCTAGTTTAGGAGATATAGCCATTTTAGTATTTTGAATTTTTTTTTTCTGGTGCACAAAATGACCCCCGCAGACGCCTAGTTTAGGAGATATAGCCATTTTAGTATTTTGAATTTTTTTTTTCTGATGCATAAAATGACCCCCGCAGACGCCTAGTTTAGGAGATATAGCCATTTTAGTATTTTGAATTTTCTTTTTTCTGGTGCATAAAATGACCCCCGCAGACGCCTAGTTTAGGAGATATAGCCATTTTAGTATTTTGAATTTTCTTTTTTCTGGTGCATAAAATGACCCCCGCAGACGCCTAGTTTAGGAGATATTGCCATTTTAGTATTTTGAATTTTTTTTTTCTGGTGCACAAAATGACCCCCGCAGACGCCTAGTTTAGGAGATATAGCCATTTTAGTATTTTGAATTTTCTTTTTTTTGGTGCATAAAATGACCCCCGCAGACGCCTAGTTTAGGAGATATAGCCATTTTAGTATTTTGAATTTTTTTTTTCTGGTGCATAAAATGACCCCCGCAGACGCCTAGTTTAGGAGATATAGCCATTTTAGTATTTTGAATTTTCTTTTTTTTGGTGCATAAAATGACCCCCGCAGACGCCTATTTTAGGAGATATAGCCATTTTAGTATTTTGAATTTTTTTTTCTGGTGCACAAAATGACCCCCGCAGACGCCTAGTTTAGGAGATATAGCCATTTTAGTATTTTGAATTTTTTTTTTTCTGATGCATAAAATGACCCCCGCAGACGCCTAGTTTAGGAGATATAGCCATTTTAGTATTTTGAATTTTTTTTTTCTGGTGCACAAAATGACCCCCGCAGACGCCTAGTTTAGGAGATATAGCCATTTTAGTATTTTGAATTTTTTTTTCTGGTGCATAAAATGACCCCCACAGACGCCTAGTTTAGGAGATATAGCCATTTTAGTATTTTGAATTTTTTTTTTCTGGTGCACAAAATGACCCCCGCAGACGCCTAGTTTAGGAGATAAAGCCATTTTAGTATTTTGAATTTTCTTTTTTCTGGTGCATAAAATGACCCCCGCAGACGCGTATTTTAGGAGATATAGCCATTTTAGTATTTTGAATTTTCTTTTTTCTGGTGCATAAAATGACCCCCGCAGACGCCTAGTTTAGGAGATATAGCCATTTTAGTATTTTGAATTTTCTTTTTTCTGGTGCATAAAATGACCCCCGCAGACGCCTAGTTTAGGAGATATAGCCATTTTAGTATTTTGAATTTTTTTTTTTTTGGTGCATAAAATGACCCCCGCAGACGCCTAGTTTTGGAGATATAGAAATTTTAGTATTTTGAATTTTTTTTTTCTGGTGCACAAAATGACCCCCGCAGACGCCTAGTTTAGGAGATATAGCCATTTTAGTATTTTGAATTTTCTTTTTCTGGTGCACAAAATGACCCGCGCAGACGCCTAGTTTAGGAGATATAGCCATTTTAGTATTTTGAATTTTCTTTTTCTGGTGCATAAAATGACCCCCGCAGACGCCTAGTTTAGGAGATATAGCCATTTTAGTATTTTGAATTTTCTTTTTTCTGGTGCATAAAATGACCCCCGCAGACGCGTATTTTAGGAGATATAGCCATTTTAGTATTTTGAACTTTCTTTTTTCTAGTGCATAAAATGACCCCCGCAGACGCCTAGTTTAGGAGATATAGCCATTTTAGTATTTTGAATTTTTTTTTTCTGGTGCACAAAATGACCACCGCAGACGCCTAGTTTAGGAGATATAGCCATTTTATTATTTTGAATTTTCTTTTTTCTGGTGCATAAAATGACCCCCGCAGACGCCTAGTTTAGGAGATATAGCCATTTCAGTATTTTGAATTTTTTTTTTCTGGTGCATAAAATGACCCCCGCAGACGCATAGTTTAGGAGATAGAGCCATTTTAGTATTTTGAATTTTTTTTTTCTGGTGCACAAAATGACCCCCGCAGACGCCTAGTTTAGGAGATATAGCCATTTTAGTATTTTGAATTTTTTTTTTCTGGTGCAGAAAATGACCCCCGCAGACGCCTAGTTTAGGAGATACAGCCATTTTAGTATTTTGAATTTTTTTTTTTCTGATGCATAAAATGACCCCCGCAGACGCCTAGTTTAGGAGATATAGCCCGTTTAGTATTTTGAATTTTCTTTTTATTGGTGCATAAAATGACCCCCGCAGACGCCTAGTTTAGGAGATATAGCCATTTTAGTATTTTGAATTTTCTTTTTTTTGGTGCATAAAATGACCCCCGCAGACGCCTAGTTTAGGAGATATAGCCATTTTAGTATTTTGAATTTTTTTTTTCTGGTGCATAAAATGACCCCCGCAGACGCCTAGTTTAGGAGATATAGCCATTTTAGTATTTTGAATTTTCTTTTTTCTGGTGCATAAAATGACCCTCGCAGACGCCTAGTTTAGGAGATATAGCCCTTTTAGTATTCTGAATTTTCTTTTTTCTGGTGCATAAAATGACCCCCGCAGACGCCTAGTTTAGGAGATATAGCCATTTTAGTATTTTGAATTTGTTTTTTCTGGTGCACAAAATGACCCCCGCAGACGCCTAGTTTAGGAGATATAGCCATTTTAGTATTTTGAATTTTCTTTTTTCTGGTGCATAAAATGACCCCCACAGACGCCTAGTTTAGGAAATATAGCCATTTTAGTATTTTGAATTTTCTTTTTTCTGGTGCATAAAATGACCCCCGCAGACGCATAGTTTAGGAGATATAGCCATTTTAGTATTTTGAATTTTCTTTTTTCTGGTGCATAAAATGACCCCCGCAGACGCCTAGTTTAGGAGATATAGCCATTTTAGTATTTTGAATTTTTTTTTTCTGGTGCACAAAATGACCCCCGCAGACGCCTAGTTTAGGAGATATAGCCATTTTAGTATTTTGAATTTTTTTTTTCTGATGCATAAAATGACCCCCGCAGACGCCTAGTTTAGGAGATATAGCCATTTTAGTATTTTGAAATTTTTTTTTTCTGGTGCATAAAATGACCCCCGCAGACGCCTAGTTTAGGAGATATAGCCATTTTAGTATTTTGAATTTTCTTTTTTCTGGTGCATAAAATGACCCCCGCAGACGCCTAGTTTAGGAGATATTGCCATTTTAGTATTTTGAATTTTTTTTTTCTGGTGCACAAAATGACCCCCGCAGACGCCTAGTTTAGGAGATATAGCCATTTTAGTATTTTGAATTTTCTTTTTTTTGGTGCATAAAATGACCCCCGCAGACGCCTAGTTTAGGAGATATAGCCATTTTAGTATTTTGAATTTTTTTTTTCTGGTGCATAAAATGACCCCCGCAGACGCCTAGTTTAGGAGATATAGCCATTTTAGTATTTTGAATTTTCTTTTTTTTGGTGCATAAAATGACCCCCGCAGACGCCTATTTTAGGAGATATAGCCATTTTAGTATTTTGAATTTTTTTTTCTGGTGCACAAAATGACCCCCGCAGACGCCTAGTTTAGGAGATATAGCCATTTTAGTATTTTGAATTTTTTTTTTTCTGATGCATAAAATGACCCCCGCAGACGCCTAGTTTAGGAGATATAGCCATTTTAGTATTTTGAATTTTTTTTTTCTGGTGCACAAAATGACCCCCGCAGACGCCTAGTTTAGGAGATATAGCCCTTTTAGTATTTTGAATTTTCTTTTTTCTGGTGCATAAAATGACCCCCGCAGACGCCTAGTTTAGGAGATATAGCCATTTTAGTATTTTGAATTTTTTTTTTCTGGTGCGCAGAATGACCCCCGCAGACGCCTAGTTTAGAAGATATAGCCATTTTAGTATTTTGAATTTTCTTTTTTCTGGTGCATAAAATGACCCCCGCAGACGCCTAGTTTAGGAGATATAGCCATTTTAGTATTTTGAATTTTCTTTTTTCTGGTGCATAAAATGACCCCCGCAGACGCCTAGTTTAGGAGATATAGCCATTTTAGTATTTTGAATTTTCTTTTTTCTGGTGCATAAAATGACCCCCGCAGACGCCTAGTTTAGAAGATATAGCCCTTTTAGTATTTTGAATTTTCTTTTTTCTGGTGCATAAAATGACCCCCGCAGACGCCTAGTTTAGGAGATATAGCCATTTTAGTATTTTGAATTTTTTTTTTCTGGTGCGCAGAATGACCCCCGCAGACGCCTAGTTTAGAAGATATAGCCATTTTAGTATTTTGAATTTTCTTTTTTCTGGTGCATAAAATGACCCCCGCAGACGCCTAGTTTAGGAGATATAGCCATTTTAGTATTTTGAATTTTCTTTTTTCTGGTGCATAAAATGACACCCGCAGACGCCTAGTTTAGGAGATATAGCCATTTTAGTATTTTGAATTTTTTTTTTCTGGTGCACAAAATGACCCCCGCAGACGCCTAGTTTAGGAGATATAGCCATTTTAGTATTTTGAATTTTTTTTTTCTGGTGCATAAAATAACCCCCGCAGACGCCTAGTTTAGGAGATATAGCCATTTTAGTATTTTGAATTTTCTTTTTTTTGGTGCATAAAATGAACCCCGCAGACGCCTAGTTTAGGAGATATAGCCATTTTAGTATTTTGAATTTTCTTTTTTTTGGTGCATAAAATGACCCCCGCAGACGCCTATTTTAGGAGATATAGCCATTTTAGTATTTTGAATTTTTTTTTTCTGGTGCACAAAATGACCCCCGCAGACGCCTAGTTTAGGAGATATAGCCATTTTAGTATTTTGAATTTTTTTTTTCTGGTGCATAAAATAACCCCCGCAGACGCCTAATTTAGGAGATATAGCCATTTTAGTATTTTGAATTTTCTTTTTTTTGGTGCATAAAATGAACCCCGCAGACGCCTAGTTTAGGAGATATAGCCATTTTAGTATTTTGAATTTTCTTTTTTTTGGTGCATAAAATGACCCCCGCAGACGCCTATTTTAGGAGATATAGCCATTTTAGTATTTTGAATTTTTTTTTCTGGTGCACAAAATGACCCCCGCAGACGCCTAGTTTAGGAGATATAGCCATTTTAGTATTTTGAATTTTCTTTTTCTGGTGCATAAAATGACCCCCGCAGACGCCTAGTTTAGGAGATATAGCCATTTTAGTATTTTGAATTTTCTTTTTTCTGGTGCATAAAATGACACCCGCAGACGCCTAGTTTAGGAGATATAGCCATTTTAGTATTTTGAATTTTTTTTTTCTGGTGCACAAAATGACCCCCGCAGACGCCTAGTTTAGGAGATATAGCCATTTTAGTATTTTGAATTTTTTTTTTCTGGTGCATAAAATAACCCCCGCAGACGCCTAGTTTAGGAGATATAGCCATTTTAGTATTTTGAATTTTTTTTTTCTGGTGCATAAAATAACCCCCGCAGACGCCTAGTTTAGGAGATATAGCCATTTTAGTATTTTGAATTTTCTTTTTTTTGGTGCATAAAATGAACCCCGCAGACGCCTAGTTTAGGAGATATAGCCATTTTAGTATTTTGAATTTTTTTTTTTCTGATGCATAAAATGACCCCCGCAGACGCCTAGTTTAGGAGATATAGCCATTTTAGTATTTTGAATTTTTTTTTTTCTGATGCATAAAATGACCCCCGCAGACGCCTAGTTTAGGAGATATAGCCATTTTAGTATTTTGAATTTTTTTTTTCTGGTGCACAAAATGACCCCCGCAGACGCCTAGTTTAGGAGATATAGCCCTTTTAGTATTTTGAATTTTCTTTTTTCTGGTGCATAAAATGACCCCCGCAGACGCCTAGTTTAGGAGATATAGCCATTTTAGTATTTTGAATTTTCTTTTTTCTGGTGCATAAAATGACACCCGCAGACGCCTAGTTTAGGAGATATAGCCATTTTAGTTTTTTGAATTTTTTTTTTCTGATGCATAAAATGACCCCCGCAGACGCCTAGTTTAGGAGATATAGCCATTTTAGTATTTTGAATTTTTTTTTTCTGGTGCATAAAATGACCCCCGCAGACGCCTAGTTTAGGAGATATAGCCATTTTAGTATTTTGAATTTTTTTTTTCTGGTGCATAAAATAACCCCCGCAGACGCCTAGTTTAGGAGATATAGCCATTTTAGTATTTTGAATTTTCTTTTTTTTTGGTGCATAAAATGAACCCCGCAGACGCCTAGTTTAGGAGATATAGCCATTTTAGTATTTTGGATTTTTTTTTCTGGTGCACTAAATGACCCCCGCAGACGCCTAGTTTAGGAGATATAGCCATTTTAGTATTTTGAATTTTCTTTTTTTTGGTGCATAAAATGACCCCCGCGGACGACTAGTTTAGGAGATATAGCCATTTTAGTATTTTGAATTTTTTTTTTCTGGTGCATAAAATAACCCCCGCAGACGCCTAGTTTAGGAGATATAGCCATTTTAGTATTTTGAATTTTTTTTTTCTGGTGCATAAAATAACCCCCGCAGACGCCTAGTTTAGGAGATATAGCCATTTTAGTATTTTGAATTTTCTTTTTTTTGGTGCATAAAATGAACCCCGCAGACGCCTAGTTTAGGAGATATAGCCATTTTAGTATTTTGAATTTTTTTTTTTCTGATGCATAAAATGACCCCCGCAGACGCCTAGTTTAGGAGATATAGCCATTTTAGTATTTTGAATTTTTTTTTTTCTGATGCATAAAATGACCCCCGCAGACGCCTAGTTTAGGAGATATAGCCATTTTAGTATTTTGAATTTTTTTTTTCTGGTGCATAAAATGACCCCCGCAGACGCCTATTTTAGGAGATATAGCCATTTTAGTATTTTGAATTTTTTTTTCTGGTGCACAAAATGACCCCCGCAGACGCCTAGTTTAGGAGATATAGCCATTTTAGTATTTTGAATTTTCTTTTTCTGGTGCATAAAATGACCCCCGCAGACGCCTAGTTTAGGAGATATAGCCATTTTAGTATTTTGAATTTTCTTTTTTCTGGTGCATAAAATGACACCCGCAGACGCCTAGTTTAGGAGATATAGCCATTTTAGTATTTTGAATTTTTTTTTTCTGGTGCACAAAATGACCCCCGCAGACGCCTAGTTTAGGAGATATAGCCATTTTAGTATTTTGAATTTTTTTTTTCTGGTGCATAAAATAACCCCCGCAGACGCCTAGTTTAGGAGATATAGCCATTTTAGTATTTTGAATTTTTTTTTTCTGGTGCATAAAATAACCCCCGCAGACGCCTAGTTTAGGAGATATAGCCATTTTAGTATTTTGAATTTTCTTTTTTTTGGTGCATAAAATGAACCCCGCAGACGCCTAGTTTAGGAGATATAGCCATTTTAGTATTTTGAATTTTTTTTTTTCTGATGCATAAAATGACCCCCGCAGACGCCTAGTTTAGGAGATATAGCCATTTTAGTATTTTGAATTTTTTTTTTTCTGATGCATAAAATGACCCCCGCAGACGCCTAGTTTAGGAGATATAGCCATTTTAGTATTTTGAATTTTTTTTTTCTGGTGCACAAAATGACCCCCGCAGACGCCTAGTTTAGGAGATATAGCCCTTTTAGTATTTTGAATTTTCTTTTTTCTGGTGCATAAAATGACCCCCGCAGACGCCTAGTTTAGGAGATATAGCCATTTTAGTATTTTGAATTTTCTTTTTTCTGGTGCATAAAATGACACCCGCAGACGCCTAGTTTAGGAGATATAGCCATTTTAGTTTTTTGAATTTTTTTTTTCTGATGCATAAAATGACCCCCGCAGACGCCTAGTTTAGGAGATATAGCCATTTTAGTATTTTGAATTTTTTTTTTCTGGTGCATAAAATGACCCCCGCAGACGCCTAGTTTAGGAGATATAGCCATTTTAGTATTTTGAATTTTTTTTTTCTGGTGCATAAAATAACCCCCGCAGACGCCTAGTTTAGGAGATATAGCCATTTTAGTATTTTGAATTTTCTTTTTTTTGGTGCATAAAATGAACCCCGCAGACGCCTAGTTTAGGAGATATAGCCATTTTAGTATTTTGGATTTTTTTTTCTGGTGCACTAAATGACCCCCGCAGACGCCTAGTTTAGGAGATATAGCCATTTTAGTATTTTGAATTTTCTTTTTTTTGGTGCATAAAATGACCCCCGCGGACGACTAGTTTAGGAGATATAGCCATTTTAGTATTTTGAATTTTTTTTTTCTGGTGCAGAAAATGACCCCCGCAGACGCCTAGTTTAGGAGATATAGCCCTTTTAGTATTTTGAATTTTCTTTTTTCTGGTGCATAAAATGACCCCCGCAGACGCCTAGTTTAGGAGATATAGCCATTTTAGTATTTTGAATTTTCTTTTTTCTGGTGCATAAAATGACCCCCGCAGACGCCTAGTTTAACAGATATAGCCATTTTAGTATTTTGAATTTGTTTTTTCTGGTGCTCAAAATGACCCCCGCAGACGCCTAGTTTAGGAGATATAGCCATTTTAGTATTTTGAATTTTCTTTTTTCTGGTGCATAAAATGAACCCCGCAGACGCCTAGTTTAGGAGATATAGCCATTTTAGTATTTTGAATTTTCTTTTTTCTGGTGCATAAAATGAACCCCGCAGACGCCTAGTTTAGGAGATATAGCCATTTTAGTATTTTGAATTTTCTTTTTTCTGGTGCATAAAATGACCCCCGCAGACGCCTAGTTTAGGAGATATAGCCATTTTAGTATTTTGAATTTTTTTTTTCTGGTGCACAAAATGACCTCCGCAGTCGCCTAGTTTAGGAGATATAGCCATTTTAGTATTTTGAATTTTCTTTTTGTTGGTGCATAAAATGACCCCCCGCAGACGCCTAGTTTAGGAGATATAGCCATTTTAGTATTTTGACTTTTTTTTTCTGGTGCATAAAATGACCCCCGCAGACGCATAGTTTAGGAGATATAGCCATTTTAGTATTTTGAATTTTCTTTTTTCTGGTGCATAAAATGACCCCCGCAGACGCCTAGTTTAGGAGATATAGCCATTTTAGTATTTTGAATTTTTTTTTCTGGTGCACTAAATGACCCCCGCAGACGCCTAGTTTAGGAGATATAGCCATTTTAGTATTTTGAATTTTCTTTTTTTTGGTGCATAAAATGATCCCCGCAGACGCCTAGTTTAGGAGATATAGCCATTTTAGTATTTTGAATTTTTTTTTCTGGTGCACAAAATGACCCCAGCAGACGCCTAGTTTAGGAGATATAGCCATTTTAGTATTTTGAATTTTCTTTTTTCTGGTGCATAAAATGACCCCCGCAGACGCCTAGTTTAGGAGATATAGCCCTTTTAGTGTTTTGAATTTTTTTTTTCTGGTGCATAAAATGACCCCCGCAGACGCCTAGTTTAGGTGATATAGCCCTTTTAGTATTTTGAATTTTCTTTTTTCTGGTGCATAAAATGACCCCCGCAGACGCCTAGTTTAGGAGATATAGCCATTTTAGTATTTTGAATTTTCTTTTTCTGGTGCATAAAATGACCCCCGCAGACGCCTAGTTTAGGAGATATAGCCATTTTAGTATTTTGAATTTTCTTTTTTCTGGTGCATAAAATGACACCCGCAGGCGCATAGTTTAGGAGATATAGCCATTTTAGTATTTTGAATTTTCTTTTTTCTGGTGCATAAAATGACCCCCGCAGACGCCTAGTTTAGGAGATATAGCCATTTTAGTATTTTGAATTTTTTTTTTCTGGTGCACAAAATGACCTCCGCAGTCGCCTAGTTTAGGAGATATAGCCATTTTAATATTTTGAATTTTCTTTTTTTTGGTGCATAAAATGACCCCCGCAGACGCCTAGTTTAGGAGATATAGCCATTTTAGTATTTTGAATTTTTTTTTTCTGGTGCATAAAATGACCCCCGCAGTCGCATAGTTTAGGAGATAGAGCCATTTTAGTATTTTGAATTTTTTGTTTCTGGTGCACAAAATGACCCCCGCAGACGCCTAGTTTAGGAGATATAGCCATTTTAGTATTTTGAATTTTTTTTTTTCTGATGCATAAAATGACCCCCGCAGACGCCTAGTTTAGGAGATATAGCCCGTTTAGTATTTTGAATTTTCTTTTTTTTGGTGCATAAAATGACCCCCGCAGACGCCTAGTTTAGGAGATATAGCCATTTCAGTATTTTGATTTTTTTTTTTCTGGTGCACAAAATGACCCCCGCAGACGCCTAGTTTAGGAGATATAGCTATTTTATTATTTTGAATTTTCTTTTTTTTGGTGCATAAAATGACCCCCGCAGAGGCCTAGTTTAGGAGATATAGCCATTTTAGTATTTTGAATTTTTTTTTTTGGTGCATAAAATGACCCCCGCAGACGCCTAGTTTAGGAGATATAGCCATTTTAGTATTTTGAATTTTCTTTTTTCTGGTGCATAAAATGACCCCCGCAGACGCCTAGTTTAGGAGATATAGCCATTTTAGTATTTTGAATTTTTTTTTTCTGATGCATAAAATGACCCCCGCAGACGCCTAGTTTAGGAGATATAGCCATTTTAGTATTTTGAATTTTCTTTTTTCTGGTGCACAAAATGACCCCCGCAGACGCCTAGTTTAGGAGATATAGCCATTTTAGTATTCTGAATTTTCTTTTTTCTGGTGCATAAAATGACCCCCGCAGACGCCTAGTTTAGGAGATATAGCCATTTTAGTATTTTGAATTTTTTTTTTCTGATGCATAAAATGACCCCCGCAGACGCCTAGTTTAGGAGATATAGCCATTTTAGTATTTTGAATTTTCTTTTTTCTGGTGCATAAAATGACCCCCGCAGACGCCTAGTTTAGGAGATATAGCCATTTTAGTATTCTGAATTTTCTTTTTTCTGGTGCATAAAATGACCCCCGCAGACGCCTAGTTTAGGAGATATAGCCATTTTAGTATTTTGAATTTTTTTTTTCTGATGCATAAAATGACCCCCGCAGACGCCTAGTTTAGGAGATATAGCCATTTTAGTATTTTGAATTTTCTTTTTTCTGGTGCACAAAATGACCCCCGCAGACGCCTAGTTTAGGAGATATAGCCATTTTATTATTTTGAATTTTCTTTTTTTTGGTGCATAAAATGACCCCCGCAGACGCCTAGTTTAGGAGATATAGCCATTTTAGTATTTTGAATTTTTTTTTTCTGGTGCATAAAATGACCCCCGCAGACGCCTAGTTTAGGAGATATAGCCATTTTAGTATTTTGAATTTTCTTTTTTCTGGTGCATAAAATGACCCCCGCAGACGCATAGTTTAGGAGATATAGCCATTTTAGTATTTTGAATTTTCTTTTTTCTGGTGCATAAAATGACCCCCGCAGACGCCTAGTTTAGGAGATATAGCCATTTTAGTATTTTGAATTTTTTTTTTCTGGTGCACAAAATGACCCCCGCAGACGCCTAGTTTAGGAGATATAGCTATTTTAGTATTTTGAATTTTCTTTTTTTTGGTGCATAAAATGACCCCCGCAGACGCCTAGTTTAGGAGATATAGCCATTTTAGTATTTTGAATTTTTTTTTTCTGATGCATAAAATGACCCCCGCAGACGCCTAGTTTAGGAGATATAGCCATTTTAGTATTTTGAATTTTCTTTTTTCTGGTGCACAAAATGACCCCCGCAGACGCCTAGTTTAGGAGATATAGCCATTTTAGTATTTTGAATTTTCTTTTTTCTGGTGCATAAAATGACCCCCGCAGACGCCTAGTTTAGGAGATATAGCCATTTTAGTATTTTGAATTTTTTTTTCTGGTGCACTAAATGACCCCCGCAGACGCATTGTTTAGGAGATAGAGACATTTTAGTATTTTGAATTTTTTTTTTCTGGTGCACAAAATGACCCCCGCAGACGCCTAGTTTAGGAGATATAGCCATTTTAGTATTTTGAATTTTTTTTTTTCTGATCATAAAATGACCCCCGCAGACGCCTAGTTTAGGAGATATAGCCCGTTTAGTATTTTGAATTTTCTTTTTTTTGGTGCATAAAATGACCCCCGCAGACGCCTAGTTTAGGAGATATAGCCATTTCAGTATTTTGATTTTTTTTTTTCTGGTGCACAAAATGACCCCCGCAGACGCCTAGTTTAGGAGATATAGCTATTTTATTATTTTGAATTTTCTTCTTTTTGGTGCATAAAATGACCCCCGCAGACGCCTAGTTTAGGAGATATAGCCATTTTAATATTTTGAATTTTTTTTTTTGGTGCATAAAATGACCCCCGCAGACGCCTACTTTAGGAGATATAGCCATTTTAGTATTTTGAATTTTCTTTTTTCTGGTGCATAAAATGACCCCCGCAGACGCCTAGTTTAGGAGATATAGTAATTTTAGTATTTTGAATTTTTTTTTCTGGTGCACTAAATGACCCCCGCAGACGCCTAGTTTAGGAGATATAGCCATTTTAGAATTTTGAATTTTCTTTTTTCTGGTGCATAAAATGACCCCCGCAGACGCCTAGTTTAGGAGATATAGCCATTTTAGTATTCTGAATTTTCTTTTTTCTGGTGCATAAAATGACCCCCGCAGACGCCTAGTTTAGGAGATATAGCCATTTTAGTATTCTGAATTTTCTTTTTTCTGGTGCACAAAATGACCCCCGCAGACGCCTAGTTTAGGAGATATAGCCATTTTATTATTTTGAATTTTCTTTTTTTTGGTGCATAAAATGACCCCCACAGACGCCTAGTTTAGGAGATATAGCCATTTTAGTATTTTGAATTTTTTTTTTCTGGTGCATAAAATGACCCCCGCAGACGCCTAGTTTAGGAGATATAGCCATTTTAGTATTTTGAATTTTCTTTTTTCTGGTGCATAAAATGACCCCCGCAGACGCATAGTTTAGGAGATACAGCCATTTTAGTATTTTGAATTTTCTTTTTTCTGGTGCATAAAATGACCCCCGCAGACGCCTAGTTTAGGAGATATAGCCATTTTAGTATTTTGAATTTTTTTTTTCTGGTGCACAAAATGACCCCCGCAGACGCCTAGTTTAGGAGATATAGCTATTTTAGTATTTTGAATTTTCGTTTTTTTGGTGCATAAAATGACCCCCGCAGACGCCTAGTTTAGGAGATATAGCCATTTTAGTATTTTGAATTTTTTTTTTCTGGTGCATAAAATGACCCCCGCAGACGCCTAGTTTAGGAGATATAGCCATTTTAGTGTTTTGAATTTTTTTTTTTCTGATGCATAAAATGACCCCCGCAGACGCCTAGTTTAGGAGATATAGCCATTTTAGTATTTTGAATTTTCTTTTTTCTGGTGCATAAAATGACCCCCGCAGACGCCTAGTTTAGGAGATAAAGCCATTTTAATATTTTGAATTTTTTTTTTCTGGTGCACAAAATGACCCCCGCAGACGCCTAGTTTAGGAGATATAGCCCTCTTAGTATTTTGAATTTTCTTTTTTCTGGTGCATAAAATGACCCCCGCAGACGCCTAGTTTAAGAGATATAGCCATTTTAGTATTTTGAATTTTTTTTTCTGGTGCACTAAATGACCCCCGCAGACGCCTAGTTTAGGAGATATAGCCATTTTAGTATTTTGAATTTTCTTTTTTCTGGTGCATAAAATGACCCCCGCAGACGCCTAGTTTAGGAGATATAGCCCTTTTAGTATTTTGAATTTTCTTTTTTTTGGTGCATAAAATGATCCCCGCAGACGCCCAGTTTAGGAGATATAGCCATTTTAGAATTTTGAATTTTTTTTTCTGGTGCACAAAATGACCCCCGCAGACGCCTAGTTTAGGAGATATAGCCATTTTAGTATTTTGAATTTTCTTTTTTCTGGTGCATAAACTGACCCCCGCAGACGCCTAGTTTAGGAGATATAGCCCTTTTAGTGTTTTGAATTTTTTTTTTCTGGTGCATAAAATGACCCCCGCAGACGCCTAGTTTAGGTGATATAGCCCTTTTAGTATTTTGAATTTTCTTTTTTCTGGTGCATAAAATGACCCCCGCAGACGCCTAGTTTAGGAGATATAGCCATTTTAGTATTTTGAATTTTCTTTTTTCTGGTGCATAAAATGACCCCCGCAGACGCCTAGTTTAGGAGATATAGCCATTTTAGTATTTTGAATTTTTTTTTTCTGGTGCACAAAATGACCTCCGCAGTCGCCTAGTTTAGGAGATATAGCCATTTTAGTGTTTTGAATTTTTTTTTTTCTGATGCATAAAATGACCCCCGCAGACGCCTAGTTTAGGAGATATAGCCATTTTAGTATTTTGAATTTTCTTTTTTCTGGTGCATAAAATGACCCCCGCAGACGCCTAGTTTAGGAGATAAAGCCATTTTAATATTTTGAATTTTTTTTTTCTGGTGCACAAAATGACCCCCGCAGACGCCTAGTTTAGGAGATATAGCCCTCTTAGTATTTTGAATTTTCTTTTTTCTGTTGCATAAAATGACCCCCGCAGACGCCTAGTTTAAGAGATATAGCCATTTTAGTATTTTGAATTTTTTTTTCTGGTGCACTAAATGACCCCCGCAGACGCCTAGTTTAGGAGATATAGCCATTTTAGTATTCTGAATTTTCTTTTTTCTGGTGCATAAAATGACCCCCGCAGACGCCTAGTTTAGGAGATATAGCCATTTTAGTATTTTGAATTTGTTTTTTCTGGTGCACAAAATGACCCCCGCAGACGCCTAGTTTAGGAGATATAGCCATTTTAGTATTTTGAATTTTCTTTTTTCTGGTGCATAAAATGACCCCCGCAGACGCCTAGTTTAGGAGATATAGCCATTTTAGTATTTTGAATTTTCTTTTTTCTGGTGCATAAAATGACCCCCGCAGACGCCTAGTTTAGGAGATATAGCCCTTTTAGTATTTTGAATTTTCTTTTTTCTGGTGCATAAAATGACCCCCGCAGACGCCTAGTTTAGGAGATATAGCCATTTTAGTATTTTGAATTTTTTTTTTCTGGTGCACAAAATGACCCCCGCAGACGCCTAGTTTAGGAGATATAGCCATTTTAGTATTTTGAATTTTTTTTTTCTGATGCATAAAATGACCCCCGCAGACGCCTAGTTTAGGAGATATAGCCATTTTAGTATTTTGAATTTTCTTTTTCTGGTGCACAAAATGACCCCCGCAGACGCCTAGTTTAGGAGATATAGCAATTTTAGTATTTTGAATTTTCTTTTTTCTGGTGCATAAAATGACCCCCGCAGACGCCTAGTTTAGGAGATATAGCCATTTTAGTATTTTGAATTTTTTTTTTCTGGTGCACAAAATGACCCCCGCAGACGCCTAGTTTAGGAGATATAGCCATTTTAGTATTTTGAATTTTTTTTTTCTGATGCATAAAATGACCCCCGCAGACGCCTAGTTTAGGAGATATAGCCATTTTAGTATTTTGAATTTTCTTTTTTCTGGTGCATAAAATGACCCCCGCAGACGCCTAGTTTAGGAGATATAGCCATTTTAGTATTTTGAATTTTCTTTTTTTTGGTGCATAAAATGACCCCCGCAGACGCCTAGTTTAGGAGATATAGCCATTTTAGTATTTTGAATTTTCTTTTTTTTGGTGCATAAAATGACCCCCGCAGACGCCTAGTTTAGGAGATATAGCCATTTTAGTATTTTGAATTTTTTTTTTCTGGTGCATAAAATGACCCCCGCAGACGCCTAGTTTAGGAGATATAGCCATTTTAGTATTTTGAATTTTCTTTTTTCTGGTGCATAAAATGACCCCCGCAGACGCCTAGTTTATGAGATATAGCCATTTTAGTATTTTGAATTTTTTTTTCTGGTGCACTAAATGACCCCCGCAGACGCCTAGTTTAGGAGATATAGCCATTTTAGTATTCTGAATTTTCTTTTTTCTGGTGCATAAAATGACCCCAGCAGACGCCTAGTTTAGGAGATATAGCCATTTTAGTATTTTGAATTTGTTTTTTCTGGTGCACAAAATGACCCCCGCAGACGCCTAGTTTAGGAGATATAGCCATTTTAGTATTTTGAATTTTCTTTTTTCTGGTGCATAAAATGACCCCCGCAGACGCCTAGTTTAGGAGATATAGCCATTTTAGTATTTTGAATTTTCTTTTTTCTGGTGCATAAAATGACCCCCGCAGACGCCTAGTTTAGGAGATATAGCCCTTTTAGTATTTTGAATTTTCTTTTTTCTGGTGCATAAAATGACCCCCGCAGACGCCTAGTTTAGGAGATATAGCCATTTTAGTATTTTGAATTTTCTTTTTTCTGGTGCATAAAATGACCCCCGCAGACGCCTAGTTTAGGAGATATAGCCCTTTTAGTATTTTGAATTTTCTTTTTTCTGGTGCATAAAATGACCCCCGCAGACGCCTAGTTTAGGAGATATAGCCATTTTAGTATTTTGAATTTTCTTTTTTCTGGTGCATAAAATGACCCCCGCAGACGCCTAGTTTAGGAGATATAGCCATTTTAGTATTTTGAATTTTCTTTTTTCTGGTGCATAAAATGACCCCCGCAGACGCCTAGTTTAGGAGATATAGCCCTTTTAGTATTTTGAATTTTCTTTTTTCTGGTGCATAAAATGACCCCCGCAGACGCCTAGTTTAGGAGATATAGCCATTTTAGTATTTTGAATTTTCTTTTTCTGGTGCACAAAATGACCCCCGCAGACGCCTAGTTTAGGAGATATAGCCATTTTAGTATTTTGAATTTTCTTTTTTCTGGTGCATAAAATGACCCCCGCAGACGCCTAGTTTAGGAGATATAGCCATTTTAGTATTTTGAATTTTTTTTTTCTGGTGCACAAAATGACCCCCGCAGACGCCTAGTTTAGGAGATATAGCCATTTTAGTATTTTGAATTTTTTTTTTCTGATGCATAAAATGACCCCCGCAGACGCCTAGTTTAGGAGATATAGCCATTTTAGTATTTTGAATTTTCTTTTTTCTGGTGCATAAAATGACCCCCGCAGACGCCTAGTTTAGGAGATATAGCCATTTTAGTATTTTGAATTTTCTTTTTTCTGGTGCATAAAATGACCCCCGCAGACGCCTAGTTTAGGAGATATAGCCATTTTAGTATTTTGAATTTTCTTTTTTCTGGTGCATAAAATGACCCCCGCAGACGCCTAGTTTAGGAGATATAGCCATTTTAGTATTTTGAATTTTCTTTTTTCTGGTGCATAAAATGACCCCCGCAGACGCCTAGTTTAGGAGATATAGCCATTTTAGTATTTTGAATTTTCTTTTTTCTGGTGCATAAAATGACCCCCGCAGACGCCTAGTTTAGGAGATATAGCCCTTTTAGTATTTTGAATTTTCTTTTTTCTGGTGCATAAAATGACCCCCGCAGACGCCTAGTTTAGGAGATATAGCCATTTTAGTATTTTGAATTTTCTTTTTCTGGTGCACAAAATGACCCCCGCAGACGCCTAGTTTAGGAGATATAGCCATTTTAGTATTTTGAATTTTCTTTTTTCTGGTGCATAAAATGACCCCCGCAGACGCCTAGTTTAGGAGATATAGCCATTTTAGTATTTTGAATTTTTTTTTTCTGGTGCACAAAATGACCCCCGCAGACGCCTAGTTTAGGAGATATAGCCATTTTAGTATTTTGAATTTTTTTTTTCTGATGCATAAAATGACCCCCGCAGACGCCTAGTTTAGGAGATATAGCCATTTTAGTATTTTGAATTTTCTTTTTTCTGGTGCATAAAATGACCCCCGCAGACGCCTAGTTTAGGAGATATAGCCATTTTAGTATTTTGAATTTTCTTTTTTTTGGTGCATAAAATGACCCCCGCAGACGCCTAGTTTAGGAGATATAGCCATTTTAGTATTTTGAATTTTCTTTTTTTTGGTGCATAAAATGACCCTCGCAGACGCCTAGTTTAGGAGATATAGCCATTTTAGTATTTTGAATTTTCTTTTTTCTGGTGCATAAAATGGCCCCCGCAGACGCCTAGTTTAGGAGATATAGCCCTTTTAGTATTTTGAATTTTCTTTTTTCTGGTGCATAAAATTACCCCCGCAGACGCCTAGTTTAGGAGATAAAGCCATTTTAGTATTTTGAATTTTCCTTTTCTGGTGCACAAAATGACCCCCGCAGACGCCTAGTTTAGGAGATATAGCCATTTTAGTATTTTGAATTTTTTTTTTCTGGTGCACAAAATGACCCCCGCAGACGCCTAGTTTAGGAGATATAGCCATTTTAGTATTTCGAATTTTCTTTTTTTTGGTGCATAAAATGACCCCCGCAGACGCCTAGTTTAGGAGATATAGCCATTTTAGTATTTTGAATTTTTTTTTTCTGGTGCATAAAATGACCCCCGCAGACGCCTAGCTTAGGAGATATAGCCATTTTAGTATTTTGAATTTTTTTTTTCTGGTGCATAACATGACCCCCGTAGACGCCTAGGTTAGGATATATAGCCATTTTAGTATTTTGAATTTTTTTTTTCTGGTGCACAAAATGACCCCCGCAGACGCCTAGTTTAGGAGATATAGCCATTTTAGTATTTTGAATTTTCTTTTTTCTGGTGCATAAAATGACCCCCGCAGACGCCTAGTTTAGGAGATATAGCCATTTTAGTATTTTGAATTTTCTTTTTTCTGGTGCATAAAATGACCCCCGCAGACGCCTAGTTTAGGAGATATAGCCATTTTAGTAATTTGAATTTTCTTTTTTCTGGTGCATAAAATGACACCCGCAGACGCCTAGTTTAGGAGATATAGCCATTTTAGTATTTTGAATTTTTTTTTTCTGGTGCATAAAATGACCCCCGCAGACGCCTAGTTTAGGAGATATAGCCATTTTAGTATTTTGAATTTTTTTTTTTTTGGTGCATAAAATGACCCCCGCAGACGCCTAGTTTTGGCGATATAGAAATTTTAGTATTTTGAATTTTTTTTTTCTGGTGCACAAAATGACCCCCGCAGACGCCTAGTTTAGGAGATATAGCCATTTTAGTATTTTGAATTTTCTTTTTTTTGGTGCATAAAATGACCCCCGCAGACGCCTAGTTTAGGAGATATAGCCATTTTAGTATTTTGAATTTTCTTTTTCTGGTGCACAAAATGACCCCCGCAGACGCCTAGTTTAGGAGATAAAGCCATTTTAGTATTTTGAATTTTCTTTTTTCTGGTGCATAAAATGACCCCCGCAGACGCGTATTTTAGGAGATATAGCCATTTTAGTATTTTGAACTTTCTTTTTTCTAGTGCATAAAATGACCCCCGCAGACGCCTAGTTTAGGAGATATAGCCATTTTAATATTTTGAAATTTTTTTTTCTGATGCATAAAATGACCCCCGCAGACGCCTAGTTTAGGAGATATAGCCATTTTAGTATTTTGAATTTTCTTTTTTCTGGTGCATAAAATGACCCCGCAGACGCCTAGTTTAGGAGATATAGCCCTTTTAGTATTTTGAATTTTCTTTTTTCTGGTGCATAAAATGACCCCCGCAGACGCCTAGTTTAGGAGATATAGCCATTTTAGTAATTTGAATTTTCTTTTTTCTGGTGCATAAAATGACACCCGCAGACGCCTAGTTTAGGAGTTATAGCCATTTTAGTATTTTGAATTTTCTTTTTTTTGGAGCATAAAATGACCCCCGCAGATGCCTAATTTAGGAGATATAGCCATTTTAGTATTTTGAATTTTTTTTTCTGGTGCACAAAATGACCCCCGCAGACGCCTAGTTTAGGAGATATAGCCATTTTAGTATTTTGAATTTTCTTTTTTCTGGTGCATAAAATGACCCCCGCAGACGCCTAGTTTAGGAGATATAGCCCTTTTAGTATTTTGAATTTTCTTTTTTCTGGTGCATAAAATGACCCCCGCAGACGCCTAGTTTAGGAGATATAGCCATTTTAGTATTTTGAATTTTTTTTTTCTGGTCCACAAAATGACCCCCGCAGACGCCTAGTTTAGGAGATATAGCCATTTTAGTATTTTGAATTTTTTTTTCTGGTGCATAAAATGACCCCCACAGACGCCTAGTTTAGGAGAT
Organism: Volucella zonaria; assembly: GCA_963966105.1. Classification (NCBI taxonomy): domain Eukaryota; kingdom Metazoa; phylum Arthropoda; class Insecta; order Diptera; family Syrphidae; genus Volucella; species Volucella zonaria. Next base: position 89,165,867 of record OZ014533.1, on the reverse strand, counting down.
ATAGCCATTTTAGTATTTTGAATTTTTTTTTTCTGGTGCACAAAATGACCCCCGCAGACGCCTAGTTTAGGAGAAAAAGCCATTTTAGTATTTTGAATTTTCTTTTTTTTGGTGCATAAAATGACACCCGCAGACGCCTAGTTTAGGAGATAAGGCCATTTTAGTATTTTGAATTTTCTTTTTTCTGGTGCATAAAATGACCCCCGCAGACGCCTAGTTTAGGAGATATAGCCATTTTAGTATTTTGAATTTTTTTTTTCTGGTCCACAAAATGACCCCCGCAGACGCCTAGTTTAGGAGATATAGCCATTTTAGTATTTTGAATTTTTTTTTTCTGATGCATAAAATGACCCCCGCAGACGCCTAGTTTAGGAGATATAGCCATTTTAGTATTTTGAATTTTCTTTTTTCTGGTGCATAAAATGACCCCCGCAGACGCCTAGTTTAGGAGATATAGCCATTTTAGTATTTTGAATTTTCTTTTTTCTGGTGCATAAAATGACCCCCGCAGGCGCCTAGTTTAGGAGATATAGCCATTTTAGTATTTTGAATTTTTTTTTTCTGATGCATAAAAGGACCCCCGCAGACGCCTAGTTTAGGAGATATAGCCATTTTAGTATTTTGAATTTTCTTTTTTCTGGTGCATAAAATGACCCCCGCAGACGCCTAGTTTAGGAGATATAGCCCTTTTAGTATTTTGAATTTTCTTTTTTCTGGTGCATAAAATGACCCCCGCAGACGCCTAGTTTAGGAGATATAGCCATTTTAGTATTTTGAGTTTTTTTTTTCTGGTGCACAAAATGACCCCCGCAGACGCCTAGTTTAGGAGATATAGCCATTTTAGTATTTTGAATTTTTTTTTCTGGTGCATAAAATGACCCCCACAGACGCCTAGTTTAGGAGATATAGCCCTTTTAGTATTTTGAATTTTCTTTTTTCTGGTGCATAAAATGACCCCCGCAGACGCCTAGTTTAGGAGATATAGCCATTTTAGTATTTTGAATTTTTTTTTTCTGGTCCACAAAATGACCCCCGCAGACGCCTAGTTTAGGAGATATAGCCATTTTAGTATTTTGAATTTTTTTTTCTGGTGCATAAAATGACCCCCACAGACGCCTAGTTTAGGAGATATAGCCATTTTAGTATTTTGAATTTTTTTTTTCTGGTGCACAAAATGACCCCCGCAGACGCCTAGTTTAGGAGAAAAAGCATTTTAGTATTTTGAATTTTTTTTTTCTGATGCATAAAATGACCCCCGCAGACGCCTAGTTTAGGAGATATAGCCATTTTAGTATTTTGAATTTTCTTTTTTCTGGTGCATAAAATGACCCCCGCAGACGCCTAGTTTAGGAGATATAGCCATTTTAGTATTTTGAATTTTCTTTTTTCTGGTGCATAAAATGACCCCCGCAGGCGCCTAGTTTAGGAGATATAGCCATTTTAGTATTTTGAATTTTTTTTTTCTGATGCATAAAAGGACCCCCGCAGACGCCTAGTTTAGGAGATATAGCCATTTTAGTATTTTGAATTTTCTTTTTTCTGGTGCATAAAATGACCCCCGCAGACGCCTAGTTTAGGAGATATAGCCCTTTTAGTATTTTGAATTTTCTTTTTTCTGGTGCATAAAATGACCCCCGCAGACGCCTAGTTTAGGAGATATAGCCATTTTAGTATTTTGAGTTTTTTTTTTCTGGTGCACAAAATGACCCCCGCAGACGCCTAGTTTAGGAGATATAGCCATTTTAGTATTTTGAATTTTTTTTTCTGGTGCATAAAATGACCCCCACAGACGCCTAGTTTAGGAGATATAGCCCTTTTAGTATTTTGAATTTTCTTTTTTCTGGTGCATAAAATGACCCCCGCAGACGCCTAGTTTAGGAGATATAGCCATTTTAGTATTTTGAATTTTTTTTTTCTGGTCCACAAAATGACCCCCGCAGACGCCTAGTTTAGGAGATATAGCCATTTTAGTATTTTGAATTTTTTTTTCTGGTGCATAAAATGACCCCCACAGACGCCTAGTTTAGGAGATATAGCCATTTTAGTATTTTGAATTTTTTTTTTCTGGTGCACAAAATGACCCCCGCAGACGCCTAGTTTAGGAGAAAAAGCATTTTAGTATTTTGAATTTTCTTTTTTTTGGTGCATAAAATGACACCCGCAGACGCCTAGTTTAGGAGATAAGGCCATTTTAGTATTTTGAATTTTCTTTTTTCTGGTGCATAAAATGACCCCCGCAGACGCCTAGTTTAGGAGATATAGCCATTTTAGTATTTTGAATTTTTTTTTTCTGGTCCACAAAATGACCCCCGCAGACGCCTAGTTTAGGAGATATAGCCATTTTAGTATTTTGAATTTTTTTTTTCTGATGCATAAAATGACCCCCGCAGACGCCTAGTTTAGGAGATATAGCCATTTTAGTATTTTGAATTTTCTTTTTTCTGGTGCATAAAATGACCCCCGCAGACGCCTAGTTTAGGAGATATAGCCATTTTAGTATTTTGAATTTTCTTTTTTCTGGTGCATAAAATGACCCCCGCAGGCGCCTAGTTTAGGAGATATAGCCATTTTAGTATTTTGAATTTTTTTTTTCTGATGCATAAAAGGACCCCCGCAGACGCCTAGTTTAGGAGATATAGCCATTTTAGTATTTTGAATTTTCTTTTTTCTGGTGCATAAAATGACCCCCGCAGACGCCTAGTTTAGGAGATATAGCCCTTTTAGTATTTTGAATTTTCTTTTTTCTGGTGCATAAAATGACCCCCGCAGACGCCTAGTTTAGGAGATATAGCCATTTTAGTATTTTGAGTTTTTTTTTTCTGGTGCACAAAATGACCCCCGCAGACGCCTAGTTTAGGAGATATAGCCATTTTAGTATTTTGAATTTTCTTTTTTTTGGTGCATAAAATGACCCCCGCAGACGCCTAGTTTAGGAGATATAGCCATTTTAGTATTTTGAATTTTTTTTTTTCTGATGCATAAAATGACCCCCGCAGACGCCTAGCTTAGGAGATATAGCCATTTTAGTATTTTGAATTTTCTTTTTTCTGGTGCATAAAATGACCCCCGCAGACGCCTAGTTTAGGAGATATAGCCCTTTTAGTATTTTGAATTTTCTTTTTTCTGGTGCATAAAATGACCCCCGCAGACGCCTAGTTTAGGAGATAAAGCCATTTTAGTATTTTGAATTTTCTTTTTCTGGTGCACAAAATGACCCCCGCAGACGCCTAGTTTAGGAGATATAGCCATTTTAGTATTTTGAATTTTTTTTTTCTGGTGCACAAAATGACCCCCGCAGACGCCTAGTTTAGGAGATATAGCCATTTTAGTATTTTGAATTTTCTTTTTTTTGGTGCATAAAATGACCCCCGCAGACGCCTAGTTTAGGAGATATAGCCATTTTAGTATTTTGAATTTTTTTTTTCTGGTGCATAAAATGACCCCCGCAGACGCCTAGCTTAGGAGATATAGCCATTTTAGTATTTTGGATTTTTTTTTTTCTGGTGCATAAAATGACCCCCGTAGACGCCTAGTTTAGGATATATAGCCATTTTAGTATTTTGAATTTTTTTTTTCTGGTGCACAAAATGACCCCCGCAGACGCCTAGTTTAGGAGATATAGCCATTTTAGTATTTTGAATTTTCTTTTTTCTGGTGCATAAAATGACCCCCGCAGACGCCTAGTTTAGGAGATATAGCCATTTTAGTATTTTGAATTTTCTTTTTTCTGGTGCATAAAATGACCCCCGCAGACGCCTAGTTTAGGAGATATAGCCATTTTAGTATTTTGAATTTTCTTTTTCTGGTGCACAAAATGACCCCCGCAGACGCCTAGTTTAGGAGATAAAGCCATTTTAGTATTTTGAATTTTCTTTTTTCTGGTGCATAAAATGACCCCCGCAGACGCGTATTTTAGGAGATATAGCCATTTTAGTATTTTGAACTTTCTTTTTTCTAGTGCATAAAATGACCCCCGCAGACGCCTAGTTTAGGAGATATAGCCATTTTAATATTTGGAATTTTTTTTTTCTGATGCATAAAATGACCCCCGCAGACGCCTAGTTTAGGAGATATAGCCATTTTAGTATTTTGAATTTTCTTTTTTCTGGTGCATAAAATGACCCCGCAGACGCCTAGTTTAGGAGATATAGCCCTTTTAGTATTTTGAATTTTCTTTTTTCTGGTGCATAAAATGACCCCCGCAGACGCCTAGTTTAGGAGATATAGCCATTTTAGTAATTTGAATTTTCTTTTTTCTGGTGCATAAAATGACACCCGCAGACGCCTAGTTTAGGAGTTATAGCCATTTTAGTATTTTGAATTTTCTTTTTTTTGGTGCATAAAATGACCCCCGCAGACGCCTAGTTTAGGAGATATAGCCATTTTAGTATTTTGAATTTTTTTTTCTGGTGCACAAAATGACCCCCGCAGACGCCTAGTTTAGGAGATATAGCCATTTTAGTATTTTGAATTTTCTTTTTTCTGGTGCATAAAATGACCCCCGCAGACGCCTAGTTTAGGAGATATAGCCCTTTTAGTATTTTGAATTTTCTTTTTTCTGGTGCATAAAATGACCCCCGCAGACGCCTAGTTTAGGAGATATAGCCATTTTAGTATTTTGAATTTTTTTTTCTGGTTCATAAAATGACCCCCACAGACGCCTAGTTTAGGAGATATAGCCATTTTAGTATTTTGAATTTTTTTTTTCTGGTGCACAAAATGATCCCCGCAGACGCCTAGTTTAGGAGATAAAGCCATTTTAGTATTTTGAATTTTCTTTTTTTTGGTGCATAAAATGACACCCGCAGACGCCTAGTTTAGGAGATAAAGCCATTTTAGTATTTTGAATTTTCTTTTTTCTGGTGCATAAAATGACCCCCGCAGACGCGTATTTTAGGAGATATAGCCATTTTAGTATTTTGAATTTTCTTTTTTCTGGTGCATAAAATGACCCCCGCAGACGCCTAGTTTAGGAGATATAGCCATTTTAGTATTTTGAATTTTTTTTTTTCTGGTGCATAAAATGACCCCCGCAGACGCCTAGTTTAGGAGATATAGCCATTTTAGTATTTTGAAGTTTTTTTTTTTTGGTGCATAAAATGACCCCCGCAGACGCCTAGTTTTGGAGATATAGAAATTTTAGTATTTTGAATTTTTTTTTTCTGGTGCACAAAATGACCCCCGCAGACGCCTAGTTTAGGAGATATAGCCATTTTAGTATTTTGAATTTTCTTTTTTTTGGTGCATAAAATGACCCCCGCAGACGCCTAGTTTAGGAGATATAGCCATTTTAGTATTTTGAATTTTCTTTTTCTGGTGCACAAAATGACCCCCGCAGACGCCTAGTTGAGGAGATATAGCCATTTTAGTATTTTGAATTTTCTTTTTTTTGGTGCATAAAATGACCCCCGCAGACGCCTAGTTTAGGAGATATAGCCATTTTAGTATTATGAACTTTCTTTTTTCTAGTGCATAAAATGACCCCCGCAGACGCCTAGTTTAGGAGATATAGCCATTTTAGTATTTTGAATTTTTTTTTTCTGATGCATAAAATGACCCCCGCAGACGCCTAGTTTAGGAGATATAGCCATTTTAGTATTTTGAATTTTCTTTTTTCTGGTGCATAAAATGACCCCGCAGACGCCTAGTTTAGGAGATATAGCCCTTTTAGTATTTTGAATTTTCTTTTTTCTGGTGCATAAAATGACCCCGCAGACGCCTAGTTTAGGAGATATAGCCATTTTAGTAATTTGAATTTTCTTTTTTCTGGTGCATAAAATGACACCCGCAGACGCCTAGTTTAGGAGTTATAGCCATTTTAGTATTTTGAATTTTCTTTTTTTTGGTGCATAAAATGACCCCCGCAGACGCCTAGTTTAGGATATATAGCCATTATAGTATTTTGAATTTTTTTTTTTCTGGTGCATAAAATGACCCCCGCAGACGCCTAGTTTAGGAGATATAGCCATTTTAGTATTTTGAATTTTCTTTTTTCTGGTGCATAAAATGACCCCCGCAGACGCCTAGTTTAGGAGATATAGCCATTTTAGTATTTTGAATTTTTTTTTTCTGGTGCACAAAATGACCCCCGCAGACGCCTAGTTTAGGAGATATAGCCATTTTAGTATTTTGAATTTTCTTTTTTCTGGTGCATAAAATGACCCCCGCAGACGCCTAGTTTAGGAGATAAAGCCATTTTAGAATTTTGAATTTTTTTTTTCTGGTGCATAAAATTACCCCCGCAGACGCCTAGTTTAGGAGATATAGCCATTTTAGTATTTTGAATTTTCTTTTTTCTGGTGCATAAAATGACCCCCGCAGACGCCTAGTTTAGGAGATATAGCCATTTTAGTATTTTGAATTTTCTTTTTTCTGGTGCATAAAATGACCCCCGCAGACGCCTAGTTTAGGAGATATAGCCATTTTAGTATTTTGAATTTTTTTTTTCTGGTGCATAAAATGACCCCACAGACGCCTAGTTTAGGAGATATAGTCATTTTAGTATTTTGAATTTTTTTTTTCTGGTGCACAAAATGACCCCCGCAGACGCCTAGTTTAGGAGATATAGCCATTTTAGTATTTTGAATTTTCTTTTTTTTGGTGCATAAAATGACCCCCGCAGACGCCTAGTTTAGGAGATAAAGCCATTTTAGTATTTTGAATTTTCTTTTTTCTGGTGCATAAAATGACCCCCGCAGACGCGTATTTTAGGAGATATAGCCATTTTAGTATTTTGAATTCTCTTTTTTCTGGTGCATAAAATGACCCCCGCAGACGCCTAGTTTAGGAGATATAGAAATTTTAGTATTTTGAATTTTTTTTTTCTGGTGCACAAAATGACCCCCGCAGACGCCTAGTTTAGGAGATATAGCCATTTTAGTATTTTGAATTTTTATTTTTGGTGCATAAAATGACCCCCGCAAACGCCTAGTTTAGGAGATATAGCCATTTTAGTATTTTGAATTTTTTTTTTCTGGTGCATAAAATGACTCCCACAGACGCCTAGTTTAGGAGATATAGCCATTTTAGTATTTTGAATTTTTTTTTCTGGTGCACAAAATGACCCCCGCAGACGCCTAGTTTAGGAGATATAGCCATTTTAGTATTTTGAATTTTCTTTTTTTTGGTGCATAAAATGACCCCCGCAGACGCCTAGTTTAGGAGATATAGAAATTTTAGTATTTTGAATTTTTTTTTTCTGGTGCATAGAATGACCCCCACAGACGCCTAGTTTAGGAGATATAGCCATTTTAGTATTTTGAATTTTCTTTTTTCTGGTGCATAAAATGACACCCGCAGACGCCTAGTTTAGGAGATATAGCCATTTTAGTATTTTGAATTTTTTTTTTTTGGTGCATAAAATGACCCCCGCAGACGCCTAGTTTAGGAGATATAGCCATTTTAGTATTTTGAATTTTTTTTTTTCTGGTGCACAAGATGACCCCCGCAGACGCCTAGTTTAGGAGATATAGCCATTTTAGTATTTTGAATTATCTTTTTTCTGGTGCATAAAATGACCCCCGCAGACGCCTAGTTTAGGAGATATAGCAATTTTAGTATTTTGAATTTTTTTTTTCTGGTGCACAAAATGACCCCCGCAGACGCCTAGTTTAGGAGATATAGCCATTTTAGTATTTTGAATTTTCTTTTTTTTGGTGCATAAAATGACCCCCGCAGACGCCTAGTTTAGGAGATATAGCCATTTTAGTATTTTGAATTTTCTTTTTCTGGTGCACAAAATGACCCCCGCAGACGCCTAGTTTAGGAGATATAGCCATTTTAGTATTTTGAATTTTCTTTTTTTTGGTGCATAAAATGACCCCCGCAGACGCCTAGTTTAGGAGATAAAGCCATTTTAGTATTTTGAATTTTCTTTTTTCTGGTGCATAAAATGACCCCAGCAGACGCGTATTTTAGGAGATATAGCCATTTTAGTATTTTGAATTTTCTTTTTTCTAGTGCATAAAATGACCCCCGCAGACGCCTAGTTTAGGAGATATAGCCATTTTAGTATTTTGAATTTTTTTTTTCTGATGCATAAAATGACCCCCGCAGACGCCTAGTTTAGGAGATATAGCCATTTTAGTATTTTGAATTTTCTTTTTTCTGGTGCATAAAATGACCCCCGCAGACGCCTCGTTTAGGAGATATAGCCATTTTAGTATTTTGAATTTTCTTTTTTCTGGTGCATAAAATGACCCCCGCAGACGCCTAGTTTAGGAGATATAGCCATTTTAGTATTTTGAATTTTTTTTTTCTGGTGCACAAAATGACCCCCGCAGACGCCTAGTTTAGGAGATATAGCCATTTTAGTATTTTGAATTTTTTTTTTCTGATGCATAAAATGACCCCCGCAGACGCCTAGTTTAGGAGATATAGCCATTTTAGTAATTTGAATTTTCTTTTTTCTGGTGCATAAAATGACACCCGCAGACGCCTAGTTTAGGAGTTATAGCCATTTTAGTATTTTGAATTTTCTTTTTTTTGGTGCATAAAATGACCCCCGCAGACGCCTAGTTTAGGAGATATAGCCATTTTAGTATTTTGAATTTTTTTTTTCTGGTGCATAAAATGACCCCCGCAGACGCCTAGTTTAGGAGATATAGCCATTTTAGTATTTTGAATTTTCTTTTTTCTGGTGCATAAAATGACCCCCGCAGATGCCTAGTTTAGGAGATATAGCCATTTTAGTATTTTGAATTTTTTTTTTCTGGTGCACAAAATGACCCCCGCAGACGACTAGTTTAGGAGATATAGCCATTTTAGTATTTTGAATTTTCTTTTTTCTGGTGCATAAAATGACCCCCGCAGACGCGTATTTTAGGAGATATAGCCATTTTAGTATTTTGAATTTTCTTTTTTCTAGTGCATAAAATGACCCCCGCAGACGCCTAGTTTAGGAGATATAGCCATTTTAGTATTTTGAATTTTTTTTTTCTGGTGCATAAAATGACCCCCACAGACGCCTAGTTTAGGAGATATAGCCATTTTAGTATTTTGAATTTTTTTTTTCTGGTGCACAAAATGACCCCCGCAGACGCCTAGTTTAGGAGATATAGCCATTTTAGTATTTTGAATTTTTTTTTTTTGGTGCATAAAATGACCCCCGCAGACGCCTAGTTTAGGAGATATAGAAATTTTAGTATTTTGAATTTTTTTTTTCGGGTGCATAAAATGACCCCCACAGACGCCTAGTTTAGGAGATATAGCCATTTTAGTATTTTGAATTTTCCTTTTTCTGGTGCATAAAATGACCCCCGCTGACGCCTAGTTTAGGAGATATAGCCATTTTAGTATTTTGAATTTTTTTTTTTTTGGTGCATAAAATGACCCCCGCAGACGCCTAGTTTAGGAGATATAGCCATTTTAGTATTTTGAATTTTTTTTTTCTGGTGCACAAAATGACCCCCGCAGACGCCTAGTTTAGGAGATATAGCCATTTTAGTATTTTGAATTTTTTTTTTCTGGTGCACAAAATGACCCCCGCAGACGCCTAGTTTAGGAGATATAGCCATTTTAGTATTTTGAATTTTCTTTTTTTTGGTGCACAAAATGACCCCCGCAGACGCCTAGTTTAGGAGATATAGGCATTTTAGTATTTTGAATTTTCTTTTTTTTGGTGCATAAAATGACCCCCGCAGACGCCTAGTTTAGGAGATATAGCCATTTTAGTATTTTGAATTTTTTTTTTTTTGGTGCATAAAATGACCCCCGCAGACGCCTAGTTTAGGAGATATAGCCATTTTAGTATTTTGAATTTTTTTTTTTCTGGTGCATAAAATGACCCCCGCAGACGCCTAGTTTAGGAGATATAGCCATTTTAGTATTTTGAATTTTCTTTTTTCTGGTGCATAAAATGACCCCCGCAGACGCCTAGTTTAGGAGATATAGCCATTTTAGTATTTTGAATTTTTTTTTTTTTGGTGCATAAAATGACCCCCGCAGACGCCTAGTTTAGGAGATATAGCCATTTTAGTATTTTGAATTTTTTTTTTTCTGGTGCATAAAATGACCCCCGCAGACGCCTAGTTTAGGAGATATAGCCATTTTAGTATTTTGAATTTTCTTTTTTCTGGTGCATAAAATGACCCCCGCAGACGCCTAGTTTAGGAGATATAGCCATTTTAGTATTTTGAATTTTTTTTTTCTGGTGCACAAAATGACCCCCGCAGACGCCTAGTTTAGGAGATATAGCCATTTTAGTATTTTGAATTTTTTTTTTCTGATGCATAAAATGACCCCCGCAGACGCCTAGTTTAGGAGATATAGCCATTTTAGTAATTTGAATTTTCTTTTTTCTGGTGCATAAAATGACACCCGCAGACGCCTAGTTTAGGAGTTATAGCCGTTTTAGTATTTTGAATTTTCTTTTTTTTGGTGCATAAAATGACCCCCGCAGACGCCTAGTTTAGGAGATATAGCCATTTTAGTATTTTGAATTTTCTTTTTTTTGGTGCACAAAATGACCCCCGCAGACGCCTAGTTTAGGAGATATAGGCATTTTAGTATTTTGAATTTTCTTTTTTTTGGTGCATAAAATGACCCCCGCAGACGCCTAGTTTAGGAGATATAGCCATTTTAGTATTTTGAATTTTCTTTTTCTGATGCATAAAATGACCCCCGCAGACGCCTAGTTTAGGAGATATAGCCATTTTAGTATTTTGAATTTTTTTTTTCTGGTGCATAAAATGACCCCCACAGACGCCTAGTTTAGGAGATATAGCCATTTTAGTATTTTGAATTTTTTTTTTCTGGTGCACAAAATGACCCCCGCAGACGCCTAGTTTAGGAGATATAGCCATTTTAGTATTTTGAATTTTCTTTTTTTTGGTGCATAAAATGACCCCCGCAGACGCCTAGTTTAGGAGATATAGAAATTTTAGTATTTTGAATTTTTTTTTCGGGTGCATAAAATGACCCCCACAGACGCCTAGTTTAGGAGATATAGCCATTTTAGTATTTTGAATTTTTTTTTTCTGGTGCACAAAATGACCCCCGCAGACGCCTAGTTTAGGAGATATAGCCATTTTAGTATTTTGAATTTTCTTTTTTTTGGTGCACAAAATGACCCCCGCAGACGCCTAGTTTAGGAGATATAGAAATTTTAGTATTTTGAATTTTTTTTTTCTGGTGCATAAAATGACCCCCACAGACGCCTAGTTTAGGAGATATAGCCATTTTAGTATTTTGAATTTTTTTTTTCTGGTGCACAAAATGACCCCCGCAGACGCCTAGTTTAGGAGATATAGCCATTTTAGTATTTGGAATTTTCTTTTTTTTGGTGCATAAAATGACAACCGCAGACGCCTAGTTTAGGAGATATAGAAATTTTAGTATTTTGAATTTTTTTTTTCGGGTGCATAAAATGACCCCCACAGACGCCTAGTTTAGGAGATATAGCCATTTTAGTATTTTGAATTTTCTTTTTTCTGGTGCATAAAATGACCCCCGCAGACGCCTAGTTTAGGAGATATAGCCATTTTAGTATTTTGAATTTTCTTTCTTTTGGTGCATAAAATGACCCCCGCAGACGCCTAGTTTAGGAGATATAGCCATTTTAGTATTTTGAATTTTCTTTTTCTGGTGCACAAAATGACCCCCGCAGACGCCTAGTTTAGGAGATATAGCCATTTTAGTATTTTGAATTTTCTTTTTTTTGGTGCACAAAATGACCCCCGCAGACGCCTAGTTTAGGAGATATAGCCATTTTAGTATTTTGAATTTTTTTTTTCTGGTGCATAAAATGACCCCCACAGACGCCTAGTTTAGGAGATATAGCCATTTTAGTATTTTGAATTTTTTTTTTCTGGTGCACAAAATGACCCCCGCAGACGCCTAGTTTAGGAGATATAGCCATTTTAGTATTTTGAATTTTCTTTTTTTTGGTGCATAAAATGACCCCCGCAGACGCCTAGTTTAGGAGATATAGAAATTTTAGTATTTTGAATTTTTTTTTTCGGGTGCATAAAATGACCCCCACAGACGCCTAGTTTAGGAGATATAGCCATTTTAGTATTTTGAATTTTCTTTTTTCTGGTGCATAAAATGACCCCCGCAGACGCCTAGTTTAGGAGATATAGCCATTTTAGTATTTTGAATTTTCTTTCTTTTGGTGCATAAAATGACCCCCGCAGACGCCTAGTTTAGGAGATATAGCCATTTTAGTATTTTGAATTTTCTTTTTCTGGTGCATAAAATGACCCCCGCAGACGCCTAGTTTAGGAGATAAAGCCATTTTAGTATTTTGAATTTTCTTTTTTCTGGTGCATAAAATGACCCCAGCAGACGCGTATTTTAGGAGATATAGCCATTTTAGTATTTTGAATTTTCTTTTTTCTAGTGCATAAAATGACCCCCGCAGACGCCTAGTTTAGGAGATATAGCCATTTTAGTATTTTGAATTTTTTTTTTCTGATGCATAAAATGACCCCCGCAGACGCCTAGTTTAGGAGATATAGCCATTTTAGTATTTTGAATTTTTTTTTTCTGGTGCATAAAATGACCCCCACAGACGCCTAGTTTAGGAGATATAGCCATTTTAGTATTTTGAATTTTTTTTTTCTGGTGCACAAAATGACCCCCGCAGACGCCTAGTTTAGGAGATATAGCCATTTTAGTATTTTGAATTTTCTTTTTTTTGCTGCATAAAATGACCCCCGCAGACGCCTAGTTTAGGAGATATAGAAATTTTAGTATTTTGAATTTTTTTTTTCGGGTGCATAAAATGACCCCCACAGACGCCTAGTTTAGGAGATATAGCCATTTTAGTATTTTGAATTTTCTTTTTTCTGGTGCATAAAATGACCCCCGCAGACGCCTAGTTTAGGAGATATAGCCATTTTAGTATTTTGAATTTTCTTTTTTCTGGTGCATAAAATGACCCCCGCAGACGCGTATTTTAGGAGATATAGCCATTTTAGTATTTTGAATTTTCATTTTTCTGGTGCATAAAATGACCCCCGCAGACGCCTAGTTTAGGAGATATAGCCATTTTAGTATTTTGAATTTTCTTTTTTCTGGTGCATAAAATGACCCCCGCAGACTCCTAGTTTAGGAGATATAGAAATTTTAGTATTTTGAATTTTTTTTTTCTGGTGCACAAAATGACCCCCGCAGACGCCTAGTTTAGGAGATGTAGCCATTTTAGTATTTTGAATTTTTTTTTTTTGGTGCATAAAATGACCCCCGCAGACGCCTAGTTTAGGAGATATAGCCATTTTAGTATTTTGAATTTTTTTTTTCTGGTGCATAAAATGACCCCCACAAACGCCTAGTTTAGGAGATATAGCCATTTTAGTATTTTGAATTTTTTTTTTCTGGTGCACAAAATGACCCCCGCAGACGCCTAGTTTAGGAGATATAGCCATTTTAGTATTTTGAATTTTCTTTTTTTTGGTGCATAAAATGACCCCCGCAGACGCCTAGTTTAGGAGATGTAGAAATTTTAGTATTTTGAATTTTTTTTTTCGGGTGCATAAAATGACCCCCACAGACGCCTAGTTTAGGAGATATAGCCATTTTAGTATTTTGAATTTTCCTTTTTCTGGTGCATAAAATGACCCCCGCTGACGCCTAGTTTAGGAGATATAGCCATTTTAGTATTTTGAATTTTTTTTTTTTTGGTGCATAAAATGACCCCCGCAGACGCCTAGTTTAGGAGATATAGCCATTTTAGTATTTTGAATTTTTTTTTTTCTGGTGCACAAAATGACCCCCGCAGACGCCTAGTTTAGGAGATATAGCCATTTTAGTATTTTGAATTTTTTTTTTCTGGTGCACAAAATGACCCCCGCAGACGCCTAGTTTAGGAGATATAGCCATTTTAGTATTTTGAATTTTCTTTTTTCTGGTGCACAAAATGACCCCCGCAGACGCCTAGTTTAGGAGATATAGGCATTTTAGTATTTTGAATTTTCTTTTTTTTGGTGCATAAAATGACCCCCGCAGACGCCTAGTTTAGGAGATATAGCCATTTTAGTATTTTGAATTTTCTTTTTCTGGTGCACAAAATGACCCCCGCAGACGCCTAGTTTAAGAGATATAGCCATTTTAGTATTTTGAATTTTCTTTTTTTTGGTGCATAAAATGACCCCCGCAGACGCCTAGTTTAGGAGATAAAGCCATTTTAGTATTTTGAATTTTCTTTTTTCTGGTGCATAAAATGACCCCAGCAGACGCGTATTTTAGGAGATATAGCCATTTTAGTATTTTGAATTTTCTTTTTTCTAGTGCATAAAATGACCCCCGCAGACGCCTAGTTTAGGAGATATAGCCATTTTAGTATTTTGAATTTTTTTTTTCTGATGCATAAAATGACCCCCGCAGACGCCTAGTTTAGGAGATATAGCCATTTTAGTATTTTGAATTTTTTTTTTCTGGTGCATAAAATGACCCCCACAGACGCCTAGTTTAGGAGATATAGCCATTTTAGTATTTTGAATTTTTTTTTTCTGGTGCACAAAATGACCCCCGCAGACGCCTAGTTTAGGAGATATAGCCATTTTAGTATTTTGAATTTTCTTTTTTTTGGTGCATAAAATGACCCCCGCAGACGCCTAGTTTAGGAGATATAGAAATTTTAGTATTTTGAATTTTTTTTTTCGGGTGCATAAAATGACCCCCACAGACGCCTAGTTTAGGAGATATAGCCATTTTAGTATTTTGAATTTTCTTTTTTCTGGTGCATAAAATGACCCCCGCAGACGCCTAGTTTAGGAGATATAGCCATTTTAGTATTTTGAATTTATTTTTTTTTGGTGCATAAAATGACCCCCGCAGACGCCTAGTTTAGGAGATATAGCCATTTTAGTATTTTGAATTTTTTTTTTTCTGGTGCACAAAATGACCCCCGCAGACGCCTAGTTTAGGAGATATAGCCATTTTAGTATTTTGAATTTTTTTTTTCTGGTGCACAAAATGACCCCCGCAGACGCCTAGTTTAGGAGATATAGCCATTTTAGTATTTTGAATTTTCTTTTTTTTGGTGCACAAAATGACCCCCGCAGACGCCTAGTTTAGGAGATATAGAAATTTTAGTATTTTGAATTTTTTTTTTCTGGTGCATAAAATGACCCCCACAGACGCCTAGTTTAGGAGATATAGCCATTTTAGTATTTTGAATTTTTTTTTTCTGGTGCACAAAATGACCCCCGCAGACGCCTAGTTTAGGAGA
This sequence comes from Volucella zonaria, assembly GCA_963966105.1. NCBI lineage: Eukaryota > Metazoa > Arthropoda > Insecta > Diptera > Syrphidae > Volucella > Volucella zonaria. Next base: position 89,150,695 of record OZ014533.1, on the reverse strand, counting down.
TATAGCCATTTTAGTATTTTGAATTTTCTTTTTTTTGGTGCATAAAATGACCCCCGCAGACGCCTAGTTTAGGAGATATAGAAATTTTAGTATTTTGAATTTTTTTTTTCGGGTGCATAAAATGACCCACACAGACGCCTCGTTTAGGAGATATAGCCATTTTAGTATTTTGAATTTTCTTTTTTCCGGTGCATAAAATGACCCCCGCAGACGCCTAGTTTAGGAGATATAGCCATTTTAGTATTTTGAATTTTCTTTTTTTTGGTGCATAAAATGACCCCCGCAGACGCCTAGTTTAGGAGATATAGCCATTTTAGTATTTTGAATTTTCTTTTTCTGGTGCACAAAATGACCCCCACAGACGCCTAGTTTAGGAGATATAGCCATTTTAGTATTTTGAATTTTCTTTTTTTTGGTGCATAAAATGACCCCCGCAGACGCCTAGTTTAGGAGATAAAGCCATTTTAGTATTTTGAATTTTCTTTTTTCTGGTGCATAAAATGACCCCAGCAGACGCGTATTTTAGGAGATATAGCCATTTTAGTATTTTGAATTTTTTTTTTCTGGTGCATAAAATGACCCCCACAGACGCCTAGTTTAGGAGATATAGCCATTTTAGTATTTTGAATTTTCTTTTTTCTGGTGCATAAAATGACCCCCGCAGACGCCTAGTTTAGGAGATATAGCCATTTTAGTATTTTGAATTTTTTTTTTTTTGGTGCATAAAATGACCCCCGCAGACGCCTAGTTTAGGAGATATAGCCATTTTAGTATTTTGAATTTTTTTTTTCTGGTGCATAAAATGACCCCCACAGACGCCTAGTTTAGGAGATATAGCCATTTTAGTATTTTGAATTTTTTTTTTCTGGTGCACAAAATGACCCCCGCAGACGCCTAGTTTAGGAGATATAGCCATTTTAGTATTTTGAATTTTCTTTTTTTTGGTGCATAAAATGACCCCCGCAGACGCCTAGTTTAGGAGATATAGAAATTTTAGTATTTTGAATTTTTTTTTTCGGGTGCATAAAATGACCCCCACAGACGCCTAGTTTAGGAGATATAGCCATTTTAGTATTTTGAATTTTCTTTTTTCTGGTGCATAAAATGACCCCCGCAGACGCCTAGTTTAGGAGATATAGCCATTTTAGTATTTTGAATTTTTTTTTTTTTTGGTGCATAAAATGACCCCCGCAGACGCCTAGTTTAGGAGATATAGCCATTTTAGTATTTTGAATTTTCTGGTGCATAAAATGACCCCCGCAGACGCTTAGTTTAGGAGATATAGCCATTTTAGTATTTTGAATTTTCTTTTTTCTGGTGCATAAAATGACCCCCGCAGACGCCTAGTTTAGGAGATATAGAAATTTTAGTATTTTGAATTTTTTTTTTCTGGTGCACAAAATGACCCCCGCAGACGCCTAGTTTAGGAGATATAGCCATTTTAGTATTTTGAATTTTCTTTTTTTTGGTGCATAAAATGACCCCCGCAGACGCCTAGTTTAGGAGATATAGCCATTTTAGTATTTTGAATTTTCTTTTTCTGGTGCACAAAATGACCCCCGCAGACGCCTGGTTTAGGAGATATAGCCATTTTAGTATTTTGAATTTTCTTTTTTTTGGTGCATAAAATGACCCCCGCAGACGCCTAGTTTAGGAGATAAAGCCATTTTAGTATTTTGAATTTTCTTTTTTCTGGTGCATAAAATGACCCCAGCAGAAGCGTATTTTAGGAGATATAGCCATTTTAGTATTTTGAATTTTCTTTTTTCTAGTGCATAAAATGACCCCCGCAGACGCCTAGTTTAGGAGATATAGCCATTTTAGTATTTTGAATTTTTTTTTTCTGATGCATAAAATGACCCCCGCAGACGCCTAGTTTAGGAGATATAGCCATTTTAGTATTTTGAATTTTCTTTTTTCTGGTGCATAAAATGACCCCCGCAGACGCCTAGTTTAGGAGATATAGCCATTTTAGTATTTTGAATTTTCTTTTTTCTGGTGCATAAAATGACCCCCGCAGACGCCTAGTTTAGGAGATATAGCCATTTTAGTATTTTGAATTTTTTTTTTCTGGTGCACAAAATGACCCCCGCAGACGCCTAGTTTAGGAGATATAGCCATTTTAGTATTTTGAATTTTCTTTTTTCTAGTGCATAAAATGACCCCCGCAGACGCCTAGTTTAGGAGATATAGCCATTTTAGTATTTTGAATTTTTTTTTTCTGATGCATAAAATGACCCCCGCAGACGCCTAGTTTAGGAGATATAGCCATTTTAGTAATTTGAATTTTCTTTTTTCTGGTGCATAAAATGACACCCGCAGACGCCTAGTTTAGGAGATATAGCCATTTTAGTATTTTGAATTTTTTTTTTCTGGTGCATAAAATGACCCCCGCAGACGCCTAGTTTAGGAGATATAGCCATTTTAGTATTTTGAATTTTCTTTTTTCTGGTGCATAAAATGACCCCCGGAGACGCCTAGTTTAGGAGATATAGCCATTTTAGTATTTTGAATTTTTTTTTTCTGGTGCACAAAATGACCCCCGCAGACGCCTAGTTTAGGAGATATAGCCATTTTAGTATTTTGAATTTTCTTTTTTCTGGTGCATAAAATGACCCCCGCAGACGCGTATTTTAGGAGATATAGCCATTTTAGTATTTTGAATTTTCTTTTTTCTGGTGCATAAAATGACCCCCGCAGACGCCTAGTTTAGGAGATATAGCCATTTTAGTATTTTGAATTTTCTTTTTTCTAGTGCACAAAATGACCCCCGCAGACGCCTAGTTTAGGAGATATAGCCATTTTAGTATTTTGAATTTTTTTTTTCTGGTGCATAAAATGACCCCCACAGACGCCTAGTTTAGGAGATATAGCCATTTTAGTATTTTGAATTTTTTTTTTCTGGTGCACAAAATGACCCCCGCAGACGCCTAGTTTAGGAGATATAGCCATTTTAGTATTTTGAATTTTCTTTTTTCTGGTGCATAAAATGACCCCCGCAGACGCGTATTTTAGGAGATATAGCCATTTTAGTATTTTGAATTTTCTTTTTTCTGGTGCATAAAATGACCCCCGCAGACGCCTAGTTTAGGAGATATAGCCATTTTAGTATTTTGAATTTTCTTTTTTCTGGTGCATAAAATGACCCCCGCAGACGCCTAGTTTAGGAGATATAGAAATTTTAGTATTTTGAATTTTTTTTTTCTGGTGCATAAAATGACCCCCACAGACGCCTAGTTTAGGAGATATAGCCATTTTAGTATTTTGAATTTTTTTTTTCTGGTGCACAAAATGACCCCCGCAGACGCCTAGTTTAGCCATTTTAGTATTTTGAATTTTCTTTTTTCTGGTGCATAAAATGACCCCCGCAGACGCCTAGTTTAGGAGATATAGAAATTTTAGTATTTTGAATTTTTTTTTTCTGGTGCACAAAATGACCCCCGCAGACGCCTAGTTTAGGAGATATAGCCATTTTAGTATTTTGAATTTTTTTTTTTGGTGCATAAAATGACCCCCGCAGACGCCTAGTTTAGGAGATATAGCCATTTTAGTATTTTGAATTTTTTTTTTCTGGTGCATAAAATGACCCCCACAGACGCCTAGTTTAGGAGATATAGCCATTTTAGTATTTTGAATTTTTTTTTTCTGGTGCACAAAATGACCCCCGCAGACGCCTAGTTTAGGAGATATAGCCATTTTAGTATTTTGAACTTTCTTTTTTTTGGTGCATAAAATGACCCCCGCAGACGCCTAGTTTAGGAGATATAGAAATTTTAGTATTTTGAATTTTTTTTTTCGGGTGCATAAAATGACCCCCACAGACGCCTAGTTTAGGAGATATAGCCATTTTAGTATTTTGAATTTTCTTTTTTCTGGTGCATAAAATGACCCCCGCAGACGCCTAGTTTAGGAGATATAGCCATTTTAGTATTTTGAATTTTTTTTTTCTGGTGCACAAAATGACCCCCGCAGACGCCTAGTTTAGGAGATATAGCCATTTTAGTATTTTGAACTTTCTTTTTTTTGGTGCATAAAATGACCCCCGCAGACGCCTAGTTTAGGAGATATAGAAATTTTAGTATTTTGAATTTTTTTTTTCGGGTGCATAAAATGACCCCCACAGACGCCTAGTTTAGGAGATATAGCCATTTTAGTATTTTGAATTTTCTTTTTTCTGGTGCATAAAATGACCCCCGGAGACGCCTAGTTTAGGAGATATAGCCATTTTAGTATTTTGAATTTTTTTTTTTTTGGTGCATAAAATGACCCCCGCAGACGCCTAGTTTAGGAGATATAGCCATTTTAGTATTTTGAATTTTTTTTTTTCTGGTGCACAAAATGACCCCCGCAGACGCCTAGTTTAAGAGATATAGCCATTTTAGTATTTTGAATTTTCTCTTTTCTGGTGCATAAAATGACCCCCGTAGACGCCTAGTTTAGGAGATATAGAAATTTTAGTATTTTGAATTTTTTTTTTCTGGTGCACAAAATGACCCCCGCAGACGCCTAGTTTAGGAGATATAGCCATTTTAGTATTTTGAATTTTCTTTTTTTTGGTGCATAAAATGACCCCCGCAGACGCCTAGTTTAGGAGATATAGCCATTTTAGTATTTTGAATTTTCTTTTTCTGGTGCACAAAATGACCCCCGCAGACGCCTAGTTTAAGAGATATAGCCATTTTAGTATTTTGAATTTTCTTTTTTTTGGTGCATAAAATGACCCCCGCAGACGCCTAGTTTAGGAGATAAAGCCATTTTAGTATTTTGAATTTTCTTTTTTCTGGTGCATAAAATGACCCCAGCAGACGCGTATTTTAGGAGATATAGCCATTTTAGTATTTTGAATTTTCTTTTTTCTAGTGCATAAAATGACCCCCGCAGACGCCTAGTTTAGGAGATATAGCCATTTTAGTATTTTGAATTTTTTTTTTCTGATGCATAAAATGACCCCCGCAGACGCCTAGTTTAGGAGATATAGCCATTTTAGTATTTTGAATTTTCTTTTTTCTGGTGCATAAAATGACCCCGCAGACGCCTAGTTTAGGAGATATAGCCCTTTTAGTATTTTGAATTTTCTTTTTTCTGGTGCATAAAATGACCCCCGCAGACGCCTAGTTTAGGAGATATAGCCATTTTAGTATTTTGAATTTTCTGGTGCATAAAATGACCCCCGCAGACGCCTAGTTTAGGAGATATAGAAATTTTAGTATTTTGAATTTTTTTTTTCTGGTGCACAAAATGACCCCGCAGACGCCTAGTTTAGGAGATATAGCCATTTTAGTATTTTGCATTTGTTTTTTTTGGTGCATAAAATGACCCCCGCAGACGCCTAGTTTAGGAGATATAGCCATTTTAGTATTTTGAATTTTCTTTTTTCTGGTGCATAAAATGACCCCCGCAGACGCCTAGTTTAGGAGATATAGCCATTTTAGTATTTTGAATTTTTTTTTTCTGGTGCACAAAATGACCCCCGCAGACGCCTAGTTTAGGAGATATAGCCATTTTAGTATTTTGAATTTTCTTTTTTTTGGTGCATAAAATGACCCCCGCAGACGCCTAGTTTAGGAGATATAGAAATTTTAGTATTTTGAATTTTTTTTTTCGGGTGCATAAAATGACCCCCACAGACGCCTAGTTTAGGAGATATAGCCATTTTAGTATTTTGAATTTTCTTTTTTCTGGTGCATAAAATGACCCCCGCAGACGCCTAGTTTAGGAGATATAGCCATTTTAGTATTTTGAATTTTTTTTTTTTTTGGTGCATAAAATGACCCCCGCAGACGCCTAGTTTAGGAGATATAGCCATTTTAGTATTTTGAATTTTTTTTTTTCTGGTGCACAAAATGACCCCCGCAGACGCCTAGTTTAGGAGATATAGCCATTTTAGTATTTTGAATTTTCTTTTTTCTGGTGCATAAAATGACCCCCGTAGACGCCTAGTTTAGGAGATATAGAAATTTTAGTATTTTGAATTTTTTTTTTCTGGTGCACAAAATGACCCCCGCAGACGCCTAGTTTAGGAGATATAGCCATTTTAGTATTTTGAATTTTCTTTTTTTTGGTGCATAAAATGACCCCCGCAGACGCCTAGTTTAGGAGATATAGCCATTTTAGTATTTCGAATTTTCTTTTTCTGGTGCACAAAATGACCCCCGCAGACGCCTAGTTTAAGAGATATAGCCATTTTAGTATTTTGAATTTTCTTTTTTTTGGTGCATAAAATCACCCCCGCAGACGCCTAGTTTAGGAGATATAGCCATTTTAGTATTTTGAATTTTCTTTTTCTGGTGCACAAAATGACCCTCGCAGACGCCTAGTTTAAGAGATATAGCCATTTTAGTATTTTGAATTTTCTTTTTTCTGGTGCATAAAATGACCCCAGCAGACGCGTATTTTAGGAGATATAGCCATTTTAGTATTTTGAATTTTCTTTTTTCTAGTGCATAAAATGACCCCCGCAGACGCCTAGTTTAGGAGATATAGCCATTTTAGTATTTTGAATTTTTTTTTTCTGATGCATAAAATGACCCCCGCAGACGCCTAGTTTAGGAGATATAGCCATTTTAGTATTTTGAATTTTCTTTTTTCTGGTGCATAAAATGACCCCGCAGACGCCTAGTTTAGGAGATATAGCCCTTTTAGTATTTTGAATTTTCTTTTTTCGGGTGCATAAAATGACCCCCGCAGACGCCTAGTTTAGGAGATATAGCCATTTTAGTATTTTGAATTTTCTGGTGCATAAAATGACCCCCGCAGACGCCTAGTTTAGGAGATATAGCCCTTTTAGTATCTTGAATTTTCTTTTTTCTGGTGCATAAAATGACCCCCGCAGACGCCTAGTTTAGGAGATATAGCCATTTTAGTATTTTGAATTTTTTTTTTCTGGTGCACAAAATGACCCCCGCAGACGCCTAGTTTAGGAGATATAGCCATTTTAGTATTTTGAATTTTCTTTTTTTTGGTGCATAAAATCACCCCCGCAGACGCCTAGTTTAGGAGATATAGCCATTTTAGTATTTTGAATTTTCTTTTTCTGGTGCACAAAATGACCCTCGCAGACGCCTAGTTTAAGAGATATAGCCATTTTAGTATTTTGAATTTTCTTTTTTCTGGTGCATAAAATGACCCCAGCAGACGCGTATTTTAGGAGATATAGCCATTTTAGTATTTTGAATTTTCTTTTTTCTAGTGCATAAAATGACCCCCGCAGACGCCTAGTTTAGGAGATATAGCCATTTTAGTATTTTGAATTTTTTTTTTCTGATGCATAAAATGACCCCCGCAGACGCCTAGTTTAGGAGATATAGCCATTTTAGTATTTTGAATTTTCTTTTTTCTGGTGCATAAAATGACCCCGCAGACGCCTAGTTTAGGAGATATAGCCCTTTTAGTATTTTGAATTTTCTTTTTTCGGGTGCATAAAATGACCCCCGCAGACGCCTAGTTTAGGAGATATAGCCATTTTAGTATTTTGAATTTTCTGGTGCATAAAATGACCCCCGCAGACGCCTAGTTTAGGAGATATAGCCATTTTAGTATTTTGAATTTTCTTTTTTTTGGTGCATAAAATGACCCCCGCAGACGCCTAGTTTAGGAGATATAGCCATTTTAGTATTTTGAATTTTTTTTTCTGGTGCATAAAATGACCCCCGCAGACGCCTAGTTTAGGAGATATAGCCATTTTAGTATTTTGAATTTTTTTTTCTGGTGCATAAAATGACCCCCGCAGACGCCTAGTTTAGGAGATATAGAAATTTTAGTATTTTGAATTTTTTTTTTCTGGTGCACAAAATGACCCCCGCAGACGCCTAGTTTAGGAGATATAGCCATTTTAGTATTTTGAATTTTTTTTTTTTGGTGCATAAAATGACCCCCGCAGACGCCTAGTTTAGGAGATATAGCCATTTTAGTATTTTGAATTTTTTTTTTCTGGTGCACAAAATGACCCCCGCAGACGCCTAGTTTAGGAGATATAGCCATTTTAGTATTTTGAATTTTCTTTTTTTTGGTGCATAAAATGACCCCCGCAGACGCCTAGTTTAGGAGATATAGAAATTTTAGTATTTTGAATTTTTTTTTTCGGGTGCATAAAATGACCCCCACAGACGCCTAGTTTAGGAGATATAGCCATTTTAGTATTTTGAATTTTCTTTTTTCTGGTGCATAAAATGACCCCCGCAGACGCCTAGTTTAGGAGATATAGCCATTTTAGTATTTTGAATTTTTTTTTTTTTGGTGCATAAAATGACCCCCGCAGACGCCTAGTTTAGGAGATATAGAAATTTTAGTATTTTGAATTTTTTTTTTCTGGTGCACAAAATGACCCCCGCAGACGCCTAGTTTAGGAGATATAGCCATTTTAGTATTTTGAATTTTTTTTTTTTGGTGCATAAAATGACCCCCGCAGACGCCTAGTTTAGGAGATATAGCCATTTTAGTATTTTGAATTTTTTTTTTCTGGTGCATAAAATGACCCCCACAGACGCCTAGTTTAGGAGATATAGCCATTTTAGTATTTTGAATTTTTTTTTTCTGGTGCACAAAATGACCCCCGCAGACGCCTAGTGTAGGAGATATAGCCATTTTAGTATTTTGAATTTTTTTTTTCTGATGCATAAAATGACCCCCGCAGACGCCTAGTTTAGGAGATATAGCCATTTTAGTATTTTGAATTTTCTTTTTTCTGGTGCATAAAATGACCCCGCAGACGCCTAGTTTAGGAGATATAGCCCTTTTAGTATTTTGAATTTTCTTTTTTCTGGTGCATAAAATGACCCCCGCAGACGCCCAGTTTAGGAGATATAGCCATTTTAGTATTTTGAATTTTCTGGTGCATAAAATGACCCCCGCAGACGCCTAGTTTAGGAGATATAGAAATTTTAGTATTTTGAATTTTTTTTTTCTGGTGCATAAAATGACCCCCACAGACGCCTAGTTTAGGAGATATAGCCATTTTAGTATTTTGAATTTTTTTTTTCTGGTGCACAAAATGACCCCCGCAGACGCCTAGTTTAGGAGATATAGCCATTTTAGTATTTTGAATTTTCTTTTTTCTGGTGCACAAAATGACCCCCGCAGACGCCTAGTTTAGGAGATATAGAAATTTTAGTATTTTGAATTTTTTTTTTCTGGTGCATAAAATGACCCCCGCAGACGCCTAGTTTAGGAGATATAGCCATTTTAGTATTTTGAATTTTCTTTTTTCTGGTGCATAAAATGACCCCCGCAGACGCCTAGTTTAGGAGATATAGCCATTTTGGTATTTTGAATTTTCTTTTTTCTGGTGCATAAAATGACCCCCGCAGACGCCTAGTTTAGGAGATATAGCCATTTTAGTATTTTTAATTTTTTTTTTCTGGTGCACAAAATGACCCCCGCAGACGCCTAGTTTAGGAGATATAGCCATTTTAGTATTTTGAATTTTCTTTTTTTTGGTGCATAAAATGACCCCTGCAGACGCCTAGTTTAGGAGATAAAGCCATTTTAGTATTTTGAATTTTCTTTTTTCTGGTGCATAAAATGACCCCAGCAGACGCGTATTTTAGGAGATATAGCCATTTTAGTATTTTGAATTTTCTTTTTTCTAGTGCATAAAATGACCCCCGCAGACGCCTAGTTTAGGAGATATAGCCATTTTAGTATTTTGAATTTTTTTTTTCTGGTGCACATAATGACCCCCGCAGACGCCTAGTTTAGGAGATATAGCCATTTTAGTATTTTGAATTTTCTTTTTTTTGGTGCATAAAATGACCCCCGCAGACGCCTAGTTTAGGAGATATAGCCATTTTAGTATTTTGAATTTTCTTTTTCTGGTGCACAAAATGACCCCCGCAGACGCCTAGTTTAAGAGATATAGCCATTTTAGTATTTTGAATTTTCTTTTTTTTGGTGCATAAAATGACCCCCGCAGACGCCTAGTTTAGGAGATATAGCCATTTTAGTATTTTTAATTTTCTTTTTCTGGTGCACAAAATGACCCTCGCAGACGCCTAGTTTAAGAGATATAGCCATTTTAGTATTTTGAATTTTCTTTTTTCTGGTGCATAAAATGACCCCAGCAGACGCGTATTTTAGGAGATATAGCCATTTTAGTATTTTGAATTTTCTTTTTTCTAGTGCATAAAATGACCCCCGCAGACGCCTAGTTTAGGAGATATAGCCATTTTAGTATTTTGAATTTTTTTTTTCTGATGCATAAAATGACCCCCGCAGACGCCTAGTTTAGGAGATATAGCCATTTTAGTATTTTGAATTTTCTTTTTTCTGGTGCATAAAATGACCCCGCAGACGAATAGTTTAGGAGATATAGCCCTTTTAGTATTTTGAATTTTCTTTTTTCTGGTGCATAAAATGACCCCCGCAGACGCCTAGTTTAGGAGATATAGCCATTTTAGTATTTTGAATTTTCTGGTGCATAAAATGACCCCCGCAGACGCCTAGTTTAGGAGATATAGAAATTTTAGTATTTTGAATTTTTTTTTTCTGGTGCATAAAATGACCCCCACAGACGCCTAGTTTAGGAGATATAGCCATTTTAGTATTTAGAATTTTTTTTTTCTGGTGCACAAAATGACCCCCGCAGACGCCTAGTTTAGGAGATATAGCCATTTTAGTATTTTGAATTTTCTTTTTTCTGGTGCACAAAATGACCCCCGCAGACGCCTAGTTTAGGAGATATAGAAATTTTAGTATTTTGAATTTTTTTTTTCTGGTGCATAAAATGACCCCCGCAGACGCCTAGTTTAGGAGATATAGCCATTTTAGTATTTTGAATTTTCTTTTTTCTGGTGCATAAAATGACCCCCGCAGACGCCTAGTTTAGGAGATATAGCCCTTTTAGTATCTTGAATTTTCTTTTTTCTGGTGCATAAAATGACCCCCGCAGACGCCTAGTTTAGGAGATATAGCCATTTTAGTATTTTGAATTTTTTTTTTCTGGTGCACAAAATGACCCCCGCAGACGCCTAGTTTAGGAGATATAGCCATTTTAGTATTTTGAATTTTCTTTTTTTTGGTGCACAAAATGACCCCCGCAGACGCCTAGTTTAGGAGATATAGCCATTTTAGTATTTTGAATTTTTTTTTCTGGTGCATAAAATGACCCCCGCAGACGCCTAGTTTAGGAGATATAACCATTTTAGTATTTTGGATTTTTTTTTTCTGGTGCACAAAATGACCCCCGCAGACGCCTAGTTTAGGAGATATAGCCATTTTAGTATTTTGAATTTTCTTTTTTTTGGTGCATAAAATGACCCCGCAGACGCCTAGTTTAGGAGATATAGCCATTTTAGTATTTTGAATTTTCTTTTTTCTGGTGCATAAAATGACCCCCGCAGACGCCTAGTTTAGGAGATATAGAAATTTTAGTATTTTGAATTTTTTTTTTCTGGTGCACAAAATGACCCCCGCAGACGCCTAGTTTAGGAGATATAGCCATTTTAGTATTTTGAATTTTTTTTTTTTGGTGCATAAAATGACCCCCGCAGACGCCTAGTTTAGGAGATATAGCCATTTTAGTATTTTGAATTTTTTTTTTCTGGTGCATAAAATGACCCCCACAGACGCCTAGTTTAGGAGATATAGCCATTTTAGTATTTTGAATTTTTTTTTTCTGGTGCACAAAATGACCCCCGCAGACGCCTAGTTTAGGAGATATAGCCATTTTAGTATTTTGAATTTTCTTTTTTTTGGTGCATAAAATGACCCCCGCAGACGCCTAGTTTAGGAGATATAGAAATTTTAGTATTTTGAATTTTTTTTTTCGGGTGCATAAAATGACCCCCACAGACGCCTAGTTTAGGAGATATAGCCATTTTAGTATTTTGAATTTTCTTTTTTCTGGTGCATAAAATGACCCCCGCAGACGCCTAGTTTAGGAGATATAGCCATTTTAGTATTTTGAATTTTTTTTTTTTTGGTGCATAAAATGACCCCCGCAGACGCCTAGTTTAGGAGATATAGAAATTTTAGTATTTTGAATTTTTTTTTTCTGGTGCACAAAATGACCCCCGCAGACGCCTAGTTTAGGAGATATAGCCATTTTAGTATTTTGAATTTTTTTTTTTTGGTGCATAAAATGACCCCCGCAGACGCCTAGTTTAGGAGATATAGAAATTTTAGTATTTTGAATTTTTTTTTTCTGGTGCATAAAATGACCCCCACAGACGCCTAGTTTAGGAGATATAGCCATTTTAGTATTTTGAATTTTTTTTTTCTGGTGCACAAAATGACCCCCGCAGACGCCTAGTTTAGGAGATATAGCCATTTTAGTATTTTGAATTTTCTTTTTTTTGGTGCATAAAATGACCCCCGCAGACGTCTAGTTTAGGAGATATAGAAATTTTAGTATTTTGAATTTTTTTTTTCGGGTGCATAAAATGACCCCCACAGACGCCTAGTTTAGGAGATATAGCCATTTTAGTATTTTGAATTTTCTTTTTTCTGGTGCATAAAATGACCCCCGCAGACGCCTAGTTTAGGAGATATAGCCATTTTAGTATTTTGAATTTTTTTTTTTTTGGTGCATAAAATGACCCCCGCAGACGCCTAGTTTAGGAGATATAGAAATTTTAGTATTTTGAATTTTTTTTTTCTGGTGCACAAAATGACCCCCGCAGACGCCTAGTTTAGGAGATATAGCCATTTTAGTATTTTGAATTTTTTTTTTTTGGTGCATAAAGTGACCCCCGCAGACGCCTAGTTTAGGAGATATAGAAATTTTAGTATTTTGAATTTTTTTTTTCTGGTGCATAATATGACCCCCACAGACGCCTAGTTTAGGAGATATAGCCATTTTAGTATTTTGAATTTTTTTTTTCTGGTGCACAAAATGACCCCCGCAGACGCCTAGTTTAGGAGATATAGCCATTTTAGTATTTTGAATTTTCTTTTTTTTGGTGCATAAAATGACCCCCACAGACGTCTAGTTTAGGAGATATAGAAATTTTAGTATTTTGAATTTTTTTTTTCGGGTGCATAAAATGACCCCCACAGACGCCTAGTTTAGGAGATATAGCCATTTTAGTATTTTGAATTTTCTTTTTTCTGGTGCATAAAATGACCCCCGCAGACGCCTAGTTTAGGAGATATAGCCATTTTAGTATTTTGAATTTTTTTTTTTTTTGGTGCATAAAATGACCCCCGCAGACGCCTAGTTTAGGAGATATAGCCATTTTAGTATTTTGAATTTTTTTTTTTCTGGTGCACAAAATGACCCCCGCAGACGCCTAGTTTAGGAGATATAGCCATTTTAGTATTTTGAATTTTCTTTTTTCTGGTGCATAAAATGACCCCCGTAGACGCCTAGTTTAGGAGATATAGAAATTTTAGTATTTTGAATTTTTTTTTTCTGGTGCACAAAATGACCCCCGCAGACGCCTAGTTTAGGAGATATAGCCATTTTAGTATTTTGAATTTTCTTTTTTTTTGGTGCATAAAATGACCCCCGCAGACGCCTAGTTTAGGAGATATAGCCATTTTAGTATTTTGAATTTTCTTTTTCTGGTGCACAAAATGACCCCCGCAGACGCCTAGTTTAAGAGATATAGCCATTTTAGTATTTTGAATTTTCTTTTTTTTGGTGCATAAAATGACCCCTGCAGACGCCTAGTTTAGGAGATAAAGCCATTTTAGTATTTTGAATTTTCTTTTTTCTGGTGCATAAAATGACCCCAGCAGACGCGTATTTTAGGAGATATAGCCATTTTAGTATTTTGAATTTTTTTTTTCTGATGCATAAAATGACCCCCGCAGACGCCTAGTTTAGGAGATATAGCCATTTTAGTATTTTGAATTTTCTTTTTTCTAGTGCATAAAATGACCCCCGCAGACGCCTAGTTTAGGAGATATAGCCATTTTAGTATTTTGAATTTTTTTTTTCTGATGCATAAAATGACCCCCGCAGACGCCTAGTTTAGGAGATATAGCCATTTTAGTATTTTGAATTTTCTTTTTTCTGGTGCATAAAATGACCCCGCAGACGCCTAGTTTAGGAGATATAGCCCTTTTAGTATTTTGAATTTTCTTTTTTCTGGTGCATAAAATGACCCCCGCAGACGCCTAGTTTAGGAGATATCGCCATTTTAGTATTTTGAATTTTCTGGTGCATAAAATGACCCCCGCAGACGCCTAGTTTAGGAGATATAGAAATTTTAGTATTTTGAATTTTTTTTTTCTGGTGCATAAAATGACCCCCACAGACGCCTAGTTTAGGAGATATAGCCATTTTAGTATTTTGAATTTTTTTTTTCTGGTGCACAAAATGACCCCCGCAGACGCCTAGTTTAGGAGATATAGCCATTTTAGTATTTTGAATTTTCTTTTTTCTGGTGCACAAAATGACCCCCGCAGACGCCTAGTTTAGGAGATATAGAAATTTTAGTATTTTGAATTTTTTTTTTCTGGTGCATAAAATGACCCCCGCAGACGCCTAGTTTAGGAGATATAGCCATTTTAGTATTTTGAATTTTCTTTTTTCTGGTGCATAAAATGACCCCCGCAGACGCCTAGTTTAGGAGATATAGCCCTTTTAGTATCTTGAATTTTCTTTTTTCTGGTGCATAAAATGACCCCTGCAGACGCCTAGTTTAGGAGATATAGCCATTTTAGTATTTTGAATTTTTTTTTTCTGGTGCACAAAATGACCCCCGCAGACGCCTAGTTTAGGAGATATAGCCATTTTAGTATTTTGAATTTTTTTTTTCTGGTGCATAAAATGACCCCCACAGACGCCTAGTTTAGGAGATATAGCCATTTTAGTATTTTGAATTTTTTTTTTCTGGTGCACAAAATGACCCTCGCAGACGCCTAGTTTAGGAGATATAGCCCTTTTAGTATCTTGAATTTTCTTTTTTCTGGTGCACAAAATGACCCCCGCAGACGCCTAGTTTAGGAGATATAGAAATTTTAGTATTTTGAATTTTTTTTTTCTGGTGCATAAAATGACCCCCGCAGACGCCTAGTTTAGGAGATATAGCCATTTTAGTATTTTGAATTTTCTTTTTTCTGGTGCATAAAATGACCCCCGCAGACGCCTAGTTTAGGAGATATAGCCCTTTTAGTATCTTGAATTTTCTTTTTTCTGGTGCATAAAATGACCCCCGCAGACGCCTAGTTTAGGAGATATAGCCATTTTAGTATTTTGAATTTCTTTTTCTGGTGCATAAAATGACCCCCGCAGACGCCTAGTTTAGGAGATATAGCCATTTTAGTATTTTGGATTTTTTTTTTCTGGTGCACAGAATGACCCCCGCAGACGCCTAGTTTAGGAGATATAGCCATTTTAGTATTTTGAATTTTCTTTTTTTTGGTGCATAAAATGACCCCGCAGACGCCTAGTTTAGGAGATATAGCCATTTTAGTATTTTGAATTTTCTTTTTTCTGGTGCATAAAATGACCCCCGCAGACGCCTAGTTTAGGAGATATAGCCATGTTAGTATTTTGAATTTTCTTTTTCTGGTGCACAAAATGACCCCCGCAGACGCCTAGTTTAGGAGATATAGCCATTTTAGTATTTTGAATTTTCTTTTTTCTGGTGCATAAAATGACCCCCGCAGACGCCTAGTTTAGGAGATATAGCCATTTTAGTATTTTGAATTTTTTTTTTCTGATGCATAAAATGACCCCCGCAGACGCCTAGTTTAGGAGATATAGCCATTTTAGTATTTTGAATTTTTTTTTTCTGATGCATAAAATGACCCCCGCAGACGCCTAGTTTAGGAGATATAGCCATTTTAGTATTTTGAATTTTTTTTTTCTGGTGCACAAAATGACCCCCGCAGACGCCTAGTTTAGGAGATATAGCCCTTTTAGTATTTTGAATTTTCTTTTTTCTGGTGCATAAAATGACCCCCGCAGACGCCTAGTTTAGGAGATATAGCCATTTTAGTATTTTGAATTTTCTGACCCCCGCAGACGCCTAGTTTAGGAGATATAGCCATTTTAGTATTTTGAATTTTCTTTTTTCTGGTGCATAAAATGACCCCCGCAGACGCCTAGTTTAGGAGATATAGCCCTTTTAGTATTTTGAATTTTCTTTTCTCTGGTGCATAAAATGACCCCCGCAGACGCCTAGTTTAGGAGATATAGCCATTTTAGTATTTTGAATTTTCTTTTTTCTGGTGCATAAAATGACACCCGCAGACACCTAGTTTAGGAGATATAGCCATTTTAGTATTTTGAATTTTCTTTTTTCTTTTTTCTGGTGCATAAAATGACCCCGCAGACGCCTAGTTTAGGAGATATAGCCCTTTTAGTATTTTGAATTTTCTTTTTTCTGGTGCATAAAATGACCCCCGCAGACGCCTAGTTTAGGAGATATAGCCATTTTAGTATTTTGAATTTTCTGGTGCATAAAATGACCCCCGCAGTCGCCTAGTTTAGGAGATATAGAAATTTTAGTATTTTGAATTTTTTTTTTCTGGTGCATAAAATGACCCCCACAGACGCCTAGTTTAGGAGATATAGCCATTTTAGTATTTTGAATTTTTTTTTTCTGGTGCACAAAATGACCCCCGCAGACGCCTAGTTTAGGAGATATAGCCATTTTAGTATTTTGAATTTTCTTTTTTCTGGTGCACCAAATGACCCCCGCAGACGCCTAGTTTAGGAGATATAGAAATTTTAGTATTTTGAATTTTTTTTTTCTGGTGCATAAAATGACCCCCGCAGACGCCTAGTTTAGGAGATATAGCCATTTTAGTATTTTGAATTTTCTTTTTTCTGGTGCATAAAATGACCCCCGCAGACGCCTAGTTTAGGAGATATAGCCCTTTTAGTATCTTGAATTTTCTTTTTTCTGGTGCATAAAATGACCCCCGCAGACGCCTAGTTTAGGAGATATAGCCATTTTAGTATTTTTAATTTTATTTTTCTGGTGCACAAAATGACCCCCGCAGACGCCTAGTTTAGGAGATATAGCCATTTTAGTATTTTGAATTTTCTTTTTTTTGGTGCATAAAATGACCCCCGCAGACGCCTAGTTTAGGAGATATAGCCATTTTAGTATTTTGAATTTTTTTTTCTGGTGCATAAAATGACCCCCGCAGACGCCTAGTTTAGGAGATATAGCCATTTTAGTATTTTGGATTTTTTTTTTCTGGTGCACAGAATGACCCCCGCAGACGCCTAGTTTAGGAGATATAGCCATTTTAGTATTTTGAATTTTCTTTTTTTTGGTGCATAAAATGACCCCGCAGACGCCTAGTTTAGGAGATATAGCCATTTTAGTATTTTGAATTTTCTTTTTTCTGGTGCATAAAATGACCCCCGCTGACGCCTAGTTTAGGAGATATAGCCCTTTTAGTATTTTGAATTTTCTTTTTTCTGGTGCATAAAATGACCCCCGCAGACGCCTTGTTTAGGAGATATAGCCATTTTAGTAATTTGAATTTTCTTTTTTCTGGTGCATAAAATGACACCCGCAGACGCCTAGTTTAGGAGATATAGCCATTTTAGTATTTTGAATTTTTTTTTTCTGGTGCATAAAATGACCCCCGCAGACGCCTAGTTTAGGAGATATAGCCATTTTAGTATTTTGAATTTTTTTTTTCTGGTGCACAAAATGACCCCCGCAGACGCCTAGTTTAGGAGATATAGCCATTTTAGTATTTTGAATTTTCTGACCCCCGCAGACGCCTAGTTTAGGAGATATAGCCATTTTAGTATTTTGAATTTTCTTTTTTCTGGTGCATAAAATGACCCCCGCAGACGCCTAGTTTAGGAGATATAGCCCTTTTAGTATTTTGAATTTTCTTTTCTCTGGTGCATAAAATGACCCCCGCAGACGCCTAGTTTAGGAGATATAGCCATTTTAGTATTTTGAATTTTCTTTTTTCTGGTGCATAAAATGACACCCGCAGACACCTAGTTTAGGAGATATAGCCATTTTAGTATTTTGAATTTTCTTTTTTCTGGTGCATAAAATGACCCCCGCAGACGCGTATTTTAGGAGATATAGGGATTTTAGTATTTTGAATTTTCTTTTTTCTGGTGCATATAATGACCCCCGCAGACGCCTAGTTTAGGAGATATAGCCATTTTAGTATTTTGAATTTTTTTTTTCTGGTGCACAAAATGACCCCCGCAGACGCCTAGTTTAGGAGAAATAGCCATTTTAGTATTTTGAATTTTTTTTTTCTGGTGCATAAAATGACCCCCACAGACGCCTAGTTTAGGAGATATAGCCATTTTAGTATTTTGAATTTTTTTTTTCTGGTGCACAAAATGACCCCCGCAGACGCCTAGTTTAGGAGATATAGCCATTTTAGTATTTTGAATTTTCTTTTTTCTGGTGCATAAAATGACCCCCGCAGACGCCTAGTTTAGGAGATATAGCCATTTTAGTATTTTGAATTTTTTTTTTCTGATGCATAAAATGACCCCAGCAGACGCCTAGTTTAGGAGATATAGCCATTTTAGTATTTTGAATTTTCTTTTTTCTGGTGCATAAAATGACCCCAGCAGACGCCTAGTTTAGGAGATATAGCCCTTTTAGTATTTTGAATTTTCTTTTTTCTGGTGCATAAAATGACCCCCGCAGACGCCTAGTTTAGGAGATATAGCCATTTTAGTAATTTGAATTTTCTTTTTTCTGGTGCATAAAATGACACCCGCAGACGCCTAGTTTAGGAGATATAGCCATTTTAGTATTTTGAATTTTCTTTTTTTTGGTGCATAAAATGACCCCCGCAGACGCCTAGTTTAGGAGATATAGCCATTTTAGTATTTTGAAATTTTTTTTTCTGGTGCATAAAATGACCCCCGCAGACGCCTAGTTTAGGAGATATAGCCATTTTGAATTTTTTTTTTCTGGTGCACAAAATGACCCCCGCAGACGCCTAGTTTAGGAGATATAGCCCTTTTAGTATTTTGAATTTTCTTTTTTCTGGTGCATAAAATGACCCCCGCAGACGCCTAGTTTAGGAGATATAGCCATTTTAGTATTTTGAATTTTCTGACCCCCGCAGACGCCTAGTTTAGGAGATATAGCCATTTTAGTATTTTGAATTTTCTTTTTTCTGGTGCATAAAATGACCCCCGCAGACGCCTAGTTTAGGAGATATAGCCCTTTTAGTATTTTGAATTTTCTTTTCTCTGGTGCATAAAATGACCCCCGCAGACGCCTAGTTTAGGAGATATAGCCATTTTAGTATTTTGAATTTTCTTTTTTCTGGTGCATAAAATGACACCCGCAGACACCTAGTTTAGGAGATATAGCCATTTTAGTATTTTGAATTTTCTTTTTTCTTTTTTCTGGTGCATAAAATGACCCCGCAGACGCCTAGTTTAGGAGATATAGCCCTTTTAGTATTTTGAATTTTCTTTTTTCTGGTGCATAAAATGACCCCCGCAGACGCCTAGTTTAGGAGATATAGCCATTTTAGTATTTTGAATTTTCTGGTGCATAAAATGACCCCCGCAGTCGCCTAGTTTAGGAGATATAGAAATTTTAGTATTTTGAATTTTTTTTTTCTGGTGCATAAAATGACCCCCACAGACGCCTAGTTTAGGAGATATAGCCATTTTAGTATTTTGAATTTTTTTTTTCTGGTGCACAAAATGACCCCCGCAGACGCCTAGTTTAGGAGATATAGCCATTTTAGTATTTTGAATTTTCTTTTTTCTGGTGCACAAAATGACCCCCGCAGACGCCTAGTTTAGGAGATATAGAAATTTTAGTATTTTGAATTTTTTTTTTCTGGTGCATAAAATGACCCCCGCAGACGCCTAGTTTAGGAGATATAGCCCTTTTAGTATCTTGAATTTTGTTTTTTCTGGTGCATAAAATGACCCCCGCAGACGCCTAGTTTAGGAGATATAGCCCTTTTAGTATCTTGAATTTTCTTTTTTCTGGTGCATAAAATGACCCCCACGTCTACGCCTAGTTTAGGAGATATAGCCATTTTAGTATTTTGAATTTTTTTTTTCTGGTGCACAAAATGACCCCCGCAGACGCCTAGTTTAGGAGATATAGCCATTTTAGTATTTTGAATTTTTTTTTTCTGGTGCACAAAATGACCCCCGCAGACGCCTAGTTTAGGAGATATAGCCATTTTAGTATTTTGAATTTTCTTTTTTCTGGTGCATAAAATGACCCCCGCAGACGCCTAGTTTAGGAGATATAGCCCTTTTAGTATCTTGAATTTTCTTTTTTCTGGTGCATAAAATGACCCCCGCAGACGCCTAGTTTAGGAGATATAGCCATTTTAGTATTTTTAATTTTTTTTTTCTGGTGCACAAAATGACCCCCGCAGACGCCTAGTTTAGGAGATATAGCCATTTTAGTATTTTGAATTTTCTTTTTTTTGGTGGATAAAATGACCCCCGCAGACGCCTAGTTTAGGAGATATAGCCATTTTAGTATTTTGAATTTTTTTTTCTGGTGCATAAAATGACCCCCGCAGACGCCTAGTTTAGGAGATATAGCCATTTTAGTATTTTGGATTTTTTTTTTCTGGTGCACAGAATGACCCCCGCAGACGCCTAGTTTAGGAGATATAGCCATTTTAGTATTTTGAATTTTCTTTTTTTTGGTGCATAAAATGACCCCGCAGACGCCTAGTTTAGGAGATATAGCCATTTTAGTATTTTGAATTTTCTTTTTTCTGGTGCATAAAATGACCCCCGCAGACGCCTAGTTTAGGAGATATAGCCCTTTTAGTATTTTGAATTTTCTTTTTTCTGGTGCATAAAATGACCCCCGCAGACGCCTAGTTTAGGAGATATAGCCATTTTAGTAATTTGAATTTTCTTTTTTCTGGTGCATAAAATGACACCCGCAGACGACTAGTTTAGGAGATATAGCCATTTTAGTATTTTGAATTTTCTTTTTTTTGGTGCATAAAATGACCCCCGCAGACGCCTAGTTTAGGAGATATAGCCATTTTAGTATTTTGAATTTTTTTTTTCTGGTGCATAAAATGACCCCCGCAGACGCCTAGTTTAGGAGATATAGCCATTTTAGTATTTTGAATTTTTTTTTTCTGGTGCACAAAATGACCCCCGCAGACGCCTAGTTTAGGAGATATAGCCCTTTTAGTATTTTGAATTTTCTTTTTTCTGGTGCATAAAATGACCCCCGCAGACGCCTAGTTTAGGAGATATAGCCATTTTAGTATTTTGAATTTTCTGACCCCCGCAGACGCCTAGTTTAGGAGATATAGCCATTTTAGTATTTTGAATTTTCTTTTTTCTGGTGCATAAAATGACCCCCGCAGACGCCTAGTTTAGGAGATATAGCCCTTTTAGTATTTTGAATTTTCTTTTCTCTGGTGCATAAAATGACCCCCGCAGACGCCTAGTTTAGGAGATATAGCCATTTTAGTATTTTGAATTTTCTTTTTTCTGGTGCATAAAATGACACCCGCAGACACCTAGTTTAGGAGATATAGCCATTTTAGTATTTTGAATTTTCTTTTTTCTGGTGCATAAAATGGCCCCCGCAGACGCGTATTTTAGGAGATATAGGGATTTTAGTATTTTGAATTTTCTTTTTTCTGGTGCATATAATGACCCCCGCAGACGCCTAGTTTAGGAGATATAGCCATTTTAGTATTTTGAATTTTTTTTTTCTGGTGCACAAAATGACCCCCGCAGACGCCTAGTTTAGGAGAAATAGCCATTTTAGTATTTTGAATTTTTTTTTTCTGGTGCATAAAATGACCCCCACAGACGCCTAGTTTAGGAGATATAGCCATTTTAGTATTTTGAATTTTTTTTTTCTGGTGCACAAAATGACCCCCGCAGACGCCTAGTTTAGGAGATATAGCCATTTTAGTATTTTGAATTTTCTTTTTTTTGGTGCATAAAATGACCCCCGAAGACGCGTATTTTAGGAGATATAGCCATTTTAGTATTTTGAATTTTCTTTTTTTTGGTGCATAAAATGACCCCCGCAGACGCCTAGTTTAGGAGATATAGCCATTTTAGTATTTTGAATTTTTTTTTTCTGGTGCACAAAATGACCCCCGCAGACGCCTAGTTTAGGAGATATAGCCATTTTAGTATTTTGAATTTTCTTTTTTCTGGTGCATAAAATGACCCCCGCAGACGCCTAGTTTAGGAGATATAGCCATTTTAGTATTTTGAATTTTCTTTTTTCTGGTGCATAAAATGACCCCCGCAGACGCCTAGTTTAGGAGATATAGCCATTTTAGTATTTTGAATTTTTTTTTTCTGGTGCACAAAATGACCCCCGCAGACGCCTAGTTTAGGAGATATAGCCATTTTAGTATTTTGAATTTTCTTTTTTCTGGTGCATAAAATGACCCCCGCAGACGCCTAGTTTAGGAGATATAGCCATTTTAGTATTTTGAATTTTCTTTTTTCTAGTGCATAAAATGACCCCCGCAGACGCCTAGTTTAGGAGATGTAGCCAGTTTAGTATTTTGAATTTTTTTTTTCTGGTGCATAAAAGGACCCCCGCAGACGCCTAGTTTAGGAGATATAGCCCTTTTAGTATTTTGAATTTTCTTTTTTCTGGTGCATAAAATGACCCCCGCAGACGCCTAGTTTAGGAGATATAGCCATTTTAGTATTTTGAATTTTCTTTTTTCTGGTGCATAAAATGACCCCCGCAGACGCCTAGTTTAGGAGATATAGCCATTTTAGTATTTTGAATTTTTTTTTTCTGGTGCACAAAATGACCCCCGCAGACGCCTAGTTTAGGAGATATAGCCATTTTAGTATTTTGAATTTTCTTTTTTCTGGTGCATAAAATGACCCCCGCAGACGCCTAGTTTAGGAGATATAGCCATTTTAGTGTTTTGAATTTTCTTTTTTCTGGTGCATAAAATGACCCCCGCAGACGCCTAGTTTAGGAGATATAGCCATTTTAGTATTTTGAATTTTTTTTTCTGGTGCACAAAGTGACCCCCGCAGACGCCTAGTTTAGGAGATATAGCCATTTTAGTATTTTGAATTTTCTTTTTTCTGGTGCATACAATTTTGAATTTTTTTTTCTGGTGCACAAAATGACCCCCGCAGACGCCTAGTTTAGGAGATATAGCCATTTTAGTATTTTGATTTTTGTTTTCTGGTGCATAAAATGACCCAACAGACGCCTAGTTTAGGAGATATAGCCATTTTAGTATTTTGAATTTTTTTTTTCTGGTGTACAAAATGACCCCCGCAGACGCCTAGTTTAGGAGATATAGCCATTTTAGTATTTTGAATTTTCTTTTTTTTGGTGCAGAAAATGACCCCCGCAGACGCCTAGTTTAGGAGATAAAGCCATTTTAGTATTTTGAATTTTCTTTTTTCTGGTGCATAAAATGACCCCCGCAGACGCGTATTTTAGGAGATATAGCCATTTTAGTATTTTGAATTTTCTTTTTTCTGGTGCATAAAATGACCCCCGCAGACGCCTAGTTTAGGAGATAAAGCCATTTTAGTATTTTGAATTTTCTTTTTTCTGGTGCATAAAATGACCCCCGCAGACGCGTATTTTAGGAGATATAGCCATTTTAGTATTTTGAATTTTCTTTTTTCTGGTGCATAAAATGACCCCCGCAGACGCCTAGTTTAGGAGATATAGCCATTTTAGTATTTTGAATTTTTTTTTTCTGGTGCACAAAATGACCCCCGCAGACGCCTAGTTTAGGAGATATAGCCATTTTAGTATTTTGAATTTTCTTTTTTCTGGTGCATAAAATGACCCCCGCAGACGCCTAGTTTAGGAGATATAGCCATTTTAGTATTTTGAATTTTTTTTTCTGGTGCACAAAATGACCCCCGCAGACGCCTAGTTTAGGAGATATAGCCATTTTAGTATTTTGAATTTTCTTTTTTCTGGTGCATAAAATGACCCCCGCAGACGCCTAGTTTAGGAGATATAGCCAGTTTAGTATTTTGAATTTTTTTTTTCTGGTGCATAAAATGACCCCCGCAGACGCCTAGTTTAGGAGATATAGCCCTTTTAGTATTTTGAATTTTCTTTTTTCTGGTGCATAAAATGACCCCCGCAGACGCCTAGTTTAGGAGATATAGCCATTTTAGTATTTTGAATTTTCTTTTTTCTGGTGCATAAAATGACCCCCGCAGACGCCTAGTTTAGGAGATATAGCCATTTTAGTATTTTGAATTTTTTTTTTCTGGTGCACAAAATGACCCCCGCAGACGCCTAGTTTAGGAGATATAGCCATTTTAGTATTTTGAATTTTTTTTTTCTGGTGCATAAAATGACCCCCGCAGACGCCTAGTTTAGGAGATATAGCCATTTTAGTATTTTGAAATTTTTTTTTTCTGGTGCATAAAATGACCCCCGCAGACGCCTAGTTTAGGAGATATAGCCATTTTAGTATTTTGAATTTTTTTTTCTGGTGCACAAAATGACCCCCGCAGACGCCTAGTTTAGGAGATATAGCCATTTTAGTATTTTGAATTTTCTTTTTTCTGGTGCATAAAATGACCTCAGCAGACGCCTAGTTTAGGAAATATAGCCCTTTCAGTATTTTGAATTTTCTTTTTTCTGGTGCATAAAATGACACCCGCAGACACCTAGTTTAGGAGATATAGCCATTTTAGTATTTTGAATTTTCTTTTTTCTGGTGCATAAAATGACCTCAGCAGACGCCTAGTTTAGGAAATATAGCCCTTTTAGTATTTTGAATTTTCTTTTTTCTGGTGCATAAAATGACCCCCGCAGACGCCTAGTTTAGGAGATATAGCCAGTTTAGTATTTTGAATTTTTTTTTTCTGGTGCATAAAATGAACCCCGCAGACGCCTAGTTTAGGAGATATAGCCCTTTTAGTATTTTGAATTTTCTTTTTTCTGGTGCATAAAATGACCCCCGCAGACGCCTAGTTTAGGAGATATAGCCATTTTAGTATTTTGAATTTTCTTTTTTCTGGTGCATAAAATGACCCCCGCAGACGCCTAGTTTAGGAGATATAGCCATTTTAGTATTTTGAATTTTTTTTTTCTGGTGCACAAAATGACCCCCGCAGACGCCTAGTTTAGGAGATATAGCCATTTTAGTATTTTGAATTTTTTTTTTCTGGTGCATATAATGACCCCCGCAGACGCCTAGTTTAGGAGATATAGCCATTTTAGTATTTTGAATTTTCTTTTTTCTGGTGCATAAAATGACCCCCGCAGACGCCTAGTTTAGGAGATATAGCCATTTTAGTATTTTGAATTTTCTTTTTTCTGGTGCATAAAATGACCCCCACAGCCGCCTAGTTTAGGAGATATAGCCATTTTAGTATTTTGAATTTTCTTTTTTCTGGTGCATAAAATGACCCCCGCAGACGCCTAGTTTAGGAGATATAGCCATTTTAGTAATTTGAATTTTCTTTTTCTGGTGCACAAAATGACCCCCGCAGACGCCTAGTTTAGGAGATATAGCCATTTTAGTATTTTGAATTTTCTTTTTTCTGGTGCATAAAATGACCCCCGCAGACGCCTAGTTTAGGAGATATAGCCAGTTTAGTATTTTGAATTTTTTTTTCTGGTGCATAAAATGACCCCCGCAGACGCCTAGCTTAGGAAATATAGCCCTTTTAGTATTTTGAATTTTCTTTTTTCTGGTGCATAAAATGACACCCGCAGACGCCTAGTTTAGGAGATATAGCCATTTTAGTATTTTGAATTTTCTTTTTTCTGGTGCATAAAATGACACCCGCAGACACCTAGTTTAGGAGATATAGCCATTTTAGTATTTTGAATTTTCTTTTTTCTGGTGCACAAAATGACCCCCGCAGACGCCTAGTTTAGGAGATATAGCCATTTTAGTATTTTGAATTTTTTTTTTCTGGTGCATAAAATGACCCCCACAGACGCCTAGTTTAGGAGATATAGCCATTTTAGTATTTTGAATTTTTTTTTTCTCTTGCACAAAATGACCCCCGCAGACGCCTAGTTTAGGACATATAGCCATTTTAGTATTTTGAATTTTCTTTTTTTTGGTGCATAAAATGACCCCCGCAGACGCCTAGTTTAGGAGATATAGCCATTTTAGTATTTTGAATTTTCTTTTTCTGGTGCATAAAATGACCCCCGCAGACGCGTATTTTAGGAGATATAGCCATTTTAGTATTTTGAATTTTCTTTTTTCTGGTGCACAAAAGGACCCCCGCAGACGCCTAGTTTAGGAGATATAGCCATTTTAGTATTTTGAATTTTCTTTTTTCTGGTGCATAAAATGACCCCCGCAGACGCCTAGTTTAGGAGATATAGCCATTTTAGTATTTTGAATTTTCTTTTTTCTGGTGCATAAAATGACCCCCACAGCCGCCTAGTTTAGGAGATATAGCCATTTTAGTATTTTGAATTTTTTTTTTTCTGGTGCACAAAATGACCCCCGCAGACGCCTAGTTTAGGAGATATAGCCATTTTAGTATTTTGAATTTTCTTTTTTCTGGTGCATAAAATGACCCCCGCAGACGCCTAGTTTAGGAGATATAGCCATTTTAGTATTTTGAATTTTCTTTTTTCTGGTGCATAAAATGACACCCGCAGACACCTAGTTTAGGAGATATAGCCATTTTAGTATTTTGAATTTTCTTTTTTCTGGTGCATAAAATGACCCCAGCAGACGCCTAGTTTAGGAGATATAGCCCTTTTAGTATTTTGAATTTTCTTTTTTCTGGTGCATAAAATGACACCCGCAGACGCCTAGTTTAGGAGATATAGTCATTTTAGTATTTTGAATTTTCTTTTTTCTGGTGCATAAAATGACCCCCGCAGACGCCTAGTTTAGGAGATATAGCCATTTTAGTATTTTGAATTTTTTTTTTCTGGTGCACAAAATGACCCCCGCAGACGCCTAGTTTAGGAGATATAGCCATTTTAGTATTTTGAATTTTTTTTTTCTGGTGCATAAAATGACCCCCACAGACGCCTAGTTTAGGAGATATAGCCATTTTAGTATTTTGAATTTTTTTTTTTCTGGTGCACAAAATGACCCCCGCAGACGCCTAGTTTAGGAGATATAGCCATTTTAGTATTTTGAATTTTCTTTTTTCTGGTGCATAAAATGACCCCCACAGACGCCTAGTTTAGGAGATATAGCCATTTTAGTATTTTGAATTTTTTTTTTTCTGGTGCACAAAATGACCCCCGCAGACGCCTAGTTTAGGAGATATAGCCATTTTAGTATTTTGAATTTTCTTTTTTCTGGTGCATAAAATGACCCCCGCAGACGCCTAGTTTAGGAGATATAGCCATTTTAGTATTTTGAATTTTCTTTTTTCTGGAGCATAAAATGACACCCGCAGACACCTAGTTTAGGAGATATAGCCATTTTAGTATTTTGAATTTTCTTTTTTCTGGTGCATAAAACGACCCCAGCAGACGCCTAGTTTAGGAGATATAGCCCTTTTAGTATTTTGAATTTTCTTTTTTCTGGTGCATAAAGTGACACCCGCAGACGCCTAGTTTAGGAGATAGAGCCATTTTAGTATTTTGAATTTTCTTTTTTCTGGTGCATAAAATGACCCCCGCAGACGCCTAGTTTAGGAGATATAGCCATTTTAGTATTTTGAATTTTTTTTTTCTGGTGCATAAAATGACCCCCACAGACGCCTAGTTTAGGAGATATAGTCATTTTAGTATTTTGAATTTTTTTTTCTGGTGCATAAAATGACCCCCGCAGACGCGTATTTTAGGAGATATAGCCATTTTAGTATTTTGAATTTTCTTTTTTCTGGTGCATAAAATGACCCCCGCAGACGCCTAGTTTAGGAGATATAGCCATTTTAGGGTTTTGAATTTTCTTTTTTTTGGTGCATAAAATGACCCCCGCAGACGCCTAGTTTAGGAGATATAGCCATTTTAGTATTTTGAATTTTTTTTTTCTGGTGCACAAAATGACCCCCTCAGACGCCTAGTTTAGGAGAAATAGCCATTTTAGTATTTTGAATTTTCTTTTTTCTGGTGCATAAAATGACCCCCGCAGACGCCTAGTTTAGGAGATATAGCCATTTTAGTATTTTGAATTTTTTTTTCTGGTGCACAAAATGACCCCCGCAGGCGCCTAGTTTAGGAGATATAGCCATTTTAGTATTTTGAATTTTCTTTTTTCTGGTGCATAAAATTTAGAATTTTTTTTTCTGGTGCACAAAATGACCCCCGCAGACGCCTAGTTTAGGAGATATAGCCCTTTTAGTATTTTGAATTTTCTTTTCTGGTGCATAAAATGACCCCCACAGACGCCTAGTTTAGGAGATATAGCCATTTTAGTATTTTGAATTTTTTTTTCTGGTGCACAAAATGACCCCCGCAGACGCCTAGTTTAGGAGATATAGCCATTTTAGTATTTTGAATTTTCTTTTTTTTGGTGCATAAAATGACCTCCGCAGACGCCTAGTTTAGGAGATATAACCATTTTAGTATTTTTAATTTTTTTTTTCTGATGCTTAAAATGACCCCCGCAGACGCCTAGTTTAGGAGATATAGCCCTTTTAGTATTTTGAATTTTCTTTTTTTTGGTGCATAAAATGATCCCCGCAGACGCCTAGTTTAGGAGATATAGCCATTTTAGTATTTTGAATTTTTTTTTTCTGGTGCACAAAATGACCCCCGCAGACGCCTAGTTTAGGAGATATGGCCATTTTAGTATTTTGAATTTTCTTTTTTCTGGTGCATAAAATGACCCCCGCAGACTCCTAGTTTAGGAGATATAGCCATTTTAGTATTTTGAATTTTTTTTTCTGGTGCATAAAATGACCCCCGCAGACGCGTATTTTAGGAGATATAGCCATTTTAGTATTTTGAATTTTCTTTTTTCTGGTGCATAAAATGACCCCCGCAGACGCCTAGTTTAGGAGATATAGCCATTTTAGTATTTTGAATTTTCTTTTTTCTGGTGCATAAAATGACCCCCGCAGACTCCTAGTTTAGGAGATATAGCCATTTTAGTATTTTGAATTTTTTTTTCTGGTGCATAAAATGACCCCCGCAGACGCGTATTTTAGGAGATATAGCCATGTTAGTATTTTGAATTTTCTTTTTTCTGGTGCATAAAATGACCCCCGCAGACGCCTAGTTTAGGAGATATAGCCCTTTTAGTATTTTGAATTTTCTTTTTTCTGGTGCATAAAATGACACCCGCAGACACCTAGTTTAGGAGATATAGCCATTTTAGTATTTTGAATTTTCTTTTTTCTGGTGCATAAAATGACCCCAGCAGACGCCTAGTTTAGGAGATATAGCCCTTTTAGTATTTTGAATTTTCTTTTTTCTGGTGCATAAAATGACCCCCACAGACGCCTAGTTTAGGAGATATAGCCATTTTAGTATTTTGAATTTTTTTTTTTCTGGTGCACAAAATGACCCCCGCAGACGCCTAGTTTAGGAGATATAGCCATTTTAGTATTTTGAATTTTCTTTTTTCTGGTGCATAAAATGACCCCCACAGACGCCTAGTTTAGGAGATATAGCCATTTTAGTATTTTGAATTTTTTTTTTTCTGGTGCACAAAATGACCCCCGCAGACGCCTAGTTTAGGAGATATAGCCATTTTAGTATTTTGAATTTTCTTTTTTCTGGTGCATAAAATGACCCCCGCAGACGCCTAGTTTAGGAGATATAGCCATTTTAGTATTTTGAATTTTCTTTTTTCTGGAGCATAAAATGACACCCGCAGACACCTAGTTTAGGAGATATAGCCATTTTAGTATTTTGAATTTTCTTTTTTCTGGTGCATAAAACGACCCCAGCAGACGCCTAGTTTAGGAGATATAGCCCTTTTAGTATTTTGAATTTTCTTTTTTCTGGTGCATAAAATGACCCCCGCAGACTCCTAGTTTAGGAGATATAGCCATTTTAGTATTTTGAATTTTTTTTTCTGGTGCATAAAATGACCCCCGCAGACGCGTATTTTAGGAGATATAGCCATTTTAGTATTTTGAATTTTCTTTTTTCTGGTGCATAAAATGACCCCCGCAGACGCCTAGTTTAGGAGATATAGCCATTTTAGTATTTTGAATTTTCTTTTTTCTGGTGCATAAAATGACCCCCGCAGACGCCTAGTTTAGGAGATATAGCCATTTTAGTATTTTGAATTTTCTTTTTTCTGGTGCATAAAATGACCCCCGCAGACTCCTAGTTTAGGAGATATAGCCATTTTAGTATTTTGAATTTTTTTTTCTGGTGCATAAAATGACCCCCGCAGACGCGTATTTTAGGAGATATAGCCATTTTAGTATTTTGAATTTTCTTTTTTCTGGTGCATAAAATGACCCCCGCAGACGCCTAGTTTAGGAGATATAGCCCTTTTAGTATTTTGAATTTTCTTTTTTCTGGTGCATAAAATGACACCCGCAGACACCTAGTTTAGGAGATATAGCCATTTTAGTATTTTGAATTTTCTTTTTTCTGGTGCATAAAATGACCCCAGCAGACGCCTAGTTTAGGAGATATAGCCCTTTTAGTATTTTGAATTTTCTTTTTTCTGGTGCATAAAATGACCCCCACAGACGCCTAGTTTAGGAGATATAGCCATTTTAGTATTTTGAATTTTTTTTTTTCTGGTGCACAAAATGACCCCCGCAGACGCCTAGTTTAGGAGATATAGCCATTTTAGTATTTTGAATTTTCTTTTTTCTGGTGCATAAAATGACCCCCACAGACGCCTAGTTTAGGAGATATAGCCATTTTAGTATTTTGAATTTTTTTTTTTCTGGTGCACAAAATGACCCCCGCAGACGCCTAGTTTAGGAGATATAGCCATTTTAGTATTTTGAATTTTCTTTTTTCTGGTGCATAAAATGACCCCCGCAGACGCCTAGTTTAGGAGATATAGCCATTTTAGTATTTTGAATTTTCTTTTTTCTGGAGCATAAAATGACACCCGCAGACACCTAGTTTAGGAGATATAGCCATTTTAGTATTTTGAATTTTCTTTTTTCTGGTGCATAAAACGACCCCAGCAGACGCCTAGTTTAGGAGATATAGCCCTTTTAGTATTTTGAATTTTCTTTTTTCTGGTGCATAAAATGACACCCGCAGACGCCTAGTTTAGGAGATATAGCCATTTTAGTATTTTGAATTTTCTTTTTTCTGGTGCATAAAATGACCCCCGCAGACGCCTAGTTTACTAGATATAGCCATTTTAGTATTTTGAATTTTTTTTTTCTGGTGCATAAAATGACCCCCACAGACGCCTAGTTTAGGAGATATAGCCATTTTAGTATTTTGAATTTTTTTTTCTGGTGCATAAAATGACCCCCGCAGACGCGTATTTTAGGAGATATAGCCATTTTAGTATTTTGAATTTTCTTTTTTCTGGTGCATAAAATGACCCCCGCAGACGCCTAGTTTAGGAGATATAGCCATTTTAGTATTTTGAATTTTCTTTTTTTTGGTGCATAAAATGACCCCCGCAGACGCCTAGTTTAGGAGATATAGCCATTTTAGTATTTTGAATTTTTTTTTTCTGGTGCACAAAATGACCCCCTCAGACGC
The DNA here is from genome assembly GCA_963966105.1 of Volucella zonaria. NCBI lineage: Eukaryota > Metazoa > Arthropoda > Insecta > Diptera > Syrphidae > Volucella > Volucella zonaria. The sequence continues at coordinate 89,119,289 of OZ014533.1, read as the reverse complement.
CTAGTTTAGGAGAAATAGCCATTTTAGTATTTTGAATTTTCTTTTTTCTGGTGCATAAAATGACCCCCGCAGACGCCTAGTTTAGGAGATATAGCCATTTTAGTATTTTGAATTTTTTTTTCTGGTGCACAAAATGACCCCCGCAGGCGCCTAGTTTAGGAGATATAGCCATTTTAGTATTTTGAATTTTCTTTTTTCTGGTGCATAAAATTTAGAATTTTTTTTTCTGGTGCACAAAATGACCCCCGCAGACGCCTAGTTTAGGAGATATAGCCCTTTTAGTATTTTGAATTTTTTTTTTCTGGTGCATAAAATGACCCCCACAGACGCCTAGTTTAGGAGATATAGCCATTTTAGTATTTTGAATTTTTTTTTCTGGTGCACAAAATGACCCCCGCAGACGCCTAGTTTAGGAGATATAGCCATTTTAGTATTTTGAATTTTCTTTTTTTTGGTGCATAAAATGACCTCCGCAGACGCCTAGTTTAGGAGATATAACCATTTTAGTATTTTTAATTTTTTTTTTCTGATGCTTAAAATGACCCCCGCAGACGCCTAGTTTAGGAGATATAGCCCTTTTAGTATTTTGAATTTTCTTTTTTTTGGTGCATAAAATGATCCCCGCAGACGCCTAGTTTAGGAGATATAGCCATTTTAGTATTTTGAATTTTTTTTTTCTGGTGCACAAAATGACCCCCGCAGACACCTAGTTTAGGAGATATGGCCATTTTAGTATTTTGAATTTTCTTTTTTCTGGTGCATAAAATGACCCCCGCAGACTCCTAGTTTAGGAGATATAGCCATTTTAGTATTTTGAATTTTTTTTTCTGGTGCATAAAATGACCCCCGCAGACGCGTATTTTAGGAGATATAGCCATTTTAGTATTTTGAATTTTCTTTTTTCTGGTGCATAAAATGACCCCCGCAGACGCCTAGTTTAGGAGATATAGCCATTTTAGTATTTTGAATTTTCTTTTTTCTGGTGCATAAAATGACCCCCGCAGAAGCGTATTTTAGGAGATATAGCCATTTCAGTATTTTGAATTTTCTTTTTTCTGGTGCATAAAATGACCCCCGCAGACGCCTAGTTTAGGAGATATAGCCATTTTAGTATTTTGAATTTTCTTTTTTCTGGTGCATAAAATGACCCCCGCAGACGCCTAGTTTAGGAGATATAGCCATTTTAGTATTTTGAATTTTCTTTTTTTTGGTGCATAAAATGACCCCCGCAGACGCCTAGTTTAGGAGATATAGCCATTTTAGTATTTTGAATTTTTTTTTTCTGGTGCACAAAATGACCCCCTCAGACGCCTAGTTTAGGAGAAATAGCCATTTTAGTATTTTGAATTTTCTTTTTTCTGGTGCATAAAATGACCCCCGCAGACGCCTAGTTTAGGAGATATAGCCATTTTAGTATTTAGAATTTTTTTTTCTGGTGCACAAAATGACCCCCGCAGGCGCCTAGTTTAGGAGATATAGCCATTTTAGTATTTTGAATTTTCTTTTTTCTGGTGCATAAAATTTGGAATTTTTTTTTTCTGGTACACAAAATGACCCCCGCAGACGCCTAGTTTAGGAGATATAGAAATTTTAGTATTTTGAATTTTTTTTTCGGGTGCATAAAATGACCCCCACAGACGCCTAGTTTAGGAGATATAGCCATTTTAGTATTTTGAATTTTTTTTTTCTGGTGCACAAAATGAACCCCGCAGACGCCTAGTTTAGGAGATATAGCCATTTTAGTATTTTGAATTTTCTTTTTTTTGGTGCATAAAATGACCCCCGCAGACGCCTAGTTTAGGAGATATAACCATTTTAGTATTTTTAATTTTTTTTTTCTGATGCTTAAAATGACCCCCGCAGACGCCTAGTTTAGGAGATATAGCCCTTTTAGTATTTTGAATTTTCTTTTTTTTGGTGCATAAAATGATCCCCGCAGACGCCTAGTTTAGGAGATATAGCCATTTTAGTATTTTGAATTTTTTTTTTCTGGTGCACAAAATGACCCCCGCGGACGCCTAGTTTAGGAGATATGGCCATTTTAGTATTTTGAATTTTCTTTTTTCTGGTGCATAAAATGACCCCCGCAGACTCCTAGTTTAGGAGATATAGCCATTTTAGAATTTTGAATTTTTTTTTTCTGGTGCACAAAATGACCCCCGCAGACGCCTAGTTTAGGAGATATAGCCATTTTAGTATTTTGAATTTTCTTTTTTTCTGGTGCATAAAATGACCCCCGCAGACGCCTAGTTTAGGAGATATAGCCATTTTAGTATTTTGAATTTTCTTTTTTCTGGTGCATAAAATGACCCCCGCAGACGCCTAGTTTAGGAGATATAGCCATTTTAGTATTTTGAATTTTTTTTTTCTGGTGCACAAAATGACCCCCGCAGACGCCTAGTTTAGGAGATATAGCCATTTTAGTATTTTGAATTTTTTGTTTCTGATCCATAAAATGACCCCCGCAGACGCCTAGTTTAGGAGATATAGCCATTTTAGTATTTCGAATTTTCTTTTTTCTGGTGCATAAAATGACCCACGCAGACGCCAAGTTTAGGAGATATAGCCCTTTTAGTATTTTGAATTTTCTTTTTTCTGGTGCATAAAATGACCCCCGCAGTCGCCTAGTTTAGGAGATATAGCCATTTTAGTATTTTGAATTTTCTTTTTTCTGGTGCATAAAATGACACCCGCAGACGCCTAGTTTAGGAGATATAACCATTTTAGTATTTTTAATTTTTTTTTTCTGATGCTTAAAATGACCCCCGCAGACGCCTAGTTTAGGCGATCTAGCCGCTTTAGTATTTTGAATTTTTTTTTTCTGGTGCACAAAATGACCCCCGCAGACGCCTAGTTTAGGAGATATAGCCATTTTAGTATTTTGAATTTTTTGTTTCTGATCCATAAAATGACCCCCGCAGACGCCTAGTTTAGGAGATATAGCCATTTTAGTATTTCGAATTTTCTTTTTTCTGGTGCATAAAATGACCCACGCAGACGCCAAGTTTAGGAGATATAGCCCTTTTAGTATTTTGAATTTTCTTTTTTCTGGTGCATAAAATGACCCCCGCAGTCGCCTAGTTTAGGAGATATAGCCATTTTAGTATTTTGAATTTTCTTTTTTCTGGTGCATAAAATGACACCCGCAGACGCCTAGTTTAGGAGATATAGCCATTTTAGTATTTTGAATTTTCTTTTTTCTGGTGCATAAAATGACCCCCGCAGACGCCTAGTTTATTAGATATAGCCATTTTAGTATTTTGAATTTTTTTTTTCGGGTGCACAAAATGACCCCCGCAGACGCCTAGTTTAGGAGATATAGCCATTTTAGTATTTTGAATTTTCTTTATTCTGGTGCATAAAATGACCCCCGCCGACGCCTAGTTTAGGAGATATAACCCTTTTAGTATTTTGAATTTTCTTTTTTCTGGTGCATAAAATGACCCCCCGCAGACGCCTAGTTTAGGAGATATAGCCATTTTAGTATTTTGAATTTTCTTTTTTCTGGTGCATAAAATGACCCCCGCAGACGCCTAGTTTAGGAGATATAGCCATTTTAGTATTTTGAATTTTTTTTTTCTGGTGCACAAAATGACCCCCGCAGACGCCTAGTTTAGGAGATATAACCATTTTAGTATTTTTAATTTTTTTTTCTGATGCTTAAAATGACCCCCGCAGACGCCTAGTTTAGGAGATATAGCCCTTTTAGTATTTTGAATTTTCTTTTTTTTGGTGCATAAAATGATCCCCGCAGACGCCTAGTTTAGGAGATATAGCCATTTTAGTATTTTGAATTTTTTTTTTCTGGTGCACAAAATGACCCCCGCAGACGCCTAGTTTAAGAGATATAGCCATTTTAGTATTTTGAATTTTCTTTTTTTTGGTGCATAAAATGACCCCCGCAGACGCATAGTTTAGGATATATAGCCATTTAGTATTTTGAATTTTTTTTTCTGGTGCATAAAATGACCCCCGCAGACGCCTAGTTTAGGAGATATAGCCATTTTAGTATTTTGAATTTTTTTTTCTGGTGCATAAAATGACCCCGCAGCAGACGACTAGTTTAGGAGATATAGCCATTTTAGTATTTTGAATTTTTTTTTCTGATGCTTAAAATGACCCCCGCAGACGCCTAGTTTAGGAGATACAGCCATTTTAGTATTTTGAATTTTCTTTTTTCTGGTGCATAAAATGACCCCCGCAGACGCCTAGTTTAGGAGATATAGCCATTTTAGTATTTTGAATTTTTTTTTTCTGGTGCATAAAATAACCCCCGCAGACGCCTAGTTTAGGAGATATAGCCATTTTAGTATTTTGAATTTTTTTTTTCTGGTGCATAAAATGACCCCCGCAGACGCCTAGTTTAGGAGATATAGCCGTTTTAGTATTTTGAATTTTCCTTTTTCTGGTGCATAAAATGACCCCGCAGACGCCTAGTTTAGGAGATATAACCATTTTAGTATTTTGAATTTTCTTTTTTCTGGTGCATAAAATGACCCCCGCAGACGCCTAGTTTAGGAGATATAGCCATTTTAGTATTTTGAATTTTTTTTTTCTGGTGCACAAAATGACCCCCGCAGACGCCTAGTTTAGGAGATAAAGCCATTTTAGTATTTTGAATTTTCTTTTTCTGGTGCATAAAATGACCCCCGCAGACGCCTAGTTTAGGAGATATAGCCATTTTAGTATATTGAATTTTTTTTTTCTGGTGCACAAAATGACCCCCGCAGACGCCTAGTTTAGGAGATATAGCCATTTTAGTATTTTGAATTTTCTTTTTTCTGGTGCATAAAATGACCCCCGCCGACGCCTAGTTTAGGAGATATAGCCCTTTTAGTATTTTGAATTTTTTTTTTCTGGTGCATAAAATGACCCCCGCAGACGCCTAGTTTAGGTGATATAGCCCTTTTAGTATTTTGAATTTTCTTTTTTCTGGTGCATAAAATGACCCCCGCAGACGCCTAGTTTAGGAGATATAGCCATTTTAGTATTTTGAAGTTTTTTTTTCTGGTGCACAAAATGACCCCCGCAGACGCCTAGTTAAGGGGATATAGCCATTTTAGTATTTTGAATTTTTTTTTTCTGGTGCACAAAATGACCCCCGCAGACGCCTAGTTAAGGAGATATAGCCATTTTAGTATTTTGAATTTTCTTTTTTCTGGTGCATAAAATGACTCCCGCAGACGCCTAGTTTAGGAGATATAGCCATTTTAGTATTTTGAATTTTTTTTTTCTGGTGCACAAAATGACCCCCGCAGACGCCTAGTTTAGGAGATATAGCCATTTTAGTATTTTGAATTTTTTTTTTCTGGTGCACAAAATGACCCCCGCAGACGCCTAGTTTAGGAGATATAGCCATTTTAGTATTTTGAATTTTCTTTTTTTTGGTGCATAAAATGACCCCCGCAGACGCCTATTTTAGGAGATATAGCCGTTTTAGTATTTTGAATTTTCCTTTTTCTGGTGCATAAAATGACCCCCGCTGACGCCTAGTTTAGGAGATATAGCCATTTTAGTATTTTGAATTTTTTTTTTCTGGTGCATAAAATGACCCCCGCAGACGCCTAGTTTAGGAGATATAGCCATTTTAGTATTTTGAATTTTTTTTTCTGGTGCATAAAATGACCCCCGCAGACGCCTAGTTTAGGAGATATAGCCATTTTAGTATTTTGAATTTTTTTTTTCTGGTGCATAAAATGACCCCCGCAGACGCCTAGTTTAGGAGATATAGCCATTTTAGTATTTTGAATTTTTTTTTTCTGGTGCATAAAATGACCCCCGCAGACGCCTAGTTTAGGAGATATAGCCATTTTAGTATTTTGAATTTTTTTTTTCTGGTGCATAAAATGACCCCCGCAGACGCCTAGTTTAGGAGATATAGCCATTTTAGTATTTTGAATTTTTTTTTTCTGGTGCATAAAATGACCCCCGCAGACGCCTAGTTTAGGAGTTATAGCCATTTTAGTATTTTGAATTTTTTTTTTCTGGTGCACAAAATGACCCCCGCAGACGCCTAGTTTAGGAGATATAGCCATTTTAGTATTTTGAATTTTTTTTTTCTGGTGCATAAAATGACCCCCGCAGACGCCTAGTTTAGGAGATATAGCCATTTTAGTATTTTGAATTTTTTTTTTCTGGTGCATAAAATGACCCCCGCAGACGCCTAGTTTAGGAGATATAGCCATTTTAGTATTTTGAATTTTTTTTTTCTGGTGCATAAAATGACCCCCGCAGACGATTAGTTTAGGAGATATAGCCGTTTTAGTATTTTGAATTTTCCTTTTTCTGGTGCATAAAATGACCCCGCAGACGCCTAGTTTAGGAGATATAGCCATTTTAGTATTTTGAATTTTCTTTTTTCTGGTGCATAAAATGACCCCCGCAGACGCCTAGTTTAGGAGATATAGCCATTTTAGTATTTTGAATTTTTTTTTTCTGGTGCACAAAATGACCCCCGCAGACGCCTAGTTTAGGAGATATAGCCATTTTAGTATTTTGAATTTTCTTTTTTTTGGTGCATAAAATGACCCCCGCAGACGCCTAGTTTAGGAGATATAGCCGTTTTAGTATTTTGAATTTTCTTTTTTTTGGTGCATAAAATGACCCCCGCAGACGCCTAGTTTAGGAGATATAGCCATTTTAGTATTTTGAATTTTTTTTTTCTGGTGCACAAAATGACCCACGCAGACGCCTAGTTTAGGAGATATAGCCGTTTTAGTATTTTGAATTTTCTTTTTTCTGGTGCATAAAATGACCCCCGCAGACGCCTAGTTTAGGAGATATAGCCATTTTAGTATTTTGAATTTTCTTTTTCTGGTGCATAAAATGACCCCCGCAGACGCCTAGTTTAGGAGATACAACCATTTTAGTATATTGAATTTTTTTTTTTCTGGTGCATAAAATGACCCCCGCAGACGCCTAGTTTAGGAGATATAGCCATTTTAGTATTTTGAATTTTCTTTTTCTGGTGCATAAAATGACCCCCGCAGACGCCTAGTTTAGGAGATATAGCCCTTTTAGTATTTTGAATTTTCTTTTTTCTGGTGCATAAAATGACCCCCGCAGACGCCTAGTTTAGGAGATATAGCCATTTTAGTATTTTGAATTTTCTTTTTTCTGGTGCATAAAATGACCCCCGCTGACGCCTAGTTTAGGAGATATAGCCATTTTAGTATTTTGAATTTTCGTTTTTCTGGTGCATAAAAAGACCCCCGCTGACGCCTAGTTTAGGAGATATAGCCCTTTTAGTATTTTGAATTTTTTTTTTTCTGGTGCATAAAATGACCCCCGCAGACGCCTAGTTTAGGAGATATAGCCATTTTAGTATTTTGAATTTTTTTTTTCTGGTGCACAAAATGACCCCCGCAGACGCGTAGTTTAGGAGATATAGCCATTTTAGTATTTTGAATTTTCTTTTTTTTTGGTGCATAAAATGACCCCCGCAGACGCCTAGTTTAGGAGATATAGCCATTTTAGTATTTTGAATTTTTTTTTTCTGGTGCATAAAATGACCCCCGCATACGCCTAGTTTAGGAGATATAGCCATTTTAGTATTTTGAATTTTTTTTTTCTGGTGCACAAAATGACCCCCGCAGACGCCTAGTTTAGGAGATATAGCCATTTTAGTATTTTGAATTTTTTTTTTTTTGGTGCATAAAATGACCCCCGCAGACGCCTAGTTTAGGAGATATAGCCATTTTAGTATTTTGAATTTTCTTTTTTTTGGTGCATAAAATGACCCCCGCAGACGCCTAGTTTAGGAGATATAGCCATTTTAGTATTTTGAATTTTCTTTTTTCTGGTGCATAAAATGACCCCCGCAGACGCCTAGTTTAGGAGATATGGCCATTTTAGTATTTTGAATTTTTTTTTTTCTGCTGCATAAAATGACCCCCGCAGACGCCTAGTTTAGGAGATATAGCCATTTTAGTATTTTGAATTTTCTTTTTTCTGGTGCATAAAATGACCCCCGCAGACGCCTAGTTTAGGAGATATAGCCATTTTAGTATTTTGAATTTTCTTTTTTTTGGTGCATAAAATGATCCCCGCAGACGCCTAGTTTAGGAGATATAGCCATTTTATTATTTTGAATTTTCTTTTTTCTGGTGCATAAAATGACCCCCGCAGACGCCTAGTTTAGGAGATATAGCCATTTTAGTATTTTGAATTTTCTTTTTTCTGGTGCATAAAATGACCCCCGCAGACGCCTAGTTTAGGAGATATAGCCATTTTAGTATTTTGAATTTTCTTTTTTCTGGTGCATAAAATGATCCCCGCAGACGCCTAGTTTAGGAGATATAGCCATTTTCGTATTTTGAATTTTCTTTTTTCTGGTGCATAAAATGACCCCCGCAGACGCCTAGTTTAGGAGATATAGCCATTTTAGTATTTTGAATTTTCTTTTTTCTGGTGCATAAAATGACCCCCGCAGACGCCTAGTTTAGGAGATATAGCCATTTTAGTATTTTGAATTTTCTTTTTTTTGGTGCATAAAATGATCCCCGCAGACGCCTAGTTTAGGAGATATAGCCATTTTAGTATTTTAAATTTTCTTTTTTGTGGTGCATAAAATGACCCCCGCAGACGCCTAGTTTAGGAGATATAGCCATTTTAGTATTTTGAATTTTCTTTCTTTTGGTGCATAAAATGACCCCCGCAGACGCCTAGTTTAGGAGATATAGCCATTTTAGTATTTTGAATTTTCTTTTTTTTGGTGCATAAAATGATCCCCGCAGACGCCTAGTTTAGGAGATATAGCCATTTTAGTATTTTGAATTTTTTTTTTCTGGTGCATAAAATGACCCCCGCAGACGCCTAGTTTAGGAGATATAGCCATTTTAGTATTTTGAAGTTTTTTTTCTGGTGCACAAAATGACCCCCGCAGACGCCTAGTTTAGGAGATATAGCCATTTTAGTATTTTGAATTTTCTTTTTTCTGGTGCATAAAATGACCCCCGCAGACGCCTAGTTTAGGAGATATAGCCATTTTAGTATTTTGAATTTTTTTTTTCTGGTGCATAAAATGACCCCCGCAGACGCCTAGTTTAGGTGATGTAGCCCTTTTAGTATTTTGAATTTTCTTTTTTCTGATGCATAAAATGACCCCCGCAGACGCCTAGTTTAGGAGATATAGCCATTTTAGTATTTTGAATTTTCTTTTTTCTGGTGCATAAAATGACCCCCGCAGACGACTAGTTTAGGAGATATAGCCATTTTAGTATTTTGATTTTTTTTTTCTGATGCATAAAATGACTCCAGCAGACGCCTAGTTTAGGAGATATAGCCATTTTAGTATTTTGAATTTTCTTTTTTCTGGTGCATAAAATGACCCCCGCAGACGCCTAGTTTAGGAGATATAGCCCTTTAAGTATTTTGAATTTTCTTTTTTCTGGTGCATAAAATGACCCCCGCAGACGCCTAGTTTAGGAGATATAGCCATTTTAGTATTTTGATTTTTTTTTTTTTGATGCATAAAATGACCCCCGCAGACGCCTAGTTTAGGAGAAATAGCCCTTTTAGTATTTTGAATTTTCTTTTTTCTGGTGCATAAAATGACCCCCGCAGACGCCTAGTTTAGGAGATATAGCCATTTTAGTATTTTGAATTTTTTTTTTCTGGTGCATAAAATGACCCCCGCAGACGCCTAGTTTAGGAGATATAGCCATTTTAGTATTTTGAATTTTCTTTTTTCTGGTGCATAAAATGACCCCCGCAGACGCCTAGTTTAGGAGATATAGCCCTTTTAGTATTTTGAATTTCCTTTTTTCTGGTGCATAAAATGACCCCCGCAGACGCCTAGTTTAGGAGATATAGCCATTTTAGTAATTTGAATTTTCTTTTTTCTGGTGCATAAAATGACACCCGCAGACGCCTAGTTTAGGAGATATAGCCATTTTAGTATTTTGAATTTTTTTTTTTTTGATGCATAAAATGACCCCCGCAGACGCCTAGTTTAGGAGATATAGCCCTTTTAGTATTTTGAATTTTCTTTTTTCTGGTGCATAAAATGACCCCCGCAGACGCCTAGTTTAGGAGATATAGCCATTTTAGTATTTTGAATTTTCTTTTTTCTGGTGCATAAAATGACCCCCGCAGACGCCTAGTTTAGGAGATATAGCCATTTTAGTATTTTGAATTTTTTTTTTCTGGTGCATAAAATGACCCCCGCAGACGCCTAGTTTAGGAGATATATCCATTTTAGTATTTTGAATTTTTTTTTTCTGGTGCACAAAATGACCCCCGCAGACGCCTAGTTTAGGAGATATAGCCATTTTAGTATTTTGAATTTTCTTTTTTCTGGTGCATAAAATGAACCCCGCAGACGCCTAGTTTAGGAGATATAGCCGTTTTAGTATTTTGAATTTTTTTTTTCTGGTGCACAAAATGACCCCCGCAGACGCCTAGTTTAGCAGATATAGCCATTTTAGTATTTTGAATTTTCTTTTTTTGGTGCATAAAATGACCCCCGCAGACGCCTAGTTTAGGAGATATAGCCATTTTAGTATTTTGAATTTTTTTTTTCTGGTGCACAAAATGACCCCCGCAGACGCCTAGTTTAGGAGATATAGCCCTTTTAGTATTTTGAATTTTCTTTTTTCTGGTGCATAAAATGACCCCCGCAGACGCCTAGTTTAGGAGATATAGCCATTTTAGTATTTTGAATTTTCTTTTTTTTGGTGCATAAAATGATCCCCGCAGACGCCTAGTTTAGGAGATATAGCCATTTTAGTATTTTGAATTTTCTTTTTTCTGGTGCATAAAATGACCCCCGCAGACGCCTAGTTTAGGAGATATAGCCATTTTAGTATTTTGAATTTTCTTTTTTCTGGTGCATAAAATGACCCCCGCAGACGCCTAGTTTAGGAGATATAGCCATTTTAATATTTTGAATTTTCTTTTTTTTGGTGCATAAAATGATCCCCGCAGACGCCTAGTTTAGGAGATATAGCCATTTTCGTATTTTGAATTTTCTTTTTTCTGGTGCATAAAATGACCCCCGCAGACGCCTAGTTTAGGAGATATAGCCATTTTAGTATTTTGAATTTTCTTTTTTGTGGTTCATAAAATGACCCCCGCAGACGCCTAGTTTAGGAGATATAGCCATTTTAGTATTTTGAATTTTCTTTCTTTTGGTGCATAAAATGACCCCCGCAGACGCCTAGTTTAGGAGATATAGCCATTTTAGTATTTTGAATTTTCTTTTTTTTGGTGCATAAAATGATCCCCGCAGACGCCTAGTTTAGGAGATATAGCCATTTTAGTATTTTGAATTTTTTTTTTCTGGTGCACAAAATGACCCCCGCAGACGCCTAGTTTAGGAGATATAGCCATTTTAGTATTTTGAAGTTTTTTTTCTGGTGCACAAAATGACCCCCGCAGACGCCTAGTTTAGGAGATATAGCCATTTTAGTATTTTGAATTTTCTTTTTTCTGGTGCATAAAATGACCCCCTCAGACGCCTAGTTTAGGAGATATAGCCATTTTAGTATTTTGAATTTTTGTTTTCTGGTGCATAAAATGACCCCCGCAGACGCCTAGTTTAGGTGATATAGCCCTTTTAGTATTTTGAATTTTCTTTTTTCTGATGCATAAAATGACCCCCGCAGACGCCTAGTTTAGGAGATATAGCCATTTTAGTATTTTGAATTTTCTTTTTTCTGGTGCATAAAATGACCCCCGCAGACGCCTAGTTTAGGAGATATAGCCATTTTAGTATTTTGATTTTTTTTTTCTGATGCATAAAATGACTCCAGCAGACGCCTAGTTTAGGAGATATAGCCATTTTAGTATTTTGAATTTTCTTTTTTCTGGTGCATAAAATGACCCCCGCAGACGCCTAGTTTAGGAGATATAGCCCTTTAAGTATTTTGAATTTTCTTTTTTCTGGTGCATAAAATGACCCCCGCAGACGCCTAGTTTAGGAGATATAGCCATTTTAGTATTTTGAATTTTTTTTTTCTGGTGCATAAAATGACCCCCGCAGACGCCTAGTTTAGGAGATATAGCCATTTTAGTATTTTGAATTTTCTTTTTTCTGGTGCATAAAATGACCCCCGCAGACGCCTAGTTTAGGAGATATAGCCCTTTTAGTATTTTGAATTTCCTTTTTTCTGGTGCATAAAATGACCCCCGCAGACGCCTAGTTTAGGAGATATAGCCATTTTAGTAATTTGAATTTTCTTTTTTCTGGTGCATAAAATGACACCCGCAGACGCCTAGTTTAGGAGATATAGCCATTTTAGTATTTTGAATTTTTTTTTTTTTGATGCATAAAATGACCCCCGCAGACGCCTAGTTTAGGAGATATAGCCCTTTTAGTATTTTGAATTTTCTTTTTTCTGGTGCATAAAATGACCCCCGCAGACGCCTAGTTTAGGAGATATAGCCATTTTAGTATTTTGAATTTTTTTTTTCTGGTGCATAAAATGACCCCCGCAGACGCCTAGTTTAGGAGATATAGCCATTTTAGTATTTTGAATTTTCTTTTTTCTGGTGCATAAAATGACCCCCGCAGACGCCTAGTTTAGGAGATATAGCCCTTTTAGTATTTCGAATTTTCTTTTTTCTGGTGCATAAAATGACCCCCGCAGACGCCTAGTTTAGGAGATATAGCCATTTTAGTATTTTGAATTTTCTTTTTTCTGGTGTATAAAATGACCCCTGCAGACGCCTAGTTTAGGAGATATAGCCATTTTAGTATTTTGAATTTTCTTTTTTTTGGTGCATAAAATGACCCCCGCAGACGCCTAGTTTAGGAGATATAGCCATTTTAGTATTTTGAATTTTCTTTTTTCTGGTGCATAAAATGACCCCCGCAGACGCCTAGTTTAGGAGATATAGCCCTTTTAGTATTTTGAATTTTCTTTTTTCTGGTGCATAAAATGACCCCCGCAGACGCCTAGTTTAGGAGATATAGCCATTTTAGTATTTTGATTTTTTTTTTTTCTGATGCATAAAATGACTCCCGCAGACGCCTAGTTTAGGAGATATAGCCATTTTAGTATTTTGAATTTTCTTTTTTCTGGTGCATAAAATGACCCCCGCAGACGCCTAGTTTAGGAGATATAGCCCTTTTAGTATTTTGAATTTTCTTTTTTCTGGTGCATAAAATGACCCCCGCAGACGCCTAGTTTAGGAGATTTAGCCATTTTAGTAATTTGAATTTTCTTTTTTCTGGTGCATAAAATGACACCCGCAGACGCCTAGTTTAGGAGATATAGCCATTTTAGTATTTTGAATTTTTTTTTTCTGGTGCACAAAATGACCCCCGCAGACGCCTAATTTAGGAGATATAGCCATTTTAGTATTTTGAATTTTCTTTTTTTTGGTGCATAAAATGACCCCCGCAGACGCCTAGTTTAGGAGATATAGCCATTTTAGTATTTTGAATTTTTTTTTTCTGGTGCATAAAATGACCCCCGCAGACGGCTAGTTTAGGAGATATAGCCATTTTAGTATTTTGAATTTTCTTTTTTTTGGTGCATAAAATGACCCCCGCAGACGCCTAGTATAGGAGATATAGCTATTTTAGTATTTTGAATTTTTTTTTTCTGGTGAATAAAATGACCTCCGCAGACGCCTAGTTTAGGAGATATAGCCATTTTAGTATTTTGAATTTTCTTTTTTCTGGTGCATAAAATGACCCCCGCAGACGCCTAGTTTAGGAGATATAGCCATTTTAGTATTTTGAATTTTTTTTTTCTGGTGCACAAAATGACCCCCGCAGACGCCTAGTTTAGGAGATATAGCCATTTTAGTATTTAGAATTTTTTTTTTCTGGTACATAAAATGACCCCCGCAGACGCCTAGTTTAGGAGATATAGCCATTTTAGTATTTTGAATTTTTTTTTTTTTGATGCATAAAATGACCCCCGCAGACGCCTAGTTTAGGAGATATAGCCCTTTTAGTATTTTGAATTTTCTTTTTTCTGGTGCATAAAATGACCCCCGCAGACGCCTAGTTTAGGAGATATAGCCATTTTAGTATTTTGAATTTTCTTTTTTCTGGTGTATAAAATGACCCCCGCAGACGCCTAGTTTAGGAGATATAGCCACTTTAGTATTTTGAATTTTTTTTTCTGGTGCATAAAATGACACCCGCAGACGCCTAGTTTAGGAGATATAGCCATTTTAGTATTTTGAATTTTCTTTTTTCTGGTGCATAAAATGACCCCCGCAGACGCCTAGTTTAGGAGATATAGCCATTTTAGTATTTTGAATTTTCTTTTTTTTTGGTGGATAAAATGACCCCCGCAGACGCCTAGTTTAGGAGATATAGCCATTTTAGTATTTTCAATTTTCTTTTTTTTGGTGCATAAAATGACCCCCGCAGACGCCTAGTTTAGGAGATATAGCCATTTTAGTATTTTGAATTTTCTTTTTTCTGGTGCATAAAATGACCCCCGCAGACGTCTAGTTTAGGAGATATAGCCATTTTAGTATTTTGAATTTTTTTTTTCTGGTGCACAAAATGACCCCCGCAGACGCCTAGTTTAGGAGATATAGCCCTTTCAGTATTTTGAATTTTCTTTTTTCTGGTGCATAAAATGACCCCCGCAGACGCCTAGTTTAGGAGAAATAGCCATTTTAGTATTTTGAATTTTTTTTTTTCTGGTGCATAAAATGACCCCCGCAGACGCCTAGTTTTGGAGATATAGTCATTTTAGTATTTTGAATTTTCTTTTTTCTGGTGCATAAAATGACCCCCGCAGACGCCTAGTTTAGGAGATATAGCCATTTTAGTATTTTGAATTTTTTTTTTTCTGGTGCATAAAATGACCTCCGCAGACGCCTAGTTTAGGAGATATTTCCATTTTAGTATTTTGAATTTTTTTTTTCTGGTGCACAAAATGACCCCCGCAGACGCCTAGTTTAGGAGATATAACCATTTTAGTATTTAGAATTTTTTTTTTCTGGTGCATAAAATGACCCCCACAGACGCCTAGTTTAGGAGATATAGCCATTTTAGTATTTTGAATTTTTTTTTTCTGGTGCACAAAATGACCCCCGCAGACGCCTAGTTTAGGAGATATAGCCATTTTAGTATTTTGAATTTTCTTTCTTTTGGTGCATAAAATGACCCCCGCAGACGCCTAGTTTAGGAGATATAGCCATTTTAGTATTTTGAATTTTCTTTTTTCTGGTGCATAAAATGACCCCCGCAGACGCCTAGTTTAGGAGATATAGCCATTTTAGTATTTTGAATTTTCTTTTTTTTGGTGCATAAAATGACCCCCGCAGACGCCTAGTTTAGGAGATATAGCCCTTTTAGTATTTTGAATTTTCTTTTTTCTGGTGCATAAAATGACCCCCGCAGACGCCTAGTTTAGGAGATATAGCCATTTTAGTATTTTGAATTTTTTTTTTCTGGTGCATAAAATGACCCCCGCAGACGCCTAGTTTAGGAGATATAGCCATTTTAGTATTTTGAATTTTCTTTTTTCTGGTGCATAAAATGACCCCCGCAGACGCCTAGTTTAGGAGATATAGCCCTTTTAGTATTTCGAATTTTCTTTTTTCTGGTGCATAAAATGACCCCCGCAGACGCCTAGTTTAGGAGATATAGCCATTTTAGTATTTTGAATTTTTTTTTTTCTGGTGTATAAAATGACCCCCGCAGACGCCTAGTTTAGGAGATATAGCCATTTTAGTATTTTGAATTTTTTTTTCTGGTGCATAAAATGACCCCCGCAGACGCCTAGTTTAGAAGATATAGCCATTTTAGTATTTTGAAATTTTTTTTTTTCTGGTGCATAAAATGACCCCCGCAGACGCCTAGTTTTGGAGATATAGTCATTTTAGTATTTTGAATTTTCTTTTTTCTGGTGCATAAAATGATCCCCGCAGACGCCTAGTTTAGGAGATATAGCCATTTTAGTATTTTGATTTTTTTTTTTTCTGATGCATAAAATGACTCCCGCAGACGCCTAGTTTAGGAGATATAGCCATTTTAGTATTTTGAATTTTCTTTTTTCTGGTGTATAAAATGACCCCCGCAGACGCCTAGTTTAGGAGATATAGCCCTTTTAGTATTTTGAATTTTTTTTTTCTGGTGCATAAAATGACCCCCGCAGACGGCTAGTTTAGGAGATATAGCCATTTTAGTATTTTGAATTTTCTTTTTTTTGGTGCATAAAATGACCCCCGCAGACGCCTAGTTTAGGAGATATAGCTATTTTAGTATTTTGAATTTTTTTTTTCTGGTGCATAAAATGACCTCCGCAGACGCCTAGTTTAGGAGATATAGCCATTTTAGTATTTTGAATTTTCTTTTTTCTGGTGCATAAAATGACCCCCGCAGACGCCTAGTTTAGGAGATATAGCCATTTTAGTAATTTGAATTTTTTTTTTCTGGTGCACAAAATGACCCCCGCAGACGCCTAGTTTAGGAGATATAGCCATTTTAGTATTTTGAATTTTTTTTTTCTGGTACATAAAATGACCCCCGCAGACGCCTAGTTTAGGAGATATAGCCATTTTAGTATTTTGAATTTATTTTTTTTTGATGCATAAAATGACCCCCGCAGACGCCTAGTTTAGGAGATATAGCCCTTTTAGTATTTTGAATTTTCTTTTTTCTGGTGCATAAAATGACCCCCGCAGACGCCTAGTTTAGGAGATATAGCCATTTTAGTATTTTGAATTTTCTTTTTTCTGGTGCATAAAATGACCCCCGCAGACACCTAGTTTAGGAGATATAGCCATTTTAGTATTTTGAATTTTTTTTTTCTGGTGCACAAAATGACCCCAGCAGACGCCTAGTTTAGGAGATATAGCCATTTTAGTATTTTGAATTTTTTTTTTCTGGTACATAAAATGACCCCCGCAGACGCCTAGTTTAGGAGATATAGCCCTTTTAGTATTTTGAATTTTCTTTTTTCTGGTGCATAAAATGACCCCCGCAGACGCCTAGTTTAGGAGATATAGCCATTTTAGTATTTTGAATTTTCTTTTTTCTGGTGCATAAAATGACCCCCGCAGACACCTAGTTTAGGAGATATAGCCATTTTAGTATTTTGAATTTTTTTTTTCTGGTGCACAAAATGACCCCAGCAGACGCCTAGTTTAGGAGATATAGCCATTTTAGTATTTTGAATTTTTTTTTTCTGGTACATAAAATGACCCCCGCAGACGCCTAGTTTAGGAGATATATCCCTTTTAGTATTTTGAAGTTTCTTTTTTCTGGTGTAAAAAATGACCCCCGCAGACGCCTAGTTTAGGAGATATAGCCATTTTAGTATTTTGAATTTTTTTTTTCTGGTGTATAAAATGACCCACGCAGACGCCTAGTTTAGGAGATATAGCCATTTTAGTATTTTGAATTTTCTTTTTTCTGGTGCATAAAATGACCCCCGCAGACACCTAGTTTAGGAGATATAGCCATTTTAGTATTTTGAATTTTTTTTTTCTGGTGCACAAAATGACCCCAGCAGACGCCTAGTTTAGGAGATATAGCCATTTTAGTATTTTGAATTTTTTTTTTCTGGTACATAAAATGACCCCCGCAGACGCCTAGTTTAGGAGATATAGCCATTTTAGTATTTTGAATTTTTTTTTTTTTGATGCATAAAATGACCCCCGCAGACGCCTAGTTTAGGAGATATATCCCTTTTAGTATTTTGAATTTTCTTTTTTCTGGTGCATAAAATGACCCCCGCAGACGCCTAGTTTAGGAGATATAGCCATTTTAGTATTTTGAAGTTTCTTTTTTCTGGTGTATAAAATGACCCCCGCAGACGCCTAGTTTAGGAGATATAGCCATTTTAGTATTTTGAATTTTTTTTTTCTGGTGCATAAAATGACCCCCGCAGACGCCTAGTTTAGTAGATATAGCCATTTTAGTATTTTGAATTTTTTTTTTCTGGTGCATAAAATGACCCCCGCAGACGCCTAGTTTAGGAGATATAGTCATTTTAGTATTTTGAATTTTTTTTTCTGGTGCATAAAATGACCCCCGCAGACGCCTAGTTTAGGAGACATAGCCATTTTAGTATTTTGAATGTTTTTTTTCTGATGCATAAAATGACACCCGCAGACGCCTAGTTTAGGAGATATAGCCATTTTAGTATTTTGAATTTTTTTTTTTTTGATGCATAAAATGACCCCCGCAGACGCCTAGTTTAGGAGATATAGCCCTTTTAGTATTTTGAATTTTCTTTTTTCTGGTGCATAAAATGACCCCCGCAGACGCCTAGTTTAGGAGATATAGCCATTTTAGTATTTTGAATTTTTTTTTTCTGGTGCATAAAATGACCCCCGCAGACGCCTAGTTTAGGAGATATAGCCATTTTAGTATTTTGAATTTTCTTTTTTCTGGTGCATAAAATGACCCCCGCAGACGCCTAGTTTAGGAGATATAGCCCTTTTAGTATTTCGAATTTTCTTTTTTCTGGTGCATAAAATGACCCCCGCAGACGCCTAGTTTAGGAGATATAGCCATTTTAGTATTTTGAATTTTCTTTTTTCTGGTGTATAAAATGACCCCCGCAGACGCCTAGTTTAGGAGATATAGCCATTTTAGTATTTTGAATTTTTTTTTCTGGTGCATAAAATGACACCCGCAGACGCCTAGTTTAGGAGATATAGCCATTTTAGTATTTTGAATTTTCTTTTTTCTGGTGCATAAAATGACCCCCGCAGACGCCTAGTTTAGGAGATATAGCCATTTTAGTATTTTGAATTTTCTTTTTTTTGGTGCATAAAATGACCCCCGCAGACGCCTAGTTTAGGAGATATAGCCATTTTAGTATTTTGAATTTTCTTTTTTTTGGTGCATAAAATGACCCCCGCAGACGCCTAGTTTAGGAGATATAGCCATTTTAGTATTTTGAATTTTCTTTTTTCTGGTGCATAAAATGACCCCCGCAGACGCCTAGTTTAGGAGATATAGCCCTTTTAGTATTTTGAATTTTCTTTTTTCTGGTGCATAAAATGACCCCCGCAGACGCCTAGTTTAGAAGATTTAGCCCTTTTAGTAATTTGAATTTTCTTTTTTCTGGTGCATAAAATGACACCCGCAGACGCCTAGTTTAGGAGATATAGCCATTTTAGTATTTTGAATTTTTTTTTTCTGGTGCACAAAATGACCCCCGCAGACGCCTAATTTAGGAGATATAGCCATTTTAGTATTTTGAATTTTCTTTTTTTTGGTGCATAAAATGACCCCCGCAGACGCCTAGTTTAGGAGATATAGCTATTTCAGTATTTTGAATTTTTTTTTTCTGGTGCATAAAATGACCTCCGCAGACGCCTAGTTTAGGAGATATAGCCATTTTAGTATTTTGAATTTTCTTTTTTCTGGTGCATAAAATGACCCCCGCAGACGCCTAGTTTAGGAGATATAGCCATTTTAGTATTTTGAATTTTTTTTTTTTTGATGCATAAAATGACCCCCGCAGACGCCTAGTTTAGGAGAAATAGCCATTTTAGTATTTTGAATTTTTTTTTTTCTGGTGCATAAAATGACCCCCGCAGACGCCTAGTTTTGGAGATATAGTCATTTTAGTATTTTGAATTTTCTTTTTTCTGGTGCATAAAATGACCCCCGCAGACGCCTAGTTTAGGAGATATAGCCATTTTAGTATTTTGAATTTTCTTTTTTTTGGTGCATAAAATGACCCCCGCAGACGCCTAGTTTAGGAGATATAGCTATTTTAGTATTTTGAATTTTTTTTTTCTGGTGCATAAAATGACCTCCGCAGACGCCTAGTTTAGGAGATATAGCCATTTTAGTATTTTGAATTTTCTTTTTTCTGGTGCATAAAATGACCCCCGCAGACGCCTAGTTTAGGAGATATAGCCATTTTAGTATTTTGAATTTTTTTTTTCTGGTGCACAAAATGACCCCCGCAGACGCCTAGTTTAGGAGATATAGCCCTTTCAGTATTTTGAATTTTCTTTTTTCTGGTGCATAAAATGACCCCCGCAGACGCCTAGTTTAGGAGAAATAGCCATTTTAGTATTTTGAATTTTTTTTTTTCTGGTGCATAAAATGACCCCCGCAGACGCCTAGTTTTGGAGATATAGTCATTTTAGTATTTTGAATTTTCTTTTTTCTGGTGCATAAAATGACCCCCGCAGACGCCTAGTTTAGGAGATATAGCCATTTTAGTATTTTGAATTTTTTTTTTTCTGGTGCATAAAATGACCTCCGCAGACGCCTAGTTTAGGAGATATTTCCATTTTAGTATTTTGAATTTTTTTTTTCTGGTGCACAAAATGACCCCCGCAGACGCCTAGTTTAGGAGATATAGCCATTTTAGTATTTAGAATTTTTTTTTTCTGGTGCATAAAATGACCCCCACAGACGCCTAGTTTAGGAGATATAGCCATTTTAGTATTTTGAATTTTTTTTTTCTGGTGCACAAAATGACCCCCGCAGACGCCTAGTTTTTTAACAGTCGTTCACAGACCGTCGTGGAGTGAAAACGTGTTTCGGCTTCTTTCGAGAGAAAAAAGAATAAAATAAATACATTGAACGTGTAAACAATTATTTGGCAACGATTGGTAAAGGCTCAATCAGCCCAGTGGGAGTGGTATTTGAACGGAAAGTAAAGTGGCGCGAGTTCGAGTCCCGTCGGGGAAACAAAACATTTTTTTTTTTTTTTTTTTTTTTTTTTTTTTTTTTTTTTTTATTTGTTTTTGTAATAAAAGTGTTTACAAGGCAGATAAAATCAGGAGATGGATAAAAGTGAGCGCTCCGCTCCCCCAATAGCGGGATTAGCGGATGACGCCAACACCTCAGCCGATGAGGCAGTAATTGCGGAAAACTTGTCTCGTGAAACAAGGTCCAAGAGGAGGAGAAAGGTAAATCCGGCCCCCAACCCCGTTAAACGCATCGCCCTATCTGCTTCTTCTGCGAAACCGCAGGTTGTAGTGATGGAAGATGTCAAGACAAATGAAGAAAAACAAAAACAACACGGTAGTGATCACTCATACATCTCTGATGGCGGCGATGTGCAGTACTTGGGGTCAAATAATAGCTTCGCCTCTCTGATGGCTTCGGAATCAGAGGACGAAGAAGAGGAAGTGAATTCGCTTAACAGCAGTATTAAGCAGATGCAAGAACGTGTGCTGGCAATTAAAGCCAAACAAATAGCAAGAAGGGCGAGGGAACTGCAAGGGACACAAAATTCCCAACCACAACAACAACAGCAGACAAATGAGAAACAATCTCAAATCCAGCAACAACAAATACAAACACTAAAACAACAGAATATGTTTCAGGCAGAAAAACGTACTACTGCGCAACAAAAGCAAAATAAACAGAAATTGCAACCACAAAAAAACCAACAAAAACAGCAGCAGCAACAACAACAACAACAACAACATCAACCACAACAACAGCAAAAACAGCAACAACAACAACTTCAAGGACAACAGCAAAATCAGCAGCAGAAATCAAAGCAAAGGGTGCCTCCAATTAATACCTACAAAATGGAATTGAAGGATACATTAGAATTGTGTAAGTCGGCCATAGGCAACAATTTCTATATTAAAAGACTAAGTTTAGATAGGCATGCGATCCACTGCAATACAGTGGAGCGCTATCAAAAAATTAAAAGTTTACTGAAGGATACGACGACGGAGTTCTTCTCCTATACTCCGAAGGGGGAGAAGCTGCAAACAATGCTGCTGAAGGGATTAGAACCGTCGACTGATCCGGAGGAGCTCCTTGCACTGCTGAAAGAGAAGGAGTGCGAAGAGCTCAAATTCGTGGGGGTTAAGCCTTTCGTCACGGCTAGAGCCAAAAGGGAGAATCGGAAACTACCGTTTTTCCTGGTCCAGCTAAGTCCCAAAAGCAAACTGGATGGTCTAAGGAGTATAAAAGTCCTAGACTACCAGGTTGTACACTGGGAAAAATTAAAGAGGAGCGAAAACATTTTACAATGTGTTCGCTGCCAAAGGTTTGGGCACGCCGCGTCGAACTGCGAAATGCAGCCTCGATGCGTGAAATGTGGAAAGAACCACAAGTCAGAGGAATGCGCTCTAGGTATGGATGGAGCGTCAGAAAAAAGCCAACTCTCTTGTGCCTTATGTAGGAACACGGGACATACCGCAAATTATCGGGGTTGTCCTAAATTCCAATACATAAAAAGAGTAAATCTGGCTCGGCAGCAGAAGGTGGAAGTTAAACGTCCACCCGTGCAAACACAAACACCAGCCGTTACTCCCCAAGTTACCTACGCCCAAATGGCGGCAGGTAGGGGAACTACGGTACAACAAGCAAAGGTAGCTTCTCAGGCCCCAGCGCCTAGAGCACCGGAACCTGTACCTGACATGCTGGCTATATTGCTCTCTATTCAGGGGCAGATGGCTCAGCTTCAGCGTCAAATACAGGAACAGGCTACGCGGGTAAATCAAATATACACGCTGCTGCCGGGCCTAGCGCACCTCCAGTCGTAATGGGTACGTACATGGCGGAGCAAACCCTGAAGGTCCTTGCAGTGAATGTTAATTCACTGATTAGGTTCGAACGAAGAGCCACACTATTTAAGTTGCTTAAAGACCAAGCCCCTGATGTGCTTTTGGTTAGCGAAACTAAGCTTACCAAAAGACATAAAATGAGGCACAGAAGATATGAAATATTACGAAGAAACCGACCAAACTCCATTCAAGGAGGAGGTGTTGCAATCTTTGTAAGAAAGGGACTGCGTTTCAAAAGAATATACAGTCGTGTAGTACGTCGATTTCGGGTGCTGGAAGCATGCGTCATGTACATCCCTCTCCGTAGTGGAAAGCGGTTGTACATGGTGTCTGTCTATGCACCTAAGGCTACTCAATCCACCTTATTCATCTCAGAGCTCGAAACACTTTTTCGATTTCTGAGGCTGGAATTGGAAGACAACTATTTTATTATCGGCGGAGATTTCAACGCCAAACACAGTGATTGGGGAAATAATATACCAAATACTAGAGGGAACCTACTATTCAATTGGTGGGGTCAGCACAGTGTGATGTATCGACTCGGCCTCAAAGCGACGGATAGTCCGTCGTTTCCCAGACACGGGTCCTATTTGGATCTCCTGCTGTTCGACTCACGAATACAACTGACGTGCACTAACCAACAAACTACAAACTGTCTAAGCACTTTCGTGTATGACAGTGACCATTGCGGTCTCAGCACCGAAATAACTGTTCCCAACGAAACTGCGGAATTGGAAGAGTTTGTTCAAAGGTATTCCTACAATTATAGTAGAGTGCGTTGGACACACTTCTCAAGAATACTGACGAGAGCACTCTCCTCAAATTCGCTCTACCCACCGTCCAATAGAAATCTGTCAAACGAGGAGATTGACAGGTATCTAAAACTAATGGACGAGACAATTAAACGAACAATGGTCAAAACGATACCTCGGTATCAACATACTGACAACGAAGACTCATTCCGCAACGCAACTATTGACGCACTGCACCGACACAAAAGTAGACTGCTGTCAAGACTAAAAACCTTGTACAGACAGTTCACTGACAGACATAACCCGGAGATCATGACATTGAAGTCGTCGATTAAAAACCTCCAAACATTAATAAAGGAAAATTACAGAAATTCTGTAAGTTTGTATTGGAACAACAAAATTCGGGCTGTAAACACCAGCAACCCGAATATGTTCCCGCAAATAAATAAAATATTTCGGAGAAGTAATCAGAACGACCTTCCATGTCTTAGAATCGCCCGAACGACGAACAACGAACAAATACTTGTAGCAGCAGGCATTGATCCAAATGAGGCAGTTGATGATGACAACTTCTTTGTGATCGAGGATCCGCAGGAGAAGGTAGAGGCTATAGGAGCGACGTTCCAGGAAGTGTACATGGCGAATGACATCATTGGCCCGAACCACGACCTGGAGAGTCGAGTCCTTGTGCACAATTCCTGCCTTCGAAATGAAATTGCGAATTGGCGATTCGAGAGCTCGGGTTTCACCCAGTTCAGTGACGAGAATATGGCAAATAATGTCATCACCAACGAAAGGGTATTACCACCGTTCATTTCGAAGGAAGATCTCCAAACGATCTTCGAATCACTTAGAAGTAAGAAATCAGTGGGAACCGATGAAATACCGAACATTGTGCTTCGACATCTCCCACTAGAAGCGGTGGACATTTATACCACCCTGTTTAATAATGCAATGAATAATGCCCATTATCCAGCGCATTGGAAAACTGCGGTGGTACATCCCATCCCCAAAAGGGATAAAGACACATCCAATCCGGCGAATCTCCGCTCGATCAGTCTTCTTCCAAACATCAGTAAGGTTTTTGAGAAGGTGATCAATAGAGTCCTGACTAAGTGGGTTGAGGACAAACATATCGTTCCGGATAATCAATTCGGTTTCAAGGCGGGGCATGATATCATTCATGCTGCGTCTAAACTGGTTTCTGATATCCAATGGAACAAAAGCAAGAAACAGTGCACTGGGGCCTGCCTGATTGACTTGGAAAAAGCCTTCGATACCGTATGGTTAGAGGGACTCTTTTTCAAGCTGGACAGGTTGGGCATTAGTAAACCACTTCTGTATATTCTTTTTGATATGCTCTCCAGTAGACAGTTCATCGTGAAGAATGGCGATGTGACTTCTGCTGGAACATTTAACATTAAAAACGGTCTGCAACAAGGTGCGGTAAATTCGCCGATCCTATTCAACATTTACACAAGTGATCTGATAGGTTCACTTCACCATGCCATAGCGTACGCAGACGACTTAATCGCGTACAGATCAGGTCAAAAGATTGAGGTCATTAATACACTTTTGCAACGTGACTTCGACAAAATTAAACAATATTGCGATGACTGGAAATTGAAAATCAACTTTCAGAAATCGGAAACCATTCTGTTTAGGACGCCATTGTCTGGGGCCTCTAGGGATACCAGAAAGAATTGGCGAAAGTTCTCGATCATTGGACAACATGGACAGCCACTTGCTTGTCGAAATGTAGTCAGATACCTTGGGATCTGGCTAGACCAATATCTGTATTTTAACAAACATATAGATGTTGCTCTGGCCAGAGCCAGAGGTGCTTTTGCCCTTACAAAGAGACTGTTTTATAACAGCCAACTCGATGCGGGGGTGAAGGTGATCTGCTACATGGCCCTTATCAGGCCTATGCTTGTATTTGGATGTCCTGTGTGGTTCAACGTGAGAGCAAGTTTGTTGGAAAAGATTCGGGTGTTTGAGAGGGCTTGCCTTAGGGCTTGTCTTCGGTTATACAGAACACCAGAGTCTGAGTACATAAAATTCTATCGCAATGAGGTCTTGTACAATAGGGCGAACCTAATAAGAGTGGACAATTTTGTTATTAAGTTGACTCGAAGGCACATTGCAAGAGCAATGACATCGTCGAACAACCTGATCTCTGGGGCTTACTACCCTAATTATATGTATCATGAGAAAGTTCGCTTTGACGGCTATGTTCCTCCAGAAGCGTTCCTCTACCTTGATAGCAAAGGTCTGATCCAGGACAGATTGGCTGTGCCGCTAATCTTCCACGTTGCTCGAACAGCTGCGGACAGGCGACTCAACTACGACAGAGACGTCGCACACGGCAGTGCGGAGCGTCTCCGGTTCAGTAGGGCGGTAGGGAGTCGCGACATGAGGGATGTTGCTCGGCAGCACCAACAATTTTGGTGGCTAGTTGAAGGTAGGGAGAGTTCGTCGTCGAATTCCTCAAGTAATAGGTAGCTTCATGTGAAGCAAAGTGGGCCAGCCTAATTTTGTTTTTGCCATGGCCGGCTTACATAGTTTTAAATAGGTTTAAGTCAGATTTTAAAAAAAAATATATATAAAAAGAAAAAAAAAAAAAAATAAAAAATAAAAATAAAAAATGACAAAAAAAATAAAAAATGTATATATATATATATATGTACATATATGTATATATTAAGTATATACCTATTATGTATATATATATATATATATATGTGTGTGTGTGTGTACGTATTAGATGTAAGTAAGTTAAGATTTATTTTTAAGTAGTCTGTAAGTTTTTAGTTTTAGGTTTTTATAATTAATTAATATGTCCATATACTAAGTTTTTCTTACAATCTATTTTCTTAGTTTAAGTTGTAATATAAATATAAAATTAAATATAGAATTTAATGTACGTCGAAAGACTTAGTTGAAGTGTTAGGTTTAACTTAGAGTGCCCGCATGGGGCCATTAAGTTACTATAAGATTACTTGTAAGTTATTTAAGCTAATTTTTAAGCGTTTTTTGTTTAGCATGTAAGAGTAAATTAAGATATAAAATAAAAATGCATATAAATTGAATTGAATTGATTGCAGACGCCTAGTTTAGGAGATATAGCCATTTTAGTATTTTGAATTTTCTTTCTTTTGGTGCATAAAATGACCCCCGCAGACGCCTAGTTTAGGAGATATAGCCATTTTAGTATTTTGAATTTTCTTTTTTCTGGTGCATAAAATGACCCCCGCAGACGCGTATTTTAGGAGATATAGCCATTTTAGTATTTTGAATTTTCTTTTTTCTGGTGCATAAAATGACCCCCGCAGACGCCTAGTTTAGGAGATATAGCCATTTTAGTATTTTGAATTTTCTTTTTTTTGGTGCATAAAATGACCCCCGCAGACGCCTAGTTTAGGAGATATAGCCATTTTAGTATTTTGAATTTGTTTTTTCTGGTGCACAAAATGACCCACGCAGACGCCTAGTTTAGGAGATATAGCCGTTTTAGTATTTTGAATTTTCTTTTTTCTGGTGCATAAAATGACCCCCGCAGACGCCTAGTTTAGGAGATATAGCCATTTTAGTATTTTGAATTTTTTTTTTCTGGTGCATAAAATGACCCCCGGAGACGCCTAGTTTAGGAGACACAACCATTTTAGTATTTTGAATTTTTTTTTTCTGGTGCATAAAATGACCCCCGCAGACGCCTAGTTTAGTAGATATAGCCATTTTAGTATTTTGAATTTTTTTTTTCTGGTGCATAAAATGACCCCCGCAGACGCCTAGTTTAGGAGATATAGTCATTTTAGTATTTTGAATTTTTTTTTTCTGGTGCATAAAATGACCCCCGCAGACGCCTAGTTTAGGAGACATAGCCATTTTAGTATTTTGAATTTTTTTTTTCTGGTGCATAAAATGACCCCCGGAGACGCCTAGTTTAGGAGACACAACCATTTTAGTATTTTGAATTTTTTTTTTCTGGTGCATAAAATGACCCCCGGAGACGCCTAGTTTAGGAGACACAACCATTTTAGTATTTTGAATTTTTTTTTTCTGGTGCATAAAATGACCCCCGCAGACGCCTAGTTTAGGAGACATAGCCATTTTAGTATTTTGAATTTTTTTTTTCTGGTGCATAAAATGACCCCCGCAGACGCCTAGTTTAGGAGACATAGCCATTTTAGTATTTTGAATTTTTTTTTTCTGGTGCATAAAATGACCCCCGGAGACGCCTAGTTTAGGAGACACAACCATTTTAGTATTTTGAATTTTTTTTTTCTGGTGCATAAAATGACCCCCGCAGACGCCTAGTTTAGGAGATATAGTCATTTTAGTATTTTGAATTTTTTTTTTCTGGTGCATAAAATGACCCCCGCAGACGCCTAGTTTAGGAGACATAGCCATTTTAGTATTTTGAATTTTTTTTTTCTGGTGCATAAAATGACCCCCGGAGACGCCTAGTTTAGGAGACACAACCATTTTAGTATTTTGAATTTTTTTTTTCTGGTGCATAAAATGACCCCCGCAGACGCCTAGTTTAGGAGATATAGTCATTTTAGTATTTTGAATTTTTTTTTTCTGGTGCATAAAATGACCCCCGCAGACGCCTAGTTTAGGAGACATAGCCATTTTAGTATTTTGAATTTTTTTTTTCTGATGCATAAAATGACCCCCGCAGACGCCTAGTTTAGGAGATTTAGCCATTTAGTAATTTGAATTTTCTTTTTTCTGGTGCATAAAATGACACCCGCAGACGCCTAGTTTAGGAGATATAGCCATTTTAGTATTTTGAATTTTTTTTTTCTGGTGCATAACATGACCCCCGCAGACGGCTAGTTTAGGAGATATAGCTCTTTTAGTATTTTGAATTTTCTTTTTTCTGGTGCATAAAATGACCCCCGCAGACGCCTAGTTTAGGAGATATAGCCATTTTAGTATTTTGAATTTTTTTTTTCTGGTGCACAAAATGACCCCCGCAGACGCCTAGTTTAGGAGATATAGCCATTTTAGTATTTTGAATTTTTTTTTTCTGGTGCATAAAATGACCCCCGCAGACGCCTAGTTTAGGTGATATAGCTATTTTAGTATTTTGAATTTTCTTTTTTCTGGTGCATAAAATGACCCCCGCAGACTCCTAGTTTAGGAGATATAGCCATTTTAGTATTTTGAATTTTCTTTTTTCTGGTGCATAAAATGACCCCCGCAGACGCCTAGTTTAGGAGATATAGCCATTTTAGTATTTTGAATTTTTTTTTTCTGGTGCATAACATGACCCCCGCAGACGGCTAGTTTAGGAGATATAGCTCTTTTAGTATTTTGAATTTTCTTTTTTCTGGTGCATAAAATGACCCCCGCAGACGCCTAGTTTAGGAGATATAGCCATTTTAGTATTTTGAATTTTTTTTTTCTGGTGCACAAAATGACCCCCGCAGACGCCTAATTTAGGAGATATAGCCATTTTAGTATTTTGAATTTTCTTTTTTTTGGTCCATAAAATGACCCCCGCAGACGCCTAGTTTAGGAGATATAGCCATTTTAGTATTTTGAATTTTTTTTTTCTGGTGCATAAAATGACCCCCGCAGACGCCTAGTTTAGGAGATATAGCTATTTTAGTATTTTGAATTTTCTTTTTTCTGGTGCATAAAATGACCCCCGCAGACTCCTAGTTTAGGAGATATAGCCATTTTAGTATTTTGAATTTTCTTTTTTCTGATGCATAAAATGACTCCCGCAGACGCCTAGTTTAGGAGATATAGCCATTTTAGTATTTTGAATTTTCTTTTTTCTGGTGCATAAAATGACCCCCGCAGACGCCTAGTTTAGGAGATATAGCCCTTTTAGTATTTTGAATTTTCTTTTTTCTGGTGCATAAAATGACCCCCGCAGACGCCTAGTTTAGGAGATTTAGCCATTTAGTGATTTGAATTTTCTTTTTTCTGGTGCATAAAATGACACCCGCAGACGCCTAGTTTAGGAGATATAGCCATTTTAGTATTTTTAATTTTTTTTTTCTGGTGCACAAAATGACCCCCGCAGACGCCTAATTTAGGAGATATAGCCATTTTAGTATTTTGAATTTTCTTTTTTTTGGTGCATAAAATGACCCCCGCAGACGCCTAGTTTAGGAGATATAGCCATTTTAGTATTTTGAATTTTTTTTTTCTGGTGCATAACATGACCCCCGCAGACGGCTAGTTTAGGAGATATAGCTCTTTTAGTATTTTGAATTTTCTTTTTTCTGGTGCATAAAATGACCCTCGCAGACGCCTAGTTTAGGAGATATAGCCATTTTAGTATTTTGAATTTTTTTTTTCTGGTGCACAAAATGACCCCCGCAGACGCCTAATTTAGGAGATATAGCCATTTTAGTATTTTGAATTTTCTTTTTTCTGGTGCATAAAATGACCCCCGCAGACTCCTAGTTTAGGAGATATAGCCATTTTAGTATTTTGAATTTACTTTTTTCTGGTGCATAAAATGACCCCCGCAGACGCCTAGTTTTGGAGATATAGCCATTTTAGTATTTTGAATTTATTTTTTCTGGTGCATAACATGACCCCCGCAGACGGCTAGTTTAGGAGATATAGCTCTTTTAGTATTTTGAATTTTCTTTTTTCTGGTGCATAAAATGAACCCCGCAGACGCCTAGTTTAGGAGATATAGCCATTTTAGTATTTTGAATTTTTTTTTTCTGGTGCACAAAATGACCCCCGCAGACGCCTAATTTAGGAGATATAGCCATTTTAGTATTTTGAATTTTCTTTTTTTTGGTGCATAAAATGACCCCCGCTGACGCCTAGTTTAGGAGATATAGCCATTTTAGTATTTTGAATTTTCTTTTTTCTGGTGCATAAAATGACCCCCGCAGACTCCTAGTTTAGGAGATATAGCCATTTTAGTATTTTGAATTTTCTTTTTTCTGGTGCATAAAATGACCCCCGCAGACGCCTAGTTTAGGAGATATAGCCATTTTAGTATTTTGAATTTTTTTTTTCTGGTGCATAACATGACCCCCGCAGACGGCTAGTTTAGGAGATATAGCTCTTTTAGTATTTTGAATTTTCTTTTTTCTGGTGCATAAAATGACCCCCGCAGACGCCTAGTTTAGGAGATATAGCCATTTTAGTATTTTGAATTTTTTTTTTCTGGTGCACAAATTGACCCCCGCAGACGCCTAATTTAGGAGATATAGCCATTTTAGTATTTTGAATTTTCTTTTTTTTGGTCCATAAAATGACCCCCGCAGACGCCTAGTTTAGGAGATATAGCCATTTTAGTATTTTGAATTTTTTTTTTTCTGGTGCATAAAATGACCCCCGCAGACGCCTAGTTTAGGAGATATAGCTATTTTAGTATTTTGAATTTTCTTTTTTCTGGTGCATAAAATGACCCCCGCAGACTCCTAGTTTAGGAGATATAGCCATTTTAGTATTTTGAATTTTCTTTTTTCTGATGCATAAAATGACTCCCGCAGACGCCTAGTTTAGGAGATATAGCCATTTTAGTATTTTGAATTTTCTTTTTTCTGGTGCATAAAATGACCCCCGCAGACGCCTAGTTTAGGAGATATAGCCCTTTTAGTATTTTGAATTTTCTTTTTTCTGGTGCATAAAATGACCCCTGCAGACGCCTAGTTTAGGAGATTTAGCCATTTAGTAATTTGAATTTTCTTTTTTCTGGTGCATAAAATGACACCCCCAGACGCCTAGTTTAGGAGATATAGCCATTTTAGTATTTTGAATTTTTTTTTTCTGGTGCACAAAATGACCCCCGCAGACGCCTAATTTAGGAGATATAGCCATTTTAGTATTTTGAATTTTCTTTTTTTTGGTGCATAAAATGACCCCCGCAGACGCCTAGTTTAGGAGATATAGCCATTTTAGTATTTTGAATTTTTTTTTTCTGGTGCATAACATGACCCCCGCAGACGGCTAGTTTAGGAGATATAGCTCTTTTAGTATTTTGAATTTTCTTTTTTCTGGTGCATAAAATGACCCCCGCAGACGCCTAGTTTAGGAGATATAGCCATTTTAGTATTTTGAATTTTCTTTTTGTTGGTGCATAAAATGACCCCCGCAGACGCCTAGTTTAGGAGATATAGCCATTTTAGTATTTTGAATTTTTTTTTTCTGGTGCATAAAATGACCCCCGCAGACGCCTAGTTTAGGAGATATAGCTATTTTAGTATTTTGAATTTTCTTTTTTCTGGTGCATAAAATGACCCCCGCAGACTCCTAGTTTAGGAGATATAGCCATTTTAGTATTTTGAATTTTCTTTTTTCTGGTGCATAAAATGACCCCCGCAGACGCCTAGTTTAGGAGATATAGCCATTTTAGTATTTTGAATTTTTTTTTTTCTGGTGCATAACATGACCCCCGCAGACGGCTAGTTTAGGAGATATAGCTCTTTTAGTATTTTGAATTTTCTTTTTTCTGGTGCATAAAATGACCCCCGCAGACGCCTAGTTTAGGAGATATAGCCATTTTAGTATTTTGAATTTTTTTTTTCTGGTGCACAAAATGACCCCCGCAGACGCCTAATTTAGGAGATATAGCCATTTTAGTATTTTGAATTTTCTTTTTTTTGGTGCATAAAATGACCCCCGCTGACGCCTAGTTTAGGAGATATAGCCATTTTAGTATTTTGAATTTTTTTTTCTGGTGCATAAAATGACCCCCGCAGACGCCTAGTTTAGGAGATATAGCTATTTTAGTATTTTGAATTTTCTTTTTTCTGGTGCATAAAATGACCCCCGCAGACTCCTAGTTTAGGAGATTTTAGTATTTTGAATTTTCTTTTTTCTGGTGCATAAAATGACCCCCGCAGACGCCTAGTTTAGGAGATTTAGCCATTTTAGTAATTTGAATTTCCTTTTTTCTGGTGCATAAAATGACACCCGCAGACGCCTAGTTTAGGAGATATAGCCATTTTAGTATTTTGAATTTTCTTTTTTTTGGTGCATAAAATGACCCCCGCAGACGCCTAGTTTAGGAGATATAGCTATTTTAGTATTTTGAATATTTTTTTTCTGGTGCATAAAATGACCTCCGCAGACGCCTAGTTTAGGAGATATAGCCATTTTAGTATTTTGAATTTCCTTTTTTCTGGTGCATAAAATGACCCCCGCAGACGCCTAGTTTAGGAGATATAGCTATTTTAGTATTTTGAATTTTTTTTTTCTGGTGCATAAAATGACCTCCGCAGACGCCTAGTTTAGGAGATATAGCCATTTTAGTATTTTGAATTTTCTTTTTTCTGGT
The DNA here is from genome assembly GCA_963966105.1 of Volucella zonaria. Classification (NCBI taxonomy): domain Eukaryota; kingdom Metazoa; phylum Arthropoda; class Insecta; order Diptera; family Syrphidae; genus Volucella; species Volucella zonaria. The sequence continues at coordinate 89,086,841 of OZ014533.1, read as the reverse complement.
GCATAAAATGACCCCCGCAGACGCCTAGTTTAGGAGATATAGCCATTTTAGTAATTTGAATTTTTTTTTTCTGGTGCACAAAATGACCCCCGCAGACGCCTAGTTTAGGAGATATAGCCATTTTAGTATTTTGAATTTTTTTTTTCTGGTACATAAAATGACCCCCGCAGACGCCTAGTTTAGGAGATATAGCCATTTTAGTATTTTGAATTTATTTTTTTTTGATGCATAAAATGACCCCCGCAGACGCCTAGTTTAGGAGATATAGCCCTTTTAGTATTTTGAATTTTCTTTTTTCTGGTGCATAAAATGACCCCCGCAGACGCCTAGTTTAGGAGATATAGCCATTTTAGTATTTTGAAGTTTCTTTTTTCTGGTGTATAAAATGACCCCCGCAGACGCCTAGTTTAGGAGATATAGCCATTTTAGTATTTTGAATTTTTTTTTTCTGGTGTATAAAATGACCCCCGCAGACGCCTAGTTTAGGAGATATAGCCATTTTAGTATTTTGAATTTTTTTTTTCTGGTGCATAAAATGACCCCCGCAGACGCCTAGTTTAGTAGATATAGCCATTTTAGTATTTTGAATTTTTTTTTTCTGGTGCATAAAATGACCCCCGCAGACGCCTAGTTTAGGAGATATAGCCATTTTAGTATTTTGAAGTTTCTTTTTTCTGGTGTATAAAATGACCCCCGCAGACGCCTAGTTTAGGAGATATAGCCATTTTAGTATTTTGAATTTTTTTTTTCTGGTGTATAAAATGACCCACGCAGACGCCTAGTTTAGGAGATATAGCCATTTTAGTATTTTGAATTTTCTTTTTTCTGGTGCATAAAATGACCCCCGCAGACGCCTAGTTTAGGAGATATAGCCATTTTAGTATTTTGAATTTTTTTTTTCTGGTGCACAAAATGACCCCAGCAGACGCCTAGTTTAGGAGATATAGCCATTTTAGTATTTTGAATTTTTTTTTTCTGGTACATAAAATGACCCCCGCAGACGCCTAGTTTAGGAGATATAGCCATTTTAGTATTTTGAATTTTTTTTTTTTTTGATGCATAAAATGACCCCCGCAGACGCCTAGTTTAGGAGATATATCCCTTTTAGTATTTTGAATTTTCTTTTTTCTGGTGCATAAAATGACCCCCGCAGACGCCTAGTTTAGGAGATATAGCCATTTTAGTATTTTGAAGTTTCTTTTTTCTGGTGTATAAAATGACCCCCGCAGACGCCTAGTTTAGGAGATATAGCCATTTTAGTATTTTGAATTTTTTTTTTCTGGTGCATAAAATGACCCCCGCAGACGCCTAGTTTAGTAGATATAGCCATTTTAGTATTTTGAATTTTTTTTTTCTGGTGCTTAAAATGACCCCCGCAGACGCCTAGTTTAGGAGATATAGTCATTTTAGTATTTTGAATTTTTTTTTCTGGTGCATAAAATGACCCCCGCAGACGCCTAGTTTAGGAGACATAGCCATTTTAGTATTTTGAATGTTTTTTTTCTGATGCATAAAATGACACCCGCAGACGCCTAGTTTAGGAGATATAGCCATTTTAGTATTTTGAATTTTTTTTTTTTTGATGCATAAAATGACCCCCGCAGACGCCTAGTTTAGGAGATATAGCCCTTTTAGTATTTTGAATTTTCTTTTTTCTGGTGCATAAAATGACCCCCGCAGACGCCTAGTTTAGGAGATATAGCCATTTTAGTATTTTGAATTTTTTTTTTCTGGTGCATAAAATGACCCCCGCAGACGCCTAGTTTAGGAGATATAGCCATTTTAGTATTTTGAATTTTCTTTTTTCTGGTGCATAAAATGACCCCCGCAGACGCCTAGTTTAGGAGATATAGCCCTTTTAGTATTTCGAATTTTCTTTTTTCTGGTGCATAAAATGACCCCCGCAGACGCCTAGTTTAGGAGATATAGCCATTTTAGTATTTTGAATTTTCTTTTTTCTGGTGTATAAAATGACCCCCGCAGACGCCTAGTTTAGGAGATATAGCCATTTTAGTATTTTGAATTTTTTTTTCTGGTGCATAAAATGACACCCGCAGACGCCTAGTTTAGGAGATATAGCCATTTTAGTATTTTGAATTTTCTTTTTTCTGGTGCATAAAATGACCCCCGCAGACGCCTAGTTTAGGAGATATAGCCATTTTAGTATTTTGAATTTTCTTTTTTTTGGTGCATAAAATGACCCCCGCAGACGCCTAGTTTAGGAGATATAGCCATTTTAGTATTTTGAATTTTCTTTTTTTTGGTGCATAAAATGACCCCCGCAGACGCCTAGTTTAGGAGATATAGCCATTTTAGTATTTTGAATTTTCTTTTTTCTGGTGCATAAAATGACCCCCGCAGACGCCTAGTTTAGGAGATATAGCCCTTTTAGTATTTTGAATTTTCTTTTTTCTGGTGCATAAAATGACCCCCGCAGACGCCTAGTTTAGAAGATTTAGCCCTTTTAGTAATTTGAATTTTCTTTTTTCTGGTGCATAAAATGACACCCGCAGACGCCTAGTTTAGGAGATATAGCCATTTTAGTATTTTGAATTTTTTTTTTCTGGTGCACAAAATGACCCCCGCAGACGCCTAATTTAGGAGATATAGCCATTTTAGTATTTTGAATTTTCTTTTTTTTGGTGCATAAAATGACCCCCGCAGACGCCTAGTTTAGGAGATATAGCTATTTTAGTATTTTGAATTTTTTTTTTCTGGTGCATAAAATGACCTCCGCAGACGCCTAGTTTAGGAGATATAGCCATTTTAGTATTTTGAATTTTCTTTTTTCTGGTGCATAAAATGACCCCCGCAGACGCCTAGTTTAGGAGATATAGCCATTTTAGTATTTTGAATTTTTTTTTTCTGGTGCACAAAATGACCCCCGCAGACGCCTAGTTTAGGAGATATAGCCATTTTAGTATTTTGAATTTTTTTTTTCTGGTACATAAAATGACCCCCGCAGACGCCTAGTTTAGGAGATATAGCCATTTTAGTATTTTGAATTTTTTTTTTTTTGATGCATAAAATGACCCCCGCAGACGCCTAGTTTAGGAGATATAGCCCTTTTAGTATTTTGAATTTTCTTTTTTCTGGTGTATAAAATGACCCCCGCAGACGCCTAGTTTAGGAGATATAGCCATTTTAGTATTTTGAAGTTTCTTTTTTCTGGTGTATAAAATGACCCCCGCAGACGCCTAGTTTAGGAGATATAGCCATTTTAGTATTTTGAATTTTTTTTTCTGGTGCATAAAATGACACCCGCAGACGCCTAGTTTAGGAGATATAGCCATTTTAGTATTTTGAATTTTTTTTTTCTGGTGCACAAAATGACCCCCGCAGACGCCTAGTTTAGGAGATATAGCCCTTTCAGTATTTTGAATTTTCTTTTTTCTGGTGCAGACGCCTAGTTTAGGAGAAATAGCCATTTTAGTATTTTGAATTTTTTTTTTTCTGGTGCATAAAATGACCCCCGCAGACGCCTAGTTTTGGAGATATAGTCATTTTAGTATTTTGAATTTTCTTTTTTCTGGTGCATAAAATGACCCCCGCAGACGCCTAGTTTAGGAGATATAGCCATTTTAGTATTTTGAATTTTTTTTTTTCTGGTGCATAAAATGACCTCCGCAGACGCCTAGTTTAGGAGATATTTCCATTTTAGTATTTTGAATTTTTTTTTTCTGGTGCACAAAATGACCCCCGCAGACGCCTAGTTTAGGAGATATAGCCATTTTAGTATTTAGAATTTTTTTTTTCTGGTGCATAAAATGACCCCCACAGACGCCTAGTTTAGGAGATATAGCCATTTTAGTATTTTGAATTTTTTTTTCTGGTGCACAAAATGACCCCCGCAGACGCCTAGTTTTTTAACAGTCGTTCACAGACCGTCGTGGAGTGAAAACGTGTTTCAGCTTCTTTCGAGAGAAAAAAGAATAAAATAAATACATTGAACGTGTAAACAATTATTTGGCAACGATTGGTAAAGGCTCAATCAGCCCAGTGGGAGTGGTATTTGAACGGAAAGTAAAGTGGCGCGAGTTCGAGTCCCGTCGGGGAAACAAAACATTTTTTTTTTTTTTTTTTTTTTTTTTTTTTTTTTTTTTTTTTTTTTTATTTGTTTTTGTAATAAAAGTGTTTACAAGGCAGATAAAATCAGGAGATGGATAAAAGTGAGCGCTCCGCTCCCCCAATAGCGGGATTAGCGGATGACGCCAACACCTCAGCCGATGAGGCAGTAATTGCGGAAAACTTGTCTCGTGAAACAAGGTCCAAGAGGAGGAGAAAGGTAAATCCGGCCCCCAACCCCGTTAAACGCATCGCCCTATCTGCTTCTTCTGCGAAACCGCAGGTTGTAGTGATGGAAGATGTCAAGACAAATGAAGAAAAACAAAAACAACACGGTAGTGATCACTCATACATCTCTGATGGCGGCGATGTGCAGTACTTGGGGTCAAATAATAGCTTCGCCTCTCTGATGGCTTCGGAATCAGAGGACGAAGAAGAGGAAGTGAATTCGCTTAACAGCAGTATTAAGCAGATGCAAGAACGTGTGCTGGCAATTAAAGCCAAACAAATAGCAAGAAGGGCGAGGGAACTGCAAGGGACACAAAATTCCCAACCACAACAACAACAGCAGACAAATGAGAAACAATCTCAAATCCAGCAACAACAAATACAAACACTAAAACAACAGAATATGTTTCAGGCAGAAAAACGTACTACTGCGCAACAAAAGCAAAATAAACAGAAATTGCAACCACAAAAAAACCAACAAAAACAGCAGCAGCAACAACAACAACAACAACAACATCAACCACAACAACAGCAAAAACAGCAACAACAACAACTTCAAGGACAACAGCAAAATCAGCAGCAGAAATCAAAGCAAAGGGTGCCTCCAATTAATACCTACAAAATGGAATTGAAGGATACATTAGAATTGTGTAAGTCGGCCATAGGCAACAATTTCTATATTAAAAGACTAAGTTTAGATAGGCATGCGATCCACTGCAATACAGTGGAGCGCTATCAAAAAATTAAAAGTTTACTGAAGGATACGACGACGGAGTTCTTCTCCTATACCCCGAAGGGGGAGAAGCTGCAAACAATGCTGCTGAAGGGATTAGAACCGTCGACTGATCCGGAGGAGCTCCTTGCACTGCTGAAAGAGAAGGAGTGCGAAGAGCTCAAATTCGTGGGGGTTAAGCCTTTCGTCACGGCTAGAGCCAAAAGGGAGAATCGGAAACTACCGTTTTTCCTGGTCCAGCTAAGTCCCAAAAGCAAACTGGATGGTCTAAGGAGTATAAAAGTCCTAGACTACCAGGTTGTACACTGGGAAAAATTAAAGAGGAGCGAAAACATTTTACAATGTGTTCGCTGCCAAAGGTTTGGGCACGCCGCGTCGAACTGCGAAATGCAGCCTCGATGCGTGAAATGTGGAAAGAACCACAAGTCAGAGGAATGCGCTCTAGGTATGGATGGAGCGTCAGAAAAAAGCCAACTCTCTTGTGCCTTATGTAGGAACACGGGACATACCGCAAATTATCGGGGTTGTCCTAAATTCCAATACATAAAAAGAGTAAATCTGGCTCGGCAGCAGAAGGTGGAAGTTAAACGTCCACCCGTGCAAACACAAACACCAGCCGTTACTCCCCAAGTTACCTACGCCCAAATGGCGGCAGGTAGGGGAACTACGGTACAACAAGCAAAGGTAGCTTCTCAGGCCCCAGCGCCTAGAGCACCGGAACCTGTACCTGACATGCTGGCTATATTGCTCTCTATTCAGGGGCAGATGGCTCAGCTTCAGCGTCAAATACAGGAACAGGCTACGCGGGTAAATCAAATATACACGCTGCTGCCGGGCCTAGCGCACCTCCAGTCGTAATGGGTACGTACATGGCGGAGCAAACCCTGAAGGTCCTTGCAGTGAATGTTAATTCACTGATTAGGTTCGAACGAAGAGCCACACTATTTAAGTTGCTTAAAGACCAAGCCCCTGATGTGCTTTTGGTTAGCGAAACTAAGCTTACCAAAAGACATAAAATGAGGCACAGAAGATATGAAATATTACGAAGAAACCGACCAAACTCCATTCAAGGAGGAGGTGTTGCAATCTTTGTAAGAAAGGGACTGCGTTTCAAAAGAATATACAGTCGTGTAGTACGTCGATTTCGGGTGCTGGAAGCATGCGTCATGTACATCCCTCTCCGTAGTGGAAAGCGGTTGTACATGGTGTCTGTCTATGCACCTAAGGCTACTCAATCCACCTTATTCATCTCAGAGCTCGAGACACTTTTTCGATTTCTGAGGCTGGAATTGGAAGACAACTATTTTATTATCGGCGGAGATTTCAACGCCAAACACAGTGATTGGGGAAATAATATACCAAATACTAGAGGGAACCTACTATTCAATTGGTGGGGTCAGCACAGTGTGATGTATCGACTCGGCCTCAAAGCGACGGATAGTCCGTCGTTTCCCAGACACGGGTCCTATTTGGATCTCCTGCTGTTCGACTCACGAATACAACTGACGTGCACTAACCAACAAACTACAAACTGTCTAAGCACTTTCGTGTATGACAGTGACCATTGCGGTCTCAGCACCGAAATAACTGTTCCCAACGAAACTGCGGAATTGGAAGAGTTTGTTCAAAGGTATTCCTACAATTATAGTAGAGTGCGTTGGACACACTTCTCAAGAATACTGACGAGAGCACTCTCCTCAAATTCGCTCTACCCACCGTCCAATAGAAATCTGTCAAACGAGGAGATTGACAGGTATCTAAAACTAATGGACGAGACAATTAAACGAACAATGGTCAAAACGATACCTCGGTATCAACATACTGACAACGAAGACTCATTCCGCAACGCAACTATTGACGCACTGCACCGACACAAAAGTAGACTGCTGTCAAGACTAAAAACCTTGTACAGACAGTTCACTGACAGACATAACCCGGAGATCATGACATTGAAGTCGTCGATTAAAAACCTCCAAACATTAATAAAGGAAAATTACAGAAATTCTGTAAGTTTGTATTGGAACAACAAAATTCGGGCTGTAAACACCAGCAACCCGAATATGTTCCCGCAAATAAATAAAATATTTCGGAGAAGTAATCAGAACGACCTTCCATGTCTTAGAATCGCCCGAACGACGAACAACGAACAAATACTTGTAGCAGCAGGCATTGATCCAAATGAGGCAGTTGATGATGACAACTTCTTTGTGATCGAGGATCCGCAGGAGAAGGTAGAGGCTATAGGAGCGACGTTCCAGGAAGTGTACATGGCGAATGACATCATTGGCCCGAACCACGACCTGGAGAGTCGAGTCCTTGTGCACAATTCCTGCCTTCGAAATGAAATTGCGAATTGGCGATTCGAGAGCTCGGGTTTCACCCAGTTCAGTGACGAGAATATGGCAAATAATGTCATCACCAACGAAAGGGTATTACCACCGTTCATTTCGAAGGAAGATCTCCAAACGATCTTCGAATCACTTAGAAGTAAGAAATCAGTGGGAACCGATGAAATACCGAACATTGTGCTTCGACATCTCCCACTAGAAGCGGTGGACATTTATACCACCCTGTTTAATAATGCAATGAATAATGCCCATTATCCAGCGCATTGGAAAACTGCGGTGGTACATCCCATCCCCAAAAGGGATAAAGACACATCCAATCCGGCGAATCTCCGCTCGATCAGTCTTCTTCCAAACATCAGTAAGGTTTTTGAGAAGGTGATCAATAGAGTCCTGACTAAGTGGGTTGAGGACAAACATATCGTTCCGGATAATCAATTCGGTTTCAAGGCGGGGCATGATATCATTCATGCTGCGTCTAAACTGGTTTCTGATATCCAATGGAACAAAAGCAAGAAACAGTGCACTGGGGCCTGCCTGATTGACTTGGAAAAAGCCTTCGATACCGTATGGTTAGAGGGACTCTTTTTCAAGCTGGACAGGTTGGGCATTAGTAAACCACTTCTGTATATTCTTTTTGATATGCTCTCCAGTAGACAGTTCATCGTGAAGAATGGCGATGTGACTTCTGCTGGAACATTTAACATTAAAAACGGTCTGCAACAAGGTGCGGTAAATTCGCCGATCCTATTCAACATTTACACAAGTGATCTGATAGGTTCACTTCACCATGCCATAGCGTACGCAGACGACTTAATCGCGTACAGATCAGGTCAAAAGATTGAGGTCATTAATACACTTTTGCAACGTGACTTCGACAAAATTAAACAATATTGCGATGACTGGAAATTGAAAATCAACTTTCAGAAATCGGAAACCATTCTGTTTAGGACGCCATTGTCTGGGGCCTCTAGGGATACCAGAAAGAATTGGCGAAAGTTCTCGATCATTGGACAACATGGACAGCCACTTGCTTGTCGAAATGTAGTCAGATACCTTGGGATCTGGCTAGACCAATATCTGTATTTTAACAAACATATAGATGTTGCTCTGGCCAGAGCCAGAGGTGCTTTTGCCCTTACAAAGAGACTGTTTTATAACAGCCAACTCGATGCGGGGGTGAAGGTGATCTGCTACATGGCCCTTATCAGGCCTATGCTTGTATTTGGATGTCCTGTGTGGTTCAACGTGAGAGCAAGTTTGTTGGAAAAGATTCGGGTGTTTGAGAGGGCTTGCCTTAGGGCTTGTCTTCGGTTATACAGAACACCAGAGTCTGAGTACATAAAATTCTATCGCAATGAGGTCTTGTACAATAGGGCGAACCTAATAAGAGTGGACAATTTTGTTATTAAGTTGACTCGAAGGCACATTGCAAGAGCAATGACATCGTCGAACAACCTGATCTCTGGGGCTTACTACCCTAATTATATGTATCATGAGAAAGTTCGCTTTGACGGCTATGTTCCTCCAGAAGCGTTCCTCTACCTTGATAGCAAAGGTCTGATCCAGGACAGATTGGCTGTGCCGCTAATCTTCCACGTTGCTCGAACAGCTGCGGACAGGCGACTCAACTACGACAGAGACGTCGCACACGGCAGTGCGGAGCGTCTCCGGTTCAGTAGGGCGGTAGGGAGTCGCGACATGAGGGATGTTGCTCGGCAGCACCAACAATTTTGGTGGCTAGTTGAAGGTAGGGAGAGTTCGTCGTCGAATTCCTCAAGTAATAGGTAGCTTCATGTGAAGCAAAGTGGGCCAGCCTAATTTTGTTTTTAGCCATGGCCGGCTTACATAGTTTTAAATAGGTTTAAGTCAGATTTTAAAAAAAAATATATATAAAAAGAAAAAAAAAAAAAAATAAAAAATAAAAATAAAAAATGACAAAAAAAATAAAAAATGTATATATATATATATATGTACATATATGTATATATTAAGTATATACCTATTATGTATATATATATATATATATATGTGTGTGTGTGTGTGTACGTATTAGATGTAAGTAAGTTAAGATTTATTTTTAAGTAGTCTGTAAGTTTTTAGTTTTAGGTTTTTATAATTAATTAATATGTCCATATACTAAGTTTTTCTTACAATCTATTTTCTTAGTTTAAGTTGTAATATAAATATAAAATTAAATATAGAATTTAATGTACGTCGAAAGACTTAGTTGAAGTGTTAGGTTTAACTTAGAGTGCCCGCATGGGGCCATTAAGTTACTATAAGATTACTTGTAAGTTATTTAAGCTAATTTTTAAGCGTTTTTTGTTTAGCATGTAAGAGTAAATTAAGATATAAAATAAAAATGCATATAAATTGAATTGAATTGATTGCAGACGCCTAGTTTAGGAGATATAGCCATTTTAGTATTTTGAATTTTCTTTCTTTTGGTGCATAAAATGACCCCCGCAGACGCCTAGTTTAGGAGATATAGCCATTTTAGTATTTTGAATTTTCTTTTTTCTGGTGCATAAAATGACCCCCGCAGACGCGTATTTTAGGAGATATAGCCATTTTAGTATTTTGAATTTTCTTTTTTCTGGTGCATAAAATGACCCCCGCAGACGCCTAGTTTAGGAGATATAGCCATTTTAGTATTTTGAATTTTCTTTTTTTTGGTGCATAAAATGACCCCCGCAGACGCCTAGTTTAGGAGATATAGCCATTTTAGTATTTTGAATTTTTTTTTTCTGGTGCACAAAATGACCCACGCAGACGCCTAGTTTAGGAGATATAGCCGTTTTAGTATTTTGAATTTTCTTTTTTCTGGTGCATAAAATGACCCCCGCAGACGCCTAGTTTAGGAGATATAGCCATTTTAGTATTTTGAATTTTTTTTTTCTGGTGCATAAAATGACCCCCGGAGACGCCTAGTTTAGGAGACACAACCATTTTAGTATTTTGAATTTTTTTTTTCTGGTGCATAAAATGACCCCCGCAGACGCCTAGTTTAGTAGATATAGCCATTTTAGTATTTTGAATTTTTTTTTTCTGGTGCATAAAATGACCCCCGCAGACGCCTAGTTTAGGAGATATAGTCATTTTAGTATTTTGAATTTTTTTTTTCTGGTGCATAAAATGACCCCCGCAGACGCCTAGTTTAGGAGACACAACCATTTTAGTATTTTGAATTTTTTTTTTCTGGTGCATAAAATGACCCCCGGAGACGCCTAGTTTAGGAGACACAACCATTTTAGTATTTTGAATTTTTTTTTTCTGGTGCATAAAATGACCCCCGCAGACGCCTAGTTTAGGAGATATAGTCATTTTAGTATTTTGAATTTTTTTTTTCTGGTGCATAAAATGACCCCCGCAGACGCCTAGTTTAGGAGACATAGCCATTTTAGTATTTTGAATTTTTTTTTTCTGGTGCATAAAATGACCCCCGCAGACGCCTAGTTTAGGAGACATAGCCATTTTAGTATTTTGAATTTTTTTTTTCTGATGCATAAAATGACCCCCGCAGACGCCTAGTTTAGGAGATTTAGCCATTTAGTAATTTGAATTTTCTTTTTTCTGGTGCATAAAATGACACCCGCAGACGCCTAGTTTAGGAGATATAGCCATTTTAGTATTTTGAATTTTTTTTTTCTGGTGCATAACATGACCCCCGCAGACGGCTAGTTTAGGAGATATAGCTCTTTTAGTATTTTGAATTTTCTTTTTTCTGGTGCATAAAATGACCCCCGCAGACGCCTAGTTTAGGAGATATAGCCATTTTAGTATTTTGAATTTTTTTTTTCTGGTGCACAAAATGACCCCAGACGCCTAGTTTAGGAGATATAGCCATTTTAGTATTTTGAATTTTTTTTTTCTGGTGCATAAAATGACCCCCGCAGACGCCTAGTTTAGGTGATATAGCTATTTTAGTATTTTGAATTTTCTTTTTTCTGGTGCATAAAATGACCCCCGCAGACTCCTAGTTTAGGAGATATAGCCATTTTAGTATTTTGAATTTTCTTTTTTCTGGTGCATAAAATGACCCCCGCAGACGCCTAGTTTAGGAGATATAGCCATTTTAGTATTTTGAATTTTTTTTTTCTGGTGCATAACATGACCCCCGCAGACGGCTAGTTTAGGAGATATAGCTCTTTTAGTATTTTGAATTTTCTTTTTTCTGGTGCATAAAATGACCCCCGCAGACGCCTAGTTTAGGAGATATAGCCATTTTAGTATTTTGAATTTTTTTTTTCTGGTGCACAAAATGACCCCCGCAGACGCCTAATTTAGGAGATATAGCCATTTTAGTATTTTGAATTTTCTTTTTTTTGGTCCATAAAATGACCCCCGCAGACGCCTAGTTTAGGAGATATAGCCATTTTAGTATTTTGAATTTTTTTTTTCTGGTGCATAAATTGACCCCCGCAGACGCCTAGTTTAGGAGATATAGCTATTTTAGTATTTTGAATTTTCTTTTTTCTGGTGCATAAAATGACCCCCGCAGACTCCTAGTTTAGGAGATATAGCCATTTTAGTATTTTGAATTTTCTTTTTTCTGATGCATAAAATGACTCCCGCAGACGCCTAGTTTAGGAGATATAGCCATTTTAGTATTTTGAATTTTCTTTTTTCTGGTGCACAAAATGACCCCCGCAGACGCCTAGTTTAGGAGATATAGCCCTTTTAGTATTTTGAATTTTCTTTTTTCTGGTGCATAAAATGACCCCCGCAGACGCCTAGTTTAGGAGATTTAGCCATTTAGTGATTTGAATTTTCTTTTTTCTGGTGCATAAAATGACACCCGCAGACGCCTAGTTTAGGAGATATAGCCATTTTAGTATTTTTAATTTTTTTTTTCTGGTGCACAAAATGACCCCCGCAGACGCCTAATTTAGGAGATATAGCCATTTTAGTATTTTGAATTTTCTTTTTTTTGGTGCATAAAATGACCCCCGCAGACGCCTAGTTTAGGAGATATAGCCATTTTAGTATTTTGAATTTTTTTTTTCTGGTGCATAACATGACCCCCGCAGACGGCTAGTTTAGGAGATATAGCTCTTTTAGTATTTTGAATTTTCTTTTTTCTGGTGCATAAAATGACCCTCGCAGACGCCTAGTTTAGGAGATATAGCCATTTTAGTATTTTGAATTTTTTTTTTCTGGTGCACAAAATGACCCCCGCAGACGCCTAATTTAGGAGATATAGCCATTTTAGTATTTTGAATTTTCTTTTTTTTGGTGCATAAAATGACCCCCGCAGACGCCTAGTTTAGGAGATATAGTCATTTTAGTATTTTGAATTTTTTTTTTCTGGTGCATAAAATGACCCCCGCAGACGCCTAGTTTAGGAGACATAGCCATTTTAGTATTTTGAATTTTTTTTTTCTGGTGCATAAAATGACCCCCGCAGACGCCTAGTTTAGGAGACATAGCCATTTTAGTATTTTGAATTTTTTTTTTCTGATGCATAAAATGACCCCCGCAGACGCCTAGTTTAGGAGATTTAGCCATTTAGTAATTTGAATTTTCTTTTTTCTGGTGCATAAAATGACACCCGCAGACGCCTAGTTTAGGAGATATAGCCATTTTAGTATTTTGAATTTTTTTTTTCTGGTGCATAAAATGACCCCCGCAGACGCCTAGTTTAGGTGATATAGCTATTTTAGTATTTTGAATTTTCTTTTTTTTGGTGCATAAAATGACCCCCGCAGACTCCTAGTTTAGGAGATATAGCCATTTTAGTATTTTGAATTTTCTTTTTTCTGGTGCATAAAATGACCCCCGCAGACGCCTAGTTTAGGAGATATAGCCATTTTAGTATTTTGAATTTTTTTTTTCTGGTGCATAACATGACCCCCGCAGACGGCTAGTTTAGGAGATATAGCTCTTTTAGTATTTTGAATTTTCTTTTTTCTGGTGCATAAAATGACCCCCGCAGACGCCTAGTTTAGGAGATATAGCCATTTTAGTATTTTGAATTTTTTTTTTCTGGTGCACAAAATGACCCCCGCAGACGCCTAATTTAGGAGATATAGCCATTTTAGTATTTTGAATTTTCTTTTTTTTGGTCCATAAAATGACCCCCGCAGACGCCTAGTTTAGGAGATATAGCCATTTTAGTATTTTGAATTTTTTTTTTCTGGTGCATAAATTGACCCCCGCAGACGCCTAGTTTAGGAGATATAGCTATTTTAGTATTTTGAATTTTCTTTTTTCTGGTGCATAAAATGACCCCCGCAGACTCCTAGTTTAGGAGATATAGCCATTTTAGTATTTTGAATTTTCTTTTTTCTGATGCATAAAATGACTCCCGCAGACGCCTAGTTTAGGAGATATAGCCATTTTAGTATTTTGAATTTTCTTTTTTCTGGTGCATAAAATGACCCCCGCAGACGCCTAGTTTAGGAGATATAGCCCTTTTAGTATTTTGAATTTTCTTTTTTCTGGTGCATAAAATGACCCCCGCAGACGCCTAGTTTAGGAGATTTAGCCATTTAGTGATTTGAATTTTCTTTTTTCTGGTGCATAAAATGACACCCGCAGACGCCTAGTTTAGGAGATATAGCCATTTTAGTATTTTTAATTTTTTTTTTCTGGTGCACAAAATGACCCCCGCAGACGCCTAATTTAGGAGATATAGCCATTTTAGTATTTTGAATTTTCTTTTTTTTGGTGCATAAAATGACCCCCGCAGACGCCTAGTTTAGGAGATATAGCCATTTTAGTATTTTGAATTTTCTTTTTTCTGGTGCATAAAATGACCCCCGCAGACGGCTAGTTTAGGAGATATAGCTCTTTTAGTATTTTGAATTTTCTTTTTTCTGGTGCATAAAATGACCCTCGCAGACGCCTAGTTTAGGAGATATAGCCATTTTAGTATTTTGAATTTTTTTTTTCTGGTGCACAAAATGACCCCCGCAGACGCCTAATTTAGGAGATATAGCCATTTTAGTATTTTGAATTTTCTTTTTTTTGGTGCATAAAATGACCCCCGCAGACGCCTAGTTTAGGAGATATAGCCATTTTAGTATTTTGAATTTTTTTTTTCTGGTGCATAAAATGACCCCCGCAGACGCCTAGTTTAGGAGATATAGCTATTTTAGTATTTTGAATTTTCTTTTTTCTGGTGCATAAAATGACCCCCGCAGACTCCTAGTTTAGGAGATATAGCCATTTTAGTATTTTGAATTTACTTTTTTCTGGTGCATAAAATGACCCCCGCAGACGCCTAGTTTTGGAGATATAGCCATTTTAGTATTTTGAATTTATTTTTTCTGGTGCATAACATGACCCCCGCAGATGGCTAGTTTAGGAGATATAGCTCTTTTAGTATTTTGAATTTTCTTTTTTCTGGTGCATAAAATGAACCCCGCAGACGCCTAGTTTAGGAGATATAGCCATTTTAGTATTTTGAATTTTTTTTTTCTGGTGCACAAAATGACCCCCGCAGACGCCTAATTTAGGAGATATAGCCATTTTAGTATTTTGAATTTTCTTTTTTTTGGTGCATAAAATGACCCCCGCTGACGCCTAGTTTAGGAGATATAGCCATTTTAGTATTTTGAATTTTTTTTTTCTGGTGCATAAAATGACCCCCGCAGACGCCTAGTTTAGGAGATATAGCTATTTTAGTATTTTGAATTTTCTTTTTTCTGGTGCATAAAATGACCCCCGCAGACGCCTAGTTTAGGAGATATAGCCATTTTAGTATTTTGAATTTTTTTTTTCTGGTGCATAAAATGACCCCCGCAGACGGCTAGTTTAGGAGATATAGCCATTTTAGTATTTTGAATTTTCTTTTTTTTGGTGCATAAAATGACCCCCGCAGACGCCTAGTTTAGGAGATATAGCTATTTTAGTATTCTGAATTTTTTTTTTCTGGTGCATAAAATGACCTCCGCAGACGCCTAGTTTAGGAGATATAGCCATTTTAGTATTTTGAATTTTCTTTTTTCTGGTGCACAAAATGACCCCCGCAGACGCCTAGTTTAGGAGATATAGCCATTTTAGTATTTTGAATTTTTTTTTCTGGTACATAAAATGACCCCCGCAGACGCCTAGTTTAGGAGATATAGCCATTTTAGTATTTTGAATTTTTTTTTTTTTGATGCATAAAATGACCCCCGCAGACGCCTAGTTTAGGAGATATAGCCCTTTTAGTATTTTGAATTTTCTTTTTTCTGGTGCATAAAATGACCCCCGCAGACGCCTAGTTTAGGAGATATAGCCATTTTAGTATTTTGAATTTTCTTTTTTCTGGTGTACAAAATGACCCCCGCAGACGCCTGGTTTAGGAGATATAGCCATTTTAGTATTTTGAATTTTTTTTTCTGGTGCATAAAATGACACCCGCAGACGCCTAGTTTAGGAGATATAGCCATTTTAGTATTTTGAATTTTCTTTTTTTTGGTGGATAAAATGACCCCCGCAGACGCCTAGTTTAGGAGATATAGCCATTTTAGTATTTTGAATTTTCTTTTTTTTGGTGCATAAAATGACCCCCGCAGACGCCTAATTTAGGAGATATAGCCATTTTAGTATTTTGAATTTTCTTTTTTTTGGTGCACAAAATGACCCCCGCAGACGCCTAGTTTAGGAGATATAGCCATTTTAGTATTTTGAATTTTTTTTTTCTGGTGCATAAAATGACCCCCGCAGACGCCTAGTTTAGGAGATATAGCTATTTTAGTATTTTGAATTTTCTTTTTTCTGGTGCATAAAATGACCCCCGCAGACTCCTAGTTTAGGAGATATAGCCATTTTAGTATTTTGAATTTTCTTTTTTCTGGTGCATAAAATGACCCCCGCAGACGCCTAGTTTAGGAGATATAGCCATTTTAGTATTTTGAATTTTTTTTTTCTGGTGCATAACATGACCCCCGCAGACGGCTAGTTTAGGAGATATAGCTCTTTTAGTATTTTGAATTTTCTTTTTTCTGGTGCATAAAATGACCCCCGCAGACGCCTAGTTTAGGAGATATAGCCATTTTAGTATTTTGAATTTTTTTTTTCTGGTGCACAAATTGACCCCCGCAGACGCCTAATTTAGGAGATATAGCCATTTTAGTATTTTGAATTTTCTTTTTTTTGGTCCATAAAATGATCCCCGCAGACGCCTAGTTTAGGAGATATAGCCATTTTAGTATTTTGAATTTTTTTTTTTCTGGTGCATAAAATGACCCCCGCAGACGCCTAGTTTAGGAGATATAGCTATTTTAGTATTTTGAATTTTCTTTTTTCTGGTGCATAAAATGACCCCCGCAGACTCCTAGTTTAGGAGATATAGCCATTTTAGTATTTTGAATTTTCTTTTTTCTGATGCATAAAATGACTCCCGCAGACGCCTAGTTTAGGAGATATAGCCATTTTAGTATTTTGAATTTTCTTTTTTCTGGTGCATAAAATGACCCCCGCAGACGCCTAGTTTAGGAGATATAGCCCTTTTAGTATTTTGAATTTTCTTTTTTCTGGTGCATAAAATGACCCCTGCAGACGCCTAGTTTAGGAGATTTAGCCATTTAGTAATTTGAATTTTCTTTTTTCTGGTGCATAAAATGACACCCGCAGACGCCTAGTTTAGGAGATATAGCCATTTTAGTATTTTGAATTTTTTTTTTCTGGTGCACAAAATGACCCCCGCAGACGCCTAATTTAGGAGATATAGCCATTTTAGTATTTTGAATTTTCTTTTTTTTGGTGCATAAAATGACCCCCGCAGACGCCTAGTTTAGGAGATATAGCCATTTTAGTATTTTAAATTTTTTTTTTCTGGTGCATAACATGACCCCCGCAGACGGCTAGTTTAGGAGATATAGCTCTTTTAGTATTTTGAATTTTCTTTTTTCTGGTGCATAAAATGACCCCCGCAGACGCCTAGTTTAGGAGATATAGCCATTTTAGTATTTTGAATTTTTTTTTTCTAGTGCACAAAATGACCCCCGCAGACGCCTAATTTAGGAGATATAACCATTTTAGTATTTTGAATTTTCTTTTTGTTGGTGCATAAAATGACCCCCGCAGACGCCTAGTTTAGGAGATATAGCCATTTTAGTATTTTGAATTTTTTTTTTCTGGTGCATAAAATGACCCCCGCAGACGCCTAGTTTAGGAGATATAGCTATTTTAGTATTTTGAATTTTCTTTTTTCTGGTGCATAAAATGACCCCCGCAGACTCCTAGTTTAGGAGATATAGCCATTTTAGTATTTTGAATTTTCTTTTTTCTTGTGCATAAAATGACCCCCGCAGACGCCTAGTTTAGGAGATATAGCCATTTTAGTATTTTGAATTTTTTTTTTTCTGGTGCATAACATGACCCCCGCAGACGGCTAGTTTAGGAGATATAGCTCTTTTAGTATTTTGAATTTTCTTTTTTCTGGTGCATAAAATGACACCCGCAGACGCCTAGTTTAGGAGATATAGCCATTTTAGTATTTTGAATTTTTTTTTTCTGGTGCACAAAATGACCCCCGCAGACGCCTAATTTAGGAGATATAGCCATTTTAGTATTTTGAATTTTCTTTTTTTTGGTGCATAAAATGACCCCCGCTGACGCCTAGTTTAGGAGATATAGCCATTTTAGTATTTTGAATTTTTTTTTCTGGTGCATAAAATGACCCCCGCAGACGCCTAGTTTAGGAGATATAGCTATTTTAGTATTTTGAATTTTCTTTTTTCTGGTGCATAAAATGACCCCCGCAGACTCCTAGTTTAGGAGATTTTAGTATTTTGAATTTTCTTTTTTCTGGTGCATAAAATGACCCCCGCAGACGCCTAGTTTAGGAGATTTAGCCATTTTAGTAATTTGAATTTCCTTTTTTCTGGTGCATAAAATGACACCCGCAGACGCCTAGTTTAGGAGATATAGCCATTTTAGTATTTTGAATTTTCTTTTTTTTGGTGCATAAAATGACCCCCGCAGACGCCTAGTTTAGGAGATATAGCTATTTTAGTATTTTGAATTTTCTTTTTTCTGGTGCATAAAATGACCCCCGCAGACTCCTAGTTTAGGAGATTTTAGTATTTTGAATTTTCTTTTTTCTGGTGCATAAAATGACCCCCGCAGACGCCTAGTTTAGGAGATTTAGCCATTTTAGTAATTTGAATTTCCTTTTTTCTGGTGCATAAAATGACCCCCGCAGACGCCTAGTTTAGGAGATTTAGCCATTTTAGTAATTTGAATTTCCTTTTTTCTGGTGCATAAAATGACCCCCGCAGACTCCTAGTTTAGGAGATTTTAGTATTTTGAATATTTTTTTTCTGGTGCATAAAATGACCTCCGCAGACGCCTAGTTTAGGAGATATAGCCATTTTAGTATTTTGAATTTCCTTTTTTCTGGTGCATAAAATGACCCCCGCAGACGCCTAGTTTAGGAGATATAGCCATTTTAGTATTTTGAATATTTTTTTTCTGGTGCACAAAATGACCCCCGCAGACGCCTAGTTTAGGAGATATATCCATTTTAGTATTTTGAATTTTTTTTTTCTGGTACATAAAATGACCCCCGCAGACGCCTAGTTTAGGAGATATAGCCATTTTAGTATTTTGAATATTTTTTTTTTGATGCATAAAATGACCCCCGCAGACGCCTAGTTTAGGAGATATAGCCCTTTTAGTATTTTGAATTTTCTTTTTTCTGGTGCATAAAATGACCCCCGCAGACGCCTAGTTTAGGAGATATAGCCATTTTAGTATTTTGAATTTTTTTTTCTGGTGCATAAAATGACACCCGCAGACGCCTAGTTTAGGAGATATAGCCATTTTAGTATTTTGAATTTTCTTTTTTCTGGTGCATAAAATGACCCCCGCAGACGCCTAGTTTAGGAGATATAGCCATTTTAGTATTTTCAATTTTCTTTTTTTTGGTGCATAAAATGACCCCCGCAGACGCCTAGTTTTGGAGATATAGTCATTTTAGTATTTTGAATTTTCTTTTTTCTGGTGCATAAAATGACCCCCGCAGACGCCTAGTTTAGGAGATATAGCCATTTTAGTATTTTGAATTTTTTTTTTTCTGGTGCATAAAATGACCTCCGCAGACGCCTAGTTTAGGAGATATGTCCATTTTAGTATTTTGAATTTTTTTTTTCTGGTGCACAAAATGACCCCCGCAGACGCCTAGTTTAGGAGATATAGCCATTTTAGTATTTAGAATTTTTTTTTTCTGGTGCATAAAATGACCCCCACAGACGCCTAGTTTAGGAGATATAGCCATTTTAGTATTTTGAATTTTTTTTTTCTTTTGCACAAAATGACCCCCGCAGACGCCTAGTTTAGGAGATATAGCCATTTTAGTATTTTGAATTTTCTTTCTTTTGGTGCATAAAATGACCCCCGCAGACGCCTAGTTTAGGAGATATAGCCATTTTAGTATTTTGAATTTTCTTTTTTCTGGTGCATAAAATGACCCCCGCAGTCGCCTTGTTTAGGAGATATAGCCATTTTAGTATTTTGAATTTTCTTTTTCCTGGTGCATAAAATGACCCCCGCAGACGCCTAGTTTAGGAGATATAGCCATTTTAGTATTTTGAATTTTCTTTTTTTTGGTGCATAAAATGACCCCCGCAGACGCCTAGTTTAGGAGATATAGCCATTTTAGTATTTTGAATTTTTTTTTTCTGGTGCACAAAATGACCCACGCAGACGCCTAGTTTAGGAGATATAGCCGTTTTAGTATTTTGAATTTTCTTTTTTCTGGTGCATAGAATGACCCCCGCAGACGCCTAGTTTAGGAGATATAGCCATTTTAGTATTTTGAATTTTTTTTTTCTGGTGCATAAAATGACCCCCGGAGACGCCTAGTTTAGGAGATACAACCATTTTAGTATTTTGAATTTTTTTTTTCTGGTGCATAAAATGACCCCCGCAGACGCCTAGTTTAGTAGATATAGCCATTTTAGTATTTTGAATTTTTTTTTTCTGGTGCATAAAATGACCCCCGCAGACGCCTAGTTTAGGAGATATAGTCATTTTAGTATTTTGAATTTTTTTTTTCTGGTGCATAAAATGACCCCCGCAGACGCCTAGTTCTGGAGACATAGCCATTTTAGTATTTTGAATTTTTTTTTTCTGATGCATAAAATGACCCCCGTAGACGCCTAGTTTAGGAGATATAGCCCTTTTAGTATTTTGAATTTTTTTTTTCTGATGCATAAAATGACCCCCGCAAACGCCTAGTTTAGGAGATATAGCCATTTTAGTATTTTGAATTTTCTTTTTCTGGTGCACAAAATGACCCCCGCAGACGCCTAGTTTAGGAGATATAGCCATTTTAGTATTTTGATTTTTTTTTTTTCTGATGCATAAAATGACTCCCGCAGACGCCTAGTTTAGGAGATATAGCCATTTTAGTATTTTGAATTTTCTTTTTTCTGGTGCATAAAATGACCCCCGCAGACGCCTAGTTTAGGAGACATAGCCATTTTAGTATTTTGAATTTTTTTTTTCTGATGCATAAAATGACCCCCGCAGACGCCTAGTTTAGGAGATATAGCCCTTTTAGTATTTTGAATTTTTTTTTTCTGGTGCACAAAATGACCCCCGCAGACGCCTAGTTTAGGAGATATAGCCATTTTAGTATTTTGAATTTTCTTTCTTTTGGTGCATAAAATGACCCCCGCAGACGCCTAGTTTAGGAGATATAGCCATTTTAGTATTTTGAATTTTCTTTTTTCTGGTGCATAAAATGACCCCCGCAGACGCGTATTTTAGGAGATATAGCCATTTTAGTATTTTGAATTTTCTTTTTTCTGGTGCATAAAATGACCCCCGCAGACGCCTAGTTTAGGAGATATAGCCATTTTAGTATTTTGAATTTTCTTTTTTTTGGTGCATAAAATGACCCCCGCAGACGCATAGTTTAGGAGATATAGCCATTTTAGTATTTTGAATTTTTTTTTTCTGGTGCACAAAATGACCCACGCAGACGCCTAGTTTAGGAGATATAGCCGTTTTAGTATTTTGAATTTTCTTTTTTCTGGTGCATAAAATGACCCCCGCAGACGCCTAGTTTAGGAGACATAGCCATTTTAGTATTTAGAATTTTTTTTTTCTGGTGCATAAAATGACCCCCACAGACGCCTAGTTTAGGAGATATAGCCATTTTAGTATTTTGAATTTTTTTTTCTGGTGCACAAAATGACCCCCGCAGACGCCTAGTTTAGGAGATATAGCCATTTTAGTATTTTGAATTTTCTTTCTTTTGGTGCATAAAATGACCCCCGCAGACGCCTAGTTTAGGAGATATAGCCATTTTAGTATTTTGAATTTTCTTTTTTCTGGTGCATAAAATGACCCCCGCAGACTCGTATTTTAGGAGATATAGCCATTTTAGTATTTTAAATTTTCTTTTTTCTGGTGCATAAAATGACCCCCGCAGACGCCTAGTTTATGAGATATAGCCATTTTAGTATTTTGAATTTTCTTTTTTTTGGTGCATAAAATGACCCCCGCAGACGCCTAGTTTAGGAGATATAGCCATTTTAGTATTTTGAATTTTTTTTTTCTGGTGCACAAAATGACCCACGCAGACGCCTAGTTTAGGAGATTTAGCCGTTTTAGTATTTTGAATTTTCTTTTTTCTGGTGCATAAAATGACCCCCGCAGACGCCTAGTTTTTTTTTTTTCTGGTGCATAAAATGACCCCCGGAGACGCCTAGTTTAGGAGATACAACCATTTTAGTATTTTGAATTTTTTTTTTCTGGTGCATAAAATGACCCCCGCAAACGCCTAGTTTAGGAGATATAGCCATTTTAGTATTTTGAATTTTCTTTTTCTGGTGCACAAAATGACCCCCGCAGACGCCTAGTTTAGGAGATATAGCCATTTTAGTATTTTGAATTTTATTTTTTTTGGTGCATAAAATGACCCCCGCAGACGCCTAGTTAGGAGATATAGCCATTTTAGTATTTTGATTTTTTTTTTTCTGATGCATAAAATGACTCCCGCAGACGCCTAGTTTAGGAGATATAGCCATTTTAGTATTTTGAATTTTCTTTTTTCTGGTGCATAAAATGACCCCCGCAGACGCCTAGTTTAGGAGATACAGCCATTTTAGTATTTTGAATTTTCTTTTTTCTGGTGCATAAAATGACCCCCGCATTCGCCTAGTTTCGGAGATATAGCCCTTTTAGTATTTTGAATTTTCTTTTTTCTGGTGCATAAAATGACCCACGCAGACGCCTTGTTTAGGAGATATAGCCATTTTAGTATTTTGAATTTTCTTTTTTCTGGTGCATAAAATGACCCCGCAGACCCCTAGTTTAGGAGATATAGCCATTTTAGTATTTTGAATTTTCTTTTTTCTGGTGCATAAAATGACCCCCCAGACGCCTAGTTTAGGAGATATAGCAATTTTAGTATTTTGAATTTTCTTTTTTCTGATGCATAAAATGACCCCCGCAGACGCCTAGTTTAGGAGATATAGCCCTTTTAGTATTTTGAATTTTCTTTTTTCTGGTGCATAAAATGACCCCCGCAGTCGCCTTGTTTAGGAGATATAGCCATTTTAGTATTTTGAATTTTCTTTTTCCTGGTGCATAAAATGACCCCCGCAGACGCCTAGTTTAGGAGATATAGCCCTTTTAGTATTTTGAATTTTCTTTTTTCTGGTGCACAAAATGACCCCCGCAGACGCCTAGTTTAGGAGATATAGCCATTTTAGTATTTTGAATTTTTTTTTTCTGGTGCATAAAATGACCCCCGCAGACGCCTAGTTTAGGAGATATAGCCATTTTAGTATTTGAATTTTCTTTTTTCTGGTGCATAAAATGACCCCCGCAGACGCCTAGTTTAGGAGATACAGCCATTTTAGTATTTTGAATTTTCTTTTTTCTGGTGCATAACATGACCCCCGCAGACGCCTAGTTTCGGAGATATAGCCCTTTTAGTATTTTGAATTTTCTTTTTTCTGGTGCATAAAATGACCCCCGCAGACGCCTAGTTTAGGAGATATAGCCATTTTAGTATTTTGAATTTTCTTTTTTCTGGTGCATAAAATGACCCCCGCAGACGCCTTGTTTAGGAGATATAGCCATTTTAGTATTTTGAATTTTCTTTTTTCTGGTGCATAAAATGACCCCCGCAGACGCCTAGTTTAGGAGATATAGCCATTTTAGTATTTTGAATTTTCTTTTTTCTGGTGCATAAAATGACCCGCGCAGACGCCTAGTTTAGGAGATATAGTCATTTTAGTATTTTGAATTTTCTTTTTTCTGGTGCATAAAATGACCCCCGCAGACGCCTAGTTTAGGAGATATAGCCCTTTTAGTATTTTGAATTTTCTTTTTTCTGGTGCATAAAATGACCCCCGCAGACGCCTAGTTTAGGAGATATAGCCATTTTAGTATTTTGAATTTTTTTTTTTCTGGTGCACAAAATGACCCCCGCAGACGCCTAGTTTAGGAGATATAGCCATTTTAGTATTTTGAATTTTATTTTTTTTGGTGCATAAAATGACCCCCGCAGACGCCTAGTTTAGGAGATATAGCCATTTTAGTATTTTGAATTTTCTTTTTTCTGGTGCATAAAATGACCCCCGCAGACGCCTTGTTTAGGAGATATAGCCATTTTAGTATTTTGAATTTTCTTTTTTCTGGTGCATAAAATGACCCCCGCAGACGCCTAGTTTAGGAGATATAGCCATTTTAGTATTTTGAATTTTCTTTTTTCTGGTGCATAAAATGACCCCCGCAGACGCCTAGTTTAGGAGATATAGCCCTTTTAGTATTTTGAATTTTCTTTTTTCTGGTGCATAAAATGACCCCCGCAGACGCCTAGTTTAGGAGATATAGCCATTTTAGTATTTTGAATTTTTTTTTTCTGGTGCACAAAATGACCCCCGCAGACGCCTAGTTTAGGAGATATAGCCATTTTAGTATTTTGAATTTTATTTTTTTTTGTGCATAAAATGACCCCCGCAGATGCCTAGTTTAGGAGATATAGCCATTTTAGTATTTTGAATTTTTTTTTTCTGGTGCATAAAATGACCCCCGCAGACGCCTACTTTAGGAGATATAGCCATTTTAGTATTTTGAATTTTCTTTTTTCTGGTGCATAAAATGACCCCCGCAGACGCCTTGTTTAGGAGATATAGCCATTTTAGTATTTTGAATTTTCTTTTTTCTGGTGCATAAAATGACCCCCGCAGACGCCTAGTTTAGGAGATATAGCCATTTTAGTATTTTGAATTTTCTTTTTTCTGGTGCATAAAATGACCCCCGCAGACGCCTAGTTTAGGAGATATAGCCATTTTAGTATTTTGATTTTTTTTTTTTCTGATGTATAAAATGACTCCCGCAGACGCCTAGTTTAGGAGATATAGCCATTTTAGTATTTTGAATTTTCTTTTTTCTGGTGCATAAAATGACCCCCGCAGACGCCTAGTTTAGGAGATACAGCCATTTTAGTATTTTGAATTTTCTTTTTTCTGGTGCATAAAATGACCCCCGCAGGCGCCTAGTTTCGGAGATATAGCCCTTTTAGTATTTTGAATTTTCTTTTTTCTGGTGCATAAAATGACCCACGCAGACGCCTTGTTTAGGAGATATAGCCATTTTAGTATTTTGAATTTTCTTTTTTCTGGTGCATAAAATGACCCCGCAGACCCCTAGTTTAGGAGATATAGCCATTTTAGTATTTTGAATTTTCTTTTTTCTGGTGCATAAAATGACCCCCCAGACGCCTAGTTTAGGAGATATAGCCATTTTAGTATTTTGAATTTTTTTTTTTTCTGATGCATAAAATGACCCCCGCAGACGCCTAGTTTAGGAGATATAGCCCTTTTAGTATTTTGAATTTTCTTTTTTCTGGTGCATAAAATGACCCCCGCAGACGCCTTGTTTAGGAGATATAGCCATTTTAGTATTTTGAATTTTCTTTTTCCTGGTGCATAAAATGACCCCCGCAGACGCCTAGTTTAGGAGATATAGCCCTTTTAGTATTTTGAATTTTCTTTTTTCTGGTGCACAAAATGACCCCCGCAGACGCCTAGTTTAGGAGATATAGCCATTTTAGTATTTTGAATTTTTTTTTCTGGTGCATGACCCCCGCAGACGCCTAGTTTAGGAAATATAGCCATTTTAGTATTTTGAATTTTCTTTTTTCTGGTGCATAAAATGACCCCCGCAGACGCCTAGTTTAGGAGATACAGCCATTTTAGTATTTTGAATTTTCTTTTTTCTGGTGCATAACATGACCCCCGCAGACGCCTAGTTTCGGAGATATAGCCCTTTTAGTATTTTGAATTTTCTTTTTTCTGGTGCATAAAATGACCCCCGCAGACGCCTAGTTTAGGAGATATAGCCATTTTAGTATTTTGAATTTTCTTTTTTCTGGTGCATAAAATGACCCCCGCAGACGCCTTGTTTAGGAGATATAGCCATTTTAGTATTTTGAATTTTCTTTTTTCTGGTGCATAAAATGACCCGCGCAGACGCCTAGTTTAGGAGATAAAGTCATTTTAGTATTTTGAATTTTCTTTTTTCTGGTGCATAAAATGACCCCCGCAGACGCCTAGTTTAGGAGATATAGCCCTTTAGTATTTTGAATTTTCTTTTTTCTGGTGCATAAAATGACCCCCGCAGACGCCTAGTTTAGGAGATATAGCCATTTTAGTATTTTGAATTTTTTTTTTCTGGTGCACAAAATGACCCCCGCAGACGCCTAGTTTAGGAGATATAGACATTTTAGTATTTTGAATTTTATTTTTTTTGGTGCATAAAATGACCCCCGCAGACGCCTAGTTTAGGAGATATAGCCATTTTAGTATTTTGAATTTTTTTTTTCTGGTGCATAAAATGACCCCCACAGACGCCTAGTTTAGGAGATACAACCATTTTAGTATTTTGAATTTTTTTTTCTGGTGCATAAAATGACCCCCGCAGACGCCTTGTTTAGGAGATATAGCCATTTTAGTATTTTGAATTTTATTTTTTCTGGTGCATAAAATGACCCCCGCAGACGCCTAGTTTAGGAGATATAGCCATTTTAGTATTTTGAATTTTCTTTTTTCTGGTGCATAAAATGACCCCCGCAGACGCCTAGTTTAGGAGATATAGCCCTTTTAGTATTTTGAATTTTCTTTTTTCTGGTGCATAAAATGACCCCCGCAGACGCCTAGTTTAGGAGATATAGCCATTTTAGTATTTTGAATTTTTTTTTTCTGGTGCACAAAATGACCCCCGCAGACGCCTAGTTTAGGAGATATAGCCATTTTAGTATTTTGAATTTTTTTTTTTTTTGTGCATAAAATGACCCCCGCAGATGCCTAGTTTAGGAGATATAGCCATTTTAGTATTTTGAATTTTTTTTTTCTGGTGCATAAAATGACCCCCGCAGACGCCTAGTCTAGGAGATATAGCCATTTTAGTAATTTGAATTTTCTTTTTTCTGGTGCATAAAATGACACCCGCAGACGCCTAGTTTAGGAGATATAGAAATTTTAGTATTTTGAATTTTCTTTTTTCTGGTGCATAAAATGACCCCCGCAGACGCCTAGTTTAGGAGATATAGCCATTTTAGTATTTTGAATTTTATTTTTTTTGGTGCATAAAATGACCCCCGCAGATGCCTAGTTTAGGAGATATAGCCATTTTAGTAATTTGAATTTTCTTTTTTCTGGTGCATAAAATGACCCCCGCAGACGCCTAGTTTAGGAGATACAGCCATTTTAGTATTTTGAATTTTCTTTTTTCTGGTGCATAAAATGACCCCCGCAGACGCCTAGTTTCGGAGATATAGCCCTTCTAGTATTTTGAATTTTCTTTTTTCTGGTGCATAAAATGACCCCCGCAGACGCCTAGTTTAGGAGATATAGCCATTTTAGTATTTTGAATTTTCTTTTTTCTGGTGCCTAAAATGACCCCCGCAGACGCCTTGTTTAGGAGATATAGCCATTTTAGTATTTTGAATTTTCTTTTTTCTGGTGCATAAAATGACCCCCGCAGACGCCTAGTTTAGGAGATATAGCCATTTTAGTACTTTGAATTTTCTTTTTTCTGGTGCATAAAATCACCCGCGCAGACGCCTAGTTTAGGAGATATAGTCATTTTAGTATTTTGAATTTTCTTTTTTCTGGTGCATAAAATGACCCCCGCAGACGCCTAGTTTAGGAGATATATACCTTTTAGTATTTTGAATTTTCTTTTTTCTGGTGCATAAAATGACCCCTGCAGACGCCTAGTTTAGGAGATACAGCCATTTTAGTATTTTGAATTTTCTTTTTTCTGGTGCATAAAATGACCCCCGCAGACGCCTAGTTTCGGAGATATAGCCCTTCTAGTATTTTGAATTTTCTTTTTTCTGGTGCATAAAATGACCCCCGCAGACGCCTAGTTTAGGAGATATAGCCATTTTAGTATTTTGAATTTTCTTTTTTCTGGTGCATAAAATGACCCCCGCAGACGCCTTGTTTAGGAGATATAGCCATTTTAGTATTTTGAATTTTCTTTTTTCTGGTGCATAAAATGACCCCCGCAGACGCCTAGTTTAGGAGATATAGCCATTTTAGTACTTTGAATTTTCTTTTTTCTGGTGCATAAAATGACCCGCGCAGACGCCTAGTTTAGGAGATATAGCCATTTTAGTATTTTGAATTTTCTTTTTTCTGGTGCATAAAATGACCCCCGCAGACGCCTTGTTTAGGAGATATAGCCATTTTAGTATTTTGAATTTTCTTTTTTCTGGTGCATAAAATGACCCCCGCAGACGCCTTGTTTAGGAGATATAGCCATTTTAGTATTTTGAATTTTCTTTTTCCTGGTGCATAAAATGACCCCCGCAGACGCCTAGTTTAGGAGATATAGCCATTTTAGTATTTTGAATTTTCTTTTTTCTGGTGCATAAAATGACCCGCGCAGACGCCTAGTTTAGGAGATATAGTCATTTTAGTATTTTGAATTTTCTGTTTTCTGGTGCATAAAATGACCCCCGCAGACGCCTAGTTTAGGAGATATAGCCCTTTTAGTATTTTGAATTTTCTTTTTTCTGGTGCATAAAATGACCCCCGCAGACGCCTAGTTTAGGAGATATAGCCATTTTAGTATTTTGAATTTTCTTTTTTCTGGTGCATAACATGACACCCGCAGACGCCTAGTTTAGGAGATATAGCCATTTTAGTATTTTGAATTTTCTTTTTTCTGGTGCATAAAATGACCCCCGCAGACGCCTAGTTTAGGAGATATAGCCATTTTAGTATTTTGAATTTTCTTTTTTCTGGTGCATAAAATGACCCCCGCAGACGCCTTGTTTAGGAGATATAGCCATTTTAGTATTTTGAATTTTCTTTTTTCTGGTGCATAAAATGACCCCCGCAGACGCCTTGTTTAGGAGATATAGCCATTTTAGTATTTTGAATTTTCTTTTTCCTGGTGCATAAAATGACCCCCGCAGACGCCTAGTTTAGGAGATATAGCCATTTTAGTATTTTGAATTTTCTTTTTTCTGGTGCACAAAATGACCCCCGCAGACGCCTAGTTTAGGAGATACAGCCATTTTAGTATTTTGAATTTTCTTTTTTCTGGTGCATAAAATGACCCCCGCAGACGCCTTGTTTAGGAGATATAGCCATTTTAGTATTTTGAATTTTCTTTTTTCTGGTGCATAACATGACCCCCGCAGACGCCTAGTTTCGGAGATATAGCCCTTTTAGTATTTTGAATTTTCTTTTTTCTGCTGCATAAAATGACCCCCGCAGACGCCTGGTTTAGGAGATATAGCCATTTTAGTATTTTGAATTTTCTTTTTTCTGGTGCATAAAATGACCCCCGCAGACGCCTTGTTTAGGAGATATAGCCATTTTAGTATTTTGAATTTTCTTTTTTCTGGTGCATAAAATGACCCCCGCAGACGCCTAGTTTAGGAGATATAGCCATTTTAGTATTTTGAATTTTCTTTTTTCTGGTGCATAAAATGACCCGCGCAGACGCCTAGTTTAGGAGATATAGTCATTTTAGTATTTTGAATTTTCTTTTTTCTGGTGCATAAAATGACCCCCGCAGACGCCTAGTTTAGGAGATATAGCCCTTTTAGTATTTTGAATTTTCTTTTTTCTGGTGCATAAAATGACCCCCGCAGACGCCTAGTTTAGGAGATATAGCCATTTTAGTATTTTGAATTTTCTTTTTTCTGGTGCATAACATGACACCCGCAGACGCCTAGTTTAGGAGATATAGCCATTTTAGTATTTTGAATTTTCTTTTTTCTGGTGCATAAAATGACCCCCGCAGACGCCTAGTTTAGGAGATATAGCCATTTTAGTATTTTGAATTTTCTTTTTTCTGGTGCATAAAATGACCCCCGCAGACGCCTAGTTTAGGAGATATAGCCATTTTAGTATTTTGAATTTTCTTTTTTCTGGTGCATAAAATGACCCCCGCAGACGCCTTGTTTAGGAGATATAGCCATTTTAGTATTTTGAATTTTCTTTTTTCTGGTGCATAAAATGACCCCCGCAGACGCCTAGTTTAGGAGATATAGCCATTTTAGTATTTTGAATTTTCTTTTTTCTGGTGCATAAAATGACCCCCGCAGACGCCTAGTTTAGGAGATATAGCCCTTTTAGTATTTTGAATTTTCTTTTTTCTGGTGCATAAAATGACCCCCGCAGACGCCTAGTTTAGGAGATATAGCCATTTTAGTATTTTGAATTTTTTTTTTCTGGTGCACAAAATGACCCCCGCAGACGCCTAGTTTAGGAGATATAGCCATTTTAGTATTTTGAATTTTATTTTTTTTTGTGCATAAAATGACCCCCGCAGATGCCTAGTTTAGGAGATATAGCCATTTTAGTATTTTGAATTTTTTTTTTCTGGTGCATAAAATGACCCCCGCAGACGCGTAGTTTAGGAGATATAGCCATTTTAGTAATTTGAATTTTCTTTTTTCTGGTGCATAAAATGACACCCGCAGACGCCTAGTTTAGGAGATATAGCCATTTTAGTATTTTGAATTTTCTTTTTTCTGGTGCATAAAATGACCCCCGCAGATGCCTAGTTTAGGAGATATAGCCATTTTAGTATTTTGAATTTTTTTTTTCTGGTGCATAAAATGACCCCCGCAGACGCCTAGTTTAGGAGATATAGCCATTTTAGTATTTTGAATTTTTTTTTTCTGGTGCATAAAATGACCCCCGCAGACGCCTAGTTTAGGAGATATAGCCATTTTAGTATTTTGAATTTTTTTTTTCTGGTGCTTAAAATGACCCCCGCAGACGCCTAGTTTAGGAGATATAGCCATTTTAGTATTTTGAATTTTCTTTTTTCTGGTGCATAAAATGACCCCCGCAGACGCCTAGTTTAGGAGATATAGCCATTTTAGAATTTTAATTTTTTTTTTTTCTGGTGCACAAAATGACCCCCGCAGACGCCTAGTTTAGGAGATTTAGCCATTTTAGTATTTTGAATTTTCTTTTTTCTGGTGCAAAAAATGACCCCCGCAGACGCCTAGTTTAGGAGATATAGCCATTTTAGTATTTTGAATTTTTTTTTTCTGGTGCACAAAATGACCCCCGCAGACGCCTAGATTAGGAGATATAGCCATTTTAGTATTTTGAATTTTTTTTTTCTGGTGCTTAAAATGACCCCCGCAGACGCCTAGTTTAGGAGATATAGCCATTTTAGTATTTTGAATTTTCTTTTTTCTGGTGCATAAAATGACTCCCGCAGACGCCTAGTTTAGGAGATATAGCCATTTTAGTATTTTGAATTTTCTTTTTTTTGGTGCACAATATGACCTCGGCAGACGCCAAGTTTATTAGATATAGCCATTTTAGTATTTTGAATTTTTTTTTTCTGGTGCATAAAATGACCCCCGCAGACGCCTAATTTAGGAGATATAGCCATTTTAGTATTTTGAATTTTCTTTTTTTTGGTGCACAAAATGACCTCGGCAGACGCCAAGTTTATTAGATATAGCCATTTTAGTATTTTGAATTTTTTTTTTCTGGTGCATAAAATGACCCCCGCAGACGCCTAGTTTAGGAGATATAGCCCTTTTAGTATTTTGAATTTTCTTTTTTCTGGTGCATAAAATGACCCCCGCGGACGCCTGGTTTAGGAGATATAGCCATTTTAGTATTTTGAATTGCTTTTTTCTGGTGCATAAAATGACCCCCGCAGACGCCTAGTTTAGGAGATATAGCCATTTTAGTATTTTGAATTTTTTTTTTCTGGTGCATAAATTGACCCCCGCAGACGCCTAGTTTAGGAGATATAGCTATTTTAGTATTTTGAATTTTTTTTTTCTGGTGCATAAAATGACCCCCGCAGACGCCTAGTTTAGGAGATATAGCCATTTTAGTATTTTGAATTTTTTTTTTCTGGTGCACAAAATGACTCCCGCAGACGCCTAGTTTAGGAGATATAGCCATTTTAGTATTTTGAATTTTCTTTTTCTGGTGCATAAAATGACCCCCGCAGACGCCTAGTTTAGGAGATATAGCCATTTCAGTATTTTGAATTTTTTTTTTCTGGTGCACAAAATGACCCCCGCAGACTCCTAGTTTAGGAGATATAGCCATTTTAGTATTTTGAATTTTCTTTTTTCTGGTGCATAAAATGACCCCCGCAGACGCCTAGTTTAGGAGATATAGCCATTTTAGTATTTTGAATTTTTTTTTTCTGGTGCACAAAAGGACCCCCGCAGACGCCTAGATTAGGAGATATAGCCATTTTAGTATTTTGAATTTTTTTTTTCTGGTGCTTAAAATGACCCCCGCAGACGCCTAGTTTAGGAGATATAGCCATTTTAGTATTTTGAATTTTTTTTTTCTGGTGCATAAATTGACCCCCGCAGACGCCTAATTTAGGAGATATAGCCATTTTAGTATTTTGAATTTTCTTTTTTCTGGTGCATAAAATGACCCACGCAGACGCCTTGTTTAGGAGATACAGCCATTTTAGTATTTTGAATTTTTTTTTTCTGGTGCACAATAGACCCCCGCAGACGCCTAGTTTAGGAGATATAGCCATTTTAGTATTTTGAATTTTCTTTTTTTTGGTGCACAAAATGACCTCGGCAGACGCCAAGTTTATTAGATATAGCCATTTTAGTATTTTGAATTTTCTTTTTCTGGTGCATAAAATGACCCCCGCAGACGCCTAGTTTAGGAGATATAGCCATTTTAGTATTTTGAATTTTTTTTTTTCTGGTGCATAAAATGACCCCCGCAGACGCCTAGTTTAGCAGATATAGCCATTTTAGTATTTTGAATTTTTTTTTTCTGGTGCACAAAATGACTCCCGCAGACGCCTAGTTTAGGAGATATAGCCATTTTAGTATTTTGAATTTTCTTTTTCTGGTGCATAAAATGACCCCCGCAGACGCCTAGTTTAGGAGATATAGCCATTTTAGTATTTTGAATTTTCTTTTTTCTGGTGCATAAAATGACCCCGCAGACGCCTAGTTTAGGAGATACAGCCATTTTAGTATTTTGAATTTTTTTTTTCTGGTGCACAATAGACCCCCGCAGACGCCTAGTTTAGGAGATATAGCCATTTTAGTATTTTGAATTTTCTTTTTTTTGGTGCACAATATGACCTCGGCAGACGCCAAGTTTATTAGATATAGCCATTTTAGTATTTTGAATTTTTTTTTTCTGGTGCATAAAATGACCCCCGCAGACGCCTAGTTTAGGAGATATAGCCATTTTAGTATTTTGAATTTTTTTTTCTGGTGCATAAAATGACCCCCGCAGACGCCTAGTTTAGGAGATATAGCCATTTTAGTATTTTGAATTTTCTTTTTTCTGGTGCATAAAATGACCCCCGCAGACGCCTAGTTTAGGAGATATAGCCATTTTAGTATTTTGAATTTTTTTTTCTGGTGCACAAAATGACTCCCGCAGACGCCTAGTTTAGGAGATATAGCCATTTTAGTATTTTGAATTTTCTTTTTCTGGTGCATAAAATGACCCCCGCAGACGCCTAGTTTAGGAGATATAGCCATTTCAGTATTTTGAATTTTTTTTTTCTGGTGCACAAAATGACCCCCGCAGACTCCTAGTTTAGGAGATATAGCCATTTTAGTATTTTGAATTTTCTTTTTTCTGGTGCATAAAATGACCCCCGCAGACGCCTAGTTTAGGAGATATAGCCATTTTAGTATTTTGAATTTTTTTTTTCTGGTGCACAAAAGGACCCCCGCAGACGCCTAGATTAGGAGATATAGCCATTTTAGTATTTTGAATTTTTTTTTTCTGGTGCTTAAAATGACCCCCGCAGACGCCTAGTTTAGGAGATATAGCCATTTTAGTATTTTGAATTTTTTTTTTCTGGTGCATAAATTGACCCCCGCAGACGCCTAATTTAGGAGATATAGCCATTTTAGTATTTTGAATTTTCTTTTTTCTGGTGCATAAAATGACCCACGCAGACGCCTAGTTTAGGAGATACAGCCATTTTAGTATTTTGAATTTTTTTTTTCTGGTGCACAATAGACCCCCGCAGACGCCTAGTTTAGGAGATATAGCCATTTTAGTATTTTGAATTTTCTTTTTTTTGGTGCACAAAATGACCTCGGCAGACGCCAAGTTTATTAGATATAGCCATTTTAGTATTTTGAATTTTTTTTTTCTGGTGCATAAAATGACCCCCGCAGACGCCTAGTTTAGGAGATATAGCCCTTTTAGTATTTTGAATTTTCTTTTTTCTGGGGCATAAAATGACCCCCGCGGACGCCTGGTTTAGGAGATATAGCCATTTTAGTATTTTGAATTTTTTTTTTCTGGTGCACAAAATGACCCCCACAGACGCCTAGTTTAGGAGATATAGCCATTTTAGTTTTTTGAATTTTTTTTTTCTGGTGCTTAAAATGACCCCCGCAGACGCCTAGTTTAGGAGATATAGCCATTTTAGTATTTTGAATTTTCTTTTTTCTGGTGCATAAAATGACCCCCGCAGACGCCTAGTTTAGGAGATATAGCCATTTTAGTATTTTGAATTTTTTTTTTCTGGTGCATAAAATGACCCCCGCAGACGCCTAGTTTAGGAGATATAGCCATTTTAGTATTTTGAATTTTTCTTTCTCTGGTGCATAAAATGACCCCCGCAGACGCCTAGTTTAGGAGATATTGCCATTTTAGTATTTTGAATTTTTTTTTCTGGTGCACAAAATGACCCCCGCAGACGCCTAGTTTAGGAGATATAGCCATTTTAGTATTTTTAATTTTCTTTTTTTCGGGTGCATAAAATGACCCCCGCAGACGCCTAGTTTACGAGATATAGCCATTTTAGTATTTTGAATTTTCTTTTTTCTGGTGCATAAAATGACCCCCGCAGGCGCCTAGTTTTGGAGATATAGCCATTTTAGTATTTTTAATTTTCTTTTTTCTGGTGCATGAAATGACCCCCGCAGACGCCTAGTTTTGGAGATATAGCCATTTAAGTATTTTGAATTTTTTTTTTCTGGTGCACAAAATGACCCCCGCAGACGCCTAGTTTAGGAGATTTAGAAATTTTAGTATTTTGAATTTTCTTTTTTCTGGTGCAAAAAATGACCCCCGCAGACGCCTAGTTTAGGAGATATAGCCACTTTAGTATTTTGAATTTTTTGTTTCTGGTGCACAAAATGACCCCCGCAGACGCCTAGATTAGGAGATATAGCCATTTTAGTATTTTGAATTTTTTTTTTTCTGGTGCTAAAATGACCCCCGCAGACGCCTAGTTTAGGAGATATAGCCATTTTAGTATTTTGAATTTTCTTTTTTCTGGTGCATAATTTGACCCCCGCAGACGCCTAGTTTAGGAGATACAGCCATTTTAGTATTTTGAATTTTCTTTTTTCTGGTGAATAAAATGACCCCCGCAGACGCCTAGTTTAGGAAATATAGCCATTTTAGTATTTTGAATTTTTTTTTTCTGGTGCATAAATTGACCCCCGCAGACGCCTAATTTAGGAGATATAGCCATTTTAGTATTTTGAATTTTCTTTTTTTTGGTGCACAAAATGACCTCGGCAGACGCCAAGTTTATTAGATATAGCCATTTTAGTATTTTGAATTTTTTTTTTCTGGTGCATAAAATGAACCCCGCAGACGCCTAGTTTAGGAGATATAGCCCTTTTAGTATTTTGAATTTTCTTTTTTCTGGTGCATAAAATGACCCCCGCGGACGCCTGGTTTAGGAGATATAGCCATTTTAGTATTTTGAATTTGCTTTTTTCTGGTGCATAAAATGACCCCCGCAGACGCCTAATTTAGGAGATATAGCCATTTTAGTATTTTGAATTTTTTTTTTCTGGTGCACAAAATGACTCCCGCAGACGCCTAGTTTAGGAGATATAGCCATTTTAGTATTTTGAATTTTCTTTTTCTGGTGCATAAAATGACCCCCGCAGACGCCTAGTTTAGGAGATATAGCTATTTTAGTATTTTGAACTTTTTTTTCTGGTGCATAAAATGACCCCCGCAGACGCCTAGTTTAGGAGATATAGCCATTTTAGTATTTTGAATTTTTTTTTTCTGGTGCACAAAATGACTCCCGCAGACGCCTAGTTTAGGAGATATAGCCATTTTAGTATTTTGAATTTTCTTTTTCTGGTGCATAAAATGACCCCCGCAGACGCCTAGTTTAGGAGATATAGCCATTTCAGTATTTTGAATTTTTTTTTTCTGGTGCACAAAATGACCCCCGCAGACGCCTAGTTTAGGAGATATAGCCATTTTAGTATTTTGAATTTTTTTTTTCTGGTGCACAAAAGGACCCCCGCAGACGCCTAGATTAGGAGATATAGCCATTTTAGTATTTTGAATTTTTTTTTTCTGGTGCTTAAAATGACCCCCGCAGACGCCTAATTTAGGAGATATAGCCATTTTAGTATTTTGAATTTTCTTTTTTCTGGTGCATAAAATGACCCACGCAGACGCCTAGTTTAGGAGATACAGCCATTTTAGTATTTTGAATTTTTTTTTTCTGGTGCACAATAGACCCCCGCAGACGCCTAGTTTAGGAGATATAGCCATTTTAGTATTTTGAATTTTCTTTTTTTTGGTGCACAAAATGACCTCGGCAGACGCCAAGTTTATTAGATATAGCCATTTTAGTATTTTGAATTTTCTTTTTCTGGTGCATAAAATGACCCCCGCAGACGCCTAGTTTAGGAGATATAGCCATTTTAGTATTTTGAATTTTTTTTTTTCTGGTGCATAAAATGACCCCCGCAGACGCCTAGTTTAGGAGATATAGTCATTTTAGTATTTTGAATTTTTTTTTTCTGGTGCACAAAATGACTCCCGCAGACGCCTAGTTTAGGAGATATAGCCATTTTAGTATTTTGAATTTTCTTTTTCTGGTGCATAAAATGACCCCCGCAGACGCCTAGTTTAGGAGATATAGCCATTTTAGTATTTTGAATTTTCTTTTTTCTGGTGCATAAAATGACCCCGCAGACGCCTAGTTTAGGAGATACAGCCATTTTAGTATTTTGAATTTTTTTTTTCTGGTGCACATTAGACCCCCGCAGACGCCTAGTTTAGGAGATATAGCCATTTTAGTATTTTGAATTTTCTTTTTTTTGGTGCACAATATGACCTCGGCAGACGCCAAGTTTATTAGATATAGCCATTTTAGTATTTTGAATTTTTTTTTTCTGGTGCATAAAATGACCCCCGCAGACGCCTAGTTTAGGAGATATAGCCATTTTAGTATTTTGAATTTTTTTTTCTGGTGCATAAAATGAGCCCCGCAGACGCCTAGTTAAGGGATATAGCCATTTTAGTATTTTGAATTTTCTTTTTTCTGGTGCATAAAATGACCCCCGCAGACGCCTAGTTTAGGAGATATAGCCATTTTAGTATTTTGAATTTTTTTTTTCTGGTGCATAAAATGACCCCCGCAGACGCCTAGTTTAGGAGATATAGTCATTTTAGTATTTTGAATTTTTTTTTTCTGGTGCACAAAATGACTCCCGCAGACGCCTAGTTTAGGAGATATAGCCATTTTAGTATTTTGAATTTTCTTTTTCTGGTGCATAAAATGACCCCCGCAGACGCCTAGTTTAGGAGATATAGCCATTTCAGTATTTTGAATTTTTTTTTTCTGGTGCACAAAATGACCCCCGCAGACTCCTAGTTTAGGAGATATAGCCATTTTAGTATTTTGAATTTTCTTTTTTCTGGTGCATAAAATGACCCCCGCAGACGCCTAGTTTAGGAGATATAGCCATTTTAGTATTTTGAATTTTTTTTTTCTGGTGCACAAAAGGACCCCCGCAGACGCCTAGATTAGGAGATATAGCCATTTTAGTATTTTGAATTTTTTTTTTCTGGTGCTTAAAATGACCCCCGCAGACGCCTAGTTTAGGAGATATAGCCATTTTAGTATTTTGAATTTTTTTTTTCTGGTGCATAAATTGACCCCCGCAGACGCCTAATTTAGGAGATATAGCCATTTTAGTATTTTGAATTTTCTTTTTTCTGGTGCATAAAATGACCCACGCAGACGCCTATTTTAGGAGATACAGCCATTTTAGTATTTTGAATTTTTTTTTTCTGGTGCACAATAGACCCCCGCAGACGCCTAGTTTAGGAGATATAGCCATTTTAGTATTTTGAATTTTCTTTTTTTTGGTGCACAAAATGACCTCGGCAGACGCCAAGTTTATTAGATATAGCCATTTTAGTATTTTGAATTTTTTTTTTCTGGGGCATAAAATGACCCCCGCGGACGCCTGGTTTAGGAGATATAGCCATTTTAGTATTTTGAATTTTTTTTTTTCTGGTGCATAAAATGACCCCCGCAGACGCCTAGTTTAGGAGATATAGCCATTTTAGTATTTTGAATTTTTTTTTTCTGGTGCACAAAATGACTCCCGCAGACGCCTAGTTTAGGAGATATAGCCATTTTAGTAATTTGAATTTTCTTTTTCTGGTGCATAAAATGACCCCCGCAGACGCCTAGTTTAGGAGATATAGCCATTTTAGTATTTTGAATTTTCTTTTTTCTGGTGCATAAAATGACCCCC
The DNA here is from genome assembly GCA_963966105.1 of Volucella zonaria. Classification (NCBI taxonomy): domain Eukaryota; kingdom Metazoa; phylum Arthropoda; class Insecta; order Diptera; family Syrphidae; genus Volucella; species Volucella zonaria. The sequence continues at coordinate 89,048,515 of OZ014533.1, read as the reverse complement.
GCAGACGCCTAGTTTAGGAGATACAGCCATTTTAGTATTTTGAATTTTCTTTTTTCTGGTGCATAAAATGACCCCCGCAGACGCCTAGTTTAGGAGATATAGCCATTTTAGTATTTTGAATTTTTTTTTTCTGGTGCATAAATTGACCCCCGCAGACACCTAATTTAGGAGATATAGCCATTTTAGTATTTTGAATTTTCTTTTTTTTGGTGCACAAAATGACCTCGGCAGACGCCAAGTTTATTAGATATAGCCATTTTAGTATTTTGAATTTTTTTTTCTGGTGCATAAAATGACCCCCGCAGACGCCTAGTTTAGGAGATATAGCCCTTTTAGTATTTTGAATTTTCTTTTTTCTGGTGCATAAAATGACCCCCGCGGACGCCTGGTTTAGGAGATATAGCCATTTTAGTATTTTGAATTTGCTTTTTTCTGGTGCATAAAATGACCCCCGCAGACGCCTAGTTTAGGAGATATAGCCATTTTAGTATTTTGAATTTTTTTTTTCTGGTGCATAAATTGACCCCCGCAGACGCCTAGTTTAGGAGATAGAGCTATTTTAGTATTTTGAATTTTTTTTTTCTGGTGCATAAAATGACCCCCGCAGACGCCTAGTTTAGGAGATATAGCCATTTTAGTATTTTGAATTTTTTTTTTCTGGTGCATAAAATGACCCCAGCAGACGCCTAGTTTAGGAGATATAGCCATTTTAGTATTTTGAATTTTTTTTTCTGGTGCATAAAATGACCCCCGCAGACGCCTAGTTTAGGAGATATAGCCATTTTAGTATTTTGAATTTTTTTTTTCTGGTGCATAAAATGACCCCCGCAGACGCCTAGTTTAGGAGATATAGATTTTAGTATTTTGAATTTTTTTTTTCTGGTGCATAAAATGACCCCAGCAGACGCCTAGTTTAGGAGATATAGCCATTTTAGTATTTTGAATTTTTTTTTTCTGGTGCATAAAATGACCCCCGCAGACGCCTAGTTTAGGAGATATAGCCATTTTAGTATTTTGAATTTTTTTTTCTGGTGCATAAATTGACCCCCGCAGACGCCTAGTTTAGGAGATATAGCTATTTTAGTATTTTGAATTTTTTTTTTCTGGTGCATAAAATGACCCCCGCAGACGCCTAGTTTAGGAGATATAGCCATTTTAGTATTTTGAATTTTTTTTTTCTGGTGCATAAAATGACCCCAGCAGACGCCTAGTTTAGGAGATATAGCCATTTTAGTATTTTGAATTTTTTTTTCTGGTGCATAAAATGACCCCCGCAGACGCCTAGTTTAGGAGATATAGCCATTTTAGTATTTTGAATTTTTTTTTTCTGGTGCATAAAATGACCCCCGCAGACGCCTAGTTTAGGAGATATAGATTTTAGTATTTTGAATTTTTTTTTTCTGGTGCATAAAATGACCCCCGCAGACGCCTAGTTTAGGAGATATAGCCATTTTAGTATTTTGAATTTTTTTTTTCTGGTGCATAAAATGACCCCCGCAGACGCCTAGTTTAGGAGATATAGCCATTTTAGTATTTTGAATTTTTTTTTTCTGGTGCATAAAATGACCCCCGCAGACGCCTAGTTTAGGAGATATAGCCATTTTAGTATTTTGAATTTTTTTTTCTGGTGCATAAAATGACTCCCGCAGACGCCTAGTTTAGGAGATATAGCCATTTTAGTATTTTGAATTTTTTTTTTCTGGTGCATAAAATGACCCCCGCAGACGCCTAGTTTAGGAGATATAGCCATTTCAGTATTTTGAATTTTTTTTTTCTGGTGCACAAAATGACCCCCGCAGACGCCTAGTTTAGCAGATATAGCCATTTTAGTATTTTGAATTTTTTTTTTCTGGTGCATAAAATGACCCCCGCAGACGCCTAGTTTAGGAGATATAGCCATTTCAGTATTTTGAATTTTCTTTTTTCTGGTGCATAAAATGACCCCCGCAGACGCCTAGTTTAGGAGATATAGCCATTTTAGTATTTTGAATTTTCTTTTTCTGGTGCATAAAATGACCCCCGCAGACGCCTAGTTTAGGAGATATAGCCATTTCAGTATTTTGAATTTTTTTTTTCTGGTGCACAAAATGACCCCCGCAGACTCCTAGTTTAGGATATATAGCCATTTTAGTATTTTGAATTTTTTTTTTCTGGTGCATAAAATGACCCCCGCAGACGCCTAGTTTAGCAGATATAGCCATTTTAGTATTTTGAATTTTTTTTTTCTGGTGCATAAAATGACCCCCGCAGACGCCTAGTTTAGGAGATATAGCCATTTCAGTATTTTGAATTTTTTTTTTCTGGTGCACAAAATGACCTCCGCAGACGCCTAGTTTAGGAGATATAGCCATTTTAGTATTTTGAATTTTTTTTTTCTGGTGCACAAAATGACCCCCGCAGATGCCTAGTTTAGGAGATATAGCCATTTTAGTATTTTGAATTTTCTTTTTTTTGGTGCATAAAATGACCCCCGCAGACGCCTAGTTTAGGAGATATAGCCATTTTAGTATTTTGAATTTTCTTTTTTCTGGTGCATATAATGACCCCCGCAGACGCCTAGTTTAGGAGATATAGCCATTTTAGTATTTTGAATTTTCTGTTTTCTGGTGCATAAAATGACCCCCGCAGACGCCTAGATTAGGAGATATAGCCATTTTAGTATTT